>JALJVW010001410.1:7595000-8985000 GCA_024865655.1 Emberiza elegans | reverse complement strand
CACAGCATCATTAACCCAGCCAAGTCCTTTCACTGAGTTAACTCATATCCATGCTGAAATCTGATATTTCAAAGTAGCAGTGTAATGCAAAAGCTCCTGATTTTTTTTTTTTTCTGATGTTCTTACTTTTATTAACTGAGCTTCACCACTTTCAAAGTTACAGGTGGTATTTACTAGGGTTTACATTCGTGCTGTCAGTCAAACAAGTGTCACTATATATCACCGTGTGTTAAGAAAACATACTTTGTGATTGAAGAATGAAGTTGTGTTTGGACATGTATTTTACAAGTAACAAAATCCATTTAATTGACATAAAAAAACACGGCTGCAGCTAGTAACTTTTGGGTAGAGTCCTGCTCGTAGTCGTAAAAATAACTCCAAAGAGAACAAAGCGCTTCAGTCCGGAGGAATGGCTGTTTAGGTAGCCGTGTGGGTGCCATGCTTTCACATAATGATTGTGTTTATACATGACAGGAAGCATCTGTAATCCACAGCTGCGGGTGCTCCAGCCCAAAGTCCTGATAAAATCTACACCTATGCTTCTGCATGAATGAAAACAGACTTCTCGAGCAGACCAGAAAAGCAGCCTGCGTTCCTAAAGTTTTTAGCACTCCATGGTCACCCTCCGTTTTCTCCCTACTTTTCTGCAGACTAAGCTCTGTTCTGCCTACATCTCTAACCACTCTACTGTGCTCACTCCTACTGCACCTTTTTTTTTGCTCAAATGCTGTCTTTCCCCCCTTGCTTTGTCCAATAGAAACATATTTATATTGTTTTCCTCCCCTCTCTGTCTCTCCCCCCTGCACCCCTCCCCATCGCAGAGAGGCACAAAAAACCCCAGTGCTCGCATCCTTTTTATTTCCTACTTCAGTGCTCAGCACTGACTCTCGCCAAAGTGAGAAGCACTCTTTCCCTGAAAGTTACCTTGTTTCAGGAAATACTCAGATGCAACAAAACCAAGGCATTTTAAAGCTGCCTCAGACCAGCCTCATCTTCAAGACCCCTTTATTTCCATTGCTGTGTCACACAGGAAAATCAAGCTGGAGCAGAGAGTATATAATGGCTTCTTAAAACATTTTTAGGCTACTTCAGCTATCCTTTCTCACTCCCTCTGTGGAAGAAGTGTGCAACAGTTTAAGTTGGAACCGGGCAAAACGAAGTTACAGTTAAACAGGACGTGTAATGCTTTCTCAGACATGACCTGTAACACAAGGTCTACTACATTTCACAGTCTGACCTGCACAAATAACAACCTGAGTTTTCCAGGCATTAATGGAATCTGATTTCCGCAGTTCTGTTCTTTAACGGTAGAGCCCATGCTTTAAGAAATCGCACTCTAGCTTCTAATTTATATATCCTGATTTTCTTTCCTGCTGCTGCGTGTGAATGTTCCAGCACAGAAGACAGCTAAATAGGAATTGTGTCAATATGATTATAAGATCTTTTTTATTTCTTTGTTTTTGAGAAGACTGGGTTAGAATGGTGGTAAAGGAAAACAACCGTCTTAAATTAATTACTGTCATAATTTGAAAAATGCCCTTCCTTTTGCCAGTAATTAATTTCAGTTCAAGAATTTAAAAATCAGATGCAGTGAAGTTTAATTCATGTCTGTTAGTGCACAAGAATGGAAAAACATGCAGCTTTTCATAGGCTTCTAGCAATACACAGAACTGTGTGTGTAAATTTCCAAAAAGCAAATTACAAAGGCTCACATAAAAAAGAAGCAAAAAACCACTCCCTTGAATTAAGACTTTCCATTTGTTACTCGTGCAGGAGTGGTATAATATATATACTATCAGATATCACTCACTTTGATTCGTTCCATTAAAATAGCCTATACAAATGGGAAATATTAGGTACCTTACGTGGTGCAACTCAACAGCAGTTTCATGATGGGAGCCTCTTTACAATGGATAAAATGGTTTCTGCATTTATATTTTTCAAATTTTCTAACAATACAAAATCTTGCTACAGTAGATTAAACAGAAAAACAACAGTTTATGAAATATGACCTCCAAAAGACTAATTGCAAAAGAAATATTCATTCCCAGTCCAATAAATCCTTAATTTTAAATGTCAGCTGCAAAACATAAATCCCTTTAATAGATTTCAAACTGTGGTGACGAAGTTATAATTGTAGGGTCCAGCCCACTCAAAATCAGTCCAATGCACTCACTTTGCATTAGCCAGTCTTCTGGGTTTTGGGGTTTTTTTATGTTGTTGTGTTTTAATCTCATCTCCGATCTTTTAGGAATTTTCCATTGCATTCCTGAGCCTGGTTCTGGATTACTTTTGGCTCAGATTGAATTGAATCTTGTTGCTATTCCTCAATAGATGTCTGGAGTGCAAAGTCTACTTGGCCATAACTTTCTATGTCGTTTACTGCAGGGTAGCATGCACATAAAGACCCTCAAGTCATATGAAATAAGAGCCTTGACCTCAAGACACAATAAAATTGGTTACTTTAGTTGTAGCTCAAAAGGTCACTTTTTCTGGGACTGCCTCTGAGGGCTGTTTTAAACTAATTATTACCTTTGATTTTAACTTATCGTTTGTTAACAAAAGAGAGAAAGAAAAAAATACAACCCCCCGTTATTATAATTTCAACAGTTTGAGTGGCATGTATTTAACATTATGGACGTATGAAAAGACAAGGTCCCTACCTGAGGAGGAGCTTACACTGTAAATTAGACAGAGAGCTCTGTGAATAATAAAAGCAGGCAGAGGAGAGATTTATATAAGAGTGTGGGAATAGTGGGGAGGTGTATAAGAGAAATATGCAGAGTTGAGAAATGTTCTACCAGTTGACACTAATCACGATACTTTTCTTCCTTGTTCTGTTTTCATGTACGTATGGTAACAGTTTTGTTTTTTCTCTGTTTGCTTGCTGGTCACTGAGCTGTTCCCCTGCAGAAGACCTCCTCCTGATTTCTTTTTCTGTTCCAGATTCAAGTACAATAGGTAATACAGGTATATCTTTACTCTTCTGCTCAGCCATGAAAAATAACACTGAAATCCCCCAAAACGTTATATATACTTCCCTTGGCAGTTTTTCCACAGCAGTCTACTGAAAAGTATGATTCATTATTAATAGAAAGCATAAATGAACTTGAAATTCTGGGTTTTTGACACTATCATCTCCCAGAAAACCTCTGACACTTCTTTAGAGGTTTGTTTGTTTGTTTGTCTTTTGTAATAAGATGTTTCTAAACAAAAATGGTGTTTGCTGTCAATTTATTTTTCCTTCTGCCTAGTTGTGTTAGACAAATAAAAATACAAAAAGAAAAAAAAGAGCTGAACAGCTTCTTTCCACCATTCTTTAACACAGAGAATGTGATGCTACACAGGCTTTATTCTTTTTAAGTGTTGAAAGTAGGATGATATCAGAAATAGGAATATCAGAAAAGGTGATGGATCAACCTGAGAAATTAAACTGCAATCAATCAGGAGGACCAGATGGTGTTCATCCAAGAGCTCTGAAGGAACTGGAAACCAATGCAAGTGAGATGCTAACAAAAATATGTAATTTATCATTAAAAACAGCTACTGTACCAGAGGGCAGGAGAGTGGCCGAGGGTGTCCCTATCTCTTAAGAAGGTGCTAATGATGATCCTGGGAATTATAAACCAGTAAGTCTAGTATGAGGAAACTATTCAGAGAATCAGTAAAAAAAATGTACTTAGGCACACACAGATAAGAAGTAAAATCTTCGAGGCTTCTGCCTACATTTCCTCAACCCTCCTAGAACTACAGGAAAGAGTTACTTAGTAGTCGATAAAGTAGAACCAGAAGATACAATTAATTTAATGTTTCCAACATCTTATGGTAAGGTTTCTGAAAACAAAACCACAGCAGACCCAGAATTAAAATCCGTCTATGTGTGAGTACTGAATAAAAGAGGGAAATCAAACCCCAGAATTTTAGAACCATTAGAATTAGATTTTTGTCCTCTGAAAGCATTTTATAAACACTATCAGATTACTACAACTTCCTAATGAGCTGGTTATGTTAGAGGTGAAGTAACTTACCTATAATTGTAAAAGCAGGCTGTGTCAAAACCAGACTTCAGTTCATGAGCACCCAAGTTCCAGAGCTGCATTTAGGTGACTAGACAGCATCCCTTTCTCTAGGTGCTGCAGAAGAATCAGTGGTCAGCAAAATCAGAGAAAGAGGTAAACTCAGAATTGCCCCTGGGATCAATAGTGGCAATAAAGATGGTTTTGTTCAACTTATTCATTAGAAAGCTTGGGGAAAAAGGCTTCAGAAATAAAGAATGCAGAACATGTTTTCACTGTAACAGTCACAGCCTGGGTTCTGGTGTTTAAACTCAGTCCCTGTTGCTGTAACAGGGAAATTCATGGGGGTATTTGGCCATTTATTAAGTTAACTGAATTTAGACAAAACTTGAAGAAATTCCAGAACAAGACAGTGAACTAAGATAAAATGCTGACATTATGGCATGCAAAATTAAACAGACTAATGCCAAGGACTGTATGCTGGAAAATATTTTCAAGAACTGATGGCTATTAATTAGCACAGGAAAATCTAAGCATCATTTACTGAAAATGCTATCCAGGATATTGCAGGAGCTTATAAAACATACACAAACAGAGAAGATATTCAGTATGAACAAATAGATGGTTAAACATAAAATATTACTATGCAGTTTCATGAGTAAAAACTGCATTTCCAGATATTCCGTTGTATTTTAGTCAGTGGGTTATAAGCAAGGCACAGCAAACCAAGGAAACATACAGAGAAATGCAGTAAACATGACTAATGAAACGGGGGAAAGCACCAAGAAGGCAGATTTAAAGGAAGAGAACACTTAATTTAGAAATAGAAAAAGGTAGAAGAGTTAGAAGAGTTTTAGGACCACATAAAATTACAGATGATGCAGAAGAGCTCAGGTGTTGCTGTCTGGTTTCTTGCTTTTTACAAAAAATAAGTGGAAAGTATATTTAATTGAATATATGGAGATGTGTTTATTCATCAGAATATGTAGTTAAATTGTGGGATTTTTTCCTTCTGCATAGGATTGAGGAAAAGAGCTTTAGGGCAATGAGGGAGTAAAATTTGGAAAATTAAAGCAAAAGGAAGTGAAAAGAGGAGGACTAACTCTTTGTCATGTCCTCCAGTTTCCTGAGACTCTTCAGCTGCTCCTCCACACAAAGGGCACACGGCCAGTGATATGCAGGTTTGGTGAAAGGGCATCTCAGGTTGCAGAGGAAGACCTGAGAAACAGCCATCCCTGCAACATGGTTTTCTCTCTAAAATCATTGCTTTTTCAGGCAGAAATCCAAATAGCTGCTGCTATAGGTCTGCCTAACTCCCACGGCTCAGTCTGCACAGCCCTTTTGGTCTGGGGTAAGGGACAGAACGAGGCAGGAGGAAAGAGTGGCCAAACTTGGAGCCTGATTCCCCTATGAAGCCTAAGACTGTGCTGCTCGACATCCTTTCCAGCCCTGCCAGCCTCTCCACAAGCATGCAAACTGTACTCCCCAGAGAGTACAGAAAGCAGTGGGAACTTGATGTGATTCTCCTTGTGGAATTTCTCAGCACTTTTTTCTTCCTTGGGATTTTTCCCGAGAGATCAGAGTATTTAGCCCTTACTTAGCTTTATCAAAGTATTAGACATTTATTTGATTAAGTATAGCATCTGCAGCCACACTAGCTAGAATAAAAATTATAAGGGCTATCAATCCTCATACTTCAGGGCATAAGCTGATCACCAGCTGGGGTCGAAAAGAAATTTCCCTCTGTGGTATAGTATTGCAATTAGGTGCATTAGGAGGGGGTTATGCCTTCCTCAGTAGCCTCAGGCATTGGCCAGTGTGAGAGGCAGAGAGATACCAGGCTAGAAGGACCACTGGTCTGTTCCAATATGGCAATTCCTTTGTTCTTAGGGCTGGATGTTTCTGCTGCCGAGCCGCCCTACTTTGTCATAATGTCAAAATCCAGCATTAATTATAATTCTGAAGATGAAGGAATATTCATGAATTATTATGTTGGCAATAACCGCGTGTAATGCAATAAAGACAAAAACAGTGCCTGCTGCAGAGTAAAAGGAAGTTGACAGCTTCAAGCACAAGGTGGTTTCTGTTTCCAGTTACCCTCCAGAACTCCTTGCACCCCAGAGTCAACACCTTTGAGAATAATGAAGTAATTACAATTTTATTTTACCATATTCTGACAACAGATTTGATTCAATAGTGTCTGCACAGTTCAGACAAAGCAAAACACTCCAACAGTTTGACTATAAAATGCTGATAGTTTTTATGTGCTCAAATTTAATCCCCCAAATGTCATGATGGCCTTCTTGGTGAACTAATTTTAAATGAAATTTTCTTCTGTATTACTCTGTTCTGGTTCCATCAGCATTTTGATAGAAATAAAAAAAATATAGAAAAGAAAAGAAAGAAAGAAAAAAAAGTCCTAAAGCTGCTTTATTCTTGTCATGTTCTTTTTCTAAAGCAACTCTCGGAGATGATTGCAAGAGTACATTAAAGGCATGCATTTTCGAAGTTAGTCAGTTGTCAAAGTGATCCTGAAGGTTGACAATCACATTTAAGACAAATATAGAAATCTAAAAGAAATGCTTACAAGCAATTCTGCATTCTGGGCAATGATTTGGTTGGAAAATGCATCCAGTTCAAGGGTTAAATGAAAGCAAAAGCAATCACTTTATCCATGTTTTTGAAGAAAATAAACCAGCTTGATGTAAGCTAAATGAAGGGGGTCTGTGACTTAAAAGGAATGGACAGATAGAGAAAAAGGTCAGAAGATTAAATTTTCCCTAAGGGAAAAGTCATTCTTTGGAATCATTAACCTCCTTCTAGGTCACTACTGAAAAAAACAGCAGGAAATCCTACTGCTCCTGGAAAGATGGGTGCATCGTATACCACCCACTGACCTAGCAACTCTCTGGCAAACATAATTGTGCTTACAAATTCTCCTCCAGGCATGCTTGGTTTTACTATGCCCATTTTAAAGCAATATGATCTTTTAGCTGAACTCTGAAGTGTATCTATAAAGACAATATTCCAGGGGCTTGGATGTTAAAAAGAAGGATCACTTGCTTGAATGTCTTTTTGGGGTTTTTTTGTGTGGGTTTTTTTTGTTTTGTTTTTTTTTTAATGGAGAGAAATGTAGAAACAGAGTTGCTGAATTTGAAAGTTGGTCAGTGACATGTTTTATCCATTAACTGTCTCTCTTTAGGACTGAAATTAATCACGGTGATTGTTGTGATGCATTTTAGTGACTTTCTACACCCTAAAGCACATTGCTGGGATCAACTCTACGTTTCAAAGTACCTTTTCGTCTCAGAGAACCTGCATCAGAGTGTGTTTTCAAGGTTTCATTGTCAGCTAATTCTGCTGCCTCCTAGAGAAGTCAAGGAGTAAACAGTACACCAAAGAGGAGAACTGGGGTCTCATACAAGTCTTCTAGAAAGTATTTGGAGGATGTAGCAACATTTATCAGACAATACACATATGAACAGTCTGACCAGTATCAATGGCAACAAGTCTTTTGTCATGACCAAGCCCCAAAATAAGTGAGGGAAACTACCTCTGGTCAATATCATGTGGAAATGTTTGCATCTTCATTGAAAAGTGGCCTCTTTTCCTTCCCCTCTTGCAACAGAAATAGAACTCTCAATCAACATAAATGCAAATTCATATTTGCTTTTGATGGAAGCTCCAAATCCACCAAGAATTGGCAAGGCGGGGGGATGCCTGTAGCTCTGCAAAGTCCCTTGTCTGCTTGGAGACTGTAGGCAAACCCTGTATCATACTCCAGAAACGAGGACTTAATCTTTAGAACTATTATTACTGAAAAATATTCTGGCAACTATCTTAAAATCTTTTGTCTCTGGTCAGCCAAATTTTTTTCCTAACAGAAAGGGATATTCAGGAGAGAATTTTAATATGGAGAAAAGACTTCAGCAACTTAGACGGATGTTGCACAGTAAAACCTGAAAATTTTGGATTGTGTGAAGACATCTCAAATCTCAGGCCTGCTGGATGAACACTGAGCAATATTTTTTCTTAATTTGATGTTTTCTATTTCTATTCCATTTACATATATGAAGAGAAAAAAAGAAAAGTACACAGAAACAATTACAACCAATTGACTGCCCTGGTAGCAGAAGGTGTCTTGATTAGCTTAAATTTATGAAATTGTGCATTTCATAAAATGCCGCTTTTCACATGTAAGCAAGATCTTTGAAGATTTCAGAAAACAATGACATGACCCCTGGAGAATAAAGGCATTGAAAGAAGTAGCTAAGAGAAAGACAAATAAAGCATCGTTTGTGGAAATTAGCACCCTTTACAAAGCCTCAAATAGGACAGAATCACACAGGGTTCACATTCTTCATGAAAACCATGATTTTTGCTCATGTTTGCCTGACTGAATAGCCAAGGAGCAAAAATCTTTTCCTGAATGTTAGCAGCTTAATTACCTAATGTGAACAAGGTAAGAATTTCCTGATATGTGCATGGGAAGAAAAAGAATCGTGTGGCTCACTTGTTTGCTCGCCAAAATGCATTTTAGAGGCAGGAAATCAAAAACACATCACAAGCCTTGTGAGGAGACTACACACATTCACTCTGCCGATATTAGTGTCTGCCAGGAGCCTGTCAGGCTCAGGGAGTCACAGCTCCCTAAAGCAGCGCTTCCCCAGTGTCTCCTCCCCAAAAGCATGGGTTTGGATCATACTTTGCTAGGAAATAGTGAGGAAATATCACAGTGTTACAGCTGCTTAGACAACTCCCCAAATTCAATACAAACGGCGCTCCGAAACAAAGCAACCAAGGAATGTTGCAGCAGAGCCCTAAGCTGAGCAGCAAGATGCAAGATTTATTATGACACAGTGCAGGGGATATCTGAAATGGAAGTCAAAGCATTAATGTGTCTTTGCCTCCTCTCCCCCTGCTTGTCTTCTTTTTTCTTTGTAATTCACATATGTTTATATAAATATATATATGTAATTGCTCATTTTCTCAAGTGACATTGCATCTAAAATGATTGAAAATTTTAGGAGGTGAGGATTTCCTAAGATCTTTTCTACTTGTTTTTCCTGTGTTCCAGTGTTCTCTACCCGCAGGACACTGAAATGCTGAAATTTCAGCAGTTCATATGTTTGCCTGCCCACCTCTTTAATAAAAGGGTTGTGTTTCTTTTCTGTCAACACCTATTCTTTATCACACATGCAGGGATATCTGAAATGGAAATTTCAAAGCATTAATGTTCTTTGCCTCCTCTCCCCCCTTGTCTTTTTTTTCTTTGTAACTCACATATGTTTATATAAATATATATATGTAATTGCTCATTTTCTCAAGTTTCTTGCATCTAAAATGATTGAAAATTTTAGGAGGTGAGGATTTCCTAAGATCTTTTCTACTTGTTTTTCCTGTGTTCCAGTGTTCTCTACCCGCAGGACACTGAAATGCTGAAATTTCAGCAGTTCATATGTTTGCCTGCCCACCTCTTTAATAAAAGGGTTGTGTTTCTTTTCTGTCAACACCTATTCTTTATCACACATCTCTGTTATCATCCAGGAAAATGCTGGCATAGTCTTTTGGGGGATTTGTTGTTTTTTGCTTCTTTTAAATTCATTTCTATAGCTGGGCTTTTCCTTTTAAGTCCCCTTAATTTCTGTCATCAGTTTCAACCCCAAAGTTCTCACTTTCACAGGACAATAAGCTATTTTCACACATGTAAAAAGCTCTGTAAAGTGGAATCGCAGATGTCACATTTACATGTTTATGTTTTCTGTTTCTTTTTTTTTTTCCCGTCTGTCTCTCAGTTCAGCCCTTCAAGTCCAAGATATTTCAGTGTAGCTGAGAGGCTCTCTCAGTTCTTCTGCCCAGAGATCTAGCTTTACAAAATAAGCAGGTATCTCAAGCTACGTGGCAGCTTCGGTTCCAAGGATAAAAGCAACCGCTGTAAAATCCAGCACTGACCCCGTGTACAAACGCTCACAGGCTCTCACACACGTGACCCGTAAACCAGCGCAGTTAATTTTCCATACAGTCCTGTCCCTTTCTGTGTGGAAAAGAAAAAAAAAAAAAAGAAAGAAGAAAGAAGTAAAAAAAAAAAAAAGTCTGTGAAAGGTGAGTTTTTGAAGAGGAAATCCCTCTGAGGCTCCTCTCGCTGAGATTCCCTGCTAGGATTGCAGGGGGCAAGAGAAGACCTGCTTTTGGCTCAGTGCAGTAGAGGCCGTGGGATCTGCCCCCAAATCTGGCAGCTCAGTGGGGTGCCATGACCTCTCACCCTGGAGCCTTGGCAGCTCAGCCCCATTGTTCCTGGGGGCAGGGGGCTGGAGAAGCTGGGGGTGGGGGTAATGAACATCACCACAACTTTTGTGGCTCTGGGAAAGGAGATCACCTCCACGTGGAGACCTGGAAGATGTGAGCTGGCCCATATTTAGTGGCAGCATTCAAGGATTTCCAGGGTGCTCAGGTAATATAAAAAAACCCCATGAAAGTAAAAACATAGGCTCATTGGAAGTGGCATGTACAAATTTAATTTGCCTCCTCCAAGTACTTTTGCCTGCATGAGCATGAGCTCCTGGTATTGTCCCTTCAGCCCAGGGAAGCAGAGAGGCCACGAGTGAATCATTCTGCCCTGAGCTCCAGTTACTTGCTCCACTCTAACCTGCAGCTACCTGCTTCTCAGATTTTTCAAAGGCTTCTAATTTGGCCAGATCGGGGTCTTTTTTCACAAGAACAAAAAAAGCTCATTGCTGTCACCAAAAGTGACACCCTCCTCATACATCTCCCTCCCCCTCCTGCACATCCAATTATCAAGTCTCTTTTCCAACGTATGAGATCTCTAGAGCTTCTCAATGAAGGGTTTGTAATAATTCTTTTAACATGGCAAAACACCACATTATTCCCCAAACATTAATGTTGCATGAATGCGAGACTTCTTTTCCCCATGAAATTTCCTTTTTGATTTTACAAAACAGAAAGTGCAATTTAAAACAATGCTAATGGAGCTCATATCTTCCATGATCTAAAATTATTTTGTGTGGTGCCAATAACTAGCTTGCTAAAAATGCTTGTCTGAGGAACCAACCTGACCTTGAACAAGGGCACTCAAGCCCTTTCTTTCATGACAGTGTCCTTCTGAACACCCAGAAAAATATCACATGGTGTTTGGCCATCTGTATACAGAATGACCAGAGTTTCACATTTCAGATCTGCTTAACACCCTGTGCCACTCAAACACTTGTCGCTAGCCAAATTCCCACCTATTGATATGTTTACATTCTCCCCATGGTGTCTTTCTGTTGCTGTTCAGGACATGAACCATTTTCTCCCTCTGTGCTGCTTCATTCAAGTACAAATGTCTGAACTCTTGAACAACCTGAGGTACAGGAGCATTTACTTGCAGGAGAAGGCCATGGCACATTGAGGAAGGCAGATACAGAAAAGACAAAGGGGCAGTAGAAGTTTTCATGATTTTGCATCCTCTTGGATATGTGAATTTAAGGGGTGTCTGGCCACCAAATCAGATAACCATGAGAGGATTTACTGAGGAAAGATAATATGGATATACACAATTAACTCCAATAAAATTATGTCATCTGAGGAATTATTTTCTTTCTCATTGAAACCAGCATCTTGAAGTTTCTGTCTATGGAGTTAATATTTAAAGACTAGAGCTGTAATACACTTCAAGACACTTTCTTGATTTCATGGGGTCACCCAACTATATTTTCTTGTTTATGTAAGTTGTAAATGATGAATCTGATACATCCACCCTGAAAACTGTGTTTTTAACCAGTTCGTGTCATTATTAAATCCTAGCACTACATTCCATGTTGACATCTCATAAAAACACTTCCATGCCCAGTTTTCTGCTTGGGTGTCATCACTCAGTGATCATGAGAGCATGAAACCAGATGCTGTTCCAGATCGGTGTAACTACGGTTTGGCTAAACAAAAATAAAATGTCTTTTCATGCTTATTGATCTTGATTTTTTTGGCCATTTTTATACTTCATTGCCTATAAGCTCAGTAAGGATGTGCTTTGTAAAAAGAACTGAAGTTTCTTCTCTCAGTGGATTAGACATTTCACATTTTAGTGACTCCCACTAACATTTCCATTCCCCCCTCCCAGAAGCAGCCCTTTCCATTGACTTAAAAAAAAAAAAAAAAGATTGATCTTTAAGTAATACATATGATATTAGTTTTTCCGTTTTAAAATAATCACATTATTGCAGACATTTTAATAGCTGTAGAGGTTGCTATGTATTAACATGATTCATGGTCCTTGACAGCAGTGTCTCTGAAAATCCCACAGGAATGCAAAATACAAAACTCCACACACGTTCAAATTTTACTGCCTGCAGCTAAAAGAGGGGAAAAAAACTTAAAACTGTTGAAACCCTTCAACTTTAAAAGCATTAATAGATGGTCCCAGGGGATTAAATCTAAATCTTAATGTGTAAAAATCAAGTTAATAACCACAGAGATTAATATGGTTGCATTTGATTATTGTGATAATGCAAACAATTAGTACTGCTAAAGTGAGATATATTAGCCTCCTACTTGCCCCACACACATCTGCAAAGCACTGGAAATAAATGGAAATAAAACATTTTGCTCTGAAAGGTTTTTCTTTTTTCTTTTTGCCTTTGTCTTATTTTCTCTGCAGCTGACTCATTTTTAAACTGTAATTGTTAACATTTTATTTTTAAGCCTCTCTTTTTTATAAGACTCTCATAAAATTGGTTGCCATAATCATTCATTCCATATTGTCAGCAAATTATGCATTACTTGCCAATACAAGTAAATAAATAAATCTTCTAGACAAATGACATGACACTTTTTTTTTTCCTTCTTTCTTTTGAGGACAAAAAAATGCCATGCAAATGTATTAGCTTGAGGAAAATAAGAACTTCTTCCTAGTCCACTGCTGGTTTAATCCAGAATGCCCTAGGACTGGAACCAGGCATCTAATCCAATCTATGTTATAGGTGGAGTTGGAAGTGCCACCTATACTTAATGCTTGACACTTCCCATTATAAAATCCTTTTTTCAGCTGCAAAAAACTCTGCCAGACTTTCCAGTGTTTGACTAAAATTCCCCTTGCTGGATGAATGCCTCACTTTGATTTATTTGTTGTTCTAAAATTTTAGTGAAAAACAACTCAGCAATTTCCAAGAACAAGATTATAGAAATTATGTTATTTTGCCCACATCAAAAAAAAGTCCTCGCGACCATTCAGTCTATTAACTATAATATACCCATCCCTTGGAGCATGGACATTATATTTGGCATAGAAGAGGACCTGCCTGGTGTCAAGAATGCAAAAACAGACCGGCTTTGGCTAAACGCTTGGCCTTTGCTCAAGTTCAGTAGACATTCTCAGGAATTTGGCAGTAATGTCCTTCACAGTCTCTGTCTGTACCAAGCACTCTCCAGCTCCCAAGCTGCAGGCTCTGAGGAAAACATGCCCTCTTACTGCTGGTCCTAGATTCTGTGGTTGGATGTGTTTAGGCAAGGGATGTAGGACTGCAAGGAAGTGCAGGCAGAAACCCGGGGTTAGATGTCAATGGTTTGGGAGTGTGGAAGGAAGACTGTGATCCTGGCTTGGCAAGAAGCACATGTGCGGAAGGAAAGGGAGCTCAGGAAAGGGGAGAAGCTTGGTGACTTACTGCCTTGTGGGATGGCAGAAGATTGAAAGCGGGATGAGAAGCAAATGGATGAGAAACTGGGACTGGATCTGAGGTGGCTAAAAAGTGAGCAGGAAGTGAGAAATCAAGTGAGAAAAGCCTTGTGGTGTAGGGGCTGGAGGGTTGGAGGGTTGGAAAGTAAACAGAATGTGCCACTGGCTGCTTGTGTCCAGGAGCTGGGATGGACCTCAGCAATCTGAGGTTATCCCTTATGCATCCAAGAAAACACCCACAAAGTGACTGGCTCACTCCTCTCAAGCACTGCTGTGCAGGCAGGACAGCATCAGCCACCTTCCGCTACCTTGAGCGGCTGAGGTCAGCCCTGTAAGTCTGGAGATTTCAGTCCTGCAGCTAAGCCACCATGATGGCACTTCTGAGGGGTTTCCAGATTGCCATTTTAGACAAAGCTATAGGATAGTACATGAAGTATCACACAATAAATCTTTGAAAGTGTAGGAAAAATTAAAATTATATATGCAGCCCTAACTTGTCCTCCCCTTTTTTGTTTTTCTGTAGTATGACATGGATGGACTTACGTGATGATCAGTTAGGAAAAGCAGCAGAGAAAGATGAACATATGATGTATTGCAAGGCTGGAGAATTAGGAATTAACACGCAGGAGGAGGAGGGAGAGCTTCATAGATGATATATTTGAGTGTTGTCCTACACAGAGGGGTCTGTCCTTGCCTTTTCCTCACCTGCAATGCTGTGAGGAAACACCAAGACCTGGCTGCTCATTTATGGCTACTTTCTATGCTTGGAGAGCATTTGACTTGGCACTCCAGCAGTCTCCCTTCCCAAGTGCCACTTGTGACTCCATCTGAGCTGTGCACTGACGATACATGTGGCTGCACAACGCTGAGCTCTCTGACAACCCAGGCTCTGGTGACTTAGCTTGGCCCTCTAGAATTAGTGTGAATGCTGGCCTTATTTAAAGTCTTGTTGCCTCAGTTCCCCTTTTGAAAAATGGGAATAACACCAACCTAGCTCTTGCATGAGTGTTGTGAAAATGAATGAATTACTATTTATGAAGTACTGTAATGATGAGTGCCCATGAGGAACAGTCCATGAGGAAATTAATTATTCTATCTTTGGAACAGGGTTTGAATAGTGAGCAGTAAATAGGATGTAGGGCCGTTACAGTGAATAATGAGAATGAAGCAGATGAATAGCATCCACTCTGTTCAGTGAATGAGGCAAGGGCTTGATGAAGAACACAGGAGATATTGGGGTGGTATGGTAGAAGGCCGTCCCAAGGTGTATGGTAGAAGAAGGTAACTCTGCCATACAGCAGTTCTAGAGTGCTTGGACCCATGTCACCATCACCCCAAACCCTTCCCAGCTCTGATGATGGACATGTGCCACACAGCCCAACATGTCCTGTGAGCTCACCCTGCCTCTCTGATGGTTCCTAACGCGGTTTCTGAGTCCGGCCAGCCCCTGTCTCCTCCCATCTGACTCACAGCTCCAGTTTCCTCGCTTGGCCAGGCCCTGACTCAAAAACTGTTTCAGCTTCCCTCCCTTCATCCACAGCCATTAACCCCAGTTCCTATAAAAACAGGAAAAAGCACATTCCTAACACAGACACCTTCCTCTGTGAAATTCCTAACACAGCTCAAAACCAAGTGATAGCAGAACTTCAAAAAAGACAAGGGACAATTAGAAAATACCCACAAATATATGCAAATATGCAAATCTGTGGGCATTTTCTAGCCTCAGTAGCATCTATAGGTTTACAACAACATCAGAAACTTTCCAAAATTGATTCAATATTATTTCAGCCCAGTGTTTATTTGAAGTGATATAGATTAGAAATTACAACTGAAAATAGGATTTCCCTCTAAAATACCTGAGCAATCACAATCACAATATCTGGCAGTCCTTATCTTCCTTGCATAATATTGTTAATACTGGCATGCTTAAGAAAGAGAATTAAAATGCCTGTTTCCTGGCCTTGTAGCTGGAGGGCAAATATACCTAGATGGTACACTGTTTTTTTCATAAAGTTACCTCAGCAGTAAGAACCAGTCAAAACCAAATCCAAATGTAGCTCATCCTAATTTCAGGTGTGCCAAACTTCAAATAAACCAATGGAAAAGAATCTATCCTTTAATTTGGAAGCTCAGGTTTGAAAACATATTTTCAGAGCAGTTCCCCATTTGTTTCATTAGCTTGCAAGCCAAATGCCTCTCTAGATAATCTAAGGCAAGGGATAACCCAAGATTTCTCATTTTAGGTGCTGAATTTGTAGCTCATTTCTGAGTGAGTTTCTTAAATGCAAGATTTTATAAATTTTGAAATTGTCTTCATAGCATTAATGACTATTTTGAACACTTGGAATTAATGGTTCTACTGTGCTCAGGGAGGGAAAGAAACTTAAAAAAGAGAAACATTTAGGAAGGAATGTCTCTTAATGCTATGCAAGCCCTTCTGTGAAAGGGAGGGCAAATCCCCAGCTCTGGGCTAATGCTGATGGGTAGAAGAGCCACCAGACCAGCAGCTGCATTCCCCCATGACTGTTTAGAGGAACATGTGTGCTTGATACTAGTGCCACCTTTTATGCAAGATGCTTGAGAAGCAAGACATGAAAGAAGAAAAAGGAAAGGGAAAGAGACCCAGCTTCACCACTCCAAACCGTTACTTCCACCTTGGCAAAGAAATAACTGGAAGGAAGGAAAGCAGCAAACCAAGCTGGGCCTCTTTTGTTCTTCCACCTTGACAAGGATGGAGCCAGGGAGAATAAATAGCAACCATTAGCAGCTCGCATGAAGCAGTGGAGTAGCTGTGCAGTTAGGATCAAAGATCAGAGGGTCTTTAATACTGTGGCACTCTGCTTTCTGGTTGTGTGCTGCAAAACCAGTGTTAGGTGGCACACGTGGAGATCCATGTAACAAGTGTCACACCAGCAGTGATCACACCTTCACCATATGGTTGGGGTGTTAGCATCACAGGCTGAACTGCAAATCCATGGAACCTTTTGATCAGTTCTTCCACAGACAGCTCAGACACACAGTTACCACTATGCACTTTTACATGACATCTAGTGCAGCTAAGATGGTATGGTCTGCTCCAAGCAGTACATTTAATCCCCTACCCTTGTGGATAAATAACACTAATGATCTGTCAGACCCACCTGCACTTCATGCATTTCCCTCCTGTAGCACCATCAGAGCAGGCAGCATGAGCTTCATGTTTTGTCCTGAGTCAGTGAGGCTGATCAGTCTCATCACTGGGATGAAGGTCCAGGTAGACCCAAACACAGTAGGCAGAAGGGAACACATGTGTGAAAGGGTTTTCTGTCTTACTGCTAATGATGGGGCAAGTCTGTTCTGAGAAACTGATTTCAAGTATTGTATGCAGCATCTCTTGGACTGATCTACTCAGGAACCACTACTATTGGGAGAGGCTGTAGAAACAGATTTCATGGATGATCTCCAGGCTTGATGACCTTTGCTGTGACATATCCTGTCATAACACACTACAGAAAAAAGACCACTTTGTGACATTCATTTCACTGACTCAGCACCAGAAATGTGTGAGCAAGGGCATGAAGGAAGCTAGTCCATCATCAGAGAATCCTGACAGGGTAAAAATCCAGGACTCCTTTGCATCCAGGGTGCATGACCTTGGCATCATCTACTCCAGCCAATTCACCAGTCTATCAATCTACACATATTATTTACTTGTTCCAGTGCAGCAGTGTCTTGCTTGATATAAATGCTGCTAGTCCCTATTTCATTTCAGCTAAACTCTCATTCTGCTTCCTATGCTTCATTGAGGGTTGGAGCAGAAGGATAGGCTTCTTGAAAATGGCAAACATCCTGAATCAGCCATAAAAGTGTGCCCTGGCAGCTAACCCTGAAATGGCTTGGGTTGGAAAAAACCTTAAAAGTCCTCTGCTTTCAACCCCACTGCCACAGTCAGGGACACTTTCCACTAGACTCAGTTGCTGAAAGCCTCATCCAACATGGCCTTGAACAGTCCAGGGATGAGGTATCCACAGCTTCTGTGGTCAACCTGCTCCAGTGTCTCACCACCCTCACAGTAAAGAATGTATTCCTCATATCTCATCTAAACCTACTTTTTTCATAGCAAAGCTGTTACCTCTTTTTCTTTCACAACATGCCGTTGTAAAAAGTTAGGCAAATTTTCCCTTAGCCGCTAGGAACAGGACACAACTGTATCACTGGCACTGGTCTGGATTTGTTCTTTGCTTCTCTCTCCCCTTCATTGTTCAAAGATTTAAGGAGTGAGGCCGTCATTCCTTTTACACTAAGCTGCCAGGTTGCTAATGTTCCCATGGATGGCTTCCTATATCCTCCAGATGTTTCTAGGAACAAAGTGAGCTTGGCAGGGTGACACCAGAGGTAAGTGGGAAATAAATCAGCCAGTGGAATGGGTGGCTGAGGTGGCGCCTGGAGCAGCAGCTACTGCTCCAAGCTGCTCTGGGTAAGAGCTAGAGCAGGAGAGCTACAAATTCAGGATTTGTACAATACCAGGATCTCTGCTGAGCAGGGTCCTGGGTCCTCAATGGATAAAGGGAGGTGGAGCCGAGTGAAGGCAGGAGGTACAAGGCTATGGGAATGAAGCCTGTGAGGTTACACCGAGGAGAAGTGAGGGGAGAAGTGAAGCCAGTGATGGACAGTGATGAGCAGCAGAGGAGCGAGGGGGCATCAGCAGCAGCAGCAGCAGGGTGCCCTCTCGCCTGGCTACAGCTCCGTGGTGCCTGTGAGCAGTGACAGGCGGCAAAGCAGCACAGCCCCGTCCCTCAGCAGCCGGCAAGGTCACCGGCAGCAGTGCCCTCCTGCCTCCCTGCTGCACCAGGAGCGCCTCTGGAGCTGCAGGGGCTGGGCTCCAGGTGCCCCGGGGGATGCTGCCGGCTTATTTCCCCCCCCCGGTTATGGCTTGGTAACCGGACCCACGGCAGCACGGACAGCCTGACACTTCTCTTTCTTGTACTGGAGAGAGATGCCTGGGTAACCTGGAAGGTGCTGCCTTTGCGGGAGCGTGGGGACACTGCAGGAGGTGGCTTTTGCCCCATCTGACAAAGAGGAGGGAAACCAGCTGGGCTCCCAGTCAGGGCTCCAAGCAGGTTTGCTGCCAGAAACCAGGCATCAGGGATTCTGCACTGGGGAATTTTGTCAGTGTCTGTGTATTTAGTCAGATTTTCCTGTAATAAAACTACATTTTAGGCACTCTGATTTTGATAACATGGGAACTGGCACATAATTTATGTTTCCAGAGCTGTTTTTCCTGATCCTGAAAGAGCTGCTTCCCCAATATCTTTCATGAACAAACCTTCATTTTGTCTTTCAGCACTTTTTTTCTCCCCCATAAATTTTAACCATTGTTTCCAGTGCCCTTCTCCCTGGACTATGCCCAGCCACAATGGCCTGGGTTTGTAATTATGGCAAAAACTTGTCTCATGACTAGGCGATGACTAGAGATAATTCCCCAAAAGAAACACCTACAGAAGAATGCCATTTCTGCACTTTTCCTCTCCTTTTGCTTGGATTCATCAGGCTGCTGCTCATCCATTGCTTATTATTTTTAACCCTTCAGCTGTATCTTTTCTTCTAAAGTGAAATAATCCTATCTATTGGAGTGCATTTGCAATATGAAAACAGCTGTATTTACCATAATACTTCCTAAAGTCCTAAAGTGACTATAAATCACAAATTAATATCAGCCTACTTGCTTATCTCTGAGTTTGTCAGTAAAAACAGTATGTGGGTCTGACTCATTCTATATGAACAACAAAAATATCTGAGCCTCTTCCAAAAAAATGGCAGGAGGTGTTGTGCTTCTGTGTGATTTTAGATTAACATGCACCTCCACTGGAGAGGAAATGCAAAGTCCTGAACTCAGCAGGAAAAATTGCTGGAACTCCATCTTTTCTTTTGGGTCAGTTTGCTTCATAGCTCAGTATCTCAATGACAAATCTGAATGATGGCTTTTTTTATGGTCAATATTTAAGATCTAGGGATTTAATTCTCAAATAATAATTACATAATCTGTATGTAATTAAAATAAGACTAACACATTTTCACAAAAGCACAACACTCATTTTAATATTTTTCGTGATTCTTTTTTTCAGCTGTCTGCATTAGAGGAGAAAAGAACTGAATGAAAATAACTTACGTACAGTGAAAACTGGACCATGTCATTTTCTGGCACGAGTCGTGCATCTCCTCAGGGTGAAAAGCTTTTCACATCACAAGACACATGTTTGACTGTGACTTATCATTTCCAGGTTAGGGACATACTTGAGTTTCTTGACATGCTACAGACCATTCATCATTTCAACCTGTGCTACTCTTGTTTTTGAGCTAACTTTTTAGTGCTAGTGAATTTGATTTAGAGATTTCAGCAAAGGAGTGAGATGGCTTCCTCTAGCATGGTAAATGCTGTACACACTGAAATTCACCGTGCCCTCATCCCTCTCTGTGAGCACAGAGGTTCCTGTAATCTGCCACTTTTTGTGTATGTGTATGTGTTTGTGTGCATGTGCACATGTCAGACAACCTGGGCCACAATATCACGCCTGAGTCTGTGAGTCAGCTGATGCATGAGCTGAAGGTGAAAAAAAAATGCTATTGCTCCAGTAAGGAAGCAGCAACCATAAGTCACCCTTAGGCATCCTCGTCTGGGGAGGAGGGAGAATGACACCGTAGCCGGGGAACGACCAATTCTCCTTGAGCTGTAAGAGCAGAACAGCTAAGGTGTCCTCTGGGGAATCCTCAGCAAATTCAATGGGTACTTTCAGCTGGCTTTCAAGTGACTCTGCCTAGCTGCTTAGCTGTAGCTCCTCTGTGGGACTGAGACCAAACTGTGCACGTGTGTGTGTGTGTGTGTGTGTGTGTGTGTGAGAGGGGGGTGGGGGTAACTGTACTTTCTATTCACAGCAAAATTAGCAGTTCCAGAAGATAAACAAGGATTAACTTTTCACCTTTTTTTTTTTTAGCTTGGGGAAAAGAATGCTTTACTTTTTTGGGGGGTGGGGGAGGATGGAAAGACAACAGTAACAGAAGGATCCTGTCTCTGCCAGCTTCACCTCTACACAGTGCCCACACATGCAATTTCAAGCACAGTGTAAGTGTCGATGTTGTGGGTATACTGCTAAGAGATGTAACTCAGATATTCTGAAGCTGTCATTAACACTTTGGACTCTGAGTCAATCCAAAAATCCATAGAGGAGAAATGGGGGTAATGAATATTTTGGTCACCTTAAAGGGGTTTAATGTAAAAGGATATTTTAAATACTGGTACACACCTAACTAGTGCCAGATATTAAATGTAGTCTTGCATCAGTGACCTTAATCCTAGTAGTAAGTAACAAAAAATATCCTTCCCTTCAATAGTGTTGAACCCCAACACCCAGGTGTGCTGCTCCTTACAGGGGTGCCTGAACAGCTCAAGAGTGTTGAGCCATGGGCAAGTGAGCAAGATACCAAGGAAATCACCCATTAAGGGGGAGTCTATTTGTGCTGCTGAGTTGTAATAATATGGCTGAAACTTGTAGTTCTCTCTTCTTCTTCCAGTCAGCAATGCTTCTTGTGCACCAGCTGTAATCAGGAGAGCCGCTGGGCTCTCCAGTGGTTATACTGATGTCTCAGACTGAGTCCAGGATCAGGCCAAGGCTGGTTCAGGGACCCAGGAAGCATAATTTCTGGCTCCCACACAGCCTTCACCTGCAAAGCTCTGAGCAGAGTCCAAAATATATTTTGCATACAAATTAATGAGATACATTTATAGCACCCCTTAGACAGCTTTATTCTGTTAGTGCTTACCTTTATTACTGTGTAACATACTCAGCTCTCATTGTCATAAATTGTGCTCTACTTTTGAAGGGGAAGAATAATTCCATATAAAAGATAAATAAATATGAGGAACAAAATGTTGACAATTCCTTTGTGTCTACCAAAACAATGGCAAAGTCATCCCATACATAAGTAAAACCTCAGTTCCTGACACCCAGTAATTAGAATCGTCCATCCAACTCCTACATGCCCAAAGTCAGCATGCACTGGAACATCCCTGTGCATCACATGTGCACAAGGTTCTAGGACAGGGCATGGACCACTGCACCTTAGGGGATTCCACAGACTTCAGTGCCTCTGGGAAAGGTGCTGTTGTGGCCTTGAAATCATCTGTACAAGCTGAGTGACATTTTATCTCCAGCAATATCCAGATGATCCCAAAGATAGGTGGCACAGTTAAAAAACAAATGGGTGAAAAAATGGCTTTCCTCTGCACTTGGCCAACTTAACCTGTGGGTTTCTGCTGTGATGTGAAAGTGTCCACAGTGTTGGCAGGATATTTGCAATGTTTGCTTTTGTGCATTTTCATATGCATGTATTTAATAGCCAAGGGCCCCTGGTTTTCACTGTGCCCACACCAGTGAGATGTTGTTCTGCCTGCCTTGACTTCAATTTGTACAGGACTAAATGATGGCAGAAGCTCTGCTCTGCCACCTCATCAGCCCCTTACCCCTCTCCACTAAATCACAAGTCACATCCCAGAAGATTAAGAGAAATTTCGATCAACAGCACTTTAAATGAATAAATTGGACAATGAACCACAGCGCCTGAGGGAGGGTGAACACTTGCTACTTCTGAGGTTTCCCCCCGATGGGGAGAGGGGCAGGGCGTCTGGGGGTAACCTTCCTCCTTAGCCCAATGTGATTCACTGGGACTCGTGAGTCACAGCCATTAGACATCAGGGGAACACGTGTGAAGAGGTATTATTCAATGTGAGTGAAGGCTGCAAAATTGGATTCTATTGTAGGAAAGCTTTTAAGTTATATTAGCCTATGTCTGTGTAGCATTTGGAAAAAAAATTCGCTTTCTCTAAAAAAATACAATTTGATCATATTTTTTACAAATACACAGAAAATATGAACCATGTGGACTTTATAGGAGGTCTCCCAACACACCATTTTTAGCAAAAGGCCCTCATTTGACGGAATTTTCCCTTTCCTTTGCAGCAGTGCAAATTGCAGTGGCGGGTGTGGGTGCTGGAGGTGACCCACGCAGCACTGGGGACCCAGGCTTTTCTGGGCAGTGCCATGGGGACCCCTGCCCTCTGCAGGCAGAGCTGCTGGTGTTTGGCCATTCATAGTGGATGCTTTGAAATGCCTCATCGAACTGCTCACTGTTGTCTTTTGTTGCAGTCTTGCCATGCTCAACACAGGTCTTCAGATTACCTACCTTCCTTTCCAGTCCTACAAGTGTTTAATGATGCATAGACAAAGTATCATGGAGAGCGCCCCAGTGGAGGTAGTCCTGTCCTTTCAGGAAAAAATGGTGTTCTTGGGATATAGGATAGCATTTTTAAAAAATTAAATTCTATATTTCCTTACAGGCTCACTATTGTCTACCATTCATAACTAACTGCATTTATGAGTAATAGAATAATTCCTTACATGTGAGGATAAATGTACAGTATTATGGCATAATCAGGTAGGATGTATTTTAACAAAGCTTTGAGTAAGTGAAATACTGCAATTCAGAGGTTATCCGGAAGATCAAATCCCCAGTTAGAAAGCTATATTGTTGCCTTCATTTTCTTTTCCCAACCCCATGAAGGCTTAATTGGCAGCTAGCTTACAACGTGATCATCTAGCTTCTTAGAATTTTCTTTTTTGTTACAGCTTTTTTTTTTTTTTAATTAGCATTTTCTCAAGGGAATTAATTATTACTTTGACTGGTATATTCATATATCTCTATCAAGAAGTTTTATAAATTACCAAACTCTTGACACAGTGTGCAACCATAAAAATCACAAAGAGTACCTGTAGTTCTTTCTAATCCCATTAAATATTTTTTTTAATCAGAAGCTTATTCACCTCTTTGTTGAATGGCAACATTCACTCAATTGCAGCCAATGTCCAATATGCATGTGCTGTGAGGCTGCTACAGGTTTACCAAAGCTGCCCTGTAAGAGGAAATACATGTCACCAAGTTAAATGAGCTTGAATAAATGAAGAGTTTCATCACTGCATGGGCGTCATATCTGCAGAGAGAATGCTCACTACAGACTTGATTCTTTTCTACTTTGTTTACATTTTATGCAGAGCATGCTCACTGTGAAGCATTCTGTGGGAAAACCAAGTTTCAGTACCAGTCACCAGATAAGGAGGGGACTATGTCCCAGGGCCTCAACCCCATCTTTAGACAAGTAGACTTCAGTTAGTTCAAGGACTGAGACAAGCCCAAGGCTTTTGCAGTTACTTATCTGCTGACCCTTAAGGAACAAAGTATTCCATAGCTGTGTTCCTCCAGAGCCAAGTGTAACACAACAGCCACGTGCCTGTTTGAGTCCATTCGTGATCCACAGGGAAGGTGTTGTGTGTCCTTCCTAAGCTTAACAAAAACCTCTCTTTTGCATCCTTTTTCTTTGACTCCTTGCTTCCATTCCCTATAATTTGCACCCCTTTTTTTACTCCACAGAAGCAATTGTCACAAAAGACTTTGTTTTTCTGGCATACACATCATCATTTTTTGGTGCCCTTCCCAGTCAAGGTTCTGGGACAGGAGTCTTCCAAGCCCAGTGTTTGGTTTGGTTTTGCTTGCAATAAACTCTCCATTGAGCTGGCCAGTGGAGGAGGAGCAGGGGGATGTGGGTCCTGCCAACAGCCTGCACTCTCCCCATCAAGGTCCTTTCCAACCAGAGAACCTTCCACAGGGAGGTCTGAAAGTCTCCAGCAGGCATTAATGAGGAGGCACCTTGTTCCCTTCCACTTTCTCTCCTTTCCAGCTGAACTGGCTTGCTAGAATTAAAGTTACCCTCGGTGTTCAAGTTACAGCTTTCCTAACAAATGAAAACAGCAATTAAGGCTGCCACTTCATTCTTAAGTCACACCATTTTGTCTAATTGCAATATATATAATACATAAGATCATGCTGTGCTGGGGGATATATATGCAATAACTGAACACAGTGGCATGATTTAGGACAGACTGGCTTTGAGTTTCTTTGTGTGAGCAGGTGGTGTTTCCACACTGCCTCAAATATATTCATCGTGACACTATAAGGTCAAACTTACCCCTTCTGAGGGCTTGGCTTTATTACTAGCCCACAAACTTCAGATGAGGCTCTCTTTCTAGGTTTTCCAGAAGGTATTCCCTGGTTTGCTCTCAGCTTGTCGGTCCAGTGGGTCTTTACACAGGTCTTATGCTTTAAGGGACCTCCCAGGGCTACTTTAAGAAAATTGCAATAGGTAAACTGGTTCCTGCTAGGATGTCATTGTCCATCAGCTGAGAGGGGGTAGCCGTCAGTGTGCTCCTTGCCCACACCATCTGTCAAAGAACATATTAGCTTACACCCTCATACGCCTTATAATGGAAGAAGGGAAAATACAGTGCTCCTAACACCCACTTTAAGGAATGGGAAAAAGTGCTTGCAGTAACTACATGCCCTATTTTAATATAATCTCAGCAGTATGCAATCCTTGAAGAGAAAGGCACCGAGGTAAAGACGGGACAGGCTGCAAGGTGAGTTTGCCAAAGGCTGATTGTGGCAGAGTAGCTGGATAGCTTTCTTCTCTGAGATAACAGATTTTCTTGACTAAAGAAATGCAGTAGGTCTCATCTCTATGGACTTGTGGAAAGTAGGTAATAAGGTGCCACATGGGAAATTATTAGTTAAGCTGAAGAAGCTGGGAATTAGTTCAAAAAGTATAACATGGATAAGAAACTAACTAAAGGGAGATGTCAACTGATTGTGTTGAAAAGGGAGATTCAGCCCTGGAATGAGGTTACCTGTTGCCAGGATGTGGACTTACAAGGTTATTAGGACCTAGCCTTTATTTGTGAGCTTCATTTTGAAACTGTGGTGCAAAAGTAGGACTGCACTAAAAAAATTAAAATTGCTGATCACAAAAATCCGTGAGACATCATAAAGGAAGAAGGAGCTAGAAGAACTGAACCACACCCAAAGTGCGGAATTGTGTACTTGGAGGTAGACACTACACAAACATTTGTTTTTCAGCTAGAAATGGCATTGGAAAGACTAAGAAGTTCTTGTTGGTCCTGCTGTGGCTCTAAGTTGGCAAAGGGACAGAGATGTAGCCATAATCCCTGCATGGATGATAGGTCCCACAGAGGCACAGCAGTGTCAGCAGCACTGTAAGGACCCTCTTCCACGTTCAGCAAGCAGCTCTGGGTGTCCAGGACCTGACTCCTGAGAGAGGGGCCCAGAAAGGATACAAGGTGTGGCAGTAAACAAGAACCCATCTGGCTAACGGGCCACACAAAAATGTGACCCGTGTAGCCAAGTAAACTCAGATGGAAAGGGGAGCTAATTGTTCCCTGTAAAAATGTCATGGGGGGTAAATACCAGGCGAGAAAAAATAGGTAGTACACCTAAAGAACAATGTTGTTGTAAATATGAATATACACACACACACACATATTTATGTATATACATATATATGTATTGCTGAATAAATCTAGGCTGAATATTAGAAACAGATTCTTACCATTAAAGACTTGTGTTTCTAAAACAGTCTTCTGTACAAAGTTATAAACCATATCTAATTTATTTTAATAGGGAACCTGGTCAATTTCTGAAATGGAACTACATGATAACAATTGATTATAATTATCACAAAGGATAAGGGTTAGTGACCAAAGACATCCTTTCTAGTTCTCTGCTCCTATTAACTGATTTTTCTTGGATTCAGATTTTACTTTTCTAAGGCTGTTTGACAGGCTCAATAGAGAAATTCTTTTAAAAATACATTGCATTATTAAATTAAAAAAAATATTAGAAATATATCCTGTTTTACCTACATGCTTGTTGGTGATGATTTGCTCCTTGCTATCTCTATGTAAAGTTATTTCTGTTAAGGGGATTCTTAGTCTTTTACCTTTGCCTTTAATGCCACATTAAAAACTGAGGGCCCAAGGGGAATAATGTCATTCTGCTATGAAAAATATACTAAATAAGGATGGAAATATTCATGGAGATAACTCTCCTAAATGCAGATACCATGGAAATATCTCCTTTTAACATTTGTGTCAAATGTTTCAAAGTTGGAGCAGTGCAACTTCATGCCCATTTTTGTCAATTTGAATTATCATATTCACTCTTTTGCTATATCTGCACTAATCTTTTCCTCCCCAGATTGCCTATGCCAGTTCAGATTCTGACCCCACACATTGCCAAAATGAGCCAATGTCAAGCCAGAATTTGCACAAGGAAACAAGGTGGGTAGAGACATGTTGAAATTTTAACCTTTCATTGCTGGTACTTCCTCTAGAGGGAAAATGAAGTGGGGAAAAAGAAATGGGCAAAATGTTCAAATATGTAATTTTAGCATAAGTGGGTTGGTGATATTTTTATACAAAGATGGCAAATTTAGTCCAAAGTTTTTTCACTGTGTGCACTGTCTCCATGATCGGCTTTTGCACGTTGGTGCATGCTAATCAGAGATTAGGGAATAAGGTGAGCATGACTGGTAAAAGATAACTGGAGAAAGCTCTTAAAAAATTCAAGGCCCCTTCCCATGTGTGATTTTTCCTAAATGACTTTGGCTTGCTCCTTCCTGAGGTGCATTGTAGGGGAAGGGTTTGAAGTTTCCTGAATTTGCATGTCTTTGCCGGTCAAAGTCAGAATTCTTTGTTTCCTGTACATTATGGGAGCACATAAAGGAAGAAAAACCTTACCCACTCACACACACAAAGTGGGCCTAGGGCACTTAATATTTTATTCTCATGAACAAGCTATATTTAAAAAAAAAAAAAGAAAAGGAAAAAAAAAAAAAAAAAAAGCCACCCTGTGATGTGAACCAGTCAGTTTGCCAGTTTGAGCTGAGGAGCTGGAGTGACGGAGGCAAATTGGTTTCCAGCAGTTGCAGGAGAAACCTCAGGAGACGGCTGGCTCTGCACAAGCAAGCTAAGCTGTGCTTTACAGTTATGGCATTAAAGCCCAAACCTCACAGAAGTGAATGAGCATCTGAGGAAAGCTAATCAGAACTCCAGGTAAAGGACCTTAAATCTGCACTGCACAGACATTGACCCGGACTTTTCTCTAAAGATTTACTAAGTCTTGAATGTCCACAACGTATAGGAGAGTAAAATTCATTATACAGTGGTAAAGGTAATCAGTAGAGCATCTGGTTAAATTGTTCCAGGCAAAAGAGTGAAGGTAAAATATAGAGGACCATATTAGGATTTTTTTTCATATTGCTCTGTGTAGGCTGAACATAACCTAAACTGCTTTTCCTCCTTCACTTTTTTCATCTTAAGTCTTTCAAACCAGTGTACAGAATGATACAAGGTGAAATATGAATTTGTCATTACTGAATGCATAGAACTACCATTAAATGAGTAAACCTATCCCATTTATAAACTATGTGCATAGAAAAATCATTATTTTAACATTTAGTTTGATAGCAGATATTTCTTTGAAAGAGCACTGTTATTAGCAGCCTCCTTTCAACTAAGGATCTGTTTCCTTATGACTGTTTTTTGAAGACTTAACATCATGGCTGTTACATAAGTCTCATCACATTTTTAGCATAAGCATTATTAGACCAGATGCAGTAAGGTTTCATTTGGGTAAATTGTCCTTCTAGTAAAAGACATAGTTTAAAAAAAACACACACAAAAAAAAAACCTGTTTGTGTTTCATCCCATCTTTCTCACTTTTAGAAAAAACAAAAAAAAAAGTAAATTTAATAATGAAGAGTAATGGTGATATTTACGGAGATAATACTAATTTGTGCTGTGTGCTTGAGTGGTGCCATGAGGTGGACATTTGTCTTTTATAACTGAAGCAGAACCATTAAACCTATTTCACACAGGCTGTCAGCCATCCGTCCAGTGGTAAAGCTCTTTACTCACAATTAAGCAGGCTACTCTAAACTTTGTCATTTGTTTCACTTAAATTAAAAAAAAAAATCAAACTTTGCTTGCTAAAATGAATGTAAGTAAGAGAAATATTTCAGCTTGGGATAATACGTCAGCCTGCTACAGCTCAAGGCAGAGTGAAAAAATCTGGAGAGGCAAGACCAGATCATTTGGGGAGCAGCATGAAAACCAACTGCAGAACAATCCCCTTCCTGTGCAAGTTGTTGGGGCTTCCTGATACCTTCCCACAAGGGGTGTGAGGCTCTGGAGCTAGGAGGCCAGACAACTGATGGGGTGGGTGAAGGTCCTGCTGGCATTGTGGGGCCTCCTGAAGCGACACCACCCCGGTACCCCGCATCAGGACCTCATCTGCCAGCAGCAAGGGAAGGGTGGCTGCAACGGGGGATTCCCTTCTGGGGGAACAGAGGGCCCCATGTGTAGACTGGACCCAACTCACAGGGAAGTCTGCAGTCTCCCAAGGGCTTGGATAAGGGACATCACTGGAAAACTCTTGAGTCCAGTAAGGCTCTCTGATTGCTATCTGCTGTTGGTTGTTCAAGCTGGCAGTGGCAAAATAACAAAGAGAACTCTGAGACCTATCAAAAGAGACTTCAGGGCCCCGGGGTGATTGGTAGAAGGATCAGGAGCACAGGTAGTGATTTCCTTGATTTATCCACTAACAGTGAGTATTATTGATATGAGTAGGCAGATCCATCAGGTCAAGGCAAGGTTGGTGTCAGTGGAAAAAATTTGGATTTGTTGACCATGGAAGGATCTACTCAACACCTGATCTATTGATACCTGATGGCACACACTCAGAGGGGGAAAAGAACTCTGGCACTGGAGCTAGTGGGGCTTGTTGACCGAACTTTAAATTTGCTTGAAAGGGGGAAAGGAATAAAAACCAGGCTTGCCAGTGATAAGTGATGGGATGGTGAGATAAAACTTGAGGATAAAGCACTAATGGTATCCCTTAGCCTGCTTTATAAGGTGTTGGCTATGCTGCACCACACCTGATAAGTATTTCTACACTAACAACCCAGCATGAGGAGTAAACAAGAGGAGCTGGAGGCTTTGGCCCTGTCCCAGAGAAATTACCTCATTGGCATAAGTAAAACCTGGTGGGATGAGTCCTGTGATTGGAGGAGGTGGGGGATGGAGGAGGGTGGAGATGGCATTGTATTTTATGGAAGGGATGGACTGTATGGAGCTCACAGCTGCCAATGGCACAGTTGAGAGCCTCTAGGTAAGAATCAAGGGACAAAAAATAATGTGGATATCATTGTGGCATCTGCTATGGACCTCTGAGCCAGGGCCATAGCAGTGACAATTTTTTCATTGAGGAATTAAGGTACACTTCCATGTCAACAGCCCTTGTCCTTGTGGAGGACTTCATGTTACCAGAAATTAACTGGGAGCATTACACAGCTGGTACCACCCCGGCCCAAATGTTCCTAGAAAACCTGGATGGCAACTTTATGGAATGGGTGCTAAGAGAACGGACTCAGAAAGATGCCCCTCTCAATGTGCTTCTTGTCAACATTGTGGACCTCATGAATGAGGTGGAGATTGGCAGCTGTCTTGGCCACAGCAATCACAAAGTGATCAAATTTAAAATCTCTGTTGGATGACAGGTAAAGTGCCAGCAAAACCTCAGCTCCACAAAGAAGGAGAGCAGATGCCAGGCTGCTCAGAGAATTAATAAGTAAGGTCTTATGGGAAAATGTTTTTGCAGTTGCTGGGGTCCATTGCTGCTGGTCACTTTTTAAGCATCACCTCCTAAGGTGCACAGGAGCAGGCATTTCCCAAATGTCAGAAGTCAAGCAGGTGAGGCAAAAGGCCAGCTTGGCTGAACAGGATTCTTTTCTTGGAAATAAGGCTAAAAATGAAAGTATATGCCCAGTGGAACCAAGGTCAAGTGACATGAGAAGAAGACTCTGTTCACCACTGTAGGGAGAAAATTCATGTGGTCAGAGCTTAATTGGCATTGAAGCTTGCTAGAAATGTGGGGTACAAGAAAAGATTTTTCAGATATATTAATGGCAATAGGCAGCTTAAAAATAACCTCAGCCTGCCACAGGATGAGGTTGGTCATGTCATAAACAGGAACATGGACAAGGCAGAGGTGTTTAACACATTCTTTGCCTCCGTCTCCAGCACAGATGACAGACCACAGGAGTCTCAGTGCCTGAGCTGGAGGACCATGATTGTGAGAATGGTCAACTCCCTGTCAAGCCTGAAATGGTGTGAGATACGCTGCTTTAGCAGATGAGACTGAGGGGAGACCCCATTACAATCTATGGCATCCTTGTGAGGAGAAGGGCAGACACTGATCTCTTCTCTGTGGTGCCCAAGGGCACGAGGGAATGGCCTGAAGCTGTGTCAGGGAAGGTTTAGGTTGAATATTAGGGAAAGTTTTTCACCCATATGGTGCTTGGACACTGGAACAGGCTCCCCAGAGAAGTGGTCACACAGCAGCCTGACAGAGTTCATGAAGTGCTTGGACAATGCTCTCAGGCACGTGATGTGGGGATGGTGCTGTGCAGGGCCAGGAGCTGGACTCGATGATCCTCATGGGTGCCTTCCAGCTTGGCACGTTCTGTGAGTCTGTGACTTCTGACCCATACAGCAGCTGTGCCCTCCTTCCCACTCCCATGCCATCATCACCAACCCCCTCAGGAGGGACACAGTCACCAGAGGGATGAGGGTGCAGAGCTGGACACACTGCTCTGTGCACAACTGAGCAACAGCAGAAAAATTCCCATGCACCTGACTGAAGCTGCTCCCCAGCTGCTCAGCCCTGCCTGGCTTGCACAAACCCCCTACCTGGAGAGGCAGTGGGGGAAGGAGGAAACTGAAGGAATGGAAGGGACTCAGACACCCAGGCTAATGCAGAGGTTATTATTATCATGACTGTCATTTTATTGACAGTCTATCAGGTTTGGATGAAAAATTCAAAGATTATGTCAGTATCATGTTAATGGGAAGTTTGCGGGTGTTTATTACAGGCATTGTAAGGATGCCAGAGCAAATCCTCTTTCAGCGGTGAATTGGGTAATCCATTGCATTTTTAAAGGCCATTTGTCCTGAGAGATTATGAATTTATATTGCCTAAGGTCATATTCCATCATTACAAAAGTGCTAGAATCCCCCTTAAAATTTGTTTTACCTGTAGTAGCACTGGGAATTTTGTCTCCTGCACTACATTTACTAACACTGGCATTTTGACATTTGAGAGTTATCTTTTGGTTTTACACGCCGCAGGAAAAAATTAGAGACACAACTTCTTTTAATAATGCAACTAGTGGTTTTACTTATTCAGTAGCCTCAAGCCACTGACACCTTTCTTTACTTCCTATACAATCATCTTCACATACAGAGGTCTACTGTTAAATGATTAAATCGGCGATCAAACTGTGATCTCTTCAACTTAGCTGAGATATTTGTCATCCAGAGGCAAATGTCACTTTACACTTTCTCTTACAAAAATTTGTGTATGCTATATTCCGTTAGTAGAAGGAAATGTAAAGAGAAGGGTAAATGTAATTGCTGTACGGTACTACTGTGCGGTAGTCTAATATTTCAACCCAAAAATGCCATGTATCCCCAATGTATCCCTTTTCAACGTAGATTCCCTTTTATTTACAGTCATTCTGAACCCTGGCTTGGCAACTAACTCACTATTGTTTTGTGAATTCAATTTTGGAAGAATTTAAGAGCTGATGTAACCTTGCCGGCCCATTTTTCTCTTACATTTCCCTCTGCTATTCTGAGGAATTCTTTGTTGCCAGAAAGTTTGTGGAAAAAAAGTACCTTTTGAGAACATGGAAGAAAATATTGTACGGACTGAAGGCTAAGTGCCCTTCGGATTTGTCTGGGAAAGGGCAGCAAGGACATGCCCCCAGGAAGGAACAAGCCCCAGCCATGGTGACTCACCGGTAGAAGTGATTTGCCACCAGGACTGATATTCTTGCATGCTTATCACCAACCAACATTCTCTTCCTCAGCCTGGCTTCAGACAAAGGATCATTTGACATTTCTGTATTAACTCTAAACATTCTCAGTATTTCTGGGTGTGCTGGACCTTGGAAGCCATCTTCTGTAGGGTCTGAGGGTGTCTACTGAAACACAGACAGTACATAGCCATATTTGTCTAGATATGAACGTCCTGGGTCCTCAGCATTTAGCAGAACATTATTTTAAGTAGTGCAGAGGAAGCACTCTGTGTGTTCTTGATTCTGCCAACTCTTCTGAGTTTTATTTTTCGTTTGCTTTCCCCCTGGACATCAGTTATTGGTTTATAGAAAATTATAGGCAATACAATTCATTTATTTTGTGGAAGTACCTATCTTGAGAAGGAAAATTCTAAGATATCCTAATCTATTAAAATCTCAATGAAAAAAAATGTTTTCATTATCTTTTCAGAGACAATGTAACAGAGATTTTCTAGTAAATTCTGACCAACTGCCAAGGATGTCTTGCCATATGAAACAAACTTCTGTGAGATAAAGCTCAGTATGGATGGGAAGGGCTCCCATCTAGAGGAGTCCTTGATTTAAACATGAAAACTATGGTGTGGTCCTACAGAGGAAGGCTATGAATGTTCTGACCCCCAGGTGCTGTTTGTAACACACATCTGACCTACCTGAAAATTAAAACTTGGTGCCTTCCATGCAGGCTGGAGAAACAGGTGCTCAGTGCTGCAGAATTGATCTCCAGCATATGTCCAGTGCACCTCCAAAACATTATTTGGTAAAACAATGTTTTACAAGTAGGGCAAGAAAGAATTTGTGTTGGAATTAAAGCATCTGGACAACACCTCTGCAACTGCCATCTCAGATAAAGACTCCTGAAAGTGTAGTTGTTGGAGAGTGTACTTCCTTGGGGCCTGCACAGGTAATACCTAGTTGTTCTCAAGGCTTCAATGAATTTTGGGCCTAAACTGGTGACTATGAAGGTCTTTTAGCCATTACCTGGTACTACTGAAGGTGGAAGAAAGAACAATGCAGAAATACTTCAGATTATTTTGAATAGGATGTGAAACTGAGATTTGTCTAATACAGTAATAAAGAAAGCCAAGGAGCTACTGGAGAGGGTCCAGCAGAGGCTGCAAAGAGGATCAGGGGTCTGGAGCATCTCTTTTATAGGGAGGAAACTGGGCCTGTTCAGTCTAGAGAAGAGTTCTCATTAATGCTTATCAATATCTCAAAAGTGGTTGTTAAGACAATGGTGCCAGACTCCTTTTGGTGGTGCCCCATAACCGGATGAGGAGCAGTAGCCATAAACTAAATTGCAAGAAGCTTCCCCTTAAAATGAGTTAGAATTTCTTTATGTTGGGGCTGGCAGAGCACTGGAACAGGCTGCCCAGAGAGGTCATGGACTGTCCTTCTATCTAGACATTCAAAACCCACCTGGATACATTCCTGTGTACCCTGCTCTAAGTGACACTGCCTTGGCAGGGGTTTGAACAAGATGATCTCCAGAGATCCTTTCCAACCCAGCAGTTTGGTGATTTTGTGATTCTGTAAAGCAGGTGACAGAAAGACCATTAGATAAAAGTGAAAAAAAATTAGTGTTCAGACAACCTACAATTATAACCTATCTGTGGCTCTGTTCAGCTCAGCTTTTTAAGAAGGAAGGTTTTCTGAGAACTAAAACATCTTTTAGTATCTAGCTCTGCTTTATTTTTTTTTTTTATAACATTCTAGGGTCTGCAGAATGTATTGTGACAATGGATGTATGTGATTTGCAAAATGCTGGGCCTTGGTGAAAAAAATGGTGCCTTTACAAGGGAATATTTACCAGGACTTGCACAGGATCTCATAGCACTTGTGTTTGATAACACATTAGAGGTGGGGAGACACATAAAACCCCAGGTCTGTGAGGTGTTGTAAGTCCTTCTGACGGTCAGGGAGTGTCAGTGACATGAGCCTGCTTCTCATCCTCTTAACACCAGATGGAAATGCCAGAAATAAACAAATATTTCAGTTCTGTGTAAAAGTCCTTGGGAAAGGCCAGAACAGATAAAACATTGGGGAGGGGGAAGAAGCACAATGGAGAATGAACCAAACAATAAATGTGACCATGTGCACTGTGAACCACCTGACTAAACCAGATGCCTCTGGAGAGGAAACGGCCAAATACCTCTATATCCCCTGGAGCCATCAAAGGAAGCCTGCAATACAGGGCATCAGCATTATCCTCCCAGGTTTAATATCTGATGTGTTTGCATCTGTGCTGGGGGAGCAAGGCAGAATTCCTGTTACAAAAGTACAATAGTTATAGCTCTCCTACGCTCTATCACTGCACAGGCCAGTATTGGGGCATATGCTGGACTCGGATGTGTGAGGAGAAGGCTTGAGACTTTTTTCCCTTAGTATTGGAAAAAGCATTAAATGGAGGCAAACGGGTACTCTGTATCTGCTGCACCTTGAGAGAAAAGTTTCAGCTTTGTCTGAGACCCATTGCTGTTCATAAACAATGCTGTTGGTTCAATTGCATTCCCTTTCTGGCTCATTGTTATTTTAATAACTCTTTTATTTGCAATATTATTTTAAGACAGTAGGACAGCCCATAAATAGCTTTACTGTATTAATTTAAGTTTTCTGGATGAAAAAATTTCTAATAACTCTACCAATGGGTCAATTCATTCCCAACTCACAACAACTAGCAAAAAAGGACAGGAAACTCCCTCGAGGAATTTTCTACAGACAGCTCCATCAGGAAGGCATTAAGTGTATATTTATCTCTTGCCCGCCCCTGTTCCTCTTGGAACAAGCAGAGCAGTTGGGATCTGGGAACCAGGATATCTCAAGAGATCTGCCAGAGGTCAGGCATTTCTGCCTGCAAACCCAGCGCCTGTGTGCTACCCATGCTCCCTGCAGTTGTTTCTTAGTGCTGGCAGCGCAGATCCAGAATATTGCCAAGGCATGCAAAGGACTTCACACAATGTATATTTACTTTGGGGTAGATTCTTGATTGTTTCTGGATGAGAATTTCGTGAAACATACCGTACCCCTGGCCTGAATATGGAGCACACCCTTTTTCCACAGAGTGGACAACTTCAGACTCAGGACCGGGCAGGGGGGAGCAGACCCTGCAGCCTCCTGTCATGGTCGGTTTTGCATGGTTTGTGAGGGGTACATGAACTAAACATGCAATACCTCTACCAGCTGTCCACAATGGTAAAGAATAAAAAAAGGCTATAAATGATACTGTTCTCCTGATATGTTCAATAACATTGATTTGACTGGAAATTAGTCAGGACTTACTCATGTCATTTGTCATTTTCTCTTTGTCAGCATCACTGAATAAATTTGCAAGTTGTTGACCCAGTTAAACATTGTATTTCTATGCCTTATATCACTGGGAAGAAGGTTCTTTGAAAGAAGGAGGCTCTGGAGAGGTACAAATGCTCCACAGTGTTTTGTAAACCTGGGGCATATGGAGAAATCAGTCAAAACAACAGTAAGGTAGCATGGTGGCTTAAATGTCAAGAGAAATCGAGAGTTAACCTCTCATATGAGTTGCAAGTGGTCACTTGAATAAGGAGTACATGATTTGTCCCTTGGTCATGGTAAAGGCTGAGATTCCTCAGGAACCAAGAACGTGTGGATGAAAGGTTGTATCACCAGAGAAGAAAGGATATGGCAAGCTGGTGAGGTGTTTTTGTTCTCTTCAAAGGCAGAGTTCTGTTTTCTGGAGACCAGCCTGTCCCTCAGTCAACTTCATTTTCTTTTCTCACAGTAAGAAGCTGTCACAGACGACAGGTATCTTATCATCATATGAAATGCAACAGAGAATATGGGAAAAAAGTTTGGGGATAAATAATTGATTGCTTTAGGAGATAGGATTGCTTTTCTGTAAATACATTACATGTTAGAAAGGAAAAAGGCATTATTCTGTGAGGACAAGGACAAGAGAGAGATCCCAGCAGAGGGTGCTCTCACATATCAGAATTTTGCCTGAGGGGTAAGAAGTTCCTCCCCGTAGGTGTCCATAGGAAAAAAGGTATTTTTGTTAGCTCTGTGATGCCTGGTTATATGCTTGTCTTGCAGTTCTGGGATTGTAACCAGGAAATCACCACAGGGGGAGCATTCAGCCCTTCAGAGCACTGAGGAGCTGGAGAAAATCCTCTTGCCACCCACTCCCTTGCAGTTCAGAAGACAGATGCTCCTGCTGTCTGTGGGGTGAGGGATGAAAATTAGTGAAACAAAGGAAGAGCCGAGCCCAGGCAGCAGCAGAGCTTCATTGCAAGCACTCTGTGGGCAGACCTGGGTGCCTGGGACATGCTTGGCCATCAACATCCTGGAATTCTGATTTCAAATGGGACCCAAGGAGGGCACTTGCTGTGTCTGGTCCAGTACCAGAAATCAGAAATTGAACTATTTCATTTTGTCTTGCATCCACATATGAGCAATACCTGGCAACTGGGACAGATGCTTAGCACTGAATTTATAGAAAGTGAAGCAAGCTTCCTTAGCTATGGGGGCATGGCAGTCACTGTTTTTTATAATTCCTCTCTCCTAATCTGAATAATTTGTCAGGATGGAAAAATAAAAAAACTACAGTGTGCATTATAATAAAAATACAATAAAAATTTTGTAAACAGGCAAATTCACTACTCACTGCTTAGCAGGGTTTTTACGTCAAGAAAAAAGGACAGAAATAGATTTACAGAGCATTTTTCAGAGTAACCTAGTGATTAGCCCCATGCTACAGATTAAGAACATCTCCTTTAGTTTCATCCACAGGATTAAGAAAAACTGGAACATTGAGGGCTTTTTCTTGGAATAAACCAAATTAAATTTGAAAGGGGAAGAGGACACTCTGCTGCCAGAATTAAAAATACCTACAAGGATCTATTCAAGAGGAGACATTACACACTTGAGTCTGAATTAACTTGTCCCTTGGTATGAGAAGGTAAGATCCCTGTCAGGTAGGAGGAGAAGGAAAGATCAACATCTGACTTTTGTACCCGTGTGAGCCTTCTGGGAGCCCTCCAATGAGTAACACTTGTACAGCCACGGAGCAGGGGAGGAAATGTCTCAGTTCAGGTCCATAGGTGCTGCGTGGTGGGAGGTGGAAGTGCCCTGGCATGCCTGATGGGAAGGAGTGGGATGAGTCATTTTGCTAGCAGCAACCTGGGCACATTGTTTCTCTTTTTTTGTTTTTTCCAAAGGTTTATGTTTTGTTTGTTGTTTTCTGATTGTTTTCTGTAGTCAATCGTCAATGTGAAAGCAGCTGTTTTGATCCTGCCGGTTTGGACCTCTCATTAGGTGAAAGGAAACACATTTGGGCTCTTCACATGGGTAGGGATTACTTACCTGAGCTGAAAGAGAAGCCTGAATGGCTTAGGCTTGGATTCCCCAAGGAGAGGCTACTTGTCAAAATTAATGCTAATGATACCTTTCAAATGAAGGCTACAGTCAATGAACATCCTCTGTTGTAGCAACTGTTTGCTATGTATGGGCTTTTGGGGGGCAAGTACCTTTGACTCATGTCTGTTCTTCTTTAATCCTTTAATATTGGAAATAGGAGAGTAGAATTCCTCTTGGTTTTGCTAACCTCTGAAGAATGCAAAGCCAAGACCAGAAAATCCCAATACTGAAACAATTTTTTTCCCCGTGACCCTGTTTGCAAAGTGTTTGCTGTCTTCTAATTGCATTTCTCACTTCAAGTATTTGCATTATTGGCTGTAATAATGCTGTATCTGCTGAAAGTATTAAAAATCAATAAGACACAGTTGACATATAGACCATAAAAAGGTAGAATTGTTCTGGAGTGCAAAAAGAATATGAAAGCAGCTGAAATTCTTGCCTTCCCTTTTAGATAAAATAATGACCCAAAGATCTATTTATATTTTACACAATTATTGGATTTTTCATTCTTAGATTAACATTCAAAATCAATTCACATAAGGGTGGGATGATGCTGCTAGTGAATGTAGTAAAATATCTTCCAGAGAAAAAATTGCACCTCTCTCTTCTTTGAAAGTCATAGTTAAAGGTGCTGATAGCAAAAGGGTCTTTGGCAAAGTGGAAATCTCAGCTGCAGATGGGAGGTTTATTGCCTTCCTTTGCATTTTATAGCATATTCTGTAAATCAGATGGGGAAAGCAATGGACATTTGCCAAAGCAGAACCCCATTTGTCTAATCACCAAGTATACCCACAAGCTCCACAAGAGAATATAACTGTGAAGCTCTTTACATGACTGTCTGGAGTGTAAAACAGAAGAAATGAGGGAGCACTAGAGTTACTGTAAATGCTTGAGTATTTCTGCAATTGTACTTTTTCGTTTTTCCCTCAAACATGTGTACAACACTCACACTGTTGAGATCTCTTTTTTTTTTCCTCCAGACAAAATAAACCTCAGAAGATAGTGGTGAAATGGAAAAAAAAATTGAGATTATCTCTTTTAAGATACCTAACACTCACTTCCCTCTCCCTTCTTTCCCTTGTACCCCAGGAAACCTCATTGAATTTAGTGCTGGATCATTTTACTGGATGCAAAAACAGAACAGATTCTGCTCAGCACAACACACGCAGTGGCAGAAAGGCATCCTCCAAATGCCCTGGACATCCTGAGCTGAAGAGACCTTCTCTAGGGGTGAAACAGTGCTTTGGTCTCGGTGCTAATTCAGCCCTTGTCCTCTCTGCTGTGACTGCCAGCAACCGTATCAATTAGTGGTACCAATTGTGATGGTGATTTCTGTGATGCGAACACCTGTCCTCTAGGAGCTGGGCGAAGGCGACCAAACAGTTGTCAGATGGTAAGTGTAATGCTAATTGATCCAATCCATAGATCTGTCTCTATATAATGCTTGGTGCCAGAAAGTTACACAGCCAGACATCTGGCAACTAGATGACCGCCTAACTCTCTATCAGTTTGACTTTGGCAGGCAACAAAGTTGGTCTAGTTTTGTATGCTGTGGGCAGCTTAAGGAAGTTGAAACGTTGTTTTATGCCTATTGAAGGCCTCTCTGGCTTGCTCTTTATTAAAATTATAATGCTAAAGTGACCTCTGGTCAGTACCAACCTGTCTCAAATGTCAACTGACGACCTAAGAGTGAAAGGTTCCCTACCTAGTTAATCCAGTTGTGCTGTATCTGCTAAAACACTGAAAAATCAATGAAGTAGTGATAAAGCACAGAATGTTAAAAAAAAACCTGCTTCATTTTTGCCTTGAATACATTTTGCTACTTGTCATGATTATAAAGCAAACGGGGCAGTGATGAAACCTTCTGATTACAAAGGGAATACTAGATTAATATTCACAGTTAGTTTATTAGCAGTTGCACTTGCAGCTTAATGTTCATGATTCCTATATTTTGGAGCAAAGCATTCCTTACATTAAATACAACTAGAGTAGTAGTGCCTGTAGTATATTCAATGCCACGTGTAGAAGGGGTGAGACCATTGTTAGTGGAAAGATAAATATCGTAATTTTTGCCATTTATTATTTCTTCCTAGCAGCTCGTGTGGAACACTAGATGGTAAAAATAAACCTTCTATCCCAAGGAAGTTTGAAAGATCAGTAATAGCACATGAATTTGGAACATTCTACATGAAAGACTAATATAACGTTTTCTTTCATTCCTTCCTTTATGATGTTGAAGCAGAGTGTGAATTGGTATCAGTGAGTTTTGTAAACCTTAAAAAAGAAAAACCAATGCAAGGATACAGGTTATAGATTGCACATGGAACATGCATCCTCTGCATTGACCAGCAGCATGAGAAGAAGCACAGGAATGAAGAAACAATATTGCAGAGCAATAAACTACATAGATGGAGGCATTAAAAAGGGAAATAAGAAGTATAGTCCTGCATGGAGGAAGGCAGGCATGAAAAACTGGAATTTCTTGTGCTCACAGGTACCATGGAGAAATGTAATATAGTTTAAAAGAAGGCTAAACAAGGTAATATTGGTTTATGGGTTTTGAAGGAGGTGAACTGCATACAGGCTGCAGAGAGGAAACAAAGCAAGGAGCGGCAGATAGGAGAGATGTGGTTATTGAAAAGAACATTATCATAAAGAAAGTAACATAGTTTCTGGAGAGACTGACAGAAAGTGGTTTTGAGAAGCTTGAAGCCTAACAGAAATAAAAGAGGGGTTTTGGAAATGGTCTTGTTATGGCATGAACAGTAGTAAGGGGCAGCAGAAAGAGGACGGCAGAGGCAGGAAGAAAACCTAGAATAACTGGATTTTATCAATTTGTTTAATTTAATGACAATAATTTACCAGAATGACAGGTACAAAGACCCACGGGGAAAACAGACAAGTACATTTGTGAGCTGTCAGCACTGAGATAAATCTTAAAGACAGGCCAGTCTGAAGGCACACAGATGTGTATGCACATGCACAGAGTGCCCAGAGTAGGTGATGAGCCTCCCTGAGACTTTTCCCCAAATGGTTGGCCCTGCATCACCAGCCCTTCTCAGCATGCACTGTGGCCATTTAAAGAACCAGAGCAAGGGCCAGTGCTGCCCAGGGAGGGAAGGCAGAGTTGACACTCTGCTCCATTCATAGCATCCAATCTCATTTCTGCTCTCTCCTGGCAAATGCCAGCTGACTGCTATCTTGCCTTCCAGAGGCACTGAGCTTAGTCTCTACCAGCTTGAACCATACCCTCAAAACTCAGCCCCAATGGCTGGAAATCACTTTTATTAGAGAGGGGATGATCCTCTTTGTTCTTTCTGCAAAACACAGATAATTTGAGGGGGGAAGTGAGTAATCTTTAATGTACTCATCCAAATCAAATATTTGTCTCTGTGGTTTTGGAGGCTATCTCTCCACACCATCTGCTGAATAAGAGCTCAGCAAAGCTCATGCTGAAGGAGATGAGTAGTCCAGGGAAGGGGATTCCCCCTGGATTTGCAGCTTCACACTTCAGGGGTATTTTTGTTGTCTGTGGCACAAGGCTGTAGTGGGGTCAGCCTGCGCACCATACCCAAACAGGAGGGGAAAACACAGTTTTGTTTGCAGAAGGTTTGAAGGAGAAGAGATTTTTAAACAAGATCTCACAACACTGCTGTGATGCAGGAAGTGGCAGAGATGATTACCCTGAGCGTATAACTCTGCAAGTAATCTGACTTCCAAAAGCTCTTACACTGTAAGGAATCAATGACACCATAATGATTCTGCTCCATCATTGTTAAGTCCCACACAGACAGAGTGTCATGAAAATAAGACATATTCAGACATGTTGAGGATAAGTTCTTGTATTTACCTCCAATATAAGAACAGGACATGAAATGACAGCATATCTATTCCTTACTTGGGCTTCAGGGCTGATGGATGGAAACTTTCTGCAATCGCCCCACTGAAACTCTTCAGCTTTACTGCCATCAGTTCAGATTATGAGCAAAGTACCAGGAGTGGGCTGGGACAGCCTCTACCTGGGAAACAACTCAAACAGACCTCAACCACTGCAAGATGAATGAGGTCAATCTCCTTGCAATGCCTTGTGAACCACTCTGCCAAAGCATATTCTGCTTCTGATTTCTTGAGGTGTTGTTACAATGCTGTGGCACATTTGATGAAAGGAAGATATTAACTCCAATTCTCTGACCCCATCTCCATCTTTTATCTGCTCCCATCCATCTGTCCTTCAGTCAAAATGAATTTTTAATGGTGTGGGGTTTGTTTGTTCGTTTGTTTGTTTGTTTGTGGTGGTTTGCTTTCTTGGTGTTCTACCCTGAGTGCAGGGCATATACTTAAAATGGCAGCCACCATTCTACATCACTGACTGCAATTGTCACAGGCCACTGAAAACCTCTCTATTGACAATAATTTTCAGTTATTTCATCAGCCATTCAGGCTCAACTTCAGCCAATGACTTGGACGTGACAGGTTTTGCAATATCACACTGAATTCTGGAATCATCTAGTCCCACATATTTTGGAGGTGGGTTTTATCAACACAGAAATTAAAAATCTTGGACTTTCTCCCTCTTTGTGATGTATAAAGCACAGGTGGTGCATTTTTCTTGAAATTTTGAAATATGTTGTAATAAAATAAGTAATAATGTATTTGGTATCATCCAATTCTCTCAATTTTCTTTTCTGCTTATAAAAGTGCAAAGACTTTCTCTCTTCAGTGTAGCTGAAGTTTAAACTTTGTCCAATATTTACGAATTGCATTGTTAATTTATGCTCAGTTTAATTTTAACAAACTTGCTATGTTCCTTCTGTCTTCACACAGGTCAAGTATTGTAGCCTTAGAAGCAGTCACGTTGTAAGTCATATCATTAGTGAGATTAATTAGTCTGGAACACAGTGATAATTGTCACCTGCATTTTGCAGAGAGCCCTGGGGAAGCCCTCCTCAGAAAGAGTGCTATTTAAGCCCTGGGGTCAATGCCTGAAGCAGACTGGCCCCATTTTACCTCAGGGAGGGTGGAGGGCCATGTTGTCCAGCAGTCCTGGATGGCCATGTGTTGCAGACATCTTTTGTGAAAAATCCTTCCTTTAGGATTTTTCCCTCCTGAGAAACCGAGAAGCCTCAGAGACAAGATGTAAACAACTGTTATCTGCTGCTGTGGAATGCAACAGGTGCACCTGTGATTGACCTTCTATGGGTGTTTAGATTTTCTGACCAGTCATGACAGAGCTGGCTCTCGCTCTCTGTCGGAGCCAGCTCCTTTCTTATCATTCTTGCTATTCTATTCTTAGCTAGCCTTCTGACAACTTCTTCCTTCTATCTCGTTGTAGTATAGTTATAATGTAATATATATATAATATAATAAATCAAGTCTTCTAATTATGGAGTCAAGATTCTCGTCTCCTCTTCATCCTCAAAACCCTGCGTCCAAAAGGGACAATAGCCATGTGGTTTTGTATCACTACCAAGTCCACCATGGCAGTAGCAACTCTTTTTCGGGTTCATCTGGATAGCAGTGGTGACTTTGCATGTAAAGTGAGCACAAAACCATTTCAGAAGTGAATGGGTGACCATTTATGGACTACACTGAGTTCTATCTGCACCTCAGGAATGCCTAAGCACTTCATAGGTGGTCTCATCATCACAGTCACAGCAAGATCAGTGTGTTTGCTTCTTTTTTTTCCAGTTACTAGGTTTTTTTTCCTCAGCCCAGAGCTGCTCCAGAGCCCTTTTGCCAGGTCTGAGGCAGCCTGCAGGAGCAGGTTGACTCATTTTCTCTCAGTCCCTTGGGTGCAGGAGTCCCGCTGCACAGTGGCAAGGGGTGGAGAAAGAGCCATTGTCTGTCACAGCAGATGGGGGGATGTTCTAGGAAGGGGCATAACAAGAGGACAAAACTACTTACCTGCACATCCCAGAATCGACCTCATTCTCTCACTTTATTTCACTGGCTCTTCAAAAGCTGCAGGAAACAGCTTGGTTTTCTTCTTGACTCTCAGCTGTGCTTGGTGCAGCTCTGACTCAGGACTTCCTAGGCAGGGCTCGTTCCTTTCTGCTGGGAAGATGGACCAGCACCTCTCACTGCACATGCCAGTGTCCCAGACTCCAAAAGGTCTATTCATCTTGTGACATTAGGTTTCACCTACCAAGGTCACGTCTACATAACAGCTTAATTTTTTTTTCTTTTAATTTCCCAGTGTTCCTAATGCTGGCTTAGCTCCACCAGCACTAGCAACATGAGGATCCCAGAGGTAAACCAGTTGCCAGCACAACTAATACCACATAATTTCATCCCACTCATAGCAGTTTAATCAATACAGCATTAAAAATTCTGGCAGCAGCCAGGATGCAGTAGGGCTCCCCATATTACTTATCTTGATGGAGACTAACTTGCAGAGAGCAGAAAATCTTCAGAGGGTCCTCTAAAGATAAACGAGGCCTGAGGGATAGCACTGGTTTGGCTGAGGGAGTGAGAGCTGGCTGGTAGGAGTCTTCTCATATTGTGTGTGATGTGGATCAACCCAGCTTTGGCAGGTAGGACAGGGAGATCACAGTCACAGATAACCCTGTCACAGAGGGGGCAGGATTAGTAATGTGCTGTGTTCATGCTCCTTTAGCATTGTCTAGAATTTCTAAGCCAGAAAAAAAAAAGCACTTGTCTCCAAAATGCTTAAACTTGACCATCATAGAACTGCATCTATTAAGTGATAATAGATTACCTTAAGTTCTAATTTACACCAAGAGGTTTTAGAAGAAAAAAAAAACCCACACCAAAAAAAGACAAAGGGAAACATTTTGAGTGGAAAAAAAGGACCCAAACAAACAAATGAAACAACTCTAGAAAAAGTCCCTGTTATTTTCTGTGTGTCTCAAACTTCACCAGCCCACAGAGCGTGTGTGGTGGGCAAGTGAAAGAAGACCATCCCACATGCCAGCTATTCACAATAAAAGTCCAACAGCAGTTTTTGTCTGAGAGCATTTATGTCCATTTTATTAGTATGAATAAAGGGAGTTCTTTCACATTTAGCTATATCCAGAAGGGCAATAGTCCATAAATCAATACATGGCATGGCTTTGCTTTTCCAGTCCATCAGTATAATTCTTTTGGCTGCCAGCGCCACTCTCAGGAGTCATCTCTTTTCCCATTTATTCAAATTATGTAGCGAGTTGGTGAATTCCAATACCAGCACTGCTGCAGCTTTGTCTAAATTGATTTCCAGGACTAACTCCATTTATCTAAGAACTTTGTTCCAGAAACTGGCTGTTCTGTAGCTGTTTCACATCTAAAATATAAGAGTACTTTTGTCAGCACTGAATCTACAACTTTGAACACAGATTGAAGTCAATGAGTATGCACAGATCTTGTAAATGATTTTTCATGTTGGTCCCCACTGTTTCGGTCAGCAGAGTTCTTCTGAGAGGGGGATAACAAATATATTCCAATCTGTTCATTTCCTCTCTGGCTTTTGGAAACTAGAGTTTGGTTGGAGTTTCTGATCCATACTAGGAGTCTGAATACAAGTAGCCAGGACAATGGGAGCTTGCTCAGTGTTCTTTATACTAAAAGCACTGCTACACCTCTGTAGGGGAGTAACTAATTATGGTTGATCAGTTCTGGTGAGGACAATAAGAGTGCCAACTGAGTAGAGATAATTTATTGTAATAGTCTGTCTAATCCACTTGCTGGCATATTTTATTAATATAGACATTCACTGAACTGTAATTGTGGAGAACATACAACACAAGAATATATAAATGTATCTATAACATATTAGAAATGTGTGTGGGGGGTTATGACTGTTTGAGATTACTGCAACTTTAATTATTTTCTTTCAGATTTTATTAGGATTCTGAGATCTTCAAAAATAGCTCTGTGTGTAGCCATGTACCCATTGTTGTTCCTCTGTGGTAAGATTTCAGAAGCTAAATTCAAGAATAAGTCACATTGTAGACTATAGTAAACTAACAAATATTTCAAAGAATTATTAAAAACTGGTATAATCATCTTCAATTTTGCTTGTAACTCTAAAACTAACGAAGCTGTGAGATCTCCATTACAGAGCATATGATTCTGTGCAGGCTCATGCTTGGTTTCTCTGACTTCTTGTACAGTAGGTGTTTGTCTAGTATTGTCATTGCAATTTTTATAGCACTGCATGATGTGTGCAGATGTGCTTCATCAACATCCCATGAGGAAAAGATGCTCTGCTCAGTATCTGTGCTCCCAGATGACATCTACCTTATAGAATAACTTTCTGGGCTACTTCCTCTGGGATCAGGTAACCATTTAAATTCTCTGGATTTTGGTGTTTTAACAAGGATTTAATTACAAAGGTAAGTGTATGCACCTGCTAAAGCAGTACTAATTATTTGATAATGGGGCAATCTTTCTCAATACAACCAGGTTTTGTGGTGGTAAGCTACACTAATGAAGCACACTGAGAGAACAAATCCTCTCCATGCTAAAAGGCTTATTTAAATTAAAGAAATCTGTAAAGATTGAGAGGGGTTTTTTTTTGTCATCACAGATATTGACAACTGTGGAGCTAATGTTCATGGAGTGCATCCATTACTGCTGGAGGGTGCTTACTTTTGACTTGTGTGACTTCATTAAGTAATATATGGCATCATCTTTTAACGCCTTTTTCTGACATTTTTATCTCATCTGTTGTTTTTGAAAGCTGCTTTATATCTAGAGCTACTCAGTTGGAACCCATCAGTAACATTTCAACAGTGCTACTGTATTTCCTGCATCCAGTACATCTGCTGCAAGCCTGTGTAGTATGCACAGGGTCAGTGGAGTGTTTTAGTTTTCAGAAACTCACACCTTATTGTGAGCCCTTTGCCAATTTACAATTGCAGAAGCCAGAAGCTAAACTACAGTGTTACAACTTTATAATCTCAAGCTAATAAAAAAAGAGTGGGGGCTCCATAAGCCAGATGGGTTCCAATGTCCCTGTCAAAAGCTATGTTGATCATATACCACTAGGGTTTTTTTTGTTTCTTAATAACCAAAAACATGTTAGCATTAAAAAAGCAAATGCACTTGACAGCATCAATTCCATTATAGTTCCCAGTCATCTGCTTTATTGGGTTTGAAGGAATTTAGCCAGAGCTCTCTATTTTCACTAGAATGTCATTAAAAACTTTGCAGCTTAGGCAAATGGTAAGCAATTTTGAGGGAAAACATTTTTTAACTCTCATTTTACAGAAGAGTTTTATTTTTTGATTTCTTTGTAAGATATATTTTGCTCTTTTTTTTGGTTTGTTCTTCTTTTGCACAAAGAGACATCACTTTTAAAATCTTCAGTGCTTTTCAGCAGAGAAATGAAAAATATTGACATATTACAGATGATGAAACATGGCCAAATTTTATTCTATTTGCTGCTGAATGGTAGCCGTGACTGTGGAAGGGATGAAAACAATTCAAAGTTCTAACCCTGAGGCAGACCCCAGATTATTGGAGGCCAAGCAGAAATTTCAGTATTTGGCCCATAAATATCAGAGCTAAAGAAATGAAACCAATTAATGGCACTGCTTAGAAACTGTGTACAAAATCCACAGGCTAACAATTCCATCTCTATTCCTGACTCTTCTTAGACAATGAAGCCTATGCATTAAGTCCTCGTTTCTTCATCTGACCTCTTTGTGCCCATTTTAAAATAAGAAAGTGGTAAGAACCTCCCCCCTGGAAAAAAAAATAATAAAAAAGTAGACACCACACAGGGAAGAAAAGGAATTTGTCTTCCTCTGCAATCCATGCAGCAAAGTGAATCTTTTCAGCCAATTCCTCAGTGTCCTAGAGATCGCTGTTATTAATGTAGCTGGGGGTGCATGCTGCTGATAATTACTGTTAGCTGGAATAATTAATAAGAATAATTGCTTGGTATGGTAAGAGAAGGGGAAGCTCTGGGAAGGGGAAGGAGTAGGCTGGAAGAGTGATAGACTCCCTGAGCGCATTTTTATAGACAGGAAGTTCAGCAGAAAGCATCCTGAGAATAGAAGAATTGTCTGGATGCCAAGGACAAAAGTTAAGACATATAAGGCTTAAATGAGATAGGGGCAGTCTGGAATGCTACAGTAAGATCCTACCGTGGATGTGTAAGAAAAATGAATGGTTATAGGTTTTAAAGAGGTATATTAGTGATTGTGAGTCTAAAATTAGTAGTGTAGTCTTTATTTGTGGTATAGGACCACTTGAGACAGACAGAAGTCAGGCAGAATAGAGAGAAGTGTTGCCTCTGAGAGAGGCTTTCTGTAGTTTATCCCAGCTAGAGAGAGGACAAACTAGTCATTAGAAACAAAATACAGGTGCCAGGGGTGTGGAGAATGACCACAATTTTGGTATAATAGGTTAAATTTCCTACACATTTTGCACTTGGGGAATGGCAGACACAGCTCTCAGCACTGTCAACAGGAGCAGTACTGGAAGCAGGGCTGGATGCAGCCCCCAGGGATAGGGAGGCTGCTTAGTGATGCAGTTTTTGCCCCACATGCTTCCTGCAGAACTCAACTCCAGGGGATGCTGCTGCTGGACCACCATCTCCCCTGGGGACGTATCCAAGCACTCAGAGCCACACTGACTGCAGCACTGGCTGCCCCCAGCCTGCCCCCAGCTGCCTGCTGATTTCTGCTCCAGCTCAGCCAGCTTAACTCCTCATGCAGACTCCTCAATGCAGCTTGTTAGTGGGCCTGATGGCTGCATGGAGAAGGGCTGGAGAGTTAGAGAAGAGTGGAAGGGTTGAGCTGGAGGGTTAGGAGAAGAGTGGAAGAGACACTATTCCCAGAGAAATGGTACCAAGGTGATAATCCTCTTTGGCCAGGAGAAAGAAACTGCCCTTGAATTCTATCCTGACACCATCAGACACAGCTCAGAGTACTCCATGGGTTGAGGAAGTGTCTCCATTTCCCAACCTTCCAAACTCAGGAGCCAAAAGGGCAATCCTTTTCATTTTGGTTTGAGTCCTTATATACCTTTAAAAACAAAGATTTTTGCAGCTCTGCTGTGGTTTGTGTGAAGCTGTATTCTCCTTTCATTAGCTTAAAAGCTGTGTTCTCCCTCTACTCCTCTGCTCTTTTCTAATGAGCTTGGTGCTGTCTGTGCACATATCCTACATATAAGTACCTCCCTATGCACTATGCATTCAACAGCACATACCTGGAGAAATTGGAGCAAATATGGATAGAGAAATGTAAGTGGATACAGGATGTCAGAGGCTGTCTAGCAATCTAGCAGTGATAATGTCATAAAGAACGGGTGTGCTCAGAGTGACTTTTAGTTTGGTGTTAGTCACAGAGATATTACTGTTTGCTAGAGAAAAAGTACAGCATTCAATTCTGTCACAGGAGAGAGGAAAAGCTTGTATGGACAAGGTGTGACTGTGTATGATTTCACCTTCCTAATGTAAATCTTTTAGGGAAGAGCAACTGAAACTGAAAAAGATAGATATAGTTAATTACTTCTGTCTGGCACAGGGTAAAATCCCATTACAAAGGCTTCAGTCTGGATCTTGTCTTCCCCCATGACGCATACTACATAAATTAATTAGGGTCACACGACAAGAGGAGATGCCAGCCTAGCAATGCAGAAGAGTGACACGTTATCTTTCCCGGAATAAAGCTGAAATTGCTGCTGTCGCCATGGGCTTCATCCTGTTCCCATTCCTGCTTTAGTGGCTACTTCAGTCTGAGGTCAGTAGAAATTATTTTAAAGTAGTATTACCCAAGTCTTTCCTCATTCCTAGCAGCCAACCTCCAAAAGAGGATAGAAATTGTTAACAGCTTTTCCTACAGTGGTTGAAGGGAAATTATTGTACAGCACCTGTGTGACTGGGCCTTGGTCCTGGCTGCCACCCCAGTATGAATAAGGGATCTTATGACTGCTGCCTGCTGAGGGAATTCTTCCCTTAACTTGAAAAGACACATTTTCTATGTACAATCTGACAGACAGAGAAGCCTCGAGAGAGGTAGGAATGAGACTGACATGAAACAGCCTTTATATGAAGAACGTTCAAATCTGTATCTGTGAGAAACTCCAAAACTGCTGTCCCATGAAACACCCAATAATTTATATCAGGCCCATCTCATTTATTTAAGGATTATGTTTTCTTCATCTGTCCAGGCCTCAAAGAAAGCAGTGTCCTAAGATTTAACTGGTTTGACAGAGCACACCATACTGCCAGCCAGCTTATTCACATCCCCAAAGCCAACATGACTAGAGCCAGATAGTTTAGCTGATACAGGAGCCTACCGTGTGCAATTTTAGAAACCTTCATTTTAAGAGGTTCACATCTGTCCAGAGAAGCCTTTCCCAGGTGCTCAAATGCAGCCCCTTGCTCAGGTTAACTTCCAAGCACCAAGCTGCTACTAACAGCCCAACTTCCCTGGTCAGTGCATGTCCTTTGGTGCCGCAAAGTGGCTGCAGAGCTGTTCGGTTCCCAGGCAGGTGGAAGCAGCCAGGAGAAATTTGTGATGGGTTGTGCTGCCATACCAGTGCCTCAGGATAAAGGAGGCTCAGCTCCTCTTTTGTCCCCTTTCTCTTAAGCAGTTGGAAAAGTGACTTTCCACTCTGCATGTACTGGGCAGCAGCTGCGACAAGCAGTGATGCACCGAGTGCCTGGTGAGGGTGGGTCATCTTCCCAACTCTGAGCAGCAAAGAATATGGATGGCTGGAGGAGGGAGGCTAAATAAATAAATAAATAAATATGTAAAGCAGCCCAGGTTCTGACCCTGCAAGGTGCTGAATTCTGCCAGATAAGGACCAAGCACACACAGGTCTCTCTGAAAACAGCAAGGGAAGACAATGGAGAAGCTGCACATCCTTGTGCAGTCAGACTTGTAGGGCTGTCTTTGTATCACCTTTCCTGTTTCATCTGGTTTGGTTACCCTGTTCCTTGGCCCACGCCTGGATCACTTAAATCGCAGACACCTCGGGGTCAAAAGGCCCCACGTGCAAAGGCATGCGTTCTATTAAAATCAGGAACTGAAAAGACTCTCCCCTGGAAGCTCTGGGAGGACCCAGCGCCGTGTGCTGGGACCCTCCCCTCCGCGCTGCTGTGCCTGTCCCCCGAGTGCAGCCGGGTAGCTGTGCGGGGCTGCTGGCAAAGGGGCTCCTGGGGGACCGTGCTCTGCAAGGCCGGCCAAACAAAGCACTTCATCATCTGCTTAACTTTAAGCACCTGACTAGCTCCGTTGAGTTCAATACAGCCGCTCGCATGTCTGAAGTTAAGCACATGCTTAAAAGATTTGTTGGATTAGGGCCCAAAAGATTAGAGCTCCATAAAAGTAGCTGTGATCTTTAAAATGACAAAATGGCTTTCTCGATGGTAAAGAGAAAAATATTAACAACCTTGGAACAATCTGGTAAAAATAAAAGCCCTTTAAGCGTTTTGCATGTATGTTATGTATCAAGAGGTAAGGAAAAGCTAATAAAAAATTTTAAAGAGGTTACAGCACAGGAAAAAAAAAAAAGTAGGAGAACAAATATGAAGAGATTTTTCTTGTCATCTGCAAGACAGTGGAAATCAGTCAGGGAGAAAGTTAGAATGCAATGGCACAGGAAATGAAAATGAAGAAGGTAGTGAAGGCTTTCCTTCACTCCCACCTCCCCCCACCCTCTTTAAATGAGGTATTGACTGACTTCTTCAAACTGAATCTTAAAAAGGGGGACTAAGTTAAGTACAGGTCAACCTGTGTCAGGGTCACTAAGGCCAGTGGAGGAAATTACCTAAGGAGACCAAAATCTAGGACATATCCAGGACCTGGAGGAAATGATGCTAGATGTTAAAAGACATCTGGAAGGAAATCTTTGATTTATTGTCATAATTTAAGTGAGTTCTTAGAAAACAAGCAACCAGAGCATAAAATACAGGCAGGAGAAAACTAAGCCCTCAAGCCATCATTCTGCAGCCCTGTGTAAGACACAGTACAAGATATACTCCAAGGTTTTCCCCATTTGCCACCAGGGCAGGGCTGAAGGCAGGGAAACAGGGTAGTAAGAGCAGGAGAGGCTTCATCTCTAAGCTCCTAAGCTTGTGAGCAGGTTGTGGTGCCTGGTGAAGGGGAATGGCTGCTGCAGGGCTCTGGACAGCCCATGATAAAGTGCCACAAGACAGTCTGCTACTGAAGCTAAAAGCAGCAGGAGCTCAGAACAGAAGAGGAGAGAAGATAAAAACACAGCTGAAGAACAATGTCACGCTGCTGAGAAGTGTTGAGTGGGGCCCCTGCAGGGACCACTGCGTGGACCTTTAAGGGTTTCATGTTTGCATGATTAACTAAGATGAAGAGGCCAGCTGCAAACTTTAATTTCCTGATGACACAAAGGGCGATGAACAATATATATATAGGGTTTGAATTTGTAATGGCACTGGCCTGTTAACTAGCAAAGCCTATTCAGTGTAGACAAAAAAATGCTGTTCAGGTTTATTGGTGCTTCATAACCAATCAGCAAGGTTGGTTCCCAGATAATTTTTCTCATGGACAATCCCAGGGGGACACAAAAAAACAAAACAAAACAAAACAAAAACCCCAAAACAAACAAACAAAAAAAATCCAAGAGAAAAAAAACCAAGCCCACCAACAATATTAAAAAACCCCACAAAGAAAAAAAGAAACTAATCACCCCCCACTGCAAACCCCAAGCAAACAAAAAAAGAAACAATGGAAAATAATAGTCCTAAAATTAGAGGACAGAATGCAGTTACCAACAAATATTCTGTTATTATCAGTCCCAGGTAATGATTAAAAATTATAGGTACTTCTCAAAACTGATCAGGAACAGATGCTTGTAATTTAAGAGAAGTAAAGGCTGCTACAAGACAGTTTCCACATGTTGGTCCATGGAAAGAAGAAGCAGGATGAATGATTGTATCTGGCAGCTTTACATTTAGCTCATGCTGGAACATATTGAGGCAGATTCTAGACCTACTCTGGTGGTTCAGAGGTGCTGTAAGGATGGGTTAGATGTGTCTCTGGAACTGCAGTCTCCAAAGATCATGGCAGGTTCCAAGTCACTTAACCCACTAAATTAAACTGGCATACAGGAATAAGAATTTTTTTTTTTTTATGACAAAGCAGATCTCAGACTGATAATCACCAATGCTGGGCAGGGTTTGCCTTCTGTATTCTCTCTCCATCTTGTGTTAGCATGCAGTATAGATGCATATATATATATATTCTAAATAGCAAAGCTAGCATGTTTTGTTATGACTCCACAATCAGACTCAAAGGTTAGGGAGTGTGCTGAGAGAAGTGATATTGGTAAAGGCTATATCTCTGCCATATTTTCTGAATTTCACTATATAAACTTCTTTAAAACCCCAGGGAAAAAGCAAACTCCGTATTTTTGTACATAACCAGCTGCACATAATTTAATATTATGTGGGAGGTGACAAGAAACAATTAACCTATTTTGAGAAAATACAGGAATTTATAGGAGCAACATAACTCATGAAGCAATAATTTAAAACTGACCTTCTAATCCATTTCATCAACCCAGAGATAAACACTGTGGAATGTTTCAAATTATAGAAGAGCCTGCCTTGATCTAAGTGGGTTGAAGAGTCAGACTAAAAGCATCTCACATAAATTCAAACCACAGTTAGAAATATTCCTTCTGCAATACTGATGCATGAGTAGAGAAGTTCTGGCTGGAAATTTTTAGAAGGAAAAATGTGACTTGATAAAAAACAAACACTTTTGCAGCAGTGTGTTGATTTCAGTGAAATGTTGTTTGGAAAGAATAACTGAAACACTCCATTAAACTTTTTTTGAATGCTACACTACTTTTTTATCTTTGGGGTTTTTTTTGTCGAAGCATTTTTTCCTCTGTTAGAAAATTTTCTCTAACAAAATAGCTCAAATCAGAACAGTGCATGTCCATTAAGCCAATTTGTCTATCATTGCTTTATATGGAACTTCAGCTCTTCTCATTTTCAGTGTGCACTGGAGCAGAAGTAGCCAATTCCTCCCTGAAGACAGCAAGCCCTGGGTTCCTGAGGTGCCCTGCCAGCAAGTGTGGAGTTTCTGCTTGCACTGGTGGTATTTCCTGACCTCCTGAGACTTCCTGAAGACTGCAGGTGGCTTCGCTATGTGCCAGTATGGTTTGCTTTTTCCTTCAAAGAAGGTCACTCAGAGACTAACGTACCCAAGCAAGCTGGAAATGTAGGGGCTACTAAACCAGTGGCAATCTATGAAACAGAGCAGGTTCCTCTTAAATACTCCTTGAATGGTCCTTGAAACCATCCATCAGGCCCTTTCTGAAATTAGGCAATGGGTGGGTGCACTAAATGAGACAGAAGCTCATTGTCTACCGAAGCCTATCATAACATTTTAATTGCCACTTAAATCACACTTAACCAAGTGCTGGGATTTGGGGCAGCAATCTCAGACTCTTAACCTATCCTCCTGACCAAATTATGAGATGAAAAACAAGAACTCTCAGATATTTCCCTGGAAAGTGTAAAGAATAAACAAAGGATACCGAGAAGGAAAGAAAATGCTATCTTTCGATCACAGGTTAATAATTGGTTGAAGATGTTTGCCTGAGTTGTTGGCAATGACAGCCCTCTGGCAGATCAATACAAGTGGAATACATGCTGTCTTGAAAGAAATACTGAAGGAACACCTTTTCTAGCTCACCCTGCTCCCCAGAAAAGAGTGACCTGATAGTGAGAGGCTGTTAAAGGTGAAGTGCATTCCTTGAGTCTTTTATTTTCCAGTGGACCAGCCTGAGTACTCCAAGCTTGGTGTTCAAACCCACCCTGTCAGTGTTATTTGGATGTTGCAGGTATCAAACACCCAGATGTTCAGGAGTGGAGCAGGATAGGAAGGGAGCACACTCTTACACATTTTATTTTCCCTGGACCCCTTTGCAGGGCTCTGCCATGGCGTGTTTCTTTTGTTTGGAGGGATATTCCCTGGCACGAGGCTTTCTGCCAAGGCACTTCCGAGTGAAGCTCAGAAGAAAATGGCCCATCAGGTCCTGAGTTCCTATCACTATCAATACTCTCCCTATAATGGAAGTGACGGCAAGGCTCCTGGAGTAACAGATGCTCCATATGTATACACGAAATTGCATCAAAGAAACCGCACTGCTCCAGCCCTTCCTCGCATCCGTGGAGATCGAGCTAATTGACGGGAATGAAAATAGCTGAACTGTGAATGTGAGCCAAGGAAGTGTTGGGGGTCCAAGAAAAACTGCTCTTGGCTTATGTCGCTAAACAGCTTAAGTTTCAATTTTGAAAATTACTTCAGTTTTACTTAAATAATTCTGTCTGCCAAGCAGCCAATTTGGGGAACTGATGAATGACAATGTCGCCCCATCTGCACTGAGTGCAATATCCATTTTATATGACCTGTAGCAAAAAAGGGAGGAAAGCATTATATTCCCAGCTTCTCCCTGGCACTCTCTATAAGACTAAATGGGGATAGGGTAGAGAATTAATAAAAGACTAGTTTGCTCACATGGGAGAGGAACAAAGGAAACGATTGCCTCCTGCTCTGGATCTGTGCTGAGTGCATCACTGCACAGTTTCTTTTATCTGCATGCTTTGGGACTGGCACAGCCATGTGAAACAAGTCCGATGCTTTTATTCTATATGGGTCTTATATAAAGCTGAAAAAACAGCAGATGAAGTATGAGAAGCCTCAAGAAACCAGTTGAAACTTCCAGCTGAATGTGAGCTTGCACAAGCAGCCCAGACAATCCAGCAGCAAGTTATTACTACACCATCGTGCCAAAACTCCAGGAGCTGAAATTAAAATTAAAATTAGTTCAAGTCAAATTTCTCAGATTCTGAAGTTGCTTCTTTCCAGGTACCAGGATAAAGCATAAGCCAGAATTTTCCAGTCCCCGAGGTTGAAAGTAAAATATAGATATCCAGCAAGCAAAGTGAGTAATTTTTACTTAATTTATGGATTACCTGGGCTGGGGTAATGCTGATAACCTTCCAGTCAACAATATGACCAAATTTTTTTCTTTCTACTTTTTGTTTTTTCCTCTTCCTGAGGGCATAAAAATTTCAACATCAGTCCACCACCTAGGAGTCCAGACAAAGGCTTATAACTCAATGCCTTTCATCCCAATCTCTACGTGTGGCCACAGTATGGGAAACACCAGAGCATTTCTTTTCTTCTAGTACATGCCATTTTCCCAACCTTGGTTTTATCTTTTTTTCGTTCTTCTTTCTTTTTCATTAGAAGGGTAAAGGTACCAGCATCTTCTCACATGTTGGTATGATAATTGTTATGAGATACCTTGGAAATATTTTGGGTTATACACCTGACATTAAAATTTTAATAGAAAAAAAATTAAAACTCGTGCTGAGGTTTACAATGCAATAAATCTATCTACCCAAGGTCAGGGAAGACAGGCACCAGTTTTGGACCAGGGACTACTGAAGTGTATTCTTATTACAACTTTATTTGAGTGCAATAAGCAATGACTGGAGAACTAGCCACTATGAAAAAGCGAACCCCACGTGTAAATCAGATGACCGCATTAAAAAGATTAAAATGTCAATGGCTGCTGAAGTCCGAAAAAGGAGTCTGCTGAGACCTATAAAATTAGAACTAAGAGAGGGAGGTGGCCCTTAAACTTTTAACCAGATATTCTACTGTATGAATGGCCACATTAGTTAATTTTTGTCATGACAATCTAATTTTTCTATTGATTATTTGGTTTTATTAGTTGAGTCTCCTAAGAGACTAATAAAGTCTGAAAGGACCCTTTCCCCCACCCCTTGCAGTGCTCTTTTTGAGCACCAGAGACGGGGCATTAAAGAAGCAGGTGGCAGTCCTGGTTTTCACAGCATCGCGTGGGAATTGTGTCGGTGAGGCAGCCTTGCACTGCTGCGTCTCAAGGTTCTCACTCAGGCAACTGGGAGTTTTATGAGCAAGGATGGAGAGAGGACTTCAGGAATTGGCCCCCGGTGAAGAATCTTATACGACACGAGCATTGTGCTGCATGCACAGCCAAGGGCCCGCAGAGAGCTGTCTGAAACAGCAATAGACACAAGGATTTACGACAAGAAGCAGCAATTGCAATATCTGGCGCTAAACATTTAATCTATGGTTACAGTTTTTACTTCGGATCAGAGCTGAAGTCAGCAGAATTAAATCTTCAAGTGTATTTCAGCAGCCCTAAATCCTTCTGATACTGTTAACAGTGGCAGACTTCCAAAGTGCATTCTGTTAATAAGACAGTAAAGTATAAAACCGAGTTATCTTCTACAAGAAAAGGATAAAAAAGAAGAAAAATAAGAAGAAAGGTTGTTATAAAACTGCATTTGTGGTATCCTGGCCATTTTCTAGCTGAATTTCCTTCCCAATTATTTTTTTAACCCACTGCCCTTGGTGAATAAAAGAAATTCTACTAGGAGAGAAATTTTTCCCCCAAAGCTTCAAATTTTCCTCTTATTTTTACAGGTTAGAGGAGGTTAAGAAATCACCAATCAGCTGGTAACATGCAGTACCAATTCTCTGCAGGCCAGCAAAAGGGATTCAGCAGCTGTTACCTTCACTTTTGCACTTAACATAACTTTTTGTTCACCGGCAGCTAAAGAAGATTTATTCAGAGCACACTGGGAGGTTGCTCAGCTCCCCAAGGCAACTCCATTAGCTTTCCCAGGAGCTATATTAAATGTGTATTAAACCATACACACACACACACACACACACACACACACACACACACACACACACACACCCTTCAGTTAATGCACTAGTTCCATCTTTAAGCTGACAAAAGTGAGGATACTCATAGAAAAGGCCCAGATGACATCCTTAAATCCCTGCTTTATGCCTCAAAATTACAGAATATAGGGTAGAGTCTTGGCTTCTCTGAGTTTCACTCAAATTCTTCTTTGGTTCATCCAAAGCAGATTGCCAAGGACATTGCATTTGCAAGACACTGTGCTCTCTGTGTGTGTTTTTGTGTGGGAGGGCTTCTAAAAGGCAGATTAAAGAAAAAAAAAAGAAAGGATAACATCTCTCTCATTTGCACATAAATGTTCACTTGAGCCATTAAATTCATGTTGTGCTGAACGAATGGAGCCATGGTGTACCTTGAGAACACACACCTGAGGCTGCATCATGGTCACATTGGCAAACACTCTGGAAGGGAAGCCATGGGAATAATGCCCCAATGCCATTTGCTGGAGGCCTCCTGCCTGCAGAGGCTGGAAGCACACATGGAGAAGGAGCAGCTGTAACCCTGGCCCAGTCCTCCAGAGCCACAGCCCTGGTGGAGAAGTCCTTGAAAGAGTAAAGTGGGATTTAACAGCAAATGTTAATCTCACCTCTGCACTCTGCTAACTGGGAGAATGTTTTGCTGTGATGATTGTAAAATTTGTCAGAAGACACATCCTTTTGAGCTTACTGCATTCTGAGGAGCTTTGGAATAATTTTATGTGCATTTCAGTTTCGGAAGGACCCCACTCATTCCCTGAAAAAGCTGCTCTCAAATACAAGCAATTGCTGAGGTTGCTGACTGATATCATCAGCATGATGTCAGTTACCTTCAGGCTCCAAGCATTTGAATGGTCCCAGCATGACCTCTGCTTTCCAACAAGGTAAACTCTGTGCAGTGGTGTTTTGGTAAAGGAAAAGAAATGGGAAACCCTCTGTATTCCTATTCTCCCATGGAACAACCATCAAGATCAGTGAAAAGATGCATGCTATGCCAAAAATTGTACTTCAAGTGTCTTATCAAACTTGAAAAAGTTGCAGTGAAAAATTAGAGTATGGGAGTCCATCCAACCTTATTTCTGCTACCACAGATGGGTGCTTGCATATGATACAGCTTTCAAATACCTGGCCAGGAAATTTTTTTTCCCTACCAGCTCTCTCCTTCCCTTAATATGACCCTTCTGGCAAATTTTAGGTCTACTCCCCAGGGTACTGGTACACTATACTCAAACTGTATATATGCATACTTTGCTCAAGTATATTTCAGAAAAGGCCTAATTGCTTCTACATTAAAGTTGCCCCTAATACTTCATTTGGAAAAGGTAACTACCATGGAAAAATTTGGTCTACAACGTTAGAGTTTGACAGATTTACAAAGAATTCAATATGGAATTTTACAAAGTGAAGTGTTGGCCATTTACCAGCCTTCTAATTTCTCTTAATAGAAACTTGTTTCCTGCAGAGAAATCATCAGAATCGTTGCAGTGCCTTATAGATTTTCATGCCAAACTTTTGATACAAAAAGCCTTTTGCTATGATGGTGATGGTCAGATCACCCTGCAAAGTCCATTTGGATGCTAACTGAGTGATACCACCCGGATTAGCCAAGGCCCTTGGAGAATTGCTCTGGGTCAGTCATACTTTCTGCTTGCAGTGTTGCCTATTGACTAATGCAGCAGGAAATATGGGGCATGAGAAAGTGCTCCAGGGGAAAGGTAACTTGGGCAGATGTAAATGTCCATTCAGGAGAGTTCCTGGCAGCTCCAAGTGTGGACCAGGGAGCCAGGGACAGTTTGATGATAATGCCTGTCTTGGCTGTGGACAACAAGGGTCTAGAAAATCTGCTCACTTGTTTGTTTGTAAAGACTTCCTGACTTAGGACATACCTTCATTAGACAAATGGCACAGACTGAGTTTCATAACTTTAGCAGAGGAACATACTCAAGCCTTTACTCAGTTTTCTGCAAGTAATTAAATCTCAGTTTCCTGAATAAAATCAGAGACATTCTTGCAGTGAGTCTTGTGATTAAATTCTGACCTGGGTTGCTCATTTCTAAGTCATAGTTAATTTAAGTAGAAACAATTTTTTTTTTTTTGTGGTTTGGACAGTGGCTTTTATAAGTTTGAAAAAAAATTCTGCTAATATTTTTCTACCTATTTTTCCATTTTTCTAGGGAAAATCTGTCAAAATTACAGGTTTTCAGCAGGTTTCTGTTACAGGTGCAAAAGTGTAATAGGAGATTAGTGCAACATCTTGGTAGTTGTATCTGTGTGATCCTATTTCTGTTCAAAGAGCAAAAGATCTGTACTGTAGGGCAACATGCTTATGAAAAATAATTTCATATGTGCTTATGAAGAAGGAGAACACAAGCAAGGGAGCTGGCCAAAAGTTCAGAGATGTTTTTCAAAATTGTTTTAGAGTAAAGGTTTTAAATCTGTTATCACCAAGACAGAAGGGGAAAATTTCTACAAGAGGGTCTCATTTTCACTATTTACTTCAGCCTTTATCCTTGAAGTGTTTTGTGTTTCAGCATTCCTGGCCTGAGCTTGGTTTTGGAATAGCAGCCCTGAACACCCTTAAATAGAGCTATGTTTGTGGGCATGGACATAATTCCTCCAGCTGTGCAAACAGTAAAACAAAGATAGCATCTCTTCTGTTGCAGCCCTGCAGATCACTGAATGATAACAAGACTGAGGATTTACAGTGGATTCAAGGTGCTTCTCTGCTCTGGAATTCCTTCTGACTCGTCAAAGAGATGACAAACAAGTCCCTCACTCCTGAGGTGTCGCACACAACTTCGAGGAGCATAAATATCCAGTTGCATTTCCTCCATCAGCAGTTTGCTGTGGGGGGTAATCACAGCCATATATGTGGCATATCACTCACTGCACCTTTCTCAGACCTCTGGATAAGGTCCAGTTCTCTGATAAGGAAAGTTCTGGGATGTTCTTCCATGTTCTGATGGACTTCAGTTGAAAATGAGCTTTTTTAATGAACCAAGCGATCCAAGTGAATAAAATCTAATTCTGCATTATCCTTCTGATTTTTATTTCCATAAGGATTTCTGCAGGTCTGGCCCTTTTCTCTTTTCAACAGTCATAAAACTCTCTTGAGTTAATAGGGTTACTCCTCAGTGCTGTCTCAACATTTTTAGTTTTCTGTATGTTACCAATTTTGTACTAAAGGAACCTCAGAACATTGTTGGTGTTGGCAATGGAAAAATTAAAGTTTTGGCAGTTTTGTGAGGTAGCTGGGTCTTGGCCCACAGGAAGGTCTCATGATTTAAGACTGTTGAACAAGCACATTACTGAGAGTTTTCTATTACAGCTATAAGCACGTAGCTAATAGTGCTGACATTTGCATGGTATGTAACTGCTGAAACAAGCCAGAAAAAGATACTGACTTAGAGAGGGTCATAAAATAGCACCTTCCATGGCTGGTGCTCCACATTTGTCTCCACTGAAGACAGTATGCAAAGTCTGTGTACCCCTGTTGTGTTAACACCATGTTGGAAAGCACTGCAGGTGTGGTGATGCCATGGTCCTGCTTTTAGAGTTTGTAGTGTACAGCTACAGAGGAATGATGAGCTCTGCCCTTAAGATACTCTGCTGGATGCAGAGTGAAATGAGTGGGAATTGGCCAGTCCTCAGAGCGGTGCTGAAGGTGGGGGACAAATGTTGACTCACCTTGAATGCAAATGTAGATGCCCACCCAAAAATCTGCTATGTAAAAGTTGTCTCGTATTGTGCTATAGATTTTATCTTACACTATGTTTTATCTTATGCTATAGCTATGCTGTAGGTTTCTGAGGAAGATTGAGCCACTAAGTTACAATTAAATAAACTTCAGCTTCCAAAAAAATGCTTGATTTCTCTTTGCAGAGTCATAAATAGAAATTTGCTCTCTGCAAAAAAAAAAAAAAAAACACTATTACCAAAATATGGCTTTCTAAACTCATATCACCACGAAGATCTTTGGTAGTTTGTAAATTAGGAGCAAAATATAGAATCTAAATGTTTAAAAAACCCCAACCTATTGAAAGCATTCACTTCTATTAATCACGCTATATAATGGGCTGATTCAAGATGCTGTATTTATTTCACTCCAGAGGAAAGATCTCCATAACTCAACTGCATCTTTGCCACTCATGAATTATCAAGTCTTGCTTCACTTGTGGGATAAATATATCTCAGTTATGTATGCTCTTCTTTCCTCTCAGTGTATCTATATATTTTTTGGTGTCAATTTTTATTTATATGCATATACCTGCAACGCTCACAGTGGAGGTTGTTACTTTGCAATAAGTCGAAGCAAATCAATTTGGTCTACAGACACAATTTATTTTCCTACCGCAGCATTCTCCAGTATCATTGCAGGACATGCCTCCACAGCCTTCACTTTAACTGTTGGAGTGGGTCACATGCAAAAGATGTGAGGGGGTCTAGCATTTGATCAAGTTGACAGGGAGTGTCAGGTTCCTGCTGTCAGCTGCAACGCCAGCATGATGACATGTATTTGATGTCGTTTCAATGCAGATTCTGACACAGGCCAATTTATGGCCCAATTTATGTCTTGACTCTCATACCAAGGCCAAGCAAGCTATAAAATGTAATAAGAATTTCTTCAATCAATGTCCAGAGGAAAAACAAATCACTTGGCTACTGACACAATATTGCATCAACACTCTGGTAAAGTTCTCACAAGTGTGTGACATGCCCCTAAGCTACGGCGAACATGTGGAATAAAAGGCTGGGCATGACAACCTCACATCTCTGAAATGGGACCCCCTCAACTTAAGAGCCGTTTCCATGTCAGTTCTTCATCTTTGTAGCTTTCTAGTTTGTTAAGAATAAAATCCTTCTCTCTTTGCTTCCCCTTCCTTCCCAGCTTCAGCCTTTCCTCCCCACAACTTTTTTTTTTTTTTTTTTTTCTGTCTTGCACACTGTATCTAGTTATCAAATAATCTCAGTGCAAGGCCCAAACAAGGCTATGATGGTCAGATGATGAACTGTCAGTGAGCCTCTTAAAGGCTTGTATATTTGCACTTTCAGATGCTCTCAAATCAGATAGAAACCTCCACCTGACTCTTCAGCTCTTCATAATCCAGACAATACCCCTATCTCAGCCAGCTGTTAGAAGACATTGTCAATGGCAAATAGGCATGTACAGCACATATTTTTAATTTGGATATGGAGTACAGGATGATGTGTTTTTTTTTTCAAAAGTAGCGGTACTACCTCTGTAATGTGGAACAAATGGCCAAGGCCAAGCAAGCTATAAAATGTAATAAGAATTTCTTCAATCAATGTCCAGAGGAAAAACAAATCACTTGGCTACTGACACAATATTGCATCAACACTCTGGTAAAGTTCTCACAAGTGTGTGACATGCCCCTAAGCTACGGCGAACATGTGGAATAAAAGGCTGGGCATGACAACCTCACATCTCTGAAATGGGACCCCCTCAACTTAAGAGCCGTTTCCATGTCAGTTCTTCATCTTTGTAGCTTTCTAGTTTGTTAAGAATAAAATCCTTCTCTCTTTGCTTCCCCTTCCCTTCCCAGCTTCAGCCTTTCCTCCCCACAACTTTTTTTTTGTTTTTTTTTTCTGTCTTGCACACTGTATCTAGTTATCAAATAATCTCAGTGCAAGGCCCAAACAAGGCTATGATGGTCAGATGATGAACTGTCAGTGAGCCTCTTAAAGGCTTGTATATTTGCACTTTCAGATGCTCTCAAATCAGATAGAAACCTCCACCTTACTCTTCAGCTCTTCATAATCCAGACAATACCCCTATCTCAGCCAGCTGTTAGAAGACATTGTCAATGGCAAATAGGCATGGACAGCACATATTTTTAATTTGGATATGGAGTACAGGATGATGTGTTTTTTTTCAAAAGTAGCGGTACTACCTCTGTAATGTGGAACAAATGGTTTTGCCCTGTAGACAACATAAAGGCATGAGAAAATGTATGTGTGGTCTACACTGTATAACTTCATTCCATTATTCCTTTGGTTCTGTACATTTAGGGATGTAAGTATGAGTATTCTTGGTTTTCTGTAAACCAAAACAGCTGACAGGGGACTTATTTTATTTGGTAGGGTCTTTGCCCTGGTAATTTCAGTAAAGTTGCTGCGCAGATGCGGCTGGCTCTTTAGATGGCTGGGAAAATTAAATCAAGGCGATGGGAAAGCGCTCTACACCCGAACATTTCTCTGCACACATGAAAAAATTGCCCTCTGAAGCTTGCCCAAGTACACCACAGGTACCCCTGCCCTGTAGTTACACTGCCAACAGGATGTCAATGCGTGTGCTGTGCAACAAATGTGCTCTGACCTGGCCAAGGGCCCAAGGGTGTTTGGTGTCATGTGGGTTGTCCTGTTGAATTTCAGAACCTTTGTGAGGCAGGGGCTGGGACTCATCCTTAGCTGGCAGAGGAGCTGCAAGACCCCAAACAGCTTCTGCTGCCACTGTGGTCCTGGCAGCCAGAAAGCAAAGTGGTTTGCAGAGCTCTCATACTCAGGCATGGAAGTTCTGCCAAACCCTGCTCTCAGCACAGTCCTGGAAAGCTGTTTTTCTTCCACATGGCTTAAGCATCTCATACTATGACTGTTCACATCTCCTTAGGTTTGGTCATCTGGATATCTACAAAGGTTTTCTCTAATATTTCCCTGGTACTGCTACTAAAATCTCTTTGGCCATAATTAAACACATTTTGTCCTTCTATTAGCATCTCTTTGGTCTCAGATTTAGCTCTTTCTTCTTGTTCTTACATTTTCCTCCTTTCCCTGCTACTTTCTTTATGAACTTTCTTGTTCTGACTTCATCGCCTTCGTTTGTCATTATAGCACCTCCCAGAAGTGCAGTAAGCAGTGACCAGTGTCTGTCAAATATGAGTCAGCTTTTCTCCACTTCTCCAAAGGAACAGGACCAAAAATGAGAAATTTTGTTTTAGAGGAGTGACACTTTGTTTGTGTTTGTTCTGGGTTTGTTTTTTTGTTGTTGTTGTTTTATTTTGTTGTTGTTGTTGTTGTTTTTGTGGTGGTGTTTTTGTTTGTTTGGTTTGAGTTTTATTTTTTTTAGAAATATTCATATTGTTTGACATTTTTATAAAGGGCAAGCAAATGTGTTATACTGGAAGCAAAAAAAAGAAAGGACTGTGAAAAGAGCAGAAATTTCTTTTTCTCTAGGATTGTAAATTGTTGATATTTGATTTTCCTACATCTCAGAAGAGCCTTTGAGTTCCAAAATTCCTTTCAAATGAAGATTGTTTGCTTTCAAAAAGGAAAATAAAAATGAAAGTTGTTCTAATGCTTGTAGATGGGTTATACTTTATTTTAATAAAAAATGTCTTCTTAGAAGGATTGAACCAAACATTCATTTTGTTGATAGAACTCTCAATTTTCTCCTGCTCCAATATAAATTCAAATGCTGAGAAATTTTGAGTATCTTAAGCTGTGTTTTGTTTGAAAAAGGATTGCCAGACAAGACTACAGAGTAACTTCTCGTTGACTCTAGCATCCCTGAAAATGGAGATGGCTCCTAGGCCAGAGCCTAGACAGAATTCTCTCTCCTTGAATCCTGTGCAAGTAAGCCTTCTGCTGTTCTTGTTGCTGGCTCTGGGAGCAAAAAGGTTTTCCTTTGATTCATCAGCCATCTCCTTGCTACTGCTGTTGGCTATTGTATTGTTATGTGACACCTTACATTAGTCTGCACATTTTTTGAAGAAGTAGTCTTGGGCCCTGTTCAGACTCTCTGCTGTGGCCCCAAAATCTGAAAAAGCAAAAGACAATTTGGGACCAATTTAGATTCCCTAAAGAGAGCTAGACAATATTTGTTTGACCCAAAGTGGTTCCTTTGGACTTCAGCAATGTAACCACTTGTAAGCACCTGAGACGACAGTGCTTCATGTGTCTTTTGAATATATCTCCTTGTGCTTTTATATGTTTGTGTAATTAGCCTGTCACTGTGTCAAGGTCTCCCACAGTACATTTCAGTCACGGTACAAATAATGTACAATGGCAAAAATAGGCATTTTTACATAATACAGTCAATCTTACTGCACCCCTAGCTAAAAAAACCACCAGAGCATGTGCAGTTCAGTTCAGTGTTACACCTGACGTCATTGCAAGCACCCATGTGAGCAGGGGAGCTCAGAAAACTCTTGCTACAAAGACCTTATTTATTTTCTTTTCGTTGCATTTTCTAGTATTATTATCCTCTATTAGTTCTAAAAATCACATCTCAAATGTTGTGCTGTGTCTATATTTTCAATGCTTGATATCAAAGTGATTCTCCACCCACAGCAGATATCACTGTGAGCACTTGGTGACTGAGGTGATTTTGTAATTGGCCCTTTTCTCTTCTCATTCAGTGCCAGGTTAGAGGGCTCACCTGCATACACTAATAACAGGGATGTGCCACCGAGATACATTGAGCATTATTTGATCCCGTGTGAATTCCAAGGAGGAACAGCCCTTGAAATTAAGTTCTTCTGTCAGTAGTATCCCTGCATGCTCAGTTGAGTGGATGATTGCAGACAGCCTCCCTTAAAAGCTGAAAGTCGCCCAAAACAATCAAACATCCCAAATCTACCTAAGAAAATCTGACAAAACTAAACCCAAGAAGTTGTTTTTATGGCTCTGTTTATAGCCCCTTTGTTTATACAGAGACAGGTCAGCTGAATTTAAATCTTTAAACCCTTAAGTATAATGTTATCTTGCAAAAAAATAAAAAGTGTAACAAAAAGCATGACCAAGACTTGTTACACTTTCCCTTCCAAGCACAAGGCTCAAACATATTTTAAAGCACACATAATTGATATCCACTTCTATTAAAAATCTAAATTAATTTCCTCTCTCTCTCTAGTGCACTGCCACTCTGAATACTTCCATCAGAGAGTGGTAAACCAGCAGCTTGCTGTGTTTGCACAAAATAACTGCTGCAGTGAGCTGAAAAACATCCAACCTGCACTTCTGCTCTGAGTATGTTGTTTCATGCTGTATGGTCAATAAGTGTAAGGATGATCAGGAAACTTGGCCCTCCTGTTACCCAGAGCTGTTTCTTCCTGAACCAAGAAGCCTCTGTATAAAACCATGATTTTATACCAATGAAGAAATCACAGTATGAACTGACATAATGGGAAGCACTTTCCCACCTGGGATTAGATGAAAATTTTTCATGATATAAGGGATGACATTATCAAGCAACATAAATATGTAAGTATAAAACATACTAACAATGTGCAGTGAAAATTCTGTGACCTCTTGTTTGCTTCATTGAAGGAGAAGTACAGAGGGTCTCAAAGACAGTTATAGCTCCCTGTCAGGTCAGGGTAGAGTTTACGTGAGCACTGCCTTTTCTAAACACAAAAAGGAAAGGAAATAAATTGAACTACTGGGGAAGTAAATTGCAAAATATGTGCTGTGCATTGTTATAGAGTCTCTCTGAAGGGTGGTGTGATAAACCAAAGATTTGCTGACACTTAGGGAGCAGCACTGACAAGATAATATTGGCCTTCCTACCCCAAAAGTAGCAACCTGACCAGCTGGATGTTAATTTATCAGAGCTGGCAGAAAAGCACTGGGGAAGACAGTAAGAAGGGAGAAGCATCTTAGTAGAGCAATCACTATAAAGAAAGCCAGACTCGTATTCTTTGCAACCATTGGGGCAGTATGCTGGGGAAAAAAAAAAAAAACAACAAAACAAAGACATTTTTGCTTGGGGAGTCTTATCTTTTCAGAAACATCTTTAAATTTTTGTCTGCATGATTATTCTTAAATCTATTTCCATTCTCCTTGAATTATTCCTTGAAGTGAGGCTAAAGATTTTCCTTACATAGTGACACCTTTTGAAAATTTTTCCTTATATTAAATTTGTTTAGGTAGGTGAATAGGATGGATACATTTTTCTCCTATTTGCTTTTTACTAATTGGGTGATCTTTGAACTCAGCCCTGGCTGGGAAGGAACTGAACTAAGAAGGGGAGAACTGAGGAAAATCAGGGTGTCTTCAAATCACTCTGAGACACAGGAACATAATGTCATGGCAACAGTAACAAACATGTTTTGCATATACAGTCTCCTAAAAATTGCCAGGTGCATTTTTTCTTCTCTGCTTAAGAGTACAGTTTGGAAACCCTTCCAAACTGTTCTGAGTTGCTCCCCAGCAGAGCCCTAACTTCCTTGATTTTTCCTGAGAAGATGTGGAATAATCTCAGTATTTTACCATGCTAACTAGACATCAAAGGGCTTAGACATTTGCTAAAATGTGCATGACAGCTGGGCCTGATTTTGGGGGATTAGCTTGACATGTAACTCTGAGGTTTTGGCTCCTTTTGTTACGTGCTGCACCGGACTCTGTGCCCTCCCTTCGCTTGCTCATGCCATAGGTGAAACCACAGCCAAGCCAAGTGGAGGTGTTCCCATCAGATCTGCAGGTTTGCTGTGTGCATCCACTCAGGAAGCCAAAGGGGGGCCGGGCTGTGACCACATGTGCAGGTTCCTGGTGTTTGTGTGCTTCCTTTTCATGTGGACACAAGTACAATCTAACAATGCTAGCAGGAAACTTAGGAGTCTTCAGTGCTGGACTTGAAACAGCTTGGGGGAGCCTGCGTCCTCAGGACCTCTGCTCTGCTGACTCAGAAAGACAGTTCACATTTCAGGGTCATCTGAAGTCCCTTTTACCTAGGGAAGATATTTTGGAGTGAAAAGATAAGTTAAAAATATACAGATTAATTGCGTGTGATTCTTAGGAGTTTATTGCCCAGCTGAACATGGCAGTCTGGAACGAGGATCCCTGTGTTTTTCATTTTGTATAGGAAATTGCTGCTGGTGCAAAAAGGATAATACACAACATGAGGCGTATAGGTAGCTGTGCAATGATCCAGGGATTCAGAGTGCTCAGGATCTGAGTCTCCCTTGGGTTACACTCACATCTATTGCATGGAAGTTCATGGAACCATGCCAGTGTAAAATTAGTCTGGGATCATAATCAGGCAGGGAGGCTTTAATCAAGTCACATGCCAAATCAGAAGTGAAATATCTGTAACATGTAAATACTTTTCTGCAAAACCATTTCTCCATGTTAACACATATATCCCTTCCCATCGATTTCTTCTGAAATTCAGTTTGGCTTATGTACTGTGTGAATCACTGTGTACTGCAGCCATCCTACACAGTCTGTATGGTCTCACCCTCTCATGATAAGGGGACAAGATGAGGACTGCTTATCCTTCTCTGAGCAGGTTGTGACTGGCAAACTATTGGTAGACAAGGGATGTTTCCTCCAGTCCTCGATAAGCAGCAGTTTTCTTGCTCCTTCCAGGTGAGGATCTGTGTTTTGACTGGAAAATCTTCATGCAACAAATATTGATTAATTGTTAATATTTGATTTTAAAAGGTATTGAACCTGGGGCTATGTTTTAATACTATTATTTATGAGGGGAAGGGAGATTCAGCTACAGAATTTAAAAGGTGGGTAATTTCTCTGGTACAGTTCATAGTTCTGTCCCACAACAATTCTGCCAGGATGTTTGAAAAATAGCATCTTCACTTGGAGGAAAAGTAGGAAATGGTGCTTGGAGCAAAGGGTGTAGGTTAAGATAATATTGATGTCCAGCATTTTATACTGTGAAACCACAGCCTGAGACTCCTCTTCAAAGTCATGGGACCCTTGGGCAAAAAAAAGCGCCAAGAAGACAAGTTTTCAAACTCCAAAACTATCTCAGGGAAAAATAAAGGAGTAAGACAGTTTTCTATGACTGAAAAAGTAACCCATTCAAAAGAAAGGGAAGAAATTGGTCCTAAAACCGCATCTAGCTCAGGTTGAAAAAATACACAGAGGGATCAGAAAACAAACCATAGATATTATTTGTTTCATTAGAACTGAACATTTCTTGTATTAATCAAATTAAATAGCAATTGGTTTGTGAAACCTTTGGCAAAGTCTGTGCAATTCTACTATAAATTGAAGAGGTTAATTTGAAATTCAGAGTCCCCCAAAACAAGTTCTGGAAAAGAAGCATTTAGGGTAGGGAAGTTCAAAGTGACATTCTATGGCTGGGACATAAATGATGAAGTCCTTTTTTTTTTTTTTTTTTTTTTTAGAAGATATAGAAAGTTATTCAGGGTATATGATGGGCTGCAGATTAGTTTACAAAGAAGCAAGCTCCTCAAACCACCATTCACAGAGTAAGCAAGCAGGCGTCAGGGAGATTCAGCATGGAGACAAAGTGCAGGTTCCTTTACGTAATTTTCTGAAAGCTACAGAACAGAGCAGCATTAATAACAGAAAAGCTGGCAGGTGGATGGTGAAGAGTAAAACTCAGTAACCCAGAATGTTACCAGCAGCTCAAGCATCTGCCGTTGTGTGAAGATTACTTCATCCAATTTTCTTCAAATAATACCCATTCCTTTGCATATCTCCCTGAATCAGTGGAAGAACTGTTTTTCACAGAAGAGCTTGAGAGAAACAAGCATCAGTTGTGGCCATTAATTTTATGAATGATTTGTTGGAAACTGCATTTAATGACAACATCAGCCCACAAATGAGCTTTGAAATGTTCTTATTCCAAGCCTGTGCAGATGGGCAATTTGCTGTGTAATCAGTTTTCATAGCCACCCTTTCAATCAGGGTCACTTGTCTTATAACCATGCTCTTGTTTTGCAGGTTTGTATTTCACACCATCTCAGAAATGCTGTTTGTATTAGTCCAGTGACCAAAAAAGTAAGTAACTCAGAAAATACAGCAAGGTTACGTCCAAAAGCATTTTAAACAGGGCTCTCAGCAAACATAATACGCTGGGAGCATCAGTAAAAGAGAGAGACACAGCTGAAGAGGAGCTATCCAGCAACCAGTAAGGGATAGAGCCCTAGACTATTATTCCAGCTATTCTGTGAAACTATACATGTGTGTTGTAGCCCAAGCAAATTACAGCAGTGGTATTTTTCTTGTGAGCAATTAAAAAAAGTCTCATGTGAAGGTAGAAGAGTGATATGGCAGCTATGTAAATTTAGGACTGTGCCACTCAAAACACTTTATGGCTTTCCTATCACTTAGACACTGCACTGGAGAACATACAGAGATTAACCACCAAAGTGATACCAAGATCAGAGTATAAAACATATGGGAAAATATCAGAGGAACTGAATTCATACAGAGATCACTCACTGGGGACATTACCAATATGTAGAAGTGCCTTTAATGAAGTAAGGGAATTCTTCACATTAGTACAAGAAGGTAGAACAAGAAGCAGCAGTCTCAAACAAAGGAAGAAAAAGTTTAGGTTAGATACCATGATTTTTTCCTTAAAACAGGCAAGCTGGGTATTGAAATAGGCTTTCCACAGAGAGGCTATCTCCTTAAGATATGAATTAAAGCAGATAAAGCTCCACATGAGAGGGAATGACACAGCCATGAAAGGTGGAGGTCTCCATTTGAGCCCTGCTAACTCTCCTAAACCAAGAAGTCACCCCTGGAAGTGCTGGGGAGGGGTGGCACATTTGCAGTGGCTCTTGAGCACCCATGGTGTGAGGAAACTCTAGTGGTTGCTGACAGGAGAGGAGTAACACTTCCACAGCAGCTGCTCCTACAGCCTCCACAGCAATCAGGGGAGGCAGCCCCATGCATTCCTGAGGATCTGGATGACTCAGGAGTTTTCTTCCAGTCCTTTCTCCTTGCTTCCAAATGGACTAAAAATTACATATCTTAGTGTGCAAAGACTATTAGTTCACTCAGTGATGCAATAAAGCAATGAAAGACAAGGAGGAATAGACAGGATCATTCCAGTGAAATGAAAACTTTCATGTGGCACCTGTATTGCATTTTCTCATGTAGGAATTTCAAAGTACCTTAAAATAGCTTAGGAAAGTCATGATAGACTGGGTTTGAGGGGGTTTTCACTGTGAGTTGAGAATGGCTGGATTTGTTCCAAGTAGTGAAAATACATGTACATAATCTCAAGAAGAGATGCAGATTTTTTCCTACTGCTCTGCACCACTTTTTGGTTCCCTACACACAAAATCTGAAGGGGTTTTGTACCTTTTGTGTGTTTGTATATTGGCATGTATTCCCTTAGAAAGGGCATTTCCCTTTTTTTTTTTTTTTGCAAGCCAAGGTAAACAGAACTCAAAAGTCTGAATAAATAAAACTTTTGCTGCTACAGAAATCTCTAGAAAAAAAACCAGGATCATATTAATATCTGATACTTCAGAGGTCAAAGCTCGACTGCGGCCCATTAGAAATATTCCATTTGCAGGACACCCTTCTATCCCTGTTAGCTTGTAAAATACTGGACCATAAATGAGTTATTCTGTGAATGCTTTCTGTCCCAGGACATGAGTTTGGTGTATTTTTTCTGAAGAAGGTGATGAGGAAAAAGATACTGTTACTCTGCTGGTTGTTTTTTCCAAGTTGTTTTTAAGGCAACCCTTTTGAAACCACTCAGAGGTTCAGAACACTAGAAAAAATCCAGGCAGAGAGATTAATAGGGAGGATAGTGCAGGTGGGGCACTGAAAGGCACAGGATAATACAATTTGCCACACGAATTTAACCAGAGCTGGAGGGTATCTCTCTGCCAAGCATGATTTGATTCATGTGGACACATACACATGTACGTGTGCACGCACAGATGTGAGCGTACGCGCGTGTGTGCGACAGAAATGTCTGCTGTGCTTCGTACTGAGGGTATTCGCTGGAAATGATGTATGAAGTGAAATCCCCATGCTCACGGCACGCAGGGAATATCAGACAGAACTCCACAATCGCTGCAGAGATGGGCTTTGCTATTGGCAGATCAAACGCAGCCAGAAGAGCAAACCAACCTGAAAGACTCTGGGGAAAACAAATATTTTTTTTTTAAGTTATAAAATAATGTTCCCACCCTTTTAATATCATTTCTCCCATTTTCTCTCCCTCTGGCATTCCCCTGGGCAGCCAGCTACATTAGCTGGAGCCTTAGAGAGATAAGAGCCCTCCCCACATGTATTTCCCCTTAAAAGCCCTTCACAATGTGTTAAAATTACATTTTGAATAACACTTTCTAGCTTTTTTTATTAATTTTTTAACGTGTTTTTTACCATCTGAGGTTTCTTCTTAGCAATAGTATTGGGCACTCATATGGGAAAGAGGGGGTTGTCCTCTTTTCTCTCCCACACTCACCAGTACCATGCATTTGATGGTGTCTCTTTGAAACCCAAAATAAATAAAACTATGTCCCTGCTACTCCATGAGTTGTAAGGGGAACCTATGACAAAAGGAGTGGCTTCTCCAGGCCTGCCCATTGGCAATTCCTGAGCCATGAGGAAATCTTCCATGGGAAGGAGGAGGTATGGACGTACCCTCTTCTGGGGTGGTGGGGTTTCCCTCCACCCATGGCCAGTGCTCAAGCACACCTTAGCATTTCCAGACTGCTCCGTGCATGGTGGGATCGTTTCAGCTTGGCCATACATTGCTGAAGAAGGACGTTTATTTATAATACGTGGTGTAGGAAATTAGGCCATTGTACTTCTGCACAGGGGAAAGATTCATAAAAAGTCACACAGAATTATTCTTATATAAGTGACAATGACATCGTTGTAAGGAGGAAGCAGAACTTTATTTGTCTTACTTAAAATGATATATAGAGCACTTGTCTGTTTATTCCACTGCAAACAGCTTCTGCAAAAACAGCGGTAATTCCCTAGGGGGTTCTGCTGATAGTTATAAGTTACTTGAGCAAAATCTCTCAGGTGAGCTACTGCCTTACAGGTAGCCATTATTCTAGATTCAAAGGGCTTTTTGTTGTGTTTGTTTGTTTGTTTGTTTGTTTTTTAAAATTATGTCCCGTGTAATGCTGCTTTTTAAAATATAAATTGTGTCATAACATTGCTGCTTTTCAAGCGGGTAAGTATCCGTACCTAAATCAAAGGATGCACTGCCAAAGGAGAAACCGGTCAATAAATTGGCCTCACAATCAAATCTGGCTCAGGTTAAAGCAAAGTTAGTTTGATGGATTCAGCCAAAACCTAGTAAATAGCAGCCTACATAATTAAGCTGCTCTACCTCCATGCAGTCTCCCTGGAAGCTTATGGGCATCTCTAAGGCACAGGAGTGACAATCAGTAGCTAAGCCGAGGAAATGAACAGGCAATATTGCCCACCCAGACATCATTCCTTACCCCCCATTACCATTGTCTCACCTCTCAGAAGGATTAGCAAAATTTGTCTTCGATTCTTTGACGGGACCGCAACATCCTTCTCTAATTTAAGGATGGATTCTGGGTCTGAAAATCAAATAACTGATATTATTCAACGGGCAAAAAATCAACACTGAAACTTGGTCTTGCTCTCTCTTTCTCATTTATGCAAGCTTATGAGCCTATTGTCTATGAAGTCTCAGCCTTCTGCAGCACATTTGGAGGGTGTTTTTAAACAGATGACAGAAAGAAAAAAAATAGGAAAGTGGGATAAAATAAAGTCTTGTAGTCTTCACAAACACATTGCAATTTTTTTCCAGGGGGTAGGAAAGAGAGTAATGAATTCTTTGATGAGGCCTAAAGAAATGGGAATTGACATTGAAACTGACATGAGTATGCACCATATTATTAATTAATTGCAATCATCAAATTATTTCTCAAAGTAACTCAACTTTCCATAGCTCATTTTCATTCTTGACTGATATTTTTCTGGTTGCTCAGCAAGAATGAAAAGTGCAAGATTTGAGTTTATTCTTAGTGTTTTAGTCCGGAAAAAAAAGTTTTCAAAACTTGAAAATGTATTAAGATTGGCTTAATTTATCAGTTAGAAAAAAAACCAAAACTAAATTAATTTCCAGGAAATTAATGCAAAGTTTCTAATTTACTTTGAGAAGTCATCATCATTTCTTGATTATTTTTGGTTCTTTGGTGACCCAGGGAAATTCTCTTTCACTATGACAAAGCTTCTTTTTCTGTAAAAAATGGTAATAATAATTACCTGCTTCACAGCAGTGTGGTAAGATTTACTTAATTAGTGTTTTCAAAGTGCTTTGAGATCCTAGGATGGAAGATGCAATAGAAATGCAAAGTATTATTATTATTCAGAGTTAACAACCAAATTTCAACCATTTGCACTTATCCATCTTAACAGCATGTACTCAAGGGAAGAAAACACATAACTTGTCAGCAGACAGTCCTCTTAATGTGGGTTATAAAACCACCTTCTTGATTACCATCTGGAGTAACATTCACAAGTGAGGGATAGCAGATGTGTGCGCATGGAGAGATGCATCCCCCCTTCCCCAATCCACCGGACACATCACTGTTGCTGTACTGTATTCACCCAGCCCAGTATTATGCCTCTGGAGCCAGCCAGCTCTTGGTGCAGAAGGGCAAACAAAAGATCCACTCTTGCCTTTCCCTCCATCTCTTCAGAAAAAAAAAAAAAAAACGAAACAACAAACAACACGAGTAAACTCCCTTTTCTTCCTTCCACTTCCCTCTTTCATAATAACAACGCAGCAGCCAACTGTGCAAAGCTCAACGGTGGATGAAAATGTCTTCCTGACCCCTGTGTGCAATTAGTTTCCTCCCAGGAGCATGAGATTTGATTATTTTTGCCGTTATCTTCGCTTGTACAGCCACAAGTGTTATTATCTCTTCTCCATTTTTCAGATATGCTTTTTTTTTCCCCTTGAAGATTAGCCTGAACCTTCCAGAGTCCTTGTGGCGAGGTGCCCTGTGGTGCCCTGCAGAGATGTGCTGCCTCCATGGCAGGAAGCAGCGCCAGTCTGCAGTTGGCTTTTGCATCCCTTCAGGCCCTTCAGACCTCTCCAGAGGCCTGCAGGGCATGGGTGGGAATCCCTACAAGGATGTGGAGGCAGAGCAGCTTTGTGAATGATGTGCAATAGAGAAATTTACTGGGATTTAATGTTAAGAAGTGGGTGGCTTGACTTAATTTAATTCTGCTCAGATTCTGCTGCCATCCTGCCCCTTTTTAGAGGATGAAGATGTGGGCATACAGAAAGAACAGCTCTGCAACTCTCACCTGTGTAAAGCCAGTGCTGAGCACGTGTGGTTTAGTGGAATACAAAGTGCGTGGTCCTGGTGCCATTTTATTTGCATGCCTTGGGTAGGAATAAATTGAAAGCAATCCTGCCCTCCAGACAGAAACATCAGCCCTCCCAAGCACCACACAGCATGCTAAAGGATCCACCCAAAAAAGCAGCCTGGCTGGAGAGCAGGCGTCGCATGGCTGCTAAGGATGGCACGGGCTGTGCCATCAGAAAGGCTTGTGCAATATTATCCAGAAGTTCAGGTCCAGCACAGGAATTCCCAGAGGTGCTGTGTCCAAGATGCCATCCTTTTCATGGCTGCTCTCTCTGCCACTGTTTTTATGGGAAGGTGAGGCCAATAAAACCCTCCCACCTTTAGGGGGTGACTTCCTGCTGACACCGGTGGGCTTCAGATCAGGCCCCTGCTCTAAGTCAGGTGCTGACATTTTCAAACTAAGGGGTGGAAGTGCTGGAATACTTCCCTGAGTGCCCTAAGAAAATATTTATTAAATGAGCCGCTTCCTTATTTTACTTTCAAATTGCATTAAAGAGGAAAAGATTTATAGGTGACAGAAAACAATATTAAAGTCAGCTAAATGCACAGAAGCGCCTGGATCCCCAGGATGCCACTCAGGGTAGTGACAGGCTATTTTAAGTCAGTGAACCTGCTTTGTTGCAGTGATCTCAAAAAGCAGAAGAAAAGCCTGTTTTGGCTGAGCAAGTCTCTTTGTGCTGCCATGTGGCTTTCTCAGTGCTGAGCCAGGGTTCAAAGGAGCATGGTGTATCTATCACTGCCATAGTTAATCCTATCATTAGAAGGTATAAGCAGCCTTCTACCACATTAGCAATGTTTACCTCATATTGCTCTAGCATTCATTTTCACTAATATGGTACAAAAGTGTAATGATGTATAAGTGTTTTTTAATGTTAAGTAAGTGAATACAGGTGGGTAATTTATCACTGGCTCTATATAGATTGGAGCTGGCATTTCAGAAAGAAGACTCGGGACTCTTTCTTCTGTGATTTTAACATTTAATTTTTATTTTTGCAGTGTCTGCTGCTACTGTACATAGTTTATGCCACTAAGTCAAAGCCATAAGTGCCAGTTATTTTGGAGCCCACAGAATGAAATGTTTATTTAGAAAGATTTTAATTAGCCATGGGATGAGTAGGTTTGATGTGGAAGCATGTATTCTTTACTTGTATCTGTGTTAAGAAGGAATAATTTGATTTCTGTAAATTTCCTAGGAAATAGTGTGTGCTTCTTGGGGCATGATCTCTCTTGGAAGAGTAAACCCTAAAATGGACCAGCATTTTCTGTTTTGTAAGATGCACAAGTTTCACACCAAATTTATCAGTTATCCCATTTTTACTTTCAATGTAGAGTACATTCTTGTTCATTCATTCCTATTAAAATACTAATGCCCAGAAACTCAAATGAAAAATTCATTTCATGAAAAAAAAAAAATAAAATTAAAACTTGGGCAGAGAGAGTTGGGATCACCAGCCCAACCCTCCACGTGTGGATGGCTCCCTACATAATGAATGGACAGGGGCTCAGGAAGCAGTGAAGCCAACAGGCTTTGTGGGGTCACAAACCCGCGTCTGTGCAGCTTCTCACGTGCAGGATTGGGCTTCATTTCCACTTCAAGGGAGTTCTGACTCCCAAGCTAGTGTTGCAAGACTATTTTCTTTTTGTCTCTGTTCCTTTTTTTAGAATACCTTTCTTTGAAACATTTTCCTCAGTAGTAATTGCTGCTAAAATTTCACAGAACACTTGCAAAAGTGACAGGCTAATTCTAGAAAATTTCAAACATTTAAAAGGCATTTGTATAGAATTTTGGTGCTGAAAAGCTTGGCTGGTGAAGTTTTGCTCACTGAAGTTAGCTAGGCAATTTTTGCAAATCAGAGGAATTAAAGTTGAGTACGCTCTGCTTCCATGCATTTTCCTGCTATATTTGGCATAACTGGAGGAAAAATCGTATATCAGAGATTCTGTTTCAAGGCATCAGATGGGGATTTCAAAGACCTTAGAAACAGCATTGAAAGTATTTACTTAAGATTAAGAAAATTCCAGTGAAACCCCTATTAAAAAAAAAGTATCTGGTAGCTTAAAATACTTTTTCACATTTGCTTTTGCACTGAATCAGGGTGCTAGTTAGCTCTTGGTGTGGCAAAAAATGATGTCATTTTACACAGTCTCCCTATTTTGTACTTGAAAAAGACCTAGATGTTTCCAGGTGGGCTTCTGCTCCATGGGGATCAGAGGAGTCCACCCTTGAGGGGCTTCAGGCAGCCTTCTCCAGGGAAGCCCATGTGCCCACGGCAACTGTGCGCACATCTGCTCCAGAGAGCTCACCAGCAAAATGACCAACAAAACCTGCCGTGCATGAGCATAGCCATCAAAGCATCCCTCCTTCTGGGACAGGGAAAAGCATGCACAGCTCCATGAAGCTGGTGGGGACTACAGATCTTCACTAGCTGGTGATCCTGTGCATGGAGCTATCCAGGGATGAGGACTGCCGTCCTCACTCCCAGCCCAGCTAAAGCTCCGTTCCGTTCCCAGCCCTCTCCTTCCTTTCCTTCGGGCTGTAGCCTTTCTTTGTTATTTTCCTCTGGGGCTGCAATTTTCCCCGGCTAGCCACAGACAGTATATAAAACACATTTTACTAAAGTTCTTCCAACAAAAACTTCATTGAAACAACTTTTAAAGTTGTGAAAAAAATAACAGGAAATTCACACTTAGGCCCTTGAGGATGAAACATGACATATGTCTTCCAACACATAGGCACAATGGGGTGCACTATAAAAGTAAATAAGGATCACACCATGGTGCCTAGCTGTTGGAGGACATGCCTTTTGCCATTAAGTTATCATTTCCTTACTTTTTTTGTCCAAACTCCCATGTACTTTTAATTGTTGACTCCAGTGACTAAATTAATCTTCTTTCTTTTATTTTAATAAAGCAATGTGTGACCTGCCTTAAGGTTAGAGACTGAAAATTAGCACAAGCATTAACATTTAATATACCAACCAAAATGAAGATTTACATTGCAAACGGATAGGCAGTCTAAATTTAGGCTGCTCACAAAATGAGGCTATACACAAATGTATTTCATTAATTATATATGTCTAGGAGAACTTAAATACAGCCAACATTTATGCACACTGAGTGTATGTGCCAAAAATGTTATAGTCTTGCAGTGGTGAATGCAGTTTTAATTTGCATGTGCAGTGTGTTTTTTCAATAAAAAAAAAGGAAAATTCCCTATAATCTGCCCATGCTTTCATTTTCCATTTAAAATATTGGCAAAAAACGTCTTGGTAGTAATGATCATACACTTCACTATTAATATCCAGGATGCATTTCATTCATTTGAAAGCCTCCCTTGTGAAGTATTAGCACCCATTTGGAATCTTTTCATTCTCCAAAATGATCAGCTCTGGGGATTTCCTTCCCTTTGGGAGTTCTGGTGTATTTTTAAGGCCAAGTCATTCCTCAGAACATGATAGAGAGGTAGAAACACCATTAACTATCATCGGGCTGCTCTCCCACATGACAATATCACATTACTTATTACTGGAATGCACTTGTGAATTCTGTTTTAAGAGGCCCATTTACAGATGAAAGTGCGCACCCCAAGAGCCTCAGGCTTCTGCAGGAGAGCCAGCCTTGGTGTAACAAGAGATCTCCTCCTGGCTCTGCAGAGATTCGCTGCATCCTGCCATTCCTACAGAACACAAATCCTTGAATGCCCCATATTTTTACCCTTGAGCCAAACAGAGGATGACCATCCCTCTCAGTGGATGGTTTCTTCACATTCCTACCTGACAATGACAATTTCATGTTGGAAGGGGTTAGCTGCTGAACCAGCAATCTGCTTCTGGCTCTGGGTTACTTATCCTGAGTGCTGGGCTGGGGGTGGGTGTGCTGCATTTGTAACCCAGCTGATTTCCATGCATGGGTCCGATTTACAGAGGGACGTACACTTCCTCTCAGCTGGGAATTCAGAAAGGAAGGTAACTGACAGCCTCCGCTAAAGGGGAACATAAATATACCTGTAAATTGTGGAGTAAACAGCTGCTGAGTGATTAAAAACTAAGTAAAGCTGAACCACTTATTCCGTTTTTAAAGCTGTTTGCTGTGAGCATCCTGCAAAGTGACAGATTTTTTCTGCTATATAACAAAACATAAAGTGAAAGGAGCCTTTCTTACTTTATGACAGCTTAAAAGTGCTGTGTTGTCTTTTTTTCCCTCATACTCTGGAAGTACTTGGAGTACTTCTTCGTACTTCCTGACAGAATAAAAGTGCTGTGCTGTAGACTCTGGAGGTACTTCAGAGTACATATGCGTGTATATATATATGTGTGTGTGTTTTTTTTTTTTTTACTAGAGTACTCAGGTACCTTTTTTTTCCTCATACTGTGGTGTCACTTCAGAAGAATAGCTGTGGCAGGAGGGACCAGCGTGTGAGAGGGGCCCATCTCCTCTCGAATGGCACACAGTATTGCAGAGATGAGAGTGACTCTTCAGCAAAGGAAACTGGAAATTAAAAACTGACAATGAAAAATTCTCAGACTCTTACTGAAAAGCATGTGTTGCAAGAGTGTCCTGGGCATCCCAAAATGAGGGATTCCCAGGACAGCATGGGCAACCTGTGCTTCCAGTGATGCACACAAACTCCTGAAAGCCACCCCACACATCAATACTGCCCCTGGGGCAGTGTCTGCTATAAGCAGCAGATCACAGTCCAGACCTGAATGGCAATTGTAAATGCACTTCCTGCATTACCAAGGAAAGTCCTAACACCCTTTCTAGCTTATGTACTATATACAGAGGAACCAGAGCCCTCACCAATGAAATTTTATGGGTCAGAAGAAAGTTGCCCATCAACATTGAGAAATACGAGACACAATCTTTACCACAGAGAGTCTGAGATGTTTATCTATACCTAGCATTCTTTCTATTGAAAGCTTTTTCTATCCATTGCTCAGAAATTATGTGAGAAGAAAAGACTTACAGACCTGGTCTTTGCCTCTCAGGTTAGTGCAAAACACTGTCCACCAAGGGAGCAAGAGCCATCTTCTGTCTTTGGAGGATGGAAGCACTTCCTCACAGGAAAAGAATGAGGCACTGCCTTATACTCAGGCTGTCAGAAGAAAGCAGGGGCCATCAGATTAGGAAGGAAACCTTCCTCTCCACCCTGCAAGAGCGACGCAGATCCAGACACCAGGGCTGAGCAGCATCTGCTTATCATTTTGGCCAACTCCGTAGGAGTTCTCATGTGGTATCCGCAAAGGAAATGAGTGTGTCTAGTAAAGTGACTAGACTGCTAAAGAAGAGCCTGTTCTTATGTGAGGCTGTTACTTGGGAAAGAGATAAGCAGAGCAGATGAAACTTCAGAAGGGGAATCATGGGACATGAAGGGTCCTTTCTGAAGCTGCTTGGAAGCCAAGACACTGGGATCCAATCGTTGACATTTCTGTCTTATTGCTAGCAGCGGCACAGCAGAACTTGGTTTGACAAAGGGATGGGCATGAGATAAAGTAATGGGAAACTGTCAAAACAAATTTGAACAGGCATTTGGAGCTGGAGTAACATGACACTTTCTATTTACAAGGAGTTTTGATCAGAGTCCTATCTGAATCAGACTTCAGGGCTGCTGTTTGAAAAAGTTTGAAATTCCACTTTGAAGTTTTGATTCAGATCAGCTCTGGGTCTAAACAAGAACACATCATGGACTTTTACTCAGATAAACTTATTAGTTTCATGTAGAATCTGCAGTGCTGCATACTTCCGGCATTTTTTATTCATACTGAATGTATATAATTAATTTATTCTTTTCTTATCTATCATACCATCTCTTAAACTTGAGGCAGCTTTCTGATTGATAGATGAAGCATCTACCTTCCCCTTCAAGCTTCTCCTTAAGACAAACTTCCACTTGCACTGAGTTAAGCAGTAACAAGTTGGGAAAATAGGCAGGTAAGAGGAATGGTGGATATATATAACTGGACCTCCTACAAAGCCTTTGGCATGTTCAGTTCTCCACATCTGAAAACTAATACACTGTATACTTATCTCACAGACTTTCATGCATTACTCATCTGCTTAAATTGTTAGCAGCTAACTCGGTGACTCAGAGATTTCTGCTGTTCTGTAACACCTGGGTATGAGGAGTCTACAAGAAGGGCAGCACTTGCACAGCAGCATGTCAGAGCTGACTCAAAGTATCTGGGGTCTAGACCTCACAGTCCCACTGAATGAAAGAGCTGAGTCCCTGAGAGGATGGGAAGAGGGAGTCTTTGACAGTTCATCCTTTGGGAGTAGCATGAGGAGTTTCTGGGGCAGAATAGGCTTCTGCTCCTTTTCTTGCAGGTGTGGCATGCAAAGGACTTTACTGCAATGACTGCCCACAGACTTCCCAAAGTCAGCTGCTTCACAGTCCCTGCTCAGTCAACCTCTGCCTAAATTGTTTATGCCAGGAGAAGATGATGAGTCTCCCTATTTTTATCCCATTCTTATGCTCCTGTGGCACTAGGGTGCCTTCTTCATGCCCTTGCTTGAGCCCCAGCTGGGTCTCTGCTGGGTGCTTTCTCAGAGCTGATCAGTCACTCCACTCCACTGGCCTCTCCTTCCCACCCTTCTGCCTGGCTTCATAGCTGTCTATCAGGCAGCTCCTGCCTCTGTGCTGTTCACAGACTCTATTTCTCTCTTCTCAGTATTTTATCCCTTTCTGTGGGAGACAGATGGTTATGAAGAGCCCCTGCTGCTCTTTTGTTCCCCAGAGCGGATTTTCTAGGGCACATCTTTGATCTCAAGTTGTTTGTAGGTGAAAGAATTGGTCATGCTGGATGTTTGGCTTTTCTCCCAAGAAGACATACCTTCCCTGGGATCTTTTGCTAAAGAATAAGCCATTTTTACATCAACCTACTGGTCTTACATTCTGAATCACTGACCAGCTGCCCAGAGGACCTGTTGTTCTTCAGGTAGAGTGGGATGAGCAGCCCCAGCCGCAATGACTGCATCCCAAGCATGGTAAGACAGCATTATGTCTGCTTCTTGAAACTGCAAAAGAAGTAAGGAATAGGGAAATGATATTGACCTCACAGTCAATGTCCCTTTCAGGAACTGAATCTCTTGGTTTATAACTCTGTACACAGCTCATTGCTATAAATATCTCAGAGATCCAGTATGAAAACAACGTACATAAAGAGACACGAGGAGTTTGTCTTCATTGCAGCTCACCAAGAAAGTGTGATTTACAGCAAGACCAGCATTGTTATTCATTTAAAGCAGGCAGTCCTTGTAGTCAGCAACTTGTGATGGTAAAATATAAGTGCTGCCTCAATATTCCCTCCAGTACTAGCGTGCAGGCTGCAGCCCCAGCACATGCAGCAGGGACAGTGAGCACAAGAGGAGGAAGAAAAGCAGCACAGGATTGCCATGTCTGTCCTTGGACAGTGCTCCCAATGCCTTTTGTGTTCTATTCTTCAGTCCCTGAGAGTTGCATGAGGTTTTAGGACGGGGGATTGATATGGCTGCAATGACAGCTGTGTGTGGTGGGTATTAAAACACTTGTTATCATAGATACTTCAGGGTTTGTTGCTACCATAAATGCACTTGCAGAAAGAGTTATTGATGTTTACAGGCAAGGCCTTGCATATAGAATTTTAGGTCACTGATGATCTTCTATATTAGAAGACATAAAGGACAACTTTGAATAATTACAAAATATAACACTTTTATTCCACTTTCAGCGCTGCTAATTGACTATAATGTGGTAAAAGTCTCTGATAACAGTCTTTCAATTGCTTAAAGATATTCTTTCTGGTTTTGGGGAGCTGCTCAATGAAAAGGTCTGTCTTCATGGACACCTTTGGAGAAACCTTCTAACTCCACTGTTGCCTTAATTTGTATTTGGACATCAAGCTAAGAAGATTAAACTATGCACTGATAGCAACTATGCACACATTTAAGGCTGGAAAAATAATCACTGACTCATAAAAAAAGCTTAATTTGACTCCATGAAGAATAGACCTGGAGTGCATTGTTTCTTTCTAGAGCTCCTTTCTGAGCTCCCATGCAGATAAAGCAATTGGCTCTCACACTCGAGGACAGGTGAAAATTTGTTCTTGCCTGTAGCAGCTGGATGTGAGCTCTGTATTAGGAGGTCTGTATTAAAAATGCTCACACAGCAGTGCTAATCTTTGGGGGAGGTTTCAGATAGGGTTGGGCAGACAAACTGCAGAAAAGCAATATAAAGGGAAGAGCAGTCACCTAGAAATTTCTGTTTAACACTTTCAGAGCACAGATGGCTATAAAGGTCACATCCTAAAGGAAGAATCTTCCCTGTGGAGGGCAGACCTAATCTCCCAGGGTAAAGACACTGGGAACTGCATGGTCATGCACCCAGAGGGAGCCTGGAGCAGGACAGGAGGCCAAGGGAAACCTGTGTCTACCAGCAAGGACGCCGGTGCACGGGGCAGCTGATTCACTCTTACCTAACACAATCTGATGTACTAATGCCAACAGTGGCGTTTGAAGAACTGTCTCTTCAAATACTCCCTTTTGTTATCTTTTCCTCTGGACCATTTTTATTTAGAACTATTGAGAAAGATGGAGAAAAAGAATTAAACACTTAAAACTTGATGAGTTGTGGAGGAAAATACCACCACTAAATCACATATTCCTTTTTTCTCTCACCTGTGTTTGCTTTGCCTAGTTTGACTGTAGGCATCTTTGCAGCAGGTCCCATCTGCTAATGTGTTCATATTTCCTTGTTAAAACCACCCTTTTTGTCCACTGAAACTTAGACATTTTCTTTACTATACACAGCTAGGAATGAAAAAGAGAAAGATGTGTTCACACAACTTTTTGTCTTGTTAGCATCACACAGGAATTTTGCCAGATCAAAGAAAATTCAATCTTCTTCCTTCAATTTTTCAGTCTGTTTCAGTACAGACGCTGCAATGTGAGCAGACATCAGTGGAACACAGTGGGGACTTGAAGATGAGAGGCTAGAAAGAGTAACTCTATCTTGACAGAGAAGGTCTGAGGGAGTCTTTATACCCTCAGATATTCCAGCAAAAGTGTGATTCATCCCACCTGACTGTCAGCACTCATGTTTTAGACACTCACCTCTTTCTATGTAGACACCCTTTGGAGATAAAGGAAGGAAGTAGGCATTTTCTCCTAAAATTTAGATTAGATGTTTGGAGGAAATCATTTACTTGGAGGGTGGTGAGGCACTGGAACAGTTGTCAAGAGAAGTGGTGGATACCCTGTTCCTGGAAGTGTTCAAGGCCTGGGCAACCTGTTCTATTGGGTGGCATCCCTGCCCACAGCAGGGGGTTGGAACTAGATGATCTTTAAGATCTCTTCCAGCCCAACACCTTCAATGATTTTATGACTTAAACAGTGCGGCTCATCACCCCTGGTTTTGATGCCACTTTAGGAACTGCAATGGGGGTATTTTTTTTCCTCCTTCTCACAAGAAGCCTTTCAGATCTAGATATTGAGTCTGGAAATATCTAAAGTGAATAGGGAAGTCTCACTTCAACAATGTATGTATTAGTTCCTATATAGTTTGGAAAAAACATGTGTTGTGGGAGGTGAGGCTTTGGAAGATAAACAATTCTATCAATCTATATGTCCACTGTGAGGATGCTACAGATGTGACTACAATCAGTGATCCTGTTAATAAAGAGAAGGTTTATTCCTACTGACATGGGATCCATATGGTACATGAAAATGATGCCAGTGAAATCCACAGGACACAAGGAAATTGATTAACTGCTAAACACAATAGCCTGGAAGAGAAGCAAAAGAGCTTCTCAATCCATGCTCTAGAATTATCTCAGCATTGTTCATTAGAACAATGACCCCCCAGTGTTGCACAGACCTTTATGACACCCATAATCTCTTTTTCTGTTCCTCATTCCACAGCAAGTTACAGTTGTTGCATTTCTGCTATTATATCTACAATCTGCTGCAAGGTGGTGAAAAAAGCTCTATAGGCCTGAGTGAAGCAGATGTTCTGTTGATCCTTCTGGATGAGCTCTTGATTGCAGGGGTGAGTGCCTGCTCTTGGAAAAGGTTGGACAAAATGCCACTGTTAATTCCTTTGATGTTCCAAGTTCCTGATGTTCCTAGCTACTGGAAGAAAGATACCAACCAAATATTGCCTTCATGGTCCAGCACAAACATTGTGACAGGCAGTGCTCACACCAGGAAAAAGCCTCAGGCTATGAACAGCAGGAAAGGGATAAATAATCATGCAATGTCTGAATGTGTCAACTCCCAGAAGGGGAAGAAAATAGCAATGATTGCAGAGTCTAAGGGCATGGAGCTGCCCAGTGGAGAGAAGGCTTTCTACCAACAGGCTGTTGACAGATTTGGAGGCTCAATTACCACACATGGCAGAAGAAAGAAACTAGACATTTGCAGCTATGCTATTAGACTGATGCCCAATTATATCCCAGCTGGATTGTTTAACAGCTGGAAGACATTTCCAACAACACTGATAAGTCATGATATTAGGCAGAAGAAGTATGACCAAGTGCTGGCAATGTGCAGTCTAAACTATTTTGACATCAGTGGGAAATATGTATTGCTGAAGAGAAACCAATAAACATGAGCCATTATCACTTGACTGTTTTTATACAATATGCTGGGGGAAAGGGCAAGGAGGTCACCTACTGCTGGGTCACTGGTAGAGCAGTGGTTTAATCACAGCATAACACCAAAATGGAATTGGGACAGAAGGCATGGTCCAAACTAGCATACAAGCAGCTGATAGGGACATATTTATCAGACCACAGGGGCTTGAGGGCAACATGAAATTAGATCCTCAAGGGAAGCCCTTGCAAAAACACAAGTCATTGGCTGTGGTTGAGCTTCTGTACAAAGAAGCAGCAACACCACAAAGATCCTTCTGTAGAGCCACTAAGATTAGTAGACCACAAATCAGCAGCCTTGGGGTGATGCAGACAAAATGGCAGAAGTTATTGGGGAAGAAGTCCCTCTCCACTACCTTCTGTTGATAATAATGTCTGAGATATCAAAGATGAAAGTGTTGCCATTGGTGCAGTTAGAAGCCAGCTCTGGCACACTCTTGAAGAAAGGACAGAGATGTTATCCAATCACCTACCTGACCAACTTTTGTTCACTTTTTGGCAAGAGGCAAATGGATCTAGAGCACTTCCAATAGGAACTGCACAGAAGAGGTTGTAAGCAAGCTGAGTTTGAAGGAGGCCTCAGGAAATCAGTATATGTCCATGTGACTGTAACATTAACAGAAATTTCTTTGTGTTCATTTTAGATGTCTTAGTCATAAATTTGCTTCAAATACAAATCACACAAATGTGGACCTTTTAGGTGGTGTTAGCAACAGGCAATACAAAGGACAGGCTAACCTAAGAGGTTATATGTTCTGTGGGTGTAAACATTTTTCTGTCTTCCAATACACACATTGCAAAAGTATGGCATGTGGTAGAGATAACAGATTACACATTATTGACTCTCTCCCTTTTTCTCAGCTGCTGAATTTCATTAAAAGATGGCTAAAATGCATTAATTACTTCCTTAATATTCCTGTAATTGCTATTGCTTTGCCACAGGGAGGATACATGATAGGAAGTAGAAGAGGAGGTGATCTTTTTAGATGGAAGAATAGGAAGGGAAGTGTTCATCAGTCAGTCCTATTAAGATGTGATCCCAGATGATAAAGGAGTTTAAGGACCCCTGCTGCTTTAGCACATCTCTGTGTTTTCATTATTGTAGCTAGAGACTGAACTGTCAGGCTCACAGAGAGACTGCCTTGCCACTGAGCTCATCCCTTGATTTGACGAGTTCTACAGCTTTGTAACACTGCTGATTTCAGGAGAACTGTCCTTACTTGTCACCAGTATAAAGGAAGGGGGACTTTGTCACCCTGCTTTTGTGGAAACTGAGGCCCAGTAATACCTTTCAATGCTCTTTTTTTTTTTTCCCAGAAGGTGAAGACATTAAGCCATCGTAACACAGGCGGCAGCAACCTTCCTGTGGCATCAGCTGTCCACATCAAATGTTCTGTCTGTGCTTACAACTTTGTACTTCTCCAGTCGTTCCAGGAGGAGTTACCTTGCTCCTGACCAGGAGCAGGGCTGGACTGCATAGGCACCTACCAAAGAGCTCAATGTGTGCTGCTCACACCGGTATCTCCTGACCTTCACACGAGGGGTGCAGCCTTCTCGCTCAGTGTACCAGGCTGCAGGTGGGTTGCAGAAGCTGTAGTCCTGAGGTGAGTCTTTTTCAAATTCATCCTTGGCCTTGTGTCTTGAGGTAGAACTTGGATGAACCAGCTCACAAAAGTCTGAAAGGTCCTCCCACTGGCTCACAAGTGATCATTATTATAGTTATAAGGTGCTTTAGCTGAAAGGTAATGCTAACAGAATTTTACCAAACATTGACAGGAGGAAAAAACCCACTTTTTTTGACACCATTTATTAAATATACATATAAGCAATTTTTAAAGCCTTTCCCCTTTTTTCAGTACACTCATATTTGATAGCAACGTTGAGTTCTGATGGTGATAAAAATATTTTAGCTGTATTTTTAGCTGCAATCCTGCATGTGTACAAAGTGTAGCTGTTCTGAAACTACTCCTTCCACTTCTTTCACCAGACTGCTACATCTCCATGTGTGGTGAGTTCCTTGAAACAGGGTCTCTCTCTGTAGTTACAACTGTGCTTCACTTATTTAAAAAACTAATCATTAAGACATTTGTGATAGAATAGCAAATAATAAGGACAGGTTTTGGAGACCCTGTGCCTCCAGGGCTTTCCTCTCAACCCGTGTTCAGCTCATGTTGTTAAATTGTCTGGGACCTCACCTTTTGCCAAAACACTAAGACAAAGCCTAGTTACTCATAAACTGATGCACAGGTGAGAGCTGTTTCAGAGAGACTACCAAAACTGCTCAAGAATTTAGATTTTTGTTTGTTTGTACTTCTTTCAATACTAATATTTACAAACATTGCACACCAATCTGGGCACATTATTCTCACTATGAGTGTACAGAGACCAACACAGTAATGGGTTCTCTTCTTGTTGAGAAATACTGGGCACAACTTAGCAAACAGTAAACCTAAGGCAAATAGTAATACTAGTAAGTGCATGTACACAATCAGATAATTCTTTGCAGTTTGGGGGTTTTTTTGTAATCAATTAGGTTGGAAAAGATCTCTGAGATCATTAAGTCCATCCTATGATACCACACCACCATGTCAATGAGACCATGGCACTGAGTGCTATATCCAATGTTTCCCTAAACACTTCCAGGGCTGGTGACTCCACCACCCATCTGGGCAGTCCATTCCAATGTTTAATTTGGGAAGATGTTCCTCCTAATTCCTCCTAAACCTTCCCTGGCACAGTTTAAGACTATAATTTTGTTCCACTTGTGAGCCTTAGCTGCAGCTCAGACACTGGATTTTATGCTGTGGCTTCAGAAGAATCAGGGAAGGGCTTTTAATGCACAAGACTGAGCCCAAGGACCAGGCATCTCTTCCTGGTGTCAAGGTTTGGAAAGGAAAGGAGTGACCTTGAAGAGAATCCCAAGCTGCCACCTGATTCTCACAAATGAAAATAGGATACCTTTTGAAGATTTTAATATCTAGGTATGGTTTGATTCACTTCCAAATCAAACAGCATAATAATATTCTCAAAATTAATAAATGTGAGAGTGAAGGATGTTTCTTGGCAAAATCCTATGCATACCTATTGCATGGCATAAATAATACATGGTGATAATTAATAATGATAAATAATAAATAATGCAGTCAGTTGCAGCACTGGGGACTGTGAATAGACCTACATTTATAAAAGTTGAAATTCTAAGCTAAAAGGATAATGTTCCAAGCACTAAGCTGCAACATTTTTGTATTATTGTACTACTCCGATAATTTTAGCATTAGGTAAAGATATTTGACCACCCGTCTTGTTTTTAAGCACATAACACCAAACAACATCAACAACAGCTCATGCTCACTGCAGACCTTTGAGCATCAAGTTTACATGTCTGCAAATCAACTCCAGTGACCTAAACTGCTCACACAAAGCAGGAATGGGCATACAATTGCACCATCAGCTGTGTGTGCCCTTACAGCTAGGGGCACAAAAAGAGACGACAGATGCAGCTCAAAAGCAGCCACAGAGGATCTCAAAATTTGTCTTTCCATAAAACATACTTAATATTTACCATCCTATACTATTCATGAAGGCGTTGTGTTGCCTCTCCTCTTTCACTGAACTCACATGTCGGTCCTGCATGTTAGCCCCTGCTCTAATAGGGAATGGGGAGTTGATTGACAGTTCATTGAACCAGATACTTCTTAAGGGAAAAATTGAAGAGGTTAATTATAATATCTCTTACTGCTTTAGTATTTCAGTGAGCCACAGTGTAAATATAACATAAGCCTAGAATGGAAACCAATATTTTCCTGACACCTCCCCAAGCAGGCACTCTAGGTTTTATGATGCTGAAGAGTCAGAGAATTCCAAACCTATTCCTCTGTATAGCAAAACAGGGACTTTCAAACAGAAAAATAAATTTGTTGGCTTTAACAATATATATTTTTGGTTAACTTAGCAGTTTCAAAAGTCCCTGCTTCCCCATGAATTCAAATGGGAGCTGCATTCACTGAGTTCTGCTCTGCTGCAGACTGTCATGCTGGCAATCTGTAAGTCATTTATTTATTATTTTTCACTGTAAGTGCAGCACCTTTTTCAGTGATTTGATTTTTTATTCAATTATATATAGTGGCTAGAATGGCTGTTGTATTGCACTGCTACTTCATTTAAAGATACATTGCTTGGGCCTCCATTCAGCCAAGTACTTAGGCAGGTACCCAACTTAAAGTGCAGCACCATCAACACTGAGTCATCTGTTTTAAATTAGGGACTCTAGCTGAACCAGGACCTCAATTAGGCAAGCACAGTTTTAAGAACTCCTTTGCTTTTTGAGGCATAACCCACTGTCATCAATGGAAAGTTTGCTAGACTGCAGACTTTGTTTCTGTATTTCCAAGGCATAGATTTCCCCAGTGATGGTGTTTTATCACGTGTTTTTATCACTCCATCCCTAATGTCTTTCACTGCACAAGAAGGAAAGAAATGAAAAGAAAAAGACAGAGATGGGAAGGTGGCAATTTAGGGACTCCATTTGTGTGACAGGCATCCTAAAGGAGAAGAAAGAAAAACACTTAGGAAGCTCTGTGTAGCCACTGCTCAAATCCAAGACCACTCCACTGCAGGTAAGAAATGAGAAATTTTGAGGGCTACTGAGCACTGACTCTTCACAGTGGATCAACGTTCAAAGTTATTTAGCACAGGTGTTGCTGTAATAGTGGCACACTGATAAAATTCCGTGTTTACTGGCCCTCAAGCACCTCTCTCCCACCTGCGTGGTGGTCTGGTATTAGTATGCTGAGGCTGTAATGAAAGCCTTATCATCAGCTGGGCTGTGTGAAACCCTGATTTTCCTCATGTAGTGCGTGCTTCTCTCCTCCTCTGGGCATTGGTCTGTGCATTTGCAGCTTGTACACAGGTTTTGAAGGGATTCAGACGGCTGTTGTTGATCATTGTGTGTGTAGTACCTCTACAGAGCTAGGAAGTTCTTTTTTCTACATTTGTATGGTACGAACTCCTCTTTTCTGTTCCAGCTCCAAGGATTCCAGGTGAGGAGGTAGCGGATGAATGTTGTAAAGGAGACAAACAGGAGGAACTGATGCTCTGGGCAGATTTCTGTACAGGCTGAGAACCTGGGCTGTTTGCAGAGGAGAGAAGCTCAAATTTCTTTTCCTTTCATGTGGCAGTTGACACAGCATTCCTTGGTCTTTAACCCGAGGTCTCTGATATCCCTTTACACAGACATAGGATGGGGGTTGGGTGGAGTGGGAAAGGAGCAGATAAACTGAGAGAGGGGAAAGAAAGAAAGAAAAGAAAGCAAACGAGAAAGAAAGGATCAAATAAGTGAGATTTTTTTAAAGGAAAGTAATAATTTTATGATACCTGCTGATTAATTTTAAAAAAGCCAAAAAGTGACAAGTTACTTCACATCCAGCAAAGTTCAAATTAAATACACACAGGGAACATTTGCCCGAGTTTCATTTCATTATATTAATCAATTAGACATGCTGAGAGAAAATGGTGGTTGGCACTAGTGTCACCAAGTGCACTTTCCCAGGGATTAAAGGTTTCATGTTCTAGCATTGATGAGAAGTCAGTGACTATCCCATGGATGGAAGGACAGAGGGACAGACACTACATGTCCTCTAATGGAAGGGTGGCTTGTCAAAAATTGTATCAGCCACCCTCACCCCAAAGAGAAGTTCCCAGAGGGAAAAGGACAGATCCACTCAAGAAAGTTATGCAGGAGGCACCTCAGCTTTGACAGTAGCAGGGCAGCATGTGGACAGCTCTTGACTTGGCTGGGCCCTGCCTGGCCCTGCTGCTGCATGTTGAAGTGTCCCAGCCCCAGTCCCCAGTGGCCCTGGCTCTGCTCTTGCTCCGTGCAGCGCCACACTGGATGTCCTACAAGCCCAGCACAGTTAATCTGTCACCAGATTCATTGCTATGTGGATACTCAAGAGCTGACCGTAATATAATAGCACTTGTATAAAACAGGATTTTATCACTTTTTCCTTTTTATAGTATGGGAGTGACATATTTGTTCCATTTCTCCTAGGTATAGGATACTTAGCCTGCTGCACTCAAGTTTCTAATTCTTTCCCCATCCCTACCCATGAATCACAGGGTTTTTCACCTCTTGTTCCACTGACGCACAACGTGCAGCTGGGATCCTTCCTCATTTACGCTGTTTCGTGCTTGAAGAAGTGCTGCCAATGCTACCAAGCCAACACACGTGTCCCACACAGATGTTAGAGCTCTTAAGACCCAAAGAGAATGTGGCTGAGAAAATTCAAGAGTGGGACATGGGAAGAGGCAATCTCTCTTCCCATCGGTCCTAAGGAGAACAACACCAAGTACAGCAGTGTAAAATTAAAATCAAAGGCAACGTGCAAGGAAAAAAGAAGACACCTAGCATTTGACAGATGGACAGGACTGACAAATAGAAAGGCCAGACATGGTTAAAGTATAGAAAGCATTTGAATAAATAATATTTATTCTAACATTTCATCGTCAGCATATCAGCTAGACACTTTGTTGGTGGGGAGAAGAGAAAAATAAAATTTATCTTGCCATTTTTGCTTTACTAGGGAATATGTAACAGTTGGCAGTGTAATACACTTTTTATTTTCATGAGTTATGGATGTGCATGGCCATCCCTAAAAAATTGAAATAAAAACTGTATTACACCGCCAAGTCTCATATACTATATTTATACCATACCAGAGGAGGTGTCTGCAGAGCAACTATAGATATAAACTTTTATTATATCTATAGTTTCTCATGTTATTAGTATAGTTGTGAAAATAATAGGATTTACTGAAGGTTGTTATTCCCCCTAGCATCACTGATGTGGTATGAACAATATATTGACCTTTCGGATATTTTTGAACCATTGTAATGGATTTGAAAATGTGGTCACCTGACACGAAGAGCCAGAGTCCTTGTCCCCAGCCGAAGACAATGGGCTCATGGTGTCTTTGTGAGGCAATATTCAGATTAGCTTCACAAAGTACACCCTGGTACTACCAACAGTTCTTCCCTTTTGTTCTTCTTAGTGTGCAGGGAACACTAACCAAACCCAGTCCTTTAAATAATTGCAGAGACGGCATGAAGGCCCCAGACTGCAGCAGACTGCAGGATGGGTAGTTCTCCATCATCATGCTTAGGTTCCTATGGCAGAATGACTCAGATATTTGCCACTGAAATGGGTAAAGCCCATAGACCTTGTTAAACTAGATGACTGCAGGTTTTCTATCTGGTATTTACACTTCCCAACTGATTTCTCAGCTTCTCCCCAAAGGCAAACCCTTTGCCCTGTGAGGATACCTCGGCTGCCCCGCTTTTCCTCAGCCCTACTGATTCTAGCAGGAGAGCAGGCAGGAGCAAGGGCCTATTCAGTCCTGCCAGGGAGATCCTGTGGCGTTTGACACTGCAAAGGATCCACACAGGAGGAGCCTCTGGGCACTGCTCAGCCCTGCTGATGGGCATGAAGATGTTAGGAAAAAACATGAAGAAAGGAAGGTGCCACAATGCTCACTGTAATGCAGGCTTGCTCTGTTGTCCTGCACACTCTGTGGGAACACAGCTGATATTCTCTGAAGCAAAGAGAACACTCCCACTGACAAGTTGCCTTGGCTTCCTGTAGGTGCACAAAGGTACTCGCTCAACTTTTTTGAGCTCGGAGGCACAGGGAAGCCAGGAGCACCTGTTTACTGATGGGAAATGCCAATAGAAATGGGTCTGGAAGAGCAGCATATTTATAGCCTCACACAGCACCATATGGTGCTTGGTAGCAGAAATCATCAATTGAGACAGATGAGCAAATTTAAATTTCAGCTTAGATTTTATTTTCTTTTTTTTTTTTAGCAATCATTTTATTTAATTTGCTCTCTTTGTCTCTGAGTGCTCAAGCTGACTTGGCTGTGTCTTGCCCCTTGCTTTCTGGAGAAGGCTGTAGGGCCATGCAGCCTTAATTGTTTAAATAACTCTATATCTACTGGAAGAAGGGGAAGGGGAGGCACGGAACAAAAGATATGCCTGGGGATGATGGGCTGAGAAGCTGAAGTCAAAAGGACACATAGCTCAGGCCCTTAGGACTGGAAAAGCAGCCCTTAGAAATCTGAGGTCAGTCAGGCCAGAGGCAAAACTGATTTCTTTTTAATCAAGCTTAATTGTTTATATTAATACATGAATTTGCTCATAATGATTCAACTCAGCCTTTTAGCAGATCTCTGAAGAAAAATTTTGCAAACCTCTTTTTTTTTTTTTTTTTTTTTTTTTGCAAGAGTATCTCTGAGCCTATGTCTGTAAATTACCTTTGGGTTTATAAAGGGCTGCTGTGGTCCTTCTAAAATGTTGCAGTTTCCTTGGTATTAGTGCACATCCAGCTCAAAATGAAAGATTCTTGATTTCTGACCCTATTACCCTATCCCTGCTCATCAATTTAAAACCAGTGTAGCTCAGTTCCAGCTCTTCAGTATAAGCAGCCCTCCAAGCTCAGTCTTCTCAGAAGTGACTATGGGGCAGCAACCATGGGACAGCAACCATGGGGCACTACTTTTTGTGCTGGATTGTACCATCCCTGGCTACACATTTGTGCCACCACAATACAAGTATTTGATAAGTTCTCTCTGCACAAAGTCCTCTAAATGCAGTCTGAGTAGTCTTGCATCAATCTTTACCACCTTTCTTTGCACCTCAGCTCAAGACAGACAAGATGGAAGATAAGCTTGCATTCCCTGGTGGAACTGTACTTCTGGATCAGGACAGAAGTGTCTGAGGATGTCTCTGCCGTGATGCCTGCAATGGTCCAGGGCTTCCTTGGTGAGCAAATATCATCCTCCAAAATCCAGGGTGCTCAATCTGCCCCACACCCCTCCCAAGCCACATGCCTAAATGCAAAGGGCACACTTTTGTTCATCTGCTAAGGTAACTGATGGCTCACCAGGAGGCCCATGTAATGATTGTAGTTTTGCTGATTTATTAAGTGCCAATGGTGTTTTAATATTGTTTGTGTTTCAGAAATAAAGATAGTCATTGCCCTGAAGGCTTACCGTCTGAAAGACAGATACACACAATACACAACTCCCTATGGATACTCAGAAGAAAGATTTTTTTTTATTAAGAAGCTATTCTGATTTAATTTGGTTCTTTAATGTGATATTGGAGCAGTGCGGGGTTGAGTGTCAGCCAGCTGAAAGCACTCTTCTGCTGGGCTATAAAGACTACAAGACGAGTATCAGCATGTGGAGGGAGGGGACATGCAGCCCCTGTCTGACTCAATCAGAGTTTCAGAACACGAATTCCCAGTGATTTGTTCCTTGACCAGCAACCTCCATCAACCTGCTGCTTATCGGGGACTCTCATTCATTGCCCAAGCCAGGAAAGTTAAGCTACAGGGAATGTGCTAAACTAAAACTTGGTGTTAAAGGACACGGCAGCGAGGTGATGTGAATTTCTGCCTGTTTCACAGTGGAGTTGAAGCAAGCAGTCTATGTGGCATGAGTAGGCAGAAGGGCTTAAGGTTTTATAGGCCCCTCATGGATTATGAATTTGGCACCCACCTAAAGTTTCTATTTGCTCTGTGGTTGGGATTGCCAGGGTGGATGAGGTCAGTGGAAATGGACCAACATTCACCCAGCCCCTGTGGCCCAAAGAGTGCTTACAGGCTGCCAGAGAGCACTAATTCAGGAGGCAAAGGGTGAGGGTGGTACCTCCGAGAGGTTCTGCATCCAGGCATTTGTGCCTGTGTGTGCATCTGGATGCGTGCACAGACACAGGAGCCTTTGTCAGCGTAAAATGGTTGGGAGACTTAAAACTCACAGTTTTAAGGGGCTGGCAGAAACTCCTGTGGCGTTGTGCAGTCAGCACTGGTGAAAGGTGCATTCAGGTGGGTGTCATTCCCCAGCTTTTCAGGAGGCTGACAAAATTGCTTTCTGTGGACCACGCAAGACTTCCTCCAGTGCCGTGGCCAGAAGGACTCTACCACTCATTTCCTGCAATTCCACTCCGGGCCCTGACCTCCCACACAGAGCGAGCTGCGAGGGGAAATGTTAGTCCTTATTCTTTCTCTTAAATCAGTGCCAAAATCAATTTTGAAAAATCGTCTCAAAGTTGCTTTCAACTCCATCTGGGTGTTTCTTTACTGCTAGAATATCACCCCATACACTGGAATCGTTATTACATCACACTAATCTAATTTAAATGCATTTTTACTGTACTTGGTTTAATGAATGTGGAATGTGTCACTATGAAATTGCACCATTAATTTGATAAATAGGACTTGAAGGTATAATTTTTTCCAGCATTGCAGACTAATGAAGCTAAAATACATATATAATAAGAAGTGTAAATAATAAATTATTCTTAGGAGCAAAAAAATTAATTAGATCTTACCACAAATTGCATCTCAATGTCAAAGTTTTTTTACACTACTGACTTTCAAACTAGTTGGAACATGACTGTGATCCTTGGAAAGTTTCTCAAGTAATTGCTGTGCGTATACATATTTGGGAATATACCTCAAGAAGCAACCTGAGTTCCTACTGATCTCTCACATGCAGCTTTCTCATGCTCCCTGCCATCACACCTGAATCTTAACAGCATTCAGAACAATTCCTGTTATCATTTGTTCTAAATTTCAGCATGCTCTTTATTCTTGAAGACCCGAGGAAACTTTTTTTAAGATTTCTGACACTGAAAAGAGAGCAAAATTAGGACAAACCACATGCAAATTCTCTGCAGAGGCGACCATGCCCCCACTGCCAGCTCGCTGAGTCTGCTGCTGAAATCAATGGGAGTTTTTGCACCGACTTCAATAGCAGAAGAGACTCCTGTACAAAGCACACTACTTTTCACCAGTAATGGAAATGTCACAGCGGTGCCATTCAGGAAGGAAACCAAGTGGAGGGAAATTAAAGAGGAAACTCCAGTCTTGTGCAGTTTAGTTGCTGATAGCTCATCTTGCTCAGCCTGCTGCACCCTCAGCCGGTTACACAGTGCTGCCTGGTTTAGCATTCTTTGTCTCTTTGTCATTTCTTATTGAGCCCACAAAGAAAGGTTTTATCTCACTCCTCTGGAAAAGAAAGCGCCTAGAGATTGAAGAGATCAGGTGGCATTTCACCTCTAGTTTTCTTCATTCCCAGCTGGAGAGCTTTGAATGCTCTGCACAGCCAACTATTCTCTGACTATTCTATAGCTAGATGAAGGACCATTGGCCAAAATGTCATCCTTAACCTTATTTTCTATTCCTAGTTTCTAGTTTAATAACCAACATTTTTACTTCCCGTTGTTTGATTTGCAGCCAAAATTCTGACGTGTTATCAGTTTTGTTGCCAGATAGCACATTAAGCCTTACTAAGGGGTAAACATAATGATCTTCATTAAACCTTCTAAATGAACCCACCTCCTGCTTCTTCAGGTGGAGGAAGGCATTGACAAGAAACACTGCTGAACTGTCTTACAGCTATTTTTCCCTTGCAAGCAGAAGGAGGGAGAGAAGAGTGGCAGCTTCTAAAGAAGGAAAAAAGTTAGATAAACATGAAAGGGTTTGTGAGATTTCCTTTCTTAATGGCAAAGTTTTCCAGCAATAAATCACAATTCAGTCCATGCCATTAGTTTTGGGGGCATTATATCCCCTCATTAAAGTGCATAAACAATTATATTTATTGAAGGTAATGTACTGTGTAGTGCATTATAACGACACTCATTAACATATGTAATCATCATTTGAATGGGCTTTACTACAATGTAAACTGATAATGGCATGATTACCCACTGGGTTATTAACTTTTCAGTCCTAAGATAATAAAAGGTGATACAAGAAACAAAAAGCACATGTGCATTGCCCTTCACATGTGATTTATGTGCTTCACTGTGGAGCTATGAACACAGGTACCCATCATTGGGGAGACTGGCTCTTTATTGCACATTGTATTTGACAGAATAATAAATGTAGCTGAATGGTTCTTGGGTGGGCATCTGGGGAAAAAAAAGTCCTGTGAATAAGGCAGGCACTACTTCAAACTGCAAGACCCAGCAAAGGAAATAATTTTGTCTCTCTCTGTCTCTCACTAGCACTCTGTGGCTTACAGATCTTCATATGCTCTGTCAGACTCACAGAGATTAAGGAAAAAAAAATCCATCTTCTTTATACGTTTCTCCTCCTCCTTCTTCAGCCCACCATGCGCTCCTCTCTGCCTGGGCTATAATTGCTGTTTATGAGAAAATGAAGGGATGCACTATGCTAAGGTACCTGTGTGCTAAGGTATTCATATTATGCTAAGTGTATGCTTGTATCAAACAGATGGTTTCAGGTATTGAAATGCAGCTTAGCTGCAGTATCAGAGAATAGATTTATCAGTTTGCCTGAGCTTCTCTTCTATAAAATGCCTATTTGGAGGCATCAGAGGTATTATAAATACAGCTTATTTGTGTAATTTATCAGCCCTCTCTGGAGTTTGTCTCTGTGGAATCTTAGTGCCTTAATTTTAATGAATGAATCTGAGTTTGTTTTAGGAGGGGATGAGTTAAGAAATATTAAAATAAAACAGACTCACGAGCAGCCATTCAAAAAAGCACCAGTTACCAATAGACAGGGCCTCTCCAACACTAAGTGGCATATATATGCTAAAGTGAAAAATGATGTGTAAATCTGCAGTGCCTGCAGTGAATTGAAATACATCAGCCATTGTGGTGCTAGCAAGACCTGCTTCTCCACTGTAGTTTGACTTGCAGACAATGGGCAGGTATGTCAATAGCTGATACAAGTTTGCCCTGACACAGCGCCAGTGCAGAAGCATGTGGAGCTCCCACACTGCAGTTCCCAAGTGGCAGAGGAACCAGGTCCGAGCCAAACTCCTCACTGCTAATAGCATAGAGGGTGTGACAAGGACAAGAACAGAGCCACACCTGGGCCCCGCTGCTTTATCCACCTCCAGGACCATGTGCAACAGGGTGCACAACCTTGCAACTGTGCCAGTCAAATTCAGCTGCCAAACAGACCTAATAACCATAAAGGGGTAACATTAAAAACCTCCATGCCCAGAAAAAACCCCAAACAATCAGTCCAGAACCTTGAGTTTTATGGCAGATACCACCAAGGAGCATCACTGAAGTAGAGTTAATGTTGTCATTAAATAATATTCAGGTTAATACAGTCATCTCTTACTTTAGAAGTCCTTTGAAACTAAATTGTTTGGAACTTCTATTAGCTTGGCATTCCTTTAAGGAGTCTTCTGTTAGTCCATGGCCCTTGAAGAGGCTAAATATCTGCACTTTCAGCTCTCCATGGAGTTCTAGAAAGCTCTGGGATGGTTTATGGTTTTCCATTAGCCAAGGGTCTAATAGAGACCTGAGATCCGTTAAGTGGGAAATTCTTCTCATGGAGAGCAATATACTGTAATTCTTTGCTAAAATCTGAACCCACACAAGAAATCTGAGCTTGTGGTAAAGACCAGGGTGCAGTAAGTTTGTGCAGGAAATTACTTCATACTGTTTGTTATTGGACTATTTATCCATGACTTTTTAGACAACAGACACGATGGACTTGATTCGCTCCTGAACCAACTAGGGCAGATGCTCATTAGATGACCGACCCTGTGGACAGGAGCTTTAAATCACACCCTGGTACTGCAAACACCTCATTAGTGATTTGGAAACTGCTGAGGGGCTAAGGAGAATGAGAACACCCCTCTCTGCTCCGCTGACAGCATTTTTCCAGATCAGCTGTACTCATTTAGGGAGTCACCAAGGGCTGTGAACCTCACACCACTCTGACCTCCCCCCCGGCTTGGGCAGACTTTCTGCCACAGTAGTGCCAGTAGCAGCATAAGTGAATCAAACCTATTGTTCTTTTCTGGCCATGATAACTTGACTTACTCTTTTGATTGAACTGTTCCGACAGTGTATGAAAACTCACAGTGAAAAACACAAAATAAATGTAGTATGTGAAAATACCTTGTACTACCTGAAAGCTCAAAGAGTCAGTGGTTGCTTTTGTTATTGCCAGTTCCAGCTGATAGCATCAGTGCTTATTCCCACAATCTTTCTTTTCTGTTTCCATCTGTTCAAATTTATGTTTTAGTTGGTAGAAGATTTGAGATAAAAATAGGTTCTTTGGTAGCATTTACAACAACTTGGAAGTTTAAAGTTCTCTGTGTTTCCTTCAAAGCATCATTCTGTATCATGGATTTTCAGATACTTCACTATTCAATAGCTGCTGCATAAAAACAATATGTGATTTAATAGCAGAACCTTAAAGTGAGGAAAGTTAGCATATGCCATCCAGAAGTTTGTCTGCTGTTAAGCCTTACACTCTGTCTGGCAGTGCTGGAAAGTCAACTGATTTCAAAGGTTTGACCCTCCCCAGGGCAGAACACTCAGCGCCCTTGGAGAGGAGGAAATACTTGGCATTTCTCTGGAGCTATTCCTGCTGCTTCCTCTTCACAACAGCCCCGATAGCTCTGGGGACAGAGGAAACAAATTGCCCAGGAGCTACTGCAGAAGTTGTGCTGAGGTTTTCGGAACGGGTAGAGGGAATCAAGAGTCTCACACCTATGGTAGCACTCGTGGCGCTTCCCAGATTTCGGGGCAGCACAATACCATATTTACTTGGCTCACAAAAGCAAAGTGCGAGCAAGCATTTACTGATGAGGAGAAGGTGCAAAATCTGCCTCAGACTCCATCTGCTCTTTGCCCTCAGAGTGTTTTGTAGTACTTTGTCACAGGGAGCAGCCATTGAGGAACCTGAGGATTGTGGTTAATCCAGGGAAGACTGGAAAATGAGGGAAGGGAGGACCTCATGATAGTTTTCACTCTAAGGAGATATTTTCTTTCCCCTTGTGCTATTGTTCATCTTGTTTTCAAAGTCTCAAAGCAAATCTAAGAGCTCTGCATGAAAGGTACAGTAGTCTGGGTATAATTACCACAGCTGCCACAGATGGCTCATTTTAACAAGAGACCCTAGGTAAACCTAGTTGTTTAGCCTGCAGCATAAACAACAAAATATTCTACTTAAACAAGTGGATCTGGGTCTGTGGAGGTGAAGCTCAATTCTGCCTTACTAATCTCTGTCATTAAAGAAGTGCAAAAGATGTTGGCGGGACAGGGCTCAGGGCTCAGTTTTGGTGTGTTCCTGTGTAATCTCCGAGGAGGAGGGTGTCTGGGTGTTGGAATGTGCTTTGCCCTTTAGCTGGGATACCTTGAGCACTGCATTTGAAGTGCAGGACATTGTCCATTTCCTGGGAAAGGAAGAATAGGAAAAGGAAGGGAAATCTTAACACATGAAATTTTCCTGTGTCATCTACTTAGTCCCTCTAACCAATCTTGTTGCAGGACAGATACCCCAAAGATCACATCCTGTTGTACTCTACTAGTTGCCCACTGTCGGGATTGAGGTTGGTATGTTTTGTGAATGAGGAACTAGAAAGACTCCTCCTGCTTAACAAAAAAAAGCAGTACTTCAAGTCAGGTCAAAGAAGATGGGTGGGCAGGAGACTCAGGAGAGAGGACATTAGCACCTAAAACTGCTTTCCTCATGGGAGAAAAAGAGAGAGGAGAAATGATTTTTAGCTTTCTGTATCTGTTCACATTTGTGAAGTGGAGCTCCAAATCAATGCACATATTCCTTCTGAAAACTCACAAATTGGTATCTGCAGGATATCTTTATTCCTTCCAACCCTGTATCTCCACCTGCATCAGCAAACTCTCCTCATAGAGGTCCTGCTGGCACCAGCTTATTAGCACCGAGCTACTAATCTTCCTTTGCCAAAATCTTCCTCTTCTCCTCTGCCTGATCATAATGTCCTTAACCTTTTGGGCATGTAGACCCATGTTGGAGTGGCCATTTTTATTTTCTCCTCCAGAAACTGTTGCCTGTGGCATTTCCTGGGTACCACACTTGGCCAAGTCCATGCTGTTGACCACCACAGCCTTTTCCCTCTGTCCTTCAGTGCTGCTGTCACAAGTGCCTGCCCCAATTCCATGCTTGTCATTTTACCCTCTGCTTTGGTTTCCTTATGGATTATTAAAATACATTTCCTCAAGGACCTACAAACATAAGGATGGGCATTTCTGGCCTTGTCACCAAGGTCCATAATCTCTTTCACATGTCTCACTTTTCCCAAGTACCAACCTAGCATCTCTCAGCCTGTTTGTTCCACAAGCACCTTTACCATACAGCTCCCCACAGAAATAGATACCCCCATGCCATGTTCTCCTCTAGATCCCATCTTATGGCACGTGTCCATTATAACACCAGCGTTAGGCTCACCCTGACACCTCTGTAGGAAGTCTACAAACAGGTAATGACAGCCTGCAGAGATGAGGAATAAGAGGTCTATGTTATAGCAAGGAACATTTGAGCTCATGTTAAAGGCAAGGGAAGGGTAAGGGCTAAGAGGAAGGCAGCTCAGAAGGCTGAAAAATCTCCATCAGTAGAAATCATTAGAAGAAGATACATACATAGACGTATATTAGTGATTAAATAGCTAGAAGGGAGCCTGCTGTAGGAGAGAAGGGTGTATGGGATAACATCACAGGTCCCTTTCAATCCCATGACTTTATCACATCTTTGAAATCTGTGTGAATGTTTATCTATCCCTCTCTTTTTCTGCCTACTCTTCCTTGAGCATGCTTTTTACCATTTCCTATTCCTTGGCTTTCTTTCAATAACCTTTCTACTTATTTCACCAACCCCAAGAGAGGCCTTGGTCCCTCTTGAGACTTCTGGGCATTACTCTAGCAGAACCACAAAGATGTAATAACATTAAACCTTTGATTCATTCCATATCCTAAGCTATTGTGCTAGCGCTGCTCTGTGCCAAGCAAGAAGCTGCATTTCTTCTTTCCTTGGTGAAGGGATTCCTGCATACACAAATTTTGGAAAACATTTGGGCAGTCCTTTGGGAAGAACAGCACTTAATAAATGTAAATTATTATTACTATTATTATTTCACCAACAGAAGTTGCAGAATCTTCAACTGGTCTCTCTGTTTTAAGAAAATATCCAAGTGGGAAATTAGTGGGACGTGGTCACACTGGGCCATGTGAAAATTAAATTCTAGCAAAATGAACTGAAATGAGATTGATCACTGCATGCTAAGGCACCACAGCCCTGCCATAGTGTAGCTGTCAGCAGTAAGAGAGGAGAACTCTCTCTGACTTCAACTACTCCTGGTAACAGTAAAGGCAACAAAAAGCTCATTCAGCCCGATTCACAGGAGACCTCCTGAGAAATCAGCTACAGAGATCAGCCACGATCTGAGTAATTTCTTTGTGTGTTTCTTTATACAACTGTTTTCTGAACTTTGTGTAGCTAACCTTCATGTGACTTCCGAGGCTGGAGTCTGGTCTTCTCACACAGAACTGAATGGCAAGAAGAAAAGCTATGGTGGTTTTAGATGTTCTCAGAGAGGTTCAGGGACCTGGACTCCCTGAGAGTGTGGTACCTCTGCAAGCAGCTCTGGCATAGCTTTTGGAAGAAGTCCTGGGCATGGTTTCCAGGGCTTTGGATCACAGGCAACCCTCTCTGGGCAAACCACTGGGGCTGGTGGGTGAGAAAGGGTCAGAGCACAGAGCCTGACACTGGGTCCTGCACCACTGGGGCTCTTCAGATGAGGGACAGAGCATGGGATGAGCATCACACCTGCTTCCCTGAGAAAGAAAAATGTCATAGACCTGTTAGGGAGGTGGGGAATACGATGAGTTGAGGAGGCTTCAGTACAGTTAGCTGTTGGACTGAAGTGCCCCTGCAATACGTGGATGGAAAACATGCAAAAATATACTCAGGCTTCTCAACAGCCACTGCCCCTGGGTGGGGGATAGGATGTTCCCAGCCCCACAGGTGGTGGGGGAGGATGGCTACCCCTGGCACAGAGCTCTCTGTGTCTGCACTGAGAGCTGGCCAGGTGTGGCTGTACTGGGAATCTGTGCTCAGCACATAGGGAACATGGCTCCATGTGTCTTGGGATGGCTGCTCCAGGATCTGCAGAAATCCATCTAGAGGGGTTGTAAGAGAAACATAAAAGAGGAACGGGTTAAGTTGGTGTGCCAACAGGCCTCTTATCTGAGAAGGCTTTTCCTTTTTCTTTCTTTTTCTGTTCCTGTATTTTATTCACAAAGATCCGCAATGTATAATATGTATATACATGTGTATGGAAATATTAGATTTGGATAGGAAAATATGGGCTGCAGGAGCCTGTGGACAATGCTCCCTTTTTAGTTGTTATAAAAAAGAAAATAATTGTGAAAGCAGAGAGAAATCTGCAGCTGCTCCGGGCTATTCATACCATAAGAGATCCCATCAGGCTTTCTTTATTGTTGCAGTTTTGGCAAATTATTTTCTTATCACACACAACCTATTCACTTCTGTTCCTGGATAAGCACTTAGGCTCATAAAGCAGTGGGTCAGCAACAGTTTAGCACAGAGCACATGGAACTGCTGACCTTGGGGACTGCTGGTGCCTGCCCCTCCAAAAAGCAGCAACTGGAGTCAATAAAAAACTGGCCAGGCCAGTCCATTAGTGAGCCCAGCTCTGTCACTGCTCGCATGGCTTACCCGATGGCTGTGCAGCCCACTTCTCCTCCTCCTGCCATTGTGTCTCACCTTACTGAATTCATGATCATGGCTCCTGCCCCAGGACAGTGGGATGTGTAGCTGGCTGCCTCCCTGATGAGGTGCATTTTCCCAGGGGAGGCCCAAGAACCGACCCATGTGCATATTCTCCTATATGCACCGTGGGCACGATTGTGCCCAAGGAATGTGTGATATAGATTAGATCAGCAGCAGTGCTGCACTGTCTCCAGGCCAGGCAATGAGTTTATTGTGCCCAACACACATGTGCACTGGACAAATGCTCTGGCATCTTCAGCGTGGGCAGAGAGCATGCTGCTCCTATTATACTAGCCCATTAGGGAAGCAATTTGAAGAAAAATATTTAGCAATTTGGAAAGAAGCATGGTTCCAGAATGGCTTGTTTCTGTGTGACAGCCTGCCATGTACAGATGAAAGGGAAGGCTTGTAACAAATTTTCATTACCCACAAATAAAAAAAAAAGCAACAGCAGGCAGAGCAAGTGCTTTCAGCCTGAGAGGTGTGGCCAGAAATCCCCCCAGGAGACCACAAAGGAGCCTCAGCAAAATAAATCAATCAATCTATCAATCACTTACACTTGCATAGCGCCCTTTATGAAAATGGCAATCAGTGCCTGACAGCCTGTCAGACTTTGGCCTTCAAGTCTTTGCCTCAAAACTAGTCATTAAGTTCACCAAAATACAAGCTACAGCTCCCTGCTCTCATTCGGTGTCCTTGCTCACCTTCCTTCCCTAAGCTGCTGTGATTTCTCCATAGAAAACATTCTGTGCTCGGAGCAGCTGTGGCCAGGGTTTGTGACACCGCGCAGCAGAGGAGGGTCTGTAAACAACACACACGTTTCAGACTTGCTTTGTTCCCGTGCTCTGCTGCAAATTTGGGCCCAGCATTTGGCACGGGAGCTTGTCCTGCAAGAAGCAGAGCTGCTGGAAGCGGAGCACATCGTCCCACTGCACGCCGTGTGTCACACCACTCACCTTCGCTTGCAAATTTCTCTTCAAAGCAGAGTTCAGGGAGCAAATAAAGTACTTTGGTGGAAAGGGCTGTCCACTAACAGACCATTTCTCCTCAGAATCACAGGGAAGCCCGCCTGCTGTGAGTGTGTAGATGTAGGCAGCCCCCTAGATACAACTTCTAGGTATGTCAGTCGCTTTGCTCTCTCGCACTGAAGTGCGGCGCTAACCCTTCCCCTGCTACTCTACAGCTTCCCTCCCAGAAGAGCTAACTGAAGTCTCTTGACTAAATCCCCACACAAATAAAAATTTTCAAGTCAGGATATTTGTTTTTAGAAGCAGCACTAGAACATAAGGCTGAGGCTTTCTTCTCACTGATAAAAACAGAGTTCAGGTACAGACTCTGGTTCAGAAAGTCCCCAGTCTGGGAAACTGTGGGTTTGTGCGGTATAGCCTTCCACAGGTGCTTCTTCTGTGAGTTTATCTTACTATGTTTGGGACCTACATACAGTTTCAGCCTTGAGATTCCTTGAGGTTCTTACTTTTGTTTATTTTATGTTTACTACACAATATTTTAATTTGAAAAGCCTTTTTTTCTTCCTTTTGTGGAAGCAATGGTCAGCATCCTCCATTTCCTCATTTGACTTCTCTTTGCTTTTATAGACATTTACCTTATGCCTCCTTGATCATCTTTTTTTCCAGGCTGAAATGTCCAGCTATGTTTAATCTTTTCCACATTTGGGAGCTGCTCCACATTTTTGATCAATTTATTTGCCCTCTTTTGCCAGTTTGATGGTTTGATTAAATATCCTTTGAGATTAAAAGGACAGAAAAGTGTTTTTACCACTTGCTTTCTATTAATTTCCCATTAATACCTAAAATTCAGGGTTGTTTTCCCTTTTTCTGCTACAGCTAAACACTTTGAACTAACATTTTCATTAAAAGCAAATCACACTGGCTTTAGAACATCTTTTTTGAAAATACCAACATCCAATTTTGATCCCAACACCTTGCCTGTAATCTTAGTGGTATTTTTCCTCTATATATTAGTTTTCTCTATATATTAGCATTGAATATGTCCTGCCATTTTATTTCCTAGTTGTACCATGATCAGTGTCCTGAAGCTCTTCCATATCTCATTGCAGTCAGGTTTGGGTTTTACTACTGAACATATTATTACAATACCAGTGAATGGCATCATATTGATTTTCATTCTCTCTTTTATGAATACGATGCAATACAGAGTCTTGTCAGCCTGTCCTTGCAACTCCACAAGGAACAGGTTGCCCAGGGAAGTTCTGGATGCCCCATCCCTGGAGGTGCTCAAGCCCAGGTTGGATGGGGCTTCAAGCAGCCTGGTCTAGTGGGAGGTGTCCCTGCCCATGGCAGTGGGTTTGGAACTAGATGATCTTCAAGGTCCCCCCTTCTGAAACCATGTTATGAACCTATGATTCTATGATAATCACCTCTGTGCTCAGAAAAAGAGCGACTGTAATACTCATTTAAAAAATCATATCTAATTCCTAAATACGCATTTTCCCAGTTTCATGTGACACTGGATCATTTCCAGCAGCTCTCCCTTCCCTGCAATCCCTCAACCTGACTGAGGAGCACTACAGACCACAAAGACAAAGGAATCTGTATTTGGGAAAGGGGTGAAAAAGAAAAAACACAGAGGGAGCCATGAATATAAGCCAGAGCTTTCAATTTTTTTGTCCATTTCTGCAGGGTATTGTGATTGGTGTCTTGTGCAATCTCATTTCCACTACTGCACAGAAATGCTTCTACTTTGCTGGTCCCTTTCTCAAAAGTGAAGTCCAAGTTGGGATAATACGTAATGTGAGCAGCATGAGGCAGAATTAGGGTCCCCAAGATAAGCCTTTGCATTTAACACCTCCATTCATTTTCTCTCTCTGGAGATTTTGGAAACCTCCACTAATGACTGAAAATTTTATTGGGATGGATTTTTTAAAAATCTTCTTTAAGTGAAGAGATAGAAGTCACTGCTTCTTAGTAGCTATAAATTAAATCTGAATCTTTCTTCTTTTCCACTTAGATAATATTTTCTGATTATATTAATTCTTTTTTCTTTCTTGCCTCTTTTGGCCAATGCAGTTCAACTTCCTTTTAGGGACTTGCAGAAGTTGAAATTATATAAACATTTAAACAAGGTAAAAAGTTAAAGTTGTTAACTAAAAGCTTTCCTCATATTTCTTACCTGCATTCCTGTTTGTCTTGCCAAATTTTATTTAGAATAATATTGTAAAGGTAGGGAGATAATCCACTGGACATACAAATTTGAATACCATGTAAAGAAACAGTTTTCATGTGTGCATATTTGCGGTAGGTACAATACATAAGTAGACAGTTTGGTAGGTGAATAACAGAAAATGAAAGAGGAAAGACACAGAAAAAACAAAAAAGGTGCAAAATAACTTCAGGGCAAGTGATGTAATATTTTTTATTTACTTCCAATTGCATTTGAAGTTGCAGAGTTGCTAGAATTTAATTACCCATGTTCTCAAAATAACTGCAGGTATTTAAAGCTCTAGGTTTTCAGGGGAAGCTGACCCCTGCTTTTATCAACTATTAAATAAGCTATTTTTAAAATAGGTAAATTGAACTATAAAGTAGCTCTGTTGGATTTCAAGCCCTTCATAATGTAGATGGTTACTGTATTCAGCTCTGCCTCACTTATATTGAAGCCTGCACCACGTTTTACATGGCAGATTCCTGATCTTTGCTGTGGGTGTAAACACTATTACAACATGAATCTTGTATGTATCTGTGTGTACTAAAGCAATTTTTTTTTAACTTGAAAAGCCACATTGTCAGAGCTGTGGTTATACTACGTCCTCTGTACTTACAAAACCATCTGAGAATACATGCAAAAATTGCTGGGCTGTGTTAAGGGGTAAGCCAATGCACTCTGTTCTACTTAATATGTATAAAGCATGCCTCTGGATGATGAGGAGGAAAGAAGAAAAATATTCCTGCAAAGTCTTGGAAAGGCAGGAGGGCTTCATTACAGAGAATGTTTGTTCCTGGCCCAGGAACTCTACCCATATACGCTATGAGGAAAAGGATGCAGTAGCCTAGAAAAGGATTGTCACTGTCTTTGTTTTTCCACCTACTGCCATTGCACACGTTCCATGGCAGTGAGCATGCCATGCTCAACATACATGCAATATATGTAACATGTGTAAATACATATATGTACATGTACTTACACAGGTCTAAACACATAAATATCAATTCAAAATGCAGATACTTACGTGTGCACACATACGCATTCACATTGTCACGTGTTGTCTGGACCAATACTGATACACTCTCATGTATGAGGGTCGCTGTTAAAAATATAAGAATATTTTTTATATTGACATTGTGTCTAGGAATAAGGTTCTGGTCCAGCAAACAGAAAGATGCTTCATCCTCAAAACATTTGCAGCCTGAATGTTACCAATTTGCTCTCAGTGAGTTAATTCCAGGTGCCAGTCCATGAAAGGAAAATATGTATTATTAGTATGATATCCACATCACTAGGAGAGCTGAGTTTTAAATATGCCTGGCTGCAGATAGTAGGGGAAAAATTTCCAGGGGAGGAAGAACATTGCCTGTTTTTAACTTCTGTATTCTCTTAATGCCTTGTCCAATTTGTCTTACAACTTCATGGAAAAAATAATTTTGCTTTAAGTTTTCAATATTGTTGAAATTTCATTTCACTGATGAGTTGAAAGCAGTGGACAAAAGAAAATAGAAGTCTGGTTTCTTTTCAAAGGTTCACGTCATGCCAAACTGGTGGAGAGACTCTTGTCTTTCCACAGTATGTTTAATATTTAAGGACCAGGGAAATTACTGGTTTTTCTTCCTTTTTTTCAGTTTTGAATTTAAATTCACAGTTTTAACCAGTTTTACAACAGCTGCTTTTTTGCTTAAGAATTCTGGTAGCTGAGCAAAACAGAGAAATCATCTTCTGACAGATGAAAATGGGAAGTTGTTGCTGGAACCACTGGGGTTTTCTCAAATTTTTGGAAAAAATAGACTACAAACCTGCAGATTTTGTTACCATTTTCAGCTGTTTCATCCATTCAAATGATAAACTGCACTGCCTATGTCTGTATTTACATCAGATGTTGATATGCCACCTTCCTACAAGATTTTTAATTATTTTTTATTATATTTTCAGCCATTTTCTCTGTAATTTTATGTTTTATGTTATAATTTAGCTTCAATGAACTGCCTATTAGCTTACTGCTCTATATGGAAGCTGATGCATTCAAAGATCTCCTTCGGGTCCTCCATATAGCTCTGTTCCACTGGTGGAGTTTTTATTTTATTTTTTTTTTTACAATGATTTTTGATTCATTCTGTACATCTAATTTTTCCCACATAACATCAGTAAAAGAGAATATAGGAGGGGGATGGTTTCCTCCAAACAGGGGGTCTCCCTCTTGGCTTTGATTTGCTTGGCAATCAGAGATTTTGTGTACAATCTCGCGCAGCAAAAGGTGAGAAATGCAGAAGCACCGGCTTTTAACAAAAATACAGACAGCAGCAGGAAGTCTTCTCTGCCCAATTACAAGGTGATCCCAGTTCATTTTTATGGTTTGATTTTTTTTATCACATATGTTTCCAAACACAGCCCTGATATCCTGTGGGGATGCTTTTGTAAAGAGCCAGAGCTTCTGATTTAAGGAGCTTCAAAAATAGCTCTCTGCCTCTTCTGTCTGGAAAAGAGCAGTCATGTAACAACACCTTTATTCTCTTTGAAAAATAGAAGGATGTCAAAAGAAAAGTTCACAGTGAAATTAGGCTGATTTGTTTTGTGGTCCTGTGATTTTGGCTTCAGATGTAGGAGGGAAAAAACAACAGTTTGGTTAATAGAAAAAAATTACTATTAAAACAAATTTTGTGCTCAGAAAATTTCTTTGCCAAATAGGCACTGTCATCAATTATACAAGACCCCTGGAAAAATACAAATAAAAAGGCAAGCTAGATATCCATGGATGGATTTTTTTTCCCTGTAGTCAGCATACATCTCAGCCCTCACATTCAGAGAGGGAAAATTTCATTAATTTTGATATAAATGATCAGCATTTCCCACAGATTTCCTCTCTGTTGTGACGGATGCTAACTGGGAGTCTTCTAGTCTCTCCCTCACCTAGCGAGAGTGGCTTCCACTGATGCCAGTCGGGAGGAGCTGCCATTTGGGACACAGTGAGAAGTCATCAAGGCATTCCTAGGTGTGATTTTTTTCCAGGCAGGACCACCCAGAAAAGCACTGCTCAGAGTACCAGCAGAGCTCACTCTGTAAATCTTATGCAGCTTCCTCCCACTGCATCATCTGAATAATTGCACCCTGCATATCTGCATTAATGAATTCACTCTCTAAGAAACTCACGGAGTAAATTATCCAGATGGTAAAAGAGAATGGCATGGCCATCTTCCTCCTCAGTGTGCTAAGTCAGCCCAACATGCACATAATGATGCTAACACAGGTGGGAGGTGGACACCCAGACAGCGCATGGTTCATCTTCAGCATTTCCACTCGTGTGGCAAGTATGATTGTGTGTCCCCTGGAGACTTATTTCAGGCTCACAGGGATGCACTGCCTAGTGCTTAATGATAGACAACTTTCTCCTAATGATGTGGCTTACACCAATTTGTGTTTATCCAGCAGCATTTCCCTTTTAAGCAGACTGGACTCCTCTGTCCCTAGGTAGCATGCCATTCCCTCTCTCCCTCTCTCTCCTGCTCACAATGTCTCAAACCACCACATGAGAAATAAAATACAAACCAAACCAAAAACAGAAAGCAGTTTTTATGGTCCTGCCTGTTGAAACTGAGACCTGGCCCAGAATTACAGAGTCTGCTGTGCCCAGATGCCTGAAGGGAAGCATCCCTGTGTTCTCAAGTGCAGCGAGGAACAGGTCATTGTGGAAGCATCAGTACTCTGCAACCTCTAAAATGGGGTCAAAATAAGGAAATCAGAGTTCTGGTACATGCTCCACTGACATAAAATTCCTCCATAATATTTAAAAGGCATCCACAACTTTGCATCATGCCTAGCAGTGGCAGGGTCAAAATTCCCACTAGCTTTAAGGGTCAAGCCTATAATTTCTCCAGGTTTCATCCAGGCTGCCCATGCAATGGACATCCTGACACTATAGGCAGTGTTGCCATTCTGCTTACCTCCTGGAAGCCTGTCTCCATGTCAGATTCCCCAGCAGAAGCCAATAGGAAAATTTTAAGCATTAGCAGTGATTTTTGATGGTGTTGAAGGCTTTCTAAAATGTAAAAACAAACCTAAAAGTCTGCTCCCACAGACTCCCCACTGTTGTTTTCCTTGAGCTTACTGATTTCTTCAGAGGGCATGTCCAAGAGAACACCACAAATATCTCCATAAATAATCAATGACTCATCATATAAATAGTTCCAGAACATAGGAAAAAGCCATACAGAGCATAACCATTTACAATGAAGACTTAGTGCATTTGATAATACCGAGCTGAATTCTTAAATTGTACAACCAGTGAGAAATTTAGCAACCAAGCTTAATAGAAAAATACCGATTCCTTGTAAGAGTTCTTAATGAAAAACAAAACAAAACAAAGAACCTCTGAAATGTCAAAACATGGACAGTTACGCCAAAAGCCATGAAAAAGCATGTGGCTGGTCAGGGATAAGCATCTAGAGATACTATACCAAATTTGGGGGAAAGAAAATTACTATTTGGGAAATGAGAAGGGATGAAAAACAATCCAATATTTCAACCAGGAATTGAATGGTGCAGTGTTGGGTGACTTTTTTACATGTGCTGTACTCCCCACTTCAGTCACGAGGTGGGGTGTGAGGAACTTGTGTGGGAAATGCTATGAGTTGTTCATCAAAGGAAATGTAGAAGAAAGAGAGAAGGGCTCTGCTGCAGAGAAGTGCTGGAGGTAATGCACTGGAATTTGTCATTGTTTTGAAACATACTTGTTCAGACAGTAAAGTAAACTAATTTATGTACATATGAAGGGAGGATGGGAGCTTCAGTGCTTCAGATGTGCTGCATATATGAAAGGCCTATTGATTTTCTATTACTAAAAGAGGGGACATGGAAAATATGGCTTTCTACAATCAAGACTTGCACTTCTTTTCGTTCTTCTTATTGTTATGACATTAAATGTGATATATAGCTACACCTACGAACTTCTGCAGTTCCATCTTATGTTGTTCAAATTCCATAAAGTAGATTATATCAACTCAAAAATTGAGAGATGGTGAAGAGGGAGACCTTTGTGAGGAAGGGAGCATTTCTGCCTGTGTCCTGGACAACTGATCACACACTGTCTCCCTTGAATGCCCAAGCAATAACATCATGCTCCCCAACCCTTATTTAGGAAAGGAAACTAAAATAGAATGATTGCAACAAAAACTCTGGGAAGCAAAATCAGGGCAAACATGTGGAAGGGCATCATGTGTAACACATTGAAATAACTTCTAAATGATGCGAAAGCATTTGGGTTTTGTTCATGGTGGATATGCCACTATCTCCCATATGATTTAATGGCTTGATAATCCTGCCTCTTTCTGGGAAGGTGGTGTCTCAGTTGAATGAGAGTAATTTTTTTCTAGCTGTTACTTGGTACAAGGTTCCAATATGCAGTCATCTCCACTGGGAGGTCAGCATAATCCAGACAGGAGAAGCAGTGATGATGGAAGTGTGTAGCATATAGCAGCAATATATATGCCAGGACTGCACGGTATGTTATAAAAGCCTTATTTGATATCTTTGTGATTTTTGAATTTACATGTGCCACACTGTGTCACTGATGTGGTTGGAGATAGGTAAATTCCAAGTGAAATGACCTTTGTGAAACCACTCTGAACCTTCTATATATTTATACCCTCACTTGGTTAATATATGTTGCATAGTAAAATGTTAACCTTTCTGATTTGGGCGCTGCTCCAGATTGTGCCAAAGTCTGTCGAAAATTTCAGATTTCAGGATCATTTTCACAAGCCTTTGTTAGCTGGTACCAAGTCTTTATACATCACTTCAGCTAAACTTTCACAGATGTTGGAAATCAGAGGTCCTTCATGCCAAAGTAATTCAGTGCAATGCCTAATACTGGTGTGGATTTCATCTTCATCTTTATGCCTGTGAAGAAATTGTGTGAGTGCTGTTATTCTGTATACAGCTAAAGATAAAATACGAAACCTCCTTTTAGCTGCAGTCACCAAAATTCTCCTACTAAAGACAAGTCTCTTATAGGTTAGAATTACAATACAAAGTGAATAATAACACTTAGCACTGATACAGACCTTTTTATTCTCAAGGAGCCTTAGAAACATTAACTGGCCTTTCCAGGCTCCCCAGTGAACTAGGTCAGTACCATTATTCCTGTTTTACACAGGAGAAAGTGGGACAGGGAACCATGCCACTGGTCTACATTGCCCTTTCCCAGTGAAATATGCAGGCACAGGCAGACTCAGCAGAGCAACCACCTGCATCTGTATTGCTTCTCTGCATCTCTCCTCAGTAACTCTACCACCGTGGCTTCCAGAAATAAAGTCTCCTCTCTGTATCTGAGCAGTGAGAAGAAACGATGGTGTGAGCCCAGGGGCAGCCTGGGCCTGGCCAGGGTCAGTGTGAGAGCCCTGGGAGAGGGTGAGCTAGCACAGGGGATGGTGTGATGGTAGTAGGAGCAGACGTGGACATTTTAGCTTCCCTGTGGTCACTTCATGCAGCAATGACAGAAACATTGCAATGGCACGAGGGCTGGCGTAGGACTCACTGCCTGGGTTAATGGCCATTGGTGCTGTTTCTTCCTTCCCACAGGTGCCCCACTCCCACCTCCACAGTGCTGTGCAGATGTGCTCCACAGCTGAGCTGGGACATAGCTCAGTCATGCACTCATCCGTTTGTTTACCTCAGCTGGCAAAAGAAAACTTACCCCCAAATCATCCGGTTCTCTTCACTTTACTAGGGCTTTGCACAACTGATTCTAAATGATGCAACCATTGACACTTAGATCATGGGAAGTTTTCCCAGATTCTCAGGAATCTTCCTGGTGGGAAATTTTCTGTGCTCATCTTTTTGCTGAGGCACTCTTCAAATTTTTTTTCAGAGAGTTTTAACTCTTTCTACATAGAATCATAGAATTATATAGAATGGTTTGGGTTAGAAGAGCCTTAAAGATCATCTGGTTCCAACCCTCTTACTATGGACAGGGATATCTTTCACTAGACCAGGTTGCTCAAAGCTCTATCTAACCTGGCCTTGAATACTTCCAGGGATGGGAGATCCACAACTTCTCTGGGCAACTAGTTCCAGCTTGTCTCACCAGCCTCACAGGAATGAATTTCTTCCTAATATCCTAATCTAGACCTACTGTCTTTCAGTTTAAATCCATTCCCCCTTGTCCTGTCACTACATGTTCTTGTAATAAGTTTTTATCCTTTCTTGTAGGTTCCCTTCAGCTACTGGAAGGCTGCAATTAGGTTGTCCCAAAGCCTTCTCTTGTCCAGGCTGAACAGCCCCAATTCTCTTAGCCTTTCCTTGCAGGTGAGGTGCTCCAGCCCTCTGATCATCCTTGTGTCCCCACAAGCCACTCCTTATCTTATTTAATGAAGCTGGAGGAGTGAGGTCTTTCCCCTTCATCATCTTTCTGTAGCATATCTGTACCTGAGTGCTTGGTACAAGTTTTATGCATATACACCAAACAACCCACTGCAAACAAGCCCCAGCAGAACTAAGAAAGCAGACACCAATCTGCAATGGTCTGCCCCTGTCTCAAACCCTTGATGCCACAGAACCAGGGCTAGGCTTCAAAGTAATCCATATTCAGTTTCCTGACAGGGGGCTCTGCAGTGCACGTTGTGGGATTTGTCCTGCTGCTGTTGTGAGACAGTGCCTGGCAGGTGATGCTTTTCTTCTCCCAGGTCTTTTCTGGCAATGGACATCCATGGTCCTGGTCACCCATGCAGCATTAAGCAGCCATTAAGGAGATGTTACACATCTGAAGCGAGTAAAAGCAGACACCAGACTTCAGGATATTAAAAGCTATTTTCTGCAAGGCTGTGCAGAGCTCACTTCAAAGCTTAATGACAGAAAATCTCCTGGGGAGCTCTTACCTGTAAGAGCACAGACTGAGGTAACAAGCTGGGGGATAAAATGATGTGGTTATAGAGAGGAAGTTGTACCCTGCCAGCCAAAAGGTGCTGTTGGTTTGCCAATACAAAGGAAGTCGAGGCTCCTAGGCTGTGCCAATACACAGAGGTGTATTGAGGTGTGTACATCTGTTTTCTGCCCCCTTGTATAATTCATAAACAATTCATGTCTCAATGAATGTTTTGTCCTGATGCTTCAAAGGCTTTCTAGATCACCATGGATCCCACCATTATGTATGGTGTCTTTCTACTGGTAGCCTAGGAAGGCTGGCAATATTGGCCCATGGAAGAGCAATGGGCTGTTTCCCTCCAGAGACAACTATGGAAATCTTTATTCCAAGTATTTTTGGCTACATCTCCCTTGTTACCTCTGCTACTCCAGTTTATGTACTCTATTAGTGGGACAGAAGGTCAGAAATGTTTCTTAGAAGTTGCAGATTACATTTGCAGTATGATGGTGAAATAGGCACTTGGGAAGCTGACAGAGGAGGGAGGTGAGCAGCCTACCAGGAGGATGGTGAGCACTATCAGCCCCCCAAGACTGCATGCCCAGCTTCTCATGGCCTTTGTGAGGCCGGGGGAGGGCACCTGTAACACACCTGCTGGGAGTGGTTTGTGAACTGGGGAACATTTTGCACAGCCAAGAAGGAGTCCTCAGTGAGGGGTTACAGTTGTGCATAATCACAGGGACAGGGTGCACTGTATTCCCCCTTTGAATTTTATGTTGCCTCTGTAGACAGCTTGTGTTTTTATATAAGGCTTCTTCCAGGATTACCGCACACCTCTAATTCATGTGAATGTGCAGCGTGGCGATACACGGACTTTTATCAAGATTCATATGTCCATTTTATGATATTTTTTGTGTCTTTTCTAGATCACCATGGATCCCACCATTATGTATGGTGTCTTTCTACTGGTAGCCTAGGAAGGCTGGCAATATTGGCCCATGGAAGAGCAATGGGCTGTTTCCCTCCAGAGACAACTATGGAAATCTTTATTCCAAGTATTTTTGGCTACATCTCCCTTGTTACCTCTGCTACTCCAGTTTATGTACTGTATTAGTGGGACGGAAGGTCAGAAATGTTTCTTAGAAGTTGCAGATTACATTTGCAGTATGATGGTGAAATAGGCACTTGGGAAGCTGACAGACAGAGGAGGGAGGTGAACATCATACCAGGAGGATGATGAGCACTATCAGCCCCCCAAGACTGCATGCCCAGCTTCCCATGGCCTTTGTGAGGCCGGGGGAGGGCACCTGTAACACACCTGCTGGGAGTGGTTTGTGAACTGGGGAACATTTTGCACAGCCAAGAAGGAGTCCTCAGTGAGGGGTTACAGTTGTGCATAATCACAGGGACAGGGTGCACTGTATTCCCCCTTTGAATTTTATGTTGCCTCTGTAGACAGCTTGTGTTTTTATATAAGGCTTCTTCCAGGATTACCGCACACCTCTAATTCATGTGAATGTGCAGCGTAGCGATACACGGACTTTATCAAGATTCATATGTCCATTTTATGATATTTTTTGTGGGGATTTTTACTGTACTGCATAGCTGGATTTTATTACCTTCAGTGTGTGTGTTTTATGGCAGTGATGCCAGGCATTTCAATGAATTGTGCAAGACTCAGACCCATGAATGCAAAGACATCTTCAGTGATTTCATAAATAACAATAAATACACTAAACTGAATGTTGTGGAAAATCATTGTCTTTTACTGAGTACACATAGTACTATGCAAAATTAATAGTTATTAAAATCCCCTGTAGTAAGACAAACAGTTGTACACCAGCAGTCATTTTTTCCAGGCCTAGGTGCAGCTGCAATACGGCTATTTATCTGTCCATTATCAGCAGCTTTGACACAGATGTCATTTTCTCAGACATATCTTGTCTCCTTTTTTCATCAGGTTGGTGTTACAGAGGAGGAAAAGGTGAAAGTGTGGGAGACTAAAAAAAAGCACTGAAATAAAGAGAAACAAATAATATTTTCCAAATTATTTTCTCAAAACAATAAAATGATGCTTTCATACCTATTCTGGGGTTTCATTCCCATGGGTCTACCACCCTTGTATGAGCTTGGGACAGCTTTAATTGCCCTGGGCTTCTGTGATGCTGCCTACCCCAGCAGTATGCTGCCACTGTTTTTCTCCCTCTGCCAGCACTAACCCTCATGGCTCATGCACACGATGCATCCATGGAGGAAGCCTGCAGATTTGGTTTGGAAAGCCAGTCTCAGATTTCTGGTGGGATGAGGAACAGGTAAGATATTTATTTCCCCAGCCCTCCATGTGGGATCTCCAGGCTTGCAGGGCTGGACAGTGACTCACCATCAGGGATTGCCGGGGCAGTCTGGGGAGAGGATGAGTAAGTGCCGGTGAACTGGAGCTGCTGCTGCTCACCAAAACATGCCTTACTGGGAGCTGATAGGAGCACAGAACCCGTTCCCACAAAGCTGCTCTCTTGGGGTGATCTCTGAGCCAAAGAAGAGTATAATCTTTGCCTGAAATTCCCATCTGCAGGGCAACGAACTGCAAAGGAAACTGCTCTGCAGTGGGATCCTGGGGCAGGGGGTGGGGGGAGGGAAACTTTAAAATCTTTTTATTGTTTGTTTTAAACTGAGTCCTTGTGGAGTGTGAGCCAGGTGATTTACCTTGTGGTTGGCTCCCAGTGAGGAGTGCTAATGGCACAACGTGCCAGATTCCATTTTCTGTCTCTGGCCCGCCAATAAAAAGTGTCACCAGTTGAAAACATCTCCCATTAAGCCATTTGGCACTCCTGTCTTGGGTGGAGGTAGACCTTGGCCAGCTGGCAGAAAAGGCAGCTGTAAGCAGCACAGGAGGGACAGCACAAGAGCTCTGAGTGGGATGCACAACCACACAGCACACTGGGGCACGCTGGGCTGCTGGGCTTGTTTAGAGAAGAAAATCAGAGCACAAAAATTTGTAAACTCCCTAGTAGGAATGATGTTTTGACTAACATATCAGCAAGGCCGTCAAAAAGTAAAAATGGATGCACAAACTAATGGAAAGCAGATTTTCTTCCTGTGGCAGATTTGGCCTCAATGAAGAGAGGGAGAGTACATGTGACAGGAGCAAATTCAAATGGGTAGGATTGTGGACTAGGAGAAGTTCATTCCCTGTCTCTGGGCAAGACTGTGAATTCAGCTATGCCTCTCTACGTCCATCTCTGCTTGCTGTACAATGGGCAGAAGCACAATCCAAGGGAGAGCAGGAGCTACTCAGTGTTCACTCACTCAGGCATGCAAATTACTTGAAAAGGCTCTGCCCTCCTTGGGACTGACTGCCGCAGAACAATGTCACTTCCCCTCCTCCAAGCAAGAGGGAAGCATCGTTCACTCTTCTCAGAGGGAGTGCAGTGCCATCCCTCTTGACTATTTAGCCCCAGAGCATTTTGCCCATGAATTACAGCCTGGCCCAAAGCTTCCACAATGCCGTCTCTGCCACGCATCCTTGCTGGACCACCTCTGCGCAGAAATTTCAAAATCCAGGCTCTGAGCCCTTCTCCCACCACAGCTGACCCACATCAGCTCAGGCACTGGTAAGACAAGGATTAGGCCTTTTTTTCCTTTTTTGCCTTGCACTTTGGAGCCTGTAGGGATTCTCTTGTCCAAAGTATTTTTATTTCTGCTCCACCCTGCTATTTTTCCAGAGGTTGGGGTTTTTTTCCTCCTTTGAACCCATCCAGCCTTCTCCTTATTCTGAGCTTTTGTTTTCTGTATTCACACTCCCACACTTGAGGCCAGACCTGCTGAGATACTGACTTTTGCTTTGACATTATGGTTTGCTTTTTATTTAAGACTCTGTTATGGGTCAATGCTAGTACACCCAAGATGATAAAGGCTCTGTTCTGAGATTACAGCATAGAGCTGCAATGTCCAATTGAGGTTGCACAAAAGGCCATCAAGTTTCTGGTTTTATCTTGTTTTGCACTGGTTAAAGGGACCTTTTTTCTCCCTGTTTTGTGCAAAGTTAGCAAAGCTGCAAGTTTGACAGGTTTGCTTTTCATGTACAATGATTTTCTGCAGCTCCAGGAAGGCATTGCAATGCATTAGCTAATGCAATACAAGTTCTTCCAAGAAGTTTGCAGGGGTCAGGTGATTAACCTGTATATTTTACAGAACATTTAAAGACACTGTGGTCTGAGGCCTCATAAAATCATAAAACTACCACTCAGCTGTGAACCATGGGTTGAAGCACAGTGCTGAAATATTGCTGCATTAGAAATGGGAGGAAACAGAGTGAAATTTCCCCTTCTGATCTGCACATCTGATAAAAGCTCCACAGCACAGCCTCCTACTGCATTTTCCACAGCCAGAGCTCACATTGGGCCAAGTTCAGCATGTTTGCAGAAGGGAGGTGCTGTCCTGCTGTGTTCTGCCCCACTTATGCTGCCCAGTTGGAAGTCACACCTGTACTCAGTAGCAGAAGACAAGTCCTTACAGCCTCTGCACCAGCAAGGGCACAGGGACTGGAGCTGGGAAGGGGCTCACAGAGTGTCCTGCTGGCACAGAGGCCGCATGTCCTTCTCTTCTCCCTTCTTTGTTCAAGGAGGAGCAAACACTACTGGGAAGGATTGCTTCCGATTCTGAGCTAACTGAGCCTTTAAACCCTGAATACTCTTATCCGCAATGTCCCACAAAACATCAATATTTAAACTCTCCTCCCCATCCAGGACCCCCATTTGTCTTCTTCCATCTGACCAGGAAACATGTTTCCATCACAGTTCACTGGGACTTTCCCAGCTTGACTGGGTTTACTTTCAGCCCCTTCACAAATGGAAATTAACTGGTCTTATTAAAGGATAGCTCTGATTTCCTAATCATAAGAAAAATGAAGACAGAAAGGAGACCTTATTGAATGACAAAATCACTTTCCACCCAAGTTCCATTTCTCAGGTAGTATCTGCCTCCTTGAGCAGACCCAGCCAGGCCATCAGGCATGTTTCTTGGTTCTTTGCTGTGTGGAAAGTCTTTGTATCACAGACTTTTCTAAGTGACGCAAAAGTTCCATGGAGTTTATTTGCATCCTCTACAAAATTTGCGTTCCAAGCTGATGGGAATCTGGACAGTCTAACTCATTCAATCACCCTGTGTTTTTAATCTCTGACCCATCTCAGCATCGCAGTCTTCGAGGGCTTTGAGCTTCCAAATGCTGCCTTTGCCACACAGCTTACCGAATGCTGAGCTGCAAGAGGAGGCCAGTGGTGGCATATGAGGTAAGGTGTTGGAAGCTGGGAAGTGCCGATGGCACGCCAAGAGCTCCACGGCACCTACTCCCATTAGGAGCACTGCGGGATGTCATTGTGGCCAGGGAGAGCTGCCAGAAGTGGGACTGCAAGGCTCATTGCTGTGCAGTCCAGACATATGGTTGCTATCAGGAATAGGGCGGTGTAAATAATTGTTTCACTCCCTAAACCAGAAGAAAAAAAAAGTAGGAAGAAAAAAGATTTTATTCAAATCTGACTGAACCAATTCTTTTTTTTTTTTTTTTTTTAGCCAAACGAAAAGTGGAGAAAAGCATAATATCAGGCTGCAAGAAACATTTTAGTGCCCTTTGGGTAAGATCCAGCAAGGCAGATATTTCCACCTGTAAATAATTCAGCAGAAGAAAAGTCATTGCAACTCATTTTTTCCAGCAAGACCATCAAGTCAATTAAGAGAAGCTGAATAGTCTTGTAGCCCTAGAATAAAGAGTAAAATGTTGAGTCAGAAGAGTAACTCCCATCATTGTTCTGGCATCTTCATGAGTGTTGTACATTCAAATCGTTTTTCACCATCCCCTTAGCATGGCCAGCAGAGACTGTACTGGAAACAAGGACAGAAGTCCACCTCCAATAAATAGTTTCCAGGACTGAGCCCTAAATCATCATTCAAAATTCCTTGACCCTCTTTCACCTCCAGTATTGGGTATTTAGCCACTTCCAGATGCCAGGCTGGATGGTTACACTCTCCTTATGTGACAGCCCTCCTCTCCTTTCTCCAAATCAGAGCTGCTCTGGATCTAACACCAAAGCCTGTCCTTCCAGTCAGCTGAGCCAATATGAAAGTGGGGCTTTTTTGGGCTTTGGTACCACTTTCCACCCTCCTCTGGCAAAACTGCATCTGGAGTAATTGGCTCATCCTGCATTCAGAGAAACATGATTCCTGTGAGGAGAAAATACATTTTATAAACTTTTATATGTTCTTCTGTAGTATTCTACCACAGCTATTGGGTCCTGGGTATCAGAAGGAATTTGATAAATTCCATTCACCATGCAGCTCTCCCCACCACCTGAAAATGTATTTTTTCTGAAAAGAAAAAGAAAATAAAGAAAAAGGAAAAAAAGATGAAGGGTGTCATCATCAAAAAATAGAAATGCATTGGAAGAGCTGCTAGAGATATATAAAAAAATGGGTATTCATCACAAGCAAAACTTTCTTATTTAGGTATGGTGATATGGAATATACAAAGTATGAGGTATGAACTGCACCAAGTATGAAAATACACATGTTTGATTTTTACCTATTGACTTATTTTTTAAAGAGAAAAGAACAAAGTCTTTGAAAGAAAGGTTTGATATAGTAAAAAAGGTTTGACTAGTAAAAAAAAAAGGATGGTTATATCAGTAGAGCTCAGGAATCTCATGTAAATAAATACCTTTTGTAATAATGCAGAAACAAAATAGTCTAGATTTCTAGAAAGTCTATAAAAAATGAACAGAGAGTCCCTAGATATGCCCATTAAGATGCACTGGAGACAGGATGATACAAAGAACCAGTAGAAATTGAACCCATTACCTGTAGATCCAAAGTATATTAGACATATTTCCCTAATATTGCAAGCTTTGAAATAAAGTTACTTCATTTCAAGTAGTCAGTGGTCACAGAAAGAATTTCAAAGGAACAAAGTTCAATTGCAAAAAGCCCATTTTAAACATTGCTCTAAAAACTATTTCATTGCTCCTTCTGAGGGAAAAAAAATCCACATGCAGCTTTATGTTCAGGTTGTCGGGGTTTTTTCAAAACAGATCTCAAGGGGAAAAATTGTTTTCACTCTTTAAGGAATCTGGGTTTTTTTCTGGCCTCACCACTTCTTACCCAAGGAAGAGAAAAATCATTATTACTACTTTGCTGAATATTGGGAGAATGGAAGAATGGAAAGATCCAGTGTGCAACACTCTTTCCTTCACAAACTGGTGGAAATCCATGACTTCCATTGCTGACTGGGGTCATTGGCCAGCAGTACAGCGGAAGAAACAAAAAGAGCCAAACAGAGAGTGGTGTTTCTCCATTTGTTTCTGTAGCCACAAACCCCATTCCTCTCTCTATTCTGTGATGTTATTCCTTTATATGGCACATAACATTTTTTTTTGGGGTTTGTTGCTTGCTTTTTTTTCCTTTGTTTAAGGTCTCCTCTTTAAACATCAGGAACCCTTGTCCTTTGAGACAAATCCTGTACCACTGGACACACTGATTACTTTGTCACTGAGGAGGAAAAACTTTATGGGAGCCAGGCTAAGATCTAAAACTAAATAGATAGCAAAGGCTGACAAAGGAAAGCAAACGAGAAAGAAAGGGCAAGGGTTAAAAAAAATAAAACTAATGTGAGTTGTATTATGTGGTGAGTGAATCATATGGATTATGGACCAAGGACTACATAATTAAACATGTAAGGTATCAAGGTAAAGTACCAGAATACATAAAGAGGATAATTTCTTTAGTCAGCAAATGGGCAATAACAGGAAAGAATTTTTGTCTTGGGATAGTGAGCAGTTGTATAAACATATGATGCAAAGGCTTTTTCAAATAGACATAACATTGCCATATGTTCCATCAAAAAACTGCAGAGGGACTTGGGAAAATCACAATGATTTAAGAGGGACTATACACATTTCTGCCACCACTTGGTTAGCTGAACACAGGCAGCCAAAGGTAAGGAGTGCTGTTAAACAAGGGCATGTAAAGAGACCAGAGTGTGCCCCAGAGATTCTCGCACTGAGATAATGAAAGCTCTCAAATGTCACCACAGAACTGAAGCTCTCCTTAAAAAGTGGCAGAGAGACCATGCTTTCTCTAGGTGCTGGGAGCTGACATTGCATATGGGATAGCTCTTCCCAGTGGACTCAAGAAGCCCATTAAAATGGCTGGCTATGATTGGAATTATAGCCACTGCAGCAGCTGAGACACACTGAGGTGCAAACTGATTTGCAGAAAAGAGCTGTGACAGGTTGAAGGTCCAGGGAATAAATGTATTGTGCTTGCTGAATTTTGACATATAAGCAAAAACAAAGGAGAGATTTGAAACACTTACATTTTTCATTTTCTCGAGAAGCTTGCATTTTGGCATTAACAAAAGGGTTAGAAATGCCTGTGTGGTACCCTACAGTCAGGGGAAATGCTGCTATGCAGCCCCTTGAGGGAAAGATTCTCCCAGACATCTATCCTCAGGGAGCAGGAATCAAACATCCCAATGTGCTCACTCTCCAAAGCAGCTCCAATGTGGCTATAGGATGATATTGAAATGGTTTGATTTGAATCAAGACCTGGTTTTGGATATTTCCTCTCAGGTACAGAGCCCTGCAAACAGCATTATCCATCATCTAAAATCTGTGTCCTCCGATAGATTCTTCTCTAATAGGTGTGAAGATGCAGCTTCCAAAATCCCTGAGACTAATTTCATATTTCAGAGGGACTATTACAATCAAAAAGAGAAAATTCAGGAGCTTCTTCATCTTCTGACCATATATTCTGCCTGTAAAGACCAGTCTAGTTAACAGGTGGCACTGACAGATCATGATCCAAACAGCTGTGAGAGAAACAGTCTGGAGCACTGGAAATAGTTACCCATTTGGGGAATGGGTTTTTTTCCCCCTATATTGAAACATTAATTGATTCTTTTATATTCAGAAGCTATTTTCACTTATCCCAGACACTTAACAGAAAAATAAAAAAGAAATAATGAGGAGTTTTGATGTAAAAACACATATAGCCATAAAACAGGTTGATTAACTTGCAGACTTTAAAAAATTAATGTCCAATGGAAGGAACTGCTGACTGGTTAAATTAGATCTACTTATTACAGCAGTACAACAGAAACTAAATTAATTTTAAGCTTCAGAATGAAAATTTTATTTTTAATTTTTGTGGGTTGTGGAGTTGGAGGAACTGGATACTTGGGAAATTAAAAGTCCTCTATTTATCATAGGCTAGATGCAGTACAGCCAGCCATAATACAGGTTTTTCTCTTAGTGCAAAATCTCTTGGCAGTTAAAATAGAAGAGCTGTCATGAATTCTAGTGCAGATATAACATTTTCATGATAGTGTAAACTTGCAAATAAGAACTCATCTCAGATGTAAACACTTTAACCAAGATTACAGGAAATCTACAAGTCATCCTGAAGTTACAGATACTTACAAATGTTCTTTGAAGAGTAGATTTGTTCTTCAGCTAGAAAGCTGGTCAGATAATTACCATGTCATTTCTGAGCATTTATATGTAGACAAGAAAAAAACCCTGACCTTTGGAGACGGCAAAATCAAGGACAAAGGAATTTTATTCTGGTATAAACCCCTGAAATATCAGATTTCTTTCTCCATAATTTCTTGATAGCTTTAAAGTGAGAAAATAAGCTTTACCTGGGATATCCATTCATCAAAGAGTGATGGGAGGTTACATGAAGCTATGACAGCTGATTTGTCCATAGGGATAGGTTCCATCTTCCACTTTCACTTAGAGCAGCCCATGGTCACCTCATTGGTGAGGGAAGGGAGGTGAGTCAACATGAGCTCCATGGGTAAACAAAAACCAAAATGAATGAACAAAACAATCCCCAAACCTCAAACTTATGCCAAATAAAGTGAGTAAGCAAAAAAAAAAAAAAAAAAAAAAAAGTCAACAAAAAGTACAGGAGCAGACAAGAAGATAGTTCTCCAAGAGAACTGCAAAGACCTAAACTGATTCTAATTACTTTGATCTTTCTTACCTTCTCTCTGGGTTGAGTTTGAGCCTTTGTAGATCTTAATCTTTTGTCTGCAAGGCATTTCTTTTGTTATTGAGGAGGTATGATGTTTATAAGGTAGCATTGCTGCAGGACCATGTGGAGAGGATGCCATGTGGAGTCTGTAGGGGCATAACCCCAGTGACCAAGGAGCCCTTCTGACTCCCATGCATAACAATCATTCACTTCCACTGACTCTCCAAGCAAAACAGAGGCTTTGCTGGGACACTGCCTCTGAGCCTTCCATTGATATTTTTCCATCATTAATATTTTAAGGGGTCCTGCAAGGCCCTGAATGTACAGCCTAAGAAGAGGCCAGCATCCCCTTTTCTCCCCTACCAGACCCTGGAAGGAAGGTACCTGTTACACCTGCTTCAAACCCTGTTTGTTAAATACCACCACAGCAAAGGAGACAGGGTTAGATCTCTTCTTATTTAATGCTTAGTCTTCTGCTGGCAGCTCCAGTGGCACTGCTGAGTGACAGCTACAGCGTGTCATTTAAATACTTGCATGGGGATTTGAGCGAGGCCAGGTGATCAGGTAATATTAACAACTTTCGGTCACTATCTAATCAGGGCTGGATCCAGACCTGTGACTGACAGATTTTTAATTGCTAGTCTCCTAAGTCATACAGTTCTCTCTCACTGGGAGGTGTTACCTTCAGCTCTTATTATGATGGATAAGGGCAAATTCTATACTGTTAAAAAAAATCTTTATATGTAGATATCTAAAGTGTTGTTTTGTCTATTTGATTTACAGGGACTTTTTTTATAGTAAGAATGAAAAAGATAAAAATATTGAAATAATATACTTTCCAAAAAAAAAAAAAAATAGAAGTATACTATGTGAGTGTACATCTTTATTTGAAATCATACTGTTCTCTCTTGATTTACTGCAAAAATAAAGAACATAAGAATGCAGGAGAAGTCTATCATGCCTCACCTCTTTTGCTTTCGAGTTTCTATTTGCTCCTTTATTTTCCATACTTTAAAATCTCATTTAACATTCTCTTGAGAAGGAGAGCACAAGATTACAATCTAACGATTGTAATGAGAATGGGTTACGTTTGTGCCATTTCCCATTTTCATTACAATCTTTGTGGCAAGAGTAATGTAACAGAATTTTTAATGTCTTATATATTGCATGAACATTTTTTTTTCAGCAAGCTCCTGCTACATTTCAATGGATGATGCTGTTGCAGAACATTGCAACTTTGATCTTTTTATAGCTTGCATTATGATCACATTGGCAATTTAACCCACTTCCCCAAAGTGGAAAATATTTTGATATAGAGCTTGCTGCTACAAAAGCCAGTCATCTACACATACTGTACATACCTAGAAAATTGTTTTCCCCAAAATCCCAGCTGTGGCTGAGTACAAGATACTGACATCACCAAAGATGTGTGCTTCTCTGAGTGGTACTACGGGAATTGTAGATTGCAGAATCTGAGCAGAAGAAGAGAGCAGTTTGTTTCCTGAAAGGTACAAACAGCTCTTGGAGAGAAGTGTGTTAGGCATGGCACCAATTTTCCAGAGTGTATAAACCTTTCTAGAAAGCTTCTCATAGTGATACACAGCTAGGGAAAAGATAGGTGATGGACCAGGATAAATTTTCTATAAAAAAGGGATCAGAATGAGTTTGGCAAGAGAGCCAGTGGTTTAAGCTATGCTCCAGAAGCAGCAGGCACCACCTAGCAGTTTGTATGGATTTGTTAATGCAGATGGTTAACATGAGTGATTCTTAACACAGGAGCTAACTAGGGGAAAAGAGAAGTGTGCTGGAATAGCTACCTCAAGGGCAACATCCCTGAGGAGATCTGTGCAGACCTTGTGCGACCAGAAAGGCTTCAAAGCGAAAGGATCTACAGCTAATGGGGAGATCTTCCTCAAATTCCTTGTCTACTTTTATGGGGCAAGAAGAGAATGATGGCCTTAATAAAAAGCTGAACTATCCTCAGGCTTTTATACCATGGAGGGCTGCAGAGCTGCCTCAGACTGAGTGGGTGGTGAAGACCATGCTCAGGTACACCAAAGAGAGCAAGCACAGGGGTATGGATTAGCACTGATTTGACTGGGTCCGGGTGGCTCTACCCTTCAGTGACTGGAAACACTTCCCTTTTAGAAAATGCAGCCTGGTGGAAAAAAAAAACAATAAAAATAGAGAAAACTTAGGGAGATGAACAGTCTTGAATTTGAACATAAACTTAACCTCTGGCCAGTACTATAAATTCTATTGATGTATGCATCATGTTGATGAATACAGACAAATTATATTGAACTTTAAAAAATAAAATTTTGAGAGTAGCACCTCCTTGCAATATAAGGAGAGAGGACAATGTCAGCAAATCTTTGAGACAGCCTGCATTTGGCAGATTCGTGTTCCTGCTTAAGAAGCTTTATTTCCTTGATGCATAGAGTAGAATCTGGCATTCTTTGGATCAATGCCTATGGATATATTCACAGCATGGCAAGGCAACGGGTGAAGGACAATGACATCCTCATTATGATAACATTCAACAGACAACTTCCAGATTTTGAAATTTCTGGACAAAGCCACTCATGAAAAGATGCACAAGGTTATATTTCACACTTAACCCACGGGAGCTGAGTTTTAACCCTGTGTCTTGTCTGTTCAACTTCTGTTGCACTTGATATAAGCTGGGCACATCTACACTGAGGCTAGAATTCTTTTCCCTTTGAGTCTAAATTTAACACTGCAGGCCCTCAGGATAAAACCAGTTGAGCCCTTTGGAGGGAAAACGTTCATCCTCTTTATCAGAGTGGCTTTCCCGGTGGCTTTCACTTCAGCGAGAAGAGTGTCTGGGATAATTGCTCTTTCCACAGAGGATCAATACTGTGTAATTAATCAAGATGAAATCATTCTTTGCACTTCTCCAGGTTTCATCCTTGAGACGTATTCTCAGATTCACTGGCTCCTGGAGATAGCAACGCTCTCCTACTGCACTACCCCAAGACACCCTAGGGGCAAAAACATCACAATCCAGCTGTCCAGAGTCTAGCCTGACATATCTTAATAGATGAAAAGAGACAAGAAGGCCCAGATGCCTCTTTATTAGGACTGTCCTCTCTGCAGAAACAGCAAGCCCTCAAAATCTACCACAGTCAGTGTAACGTTGGCATCAAGGGGCACTTATTCCCTCCCAGGAAACATGCCACCAAACTTGCAGTGATTACAAAGCAGAAGCATGCACTTTAGAAATACACCTAGCAGAGCCCTGGGTCACAGTGAGAATAATTCAGCTAACATTTCTACAGTTTGAAGAGTTTGCTTAGCTGTGATTGATCACATGAATCACACATTCCTGTTTAATTTCTGTTACGGGGCGAGCATATTTTAAATCCATGGCCTTGTACGAAACAACACAGGAAGTAATTTTAAAAGTACGTTTTCTATGAAGAATAAAAATATGAACATTTATTATTAAAGTAGTTTTCATCTCTGCCAGGTCACTTTTTTTTCCAAATTTCAAAATGCCAGAGGGGAAAAAGAAATGAAAAGACTATTGAATCAGTTCTAATGGACTTAAGACAAAATGAAACATTTCAAGCATCTCATTTGACCTGGAAACATTCTCCTTTTAGTATGAATACTTTTATGTTTCATCCTAACTTGGTCTAAAAAGGCTGGAATTTCCCACAAATTCCAATCATCCCCACTTATGCTTAAGATTCCTCTTGCCTGTCAGGCTCTTTATTTCTCTCTATTAAGCACAATCAAGACAAAATGACTCCTAAAAAGATTGCTGTCCATTTTGGTATCACTGAAATTAAGTAGCCAGTGAAGACAATTATAAATAATATATACAATTGTGTTTATTACAGAAAGATATTAAAAGAATGACTGGAATTTTCCATTGGTTTAGATAAGCAATGAAGACATTTTAGTAGACCTGAGCTGAGAAACAGCACTGGCTCAAGTGATTGTGCGTTGATTCAGTTTACATTAAATGGAAGAACAAACAAAAGTAAGGCTGGAACTAATGTTCTCCATTTCAAAAGGGCATGGACTAAGTGCTCTGAGCACCCCAGCCGCCAAAGTCAACACACTGTGTGTCTCTGCAACGGGATGGGAAAGAGGCTGGAGGATTCTTTGAATCACTGGTGCTTCCAAGATCTCAAAGCTGTATTCCAAGCAGGAGGAAAAAACTCAGTCATCTATGGACCTGCAGGATAAAGAACCACTTAAAAAGCCTTTAGTTTGAACTTCAGTAAGAGTAATGACACTAACAGAAGTGCAAAGGGAAGATGTATAATGGAAATGAGGTTCTATTACATTGGAAACAGCAGCAAAATAATCTAAAAGCTTAATTGTATGGGAATGAGATTTTACTAACTGGAAACAACAGGAAAAAATCTAAGAGCTTAATTGTCTCCAGTTGTGAGGACCTGAGTAATCCCATTCTGAATTCAGACAGAACTGGCACGTGAAACTTCAGGAACTTGCAGGTATTCATGATGAGCTATCTACTCACGGGATTAGAAAATAGTAAAAGGTAGTATCTCCAGTTCAGTGAGAGAAGAAAAGAGATCTCACAATTAAAAGTCTGATCTCAAATGTCTCAAGGCTTAGGAACAAATTTTGAAAGAAAGAAGTAATTTAAGTCATTGAGATAAACTGGGAATGGACTAAAATATTACCAGAGGGTTTGGTTTGCTAATGGTAGGTTGTTTTAGACTAACTTGATAGGATTATTAAGAGATAAAAGATTTTTTAGACAAAGGAAACATGGTAGATATAATTTATCTGAGCTTCAGCAAAGCATTTAACAAGGTGTCAGATGGGAAATATTTTTTTTAGTTAGAGAAAATAGGGATGCATGAAGGAAGTGTTGAGTGGGAGCCTGCTGAAATGAAGACGATCACTTGCAGTACTGCAAAAAGATCTGAAGGAGAGACATGAATGAACTTTCTCTACATTCAGATTTGAGATATTTCTACTTTCTCTCTTTCCTGGTAACCTGCATATAAATAGATAGAGTCATTACTTCTGGGATGCTGATTGGGATACTAATTGTCCACAGGTAAAAGAAAGTGTTAATACAGAAGAGGATGAGAGCAGTAGACAAAAAGACATGCATTATAGGAATAGCTGGAGCTTGGCATATTCAGCTAGCATGAAAATGAAATCTTGAAGGCATAGAGAACTGCCCTATGCTGGATAAACAGTTGGTAAATACCTGCTGGAGGAGAAAAAAATAAGCCATCCATTGGGCAAGAACTGGATAGAAACCAGCCTCCCATAAATTTAGAAAATTTAGAATTTATTTTTTTTAATGGGGGGGAAAGGCTTTCTAACAGAATAGCAACATTCCCAATGGCAGAACAGGATCAACACATCAAGCTAATGGCTCCTTCCAACCACAGAGGTTGGTCTCCATGTGACAGGATTTATATGACATGGTACCTGAACAGCATGGTGTTTTTAACCCTCTGCCAGACCGATATTCCCATTCCAAACTATGTTTTGAATCAGAAGTATTTCTCTCTCCTCCAGAAAAAATTCCAGTTCTGCATATACACAGTCATACAACCTATAATGTGACTGAGACTGAGAAACAAGCCGCAGGAATCCACCCAGGCAGTGTGGGACAAGGTCACTGTGAAGGGCAGAGAAGAGATTTCAGAGATGGCAGCTGGAGGGGACATTGGCTGAAGTGGTGTTTACCATTATTATCTTCTCTGCTCATGCACTTAGCACTACAAGGGATTAAAATGTAAGTTATGGATGGCCCTATGAAAGGCTGCTGAAAAAAAGAATCCCAACCCTTTATTAATGACATTATTTTCCCCTGAAAGCATAAATACCTAGTTCTTTCAGGTGCTACAGATTAAATAGCCTGAAATGTAGGCAGAAATTACATTTGATGTTGTGAAAATTGGAAGCATTGATAAAATATGTTTGTTAGAAGACAGGAGGTGAAAATAGGTGTAACAGAGAATTGACAAAACAGCTTCGAAACAATCTTGCTATTAGCAGGGAGGAAAGAAGTGGTAATCAAATTGGGAAACCAATTAGTTAGGGAAAAGGCACAAAAATGCTATAGGAGAAGGAAAGGATAAACAGAGAGAAAAAAAGCAGTAAATGAGATACTACAGTATTGCAGCAACATCCAAGGTAACTCTTCTATGAAATACCTAATCAAATCCCATGGGTTCTCATGTGGAACCTGATGAGTACCTGTCAGACATGAATGGAGTCAGTGGAGGCTTCCCAGTAACTCAGCTCTTCCTCTTCTTGCTGCTGGTGGTTTCATCTGAGGTGTCAGGCTGGCAGCTGAGCTACAGGTACAAATACACAGATGATGCTGATGCCACACAGGGCAGTTGCCTTCAGCAGAGAGGCAGGACAGGTAGCTGGGGAGGAAGAGCGAGGTAAACTGAGAGAGATGTTAAAATTCTGGTGCAAGATGCCCTACAGGTTATGCAGGAGCACCTCTGGTGAACACACCAGAATTCAGGGAGCTGGAGCATTGCCATGAGAACAAGGGAGAAAAAGGATTTTGGAAGCTCCACAGAGGGTGAAGTAAACAAGCAGTCAGCTATGACAGAGAGCCGAAGCAATGAAAAGGCATAATAATATATAATGCTATTTCAAAACAACAGATGGGAATAGGGAATTGATAGTGAAGCGATTAATACTAGCAATGAAAGAACTAAACACCTTTAAAATGCACAGTTTCTAATAAGAGCCAAGCCAAAGACTCACAGCAATTCATAAATTAACAAAGAATAATATATACAGTGGCAAGAAGGGAGAAAGAGCAGAATGAACCCAAAGGCATGCCAAGAGCCTGCTGACGGAAAGGAGGATGACTTTGAGGGGTAAGACTGAGCCTCAGGGTAAGACCTGTAAGTACAGTATGAGAGCTGTGTCTCCCAACCTGGTCAGCAGCTGGGAAGCTCCTGTAACACCATGGGAAAGAGAGAACAACCTTCACTGCTGCCCCAGTTGCACCCAGCTGCCCCCAGCAGCTGTGGCTCCCTAGACCTGCAGGAGAGCCTCAGATCCCAGGCTGGTGAAATGTGGGAACTGCTCTGTGCTAGAGCATTGCCAGTGCTTTCCTCCAAGCTCTCTCTCACCTGGGACTTGGTGGGGATGCTCAGGTCCACTTGCAACCCCAGAAAACTGGTATCCCACCCTTGCCCCAGCAAACCAGCATGAACCAGGGAGAGGGCCCCATCGGCCAAGTTTTGGGTTCTGCTTTGGTCCTTTAAAATGGAGTTTCTTATGGAGGCTATGGAGCTCTTCAAGGTTTTCACTCCTCCGTAATTTCCTAGCAGTCATTTTTCCTCATCTGCAAGTTCTAGACTAAATTTACACTTGCATTTCAGTAGCTAGTGTTGACATTATAAACAGCACAAACTCACTGATTCCATACACAAATTAACATTAAGGGGTGTGCACTTTATATGACTCAATGCTTGTAAAACAATCTGTACTACTATGAAGGAGCTGATTGAAGGGAAGCAACTACAAAAGCAAGAAAGAGAGAGGGCTGGAGTTGTATGTCTCTCCTGGTGAAGCTGTAGGTGTATCACCAGCAGCACTCATTTTGGAAAACTTGGTAACAAAAAATCCTGAGTACAGTTGCCAACCAATGTCCAGAAAAGAAACAGGGACAAAGATGCAGAAGATTAGAAGTGATAGATATTGACAGCATCTTATTAGAAAGCCTAAGGATAAAGGGTATTCATCACAAGGAAATTAAGGATTTGAAGTTACAATTTCTCAGCAGATCTATAGCAACTGCCCTTTTATTTCCTAGGCACTCCTAAGTGCAAAAAAAAGATTGATGTAAAACACCAATGCCAGTGGTTAGTGCAACTTCTAACTGGTTGAACTGTGCCTGGACTGGGACACCTGGCAGCCAGGATGCTAAACCGAGGTGTTTCCCAGCAGTCCAGGGGAAAATTTGGGTCAAATTTTTTCTGGATTTCCTTTTTGATTGTTGCTTCCAGTTAGATAGCAAATTCTTCATCAGGTTGCCAAGATTTTCAATATGACAAGAGTCATTTTGTGTGGTTTTGTTTGTTGGATATGATTTTAAATTGCTGTAATGGAACCATTTGAGAAAACAATAGGGAGAAATTAAAAATATGTATTTAAAACAGAATTAAAAATGAAAGGAACAGATGTGTACCATGCTTGACACAGGAACTTTCCAATGCAAAGGAAATGCATATATTAAAATGCAAGACTAAGTGGTACATATACATCAGCATTTTTCATTCCTTTTTTCTTTATATACGTGTTTTAGATATACATAAATTATTTTTCCTTTTGTTTTACCCCTTTTTTAAAATCAGAATATTCAAACATTCTCTTTAAGAACCAGAAGAGGATGAAAGATTGCATTTGGCAGGTTTCTTTTGTGCTATAATTTGTTTCTTTGTGGAAATGCAGCAAAGGGTGACTTTTATTATGTGTTAGGTAAGAATCTGCATAGAGCAACTTCCAGCTGTTGACCATGCGATTAGGCCGTTAAAGTGCAAAAATCGCTGTTTACAAATACCCATAATTACTATAATTTTCATGCAAAATCTACACTCACCTAAAACCAGACCACATGCCAGTTCTTTCCTGGCCAAAATGGCTATTTCTTTCTGTCTTGAAGTCTCAGTCACATATTGAAAAAAAATATCTGCAGAATAGAATATATTTTGACTGCAGAAATAGATTTTGCATGAATAGACTCCTGAGGCATCCAACAGTTTCAATAATGTTTTCTATTCCAGGGGAGCAAAAAATATTTTTCCTTGATAGCATTTATTTTATATTCACTGCACTGGAATTACTTTCTCAAAATTCTGCCAGCAAAGACTTATCGTATGTGGGTGCCATTGCTGTAACATAAAGATAAGGATGGAGGCTTATTCCACTCATAAGCTCATGAGTCTGTAAATTGGAACTATCCTTCATAGTACAATGCATTTTACCAGTCCAAATATTTTTCTTAAAGACAAGACAGGAGTTTTTTCTTGGAAGTATTTTCCTTCGGTGACTTAAGGAAGCATATTCATGGACTACTTATGAGGGGAAATACACAAACAATGGGACACCACTGGTTTCTCTGGATGGGGAAGAGTCTGCATTATTCCAGCAGCTTCAGAATCAGTCATTTGAGCAGCTGCCCTAAACAGGAAAAATGTTGTCTGGGGAGCAGCAGATAAGGTAAGATAGACCCAAGGACCTCAGAGGATGGAGCCGCATCCTAATTTGATGGTCCAGGTGCAAATAAATGGCTCCACTCATTTCAAAGATGGGACAGGTGACATATCTGGATCTGAATTTGGATTAAATCATCAGAAATGTTCAGGCCTGTGATTTTGTTGCTGGCCAAATGACTATGATTATTACAACCAAACGTGACAATACAATGACATTTTACCTAGGGGCAGGAATGCAGGGGAGATTAAAATGAGAACTGACTCAAGCCTTCACCAGGAAATTGAATCTAACCCTTTTTGAAGTTAAACATTTTGATATAAAATTTTTCATCGTATGGCTGACCTGCATAAAATGACTGAATTCCCTGTGCACTGCGAATGCTTTGTGTGCTGCAGTTAAATAGTTCTAGAGATGGGAACCAGATTAACTTTGAAATTTCCATCCTGCCCTCACAAACAGCAGTTCGGCTCCTCTCATGGCAGCAGAAGTTTGCTGTCAGCCTGCACTATTTTGATCATGGTCCTGCCTGGATCTACTAGGAGAAGAAATAATGATATGGTCGCTAGAGCCCTAGCAGTTGGCCAATGCTGGATCCCTCTCCAATGCCATTAGTGATGAGGCTCAAACAATAGAAACCGCGCTGGGGAATTGAAGGGAAGAAAAGGCTGGTGATGTCAAGACCCGTCTGGTTCTCTTCAAGCCATTGTGCTGTGTGTTGCAATGTTAAAACTCTCTTACATTAAGGGCTAAATTACGGGCTTCTCAGAACTCTTTGACCAGCGAGGGACAGCACATTGTTCCAGAGATTTCTGGCCAAAAGGGAACTATAAATTGTCCAGTCTGATTTCTCTCCCATTTAATCATTAAGAAGCTGCCATGTTCCATTCATGCACTCTTGCATTGGCCCAAAGATGTTAGATAGACAAAAATATTTCAACTTTTCAAAGACTTGCTGCCAGAAGAGCATGAAGTCTCTGCAGCTGCTGGTGCAGCTGTGCCTGGCCCATGTCTACTGGAGGGAAATGTCCAGTTGAAGAATCACATCAGTCCATGGTTGAGCTCTCTTAAAACTGAACTGGAGGTACCTCCAAGCCTCTTCCACTGTAGTGAACCCCAAGGATACAGGAAAAGCTCCTTGGAGAATTGAATGCTGAGTCATCCCTGAGCGGCGTTGTCCTGTTCCTCTCACCCGACCGTGTTGAGAACCTTTCCTTTAATCAGTTAAGACAATACTATTGTAACCCTTTTAGCTATTGGTCAGTTAAGGAATATGCTTAAACCTGCGGCCATTGGCTGGTTTTGGATCCATGCCAAGGCTATAAAAAGAGCCCTCTGTACCCCCTTTTCTTGGAGAAGAAGAATCGCTGTACCCTTCGTGGACATCCCGAATAAACTTCTCTGCGGAATTTCGGCGTATTCTCTTCCCCTCTCTCTTTCTCGTCTGCTTGCCACTGCCCCGAGCGATTCCTCCTAGCTGCCTGAGCTGAACTCACGAAAGAGCTGAATCACTTAAGCTGAATATCACTGGCTTGCTAGGAAGGAGCTCGGCGGCTTTTGGCCTCGCTTATCTCAGTCATTGGGTCTCTGCTGGAGACTTGTTTCACTGAGCTAGCTGGGCATACATATGATAATAGTCGGGCTTACCCAGAGAGGTTTCCCGTCACTATTATTATATTCCACTTCCTGAGGGTTCTCACACCAGCTCCCCTGGTGTGTCCTTACATCCACATCATGGCAGGCGGTGTTCTGAGGCAGAGCAGAGGTGCTCCCTGACCATCCTGTAACATTCTTCATGAGAAGCTCAGCCCTCTTTTGGCCCTGCAACAATCAGCTGTTGGACTCCAGGAGAGCAAACTGGCACAGCAGCATTTGTCTTCCCAAAGAAGTTGCTCTGCTGCTCCTACAGGCCTTGATATAGAATTAAGTCTGTTGCTGTAGGTCTGCACCACCAAACCACCAGATCTGCCCCACAGAGCTTTCAGCAGACACAGGTGATGGAGAGAAGAGATGATAAACCAGTGGGAGAAGCCCAAGGTCATGGTGAGATGGTAATGATAGATGTAATAAGCAGTAGTAACAATACACAAACTATCATGCCACTGACCTTTTTTAGCTTAGATTTGAACCCTTGGGCTTTACTAATTATGACACAGTAAAAACTAAAAGGGGAAATTACCCACAAAAAAAGAGACTGTTAACCACTTCATCTCTACAGCCACGCTGCATATTTTGTGCTTTGCTCTAATTGTTCAGTAGAGGCTCCAATAAAGTCAGTGGAAAGTCAGGATATCCCTCGTGGATTATGCTGTAGCAAAGTAGTTTAAATTTAATCTAGGGCTGGATTTAACACATTTAAAAGAGAGCAAATTCACTGTTCAGTCTAACAGTCCAGTCAACACTTGAGGCTGATGGTTCTTACTCTGGCACTGCATTTTTATATTCTGACAGAAGGCAGAAATTATGTCCATGATCATCCCATCATTAGTGGCTCCAGTTGTTTTTTCCCAAACACAAAAAAAAACCCAGATGCCTTGTGCCCAAACAACAGCCATGGCATTTTGGTGTTTCTTTGACATTTCCATATATGTTCAGCAAAAGGTAGAAGAACAAACCAGAAACACAATTTGTGGAATATTATATTTGAATGTGGAGTTGGAAGGGCTATTCCCTAGCAATAGCCAGCTCCAAAATATTAACTGGTGATACAATAAATAAACCAGTTCAGTTCTATCAGAACAGTACTTTTTGCTTTTACTGCCTAACCAGAAGGCAATTTCTGAACCTCACTGCTCTGCTGTTAAGATGCACCCAATTTCCAGCAATAATTTATTCAAAATGAACTTATATGCCTGTAGTCTTATGTGAATTTTGCCTTTTTGATGTCATGGGTCTCCAGTTTACCTCGTGCTGAGCACCTGCCACATCTCCAAATGATTGCCACTGCTGTGAATACATAGTAACACAGAAACAGCCTTCCCTTTAATGCTGCCCAGCAGAAGAAGTGCCAGGGAGAGATCAGACACTGGTGGGAACTGATCAAAAACTGGGAAGAGTCCCTAGAGCTCACCTGGGGAGGAAAAATTTGGGCAGAGTGGGAATGGGTCTGTGAATTTCCCTCTTTCTCCATCAAGAGCCTTTGCCCCAGAAACAGTTGGAGAATCCTGCTTCTTTCTCCACCGACTTGCACCCCCCTTTTCCTGTGAGGACCCTGCAGAGACCTGGTGCATGGCTGAAGCCACTGCTCCTGCTGCAAACCAGCCACTGCCTCCTCAGTCAAGGACACAGCCTGCTGCCCTAGGCCTGTGCCTGAAGATTGCCCAGGCTCCTGCCATCTGCTTCTGTTTTTCCAGACAAAATACGCTGTTTCTGGGTTTCCCATAATAGGATAGGCTCCCCACCCCCCCTCTAGTCAATCTGGCAGATATTTTTTCCTCTGGTTCCAACTCCGGATCACTTCTCCTTACAAGCATTTCCGAGAGCTCCTTCATGCCCCGAGCAGGTACAGCCCTGATATGCCCTGAAACCACCTTCAGTTTCTCACCAGCCCCACCACGCTGGTGAGATGTGCGGTGTCCCCTTTGCCCATGCTCTGAACTCCGCATGCTGTGATCCAGAAGCTGTTTGACGGCAGGAGTGTTACAGTATTCCTGAATTAACACGCTCTGCCTCCCAGTGGGCCTTATTAGCTCAGGCACAAACCTCACTAACACGGCTGTGTGGTTTCTGTCCCAGGGAAGGTTTGTATCTGGCCAGTTTGCAGTATCCATCCATCTGCCCCCTCCATATAGATACACCATAGTACTCCTGTGATTAGACAGGATATCTTGTCTCTTGCCTTTTCAACACTCTGGCTGATTATTTTTATCTTACAGAAAAAGAGGGCACTCTCAGAGCCTGAGGTGTATAACCCTGTGTATCACACATGTAGTAGGCATGCACTACACACCAGAGAAGAGCTCTACCCCACTTTAATGTTTGGCTCTGCCTGTATAACACTCTTTCAGCAGCTACCCAGTTAGTCAGACAAGAAACTTATTCTTTTTACAGAAAATCCTGCCATTCATGTGCCGCTATCCCCAAAAACCAGCTCAGAAATATCATGTGGCATCCAGACACTTCCCCCCGATCTCATGGCAGTGGGGCTGCTAACTCCAAGGTATGAACCATACATGGCTGTGCAATAAAGCCTCAAAAATTATGCCAGAGACTGGAAATTATGCCAGGTATTTAAAATTTCAGTCCCATCAGATCCTGCCTCACAGCCTTAGAGTTGTGTGTTCAGCAGAGGCAAAAAAATACCTGTGCTCTTGATGTGCATACCTTTGCTGTGGTTGTGCCTGCACGTAAGCTCTTCTGTATCATTTTAGTTAACATTACCTGGGCTAAGGTTCTCCCTCCCACTACTTAGATATGGTCTAAGTGGCTGAAAATATCCATGAAATGGAGATATAGCTCTTCATTTAAAACCAGAACCTTTCTCATGATTACATTAACACCCAGGCTGCTGTGGACACCTGAGACATCCTTGGTCCTAAGCAGTGCAGCCTGAAGAGCCCGCTAGTCAATAAAATAAAATACCCATTCTCTTTAATTAACATATGAAATAAACACAATCTGTGACACCTAGTGTGCAGCAGCAATTAAGAGGCATTGCTTAGTTAAACCTCCTAATACCTCATTTAAATATGCAATTAAGGGATAATTGCCTTCAATCAATAAAAAAATTGAAATATTTTGCAGGGACCTCAATTATTTTTTGTGAAGCTTTTTACTTCGTACTTGGTCTGGCCTAAGTCTCCAAATCTTGTACCACTTGTTAAAGAAACATTATTCTTTTCTGGATTGCATTGATTTATGGCTTTTATTCATCCTACCAGCATTACATGAGCCTGATGCTAGCGCTAAGCCCATGCAAAACATTTATTTTTGTGTAATCAATGACTTCTATTTGATTCAAGCTATCCATTTTGTGTTCTCCATGGATTATCTCCCTTTTCATGTCCAAACAGACCAAGAGCGTATCTTTGTGTAGGTCTTTACACACAGAACTTCCTCATAGGCACGTTAACAAATCTTTTGTAATGCAATTGTTTTCCCATTTTTCAGTACCTTCTTGCAAACAAGCAGTACTTCACTTGTGCACAAGTGCTAGCAATTCAAACCATATATCCAGCCCCGCTCCCTGCCTACACACAAATCCATCCTTAGTAAAATGAGACAGATCTCATGAATCAAACAGGGAACAAAGTCAACCATTGCCTTCCCTCTCAAGGCACGAAATTAGCAATGCAAATATATATGCTCATCTAAGAGCTCCTTGAGTGCACTCCATCATGGCACCTCATGCCATCATCAGCCACAGAACAATCAGAATACAGGGGGAAATATTTTCATGCTCAATAATTGAATTATGTGGTTGAAGAGACAAGACCCGCGCAAGTAAGTGAGATGGGGAAAAAAAAAGTAGGAAATAAATTCTGACAGGCATTTACAGGCATCTAATGAGCACCCAAGAAAGCAGCATGCTACACTGACAGGGAAACCTTGGTGCAAGCTACAATTCATGCTATTTTAAAATGTTTAGGCTATTAACACCCCATTATCTGAACTCCTTGTGGCAATCATTGCTGAAGTGAAAACCCCCCTCCAGACTATTCCTGTCATGGGAAGAGGCCAATGAGGAAGTATTGCTTAGATTTAAAAAAAAAGGGTTCAAAATTGATCTGTTGTGCAATTGTAGTTAAATCATTTCACTTCTTCTGATGTCTTTCCCACCATGCCATATCTTTTAGCCGGAAAGACTTGTTCAGCTGGCATCAAACAAGGGCCACATCCTTGTTACAGCTTGTCACTTATCTAACTGATAAAACTAAGCTTGGACTAAAGCTTGTCCTTAATTAATGCAAGATACCAAACAAACAAACCAAAAGTAGATGTCGCTGCAGTCTCTGTAAGGTGCACACATTCTCTCCTGGAAATGTTTGGTGGCGTTCAGAGGTTTTAGGCTTTGCAACTGGGACATCAGTATGACCAATAATGGTGCCACCTCCAGATGAAAAGCACTGCATAATGTAGACCAAAGAGCACAGATTACGTTTTTTACCCAGATTTTGGTACACAGAGTCTTGCACAAGTGTTACTTTAATTTGTATTTCCTTTCCTCTTGCTCCTATCATTACAATGTGTTGTTACTGATTGTTTCATTGTTATCTACCCACTATAGTGAAATACATACATAGATACATGATAAGTTCAGAGATCATGTATATTAACATAAAGACGATGCAAAGACATTACTTTACAAGGAGAGGAACTCCCTGTCTGCAAGAATTATTAGGAACACCTGGAAATCATCTAAGGAATTAGGAACTTTGACCTCCATCACTTCTGGAACCCCCATTATTTCTTTTGTCTGATTCGTTCAGAGGTCTACCTCCTCCAGAGAGCAGGTGATTGCTGGACTTAGTCAGGTGATTGCTTCTGTCCCAGAAATGTTTTTTCAAGATAATCAACTGATTTGCTTGAGAAACAAATATTTTGTTCCCTTCTAGTCAGTATACAATAGCTGTCATCAGGCATCCACTGTTGTTTTAGCCTCCTGTAAGGACAGATGTTCTGTGAAACTCCAATGATTCTGTGGTAGATGATCTGCAGAGAGCCAGGATACCAAAATTGTCAGTCTCCAGAATACATGATGTCATCAGATGAGTAAAAGAAGATCTCTTTGATGTCACAGTACTTGTTAATGTGGCTTTTCTTAGTATTCTATACATTTCTCATCTCATCTAGCTCTTGAAGGCTCACAGGCTGTGAGCCCTTTCTATTTATGCAAACATGTTAAAGTTTCTGATAATTGTGTATATGTGTCTGCAGCCACACCTCTTTATAAAAAGGTTTTTATCAAGAGATGCTTCCAAATAGCATGTTTAGACCAAGCAGAAAGCTTCACTAAATATTAGACAAGAACTGAATGTTGAGATGCATACAACACTTACCCCTTCTTTGGCAGGTTCTTGTCTTTATATTGTCCAGTTGGTTGTGTGTAGGTTTACTGTAAACTTCAGAAAGCATCTTCAAGAGCCCTGGGAGGAGAAACTGAGTGCAGCCTGGGATTGCTGCTCCCCCACATGGATTCACTCATTTGTCCTAGCCTGAACATGGGAGAAATGAAGGTTCAGCCCTCTTGAGTTCAGATCCTTGGTGTTGAGACTGGAATGGGATGTGAACTGTACTATCTTCTGTGATTTCAGATATGGACACATTCCTGGAATAGACCCAAGAGGTATCCCTGCTCTCTGTGAATGTAACACACACACCAGGCACCACTGAAGAGTCATCATATGGCTCCAGCTTTTACCCACTGCTACCCCACGTTTCACTCAAGGCAAGCTTGACCAGGAGGGCTCATCTTCCAGTTGCCAATTAAGCGAATGGAGCCAGTCCCCCAGGGCAGCAATGAAGCCATATAGGATTCCTGCAGTTACATTATTACTATGATGATGATGGTACAGGTAACCAAGCCCTGAAGAATCTCACTCAACTCATTATAAGGTCACAGAGTAAAAAATCAGCTGCTCTCATTACACCTGTCAACCCCAATGAAAGGAGCAGACTGGAGTGAGTATAACTGAGAGCAAAATTAGCCTACAATGCATAAACATTATCCTATATTATTTGCACACAGCTCTTCGTGTGGATTGATACATCAGCTGGGTAAATGATGTATCAGTTAAGACTCAGACAAAGGGAGAAGAACGTGTATTTTTGCTCTGCTATCTGCCATCAGTTTGCATCAAAAGTAAAAAGACTGACCTGAAATCAAAACAGTTTTCAGGAGTCAAGCTACAAAATGTCATTATGCAGCTCATCTCTCCAGTAACTCTCCAGGAAGATGTAGTAGCCTCAGAAAAACTGTTTTCCATCTGGTTTTAAATTTTCATGGAGAATCAAAACAAACAACACTCTGAATATAGTAAGAATACATTGCTTGATAATAATAAAACTGGCTATCACAGTGGAATTCAAATGTACTGTCACTTCATTACAACACCAGCTTTGATTGTTACAACACAAGCCTTGTCTTTCCAATAGACATGGGACAAGAAATAGTTCCTTGTCCAGAAAGCCATGAGCCTCTCCTCAGGGATGTGCTACATCTGCCAGCCCTGGTGGATGTCTTGGGTGCCATGGGGCATCAAAAACAGTATTTGAAACTTCTGATTAGGCAACTCAATTCTGTCCTCATGGTGAGACATATCTTAAGTACCTGCTGGAGAAACAGTAAAAATATGATGTCTATGCAAGGTTAGTTTTTATGGAAAAGCTGAATAAGACTGCAGTAGGAACCCCAGGGCACATGGAGGAGGCTCACAGAGGAGACTGAGTTACAGAATTGATCTTTTGTTCAGGTCTGAAAGCATGGCTAGATTAGATGATTTAATGCCATAAACCCTTTGGCAAGATCCATTAATCCAATGTCCTGGCCAAATTGTGTTTGTACTTTAAAGCCAATTTGTGTTCAAAATTATTTGAATTAATTGCTCTTCCTTTTTTAAACTGTTGTGTGGTATTTCTGTGTTCTTTCAAGAGTTTTCCATCGCAACTCAAGGAATATGAGAATATTCTCCCATGTCAATATTCTTACCATACCTCCTTCCATAGTAACTTAGCTTCTCTTTCTAAGCAAAACATTCTGTGAGAATGAGGAATTCAAATAGGCTGAGGGACAATTTTTTTCCTTTTAAAATTAATCACAACAACTCCTTTCTCAGTCTTACACCACTAATGATACTAAAGCATAGGGATGGTGCTTTGTATTTTGAATGTACAGACCAAGGCCTTTGAAGCAAATAATCTGCTTTGGTCCCCAGCTATGATTGGGAAGCTTCACACATCCCTGGTGCATAACATAGTGGCAGGAAATAGCTCCTAAAGGGCCACAGATTTGCTGTTTAATTTTTTTAATTACTGCTTATTTAGGAAACATAAATACTTTTACAAATCATTACCATGTAAGTATGAACCATGCACTATTTTTAATTGAAAAATGAAGCTAGCACTTTTTCACTGAAAGGAACATTGTGAGAGACATAAAGCACTCTTTCATAAGGCTTTGCAGGGACAAATACCTTCATCTCCTCAGATGCCTTCATTCAGGGGTTTTATTTGTCCTGACAGGCAATGCCATTTGCAGTTCAGGAAATCCTGAGTTGTGGTAAATGGTGTATGAATCTAAAGCAAATTAGAGACGTGGTTTAGTGGTGGATTGGCAGTGCTGGGTTAATAGTTAGACTCAATGATCCTGGAGGATTTTTCCAACCTAAAAAATTCTATGATTCTATGATTCTGCTGGGCTTGCCTCCACCAGGAGAAAGCAGACCCATTGTTCAGGAAACAAATGCTGCCCTAGCACTTATGCACCTCTTCAGAGACTTGCTGCCTCTCTGTGAGAGGAGTTGATATTAGTTGTTATTAAGATACAGCTGGGTTTGGAGCCTTCCAAGGTGAACACCCCAAAGAGATTAGTCAGCTACTATTAGAACTCTGCATGAAAATGTGGGTGTTTTTCTTAAGAGCTATGTATGGTTGAAACAGCCAACTCTCCTCCACCCTGGGGTGGTGTTGTTTTTTGGGTGGACTTTTTGAAGTGATTTTCCCCTTTGGTTTGGTGGGGTTTTTTTTGCCTTTTAATTTTGTGTTTTGCCATTTGCATTCAGCTTAACTGACTGGAAAAGAATAATAAGAATGCTGGAGGACCTAATACCCTGAGGAAGCCCAAGCTGTATGCTAAGTTGGTGCCTACCAGCAGCTTCATCTCAATTAGTCCAGTTTGTGAATGTTTGTTTTTTTTTATTCACTGCCAAGCTAAAAAAAAAACAAAAAACCTGTGAATGGTAACAATAAAAGAAGGACTTCAGCTCATGATTTATCTTTAAAGAGTGGCTCCATTTTCAATTGAATCACCTAGCTGTGAAAACATCACAGCTATGTCCAGACTGCCCCACAAGCTCATAGTTTAGGAAGTCCTAAGTGAAGTAGGGTAAAGCAGGATGGAGGATTTTATCTCCACGACCATTCCCCACTATCACAAGGGCCGTTGTCTGGAAGGCTTCTCCTTCACACAGATGAAGTGCCTTGAGAGGCAGGGAGGTTTTCCCATGTCAGCTCTTTCAGAAGTCTGTCCTGCATGAGAAAATCCTGAGAGAGCTGTGCTGCCCCTTGGCCTTGCTGCATAGCATGACTTCAGGGAAGATGGCAGATCTCAAGGCTTTGGTTTTCCCCCAGTGCAGGAGCTCAGAGGGTGACATTCAACCTCTTCCCTGCAAGGACAACTCTGTAGCTCTCCCATTTGCCTTTGCATGGTCTTTGCTGTTACTGAACCTGCTTTTGCCTGTGCTGCGCCTTGAAGGAGAACCATCATCAGAGAGGATGAGGTGTGTACCCAGTGCCACAGAGGACAGGGCTCATGCTGAGCTGCAAGCAGGGCCCTGCATGAGGACACATGGTGACCATCACCCAGCTCCAGCCTGGGGACTCAGCAGGCACTCTGCTCTTCTGCCTCTGTACAAAGCATGTCCCATACTCTGCCAGAACAGGGCTGGGTGCTGCTAAATGCAATCACAGCCTCAATAGCTGCATCATCTCCAAGTCCTCATCTAAAACATATAGAAAAGCTTTCCCTAAAGAGTTCTCATGTATGAAAATGGCGAGTACTGACTGCAGCAGGAGTTTGACAAGGCAGATGTTTTAGCTCTTCCATTGATCCAGAGGTGATCTTTCTACAAGAGAGGAAATACAATGCAAACCACTTTGCTGTGGAGTCAGATGAGCCCCTGACTTGTATAACACCTGAAATGTGTGAATAGAGCTGGGAAAGCACGAATCCAGTTGGGAGTCCACAGCTGTGCTATGCATTTACTGTCCTGAGCACAGCACCCACCACAAAGGCTGCTTCTCACTTTGTCTCTCTCTAGCCCCTATCCAACCAAAAGAAACCCATTCAGGGCTACCAGCTGTTGCTTTCACTGCTCCAGCCACCACCATCCTACTCCCCCAGCCCCAAATTAATGCTCCTTCTAAAGCTGTTATCCTCTGTGAATTCTGTCATTTCCAATGAGTCTTGTGCTGTAATTTAAAAGATAACTCACTCCTGTTTCCAGCGTTTTAATGCATTTTATTTTTTCTACAAGCAATATACGTGTGTAATTAATAAACAATTTAGTATGTTGAGGAACCTAGGAACTTGGCAAATGTTCTGGGGATATGAAATCTCAGGAAAAGCAGCACATTATAAGAAATAGTAAGTAATTACTTATGTAAGCTTTTCTTTTTAAATTCTAAGAACATTAGCTACTAATTACCTACTAATTACCAGTACTTCAGCAGGTGTTTGCACTTAACTGTAGGCTAAAGCCCCTGTGAAAAACAAACCCCTCTCACTCCCTCTCAAGATTAAAGCTGAATCCCACTGGACTCCATAATACAGCATAGGTGCAGCAGAGCTGTTTACATGCTAGTCCTTTAACCACTTGGCTGCTTAAGGTGAAAACAGCCTCCAGTTTATTTCCCTTCTATTTTCTGCCAGAGCCTAGGTTATTTGCTAGAATGAGTAACCCAAGAGGTAATGAACAAAATCTAAGGGTTAAAAGTAAACTATGATTAAGATTTCATCCTCATCTCCACATTTATCTCACTTTTGTAGTGACCTGGCAGAGGAAGACTCTCTTTCTGATCATGAATATTGCTGGCTGAAAAAGGTGAGAACAAAGCCTTATCTGTGAAAATTTCCCTGAGTTTAAAAAAAAACCCCAACTATGCAGAACTCTCAGCTGGTGCAAAATGATTTAGTTTCACCAGTGTCGATGCCCAAGTCAATACTTCATGCCACTTGAGGGACTGGCTACACTTCAGATCCAATCTGTTCATGACTCTTTTCAAAGACTAATTCATACAGGTAAATTTTACTAAAAAAAATTCTAGGCAATGAATTTCAAATTTATAAGTGTAGGTTCAAGTTCATATCCTTGACTGCTGAAAATTCAGCATTTTCACTTACCTAGTTATCAAAACACACTTTACTATCAATAGAAGGAAAATTTCAGATATAAGAAGTTCAGGTAGAGAGTGGCAAAGATAAGAGGTGCCTTCAGCAACCTGACACATTGCTCAGGTTGCACCTTCTGCAGAGCACCTTAGGGACAGATGGAAGGACTGAGAGGAACACCTTGGGGCAATATTTTTATTAAGACCGTTCCCAGATTAATAATTCAAATAATGCTGCTGACATATTTTTGCCTTTTACCCTCTCTGAGACTTGTAAGATCTATTCAAAATATATGCTTGCTTATTTCACTTCTGCAATGACTTCTTTTTCACTGCAAAGAAGACTCAAAGGTAGGCAGTGGAGGCAGTTCAGATGATCACCATTTTTCCATGGATGCCAGTTAAGCTACAAACCCCTCTAGATCCATTTTTCACTGAGGTGATAGAAGTAGTGACTGTGCTGTGAAGTATTAGCAGTAGTAGAAGTGCTCATGCTTACAGCTGGGAGCTAAGTTTTTTGAACAGCACACCTCTATTGAAACAATAGGAACTGCAGGAAACTAGAAACAGTTGAAAACCTGACCCTTTCATTCAGGTACTTAAAGGGGGCCTTCTGGCTGCTGGTGTATTTTAAGACTTGAGCCCCACAACTGAGAAATTAAAAGCTGCTTTGACACATGAATGAACCAAATAAGACCATGAGGCTTCTGAGAAAATTACACAGCTCAACCTTGGTACCTTCCATCTGAGCCTCTCAAAACAATATACAAAAATTAACAAAATAGCATGCCTGGAAGGTAAGTTATTGATCTTTCACCAATCAACAAGCTGAAGCTTTGCACAGCAAAATGCCCATATGTCATTTAAAAAGAGGGTTTAAATTTTATTTGTTCTTCCTGTAAAAATACTTTCTGCTCATTTTTTTTCCTACGCTGCAGGCCTATGGTGAGATTTACAGAGGACCTGAAGAGTGGAAAGAGTGGCAGTGCTCTGGTCACTAGGCTGATCCAAGGTGCTGAGTGAGGCTGTTTCAGTCCTGAGGAAGGACTCCTGTGCCTGGATTCTGGTCTGTTTCTGACTGTTGTCCCAGGTGATCCAGTAAAATATATTGCTTCCCTCTATATAGGCTTAACTGTACCAAATGCTGAAATGACACAAATGTAGCTGCTCATCATACCCATTTAAAAGGCAGCACCATTCATATCCCCAGATGATGACCTTACCAAAAATCACTGTGAAAAAGAGGGAACTAAGAACATTTTGGGCAGAGCCATCTGACTCACTGCTGCTCCCAAAAGCTGAGCTGGAAGGCAGCCCTGCTCTGCTGGAGTACCATGAGACTGCATCCCTGGTGGGTGAGGTGCCCTGTCAACTGTGCTGCTAACCCCAGCTCCCAGCATCCTGCAGCCCAACAATGGATGGGAACACTGGGGAAAGGGGAAGCAGGTGAGGTGGAAACATGACCTCTCAGAAATGGGTTGCCCAACTGTCCCATTAGTCACTCCTTAGGTGCTGGGCACTGGGGATGCAGAGGGAGATACTGATGCTGCCAGCAAAGGAGTGTCTAAAGTATCTGGAGTTTCATGGTTGCATTTGTTTTGGTCAGGAAGGTTTTTGCTGGGGTATTTACCTATTTTCCCCCATTTTCACTGTCTTCCAGGCAGTTCCCTTAGGTGGGATTTCACAGTCCCAGCAGCACTGTGAGGAAGTCAAGGCTGGAACACCTTTTCCTGCATGCACCACAAGTACTGTGGATGTCGTGGCCCTCTGACATCATTTCAGGGGATACAGAAGCAAATTGAGGAGAGGGTTTTTCTCTTCTGTTCTCTTTTCTTTGCTTTAGTTTCAAAGAGGACAGGAAAAAATGCAGAGACAGGATTTTAGCCCTTCATTTTATAATGTAATTGAAATGCCAAGAGACTGAAAAAATTCAATGTTGATGAAGAAACGGATGTTAGTGCAATGAAGAATAGCTCTGTCTTTGTCAGTCTGCAGTCTTTTATGTGTCACAGGCTGTCACTTTCTATTGCATTTCAACTGACTAATTACCCCAGTTTATTAAAAGTGAATATGAATTCACATTTTTTACTTTGCCATGTTCCAAGTGTTAGTGTTATCAGGAGCTATTACTGAATGATAGATCCCACAGTTCTAGGCTTCCTCATGTGGGCAAGTACAGAGCAAATCTACCTCAATATCAATGAAAACCAGATATATTCATTTAAGGGGGAAATATATACTATGTGCAGTACATGCTCACATCCAAGCATTAATCACCCTGGTGTGTCCCACATGGCTCAGTGTATTATTAGAACCTCACTCACAGAGCAGAAGAGTGTCTGTAAGTGATGATGTTGGAAGGGTTGGACTTGAATTAAATGTACTCATCGCTTCCTAATGGGGAGGTATTTTCTGACAGCTGTAATGAAAACTGCTGCTCATCAAAAGGTACTCTGTGTCCTAGCTCACAAATTCAACCTCAGCTGCAAGTTGCACATTTAAATTTCAAAGTTTTTATCTCTAGCCGCACTGGAGTGCACTTATAAAGTGCGGTGGAAGGGTCAAATTAGATGAAATCAAAGCCCTGCTCCTACTGAAGAGGCAATTTTAAGCTTTTGCAATTGGAGCTGTGTGTTGTTACAGGCTTAAAAAACCTCATCATCAAAAATAAGGATTTCTAGAATATGATAATTATCACTTTGATCTGTCCAACTCAGATCCAACAGTAACTATAATGTTTGAAATTCCCCATTCTGTATAAAACAACACATTCAGATGAACAGGTGCATAGACTACAATAGTTCTAGTACGATTGGTACCCCATTTATTACTGTTAGTTCTTCACACCTTGCCTACCTTTTTGAGTGAGGGATCAGATTTCTTGGGAGGACATTTGCACTGTCTTTGGAGGAGCTGCATGCTGGCATAATCTTTATGTATATTGGCAGTAATAATCAATAAGAGGAATAACAATAACTTGGGAAGTTATGTCGATAGCAAGTGCTGGGGAAGAATGGTGATTCAGGTCTTGGAGGGAAATGCCATTTTGCCTGAAAGCAAAGAACATGTAGTCAACAGGAAAAGGGAGAGGGTTTCATTCTTCCAGTGTTTTTCTAGTAGGTACTCATTGTTTATAACAAAATGAAACTATTGTATGTTTTCCTATGATTTGAGATATTTACTATTTCACATGCTAAACAAAATGTTCCTTCATTAGAACATAACATAGTTGGAAGGAAAAAATATCACATGACTGGCTGCAGTGGCAGGACTGTCACCTTCTACATTTACAAAATGAGGAAGAAGAGTATTTTTTAAACATGCTGTCTGTAGAGAAGCAGTGAGACATGCACTCGCATTGCCTGGACTCCAAGCAGGTCAGCTTGATGAGATGGCTGTGATGTGAAAGCTGTAAGGCTCCCTTCTCTGGTCTTTTCAAGTCCTCTGGGTACGATGAATTTTGCATAGGATATTTAAGGGACTGGCTGAAGCTATCTCATTGTGGGTTTGTGCCCAGGCTGATGCTGACAGCCATGAACAGAAGATACCCCCTGGAGCATGCAGCCTGTTCCCAAAGAAGAGCAGCTCTCTACCTCTCAGCTTAACGGTGGAGTGAAATCAGTCTGGCTGTACCCATACATTAAGACAAGCTTTGGCTTTGGTCTGCACACCATGGAGGGGCAACTGGGGTGGGGAATGCTGATCCTAGATGACTGAGACCCTGCATTGGGTTGGCTTTACAAGGAAGGAGGACTCTGTCCATTCCAGCGGGGAAGGTCAGAGACGTGCCTGTATCTATGGGTGTCTTTGGTGGCAAGCCAGGGAGCTTCAGGGAAAGGAGCCAGGAGGGCCCAAGGACAGTGTGTGAGGACACCTCTCAGCACAAAGAGACTGACTACCTAGAGCAGGGAGCAGCACCATCAGTGGAGAAGGACACAGCTCCCCCACAGCTAGGGATGCACCTGGCTCCCTCCTGAGGCAGACGTGGAAATGAAGAACAGGCATGTTATCCAGGGAGCAAATAATACCTAAATCCTAGTGCTAAGGAAAAATCATGTACCCAACTCAAGATATGAGATTTGCAGCCATCCCTCCTCCAAAATAAGGAATAGCTGAGAAAGCTGATGACCCTCCTCTGATGGGAAGAGAGGTTTGTTGTTTGCTGTATCAGGGAAGCAGCTGTGGGCAGGAAGGGGTGCTGCCTGCCATAGCCTGAGATGCTACTGGAAGGTGTTCAGGTTTTTCTGCTGCACTGGCTCCATGCTGTTGATCCAGCAAACTGCTAACCTAGTTAGAAGAGCTTTAAAGTAGGATTGAAGGAGGGGTTGACTAGGAAAAAAAAAGCATAAACAAGAGCAGCCTGATGGGGACCTAAAATTTCCATGATGTTGGTATTCAAATAGGTTTACAGGAGAGGCACAGGGAGTAGTGAATTAGTCCACTGAATACTTTAGAAGTCTGTATACTAATGGAAGAAATATTTGGGATAAGCAGGTGGAGCTGGAAGTCTTAATGCAAGATCAAAATTATGACTTAATTGGTGTAACAGAGCCTTGGTGGGATAATTGGTATGACTTGAATAATAATATGAAAGGAAGAGCAGACAAGGAGAAAACAGGAGTGTTATCTCACTTTGGATCTATTTACTTGCTGGAAGTCTGGCATGTAGAGAAGACTAAAACCACCTGAAAATTTAATAGATAATTATACCGGAAAAGACCTCAAGTACTTACATGGTGGGATGGCCACAGCAACTGGCCATGGAACTGATCAAGAGAGAGAAGCTTTCAGTGGTAGCAAAGGGCTTTGACAGTGCTTTAAAGTCCCTGCAATAGCAGACAGATTGACCAGCATGTGCACAGAAGGAAGAAAGCATGCTCAGATACTATGGATTGAGTATGAAAAATTACCAGGAGCACGTACGGACAAAACAAGAAAAACTGGAATGCAGACTGAACCACTACAAGGTGGCAGCACCAAGGGTAGGAAAAAAATCATTCTTTATGTGCATTGGGAGTAGGAAGTAAACCAAGAGCAGTGTCAACTGAACAATCATGAGGCAAAGAAGTTGCAAAAAGGATGCAGAGAAGGCCTGTGTGTGAAGTGGGGTTCCTGCATCCTCACTGATTGCAAGGTCATTTGTGACCATGCAGCTGGCATGATTAAAATCAGATACAAAAAAGGGGCAAGAATAGGTAAAGGATATTCATTTAACTTCGGTTTTTAAAAAATCATTTTTGTCTGATGAATTTTGTATGGGATACTTAGAGAACTGTCTGAAGTTCTTTCAAAGTCATTAGTAGTCATCCTGGGAACCTGTGGAGAGGGAATGAAGAGCTAGATAGCTAGAAAAGCACAATATTGTCCTTTTTTTAAGCAAAAGAGGGAATTGAGTTACTGAAGAAGTCAAATGAACTTCAGTCCTTGGAAAAATTTTGTAAGAAGTAAAGCATCTAGAAATCAATATTTATATATCATTCTATGTCAAATGAGCCTTATTTTCTTTCCTGGCTGTGTAATGGGCCTTGTGGGTAATGGGAATCTGTAGATGATACGCACCTTGACTTTAGCAGGGTTTTGACACTCTTCTACCTGATGGAAGAGATTATAGGGAAGATAGAGAATTTTTGCATTGCAATTACAGTGGTTTATGATCAAAACAAAAGTGTTTATCATGAAATTCTGTAAAGGTCTGACTCAGTGCAGTTCAATGAATGACATGGCAAGTGGCAGTTAAGTCTTCAGTGCAATTTTTACCAAAATCCTATTTTCTCTACCATAAATTAATCTTCTGTCTCTTCTCAGAACTGAGGTCTCAGCTGAAATGCTGTGTATAGTCTTGGGTAGGGACAGGGGAGGTAATTTGAAAAAGAAAAAAGAAAACAATACAGAGGAGAAAAGAGGTGAGCAAAAGATGACTTTGGAAGAAAGATTTTAAAATCTGGTATTGTTTCATCTAAAGAAGAAAAGTCTGAGAATGGATTTAACACCAATCCTCAGATTTGTAAAAGGTTATTACAGGGCACAAGAATGCTCTGCCACATCTGTGGTGAATGAGTTGAATAATAGAAAGAGTCTTGAATTTAAGGAATCCTTTCTAACCAGTACTGTAATGAAATGGGAGAAACTGCTCATTGAGGTTGCAGCATTTCTTTCAGTAGAGGTCCTTAAGCCCACGTTGGAGGTGGAATAAACATGGCAAGATGCCACAGCATTACAAGCAGAGGAGTAGAATAGGAACTTCCTAAGATCTTCTTCTGACTTTTCCATTTTTATTTATTTCAAGTTTTCATCTATAGGAGAGCATAATGTTCCAGTTTGCTTCACTTGTACCTCAGATTTTTAAAAGAGTTTATGAGGTTGAATTTAAAGTTGTATTTACAGACAGGTAGTACCTGAGCAGCTTGGACATGAACCAGCATCGGGTGTTGTTAAATGCTGTGCAAGTGCAACGGTCCATTCCAGCAATGTACAACAGCCACCACGTCCTTTTGCTTAGGAGCTGGGAAAGTCCCCCTCTGAAGCCCAGCCCCTTCTGTAAGCCCAGCCCCTCACCATCATTGTCAAGGTTTGACCTCCTGCAATGCTTCTTCAGCAACCTTTTCCTCTTTTATCTATCACAGCAAGCTTTTGTCTCTCTCATTAGAAGAGCTTCGTAAAAACTCTAAGTAGCGTTTTTGGCAATAGTAGAGATTTCTAGGGGGACTTTGAATGTGGCAGTCAGATCTCTTTTTTTTTCAGTTAAAATATGATGCAGACAAGGCAATCCACTTTCTGTAAGACATTTGGTGAGAGCAGACATGGTCTTGAGCATGGGAACGTTAGAATGAGCCATGGGAGAGCAAGGCCTGATGGTAAACTACTTGTGTGGCACTGTGCACCCGTATTTCCCAACTGAGCTGTGAGAACTGCAGGATTAGCAGCACTGCCTCATCCCATGGAGTAGTTCTGAGGATAAATACATGAGGTGCCTAAATAAAGTAGTAACTAGGGTGCTATATGCCCCTGAGATGGATTTGATGGTGCAGATGCAAGAGGGCAGTTTTGATGTCCATTCCTTTTAAGTTGTGTATTTGGCATGTTGACTACTTGGCCCATGTAGGAGCAGAAGGGGATACAGAGGTGTCACAGATGTCCATACTTCTCATTGCAAGATGGATTCAATCTTTGATTAGCCAAAAGTTCTTGCTCTTGTACTTCCTTTGAGCTGCTGGAGGGTCCCAAGGACCCTTGTGCAAAGTACTTATATGGAAGGGATGGAATCCTGTTCTGTTGAAAGCAACAGCACTTACATCCTGGGCTCACTCAGCTTCCATCCCATTCATCTTAGGGATGTGCAAATACATTCTTGAGTTCTCCACTGAATCATGATGACTCTTCTAGGGGAATTGCATGGAAAATCAATGGACATGTTCCTTGTCCCCAGATTGTTGCCATCTTGGTGGATTCCTGCCCTTAGAGCACTCCAGCTGCCCAGTCCCTGCCTCTGCTGGAGCACAGTGCATCTTCAGACCTTTCAGTAGGGCTGTATGAGCTCTCCCTAACCTGACTCACTAATAGCCAGCTATGCTAGCAAAGATCTACTTCAGTTGGTTAACGTGGCTCCTTGGACCCCTCAAGCCAGGGAGGAGCTGCAGGAGCAGCTCTGCTGCTGAAGCCTAGAAGGCAGTAACCTCCAGCCAACAATGCAGGGCATGTCGGAGCAGGGATTGCAGTGCCTGGTACATCTGGAACCACAAGGAAACGTGGTCACAGCCACTCAGGTTTGCCTGAATTCCTTTGGTGAATAGCTGTCTTAGCAACAGAAAATGACTCTTTTTTGAGTATTTCTTTGTAGAAATTTCTTCTAACACTGTGCAGTGTGCAAGTCTATTTAACATTTAGCACAACATTTGCCACAGAAGTGTTACTACACCTCTCCCCAAGGTATTGGCTAAATGTATGTATGTTCCTCTTAGAAGGTTCTCCTCTATCTAATGAACACTTCAGAGTATCTCAGAGTGTTCTGCTTTGGTCTTCTGGCTGTATTGGACAACATATATTTTACAGTATGTGCACCAGCAGTGCACTCACTTTGGCTGTCTAGAATTGCATAGCAATGTTCCTAGGCTTCAAGTCCACAACAGAGTTAAGAAAATGCTTCCAACATTTAAAAAATTAATATCTCTTGAGATATTTTCAGAGATTCTTTTTCCTGTAGAAGAACTCTCATAATGAACACTGAGCCTCAGACTATATCAAAACCTGTGTGAGTATAACATGCTGTGTTGTGAAACATTCCCAGGAGAACACATAAACATTTAGGCAAACTTCCAACAGGGCAAAACAATGCTTCTTAACATTTTCAGTCCACACTTCAATTGCTTATGGATGTTTCTCACCTTGACTATAAGTGTGACTTGTTTGGCTTCTGTGCCTCCTGAATTCAATCCGGAATAGCAGTTACTGGGCAAAGAAGGACCTGGGAATAGTCAAAGCTGCTTCAGAAGTAAAGTGTTTCAGAGGCCATGTTTTTATTGCTCTATCAAAACCTGCAGTTACACAAACATTTTTCTTGATACAAGAAACTCATTCTTCTTTCTAGCCCTGCTTCTTCCTCCCTTGAATCTGTTTGCAGGTCCTGTGAAGTGACCTGACTTTAAAACAACTCTACAATATTCTACTGAATGTGGCTGAGCTGAATGCCCATGAAAGCAGAGCCTGATATGATTCTCTTATTAAAAGATGCTTGAGAACCTAAAACTTGATTGAGTTAAAAGATCTGAAAAATCATTCACTTGCTTGCAGTTTTCTGTCAAAAGGAAAATAATTTGTGGAAGCATATCAATTTTGGCAAAAATTAGGTTGGAAGAAGGAGAAATGGAAAGGAAGAGAGAGACAGATCATGTGTCTCTATATATCCAAGTAACAGAATAAAACCATCTAAAATCCCAAGTGAATGTCCTCAAACAAAATAATGCCTCATCTGACTTGAAGTCACTCACAAAAATACAGTGAAGAGACCAATTTTCAATCCCACCAAATAAAAAATAAATTTGAAGTTTTGACATTTTACATTAAATAATGGTACCCCAACCCAATATAAGAGGTACAGTAAAAAGAAGTGGGACACTACTCAGAAAAATTCTTCATGGCTTATTCACCTTCTGTGAATAGGTTTATTCTTGTCAACTCCAGAAATCTTTGGTCCAGTCCAAAACATCCCTAACATAATCAGTTTTGTTTCAGTGGTAGGAGACACATATAAGGCAAACAAGTTGTAAAGGTTTGTTATTTCAGAATGAACATTTTGTGTCCAACAGGTATCAGTATGCAGAGGTTTTACAGATTATTTTTTATATATTTCTTCTTACTATTGGACTCATTAGCCAGCGTTTAATCAATTACCTGTAAAACATAGCACAGACTTGTATAATATTTGAATACACAGTAAATACACAGCAGCTGATATATCTGAAGATACTTTGGGAAATCCTTGTATTTATAGGTTATTTTGACTTAAAGCTGTAATTTTTATTGTACTGAGCTAAAAAACACTGAAGGACAATAATTAACACCTGGGACAGCAGGAGCTTGTGGGTCATGAGTAACATGGGGAGACAGCAATTCAACAAAGTATGCTAACTTACCAAAGCTCTTGAACACTCACGAAAGGAGTCATTGGATTATACCAATCATTTGCCAATATTTTTTGTAGTTACATGTCTTATTGTTGTTTGGGGGGCTTTTCTGAATTATTCAAGAGTTATTAATATTTTATTAAATCCTCTCTTTCTTACTCTCATTCTTGTTGCCATTTCCAAGAGCTAAACAGTTTTCCTATGGAAAAATTGCATAGAAGAAACCAGTTCTGCAAAGTTTCTTTCACATACCCTCCTACCTGGAGATTTTAACTTTCATTATTTCCTTGACTTTCCTAAATAATTAGGAAACATATTTATTTATTTTTTTAAATTCTGGCACTGGCTTCAGAAACCTGGACCATGTTTTTCCTTTTCTTTAAAATCCTATTGCCTGTTTTCCAAGCCCATTTCTTATCCTTTTTACTCTGTGTTTCTGTCACAATTTTACAGTTAGCCATTTAAAAATATATAATTAAAGTGCCAAAGCACCTGCTAGCCTCATGCATATGCATGAAATAGAATTATGTCCCCTCTGGGACACTGGTGTTGTGACTCTGGGGAAATGGCTAAGTAACCATGACAACGGTCTCCACCACATCTTATTTCCAGTGATAAAAGCATGATTTACCCTATTAAACAAACCCTATTACAACTTGCCCACAGCAAGTGGAGTCATCTTTCTGGTAGAGGCACCAGGTCAGGAGGGAGAGCAGCCCAAGCCCATTCATCCATCTATCCCAGCCTCCCCCTCACTGACACTGCCTCACGGTTACGTTGATGGTAAGAGGCAGGATGAGGCACATGTACAGTATTTCACATTTCTGCCTTGATGGGTGAGGTGGAACGAGGGGAGCAGCATTCATTATCTGCAGGCACCAGCCCAGTCCCCAGGACAGTGGTGATGGACGGTGCAGGAGAGCCCAAGGGCAGGGTGCAAAGATTGGCGGTGCCCATACGCAATGATTCAGAGGTTTAAATTAGATAATTTCTGCATCTTCTTTCCTGCCAGTTTCCCAAGGCTGCCAATACTTAGTGAATGCCAGGGAAGGCTACCAGAAGTGGTTTTTCAAAGGCTGCTGCCAGAAAACAATGTTAAATTATTTTTTCATAAGCTTGCCTATGCTACTGATTAGACTTTATCTTATTTAAAGTGATTTTTAAAATCAAGTGCACGCTTCATTATATATTTTTGATTTACACCTTGCTTAATTAGGGAAGGCACTTTGCTATTACATTATCTATAATAATTTTATAGGGAAACTCTCTTCATTGGGGCTTTTCTACTAGCATAATACAGTATTTGTTTTATTAGCACTTTGAAGAAGTATTTAAATCAGCCAAACTAATAACTTAAATATTTTAAATATTGCCTTGTAAGTGTTTGTATTAACCCTCTTCTTTCCATCACATACTTAAAGAAAAGTATAAACCCTAATTTGAGTTCTTAATCACTTGAGGGCACAATTTGATTAAGAACAATAAACAGAGAGGTGAAGAAATTAAAACCACAAATGTCTCAGAGAGAAAACAAAACTGGTGTTTAAAGGTCAAGTACATAGACATAATTAGTTCTACTTACATGAAGAATTGCAATTAGCTTTATGAATTGCATTTTGAAATTGCCGGGTCTTGTGAATCCTGGGGGTTTCTTGAAACATCAACTGTGAGAAGCATGTGATTAGATCAGACTCACAGCTAAGAGTGAAAAAAGCTAAATCGTGTTCAGTGCAAACAACTGCAAGGTGAGGCTGAAAGTACTACCTGGGCTTACCAAAAGGTGACTAGCAAATAATAACCCAGTATTCATCAGATTATTTGCAACCTGATTTATGATTGCTAAGTTCTTGGGACCAACCCTTTCCCAGTTCCAAACATAATCTGTACAGGTCTAAGTACAGGGATTCTGCATTTACTGTCAAAGGATGGATTACTTTCCCTTTTAAAAACACCAAACATGGAGAAGGTGTTGGTTATTCTAGCAAGTTCTTGCAAGTCCCTGACAGCTGTTCCCAAAAAAACCTCAAGCCTAAAGGAAACCTGATTTCTGCTAGAACACACATTCATGCAACAGAAGTCCATGTTCGGACATTAGGGCCTCTGCCAGTGACTTGAATGCTGAATGGTATGGAAAGATTTGACAAATATTGTTGAGTTTCCGGGTATCCCAGCCCTGTCACCACTCTGGGCTTCCCACGCAGCAGGTTAACCAAGAAGCACAGATCACATTTCTTGCAAGGTTCTCCAGTTGCCTCTGGATGCCTGTTCAAAAGGCATTGCAGATCTATCTGTAGCAGAGGTAGCAGACTACCCAGATTAGTTATTTGGAGTTCTGGACTGAGCAGATCTGTCAGAACACTGGGTTTGCTGCTCTAGCTATGATTGGTTTGCCTTTTTGTGTGTGTGTACAATGTAACAGTCTCCTTACCATCCAGAAATAGGCTGAGTTGTGTGTGGAGGGTTGAGCAAGAGAGAAGAACCCTGAAGTCAAATTTTAAACTACTGCTCAGAACCCCAACTTGAGTAGTGACTTTTGGCAAGTAACTTGCAGCAAACTCCTCCAGAGAGTGTGTGGAGCTTTACAGAATACAACAGAGAAATAAAAGGGGAAAACCCTGCATCTCAGTTTTCCTGTCTGTAACATGGGACTAATACTTACCAACCGACCCATCTCACAAGGGAGATGCAATAATTAATTAGCTAATGTTCCTACAGCACTTTAACTCTGTAAAGTGTAAAATAAATGTTAAGCATTATTGGCACTTAGATTCTACAGTGATTGGTGCCCTACAATTCCCTAAGCCAGACAGCTAGTTATTGCTGCTCAGAGCAACAGTAGCTTACAATATATCCCTCATTATCAGCTGGTTTCTAGATGGTTGCATGCCAGTGTGCCTGTACATACACCCTCCCACATGTGCCAGATGCCACACAGGGGAGTTCTGAGGTCCAGGATGTGACTGGACAAGGAACTCTGCAGCCACTCTGTAACTAGGCGGTCCCTTTTTTTCTGGGGTTTTATTTCCTCCTCTCTGAAGCAGGTTATTAGGTAATAACCAGTACCTGAAACAAACTGCCCTGCTGTATAAATACATATAAATGCTGTATTAATCTAATTTTATCAGTTGACTCATTATTACCACTGAAAGTATCCAGGATTTCAATAAATTCCATGCCAACGAAACTAACTGGTAAATTGTGTAGAGCAATTTGAGAGAAAAAAAGAGCTTTGTCCTTTTTCATTTTGTTGCTATATACTTCTTAGCTAAATTTTATTTCAGTGAACAAGAAGATGGCAGCTTCTAAAATTATGTCTGAGAGATGGATATGTAGGTAATATTGTTTAATATTAACTGCTGCTACATGGGTTCATGAATTCCCATCAGTACCGGTTTTTATGGAGTTCCTTATGCTAAAGTCTATTTCAACAAAGATAGTGGAAAGAGTCTGGTTTGCAGCTCAGTAGTTCAAGAAAGAATTGCAGCTTTGCCCTCTCAGTCATAGCCTGAGAGATCGGTATTGAAGTCTCTGCATTTACACTATATCCAATTACAGGATTTTTTTCAGGTTAGATTCAGCCTGGTCCTTTGGGTTAAAACTTTCTTATCATGCCCATGTTTCAAATCCATTCAAAGCACCACTCAGTTATTTGTAGCCTCGTGACTCCATCTGGGTTTTGAGGGCATTTAATGCAAACCAGGAGGAGAGTTTCTTATTTAGTTTGCTCTCAAAGAAATCCAAAGCCACACTGTGAATCAAACCAGTAGATGGTAAGACGACAACCAAAAATTCTGTAAAAATCTGATTACTACTTTCAACCAAAACACTAGTGAGATGCATTTTTAGCCCATGTGGTACCATTTCTGCTGACTTTGTAAGAGGCCAAGTGGACAATAAGCAACCAAGCAACCCCAGACCACCATGTCAGAGTTTAAGAGTATCTTGCAGAGCAAACACCATTTAATTCCTTCACACTTTCTTGTACTGTTTCCCTAAGCATCCCCTATTTGGCTTTGTCAACCATAGGCTACTGGCTAGAGAGACATTCAGTTTGAGCCAGCCAGGAACTACTTATACAGTGTTCTGCTAGATCCAGAAATATAAAGAGGATTCAAATATTGATATGCACACATTGGAGATAACACCAACACTCTACCACTCTACTATGGGATGTTGTACACAGTGTTATTTAACTAATAGCATGCACGGGAATTATGATTGGCATCCATAAGGACTGGGGGAACGTGGGTGGAAAATCAGAGCCCTAAACTTGACTTTGAGTCCTAGGAGCTATATTTCATATTGAGACCTCACCATGAATACTTAAAAATAAATACTTAAAAGCTCATAAAATTTTGTCATGATGGAGGTGAAAACATCTCATTTTTGTATTATTAATGTATACTTACTCAGCTTGTTAATTTAATTAGTGAACTGGATAACTCTTTTTGTGATATTCCTATGAAAGCAAGAAAATGTACTTTGTGTAAGACTAGCTGGTTATCACCAACACTGTAGCACTTCACTTCTGAAGTTCCTGAGAGTGAATGACTTAATTTATCTTTGATTGTTTGGTACTCAACCACTGAATAACACCTAGTGCAAAAAAACCCAAAAAATAAAATGGTTTTTTGCTGGAGTAAAAATCAATTACTCAGTGTTTTTTCTTGCTTTGTTTCAGATGAACAGATCCCTTCAAAAACTTTCTGAGCTTTAAGGCATGTCATAAGCAATTTCTGTTCTTGTTTTGCCACTGCCCACGGAGAGGATGCTTGAAAGTCGATACTATCTCTTTACAAACCCTTCCCCGCATCAAAATCTATCATTCTGATCTTTGCAAGTTTCTCTCAGAAACTGTCAGCAGTCTGAGTACATCTCTATTGCAGTTTTCCTGAACTTTGGGGTTAATAACTTGGAGCATAAGGAAATGCCACACAAGACTATACATACATTTTGGTATTGTTCTTTCTTATAATCCATTAATTAATATCTCACATATTTCTTGTTTGTAAAGTATCTCACTTTGTCACCCAGTCCAAGATATTTTAAAACCAATCTAAGTCGTTTTTTTTTTTTTTTGTTTTTCCCTTTTTAGCACAAGCCTTTGTTTTACTCTCTTTAGAAACCAAAGTATGATAAGGAAGAAACTGAATATATGTTTTTATATGCTTTAAGTGTTGGTGTTGTTTAGATGGTTTAAATGGGAGGTGCACAGAGTTTCTTTGTGAAAGACAAGAACTTTATCAGGTATCCTGTATTCAAAAAATTTACAGGGAGTTAACTGAAACCAGAAAAATGCATAAATATTAATGGAAACATATTCTCTTCTTCCCATCCATTTATAGCCCCCTTTACAATTTAATTATCAACACAAAGTATTTAAAGTAATAGAGATTTTTATTACTAATTTATGTCTGTAAATCAAAACTGGGCAATTTTAAAGTCCATTATATCCAAATGAATGTAAGTACTCATCACAGTGAGTGACTTGGTGACATTTTCCAGTGCAAATCTGCCCTGGTTTGCATGTAAACAATAAAAACACACATAGAAAAACTAAGCAATGAGTGCATCATTTATTCTTTTTTTTTAAGTTTCAAAAAGTTGTTGGATTGCATCACTAAGGAAGAAACACGGACATATGTTAATGTGATTTAGCTTCAGGGAAATTAAAACTGGATATAAAACAACCTTGGAAGGGCATTCTAGTCCTCTTGACTAATGTCCTAAGTCAGAATGAGGTAGCTCTCATTCTGTAGGAATATATTTATTCCTACAGAATAAACATATTCAACATAAACAACAGCTTATTTTAATCTCCATTTGATGACCATTGATGTTAAGAAGACAAATTTGTGAGATCTGCTGAAAACATCCTGGCGAGTGCCCAGTGTGGTGCTGGGGCCGTGATCTCCTCTCTGACACCACCACATTCCCACACGACATGTGCATGGCCTGATGGCCTGGATGGGCCCTTGATAGCATGTGGCACATAGTCCTCACACTCCTTTGTCACCTGCTCCTAGCACTGTAACAGGAGCACAGATGGATATTGTGAGGAACAACACACAAGATCACAGTAATTCAGCCTTCCTGTCAAAAGCTTAAGGGAAAAGTTTCCTGACACAGCTACACAAAGAAATCCACTTGCTGAAGCCTCACCTTAAACAGGCATTCCCAGTCCGTGAAGCTCAGCATTTCACAGGCTTGAGCAGCTCCTGGACCAGCAAAATGCTCTACCAGGTTCTGCAGGCCACTGTCAGGAACCTGGGGGTAGTCTCCTGACCTTTGCACAGTGGCATCCTGGCAGCTGCTTTGGCAACTGTCCTTGAGGAGCCAGGGCAGTTCTACGGGACAAATGCTGAAATCCTGCCCAATCTACCACACACCTAACCCAGGCAAGTCCTTTGTGAATGAAAGGAAAATTCTGGTTGAGGAAGAACAAGGGAAGTGTCCTGGGATGACTTTATGATGCTTGTATCCCAAGCAGTTTGTTCTGTTTATGCTGGATATTAAGTTCCACACCTTTAAGACTGGTTCTGAGAGCGAAGAGGGAGAGAAGAAATGCAGAGTTTGTTTGCAGAAACTGCACTTGCTCCCCCACATCCTTCACACAGACTCTGCTATCTGCAGCACATAGAGAGGGAAAGAGCTCTCCATTGCTTTCAGTTAGTTTTTGTTAGCTAGCTGAGGCAAAGAAGTTCCCCAGACCGTGGTTTTTCTCTTTCTTGGAACTGATCGGCCCTGCTCTGGAGCGAAAACCCAGAAAAACACTGAGAGCTCACACCTGTGGCCCACCTGGGCTGGGATGTGGCATTTTCCAGTGCAGCAGGGACTGATAAGAGCCTGAGCAAGCCAAACTTCACTACATGAAAAGGACTCTCTCTCTGAATTTGCCATCTCTTCAGAACAACGAGAGGTTCCATTATTTAGTATTATTCATTTTACCATGATTGTGAATACTTTGCTTGTTAAATAAACAGTTTTTTCCACTTTTCTCAAAGGAGGTTTATGTCTCCCAAACTGGCTTGAATTTGTTTTCTAGAGGGACCCCTTCAGAGGTTTCCTCCCAAATGTGTCCTAAACCAGGATAGGAAGCAACTTTCCACTCAGTAAAACATTGAAAACAAATTTGAAGAGACAGAGATTATATTACCCTACTATCAGGTACTGAAGGCGTAGACTAGCTTAGAAACATATAAGAGCTTCTCAAAGCAGTTGTTTAGTATTTACAGAATGTTTCTCATTCTAGAAAATGAAAGCATTATAACTTAATAAAGAGCCCTGCAAAGAAAGATCTGTTTTTCCCAGAACTAAAGGAAATCATATGTACCTACTGATTAAGAATTACAGCAGCAGAGAATTATTTAGGACTGGAGGCTTTTTTTCCTTCTTTTTTGGCACTGCCAGGTGAAATTAGGGTCAAGTAAAATGTAACTTCCCAAACTGGAATTCATCCAGGACACAATCCTTACACTTTTTTTTGTGCTGCACCAAGCAAAGGGGAATAAAAATGACCAGGCTGCTTCAATACTTTGCAATAAAATGTGTTCTAATATTTACAATAAATCATTTTGTATCAATAGAAACATAGTTATGTTTGCACCACATTGCCTCACATTTTTCATCTAAAATCTCAGTACCCTAAGTTTAACATATCTCCTTTGTCTTATGCAGTTTGGCCAAGATTAGAATTCTAGTGAAATCCAGAAAAAATCTCCATGATCTTCAGATAACAGAGTAATTCCATCTGATACCAATATTTCATAGATATTGAAAACATAGATCATTTATTTTGGTGACTGTTGCAGAGATTCCATTCTAAGGACCTAGCAGATAATAAACAATAATTTCTTTATGTTGCTTACAAAAGAAGTTTCACAGTTGAACATACATCAAAGTCAGTTGCTGAGGGCATTATATATAATATGCTAAATCTGTAACAGATGGGCTATACAAGAGGCTGAAAAAGTGCTTGATTAGAGCTGTGCCTATATTGCTCTACAAAACTTCCAGATGCCATCATGTTGTTAATAATCTGGGGATCTCTCTTCACCATATTGGACCTGCTTGTCAGCTCTGCCCAATTAGCAAAGATAGCTCCAAGGTACGAGCACAATTCCTAGGGCAGTGATTTTCAACATTTTTCAATTTGTGGACCCTTAAGGATTTATCACTAAAGATGTGGATCTCTGTGCAGCAAATGAAAACCTATTGGCAGTGGGCATGCTGGTTTTGCTTACCCTTCCTAGTCCCCAAAGTAGGAGTGCTGGGACCCAGAGGAGTCTGCAAGCACACCAGACTGAAAAAGACTGTCTAAGGATAACATGTTTCGCATAAAGAGGCTTATGTTTTTCTTGGGTCTTCATAGCTGAGACTTGAAATTTTCTGCCACATGAGAGAAGCCATTAGTCCTAAAGAATCAAAGCATGTAAAGAAAGCCAAGGAAGCCCTCTCAAAAATGTTTGGGAATAATATGCTCGAGTAATAATTTGTGGGGGTTTATTTTTTGCTTGACCACAGGAAACTTACATGTTCATTTAATATTTTGAAAACATTTTTAGAATGTTCATGTATTGAAAGCAGAATACCAGTACCTCAGCAAAACTGCCATTTAAATCAAATTAACTTTACTAATTAGGGGGAAAAAAAGAAGGCATCTCAGTATCAGGAATAATTTGTGCTTATAGAACTTCACACTTCAGGTGATATACTCTGCCTGAGAGATAGCTAAGGAAGCAATGTACCCATCAAAATGGGAAATCAACCATGGCTACTAAATTTTTCAATTCACAAAGATTTTTTTAAAAATACCCAATTTGCCCAGAGGACTTTTAAGTCTTCAGATGAAACAGAAGTCATTATATTCAAATGAGTGAGTATATAGAGTTAGCCAGTGATACTGAAATGATTTCTTGTTGGGTAGCTGAAAATAATGGATGGAAATATGCTTGTCATAACACAGTACCTGAACAGTCACGTTTAATTCACAGTTGCCAAGACTCTCAGGCTGCTTCTCTTTTTGACAGCTGAGACTGTGCAGTGGTTTATCTACTGGCAGGAGAAAACTTTCCAGCATCAGATGATAAGGGAAGAGCCATGGCACTTGGATGCAACCTCTGTCACCTTGCCGTATCACAGGTACACCCACATCTGCCAGGAGCTCTTCAGCCCTCTTCTCCCTCAGGGACATTGCATGCAATGTGCAGCTGGTTGGCAACACACTGTGACCTGCCAGGGTGTGGTGTTGGGTTGTGGAGGCAGGGAGAGGCAGGGAAAGGCAGGGAGAGGCAGGGAGACACAGTTCCTGCTGCACGTTTTCTGGAGGCACAGGAGCGGTTAGAGGAAAGCACGCATCTGTGTGAGCCTTGGTTTCAGTGCTTGGGCCTTTATGGGTTTTATGGCTGCATGATAGCATAATGATGCTGTAAATCATGCATAAAGGTCCTCTGGAGAATTTACCTTATGTAAGGAATTTCTCAGGCTGGGTAAAGACACTTCCATCAGGCTTTGGCATATGCAACAGGAGAAAACAGACGGAACAGCGTGACTGGTAAGCCTTGGCCGATGGCTGTTGTTGTTCAAATGAGTCCTCAGGAATGAGGGCTCAGTTGGAACAGTGCAGAGCCAGTCTCAAGATGAATTCTTGCCAAGGATCTCCAGTAGCCTAAGAATATGGTGCAGAGGCAGCTTAGAGTGATTAACTTCTCTCCTCATTCTGCCCTTGGTCGTTGTGCTGAGTCCAGGAAAAGGGGAAAGGAGAATTAGGAAATCTCTGCTTCCATACGTGTGAGTTAATAATGATTTGTCCATGAGGTTAAACAGTGCAGGAAATGGTGATCAATATTGTATGGTTGTACCTTAAAAGTGCAAAGGCCATTTGTGCATTCTGGCCTGCCATGGAGGTGACTACAGCACCATCAATAATTGATTCATAAACTATGCTTCTTATTCCCAAATGCTACACGAAGTAAATACAAATTAAAGCTAAATTCTTGGTAGCAGAAAAATTCTTTCTTTAGCTTGCACTTGTTCTTTCTAAAATGCAGCTGATTTTTCTTTTAATTCTGAAGTTCTGGCTATGTCACCTGGACATATTAGCTGTTCTTAATAAATCTATGCCCCTGGTAAGGGAGGACATAGATTTAGGCTATGAATCTCTTCAGGCTGCACTGTCTCTGCAGGATATCCATACCATCTGACCATGGCAGGAAGAAAACACCAGAGCATCCCACAGCAGCACCTCCAGCAAATACAACCTTTCTACTGACACTCCATTACAAGCTGGATTTCTACTCCTTGTGCCAGTTACCAAACATTTCATCAGCACACCTTCAGCAAGTAAGTTTCCGATTTTGACTTTGAACATTAATACATCATGCTAACAAAATTTATCCTTCTTTCTTTTTCTTTTCCTTTTTTTCTTTTTTTTTTTCAATAGAACTATTTCTTGAGCTTGGCATGAATTTTCAGCTAATGATGCTTTCTTGAGGGAGAGAAACGGAGTAGAGGTTTGGTTACTTACTGAGCCATCCATCATTTTGATAGTGAGACCTGGCCTAAGTCTTCCTTCTTCAAGACATTAATTTTCCACCTGCCCTTCTTTGCTCAGAGCAGGCCCAATCCTGCTCTTTTGGAAATCAATGGCAAAAATCCCACTAATTTCAGTGGATTAGTTCCAGTATCTCAATTTACATGTGATTAACAGTAATTTCGTCTACTTAGTGCTAAAAAAATCATAATCAAATTTACAATAAGCTCTGCACTGATTTTCTAGGGATCCCAGCTTATTTCATAGGCTTCTAATTTCAGTGTTTAATCACCTTTTGGTTCTAGCCCAATATGCATCAACTGAGCATGGAATATATTCCTAAAAGCTCCGCACAAAGTTGCTGGTTTTGTAGTTGATGGAATACTAATTTGCAGGATTTCTTTAATGCTGAAGTGCTAGAGTAGCTCTGCTTGACAGACAGACAGTCATCCTCCAGACACTTACTAGACTGAAAGCCTTTTTATACTTTATTTGCATTAGCTGAAGTGAATGGGCCATGCCATTCAAAGTTACGTTATGAGTCCTAGGATCACAGGACAAATGTGATGCCTGAATTAAAAAAAAAACATAGTGTTCTCCTTGTAAAGAACACACTTGCCTAAATTGAGAGGAGATTTCTATGAGTAAATCTAAACCCACCCATCTGGCCATGATGACATCTTGGGCCATCCTAGTTCAAACAGTCATCAGTCAGCCAGGGATGATCCCTCTGAGAGTCCCATTTGCAGCCAAAATAGACCCCAAAAATCACAGCAAAAAGCTACACAGACCTGCCTTGGTCTGCAAGGTGCCCAGCACACCTAAGTGCTAGTGCTGTGAGCCATTGCCTCACAATCTTCCTGGTAGTGGAGGATTTAACAGCACTTCAAAGGATAAAATCACCAGGGGGTGATTTAAAAAAGATGTGACTGAGTCTGGTGCTCATTAAAATGAGGGACTAATTGCAGTGGTTCAACTCCAGTCAGGAGTGCCTGAGCAGGTGTTGTGTGTGCTTCCCCAGGCAGATCACGCAATGCACCTGCACAAAAACTGCCATCCCAGTTTTGTTATCCATGGATTTATTCTGTGAGAAAGATTGCTATTAAGTGTTTGGCATCCTTTAGGGTAGGCTCTTCTGAGAGCCTTTCCAGAAACAGACATCCATTGTCCTACAACAGATCTGTATTGCTCCAAATATGATTTGGACAAAAGTTTGCATAAGTGAGAGGCTACTGCATAAGGATAAGCAGTGAACTGTATCATGAAAGGCCTGTTGGTATTAACAGGTGAGGGACCTAGACTCTTACCTCAATTTTGGCATTTTGGCATTCCCAAGCCTAACCAGTGCCTCCTTTCCCAGCACTGTTCTCTGCTGGTGGTCTTCAGAGCTGCCATTGCAAGAAGCACCATGGAAACAGCAAGAAACTTTGCAAGTTGAGGGGTTTTTTTTCATATGCTTGCCTGGCTAAATACATTATTTGATACTTATTCTTTAATTTATGATAGTGAAAAAGCTATACCAAGCCCTGCATATCCGAGCTCATTGCTGTGACTCTTTCTGATCGTTTTATCAAATGGAACCCTTTCTTTGAGCTGTTAGCTAAATGTCGCGTGAAGTTCTGAGAACAAATTGTGCTGCTTTGGGACATTAACTTCACATTAATTTGGCTAATCACTTCTACTTGATAGAAGTTTGTTTGAAAAACAGGATACTTCAGCTGCAGTGAAACCTGCATGAAAAGTCATGTAGTAACTGCCATCCTCTCTAGTAACAGGCAGTAAATTTGCAGGATGAGCAAATCCAGAGTCAAAGATGAAAATGCCCAGAAAGAGTGTTTTTGTGGGTGGCTCTGCATAACAGAATAGAGATCTGGATCAGAAGGAATTAGAAAAAAATTATCCAACAGAAAGGAATTAAAGCTTTAAAGGCTCAGCCCTTGTTAGCATGTTTTATTCTGCCCACGGACAAAAACATGTGCAGCATTGCCAAATTTTTTAATCAATTCCACAGCAGTTGTTGTATGTTTTCTTGCACCCCAGTCCCTGAAGCCAATAGATTTGTGTGAGAGCTCTCCCTTCCTCTCTTCTTTCCTCCTGTCCAGCAATCTGTAATGCTATCGGGAAAAGCCCTGGAGACCCTGGCCTCTAGTGGTTCCAGAACCATAAGGCACGAAGAATATGCTAGTTTTAATATCCTGTGATTTTACTGCAAATCCCATGATTTATAAGTGTTCAACATGTAATTTCTGAGTATTGAGAGTTCCCTCTCTGGGCAAAAGAGATGGTGGGCAGGGGCACCAGGAAGGAGCTGGGAAGGTGATATCCAGCAGCTGCAGCCCTGAGCACATGGTGAATACCACTTCCACTCAACTCCCCACCCACTAAACAGGAGAGGCAAGTGGTTGCTGGAAGGACTGGTTGCTCTGTATTTGTGTATGCAACCAGTTATCTACCATGCTTCACCTTCCACACTTATCCAGACAGCCATGGTGATAGGAGAGACCATCCAGTGGGAGACAGCTGCAAGCATGGAGTAGAAGAAATGTACTGCTGCACCCAGAGCTTTCAGCCTGCAGAAGGAACAGTGCCCCAAAAGGCATGAGAACAGCAGATGATACTGCCTTGCTCTACTCCCTTGGTCAACACAACGAAAGGAAAACATCAGCAACATTTCTGCTGAGGTGATCTCCCCTGAATTCCAGTTCCTATGCTTCGCTCTCATGCTTGCTAGACATACCTCTTAATAGGAAAGATGCTAAGTGGTATGGCAGATGTACCTCAGGGAGGAAAGGTGGAAAGCTCTGGCCAAACCCAACAGGTGAATTATCTAAGGAACTCCAACTCCAATGTCAAGGAAAAAACAAGAAAATCAAGGGGCTTGCTGGAAGTGACTCCATCCTAGCAGGCAGACAAAGCACTTCAGTGGGCTCAGCTGGAGGCAAAAAATCCTTCCCCCTCAGGATGTGAAGGGCAGTGTTCCCTGCTCTCTGCTCTGTGGTGGCAGGTAGAAGGAGAGCCAGGGAGGAGCTACAGCAAATGTAGAGGAAACTCTGCAGACTAGACCCCAAGAGAACTGAGCCAAGGTTGAAACATTTTTAGAAGTGTGGGGCATGGGAGAAATTCAGCTTCAACATGTTTTGATTTTACTCAGAGCACTTTCAAGGTCTGCAATACAGAACTTCAACTACCACTCCAGGGGTCTGGCACTTTGCCTTTCTTCTGATAGTATCTACTTGCTGAATGGACTAGACACTGCTGTCATGTTTAGGAAAGGTCTGTGGGTCTCCATCCATTTTCAACTGGTTTCTCTTGCAGATCACAGAGGGTTGCCAGTTATGACTTGTCCTCAGAAATATGCTTTGCCTTCATGCAACATGCTTTCCTTCAAAAAGCCTCTACTTGCAATTGAACCTGATTTAGCAGTTCCTTCCTGCAGAGAGACAAGCAGGCTTCTCCTGCTACCAAGCTTGGAGCCAACCAGCCCAGTCCACTGCTTGAAGCAGGAGCCTGCATTCGGAGCACAGCCAATGATATCAGCATCTACAGAGTATCATCCGGCATCTTTTAGGAGTGCCAGGGCAAGGCTCAGGGTTGTGATTAGCATATGCTAATGACTGATTATAATATGTAAATGACACACTGGGTCAGAACTGCACGCCCATTCAAACTAATGAACTGTGCACTTTTTTGTAAGTGGCACCAGTAATTGGGCGCATCATTTTTCTGTTGCTGCTAGGCAGAGAATAAGGAAGCCATCTGTAACGACAGGCCAATGTTTGCAGCAATCCCGTTGAGAAGTAAAGGCAAGGACTGCTAATTTCCAAGTGTCCAGCAGGGAACCAGTACACATGCCTCCAGTCACCATCGTCACAATCCTTAGTATCTGAGCATGTAATTATATGGTCATATTTTTAGAAGAGATCAGCATTAAAGATAACTGTTGAAAACTCCTGGCCAGAGCAGCATGCAGAGATCTATTTGAGCACCTACTGCCTAAAGTGCAGAACACCTGGGTTTTGAAAATGCAGTTGTATGTGACCTTGCTGTAATGAAGAAAATATTAATATCACATTTGTGTGGTCTGCTCTTCTCTCTCAAAAATAAATTCTCCTGTAAAGTTACACTATTCTCTCTGAAGTAGACAAGTACACAGTTTAATATCAGAATGGATAGACTGTGAAACTTGCCAAAACTGATGTATTTCAACCCTCACTATTTACTTATTCTCTCTATTAATTAAAATTCTTACTCAGAATCTTTATCAAGAATAAATTAGTAAACAGAGTGATTCAAATATGGGTGGTTTTTTTGAAAAAATCAGATACATTTTACAAAGGGATATGATTATTCTTTTATCTTAATTTTAGATATGAAAACAAAGAACTGAAACAATTTGTGTTAAATGTCACATGGTAGACAGTCACCAGAGCTTGCAATAGAATGGAAATTGCCTGGCTGTCTATCTCTCCTGCAGATATTGCCCACAATAGCAGTAGAAGTATGGTAGAGTGACGTGATCAGACTCCAAAGCTGACAGTGCACAAGGCAGATCTTCACAGGCCTCAGGGTCAGGGCAGTATCAGTGCAGGATATCCCAGACAGAGGCCCAAACTGGTAACTCTCCACAGCTTTACACTGTGCCACATGGACTTGCTTATTCAGGTTTTCAATGGTTCACTAATTCCTGCAGCAGGTTCTGGGTTTTGGTGTAGACAAATCTCATCCTTATTAAGTCATCTCATTGATGTCACTTTTGGAATTAGCTCCTCCATGCAGTGATTTTCAGACTCTCCTAGCTTGTTTTCTCTGTTGTTCAAACTACTTATCTATATAAAGTCATTTGTGTCCAATCTTGGCTCTTTTTCATTTTTTCCATGCTGGGGTGGCATTTTGGGGACACAAGCATGCCATAATGCCTTTTCTATTATAACTAATTTAGAAAGCTCATTAAAAACATCTATTAATCCTTATTCATCTGTTCACATAGTCATTCTGACAGTGAAGGTATTTCCCTTCTGGCAATTTTATTAAGTGCGAGGAAGATATCAGTGCTGAGTTTCACTGCTTCTAAGTCATCCTAGAACACAGGATGTGCACATCATCTTCAATAGCCTCATGCTTATTTGACTCAGATTGGTTGTTCAGAGTCCCCTTGCGGGTGGAAGGGTCAATAATGAGGCATGAGGGGAAAAAACGTCTATTTTGACAAAACTGACCTAGTATAGCATTCCCAGAAAAACTCCATCAGAGGATATCTAGCAGTGAAAGGAAAGGGCAGCAAATTAACTGTTGTGATTTACTAAGTGAAAAGGCAGTCCTGTATCAGTGGGAAAACCCAGCAAATCTGATAGCAATCTGCAGATGGCAGTGTTAAACCCCTTGCATATGGCTCACTTTTGATGTCAATAGAAATATCAAAGAGGTCAGGATTGGGCCAGAGACTCCTTATTTCAATATCTCTGAACACACAGTCTCAGTATAACATTACATAAGACATCTCCAGTTCCCAAAATCTAAATACATAATTTGTCACTGATTATATGTGTTTGCAGCTGGCAGTGAAGGGTGTTATATTGTTAATGTCTTTCTGTAAGTGTTGGATGAATAGCTATCAAAACTCTACCATGTATATTGGCATTCATATAGCATGGTCGAAAAATACTTCAATCTCTCTCACTAACACAATCCCTCACTACCCTCTAAAACTAGAGGTTTTACTATTTTTCACATCCTTTGAATTTTTATTACATCTAAATAATAAAATGCATTATTAGGATCAATTTAAATCCATGGTATTTGCAGTTTTAGGATTTTCTCCACAGATTTGGCTCTGCTCTCCAGAATCTAAGCCTTCCCTTTACAGAACTGAACTTTCTCTTGCCTTTCTGGTTGCAAAGGTATCTTGGCAAGATTTAAATTCTGTACCTCTCCAATATAAGGCTTAGTGCTGAACAGAGACAGATTGAACTCAAACTTTCAAGCCACATTCCATTTATAAAATGAAGTCTAATAAAAAAAAGCTTATTTGGCTGCAGATAGGGTAGTCATGCTAGCAATTATGTTTCAAACTCTTTGTAACATTTGTAGGACTTATTTAAAATAAAATTAATAGAAAATGAATGTGATAGATGCATTATTTTCCAGTTGCAATGAATTTGAATAATATGTAATAATGTATCTAAAAATAATTGCTGCTCTTAATCATAGGTTTTGCTTCAGTGCTATCTGCTTAAATGACCCTAAGTCATAGAGTACTTTTTAGTGTCTCTTCCCATTTCTTAAAAATTGAATTGCTCTTGCTAAATGAGTGGTGGCTGTCTCTATTCCCTCCCCACAGACCACAGAGGATGAGAAAGGAAATATTATCTTGCTTCTATTTCCGAACATTTAGCTAGCTTTAGAGAACTTCTTGACTATCTACCTAGGGAATTCCCTGGTCAGAGAGGCTGTGCTGCACCTGGCTGGGTGTAAGATCCATGTAACTTGGAAATGGTGCCCCAGTCATTCAAACCACCAAGAGAAGCTTGGGACATACAAGGAACCACCTCCCCAGGGTCAAAACTACCCTCCCACCTCACCAGCAGTGACCAGAGGAGCACAGTCAATTATTCAGTACCACCACAGGGTCATCGTCCCCTGGCCACAGGCTCATTGATCTGTCATTGTTAAGAGAATCTCTAGTGTAAACAAGATTAAATCTTTTTGCTTTGTGGGGAAAGGAATTTGCTGCCACAGTGTGCCTACCTCAGTGACCCATCTGTGGGCTCTGCCTGTGGCTCTTAATCTGCCTGGGGTCCCACCAGTTGGCGTGAAGTCAGTGACTGGCAGTGAGTGGAAAACCACTGCAACCCCCAGGCCTTTGGCACCCAGCCCCACATCTCATCTGAGTTCTGCAGTATCCAGTGCAAGCAGATACAGCGAGACAAGACAACATTACCATCTATTCTGGTAAGATACAGAAGCTGATATTTTGCAGGGTATCTTAAGGAGAGAAGGGAGCTACAGGAAAAGCACATAGCCCGTTCTCTGTTCAGTCATCAAATGTATGGAGGCATCCCATCTCACAGATGCAGTTCAGCCAAGTGATATGGAACCAGATGCCATGACAGGCAGGTGTCACACAGCAAGCAAAAGAGGACCAAAGCTCCCATGGACTTCTTGATAGATCACACCTGAGAAGAATTCTGGAGGAAAAAGGCATGATTTCTCCAAGGACAATACAGTCCTAAGGCATAATAGGACAGTTCAGAGATTCTTAAACTCATGAGATTGGGTACTGGTAGCAATTCAGCCATGCCAGCAGAGAGCCTTCTTCTGACAAACTTACCCTAAGTGTCATCATCCAGGGCTTTGTGTATCCGCCATGGGAGAAGTAAAGCACAACCTCTTCTCCACAGCCCATCAGGGTTCACCCATTTTTCAAAGTCCCCTGAGAACTTCAGGCAGACGTCTGCTTACATCCAGGGGCTTTCAAATTGTCTTATAATCTTTTAAAAAGCTTTGTCTTACAACTTTTACTATGGCATGTGTGAAACATAGACCTGAATTTGGGTTTTTCATTTGGGAAGAGAGAGAAGCCAGAGGTTCAGTCACCATGCTCCAGAGCTGTGGAGCTTGCCTTGTAGCAAGAAGCTACACCTGGGACCTTCGGGAAGGTAGTCCCAAAAGAGCCACGTAAAGCCTGGAGGCCTGGCAGAACCCATTCATCCATAGTGTTGGCTTCATACCAGACTAGTACTCTTGGCAGCAAAGTGTGCTGTGCATTTAAAAGGTGGGTTTTATTTGTTGAAAGGATTAAACATTTGTAAAATGTTTGACAAATCAAACCTTGATTCAAATAAAGATAAGATGGCAAAAGCACTGCATATATTCAATGTTTGGATGTCAAAAAGCAGTTTAGCTCCAAAAATACTCCAAATCCACACCTTACTGGTTTTCTTTGCAGAAGTTTCCAAGGACTCCTAAGTGCCACTACAAAATGATACAAAGTGAATTGTTAAACCCACAGAGCTCACAAGTCAGAGCATAGGCAATAATAAACAACCAAATAAACAGGCGAAGAGTAGAAGGACAACTGGTTAAAGACAGCAGAGTTCCAGAAAACATTAATTACAGAGGTATCGATGTTCACAGCAGGCTGCCATCTCTGCCAGCCCGGTTTCTCATGATTCATGCCAGAGAAGCAGGTTCAGTTTGCCCCATATTTATCACTGATTTAGCATGAAGTACATATTAAAAGGATTTTTTGCCATGGGCTCTGGCCTCACTTAAGTGAGAGATACCAAGCAGCCTTGAAATCTATTATGTACAAAAAAAATACAGAAGTTTTCACTGGACATAGAGTGCAAATTATCCATTCTGAGTCTCAAGGAAGCTAAGCTTAGCTAGCTAAACTAACACAGATATCAACTGGGTTTTCTGAAGTTACATTGCATGGGCCAAAACCTGAAAATTCATCAGAAGACCCATATACCAGAGTACTTAGGTGGCTGGTTAAATCAATAAGTCATTTACATTTTTAACATTTACTGTAGAATGTTGGAGCACACCTTCTGCAGTAAAAAGAAACTGGGAGAAAATGCACACAGAACTCCCGTTTTCTGGGAAAAGCCATAACAGCATCCAGTTGCTTTTTCCCGGCACAGGTTTTGCAGTGTGTACTAATTCTGAGCAAATATGGTTTGGACAGGTTTGATACTGTTCATTTCTTTGTTTTATGGTATGACTGTGGGAAATAGCGAGGTGATAAATACATTGACTAGCCATGGTTCTTGCCATCCGTACAAAGTTTGCTTCATTTTTCCCTCTTTACTGGTTAAATCCCACCAGCTTATTCCCGTCAGTCAAGGCTTATGTGAAGTAGTGATCCAGTCAGCCTCAGGCTAGGTAATGCAGGGTTTTGGCCCTGTCTGACTTTGGTTGTATTGTGTTACCTGTGATATTCTCTAACCAAGAGAGAATTGCAGAGCTATTGAGAAGTGGAGCAAGGGCTCGTCCCACCACAGCAGCATCCTTCCTGAGAAGCTAGCAGCTCTAGACAAGCTGAAAGTGAAATTTTAGTATGGCCTTGGCAGTGTTCCATTGGCATGTCCCCAAATTTACACTACTGTAACCAAGATGAGTGCCTGTGCCAGCATCTGTATTATATTAAAGATAAATTGGACAAGATGTATTCATATCTGAACTAAACTCAGCAAATAAAAAATGAACTTAACAAAATAAAATCAGATGGTCTGACTCATCCTCTTTTGAGAGATCCTGATAAAATGTGGCTGTTCCAGAAGTTCTGATGTGATCTTAATAAAAGATGACACTGTGAAAAAGGCGGGGGGGAAAGCACGGCAGGCGGGAAACTTGACAAAAAGAAGTTTTCACTGTGCCTGGATCCCAGCTCATATAAATGGAAATAGATGAGAGACCTCAGCTTCTTTCATTGACATATGCAGCATAAAATCACTGCATAGGCAGAACACTGTGAGCATGCCCAGTAGGTAGGCACCAGACTATAATTTCTTGTTAAAAATACCAAAATGTACCAGTTTAACTGCAAGAATGAGGACATGATATGAAACAGGCATGAGCTAAAGTACAAAACAGGAGGGATGACTGTAGCCCACCTCTTCCTACTTCCAAAAAAGCTGCCTAATCATTAGCCTGGGGAGTCATGCTTTCACTCGCCTTTTCTCCTTTTCTCAGTGAATTCAAACCATTTTTCTGCACAGTGGTGCAGCTTCATGAGGAGTGGTAAAGCATTCCCAGAAAAGTCTATAGTCTAATGACTAGAAGTGTGTTTGAATTCTTTCCAAAGAGGATAGAAACTGAGTGTGGATTTCCTACTTTCCAACCCCTGGGCTGATGCAAGACAGAAATGGTGATGGTTGCTTTTCCCCAAGTTTTTAAAACATAGTGAGGTCTTCAGAGAGTTTTACAAGGAACTTGGTCTGGCCAGGCTGCACCAGGCATGCTCTGAGAGCATCTCCAAAGCCTAGCAAGGGGCTGACATGTCCTGTTGTTTGATCATTACTGTGAAGGAAGGGGTTGGGCAGACGATTTGTTTTCATACCTTGATGGACTGAAGGAATGGTAGTTAAGAGGGAGAGAATATGAGCATAACAGTAAAGGTGGAATCATCTACTTCAGAACTACAGAAAATACCTTTGGATACCAGGTAAAGGAGCAATCACAGCTCTACAGCCATATCCCTCAGTGTCTTATTGAGCTGCCCACTTGCCAGGTGTTTGGCCATATCATTTAAATAGCAACATTCCTTCATCTGTCTTATTTTACATACCAATGTGTCATCTGTAGGGGTTGTGTCCTCACATCTGGGCCCATTCTGTCCCTGTAGGGGACAGTCTCTCCTGATGCATGCCTTGGCTCCCACGGACATCAAGCCCAGGAGCAGCAGCCAGAGTGAGAATACAATGTCCTTGAAATCATTCTGCTCTATGGAAGCTGAGGATGCAGACAACACACAGGAGAGGGATGCACTCTACAGGTGAGATCAGATGCAGCCAGCGATCTAAAGGATCAGTCAAATGGTTTCACATGGAGCTTCCTCTCCAGTGGCACTTACAGCCTTGCCAGCAAAGCCAATGTCCTTTAGGGCTTGCACCCAGGACACTGAATGTAGGAGTGTTCCCATGTGAACTCTGGCAGTTCTTTATCAGTAAAGTCAAGGAAAAAGAGATGATAACCCAACCAGGCATGAGAAGACCTTTGTAATGGGATCATTAAGATCAACCTGAGAGTACATTCACAAATATCATGACAACATTGTGGATGCTAAGTGCTATCTAAAAAATGCACTCCTGTCTAAGTGCTAGTATTAGACAAGGTGCATTCTTGTCAAACACTGTTTGGTCCAGTAATTGAAAAGGATCATTAAACATTTACTGAAAGTCAAACTGGCAACACAAGGATGAATGGAGCTGTACTTCAATACCCCATAGCTGTCACTGATACCACACATTATGTGGCAGCACATTTCAGGTTTGCAGGAGGAGAGTCAGTCTTCTCATACACATATACATGCAGCTAAGGAAGGTGACATTGAAAGGGGACACTCTTCCACGTGTGATAATCCTCTGTGATCTTGTCTTAGAGCAGCACTGGATGTCAAGTTGTAGCAAAGCATCAATATTTGCACTTGCACTCCATTCATACAGACACACCTACAGATTTCTTTCACATGAATATTTGATATGACAACAGATTTGATATCAAGTAGGCAGAGTTTGAATTATTTAATTGTTTTCCTAGAGTATTTTATTTTTTATTACTTAATGAATGCTGACTTTGTGATTGGAGCTGGACAACCACAAAGTAAGCCTTAACTCCAATGTGCTCATGAGCTGACCTAATGAAGTCATAGAATCCTAGAATGGTTTGGGTTGGAAGGGACCTTGAAGACCACCTAGTTCCAACTTCCCTGTTCTGGGCAGGGACATCTTCCACTAGACCAGGTTGCTCAAAGTTCCATCCAAACTTGGCCTTGGTGGGCCTTCATGGCTTTGAGGAATTCTAGCCTCCATTAAATTCTGATGCATGATGTTGTCTCAACACAATCTTCAAGATTAACCAGACTGGCACCAAACCTACAGATGAACACTGAGATAGTCTCCTGGTAAAACAGACCATGGATCAGAGTCAAACCCAGGGTCAGAGTTTCTGCAAACTCCCACCTCTCTTCTCCCCTCCTCTTATCAACCCCTTAGCTGCAGCAGACAGAACTTTTCTCAAGATTTGATGTGACGTATTTAAGATGTGAAAACAACAGAGGAAAAATTGAAATGTTTGTGATCCATTATGCAGAAGGCTCATATTCTGCATGAAAATATTATTTACTTGAGTTTTCTATTCTAAAACTTGATTTTGCATTCAAGATTTAAGGTCTCCATGGAGGTGGAAAAACACTTTGAGACTCTGAGGCTTTGAAATGCTGAATTGCCTTGTATAAGATAAAATCGATATTTGGGAAAAAAAAGCAAAGTGGAAATTAATGTTCTTGTAATAGGTGAGTAGCTTTTACACAATTATTTCATGGTGATAGACTTGGTTTTGATGTAGCTTAATTAGCAGAATATAAATTATATATGTTTTTTTAAAGATGTGCATATGTATATTACAAGATTTTTTTATTTCATTGTGGAGCAAACCATTTGATGTGGCTCTGCAAAAAGCTCTAATACACATCAAAAAGCAATCAACAAACTCTTTGAGTACATCAAGCAGGATAATTTAGATGGTTTTTAATCAGGATTATGAAAATATAATTAGGTGGTTTCATGTTGGTTGGTGAGTGCGTAGGGAAAAGTGATTCTCCAAACAGAAAAATATGGATAAGATTACCCAGGAGCCATGAAACAACCACACACACATGCATACACAAACCAAATAGAAAATACTTCTGGCCTGCTTCTCTAGTAGATCAGCAGGTAACATGTTTAAATAGAATGTCATTTCCTTTAGGATGTCAGGAAGATTTTATTTAACAGACAGATTACACAGAAGGAGCTTTGGAAAAATGCCCCTTTTTAATGTGCTTGAAATCATTAGTCTGCAGTTTAATAAAATAAAATCCTCTTTTCAGAATTTAGTCAATGAGCAAAAGATGCACTTTGGGTCTAATCAAACTAGAGTTTTACTGAAGGAAACAAGAGAGTGCTTTAACTATGTCTGGGCCTTTAGTACCAGACCAAATGGCACATCTGTTTGCAGGGTATTCAGGTGAAGCCTCCTCTCTTCAACCACTGCAAATGCCTGCCATTCCTTAATTCCAAGGAATACTGACTAAAGGCTCCTTTCTGAAGAGCTGCCACATCTAACCAACCTCATCTTTGCAGGTTCTCTTCTCATGTTCTCATTGCTCAAAGCTTCCCTGTGGTTTTAGTTCTTTTTGATGTGCTGATCCTGATCTCTGTTTCCCAAAACCTAACTTTTCTCTACAGCATTTGATTAATCCTGAACACTGTGGGCCATGTGCCATGATATCCACCCACTTACATCAAACTATCTTAAATATTTGAAGTGTTATTCTCAAGTCCTTTACTTTTATGTTGCTAGCATTACATTTCTGGTTGTCTGTGAGCACTGAGCAGATGTTCTCACTATTCATAGATCCATCTTCTGGCTGGATGTAGATAATCCATAACCCCACAGTACCCTCAGAACACGCCTGTCTGTACATAATCCTCACACCAATACTCCTTCTGTCACGTTCTTCCCTCATCTGACTGGTTCTGGCAAAACAAGGTTACCACTGTCAGCTTGCCAATACATTAAAGAATTAGAGAGACACATTTTTTACTTTTTGCTGTAGTGAAAACTGCCTAGTTTGTCCTTTCTCTTTTTTGCCTCTCCTCACTGGGTCCTATTTCTTGTGTCGAGAAAGTGATTATCCCTGTAGTGATGGCTAGAGATATCTCAATAATCTCCGGCAATCTCATGTGGATCCCTAACAAATACTCTCCCCACTTCACACAAAAGGCTAGATCTGTTTTCAGTGACTTAGAGGAAATGCATTTCATACTGTTATAGTATTACAAATTACTTCAGATGTTTTTTAAGCACTCTGATTTTTTTTTTTATTTAGATACATAGTTTTGTTAGGAATCCTATAGAATCATATATTGTGGGAAGAAAAAAAATACCAAGTTTGTAGATGTCTGGAAGTAGTTTGGGGTTTTTTGTCATCTAAACATGAGTTAACAGTGTGCCCTTGGAGGCTCTTATGAAAGAAAATGCCACCTTTGAGTCACTCAGTCTGAAGTTAAAAGTAAAGTCCTTATGTGCTGAAATAGCAATCACAGAACACAGTGTAGGTGAAAGTCAGAAGTTTGGTTTTTTAAGACTAAATGAAACAGCAATTAAGTGCCCTTTAATTTAAGAGCAAAGGGAACAATAGAAATCACTGCCCAGAGCATGGCTCAGCTTCACTAGACAAGAGCAAAAAGGGCAGGAGCAGAGAGCACACCAGCAGCTCTCCTGGGTGAAGTTGTGAGTGAAACAGCTGGGGGGGGTTGCATGTTGTAGGTGGATGTTTGAGAGAATGAAAAATAATGAGAAAAGAAAAGACATTGGGAAAGCCACCTGCAGGAAAGGAATGGAGCAGTGTCAGACAGTGAAACAAAAATACAGTTCTTTTTGGCTGAGTGCTCCCTAAAAAGAGACTTTCACTTCTAAACACGGAACTACTTTGCTTTACTGCCTTACTGTAACAACACTTTGCTGTAGTAACAACCTCTGGAAATAAACAGGGCCTTTCCCAAAGAAATCCTGGGTTCCTATCATCCTCTTCCATTCCTAATGCAACAAAGACAGCAAGGCCCAGATTTTGGATAGCTACTTGCACCATGGGGACAAAAATACTAGCTGGCATCAAAGTCTGTGCTGCACAGATTAGATCTTCTTATCAAGAGTTAGAAAGATGAAGAACTACTGCTCTCTGCCTGGGAGGATGGGGTCTATGCCTTCCCATGTGCTGTTGCAGGCAGCATTGCTTTCTTCCTTTTTGGAAGACTGCTAAAAACTCTGGCCTGAGCTGTTACTGCTGAAGTGAATGGGAGTTTTGCCATTGACTTCAAGGAGACAAGAAGCAAATCGGGCCCTCTGCTTGCAAATCCAGTCTTTATAGTCCTTTCCAGATATTAAATAAAACTGTGCTTGGAAGCAATTTCAATGCCAGCAAGCTGGGCCAGTTTGCCATGGATTTCAAGGATGCCCAACAATGTAATGTTTATTAGGATACAAATAAAGTGTCTTCTTCACAGTGCAATGTGCAATTTCCTTCTCAGTAAAAATATAAAGGTGCCTTATGTGCAAACAATTTTAGCATTTCTGTTTTTATGCCATCTTACTGACAAGAAACTCCCAGCTGTTATAATTTGTCTCATCCTTCTCTCTCTTGTAGAACCAGCCTTTGTTCCTTTTTGCAGTGCCAGGGACTTGCTGAGCTCCACCTGATGTGATTTGTCCAGGCATTAATAATGCATCTTCAAGATGCAAGATGCATGAATTCCTTTAGTAACAGATCCGCCGGCAGACTGCCGCACCGTATTGTGCCATTTCCCCAAGATGGGGGAGGCAAGAGGGCCACACAGGCATCATGCACCGCACAGGTCATCCAGCCTGGGAGCGAGGGGGGTCCTCTTATTACAAGGGGGTCGCTACATCCTCAAGATGAGGTCAGGCTGAGGATAATGAACATTACAGGAGACGTTCCTCCAGCAGGCAGGTCCTTACCCGCCATCCAAGGAATCCCTGCGGGACGACCTCAGGTGTCCAGACTGACAGTGACTTTAGGAGAGATGGCAAGCAGGGGTCTAGTGCTGCCCCGCTGGCGAGTGCTGTCCCTAAACATTACGAAACCAAATCAGCTTTGCCTCCGAGCGCTCCTCTCAGCCTCCCCTTCCGTCAGGACAGCAGGGGTCAGAGCTCGGCACCCGGAGGATGAGCTTTATGGACGGTGTGTGCTGCGGAAGGGAGGCTCGCCCTGGGCAGACACAGCACCCGCCTGGTCCTCACCCACTCCCGAGGACCGCGGAGGGATCTGACGGCCACCTCCCGCACCAGATGTCCTCAGTGCCGCTTTCCCCGTGCGCCAATGTGTATGTGTGTATATATATCTATATCTACAGATCTCGTTTAATCGATACGATCTCTCGCAGAGCCGCGCTCCCGGACCGCGGCTCGGCTCTGCCGGCGTAGCCATGGAAACGGCTCCGGCTCCCGGCGTGGGGCCGCCCCGCGGCCGCGTCCCAGGCCCCGCCAGCACAGCCACTGTACAGCCCCGCCAACTGCTCGGCCCCGCCAGCCCAGCCTCGGCACTGCCTCGGCACAGCCCCGGCACAGCCCCGCACCGCCTCGGCACTGCCTCGGCACGGCCCCGGCACAGTCCCGGCACTGCTCCTGCCCCGCCAGCATTGTCCTAGCCCCGGCAGCACAACCCCGGCACAGCCCCGGTCCCGCCACCACAGCCTGGGACCCATCACGTGTAGACATTGTGTCCTCCAGGACTCGCAGGCGTTGCTGTTAGTGATCCACAAGGTTACAGACCTTGCTGCTGTGTCGTTATGTGCCCACTGTAGGTACATTCTCTGCACAGAGAGGCCTGGGCGTCCTGCTAGAGAACGAACTGTCCGTGAACCAGCTGTCCAAGACCAGTGGTATACTGGGATGTGTTAGGAAGAGCATTGCCAGCAGGTTACAGGAGCTGATCCTCCCTCTCTACTCAGCCCTGGTGTGGCCACGTCTGGAATGCTGGAATGCTGTATTCAGTTCTGGGATCCCCAGTACAAGAGAGATGTGGAGCTCCTGGAGTCCAGCACAGGGCAACAGGGGTGGCTGTTCTTACAAGGAATGGCTGATGCAGCTGGGCCTGTTCAGCCTCAGAAAGAGACAAGTCAGAGGGCATCTCATCAATGTGTATAAATATGTAAAGGGAAGGTGTCAAGAAGATGTAGCCAGGCTCTTCTCAGTGGTAGCAGGCAATTGGATGTTGGGCAGACACTGATGAACAGGGGTTTCCACCTGAATATGAGGAAGAACTTCTTTACTGTATGAGTGACCACATACTGGAACAGATTGCCAAGAGAGATTGTGGAGTTTCTGTCACTGGAGATATTTAAGAATCATCTGGATGAAATCCTGTGCCATGTGCTCTAGGATGACCCTGCTTGAGCAGGAAGGTTCGACCAGATGACCCATTGCAGTTCTTTCCAACCTTTGCCATTCAGTGATGCTGTAATGCACACATACAAACAACCCATTACCAAGACAACATTTCTGGTAATATTTTCAAGCTTCCCAGTGCATCGTAATGTCAGCCATCACTGAGGCCTTTGAGAGAGAGGAGATCCTTTCCCAAAGGCTTTGGCAATCAGCAAGGGAATCATAAATCAGCTCAGTATGAATGCAGTCAACACCGACAGCCAGTACACTCTGCCATCTATGCATTACACAAAATTTGCTGTCAAAAGCCACCAAAGCTGATGCAGGCAAGCCTGGCACAGCTGTTTTAGTGTGGGCTGCCGCCAGCTGTCACCTTGGGTTGATGGATGTCAGTCATGTCCCCTCCACACACAAGCACCATCAAGTAAGGTGGGCTGTAATTAGTGTGACATTTCCCTTTGTTTGACAGGCTTTTGAACATTTCAGGAAAATATATGCATCTTCTTTTCATGTTCACAGAATCACAGAATGGGTCAGGTTGGAAGATATCATAGTGGGTCACCTGGTGATCCTGGTCAACCTCCCTGTTCAAGCAGGGTCATCCTAAGAGCACATAGCACAGGCTGTGTCCATATGGTTTTTCAGTGAGGGAGACACCACAACTTCTCTGGGCAATCTGTTCCAGAGCGCAGTCATCCACACAGTAAAGTACTTCTTCCTCATGTTCAGGCAGAGCTTCCTGTGCCTCAGTTTCTGCCTCTTGCCTCTTATCTTATTGATTGGCATCACCACTGTGTCTGCCCTTTTGACACCAACCCTTTACATACTTACCCATATTAATGTGGTCCCCCTCTCAGGTATCTCTTTGAGACTGAACAGGCAGTTTTTCTTTTTATGTTTCTAAAATCACATTGCCATATTGTGTTTCTTTTTAAATAAAGGCCTTCCCCCAGGCTGTCAGTTGGGAAGAATATAAAAAATTGTCAATGTGTCTCTGAGACCAGTGAAGTGCCAAGAGGTAGGGGAATAATGGGAGAGGTAGGAAAGGAAGACAGTCTCTGTGAGGATCATTTTTAAGAATCCAAGGAAGTCAAAAATGAACCAGAACCCTCCATCCTTTAATTAGACGATAGTTTTCCCATTTTATCCACAGTGAGCTTTATGGGATTCTTTTTGGTTACAGTCAGAATATTTCTGTTGTTTTCAATAGGAGTTTGACAGGGTTTTTGCATACACATAGTAGGATAAATGTTCGTACATAAATTTATATTTAAAAAGGCAGGGAAACAAATACTCCTGTGAATTTTGTTTCCAAAAGGCTTCCAAACTGTCTGCAGAAGTCATCTGGAAATCACTTTTTATTTTTGGAGACTCTGCACCTACAGACCAGAAACAACAGACTGGGATTCTACTGATCCTTCATGAACAAACTGAATTACAACTCACAAAAACTCTGATACACCATCCAGTCTTTAAGCAATACATAGGCTAAAATATATTCAGATTAACAAGTCACAGAAGAATTTATGCAGCGAATGAAATTAATAGAAATTAAAATGTGGTCGTTGATCAACCACAATTAGGAAACAGAGCTAAATTCAACAAATCATCTGTTTGCAACTAATAGTTTTCCTAGGTCTCATGATAGATGTGGGTAAATGTTGACTGACTAATTATGACAACAGAACTGAAGAGAGAGCTGAGAAATGAAAATTAACTAGTGCCTTTCCTGAATTAGTGTCAGAATCTGTTGACACAGGTCTGCAGCATTGTCATGAAATGTCCCAAGTTCACAGGCTGGGCTTTTTTCAATATGTGGTTTGTAAAAGTCTGCAAATTCTTGACTTTCTCTCTTGATATAAGGAAAGAAAAAAGCATAATTTTTTTAATATTAAAATTTGACTTAAGTTTTGGGCAACTGAAAAAGGGTTACATGCTGTGAAATACCAAGCAGTCTTTCTTGCTCCATCATTTACGGCATTTTGAAGAGAAGAAATGTACCAGGCTCCTGTGAGTGGTGAGCTAGCCTTGCAGATCCTCCAACATATCAAAGAAAAGGAAGCTTTCCACCGGAGAGGCAAGGAAACAGCCAAAATATTACCTGACAGATCTGGCCTTGCATCGTGTTGGGTTCAGATTCAGAAGTTATCAGAGGTGGTGTTAAGCTCCCTACCCACACCTTCCAGCTTTTTGGTTGTAGGAAGATTTCTACACGTGCCAAGGAACGTTTTATCAATCTGCACCACACTGGATCCACTGCAAGAATTTTGTATAAGGAAATCTAGTTACTGTAAGTGCAGAATACAATTTGAACATCCCCTCTGTCCCACATGATTTTCTTCTTGTTGCTCCACAAGGCTGGAAAGGATACTACAGTTTTTTTCATGTTAATTCTGACAATATTTTATTTGAAAAACTTTGTTAAAGGAATCCTTTAAAACAGAGTGAAATGATGGAAAGTGCCTTGTGCCTGTGTCACATATATGACTATTCTGAAAACAGACTTCCTATTGTGTCAAGATTGGACATTTTGAGATATTTTCTTGTCATATACTCAGATCTTTAAAATTTTTTATGAACTGCTATTCCAAGAACAACCCAATGTGGATAAAGCTGATAATTTTACTCTGAAGGGTTTTTTAAAAGATTTATTTTGACTTCAGTTTTCATTAAACTTCAGTAGCCGTAATTTGCTGGCACTTCAATTAAGCAGAATGGTTTGTTATTCATTATGTTTTCTTCCCAAAAACATTTTGTATAACCATAATTCAATGAAGTTCTTGCTTTGTGAACCCTTCTGGTTTTAATGATTTCTGATTTTCGCATTTTTCAGAGCAGGGTGAAAATGTTTAATATTTCTTCTGAATGTTGGTTTTATATGTTGAAAGTGGAGCTCCAGGTTACAAATGTCAGACAGGACTACCACAATTTACATCAAAGTAGACATGGGGCCAGCCCTAGTCCAACACAGGATGCTTCCTAGAATTGCCAAAATTATCTGTTTCCTGCCATTTTCTGCAATCCTTGTCATCACTGTCATATGTTCACTGAGACCCATCAAATGTTTCTTAGACAAATGTCATGCTGAATAACCCCTTTCTCTCTTACTGAGGAGATTTGGTTAGAAGTCCTCAACTAGCAGCACCATTTGCAAAATCTGTGTCTCAGGAGTGGTGAGCTCAAGGTGAAATAGCAAAGGAACTTCACAGAGCACTAGATGGGGACAGCGTCACAAGAGGCCTGCTGAAAACACAGCAAAGCACTGACCTTGGCCGGCAGCTCCCTGACCAGGGAGCATGGAGGATTAGTGGGCAAAGAGAAAAAGTCTTATGGGGCATGGCTGGGGGAACTGGGGTTGTTTAGCCCAGAGAAGAGGCTTAGAGAAGACCTTATCACTCTCTACAACAAACTAAAAGGAGGTTGTAGCAAGGTAGGCATCTGTCCCTTCTCCAGAGAAGTAACTGACAGGACAAGAAGAAATGGCCTCAGGTTGTGCCAGGGGAAGTTTAGATTGGATGTTTGGGAGAAAGGGCTGTCAAGCATTGGAACAGGCTGCCCAGGGAAGTGGCTGAGTCAGCACCTCTGGAGGTGTTTGTTTATAAGAAGAGTAGCTGCAGCACTTAAAAACGTGATATGGTGTAGTTGGCAGTGCTGGGTTAATGGTTGGACTCAACCTCCGAGGTCTTTCCGAGCCTGAAAGATTCTATGATTCTATGATTCCAAGACTTCTGTGTGCTGTGTATTCCCCCTTCCCTTGAACACCTCTTGAAGAGTTGGACATAGCTGTTGTTCAGGCATAACTCAATGAATGCCTGGACATGAGAAGGCACAACACCTCGCCTCTGGATGTTGTTCTATTGACAGTCACAGGAATGACCAGGAGGGTAAGCACTGCTAAACTCAAACACATCGGAGCTGGGAAGAACGCCTGATTACAACTGCCTTCACCAGGTCCCGGTGGTAACAGAACTGATGCATTCAGGCAAGGTGATACAGGTCACTGTTGCTGGGGTAGTGAGGGAAAGATAAGAAAGTGAGAAGAGAATAGCATCTCTGCCTTGCTGCTCAGGCCCGTCAGGCAGATAAACCACAACCAAGAGAGCCTGGCTGGCCCCAGTGGAGGTGGTCCCTTGACGTCCCCGAGGCAGCCCAGGCCATGGCAGAGGATCCAACCATCAAGGAAGCAGCTGGCCTTAGCAGGCAAAAAAAAAAAAAAAAAACAGAACAGAGCCAGAGGCAACAGCAGTGGAAGAGGCAGGGGGGAGCTGCTCTGAGAGCTGTTTATTCAGAGACACTACCACTGCCCCATACAACCCACCACAAACAAAATCCATTTTTGTAGGTATATGCATTTTATAGTAAAAAGTTATGGAGCTTTAATGTTTCCTTAACTGCTCTCATTTATAAATATTAGTAGGCAGACTGTATTTTCTCTATACACAATTTCATAACAATAGAGTGCATCCCAGCTTTGCAAAGCCCTAGTCATCTATTTCCCTAGGGTAAGAAATCTCTTATGAGAGACAAGAGTATTCAGACTTTCTTTCTTAACATTTACAGAGAGGCAGGGAGATTTGGGGGCTCACTGTGTTAAACATTCAAGATTTTAAGAAACTCACAACATTTCAATATTCTAATGATCTCCTGAAGGTTACACTGTTACAGCTTTTTTTGTTGTTTATTCATTTGGGGCTTGCATCATTATGTAGCCTGGTATGATATATTTTTCTTTGCATCAAAGAATATCAAACTAGAGTATGTACAAAGGAGGTAATGGTAATTGTTTCTGCTAACTATTTAGTGCTTTAACCAAATTTGGCTGTATACTGTGCAAGGATTTTAATCACTGCACTATTAGATGAAAGGACAGTAGAGGTAATTCCCCCTTTTCTCCCCTTCCCCTAATCTTCATCACAGGTATCAACATTCCACTTGGAGACTGAGAAAACCTTTTATTTGTGGATCTCAGAAAAGATAAGACTGACACAGAAGCCAAACATTGCCAAGGTTAGTAAAGGTGTTCAGAGAACATGAACTCTAGAAATCCTCTATAAGGTGGATCTTTAGCACCTCCAGACACATTCAGGAGTTTTAGGGTCACAAGTCTAAACTTGGGCACCTGCAGGTAGACTAAGAGCAGTATTAGATACCTGACCTTTTTTTTTTTTTGTGCCTAACCCCAAAGTATATTCTAAAGGGTACAGGATACGACTCCACAGCTTTGACCATGACCCTGATTTAATAACTTCTTGCACACTGGAAGGCATTTGTTCTTAGGCCAAAATTCATCATCTCTATGAACCACTGCCATGCTTTGCACTGGTTTGCTAGAATTAAGTCTCCACTTCAGAGAAAAAAGATGAGTTTTAACTGGTTTTGCTGTAACTTAACTGGTTTTAACTGACTCCTCGGTCCCTTCAGTTGTTAAGTTGTATGTGAAAAAAATTATTCATTGTCCCTGAACTGATGTGGTGAGTGTGCCAACAGCCTTTTGAGAAGCCTGCTGTCTCTATGCTCAGATCAGCAAGGCAGTCAAGCACATACTTTCCTTCAGGTATGTACTTAGTCCCCTTAACTCGCTGCTTTCACAGCAGGTTAGAAGAGCAAAGCACATACTTAAAGGTAGGCATACACTTACCTTTCCCCTTCCTTATTACAGCACTCAGAACCAGTGAAGAACCCTAACTGTAGCCAAATTCCTGTTTCTACTAATTCTGAAAACAAGCACAAATGTTTACTTAAAATATTAATATGCTTACCATATCTTATCTTTGACATAATTGCTTTAATTAAAGGAATTTATAAAAACTAATGTTACGCCTACATGCCCTAGCAGTAATGTGTGAGAATAATGGAATTTGGAGTGGCTGATTTATTAATCTTAAAATATCTACTTGGAGTGGAACAGGTAAAGTTGTTAATTGGGGAGAAATACATGATTTAGTCTTGGATGAGTTGTGTTTATACATATATAGGTTTACACTATATGATTAGATTTGGACATATTTTTTCATGTTTATAATTTATAAAATAGAAAAAAAATGAAGCGTGTCATTTTACTGTTTCTGATAGAAATTTTTTAGATTGTAGTGGCCTTTGATGTGGACAAAGTTTACAAGGCAAAATTACCAAGATCTTTAATACTCTATGTACACCAATGTTAATATTGTATACTTCATATACTTGTATAAGCAACCCTAGTCTACTATCCTGTCCCTACACACATCACACGCATCTTTCTCTAATGTATTTCCTTCTGTGCTCCACAGAAAGCTTCCTTCAATCTGTTTCCAGTGCCTTGCAGTCAGGTGAAGTCTTCATTGACCTCTTCATAGCCATTTCTGCCCTCCTGAACCTGTGAACAACTTCTGATATTATTTCCCTAACTTTTTCTGGAAACTGATTTTCCTTTGGCTCCTCTGTCTCCTTCTACCTGTCCTTCTGCTTCTGTAATTTCTTTTTTGATATGTCCTAGTGCTTTGCAATCACCACTGACCATGTTATCCAACATCACCTCACTGACTACTCTTACTTCCTGCCAGCATCCCTCAGTCATCTCCTGGTTGTTATGTATATTGCAAACACATGCAAAGAACCTTCTTTGTCTTCCACATTAATACAACACTCAGTACCGGTCTGAACTCCAAGAAGTACGACATGTTAATGTCTGGCTCCTGTGACATAGGAGCTACCTGAAGTAAGGGTATATTTTACTTGCTAATTTGTTTAAACAATTGTTAAAGGAATGGCAATGTATTGTTTACACGTATTTGTTTCATGTCTTCTTTATGACACTGCCCTATCTAATGTGATTATGCAGCAAAATAAACAATGTCAAATCATTACTTCTTTGTAGGGAAGTCTAGTCTCTTAGACTACAAGTCTGGCATACTAGCCAAAAGCATGCATAATTTAAAAGGCACTTTGAATACTGCCAGAAAAATTGTGTGAAATATTGGTGAGCTTGAAGAGAAGAAACTACACAGAGGTTAAGTTGCATGAGAAAATCTTTTTCACAACTACAATGCTATTAAAAAATAAATGACTTTTTTTTTGTGTGCATATATTCACATCAGTGTTGTGGTACAGCTCAAAGACTAGAAGAGAATCCATGTCAAGAATGTATTTGTTTGTGTCCCCACCTGTTTGGAAAACTACACAATCGATCAGTGCAAGAAATACAATTATGTACTCTGAGTAGGAGTGCTAAGATGTTGAAGGTTAGTCAAGCTTACTGTACAGGTCATCTTTTTTTGATACGGATGTTCTCACCCGACCACCTTCACTCCTCACCAGCATGCTCAGCCAAGTGAAGAACTGCTAAACCAACAAGAGCTGCATAAGACACAAAGAGGAATGCAACTTTGCTTCAACCTTGAGTCTGTCCTTATGTCTGTCCTCAGCCTGGACATAATAACTGCACACAGAAATTTAATTTGACAATTACAGATTTTGAATTTAGAGAACATTTTGCTGTTGCTTATCTCTGCCCTTGCCTGTGAGTTCTGAACTGAGGTTCATAAGGTCATTAATTCTAATAGCAATGGGAAAGCAGGAGAAAGAGAGACACCATGGCATGAAACAAATATCTGAAAAGCAAGAGTAATTTAATGTTTAAATCCAATCTCCTTTCTATTATGTTAGGGAACTTGAGCTGTGCTTTTTTAATCTTATCTTCTAGGATTTTTTTTTCCTCAGGAAAACTTCCCCATAAATTCACAAAACGTTCTGGCACTTGGTATGGTTTTACACTCTGAGAATTTATTATTCATGAAATAGGTCTTTTGAAGTACAATTTCTAAGTACTGATGTTTTATCTTTAAGCGGTGAACATGAGCAGAGGCTTAAAGGCCCACTGACAATCACTCAGGAATAGCTCAACTGCTCATGTCTGGGCGAGGTCTTCCCCACACAGGGAACCTTTTGTAAATATTAGTTACTAGAATCACAACACTAATACATGTAGTTAATAATTATCACAATGTGCCAAAACTGCACAGTTTGCTCCCTGATTACAATATTAAATTGCTATTGAGCTGTGGTATTTGCTTCAGGCAATACTACTGAGAAGCCTCCAAAGACTTTGGTTGGCCTCCCTGCACAAGCTTGGGAAATGCATGCCTGCACAGAAAGCAGAGGCAGTGCTGGGGTTTGCCAGAAAACAAACAAAGCTCAGACAATAGAAGGAAAGTTTTATCAGAGCTGAAGTGTCCTTTCACTTGGGAACTGTCATCTCATGAAAGTAAAATTCGCACACACACTTGACTGGGGCTTCTGTGGCAGACCATTACCAAGAGTGAGGTGATTCAAGCTGTGTGTGGAGCATCCTGCACAGCCAGCTCTGAAAGCTTTGTTTTAGTTGCTTTTGATGGCATCTAAAAAGCTGCTCATCCACTTCAGAAAAGTCCAGAGGTTCTGCCTGACATGTTTTTGTTCATCTATCAATGGGTGTTTTCTGCTGATACTTTTGTCAGTTGTCCTGCAGATGAAGTAATTTGGGATGGCCAGTGGAAAGCATCATTGATGATACCATTGTTCATCTTGGTCATGTATTCAAAATTCATAATGGGTCTAAACACAAACCCTAATCTTCAGCTTCCAGTCTTCATTCTTTATGTTTCTAAATCCATGAACCAAACTGCCCAATTTGCAGAGTCTCCCTTTGAATATAAAGCTCAAAAATGGTTCAGTCTTTCTCCTTAGATTTTGGGCATTTGGACTGGTGTCAACATTCAGACAAGCTTAGGAAAGGGTCTAAAAGGTATAGTGATGTCTGAGCCCAGATCAGGTCACAGATTGAGGTTTTTTCTTGAGAACAAGAGTTAGAAAATGCCTCTGTGCTGACATCTAACTAGCGCTCAGTAATCTGCTATGTAAATGTAGCCCTTATTTGGTGGGAGGAGAAGGTGCAACAAATCCATCAGAAGCAAAGTTTCAAAACTCAGGATTCTTTGCCTAGGATTGAAGATGACTTCTCTGTGACTTTTCTAAATCAATGCATTCAATGTTTTTTGAAGTTCTGAAGACAGCATAGCCAGAAGGATTGCAGTTTATTAGGGTGCCAGTAGGAGTAGCCCAGGAATGCGATTTGCAGGTACAGATTCCAATCCTTGCACTTAAAAAGGCTGTTGAAAGAGAGAATGCAGGCTTTTGACTCCTTCTATAAAGCAAAGCCAGGTGTTTGCACTTGGAAAGTGCAGGTGCAGGTTTATGTACTTGGGTTTATCAGGCCCAAGTTGAAACTGTATCCCTTATGAGATCATAGGCAATTGTCCAGCTTCTGCATCATTAAGGCATGCTATTCATGTAGGTTCTGGGACTTAGTCTTGAAATCACTGTGCTGGGTTTTCTAACTCATTTTTTGGTGAGTTTATGGTTTCTTTTACAGAGCTATGTGAGTTACATGGGGCAAGGCTTCCATGCTTCTTCAGAAAACATATGTTAAATCGAAATAGTAGTAATATTATAACCCCTAGAAGGAGAAACAAAGAAAAAGGGACACATGTTTGCTGGCTACTTGCCTGAAACCGAGCATAGGTACCTCAGCTGAATTCAGTATTTCATTTCAGCATTTGAAACTTACCTCTGATGTTTCCTCAGAGAAGATCCTAGCACTACTTGTCCTTTTTTTTTATGTACTTTTGCTGAATTGCAGAATGTATGTTTCAGGACTCAGCTGTCAGCCTTGTCCAGAATGAAATGTCATTCTTAAATTAAATCACAAAGGTGTTAAAAAGAAAAAGGAAAATTTTGTCTCTAGACTATTTTCAGGGTTCTTCTGAAACCCAAACTTAAAACTAAATTGAAAGAAGCTGTTGTGCCATTAAATCTATCCTGCTATGACCTTCTGCTTGTTACCTAGTACCTATTTTATGGGACATTATTATGCCCTATTTTAAATGTTCCAAGCAAAAATTGTTTCTATGTGTTCTTTTGGTTCACGCACTGAACTCAGAATAAGGTAGATACTGTCTTTTTCTTCTGATTCTCTCCTGCCAGGAACAGCTGAGATATTTTATAGCCTGTCAGCAACCCCTCTTCAACAATAACCTGAAAAAGCAGGTAGGCTATTACACAAGTAACAAGGGTCTGCTCTCTTTCTTCCAGTTTTTTTTTCTACGACAACTAACACAGAAAAAGATCAAGGATTGTCGTAAAAAAACAAAAAGCAGAGAACTACCTGGTGTTACCTGGTACATTGGCAGGTACAATTAATTATTTATGCAGTACCATGGGTAAAGCAGCAGGCAGGTCAGGTTCCTGAATCTGCTGTCTGTGGGTGTTTTGCTAATGTATGTCAGCTTCATTCTTGGTCACATATTATGGTCCCATCCTGTTGCTGACTGTATCTGTCTTTTATTTGTGAATTTTCACCAAAGAAAAGGCATAGAGATGGCAGGAAAACAGCTTCTCAAATAGCATATATGTGTTTTGTTGATTCTGGATTGTACAATAATTTTATTCTGATCTTTCAGCCTTGATTCTGGACAATTTTTTTTTTATTTTGACTGCAACAGCTGGAATAACTGTATTTAGTATGTATAATTTCCGAGGCAAAACTAGAAATTTGAAATCTTTATAAAGGCTAAAATGAAGAGTAAGAGACAAGATGGGGTTGGTAGTACTTTGAAGCTTATATAAAAGTTGTTGGTATGCTTTTTTTCCTAGCTTTTTCTTTTCTCATCCTTTCTAATATACCTCTCTCTTCACTAACTTCTCACCAAATTTAGAGAATATCCTATCCATACCCTTAAAATTCTCATCCTGAATTTCATAATCACCCCTTACCACTACAAGCATGGACTCAAATGGGCTGTGACTTCCCTATCTGCTCCTCCTGGTGAAGATCTGCCATCAGTTCTGACAAGCTGCAGCAGCTTCTCTGGTTACACAGAACATCTCACTGACAAAATATCCCATCAGCCAGTATTAGTCTGAAGAGCGTGTCTCTCCCCAAAAGCCCTGTGTCGTCACCACAAGTTACAGTGTGAAAGCCCTACCATCAGGGCATCAGTCAAAATTTTTTCTCAGGCTGGCCTCACATGTTAACTTATCACCAAACTAAACTCTTTGCTGAAAGGCTGGAGCTTTATATTCACAGAGGGTGAAAATTGGTTCCACTGGGAAAGCTTCAAAGTCATTTCAGCCATTAAACTGTGGCTGGATGTATCATAAGTACAGGAGAGGTCGAGGCACTGCCTGTGAACCAGGGGACTTGGTGAAGAAGTTCCTGCTGAAATTGGCAGCTCAATTTTGTATTCCATTTCAGTCCAACTCTGCAGCAGGAGCGAGTCGCGTTTGTACATGAGACTCATTATGCTTCCCCTGTTTAACATACCAATTACTTTCTGTATTTACCATGTTTAGAGCGACTTCATGTCAAAAATTAATAGTGCTAAAATAAAGAGCTGTGCTGATGTATGCTAAAGGGGAAGCATGGCAAACTAATATAATGTGTAATGGAAACAGAAGATGGATTTGCAGCTGTGGGGATCACATGCAGATGAATTTCACAGTGTGCCATGGGGCGGTCCCACAGAGGCTCCTGTGCTCTTTAAGGCACACTTCAGACTGTGATAAGTGTATATCTTGAGAGGTCACAGTGCCTAAGTAATTTCACCCTGAAAGCAGTGCAAATATGTACTGGTGCCAGTCAGTCTCTCTAAGAGCTTCACTCCTCCGAATTTCCTGGCTGTCTCTCCACATTGGACAGAAGTGTTTGGGGAACAAGTAATTAAGTTTGGGGGACAAGAGGTTTTTGCCTTTTTAAAGTGACTTTTGTACAAGCTTGGGCAGCTAAAGAAACCCTGATTCATCCCTGCTGGTCCTGGGCAAACTATATTAGCAGTAGGTCTCTGATCATCAAAATTCAGGAGTCCACTAAGGATTTTACCCAGGTTCCCCAGAGAACTTGACAACTCCATTATATTAACCCTTCCTTACAAATTTTGAATTCAACATCTCTATGGTACTGGGCTTGAAATCCTGTCAGTCTCTAGTAGACATTGACAAGCTGTCATGCATTGAGGAATATTTCCCTCCTCGTGTTGATCAACACAGGGCAACAGAATGGCCAGCCTCTTAATGGGAAATAAGAGGAGGACTATTGATTAGTGGTGTTTGAACAGTTGTCATTAATGGAGATCATAAAGCAGTGACAATATTTTTAATCATAACAGAAGGGAAGTTTATCTTTTTATTAAAAGACAGCCTCTGATTATGAAGACCTCAAGAAGCAACCAGTATACAGGCATGCCCTGTTATTTGTTACTTCCAGTTTCAGTGGGGCACCTGCTTTAGGTTGGTATGGAAAAGATGCTGGCCTCTGAATCACTTTGCTCACAAGCTGTGATTCCTTTCTGAGGAACAGTGTGAGGGAGAAAGGGGAGAAGCTCTGACTGTGCCTATTAGCTTCAGCAGCAATGGATAGTGTTTTAATATTTTCCTGGTTTTCTGGCTTTGGAAAGCTAATCCATACCTAAGCAAACCAGTTTTTTACAATAAAAACACACTCAATGCTGAGAACTTTCCTCATGTTTGAAAAGACAACCTCCCCTAAGAAATCTGTATTTGACAGTCCATTCAGTAAAGTTTTAAGAGATGCTTCATATGCATAAACTCTCTCAGGGTCAAATCCCAAGCTCTTTGCTCACTTCTTTCCCATTTGAATTCCCATGTGCCTTAGCAGAAGTTTATTTTTTCTAGATTTCTGCTATTTGACTGTCACTTTTTGTCCACTGCAAATGGACACACAGCCACACTCAGAAGGCAAAACAAAGTTCTTTCTTTATGCTGCATCATCTACGTGTCATGAAATCTCTGCTAACAAAGATATGCAAGCATTATTGTTGTGTAAACATTATTGGTCTCTTACACAAGAAGAAATTTCACTCATGCTGACACTAAACGGGAAAAAGGGAGATATCCAGAAACACTTGTTAACAATCAGTGTGTTTACTGACTGGCTGATTAACTGATAAGGAGTAAAGGGTTCTATTAATGATATAGTAGAGAGGAGCCAGCTCACTTGTCCTGAAGAGGGTTGGTTTTGCAGGGCTAAAAATGATAAAATTTTTAGTTCTGAACACAGGCAGCAATGGTCCACAATACACAAGAGCAGATCTGTTGAGTAAGAAGGTACCATTTTTATTATATTGCTTTCAGAAAAAGACATACATCTGTCTTTACTGTTAAACAAGCTCACTGTTTTTCTTACAACAGAAAGATCAAACATGCATGATAGGAAATATAAATCACTTTTTCATCCTGCTTGGACTGAATGCAGGGCTACTTACCTCTTACTGACCATATGAAAGATAATACAAGTGGAGGAAAAGCCCAGATTTCAATAACCTCCAGAAGACCTTCTTCTCATGGTGTATGGGGTATGGCTACTAGTGAAGAGAGGCTGGAGTTGTCTTTACTACAGGTAGGAAGCACAGAAATGAATGCCAGCTTCATGGCTGGATGTTACCCCCGGCCATGGAAGGCACTTTGCAATACTATATGTTGACCTCCAGAAATTAAGAGTAATAACCCCAACAGCTTGAATATGTTTGTTTTTGCCATTAAAGCACTCTTTATTTTCCTACACTCAAGACAGAAGGGGACCCAGTGGCGCTAGCACCTGCTGTGTAGGTGTAAGAAGTGGCCATCTGTGGTGATGTGTTTTTGCTGGGTGACAACACAGGGCTATTGGCTTGTGCTGAGGTCTCTGCTTGCTCTAACACAGTCCCTGAGAGCAGTCACTCCAGGGTTTGTCTCAAATTTTGCTAGTGTCAGTCAGCAATTTCATAATGCTGCAGACCAATCGTCTAAACAAACTTTCCAGTGAGAGGCCTTCAAGGAGGATTTTCCTCATGTCATGGTGAAAATCAGCCCATCTGGTGAGAGCATTCATTGAGGCTAGAAGACACCATTCTTGAACTATTTTAATCAGAGTAAGGACTTTTCCCTCATCCAAAGTGAATGGAGTTTTTTTTCATTATCATCTAAATCAGATCCCAGCTTAGAAAACAACATGTATTTTCACAGTACTGCAAAAGCCATTTCTCTGCATGCCGTGAGTTTTAACTCTCTAAGACACGCACTAAAAGCTATCTATATCATAAATTATACTACAAAACCTAGCTACTTGCTGTAATTACAGGATTCGGTTAATAGCAGTAATTTGTAACTGCTCAAAGTTATGAATAACTCTGTAATTCCAGAGCAGTTCATTGCCTGGACCTGAAGGAACCTTCTTCTTTGAATCCTAATAGGTATTTTTTCAGTAATCTCATCTCTTGCCAGCAACTTAGCAAAAATGTTAGGTGTAAGGGTGGAGAATTCAGAGATTCATGTGAGAATAGCAAAGATGTGACTGTGTTGGGATTCCAGAAAAAAACCAGAAATCTCACACCAGAAGTCTGGTAAATAACTTAGGGACAAATAACATTTTACTGATCAAAAACATACTATAATTTGCATCAGTCACATTAGGAATATACAGCTGATTTCATGCAAGTGAAGGTAATCAAGGAGTCTGAATCTGAAATCTGTCTCCATCAAGTAATGTGCACCTTTCTATGTGATAATTGTACAACTTGAGGCCATCTACAAAATGCAAACAGAATAATTAATATCTCTCTCATAACATAAAATGGTGGGATGGACTAATGTTGTTTGATCTCCTTGAGTCCTTTCCTTGTAATAAGCTCTTATTTTGTATTGCATTATGCATAGTATATTCACTCACGCCTCACTGTTGCACTGTTTTCTACCAAGACGATGAAAATAGGGGCCCCCTTTTACATGAGCCCACACCACAGATTGCCAGAAGTAGCTCACATCTAACCCGAGGCCAATAGCTGCTGGGAAGTAATTAGTTGTAGTGCTGCTATAATCCCTTAGTAAATGTAAGCACAACTCCTATTTGTGCTGAAGGTGAAATGTTTGTGGTAACAAATGCCCTTTTCTCTGAATAAAAATGTATTTACTTTTAATCAATCAGGGACTCATTATCAGCATTGTCTTCATCTCCCTAAACCTTGGCCTTCTGTGTATGATTTTAGTGTTGGGAGAGCGTCTGCAAGGTTATTAAGAGAATTTTGCAAAATAGCTCTAATGACCTGAATCAGCTAGGGATAGGCAGTCAGAAATTACAAGGCAGTCCTATTATCTCCTGGTACCTCCAGGCTCTCATCAGACCCTCCCAGACCTCAAAAGGAGAGGAGGACACCATTTTTGCTGTTCCTATTGAAGCAGTGGGCACGTTCACATGTTGCATGACGTGCACATGAGCACATTGTGTGAAGAGCAGCCCCCAAAGGGGGAGAGGTACTCTGGGGCTTTGCTGCTAAGGACTCTGACCTGCAGACTTTGGAAGCTGGCATGGAGCAATGTCTGCCTTAATTTAGGGAATGGAGCTGGCTGAGGAGCTGGGGGAGGTCTGTGGGACCTGAGGAGAGCCTGAACTGAGCAGTGCAGGGTCCCAGGATGGCCATGGGGCTGCCCACACCTGCTGGGCTCCTGTCTCTGCAGTGCTGAGTCTGCAACACGTCACAGCCATGCAAGGGGATGGGGAGCTGCAGTCTGGCTTCTCCCCCAAGGCATCCAAGTGCCCCTCTCCCCAAGAGTGCTGCCAAACCAAGACATGCAGCTGAGTAATGGTGTCCTGGCCACAAGCAGCCCTTGAAGACCCTCTAGGTGGCTGCAGCCCTTTCTCCTCCACCCACATCTGCAGAGACATAGCATCCCGAGCAGGGCTGGAAGTCTGAGCCATAAAGTTTTGCTGCTTTTAAAATCTGAGAAGGGAACTCTGGGAATTGGTTGTCATGAACTAAGGCAGTTACTTTAGTTATTTTCAGTTTCCCCAATATGCTTTTCTTGGCCAGCCCTGGAAATAAAAGTTACAAATCTATTACAGTACGTAACTTCCCAGCAGAGGCCCTGCTGTGTGATGAGGCGAAGGGTCTTTCCAGCATACTTTTCCAGGATGTGCACAGGAACAGAAGAGAATCCTGTGCTAAAAGCACATGAATGGTGCTCCACCTCACTCACCTTTTGGGTCTTCATGTTTGGCCCCAGAAAAGCACCCACATCTAACAGGCATGTCATTAGAGATGGGAGAGTTTTGCAAGAAGTGAGAAGAAAATAATCGTAGCAATCCACCTGGGAAAAAAATATATTTTCTGAATTTGTGGTTTCTTCAGCCAGCTGTAGGATAGCCTGTTCCCCTGTGTGGTTATCCTGGCAAGTAATTTTTCCCCCCCTGTTTTTTGTGTCCTACTCACAGCAAGGAGGCATGTGACAGATATTGCTGGATGTATATGTATATGTATATGTATATGTATATGTATATGTATATGTATATGTATATGTATATGTATATGTATATGTATATGTATATGTATATGTATATGTATATGTATATGTATATGTATATGTATATGTATATGTATATGTATATGTATATGTATATGTATATGTATATGTAGCACTGACTTCAGGGTTGGCTGCACTACCTGGTATTGCTCTGGAAATTTGTTTTTAATTTTTTCATTAGTTAAGATTCCAACATTGATTGTGAAATATTATGAGCAATGAGAATGGGGAAATCTTATTAGGGAGCTCACACTTTAGAGAGGAGAAACTCAGAATCAGTGTCTTTTCTCTGAGGTAATCTGTTATCCTTCAATATACTGACAAGACTTCCATAGATAAATGAAATGGCAGTGCATGGCATGTGTGTGCTATGAAGGGAGCACAGGGCTATGGTAGAAAATACATGTGTTGCAGAGGGAAATTTTGATTCTGAACACGTGTGGTTAGCTTTTGATACAAAACTCCACCATGACAAACTGGACTCATTGTTACCTGCTTTTAGGATCACTTTCTATAACATGAGCAATGCTGAATCAAGGCAGCATATTTGGCTTACAAGGATAGCTTTAGCAAAGGGTAAATTGGGATAAAAATTGTCTCCTTCCTTCTTTTCTTTGTACAGTGCAGATCAAGTGATACACTCTCAGCAGTAATGCAGCCTGATCATTACTGAGCACTCTCCCTGGCATGCCTATGAGCAAACTTTCTATTGTTTCAATTAGATGATCTTGGGCATTCAGGGAATTTAATACTGATGCAGCTCAGCTCCTAAAATCCTAGAAATTAGAGCCTGAGAGAACCTAGGGAATCATCTTGTCCATCCCCTGACAATGCAGATTATTTTCTACTGTATTTTTACTGTGTTTTTTTTCCAGTCTATTTTTAATGATTCTAGCAACGGGGTTTCCATCACTTTTCCTGGGGGACTATTCCACATTCTAATAGATCTCACTGTTAGGAAAATTTTCCTGATATTCAGTCTAAATTTTCCTTTGCTCAATTTCATCCCATTACTCCTAGATATGCCCAGTAGAGGCGGGTGAAAACTGAAAGTGAGTAGGCAAACCTGACACATTATGTGTGCTCAGAGCCAATTTACAGCAGCAGGTAAAGTGATAGAGTCAATTTGCAGCATTCTGTAAGTGACAGAGAGGGTCTTAGGGCATGCACTCTCTGAAAATGGTTCTGAATCTTGATGAAAACCCCAAAGTGTAGAAAAATATCCAGAAGCTGTAATGACTTTATATATTTTTTGCAACAGTCTGGTTGAACACGAGAGTCCTCTATGAAAAGATAACAGGTAGGGCACCTTGTTTATGCTATAGCTGCCAATAAAACTTATTCATACGGGCATTTGAATAGCATACATTCCATTGCACCAAGCACTTCAAATTGTCATTTACTTGTGCATGCTAGACAAAATTAAAATCCATCTCACAATACTTGAACTATTACCCACTAGATAATGAAACCCAGAGCTGAAAATTGCATTTATATTGTAAATGTTCTCATGTAAGTAACTTTCGGTCTGCATAATTTTCTGATACCCTGCTAATAAACTATCTAACGAAAGAAATTTGCTAAATCCCCTCTGCATACATGCACATTGCTCTTTTCTTCTAGTTTCCCTTTTTTTTCCTTTTCATCCTTTCATGCACTACTATGGGCCTTACCTCTGTTTTCTTCCTCACTGCTAATTCATTTCCAAAGAGGCAGCCAATTCTGCAAACACTTTGTTGTCCACATCACTAAACCTTTCAGACCATTCCCCTGCTTTTCTTATGGTGTATAAAGTTCACAGATGTCATCTCTTTATTTCTGGACATACCAATACCCTTTCTACCACATCAACTTGTATTACTGGAAAAACAGTCTTGTGTCTTACTCCTTATTTATATCCTTTCTTATATCACATCTTCCCCAGCACCTTTTACTGATGGTCCCCAAAAATCTTTCTGCATCAGCCTGCATCCAGTGTTTGTGTCTAATGAAAACTGCAACGTTCTCAGGTGGGGACAGTGCCTTCCCTTATATCCACAATGGAAGATGACAAAGCTTGGGAAGTCGTTTTAAGTAAGGAGTGGTAAGGCCCCTGCAACAGGAAAGGAAGATGGTTTTCACAGCCTGTTGAACAGTAATCCAGCCTCCTTTGAAACTGTAAAAAGTTCAGCAGACAAAAGAAAACTAAATACTCTGTTAATCTCATAGTGATATGAGGAACTCCACAGGGACATGGTCAGAGTTGTATCTACACACTTAGCTAGTGGCTAGACTTGGTTAGTCATAAAAAACCCATGGAAATGGTCTACTGGTGACTAAATAATTACATCTGGAAGAAGCACGAGTCACAGGCACTGGAACTGCCGGCTGATCCACAGTCATGTGCTACAAATTCTACCCTTGGGGAGGGATTCAGAAACTGGGACGGACAAGGAAAAGAAGGGGCTTGTGTAAGACTGCAGGGAAATGCCAGTACTTGTAAAAAGTCACAGTGTGATGAGGGCAAGGAACAAAAGCTGTGTCTGAGACTTGTGGGAAGTGGAGAGGACTGTGCAGTCCACAGGACAGGAAAAGAGGTGAGGCATTAGAAGAAAGATCAGCTGGGGTGTCAGGGACGCATGTCTGATGTCTCACTGGGGCTGTTGGGGCTGCTTGTGTCCCTGGCAGTGACATGAATGCTTTAGAATGGTTACGAGGGGGAGTCATCTTTCCAGACACTTAGCCCAGCCTCAGAAACATGCTGTCCAGGGATCTGAGTGTGCAATCCTGTGGTTTTGGTCAAGAGGATGATCACCAGAATATATCACAACTATTTCTTCAACCTTGGATTTTGTTAATCCAAATAACCTTTTCTATTTTCCTCATCTTTCCTTCTTTTTGCAGTGAGTCCAACTACTGCTCCCGATGCCACATTTTCCTCACTTGTATTTAATCATAGAAACCAACTGACCTTCACACTGAAGAATCTTTCACAGCTTTTTAGTCTTTTCTGAGTTGGAACTCAAAATATGTGTTTTGAGCAAAACAAAAAACAAAAACAAAAATACCCCAAACAAACAAAAAAAAAACCCCACCAAAAACCAACCAAACAAAAAAAAACCTCTGCATCATTGTAGATCTGTTAAATTAAGATGTTTTCTCTCCTTGTAGCAAATTGCTATAGCTGAGGCCAGGAGATGCATTCAAACTGGAATTATGTCAGTGTCTGGGACAGTGATCATCTCCTGTAGGGAAATTCTGCACCGAGAATTCTGCTCCAAGAATTCACTTCTCGCCACAGTCCTGTAAAGTCCTCCACATGCCTTACCCATGTTACCCTTTTGATTGTCCTCTCCCAAAGGTGAGGAAGTTAACAACACTTATAACAAGCAGTGCTCTTTATCAGAAGTTGTCCTGGCACAGAATAGGCATTAATCCTTAAATGTATTTAGGAATCAGAAGGTAGTGTTCTATCAACTCTGTCTTCATTGTTTGTTAGGGGAACATTCACAATCTCATCTTTGCATTCCTTTCATCATGTTTCCCTCATTGATCCCATGTTTCTCTGACTCTGCTGCTCACGGTGCTCCCTGTGACCCCTTCTTCCACTCTGCTCTCTGCCTTCTTTCATGCCATTTGAGCTAGCTTCTCCTTCCTCCAGGTCTTGCCTTAAAACCCGTGGGAGTGCTATCCTGAGATTCTCACCACTTGTGTTGCCAAGCCCCTTTTCTTCTCAGCATTGATTGTAATTTGTTTTGATGTGTTAACTCATAAGCCTTTTCGGCCAACAATCTCGACTCCTCAGTTCTTTCAACAGTTGTCAGATATTTTGCCAGCTCGCCGATGAAACACTTTGTCTATGTGGTGATAAGTACTAAGCCTAAATTTCAATGTTGTCCTTCATTTAAGATATCTGTAAAAGGAGGTTAGTGCAGGTCTCCAACTGAATATAGGACATATAAAACTTAGGAGTGTTAGAGATAGAGAGGATTTGCTGAGATGGAGCTGTGCAGAAGAGACAGTGTACAAGGGGAAAGAAGGTGCAGACCTCTGAACAGATCTAATGCAGAGTTTTTCACAGTTTCTCAGCATAGAGAACATTTCCGTGCCTGTCTTAGGCAGCAGTCCTCTCTCCGGGGTGCTATTGTATGTGGGGCCCCTAAATAGCCTCACATTTGGGGTTGATCTTATAAGAGTCACAAAAAGTAGAATGCATTTCACCTCTAACCCCATCACCACAGTTGTCTACTCTACACTACTTAGACCTTTTTCTGTCTGTCACTGGTTTCAGAACATTACACTTTTGTCCTGTCTGTGACTCTTTGGCTAGGCACACTTACCTCTGTCTATGATTGGAGGAAGTGTCTCCTTAAGGTGTTTCTGCCTTTGGTGTGCAGATCTCCAACCTTCCCAGAAGACCCAAGGGAAGGATAATGGTGGGATTTTTATTTTTTTTTTTTTTGGACAGGATTCTGGCAGAAAGGGCTGTGGGCAAGAAATCTGTGCGTGATTAACACTTCCCCTAAAAAAGCAAAGCTTTGTGCATTCTTATAAATTATCAGAACTGTATCTGAAATATCTCCCTCATCAATTTCTCATTCTAATTGAAATAACCTGGTCAGGTCACAAGATAAAAGCCTGGTGTCAACACTGGGACGCCATTCAAACACAGAAATTATGAGCTCTTTCTTCTTGAACCAATAACAAATCTGCTCTCAGAAAACAAAATTAGCCAAAAAGAATTAAAGCAAGACTAGAAGGCACTAAAGCAAGAGCTGGAAACTTTACAAAAGGAATTACAGCAGAATCTGGAGGTTTCCCAGAAATGGCTGAAGTGATTTGCAGGCAAAGGTGAAGTTTCTGTTGGAGTAACGACTACAAAATGTCCTAACAAATTGAGAAGGCCTGTCTGAATTGGTAAGGACAAAAAGGTAAAAGGCAACAACACTGCCATAGCTGCTTCCAGGCAGGGAGTCACCATCTGGGAACCCACTAGTGGGGATGAAGAGGAACAAGGACTCACTGGCTAAAGTTCAGCGCCAAGCAGAAATGCCTAGTCACAGACCCATCATGGCAGCCAGCCATCTGGATGTTCAGTTGGGCCAGTCAAAGAGCTTAGGCAAAAATATTTACTGCCCTTCATCTGCTTGGTTGCCAAAGTCAAAGATCCCATCGAAGAGGCTGGACTTTCTGAGGCCAAATAATACAAAAAGCTAATATCTTTTAGGAAAAACTCTGTTTGAGACTTACTTTACTGAGTATAGCATTATGGAATGAATGAAAGCTGATGAATACAGAGAAGAAGAGTTCCAGCAACAAGCCTGAATAACCATGCCCACAGAGTGACATAGTTCTGATTTCTCAAAAACAGGCTTCAGGCAAACCTTTTCTTCTTGATTGAAGCCATCCACAGATCTGAGCTGATCCAGGCCCAACTAAAAGTTGGAAGAAAAAGAAAAATAAAAGATAAAATCCTACAGGAACTGCAGGAGAATCAGCAAAAACTTGAGTTCCTGGAATGTACTGATAACAGTGAGGTCTTTCAAGGATAAACTGGAGAGAAATCGATGCAGAGTTGCTCAGCTGGACTTAGGCTTTTACACTTAGGTCAGGGAATGGCAGCCAAAGACACTCCAAGGGATTTCCAAAGTTTACCATGGAAATTGAGATTTTCCTCTTGCACTTGTAGACCAGAGGAAGAAGCAGTTTCCAGTGACAGAGATGAAGGACAGTCACTACAAATTTCCTAACTGCAGTTCTGTAACAGGGAAAGAGAATACAAATGTGCCTTATGATGTTATTGAAAAATAATAAAATTAACAACTTGGCCCAGTAAAACGAAACTGAGAATAACATGAAGTTCATTTGAAAAATGGAGCTGTGAAATTAAATATGGAGGAACAACCTGGAGGTTGTTCTATGCCACCTCACATCATTTTCAGGGGCAGGCGAAGGGACAATCTTCCAGTCAATGGTGGTGTGGTTGGGTGGTCGGGTATTGTTGGGGTTTCCTCATAGTACAATGGTGAGCAAACATGTGTGACTTGTTGGCCTTTTGTACCCTGCTGTAATATTGTTGATTTACTGCATTTCCTTATCTCATTGTAAATTGTTCTTATCTCAGCCCATGATCTTTACCATTTGTGCTTCCAGTTCTCTTCTCCAGCCCAGTGCAGGGGAGGGACAAGGAAGAGGGGAGTGAGTGAATGGCACTTAGTTTGGAATGTGTCGGTGGGAACACTAAACTGGGGAAGACCATTCCTGGACTACAACACCTGGGGAGACCACCATTGCTTCACTGAGAACTTCTCTTTCAGCTCAGGCAATGGATGGACATCAAACAGAACAAGCAAAACTCATGCTTGTGTAAAAGGAGCAGCACACCATTTTCATCTCAAGATGGACAGCTAACAACAATAATGGGAATTTTGGGGTTTGAAAGTGTAATAGAACTGATGAAATGTGAAGGAATTGTAGACATTGCCTCAAACCTTACATTTATTAGACCAGACAAGCAAAAAAGACTGGGGATTTGGGAGATTCAAAACAGAACCTCCTAATTGATTTCAAATGGAGAGAATATCTGGGGAATGTGAAGGCATCCAAAACTGGAAAAACAGATTCAGAAACTGGGAGCTCTGTAATTTGAACAAGAAATGTGAGTAACTGAGGTAATAGATGAACTAATATGCGAGATAGAGTTTTTCGTACCTAGTAACAATAGGAAAGGTGTATTCCAAATACAATCTTTGAAAGTTCCTTTTGAAGATGCAGGCTAGCTGAAACAAATCTACAAATGTGGGAAAGCTTAACCTTTCTGTAATTTTGATGTTTTAAAATGTGGGAAAACTTTATCATGACTTTGAGTAAAATAAGATGGCCATCATTTCAGCGATCTGAGTTGAGGGAAAGGATATAGATCACGGTTATCTCTTTCAGACCACTATCAGCCTTTAAGTTAACTTTAAGAGGTAGATAAACATGTGTTTTCACCCACAACAGAAAAAAGGTGACACAGAAAAGAGGCTTTACTTGATGGGGTATTTTTGAGAAGCATGAGGATGGTGTAAAACCCAAGTAGGTAAGACACAGATCAACCCAAGAGCAAGAGAAAGGATACTTTTGTTTTTCAGAGGGAGCTGCAGAGAAAGAAATTGCCTGTCTCTGGATCCTTGTCATGTCAAAAAATCAGGAATTGGTACATTCATTTAAATATACTACATGTATGGGAATAAACATATTTCATCAAATACACAACCTCCATCACCAATTTCCCCTCCTAATTAGAGTGATATAGAAATTTGGCTACCTGCTTGCATCTAAAGGAGTCACAAAACTTCCTGCCTGTGATGATGAGATGCAATACAATAAAGAGGATCAGTAATAACAGGTCCATGTTTTCTAGCAAAGAACTTAAATACAAAAATCCAGGCTCAAAAGGATCTTCTAACATGTTCCTTATAAAATTCTTCCAGGACCTAATGAAAAGTTTGGCTCTCAGAAAAATACTCCAGATTTAAAAACACTTTTTTTCCTAGTTGAAAAATGTAGAAAACAACATACATTTGAGTAGGAAAAACTCACAGAAACATAAAAAGTGATGTAGAACGACAGGGTGGATATTCTTTACTGATAAGGAGAGACAAGTTTGTGAGGAGGAAAACATTATGATCAATAATCAGCCACAGTTCAAACTGAGTGGCTGAGAAGCAAATTGAACAAGTGGAGCAGCACCTGATGTGGCTTGTTTTCTTTCCTGACGGACTGCTGGGTTTGATCTTTGTGTAAAAGTCTTGGATGATATCTACAGAGTCTGAAAAAGACATCCCTGAAGTCTCACCTATTTATTCCTTTATTTAGCAGATAGTCTGTGGAGAGCAAGGCTTGATCCACAACAGAGGATCCTTTGAGTTGTAGTGTTTACCATGCTATCTCAAGCCCTAACCGCTTCATTCTTTGTAATTTGATTATTTGGTCACGCCCTGGAATGCAAAGTATTACTCTGATGTATTTGTATAAACCTAGGCTCTTCAAATACAGTAAGTAGCTGAATGATGTATGTTAATGACATGCTCTCAATAATTTTTATAATGCGAGATCTCAGCCCAGATTTAATGCTTAATATCCCTGGGATTCACATTGAAATTATTACACACATTATGTATTCCATTCCTTGGACTTAGAATTAATTTCAAAACAGAGCAACTCAAAAAAGAGCAAAAGTGCATCCTATTTGTTTTCTTGAGGGAGTTTGCATCGGTAACAGTCTATTTATTCTGGAGTTTCTGAAGTTAGAAATACCTTTTCCCTTTGCTATCTTTGATCTGTCCTGACGAATTGTGCAGAACATTTCATTTCTGTGTCTTGTCTTAGTTATGTCATTTTCTTGTTCACTAGAAAAATATTTACCATAGTAAAATTTACCTCCTTAAATAAAGGACAGAGGTTGTTACAAAGCAGTCTCAGGGAATCTTTGACATAAATCTGTCTGCCAAAAATAAGCAGGAAAAAAAATAGCTGCTTCTCTAGGTCCCTTTTATGGAAGACGGCGTAGGAGAATTCATAATCTGCATTGCTTTGATCGATCATTCAATCTTTGCATTGGTGATGTTTCTAATACAGGGGCTTAGCCTCTGGAATGACTCCAAACAGGATGGAACAAAGCAGCTAAACGTGTGTTAGGTTGTGATCTGAGCACTCTCAGGCAATAAATCTTTAATTTACAAGATTGGCAAGTGTCTCAAAATTAGAATTAAAGGAACATTTAGCATTAGTGATGTTCTCAGTGTTGTAAGGAATTGCTTTGCTAGACAATTTTTGAAAGACTGTGTCTTACTCCAAGCAGACTTCTAAAATACTCACTAAACCACTCTTTTGTTTCCCTCCTCAAAAATCAAGCCCAAAATGCAGAAAAAATATGTAAAAGAGGAAAGGAAGCTGAGGTTCATATTTATTGTAGTTCCACCTGGTGGGATGATTTGTTCTAGCTGTGTTTCTATCCATCCTCTTGTCCCTGAGCAGGCCTTTTAGCTTGAGCAGTATGGAAAGAAAACCCCAGTGTGAACTAGTCTGCTTAGGAAAGGAGAATTTTCCCTCAGGCACGAGTACAGCACTGTGGTAATGTTATTTGTGTGTGTAAGGGCAGAACAATCTCCTACAGTGGCTGAAGGAGGATTTCAGGTTTACCTATGCAGGTAGGCTTAAGCCTCAGGTGTGCATGGTTGCTTGGACACACAATCCTCCTAGGCTAGAGCCATACAGGGTTCTAATTTCTCCTTCAGGCCTGCTAAACCAAAACCTATCTGGTTCCCAGCTTTCCCCTTTCTGCTTGACGTGTCCCCATACACGGGTGAGCATCACACGGTTGGGATGCTGAAACAGTCCCACCTATTTCACAAAAAGTGCCAACAAGCTCCTCAAAACACCTTATCCCCTCCATTTCTGATGAGTTCTCCAGCAAGCATTCCCTTAACAGCTCCAGCATCATACCAGGTAGAGCAAGTGGGGGAAATAACACCTCTTCCCGTCTAAAGACTCCATGAAGTTTTTATTTTAAGTACAGCAGGAACTGAAACATCCCAAGTGAGTGTCTTAATCCCCCTGCCTTGCCTCCATACTTTCTCTCCCTGGCTATTTAATTCTCTCTTACAAAATTGAGCTGCTTCACTGGTGACAAATTGGGAACAATGCCCCACAGTCCCTGGCCTGTTAGTTATGGTATTCCCCCATGAGATAGTGGCTTGAAGCTTTTTCCAGTAGAGAAGTGAGCTAAGGTCTCCTAGAGCCACTGAAATACTTCTCCTAACCATGAAATGAGGCACATCTCTGAAGAACAGTGTTCCTGCCAATATGCCTTTCCATATGCAATTACCTTCTCCCCCTGCTCTGCTTTGGGATGGGGAAGAAGTGGGAATTTGGCCCTGAATGAAAGATTATTAGCTTCTTTCTCAGCAAGGGAAAGGACAGGGACATACAATAAGAATATTAATTTTAATGAGAAACTCAGACTGGCAAGAGAACTTTATTGGCAGAAGTGAAATTAGCTTTTCTACATAAACAGTTAGTGGTGTCAAGGGACTAGTCATTCATTGCCCAGAAGGAAAAAAACAAAACAAAACACAAGAGTCTTTAAGGGTCCTTACTCTCAAGAATGCTCTTCACTGTTTAATACAGAGAGGATTTGCTTTGTACTTCAGAAAAAATCAAGTATGAAAGATATCGTCCCTTTCCAGCATTTTCAAGCAGTAAATATCCAAATGGAACAAAGTACTTCAGGCTCTCTCTTGACCCTTCGCCTTCTTCCACCCAGACTCATGCTCAGATGCTCTATGTATTTATTTTTTAAAGCCACTTCTCCAGTCAGAAGGTGAGTTAAGTGTAAAAATCTTTGTGGTCATAAACCCATCCAGACCCTTTTCTGCTTTGGTCCATTCTTGCAAGACTCACTTTTCCTTGTTTGCAAGGAAAAAAGCAAGAGTGGTTTTCCTCTTTCACCCTCCCTCTTCCCACCCTGATCCTGGAAAACAAACTGTTATGGTTGGACTGTCCTTTTTTCCCGTTTTCCCCTTTCCAGTTTCCCTGAGCTAAGAGGAATGGAGGGGGCACCAGGGGATTGAGGGCCCCATTAAGGTGGCAGATCATGTGGGGACCAACCAGTGAGGGTCCCAAAGCAAAAGCTGCTTCTTGCCACTTGTGCCACACATGTTAAGATAACCTCTGCACTGCCAGGGCAAAAGTCAGCTGTGTAGCCTACTCAGTGGTTCTCTTCTCTGTGTGTTCACTAGTAGGATAGGATTTAACCAGAGTAAGAAACCATGGAAGAATTACAGATTATGCAGCATACAGCTTCCCAGAAGGAAGGTTTTGTCTTGTTCCCACCTGGTATGAAAAAAAAAATAACAAGTTGTGTTGGAGAACAAGAATGTAGCCAGCCAGCTGCAAAGGGCGCTATGTAGTAAAAGTGATCTTATTTTATACTTGAGAGTAGAGCCAAAAGGAGAATAGTCACTATATTTCTTCACAGAAACTGGACACATCTGATAGCATCTTTTTGTGGTTTTTGGGGGGTTCTTTTCCAGCACAGTAGGAGGCAAATGCATGTATATGCTTTAATATTTCTATTTCTGTACTTACCAGCCATGACCGCTTCTTTGCCTGTATCAGAGGCCAGCAAAGCCAGGACAGTGAGGACATACTGGGTGAAGCTACTGCTGGCAAGAGGTAAAAGGAAAAAAAAGCAAAATAGCCATTCCTAGACCTTGTAGCTGTTGCCTGACTTCTCTGGGTTCCAAGCAGTAGCAAGATTGATAAGTTCCTCTTTTGAGGGATTTCCCCTTATTACATCCCAAAACCTTGCTCTGGTTTCTCCCTTCACACATCTGGGAGCCTTGGCGCTGTCTCTGTGGTGCCAACAAGCATGGAGGGAGACTCATTTACACCAACAAGAAAAATGGTTGTGCATCTATTGACTAATCAGAACACAGTTTGTCAAGAAAAAAATACTGCTTGTGCATCAACATTCATATCAGGTTTTTTTCTGAAGATAAACTATATCCCATTTTACATCCAGCTGCCACATCACAGTAATTCTGAACACATTCCATTTACGTATGACTTTGTTCATCCTTTTTCTCATTTTGAAAATAGGATGAAAATCTATCTCAAAATATATTCTGCTATAATTAAACAAATACAGTCAAGATTCAGAGCCATCTGTATTTCATACTGTACTTCATAATGTCTCAATATCACAAACTCCAAGGAGTAACACTATACATTAATGGGAACATGTGTCGTATCTACTTGCTCTTTATGACTTACAGGCTATCTATATTATCCCCATGTCTCCAAATCTCTGAAAACAAGTGTAAATAGTAATTCTTATTAACTGCAGAGACACCTGCACTGATATGGACAAATCTGGTCAACAGCAGGTTCCCCTGCTGTTTTACTAAGCCTGCAACATGCTCCTGTCTCTGGCAGATGCTCCTGTTTTGTATTACTTCTAGGCAGATATCAACTTTATGCACTTTTTGAAATTCCTTTCAGGAACCACTGTCCTTCTGGCTACCAAGGGCCTTTCGCTGGAACAAAGCAATGAAGAGATCAGGGAGGTACCAGGAGACTGAATTTTGGTCCTGAAAATTATTGGCAGTTTTTGTAATCTTCTCATATCCCTTCTGCTAGGGATTAGCAGCAGCAAGAGGAGTAGATTTACTGGGGAAGTCTGGTAAAATAAACAAACATTTCCAGTCTATCATCCACCCATTAAATACCAGTCAAATTACCAATTTAAGCACTTAGGACTGCTAAATACCTTTCTTGAGCACACAAATAGGTAATACTTCTCTTCGTGAAAGCTCTGAGTATTTGTATGAAGCAAGAACAGCATGAGGGAAAAAAGTAACATGGCATCAGCCTGGGAAAATACAGCAATAAACAAACCCAAATGAATCATAAATGGAACACTCTCCACAGTGGATTTTGACTGTACTTGCAGCTCATGGAAGCACAGGGCTGAAGGGACCCCTTGGATCATTTAGTGTAAAGCTGGGTGGTGACAGACCACAATTTAACATCATTCTTTTCTTAAAACGAAGAGGCAGTATCATAACACTTTCCAGGGTGCTGTCCCATGTTTTTTTTTCTACCAGACATCTCTTCCCAAACCATACTGCTGGTTGTTTGCCTAGTGTGGGCCCTGCAGGGAGATACCTGCCTCGCAGAGACAGGGTGCTGCTGCGCAGCATTAGAGGCAGCACAGGTCTCTGTGAGGCATCTCTCCTTCTGACTTAGCTCCATGTCCCCATGGCTTTCCTGGCACCCCATCTGTTTTCAAAATCTTGAGGCTATTAGAACAGTATCAAACATGAAGGGCCAGAATCTTAGAAGAGTCTGAAAATCCTGAAAAAATTACCAGCTTCCTTTGCAATGGGCCATTTTCCTTCCTGTTGCATTTCTCGGAGGAAGAAACAATTGGGTTTGCAAGACTTTTTTAAACCCTTTGTTCCCAGAGATTCAGAAGAGGACAGTCCAGAGCTGCACACCACAGACTGAGATACCTGGGCAGTTTCACCCTTTGGCGGAGGCTCCCCCAGAAGGGTGTTTCTGCCCCAAAACCACTGTGATTTAATCACTGCATGGTATTTCCATGTAAATGCAGCTGACTAAGGAAAGAGAAGAGTAGCTTGTGAAGCTACTTAGAGCTTTCCTTTGTTCAGAAGCAAGAATAGATCCAGTATAGATGCATAAACTATCTACTTCTATGTCTTAAATAGAAATACAGACATCTGATGTCCTAAACCAGAGTCTACAAGTGACATGCCAGCATGGCAATTAGCACACACAGAAAAATGAATACAAGCAGTGAAATTAAAAGGCAGCAGTGTTGGAATTGTTAATTGTATGGTAATTGGAAGTCAAAGCGAGGACTATTTAAAAATCCAGGTTGCCTACTAGGAGTTCACAGACCAACAGCACGTCAACAAAAATTAGGAAAGGAGTCCAGATTTTAATTGTAAATGGGATACTAATCAGCAACAGCTCAGTTTCCCAAGTGTCAGTCAGAGGTGGTTGCTTGACATTTTACATTTTACTTTTTGCTTTAAATAAAGCTCACCAATGGCCTGTATAGGGGAAAGTTCCTAGTAACTGGTAACTACTACATGTTTAACTACACCTCAGAAGTGTCTACTTGGGTAAATCTCCAAAGCCTCACATATAAATGTCTACATCCTAATTAGGTAATTAGGGGTGTGAATACATACAAGATGTCTGCAGAAAGCCCTTGTACAGTGGCAGAAGAGTCAGCACTGCATGTTACTATTGCTACTCATTTTTCCTGCACTCCAGCTTTGCTGAAAGACAGGTCTGAGTACTGTTCTTTGTCGTATTTCTTGGGAAACATTGCAGAGTTAAACACCAGGGCTAATATGGGTAATTCTCTGAGAGGCAGACATTAGCAGTTCCCTGATTCCTTTCTTGCCTACACAGGGAATGTACAGCACATTTTGCTGGGGTCACACACAGGAGTTTTCACTTATTCCTTGGGATGACACCTGGGGCACACCCAGAACATCTCCCTGGAAACTTAGACCAAAATATCTACTACACTCTCAGTGTGAGTATCCTCATTTTCAGCTGAGAGATTTAGCTCAGAGAAGTTTCAACCTGATGAAGATCATCTTCAAATTGAGGTAATTTCCAGAGGCAAACTCCCCACTGGAGCTGAGATGAATTTGTCTTATCCCACCACAGCTGAGTGTACGAGTAACTACCTCCTGACATCAGGACATAGGCACACTCTTCTGTGTGCAGGGATGACAGAAACATAATTTGCCTCATCCTTTTTAAGTAATTTTCTGCTATTTTGTCCATTAGCAATGGGATAAAACTACCATTACTGAATGCCAGGTAAGCAATTAATACAATCATTTCTTCTTTGTTGCTGGTCCCTAAGACTCCAGAACTCCCCAGCAGCTGAGAGTTAGTACAACCATCTCAGTCACAATGGCTGACTCAAAAACTTTTTGTGACCATGTGCTTGGGCATGCAGGGCTTCCATTCTCTGAGGCACACTGGTCATCACAGGTTGCATTTGACAAGCAATATAGATAATAATAACAATCTTTAGAGTCCAAATTTCGCAAAAACACACAGCTCCCAAAGGCTTCTATCCTGAATGATGTATTTCTGCTAACAATTTTGCCACAAAGTATTTTAATAGCTACAGAACTTTTTCTAAGAAGGCTTTACAGGTTGTCTCTTGTACAGCCTGGGCTAGGCACTCAGGAAAGGATTCCAGGAAGGGTTTATCAAGAGTCATCCATTTATTCATTCATTTCCAATTTTCTGTGTAAAGCCATCTGGCCATGTATGTACCATTATCCTATACCCATCATCATGATATCTAAGTGCCTTCTTCATGTCCCTGTTTATATTCATTATTCACAAAGCCTCGTGAACACAGGATTTTATTCCCTGTGAAGATCTGGAGAAGGACTGCTCTTCATACAAATGGCCACATTCATATGTTAACATGGGTGTCTATGTGCAACAAAATGTTCATTAACAAGGCTACAAATCATTCATTCCTCTGTTTCAAATGTTTCCTGTACCCGCCCAAGAGACTTCAGTGACTGCTTATTAGCTCGGCACCGATAATGCATAGTAGAAGGGAACAACTTGTGAGGACCTCCCCCAGACCACAAACACCCTCTTATAATGACACCTAACACAGCCAAGCCCTGGTCCCTCATAGTAGTTGCGGCCATCCTAGTGCTGCCTCAGAAGAAATCTGTGCTGTCTCACCAACAGGCAGAAAACAGAGAAAAAGTCATGTTCCTTGAGCAACTGCTTCAAAATACCAGAGGGAGCCAATGGGCAACATTTTTCTTCTAACCAAGGGTTTTGTGTGCCCAAAACACTTCTAGTTTGCCATTCCATGTCGATTTTCATCGAGGGATGCACAGAGAAGTGGATATGTATTCAAAAAACAAGGTGCCATTTTTATACTGAAAGGACTGAAGCCATAGTGCAGACAACCCTGCATGCCCAAAATCAAATTAATGGGAATTGTTCTGCTATCAGAACATTTGTACCTAAAGCACCTCTCTAGGAATGCGAGTATTGGCTCTGATCTCTGCTTTTTTGCCTCCCATTCTGAAATCTTGTCTGAGGTATAGTCCTGTAAATTGACTGCAAGGTCAAGGCATAAAACGTAGCGAGTGAATAGTGCAAAATCCTGAAATAAACACCAAGGAATGTGGGAGTTCCAGTACAAAAATAGCAATAAAGAGCATTTAAGTGTCTCACATAAATGGTTAATATAAGCCTGATGATATCCTCTTCAGCAGCAGCGCACCTCAGGCCATGCCTTTGCAAACAATTAGGTGCAATGAAAGTTTGCAGGCACATTTGTCAGGAGTGCAGTAGGAGCTTGAGTCTCACAGGAACATGATGAATATAAATACAGGCCAAAACTGTTTACTGCTACAAGTAGCCTGCATAAAATCAGATCAGAGAGCAGGAAAAGCAAAATGTGGTAAGAGACAGTTGAAAATTGGTTTGGACATCTCTCTATATAGTATACAAACTCAATGCCACCTGTTTGTTCAGTAGCAAGCAGAATCCATGGGTTAGTTTAAAAGGTGACTTTGAAAAATATTTAGCAGGAGGAGATGTCGTGGAGCAAAAACTTAAATCTCCCAGAGTTACTGTCTTGCCTGTGCAAGGATGTTGTGTGGCCTCCACAGTCTTCCAGAGTGGCAAATTCTTCCCAGGATGCTCTGGGAGAGCTGACACACTGAACTAATCTTTAATTTATTGATGTACTACTTCACTGAGAGATGTACTATATCAATAAATGGCTTTAGTTAAGAAGCTAAGGTCTAAGAAGCAGTGGTAGGTGCTCACAAAAGTACATCAAAGCTTACAGAAAATAAAATCAAGAGCATGTGGGAGAAAATTGATGTCTAGGAAGGACAGAAAGAACAAACAAACATGGAAAACTTTAAAGTAGGAGTTTTGTAGAAGACAGTGTTGTTGGCCATCTTAAACATTTATACATTTTGTTGATTGCTACATCCTCCCCAGTTTTCCAGCAGCCTATGTACAGATTTTTAGGGGGTAAATAGCAGCAGTCGGCAGTAAAAAAACCCAATTGCCTTATGATGAAATAGGAAATCACTGTCCCACCAAAGGCAATGTGGCCTGGTAACTGATAGATTTTTGCAATTATAAACTCCAAATCACTTAATCTGCTACTGCAGTGGGCAGCACTTGGAGTCTTATTGGGCTTGATGGTAAACTCAGAATACAAGAGTAGGAGTAAAAGGAAGCCTGAGTTCACTCAAGAGAAGATGCACTATTTGTGGCCTTTTTCCTTTAACTCCTATCTTTTGAATTTTTTTCTAAAAACAATGGAAAAAATGGGAAAAGTATGATATCCACAACAACTGCAGAAGTGGTGTACCTCCCTGCAGCTGGTACCTCTCCATACATCTGGTTCTTTCTCATCTTCTGTACACGGGAGAGTTAATGGTCTCCCCTTGCCCAGCCCATGGAGAAGGTGCATTGCCTGTTCCCCACTCCCAGTCCCACCCCACTGGTTGGTGCTAGCTGGCTGGATCCCTCAGCCCACTCACACCCTTCTCTGCATTATCCCAAAGGATGTGCAGCTGGCACTGGACACAGGAGAGGGCAGATCACTCACACAACACACTGCAGGTGAACGTGCCAACCCAAGAAAAGCCATCTGGTCTGTATCTAACAAGGCCTGTTGTGATAGAATGAGGGGTAATTGTTTGAAACTAAAAAAGAATCAACTTAGATTAGATATGGGGAAGAAGATTTTTACAATGAGGGTGGTAAATCACTGGAAGGGTTGCCCAGAGAGGTGGTGGATGCCCTGTCCCTGCAAACATTCAAGGCCACCTTGCATGGGGCTTTGAGCACCTGATCTAGTTGAAAATGTCCTGCTCATGGCAGGGAAATTTAACTAGATGGTCTGTAAAGGTCCCTTCCCAAACTATTCCATGATCCTATGATCTGTGGTGCAGAGAAAAGGATCCCCCTCTTCCAATGTTTTTTAGAAAATAGCTCCTTAAAGCAACATCTGTAGGTGAAATGCTGCTGTTATTGGCTTTGGTCTTGGAAAGCTGCTGGAGATAAAGGAAGAAGCTGTTTCAATTGAAGAGATGGGCAGGATACTTGAGGCAGATATTGCTCCTTGCTCCTGGATGCAACTATTCAGAAAAATGGAACTGCTCTCCCCCCATGGGAAAACAGCATGCTACAACCCTGACACATTCCTGCCGAGAACAATTTTTTTTCACATTTCCCTGCCAGAGCTGGGCAATTTTCTCAAAAACACTGTGTTTTCTGTCATCTCTATTTCCCACCAGTATTCCCCTGCACCACCCTTAAGTTCTTGGGAGCCCCAAACAGGACAGGGAATCTCTATTGCCAGATGCAGAGACAAAAAAGAGCCTGATTCTGCCACCTAACAGTGGCATTGCTGGAGAAAATGTACAACCACAAGCTTCAGTCCTGGTTTTACTTCTGCTGCTCCTACTTTTTGGGCAGTCATGGGGCACTGAGTCCCAGCCCACAAATTAACCTAACTGGGCTTCAGGACCAGCTTATGGCCTTGTACCAGACATGTCTTTTCCATCACCCCTGGTTCAGTGTGTGGATGAACTGAGGTGATCCCTGGACAGACAATGAGCCTGATCAGTGATTAAATTTCTGATTCAAAATAAAAACCAAAAAACCATGAAAATAATGGTGCCTATTCTGCTGTTGCTGCTTCCCTTCCCTACTTCATTGTTCTCTTAAAAGCTTTTCCAGTTCTCCGTTCCTCACTTGAGCTTTTCCTCTGACATGGGCCTTTCCCTGCAGCCTATTGCATCTGAAGGATGCTCAGTGGTCTCTCCTGGCCTTGCTGCAGCTCCATCTCTCTCCCTGCAGCTCCTTTTTTCCTTCAGAAGAGCTAAGACAAGTGCCAGCTAAGGAAGCAAGATGTATCTCTGCTAACAGCTGCTCCTTAAAAACTTGCAAAATCAGTAAGTGCTGGGAAGATTGTTCACCCAGGGGTTACAGCTTCAGAGAGCACTCTGGCCCCAGCCCTTTCCTCTCTGATGGGTTCTTCAACTCGAGTGGAGCTGTTGAACAATCCTTTACTACATTCTTTTCTATGCCAGACACATCTTCTCAGATGCAAATCACTTATGCCCCAATGCACTGTTTTACATTCAGGAACACCACGGCACTCATTTATTGCAGATTTTACTTGTGCACAGCCTGTATTCATGTTGCAAAGTCATTTAACACATAGCTCTTAGTGTCACAGGCATCTCCTAGCATTTTAGGCAGGACATCCAGGTCAGCCCTGGAGATGTTTTGGCAGGTGTCTGGCCATGGAGGTCTTTGCTGTCCCAAGATCTCAGACACCTTTCAACATCACTGCTCCAGCTTTTGCTTTAAATCAATCCAATGGTTATGAATTTCTGCAGAGTCTTTGCAGTTTCAAAGCTTCCTCTTGAATTTCAAACTCGGGCAGAGCTGCCAGTGAAAACAATGAGCCATTTGCCTGAGTAATGAGCATAAAATTGGACCTGAGGTCAGTAAAAGTTATTGCAGGAGAAAGGTTGCAATAGCTGAGCCTATGCAGCACTCCTGTTAGCTCCCTGTCAAAAGACTAAAACTTTCATTCTGTGAATCTTTTTATAAACCCCCCTAGCTTACAATTTTCTCTATAAAACAACCATGGATTTAATTTGGCTTTTAAAGAACAGAAGGAGAGGAAACACCCCGTACCTGATCTGCATCTGAAAGGTAAAGAGGGAATTTTACATAAAACAGATCAAGTCAGAACTTTTTTATTTTGGTCTTTATTGGGGCTCTGATTTTACGTCAGAGAGCATTTCATAGAATCTCATATTTTGCTGGTTTTGTTTCCCACTGATATGTTCTTAATCCTCAGCTTTGCCGGTAGTCAATTGCTTCCCCTGTCCCTTGCTGCCCACCTTGCCTGGCTGTCAGTATTTCTGGCTGACTCTATTCACAGCCCTCCCCTGCTAAGCCCCATGTCTGCGCTGAGATTTCTCCCTACAGCCACGAAGCCAAAAGCTTTAATATAACCTGGAAACCAAGAAAAGTCAGTGGCAAGAGACTGAACGGGAGAGGGGGAAAAAAACTCAATGTGTGCACTGAGCACTCAATATGTATTTATTGTGGGAACTAGAAATAGAGTAGAAACTGACCTGTTTCATGTTCAGAAAACATGAAACCAGTGGTGGGGGGAGCGTTAAATCCATATATTTATTTTTATGATATGAAATCTGTAACCCCTATAAACCATTAGTAAGGTGGGTTGGGCTAAAGGTTCTTAAATTTTTGTTCTAAAGGGTAAACTGTGTCTGTCTTGATTTTTCAGGATTGTGTGCAGCTGACAGCAGAGCTGGTATTTCTGTCAGAAACTTGACAGAATCTAAACCTGAAAAATGAGGGTAACATGCTTCTACTTAGAGGATTTAAAGCTATTACTTTTTTTTCCTTTCCCATAGAATCTCTTTACCATACCCAAAATTGGCTAGGGAAAAAAATCTCTGTTATTCAGCATCTAAATTAAAGGCTGATAAATCTGATTGTTCTGAAGTGTTCTCCTTTAGCCTACCAAGGTGATCTCTAGAAAAAATGAGCAAGACATTTATTCTTGTCCTTATGTATCAAGTGGAATGAAAGAAAAGTGTGAAAGCCTAGAAATTCATGTTTAGTATTTCATTATGCTTATGTTTTATGCAACTCTTTTTTCCTTATTCCAAGGCACATTCCAGGACACCACTTGCATGACTTTTAAGAAAGACCACATTAAAATGTCAGACTACTTTTACAAAAAGCCTAGAGGCAAGTAGCACATTCTTCCCCTCACTTTAATAGGATTAAAAGTGACAATAACAGTTCATTATTATGATTTTGAACAATCTCCAGAAGAAGCACACAATCTAACAAAGAGAAGATGCCATGCTCGCTTTCAAGATTCTTGAAAGTACTCTGCTGGAAGTTTGTAGACATTTGACTTACAGGTCTTTAAAAATTTCAGACTTGTTTGTCTCCATTCATTCATTCAATCTCAGCTTTGTTATGGAATGGCTTTGGTCAAGCAGGAATAGAATTATTTAGTGAATAAAGTAGATTCAGCCTCAAATCTTTCTTGGCTCTTCTGGTGGTTTTCAATATTCAACTGGAAGTCTATAAACCAAAGCTTTCCCCTTGTCCTTTCAAAGCCACCAGGAAAAAGAGCCAAGATGCCTGAAGAACACATGCAACAAGAAGGTAGCAAAATTCTATTAAACACTTAATGATATATAAGAGTATTTTCTTGTGAAGGCGGGTTAATCTTAAATTCCTTCCCAGGAGGAGCCCAGTTCAGAAGAATGCTGAGAACATTTAAGTGTCTTCATTAAAAAATGCAAAGGGCAGCATCTAAGTTCCTCACCATAGTGAGTTTTCTTAAGGAGTGAAAGAGAATTGAAACTGTTTTTCAGAAGACAGTTATTCAATATGTCTTATGCTAACAGTTTGCTGTTCCAGAGGAAGTCTTTGGAGAAAAGAGTGGAGGCAAAAAGACCAACACAGAGGCACCAGCAGCAACAGGCTCCTTATGTCTAGCTGACAGTTTTGGCAAAGCAGAAGACCAACTGGGGTTAGATGTCATCAGCTATTTTAGGGGATTTGTGTGTTTATTTATGACATTTTTGCATTTTGAAAGGGGAGAATTGTGCTGCTGCTCTACTGATGGCAGTGTGCACTTTTTAAAAAGTCTTGGCAAATTTTAATACCCACAACCCAACCTAACAATTAATAGGAGCTGCATGCATAAATTCTAATTCCCCATTCAGATTCCTCTTCCTTCCCACAAGAAATGTGATTGCTGAGAGGTAAGTATTTTCTTTCCAGGGAAGAGAAAAGAAGTCGCCTGACCTCCCGGCTGACTGGCATTGCCTGACCTCTCATTGACCTCGCTGCAATTGCATACACACAGCTTAGACAAAAAAAAAAGCCACCTTTCAAAATAGGCCACTTAAACACGGTGCTTGGGGAAGATGATGGGAAAAGGAAGCACTACCTGTTCTGTTTTAACATTTTAATAATTTGACAAAACACACAGTGAGGAGAGACAAAGTTCTGGAAATGCCTTGGGCTAAGTTTTTTCTCCATTACCAACATCCTTTCCCTTTTTCTTCCATGAATTTGTCATCCAGCTATCCCAAAAGTCAGAACAAACCTGAGAAAACTGAAGAGTTCTTTAGCTGCCCTCTATTTGATCACTTTCAGAAAGTGCAGGCAAAACTCTTAAGATCAGTAGTTAACATTTTTCATAATGAAGTTTGAAAAAACCAATGCCTTTAGGAAACATCTGGACAGGTGGGTCACACCGACCAAGCTCTTCAGACAGCAAAACACAAATTGCTTTGGCTATCCTTTGTCCGCTGGAGCTCCGTCAGGATTAATTTAGTTCTCTGGATCTTGATGTTTCTTTTCCTCTCTTCCACTGGTAATTGAGCAGATCCCCAGCTGTCTGTTTTTAAGCACCTTTTCCAGAGAAGGCAACACAAAACAGCTGGGCCTTGTGGTACCTCTGATGAGTTCCCCCACATTCCCTGTTCCCAGCCCCACAGGCCCTCTTTCCCTGGGTGGCCAGGGACCAAGGGAGACAAATGCACAGGGTGCATGGGTGCCCAGGAAATGGTTTCTATAGCAACAGCAACTACATTAAAGCATTTTGGAATTTCTTCCTACTCATCAGACTTTAAGGTTTCAACCATTGTGGAGACTCTGACCCGGCAGATGCCATTTCCACACGATGATCTCTGATTTGTTCTCATCAAAACCAGTTTTGTGTGGAGGGGAATTCTGCTTGGGACATTTAAAAGAAGATGTGGCAAATCATCAATAAATAAGCAGCTGAGAACAATGCTTACTGTCCAGGGGAGGAGTGGGCTAGGATGATCTGGTAGATATCGGCCACCTTTAGGATCTCTGATCCAGCTGTATTTTACTGTTTAAAGCCTCATATTATATGCAAGTGCCCTCTTCTGTAGCCTGAGTCTTCAGAGAAGAGAGAGTTTGTGTAACTTAATGTTCTTTATTTCCTTACCATTAATTCTTATTTAAATGAATGTACCTTCTGCTTAGTAGCTATGCCGTGTGACGGACTAGTAAACACAAAATAATACAAAAATGGGTATTTTATGTGGTATCTTCCTCCTTCAAAATCTTGCAGATGTTTGGGTCCCAGGGATGCTTCTTAGAGGATGGAGTTTGCAACTGCTATAATTAAGCAATATAGTACCGTTAAGTCACTCGAGAGGAAATTAGGAACTAAACTGGTGCTGTGTGCCGAGGAAGACAAAATTGTGAGCTGAGATCTTAATTCAGAGCATGAAAGTCTGCCTTTTTTTCTAGCTTACTTTAAAAGAGGCGTTATTCCTATTATACACCATCAGAAGATGTAAAAAGTGAGCTAAATCTGTATTCAATGTTTATTTTACATGTAAATTGGGATCTCAGATTGTGGGAAAAATATGTTTTTGTTGCCAGTGCTTTCTGTTTTGCTAGTACTGTATTAGTTTTTAATGGGAAGGAGAAATGTGCTGATTTGGAGGCTTTCCAGGGGTTTGGCAGTATTCCACTGCATCAGCGCTGAGTAAAGAAGATGTTATTCTTTCTTGTTACAGTGAGAACTGGGTGAAGGCAGTGTCACTTTCGAGCCCTCCTGGCAGAGCTCCACCTACAGAGAGGCAGCGAGACCAAAACAACCTCAGTGTGGGAGAGGGAAATGCTACGTGGTAGGAAATGCACTCCCAGTGACCCGTCTGGGACGGAGCTTGTGCCCATCAGCTTCAGCTGCAAACGGCCCAGTGGGGTCAGGAGCGCTGCATCTCACGGAGGACACAACATTGATCAGAGCGGGGACAATCCACTGCCACAACAGCCTCACACCAGAGCACCTGTTGGCTCACCTGGAGGTTTACAAACCAGAGGAGAGCTCTCCTGCTTGCTCTCTACAATGGTGACTTTAAGACACTCAGGGTGGCCCATGTGAATGCAGCTCGGTCTGGGCACTCGCTTCTGCTTCCTACCAGCAAATCTGCATCTCTGCCAGATTGCCATCTTCTTGGTGATCCACTGTGTGCATCCCCACAAGGACTGGTTTTTTTGTCTTTGACAGCCTACAGGCAACTTTCAACTGGATTCTTGACTTTGAAGCCTGACGGTCCCCCAAAGTACCACAGCATTTGTCTCTCTTGAAGAAATCTTTGTAGACCCTGAACTTGTCAAAAGTATTATCCTTCCTCTCCCCTTTTCAGGTGATGTACTTTTACCCAGGTACATATACAAGGACCAGCAAGATATAGATGTACATTTTCCATTTAGTTCTCAGACTGATCTTTCTGCACCCAAATTGCCATTTCAACAAATTGCTTTTCTCACTGGTCCTGACATACGTCTCCCCTGATCTCGCACTAGGCTAGAGCTTGGCAGCTTTCATAGATGCCATTATCTATCTTCCTCTGCTTTCCAGGCCCATATACACTCTTCATTCCTCTCTACCTACCTACCTTGTCTGATCAGAATTTAAGGAAAGGGAATCTCTCTCTTTGCATACAAACACATGAATAATTCTGCCATACTCTAAGTGATCCCAAAGCCTTGCTGCTCTCTCACAGGGCCACTCATGAACATGCCAAAAGATGCCATCAAGGTGCCACTTCCCTGTCACACTGAGGTAAAAACCTTCTGAGGTCAGATTTCAAGCTTGGTCTCTCTGGAGAGGGCTATTAACTGCATTGCAGCAGGAATGTCCAGTCACAACAAACATCACCCTATTGTGCACACCTTTGTGCAAAACCAGAAAAAATAAAATAAGAGGGAATCCTCTTCTGCAGGGCCCTGCAAAAAAAGTCTTATACAGAGGTTGAACCCACAAAGAGAGTAACCAGGTAAAGTTTATTCTGCTCTGTTTTTCCTCAGCAATAGGCAGCTCTCTCATTTTGATGTGCTACAGAATGCATAACACATTCAGTGACAGTAATCATCCCGCTTTTGTAGTTAGTAAAGAAAGGAGAGGCTTCAGAAGGGGAGGACCTGAACCTGTCTGCAAGAGGTATTCCTGTGGGGTCCCTCTGCAGTCCTCCAGATGCCTTCATCTTACCCTAAAAGATGCTGCCCCTGCGCAGAGGTGCACAAGTCATCCCTGTGGTCTTCAGAGGTTCCAGGAAATGAGCTCAGCTCAGGCCCGTGGCTTTTCACTCATTTTACTGAAAGACAAATCTCACCATGTGTGACTTGAGAGCAGGTCTGGCAGTGCTGGGAATAAGTCTTTTCCCAGCCCTTGCCTCCTGGAAGGACGTGGCAATTTCTCCAGAAGGAAATAAGTCTTTGACGGCTATATACAAGGGATGGCAAGATAAAAAATATCCCATTATTTGGTAAAGTCAAATTTATCATGACAGTTATTAGAATGCCAGACACTGTTCAAAGAGTTTTGAAAGGCGAAAATCAGCTTTGTCTCATACCAAGTCTCTGCATAACAGGGGGAAAAAAAGCCTTGTTTGTCAGCTGCTTCCTTGATTATGTTCAATAAGGATACACAGGGCTGTTTTTATTTTCACTTGGCAATTTCTGTGTTGCTATGACTTCACTAATCTCCAGTCCATAAATCATTTGAGTAAACAACACACCAACAAGCTCAAATCCAGAGGAAATTTCTCCAAGGCAAGCCTTTATTCATCTTTCTATTTTAAAGGGAGAACTCGAGAGATTCCGCCTACATGGGATGTCACCATGAGAAAAAGACTCCTGACATTCCTGAGGTTTAGCTTTAAAGCATATCATTAAGTGTAGGTATTAAAGTGAATAGAGAATAGTACAGTATGGTCAGCTGAATATTTTTCTCCCTCTGTGTTCTGCTCCCTCTTGACCCTTGCATGAGGATCCTTCTGTTGACTGGAGGGTCTCTGCTTCTCCTCCCACTTCAAAACCCTTCCTCCTAGCAACAGAAAAACTATCGATGTGTGGAGGCTTTCAAGACAGCCCATAGCTGTGCTCCCTTGAATGTCAAAAGGGGTTGGTCTCACAGCTACAAATCAAACATCATTTTATTCAATAATATATTTCGTGGTGGTCTGTGTCTCGTCTGAATTGTTTAGTTGCACATCTACCTTTTGAGATTCCTCTATAGCTGCAATCCAGTGCAAATAACACGGGTGCTGGGGAATTGTGCATTGGCTTTATAAGGCAACTTAAAATATAATCCCTCAGGGAAAAAACACTTTATAGGAATCAGAAGCAGGAAAAGCAGCATGTGGAGATGCAGTTACATGAACAGGTAGTCAGCTGGTCTAAGTCTCTGCTGCCTTGTATCTTGCCGTTAACACAGACTAGAATGAGTTCAAAACACAAGGAAAACAGTGAAAGACCCAGAAAGTAATATTCCCACCATTGCCCACTTTGTGCAGACATTTGTAGCCACGCAGTGTGAAAAGCACAAAAAGATGGTGTACCAACAGTTTCCTTCATGAGAGGGTATACAAAACAAGGTAACTCTGGAATACAATCAGAGATTTTAGAATGTCTTTTCAGGCTGTGAATAAAGATTTCACATGCCAGCCTCTGGGAGCTCCTTGCCTGGACGGATTGATGTTTCCATGGACTGGCTAGAGAAGGATGCCATGAGTGCCTTGCAATCATCTTCTGCTGAGCAAATTCTACAGTCCTTCTTTGTAATCAAAGTATTTTCATATTAGCTGACACACAAATTGAGAGGTGAATGGCCTGGTGTGATCCATGCCCACGTATGAGTTAGATCTACTGTGTGATGACAGCAAGAAACTCAATTCCATTGGCAACTAGTTTACCTCTCTGTAAAACAGGGCTGTTATTTTTCTCATAGTAATGAACAAGCTTAAGGATTTCTTGACACTGTATTTCCTTTCTGCTCACAGAGATTAAATAACTTTTATTTCTAGAGTAGATATTCTGGTCCTTTACTTTCACCCTCAGTCCTATCAGCAGAAATATGACTGTGCACATTCATGTCAGGATCTGTGTTTTCTTTCTGATCACCAGCTTACCTAATCCTCTTCCTTAAAAGTATGCATACCTCATTTCCCAGTATGTCAAGACTTTTTCCTAGCTGTTTTTTGCCTCTTTGCTGCCACAGGAGACAGATGTCGAGACAGTATTTGAGAGGCTCTGTTTGTTCCTTCATCTGCCTGCGTGTGAGGCTCAATTTCCTTCATTCTCTGGCTCTTGGCTCTCTTCAGCATTGCTCCAAGTTCACCACTCACAGGAGCCATAGAGGCTTTCTGGCCTGTCAGTTTTTGAGAGAGTTTGCTCTGGCATATCCTTGTGAGAGTCTTCAATAACAATAGGAAATCCCCAGTACGGAGCAATTTAAAGGATAGAAAGAAGGGAGAGACCTGCATCACAGAAGTCCTAGCACAGAAAATAAAGTCCCAAGACACAAGTCTCTTTTCTGTTCCTGTTAGGCATATTTCCTCTTTGCTTCCACTTTCCTTCTTTCACATGAGATGATCCGCCAGAAAATGTTTCTTCAACTATATTCAAATGTTCATCTTCTTTTGACTACCCCAAGGGCAAACTCAGTCCCTGTTTTGTTATCACCTTTTTTTCCTTCTTCTTCTTCTTTTTTTTTTTTTTTTTTTTGCCACAGAGCCAGCATAGAGCAATCTCCAAATAAAGGAACTACTTTTTCATCCAAAGTTGTCAAAGTGTTTTACAAAGGTGAGCAGGCAATGAGGGTCCCACCTGCCCAGCACACAACGGGATGTATCAGAGATCACACTCAGCTTGTAATTCCTCATCCCTGTCCCACCAGGAAATCCATACATTAAGCACGTACAGGATATCTAGGTAGAAAGGTGGAACAGATTGCTGCAGAAAGTCCTCTAGATAAAACCCCAATATTATTCATTATCACTCAGGAAGAGAAGTCCTCTCTAACGAATGTGAAACTCTCCAGAATGAGTTGTTCATTCTTACTTTTAGAAAGAAATTACATTGATTTTTTTTCCTTTCTTCATGCCATTGTCTTATTTCTCTGAAGACTCTCAGTAGCATCACCTCTTTTCTCTGTGGGGAATCTTTATTTGTGGATGCTTTATGCAGCTGTGCTGTGCTAAGTGCGCCACTAAAGCAGAAGAAATTAGGTTATCAATGAAAATCAGCTGAGTATTATCATTTCTTTCTGATGTTCTCTCCCCTTTTGTTTGAAAAGTTTCCCCTGCATGCTCCTAGTCATCTTATTCTTCTGCCCCCCTCAATCCTCTGTCTCCCTCCCAGCAAAAAATCCACAACAAAAACCAGCTTATAACCTAAAACAGTGGTCAGACATAAAATCACTTATTCTTTAAGGTAAGTGGGATGCTATTCTTCCTCCCAATAGTTTTCTACTAGGAGGAATTTTATTTCACTGAAAATTTTTGAGCTTCAAAAGAACTGTTAATAAAACAGATATCGATCTGCTAAGGTTTTAAGTTAAAATACATCTGAGCAGGTCAATCTTCAATGAAAAATACCAAAATAAACATAAACCAAACAAATATATTCCTTTTTAATATTTAAACAAAGAAATTATGGTAAATTATAATTTATTTAAATGGAATTTTGCAACAGAATTTTGCAAAAATTTTAAAGCCATTTGTAGCGAAAATTCTCAATTAAAAAAAACAGACTTTTGGTCAATTAGTCAATTAGAATGACTGCTGCCAGTGTGTGCAAGTGAAAAAGGCCAATATATGTGTTTGTCTGAGTCTTAAACATATTGCTGCTCATCATTTATATTTGCACTTGTTAATCCCAGGCAGCCAGAGCAGGGGGACAGTGGGCAAGGGAAAGCCTGGAGCCCATCCCAGTCCCAGGGCTGTGAGGGGGAGGGACAATGGAGACTAAAAAAGAAAATGTTGCATTGGGCAATTAATTACCAGTTTTTAAAGTAAACCAAATGTCGTATAATCACCAGCTAATTTAGATATTTGTGCAGTTGATTGAAAATATGCAAAGAAAGCAGAATTATTGAAAATTATTTTTAAATGTTTGGAATTTATTAGAGTCGACTATGGAAAAGAGATAATTAAGGATGCTAAATATAATTAATGTGTTGAGATATAAAAAGCACTGCTTAGGTTAGGGGTTTTCCAGCAGTTAGAGAGATGGCTGACACTGTAATGACAACTTTACATTTAAATATGTTTGTGGTTCACATAAATATGTATTGAAAAATAATTTCTCAGTTGGTGTATAAAGAATATACCTCCATCTTCATATACAAGAACCCTTACACACAAGCAAGTACAGGGGAGAGACGAGGCTGTGGTAGAGAAGAAAGCCCAAACTGCTGCTTGATATGGATTTCCCTTCCTGTCTTCAGCACGTGCGGATTCCCTACTTGAGCAGGTCAGGTATTAATTTCTGGATGTGTTAAATGTTGGGCTTTAAATAAAGTTGATGCACAAACAATGCAAAACAAGGTGAGATCAGTTGAAGAAAACAAAGACACATTTTACTGGTTTGTTTTTTAATAACCTAAGACTGCATCTCTTCACTTTGATTTGCTTCAGGGAATCCAGCTCATGATTTTTGATCTCTCAAGGTTTACAGCCCTAGGGGTGGGGAGGCATCCGCTGGCAAGAGGAGGTCCAGTGTAAGGGCAGGTTAAAGCAAGATGGCAAAAGCCTCCCTGCAAAGAGGTGAGTTTTGTTTCCGTGCTGCCATTGTAAGGAATGTTTGGGTTTCATATCTTCTGTCAACTTTAGCTGTGCATTCAAACCCCAGTGCAACCAAAGCTGAAACACAGGGATATGGAGGAGGTGGGGCTCTGGGAAGGGCCAGCTCATGCTGCAGTGGGCTAACATCAATCCCAAGGGATCTTTGCAGTTTAACTGCAAAATCCCTTTGAGCAGCCAATGCCAGGACGTGCTGCAGCGAGCCACAAAGTGTGGGTGCTGTGGGTCACCCATACCCAGGGCATCAGGCTGAGGAGTGGTCCAGGCAGTCAGACACAGAGCAGAAAGACATCCAAACGGACTGACAGACTGCACCAAACCATCCTATGCCAGCACAGACACTGTGGATGTTCTAGGAGGCTGTGAAGCTCAGCTGAAGGACTGCTGCAGGTGCAAACAGCTGTGGGCCGGGCTTCCACATCAGCTGTTGGCATAGCAAACACTTTAAAAAACCTATTTTAAAAATGCACAAAGAATTACAAGTTTTATAGTCATATGGAAAGGCCAGACTTCTCTGACTAGGAGATTTAGCATAAAGAGGCTTTGGCACTCAGTGATTTCCCATAGGTTATAGATGCTTGAAACTCTGTGCCACCATTTCAACTGGCACTTCATATCTAAATCTATCAGACATGGAGCTTGCCATCAGGTACAGTGAGATGTTGTACTTCACCCAGCAGGAGGATGAGGCTTGCCAGATTCCCCTGCACTGTGCTATTTGGTCTTTGTGCTCATCGATCCTCAGGAAAAGTAAATTCAGACTGTGCAAGGGAAAGAAAAGCACAGATGGCAAGCTGGAGTCTGTAGAAGGAAATCCACAGAATCACAGGATGGCCTGAGTTGGAAGGGACCTTAGAGATCATTTTGTTCCCACCTCCCCTGCCATGGGGCAGGGACACCTTCCGCTAGACCAGGTTGCTCCAAGTATTGTTCAACATGGCCTTAAAAATTTCCAGGGATGGGGCATCCACAGCTCCTCTGGACAACCTGTTTCTGTGCCTCACCACCACGATGTAAAGAATTTCTTCCTAGCACCTAATCTAAACCTGCTCTCTCTCAGTGTGAAGCCATTCCCCCTTGTCCTGCCACCCCCGGCCCTTGTAAGCAGTCTCTCTCCATCTTTCCTCCCTCCAGGTACTTCATTCTTCTCAGAATGAAAAATTATAGTATTGCAAATATTATTTTCAGAAATCAGGTCAGATAAAAGAATAAGTCTTATTTCTGGGCAGACTAGGACTGTGTTTCTTTGGGTTTTGTTTTTTCATGTTTTAAGATCCTTACTGTGCCTTTACTCTTGCCTGAGTGGATGCTGTACATGAAGAGCCTCCCTGATGTTTAAGATAAGCACTTAGCCTCCTGGAGAACAAAAGCAGCCAGGGTGAGACTCCTGTAACCTTGAAAAACTGAAACCAATCCTTCCTGTAATGACTTTCCCAACGTTTTCCTTTTGTTTTTCTCCGGGCCAAGGAGTGTGTCTGAAACCAATAATACACAGTTCCCTTCCATGGGCATTTCATTGCTACCTTTAAAACTAGGACTTACAATCACTGTTTGAAAGTCAGGCTTCTTCCCTGGTGCTTTAAAGGTGAATTTGAGGCCATAACTTAGCATGGGCTTTAAATGAACTTGGGAGTACTCGATGGTCTGTGTTCAGTTTCAATGAACACAGTCTAAATTACTGAGGACAGAAAGTTACTCGAGTTGATGTTTTCCACAGACATCTGAGACTTAAATACTACTAAAAGCCACCCATTGCATAAACCTTCATTGATTACAGCAGCATTCAGCGCCTGCTGTCTGCTCCCCGAGCACTGTTGCTCATATCCCCAGTTTAGCATATCTTGACTTTGAATGGGCATAGTGGCAGAAATCCGTCTGACACCCCAAAATGAGTTGAATTTTGCAACCATTTCCTACTAAGCTTTGGAAATGCTCTGTCCCCCTCCCTGCTCTCTAAGATCCTCAGAAAAGTTATTTGCTGTGGTGCAAGCAAGTGTAGAGCAGAGGCTGGAGAGCTCAGTGCCACCTGTCTTCTTGAGATGTCATTTTCCCTCAATGCAAACAGACATTTTCCTCCTCATTTCAAGGAGACAGACAATGCTTACCTGTATTTCTGTGTAGTAGGATAGTCATGAAAGGAAAACATAAACATATCTCTAAAAGGTTATTGCTACTAATGGAAGATAACGCTATGGAAAGGAAGGAAGAAGATAAAACTCCCAGATACATGTTGCCTGTTTTTAGGGCTTTAACAGGGAAGAAGAGACCTCCTGAGAGGTTCATTTGACTCAGCTTATTCTCCAGCTGCAGTTGCATTCTTATTTAGGGTCCTGGTATTTGGTAGAGAAAAATCTTTTTTTCATTGTCAGTGTTTCCCCCACTAGAATCTAACGGCATTCTGCTTTTGGGAATAAAGCACAGAGAACTAAGGGGCTGTCCCTCACAAGGCCAGCTCTTGGATTGCTCCTGAGACATCCAGGGTGTGAGGACAGCACAGTGAGCAGCTGGCAGCCCTGACCACGGCCTCCTTTCACCTGCCAGGTCTCCAGGACCCTGGAGCATCTTGAGGGCTCCACTTTCCCGTGTGCCACTGCACTAGCAGAAGACCATTTCCCCGTGCTGCTCTGCCCCAGTGGGATGTGTGGTGGGATTTGTCCAGGTGCAGAGCCAAGCTGTGCTGGGGGGCTGTCATCCCCCTGAGAGCAGCACCAGCAGCCCTCCTTGGGGAGGACATGGGACCTGAAAGGGCAAACCTCAGACTTCATGTTCCTCTTTGTCCCACAGAGGTGAGGAGGAGCATCTGCACCGAGGGGAGAGCAAATGGGCACGGGCAGGACCCCACAAACCACCCACATGTACACACACACACACACACACACTTGGCTGCTGTGCTTTCTCAGGTCATAAACTTGTGTTTTTGCAGGCAGGAGGGGGATGGATCTCAGCTGTGCTTTCTGTACTCCCCTGGTTTGCTTTTCATGCTGGTCTCTGCTATGGTGTTACCCGTTTCCTCTCCCACATCTGATCAGGCTAAAAATAAGCTGTAAAAAGTCATGATGACTCCACTTGGAAACAAAATAAGTTATTGTACCTTTCTGGAGCAGCTGTTCCCCTCTGCCTGCAAACCCCAGCTGGCAACTGAGCCCCACACAGCCCCTCACTCACTTCTCCCTGTGGGATGGGGGAAGACATTTGGGAGAGTAAAAGCAAGAAAACTCATCAGCTGTGATAAAAGCAGTTCAATAGGTAAAGCAAAAGCCACACACAAGCAAATCAAAACAAGGAATTCATTCACCACTTCCCAGGGGCAGGCAGGCGTTCAGCCATCCCCAGGTAAGCTGGGATCCATCACACCTAACAGTGACTTGGGAAGACAAACTCCATCACTCTGGATGTCCCCCCTTCCTGCCTCATGCCCCAGCTCTTTTTGCTCAGAATGATCCCATATGGGCTGGGATGCCCCTCTGGTCTGTTGGGGCCAGCTCTCCTGGCTGTGTCCCCTCCCAGCTCCTTCTGCACCCTCAGCCTCCTCACTGGTGGGGTCATGTGAGGAGCAGAAAAAGCCTTAATTCTGTGTAAGCACAGCTCAGCAATGGCTAAAACACCCCTGAACTATCAACACTGTTTACAGCACAAGTCCAAACCATTGCCCCTTTCCAACTAGTGTGAAGAAAATTAACCCTACCCCACCCAAAACCATCACAGGAATTCATCAGACTGAAATGAAAACCTTGGAAGGTGGGGAGGGGAGCTGCAATGAAACTCGATGCCAAAGGGATGTGGCAGAAGGTCACAAAGACATGCCTGCACCCTGGCTGGGGCTGGGGGTAGCTGGGTCTTGAATTGATAGATGTCCTGGGGTTTTCTAACCTGCCCAGCTCCATCCTAGATAGGTTTCACACATACACCTCTGGCTTCCTAATTAAGGTAGAAGTCACAAGAAGAAGTTTCCCTCTTCTGCAGTTGTTTCTGTCAAAGGGAATGATTAGGTTTACTATAAATGATATTAATGTTGTCCTTAAAAAGTCATAAGGAAATCTGCTGTAAATCAGCCTGCTATTCCCCTGGAATACAGAAATGTGTCTGTTTGCTTCCCAAACAGTCATTTGCTGCAGACAAACTGAGTAAAAGGAAATATATGGCACCAAAAAATGATTGAGAGAGTGGGAGAGTTGGGAAGCACTACTGGAGCAGCATAGCCAGGGCTCTCCTGCAGCCCCATGTTCAATAGCAGAGTGCAGTAGGTGGTTCTTGGATTTGTCATTGTTATGGAGCTGGTGAGGTTTAGAAGAGTCACAACAAAATTTTCATTTTAGAAGTTATTTTGTTCCCATATCGTATTAGCTGTATTTCCCTTTTGTCGTTGTCATTTACGAGAATATTGACAGATAAACCAATGTTTGTTTTGCTAAGCTCATTTTCTCTTCCTACCCACTTCCCCTCTGAAATCATGAGGTGAACTATTTGCAGAAACAATATATTTGATAAATAAACTCCTTTTCCTTTTCACAAATTATCTGGGAATAGACATTGATTTTTTATTACTTTGTTCATTATCTAAAGCATTTGTCAAATTCTTTCCAATAAAATTCCAAACCATGCGTTGCTGTCACAGCTATCATTAACAGTTTGACTTAGTGATTTACTTTCTGGAGCCGGATCTTGAATAATTCTTCATGTCATTTCCAAATCCCAAAGACACTGTTAATTTGCTTTGCAGGAGCATCTTCTAGCTCCTGCCATGCATCAGGATGACACTGTGCTAGGTGCTGCATAAAAGATCAAAAAAATTCTTATTCCAATACCCAGTCTAAGTCTAGAAACAGCTGGATATTACCAGGAAAGCCAGAGCACAGCAACAGGTGGGTACGATGGACCCTGGTGCAGCATGCAAGCTGTCAAACAGTTGTCACATATCTTGTAGGCATTATAGCAAAAAAGAGTCTGTCTAAACAGAGAATGAAAATGCAATGAGGTATTTTACTTAAATACTGAAATTATTTTGGTTTATTCATTGATCTGATGGTTACAGCCCCCTATATAATTTAATGCTGCTTGAGTTCTTCCCAGACCTTGCAGGCTAGCTGCAGGAATAACTTGGGTATCAAAATGTCTGGAGAAACAGATTTGTAGAGATACTTGTAAACTCCATCAATATTTCTTGTAATTACATTTTCAGAGTAAAAGAGATTGCAAACACAGTCAGAGCAAATATAAGAAAATGTACTTTCTCAACCTTTTAGCTTAAAAGTCAATTCCTAAGTTCAATGAAGCAACATTCTCATTTTAACAGTAGTCTTCCTGCCAGAAAAGGGAAAGGTTTGCAAAAAGAGACAGAGAAAAGACTCCACACATGAAGAATTTTCCCCACAATTTTTCAAGAGAACTCGCAGCTCTTTAAAACTAATAATCATCATTTCAATATATAAAATCAAGCTTCAGCAGAATCGGGCAAGAGAATACCATATGTGACTGCTGGGATTATATAATGGGAAAGCTCTCATTGATTTTTATAAAGCGTTGGATCCCAGAGATTTTAAAATCAGGCACGAGGCTGACCCAGTTTGGGTGGAAAAAGCTCACAGAATCCCAGGGAAGAGCACAGCCCAGGGAGAAGTCTCAGGAGGTACTGTTATTTTTAACCTTTTGGACCTGCAAGACAAAGAATGAATTCTGAAAACTCTGGGTAGAAAAGAGGTACTTAGTTTTGAAATTTTAGAATCCTCTACCCCCTCATCTAGATCTTGACCCTGGTAGAAAACCTGTACAGCAAACTTTTTTTTTATTAAAAAATTTGGTGTAGACTGAAGCTGGCATTCTACTCTTCCCTCCACAAGCATGGAAGACAAAAGGGAAACATTTTCTAGGATGTGATTAAAAGAAAGAAAAGAAAGATGCAAGGTTAGACCACCAAAACAGAAACGGTTTGTTTCAGCTGAAATCAAGAAAGTTAAATTTATAACCAAACATGGTAAAGAGAAACTGCTGAATACAAAGATGAACTTACTCTCAGAACTAACATTTGAAAATTGGTCTAAAAATTGCTGCAGTTTCCCAGTGATTAAGTGTGCCTCATTAAATGATTCAAACAAAACTTGACCTGGACAAGTGTTCTTTTGAAATTGTAATTGAATTTTCTTTCAACGTACAAGAAGGTTTCAGCCTTTCTTATAAATATGAAGCGACCATTATCTGAACAGACTCTATTAGAGGCGCTGAACAGCATTCCAGATACAAATTTATTTGCAGTGGGGTAATGTTAAACATGTGTTTCAAATCAGGTGAGGGTGAGATGCTTGTGTTGGTACCTGATCTTATCATACCACTGCACAAATTTTTAGTTGCTCTGAAATGGGAAGAGGACTGAGTAGACATTTTTCTAGCAATTCAGTTACATGGTACTAGCTATAAGAATATGCTTCTGGTCTGAAATCCCCACCACTGTTTCAGCCTCATTTCATCACATGAGAAGGTAGACTAGGGCTTCAACACACTTCCTTGCTTTCATCCCTAAGAACAGGATGTACAAACAGAAGCAGAACAAGGATGGATACCTTGGGTCTGATTTCCAAAGTCTCTTCTAAAACCTGGGACACAAAATAGGATAGGGAGCACCCAGTGAAGCAGAGGTGCCCAGACTTGCTGGTGTGTGATGACTTCTGTAGCATCTCCCACACTCATTTAAGGGATGCTATCATTGTCCAGTGTGGAAATTTTACAATATGGGACATTGGACAAGCTTTGGCCAGAGACAGCCAGGAGAACCTCTCTGGACACGAAGCACAGCCCTCCCTGATCCTTTCCACTCCTGCCCGTGCTGGGATCTTCCCCAGTCAACCCCAGCCTGCCAGGGTCTGTGCAGGCAGGACAGGCAGCTCCAGCCTCGCGGAGCACAAGGCTCCAGCCCCAGCTGTTTGCTGCTGGCACCTGGGGAGCAGCAGCAGCTCAGCAATGGGCAGCTTTGGGCCGTCCTGTCTGGGCTATCCCCTGCATCTGCTGGCTCTTATTCTTGCCATTCTGTGCCTGTCAGGTGTCCCAGGACACTACTGCTGGCAAGAGCTTGAGAGATTTGTCTTCTTGTCTTGGTTTAGGGTTTTTTAAGGTTTTATTTTTCTGCTCAAGCCAGATGAAATTCGGATTGTGTCCAAGTCCTGGCACAAATGTGAAGGCAAGGCACTGCAGTACTGGCAGAAGGTGGAGGTGCCTTAAGCTGGTACTGCCAATGAGGACACGGGCAATTTCTCAGATGGAAATCACTGGCCTCACAGCCATATTTTGTTAACAGAGCTGAACATTTCTCATTCATTGCAAGCTGGCTTTGTTTGAGTCCTACTTCTGATTTTCAGTGGAAGAAAAACAATTCTAAGCCACTGCCTCAGAAATTAAGTTTTGGGGTTTTTTTAAAATAATAACCTTCTCTAGCTCTTGCACAATTTAACCTTTTTTATCTACAAATGTTAGCGTTGTCACCCTAGCCCAAAAGTCAGCACTGCAGTCCTGCCCTGCTGATACTCAGCTATCTGCTGAAAGACACAACACAAAGCACACAACTGTAGAAAGGAGCTTGGACAAACTTCATTCTAAGGCAAAGACTCAGATTTCATTGATCTACAACTTGACATTCAGTTCCTGCAACTGAATAGAAAAAAGGCATTTATAACCTATTAAAAACCCAAAGATGATTTTAGTTTTTTTTTTTTTTCCTTGTTGGAGAAATCAGTCTTTCAGAATAGCCTGGGAGTTGCAAATAAAAAGGAACTTTGCTATGTTTATTTAGAGAACCTAACCCCTTGGAGCCAGCATTTTCACTAATGCATTTTACATTAGCGGGCTGCATCAGGAAATCCTGACTTTTGGTGCCAGGGGGGTAATTAATATCAGATCATGTTTGCAAAATGGTTGTGTTTATGTGGGAATGAGGACTGAGCTCTAACTGGCAGGGTTTGAAGTACTCAACTTTTGCTACGAAGCTTCCATGACATGCTAGGATAGGATGTTGAAACTAAAGAACCAGGTCTTGGTAACTTGGTAGAGCTACAGCTGCTGAGGAGAGCTGCAGCCTTTAGGATTCTGTTCAGGAGCCTTTAAGGGGACTCTGAAGAGTCTTAGGAGCCTAGGAGATTGGAGGTAACATGCAAATAGTTGGTTTTCTCCTGTGGTCTCAGATGTGGGAGCACACTAGGATTGTCATTTCCCAGTGCATCCCACCTCCATTGCTCCCAAATCCCTGTGGTAACTAGATAAGGATACCCATAGGTGCATTTTTTCAGCACACCTGAGAAGCAGTGCTTGCTTTTGTGCACGCATCAGCCAGCATGGTCCAAAACAGGTGTGGGCCAATTAAGGAACTTTGAGGCCCAGTTTCTCCTGAGCTCTGTGTTTCACAGGGGATCTGCAGTGCCACTCCAGTGTTCCCCACTCTAGGAAGTGCAGTTGCCCTTGCACTTGGTACCCAGCTGCTCTGCACACTTGCTTCTTCCTGAAAAGAAGGAGGAAGCATACAAAATCTTCTTTTCCTCCTCTTCCTCCCAGCTCAGAGCCAGGGTATTCAGGGAATGGGAACTCTGCTCCTGATGATAATCCAGCCTCCTTCGCTAGCACAGGCACGGTCTGCAGCTACAGCTGGGCCATCTCCAGCTGAAGAGGATGACAGAAGGATGTCCTCAACAGCATTATGTTCTTAGTATCAAAGAGAAAAAACTATAGAAGATGGTTTGAGCAGCCTGATCTACCGAAAGGTGTTCCTGCCTGTGGCAGGGGGGTGGAACTATATGACCTTTAGGATTCCTTCCAACCCAAGCTATTCTTTGATTTTAAGATGGTGCCCAAGAACAGTCTATTTAGTAAAGATGTTGGTTTCTCACCTGCCCAAAAATCACAGTTTCTTAGCACCAGCTAGGAAACTTGGAGTGAAGTCTAATAAGGTTGAAAATCACTCAGGAGTGCAGGACACACTGAATCATAACATTACAAATTGGTGTAGGCAAAGTTTAAAATTAAAGGATGTTTTCTGAAGTTGAAAAGAGGAAGAGTGCAACTGATGTTCAAAATGGGTTTTATCTGCTGGTTTCCCAGCATCCATTTCCATGAGATGCAGCAGCTGGCAGGTTCTCTGCAAGATCATTTATTTACTCTCCCCATCTCTCTCCTTTGCTGGAAGTTCATTACTCCCTCAGCGCTGGTGGGGATTAAAAGTAAAGGTGTAATCTATGTTAGAACTAATATATGTTTTGTACTATAATGAGCCAATATACTATTATGGATCTTGTGGTCAGCTCACTGTGTTTGATAAATATGATCAATAGATGTTATTCCCCTCTGAGATGCCCCCACCATCTTCTTCCCATACTCACCTCTTGCCAGTAGTCATCTGGGGATAATTATCCCCACCAAGATCCTACCTCTAATGTGCCCACTGTCTTTCCTTCTGTCATAAATTGGCCTGATAAGATAACAAATCTGAACTCTATTGCTATTATTGCTGTTATTTTACTAGTTCCTTGATCCTAGAATAGGGCTAGCAATCTTCATGGCAACAATAGTAAAATTCTATGTACCTAATGAATTTCTCCTCATCTGGTATTTGTGTAACTGATTATTCCTACCTAAGTCTAGGAACAATGTCCTGAGCTTGAATACTCTTCAGCAACACTGCCTACAGCTTTTGTTCTCTGAGAAGTAATGGATCACCTCTTCTTTTCTTTTACCAGTATCTCTCAATAATGATAGTTCAGTTTGTTGCTTGCCTTGATTTTATTTCAATGTGTTCTACTGTTATTTTAAGGCAATTCCTAACAATGAGAGCCTGCAGTGCTCCTTTGTTTGAAGGCACTGATGAGCTCTTGATCCTCTACATTGGGATAGTTTGTACATCTACCATAGTGTACTTTTCTTTAAGGACTTGCCATCTCTTCTGAATTCCTTTTTTAGCCTTTTTTCCCCTGACTGAAGTTTCCTAGGGTAAAATCTCACCATGATGGTTGCATTTGGTCTTTTCCAACTTGTTGTTGCCATGCATTCTCAACTGGTCAATCTTCTATGCCTCAGAGAAATGCCTTATTCACTGACAAAGCATCTCCTCTCTTCAATTGTAAAAAAAGATAAATGTTAATGTTCAAAACCAGTAAATAAATAGAACTATCAAGATCGATTTGTGCAGAAGATGGTGGAAAGAAAGGTGTCCCAGTTTGGCCCAGTGAGGTCAGTCAGTGCATCTGTGAAAATCTAGGAGTCCTCATATAAAAGGAGTAGCAAACTCTTCTTGTTGATGGAGTCACAGGTGCTCACGCTAAAAATTGAGGATTCAGTGCTGGGATAGGTTCCACACAACCTTACAGATTTTTTCAGGTAAAATTTGCCAAGGCAAATTTTGTTGTCCATCTTCTATGCAGCAGACTTTCCCACTCTTAAGTCATCAGTCAGTGAGCAATAGAACCAACGGGCACCTCTCCCTCTTGGGCACCCTCTCCCTCACATGCACTGGTACTTGGAAGTTGCTGTGATCTTTTAGAAACTCAGGGACCAGTTCACTATAGAGGTCTTCACCCAAAGGCCCTGATTCCAAATATAAAGTAAATCCACTAATCCATAGCTATCTCTTGGGCTCAGAGCCTACTCACAGCAATGGAGAAAACATTCTCAAAACACACACCATGTCACAGATATCTCCCAGTATCTCCAGCAGCAATTCTGCCTTTGCACCTTCGTCAGGCATCCAGCAGAGTCTTGCCTGTTACTCTTCTAGAAGATGGGCACGGTGAAAAGGTGAGCTGTTGTGGCTTACAACAAACAGATGGCCAACATGGTCCCACTGCTGTATGAGAAACAGCAGCAAAGGAGAGAGCTTCTGAATATTCATCTATATATACAAACTCTCAGTCTGATGCCATAACATGGGGTAGCCTCCGAGTTATGGAGTGATTGGATCAGCCTGTTGCAAGGACACAAGCACACACCAGCACCACAGCACGCTCCAGCATCCTCCTGCAACAACTCTCAGTGAAAAGCAGGCAGCCCAAAAGGTGCTTTGAACCACAAGTTCACTCTTACCAAACAGCTGATACAAGCTGGGTATGCAGCCAAGTGCCAAGTGAGCAGCTGCTGTCAGTGGTCACTCAAACAGTGACAATGGGGCATAGTATCAAGAAGTCCTGGACAGCCAGTCATCTCTATCGTGCTTGGCCCACAAATCTCAGGTCTGTCACATTTTAAACTCCAAATTTCTAAATAGTCAAAAGAACTACTGAAGCAAATCAATTAGTCTCACATTCCTTGTCAGCTGATTCTCACATAAGACTCCTGCTTTTCTGCCTTCCTTTTTTGCAACCAGACAGGCAGAAAACATGAAGCAATGTAACTGATGGGCAAGTAACACAGGCAACTTAGAAGATTCTGAGGCAACAAAGGATTGGTGCTACCTTTACAGCAAGACCACAGCAGCAGCTGTAACAAGCACCAATGAACACAGGCTCCATTAGACATGTTTGCTTGCACACAAGGTGCTTGTAGCTGTGACAGATATCCTCGTACTCACCACATATCTATTTCAGTCCTAAAATCAACCTCTTGCCATCAACCAAAAATGCTGGGGGATACAACAGAAACCTTCATGCTGCCTCAGGATTGCCAAATGCTCTTTTCCTGAGCCTACATGGACACTGAAGCAGGAAATAAATCCTAAGCCAGTGTCACTCTAGCAAATACTTCATCATACTCAGATGGGCTGGATCTCTGTGCTTATGAAATCAGAAACTCTGGTGTTTATAGGCAGAACCCTTTTTACACACCAGTAAGCTAAGAAGGCATTCCAGGATAGAAGGCAGACATTTTTGCCAAGCTGGAAACAGTGTTGTGAGCAGATAGGTACAGTTATTTAGGTGCCCAAATAAGAGCTAGCTCTTAAATAATCTGCATCCTTGCTGGGGTGGAAAAAAAAAAAAAAAAAGACAGAGATTCTGATCATTAACCTTTGAGACTGACACTGCATCAACTACCTTAACAAGTAAGGCCATAATTAGCATTTACAAAGAAACTCTAAGAACTGCAGCACTTGTTTACATTGTAGCCCCGACAGAAAGAAAGTCTAAGAAAAACTACATGTGGAAAAATGTCAACGTGGCAACTTAATACTGGAGACCAAAAATTCTTGACTTGAAATTTGCTAAAAGCATCAGGAAGTACAATTGATGGAACTTAATTTCATAAAAACAAAATGTGTGTTTCTACCAAGCCTGCCCTCGCAAATGGTATTTTTCTATAAAAGCATCTGTAATGAACCTGTGTCAAGATGCCAGCGTACTTCTGGCAACACCAACTGTACTAGGTGATTAGAATTTATGCTGTGTAAAATTAACTGTGAGATTAAATGAAAATTATGAACCAAAATGCAAAAGCATTTATATGGCAATTCACCTACACCATTTGTTTAAGAAGTGCCAAAGCAAGTGAAAATAACGCAGTGCCCTGAAGAATTCACAGACTATTAGGTCTGGCTATTCCAGCAGCTTCCTTTCCAGCCCCACAGCTCTTCCCACCAAAAACCCCAGATGTACCTATATGAAGCCACTGACACACCAAACTACCTTCATTTCCTAAGACCAACACGTGAATAGTTAAGAGAAAATTAGAAAACTTTATCTATGGAAAACAGAAAAATCTCTTGTAAAATCATTAGATCTCAAGCAGGGAAAAACAGACATTCTGCTGGATTAGTCAGAATTTTCCTGTGTCATGGGAGGCTTAAGAAAGTTCAATGAAAGTACCCAGCCAGCATCTTGCAAGACTGAAATGTAAGTATTTCACTATTCACATTATTTGGGAGATATATTTCACCATAGCAAAAAAATAGCTTTCTGCATAGAACATTGCACCCCAGTTCAGCTCCAGTTTGATACTGAGCATACACCAAGTCTTCTGCTAGTGCTGCCTACTCCCAGGTTTTGCAGAGTGACATTCTAAATGTGACAATTGTAAAATAAAATCAAAATATACTCCCAGCATTTACTGTCAAGGCACCAACAAAGTTCTACACTCTGGAACACTGCTTATTGCACAAAGCTGTGGAACATGACGTTTTAACGTTCTTTCAAATTAAGCTTTTCATCTGCCCTAATTTAATTGCTTATGTGAAATGAGGTTGCAGCAAAGTGGGGGTCAGGCTGTTCTCCAAGTAACTGCTGGTATAGGACAAGAGTCCTATTCTCCCCTCACCAACTTACCAAACTGCATATGGGGAGGTTTAGATTTGGGATTTGGAAAAAGCTTCTCTTCCAAAAGGGTTGTCAAGTGTTGGAACAGGCTGCCCAGTGCAGTGGTGGAGTTGGCATCCCTCGAGGTATTTAACAGATGTGGCACTTGGGGACATGGGGACTGGTAGGCTTGGCTGTGGTGGCCTAATGGTTGCACTCACTGGTCTTAAAGATCTTTTCCAACCTAACCAATTTTACATTACTGTACATCTATACAATTCATTTTTTAATCCTACTAAACCCATGGGATTGAGTCTGCAGTTCTGCATGCCGTAAGAAGCATTCATCAGTTTCAAAGGTGCTGCTTTTAATTTTGGTCATGTTGTCTGTATCCTTACAAAAATTACACTATCTGCTATTTACTGCTGGTTTACACATACTGACATTTGAAATAATCCCAAACATGCTGTATTTGTCCTTGGCCATTTGTTACCCACTTACCTTTTACCTGAGCTATCTTTTTGAAGTGGAAGAGACAAGGTTGAACAGTAACTCTGAACTGAAAACAATTCTTATCAGTATTAGAGTACTTTGTTAAGCATTCCACAGCACAACTTTTCGAGTATTTTGGTAGCCCTGTGACTCCTGACACCCACTGAACAGAACTTTTACTGTGTTAGCTGCTGGACTACTCCTGACAGCTAAATAGCTGGGTATGAGTAAAAAGGAATTATCTCACCCAGCACTATATTTATAAACACCAGTGATTCCTTAAGTTCTGCTTTGTATGTCCCATTGCATTTCAAGTCCTGCATAATCTAAGTAGCACCACTTCCACCTCATGCTGCTGTTGAAATACATATTCTTTTCTCCAATTTATTTTTAAGGGTTAATCAGTGATCCCTAGAGCTCCAGAGTAACTTACTATCAACCTCTATTACTTGTGACACTTAGCATTTATTCCTATACCCCTTTTGCTGTCTTATCCCATTCCTAGTGCTCCACAGTCAACCTTACTCCATGCTTCATTTTTATGATAGCAGCTTCTCAGAGAACTTCAGGCATTGTGAACATAAAGATCAATTCCATCAGACTGTGCTATGAGTTGTTACCATAACTCTACCAGACTGAGGGTCAGCTTTTATTGTTTTGAATATTTTTTTTTAAAATGAACATTTTTAGCTTAGGTTGTTGGGTTTTTTTACTTACTACTTTATCCAGGTATCTATTCATCTCAGAAGGTTTGTTTGGCTTCATTTCACAGGATTTCACTCTTACGCTTCTGTTTTATGATACAGCAATTGTTGTTCCTGTAGGGAAAGCCTGCTACTTTCTTTTTGAACTTCTTCAGGGCTTCTGGCAGAACTCCACCTAGACTTGCTGAAGTAACAGTTTCTCTTAATTTTGTAAATTTAAGTATTCTTTTTTAAATTGAAAATCTGATTTTTTTTTATCACATTGTAGTCTTTTAGCATCCTCTGTGGTGAAAACTGTAGAAATACAACGGGTATTTTTGCACTGAGGTCCTTGCCCCTCTTTAATCAGATGCATTTTCTCAAAAAATGTATTACTTTACACATTTTAGAGTAATTTAGGTATGAAAATCGAAGTGTGTCTTTTGCAAAATGATACATTTAGCCTGCCTACAAAGCAGCACATTTGCTTTCTTATGGCAAACATTGTGAAGTCAATTTCAACTGAAACAAGGAGCCACCTTCTCCCTTCTGAAAGTCATTCACAGAGCAGAAAAGGAAATAAAAGTCTGAATACAGAAAACATACAACGGCAAAAATCATAGCCCTATGATAACTAGAAGTCACTGAATGCATTAACCCCTCCTCTTTACTCTTTTACCATTTTTACCTTTACTGCTCATGTGTTTGATTTACTATGCCAGTCCCTCTTATTTTCTATATTCTGACTGCAAAATGCCAGTTGCAACACCTTTTTTACTAGTTTCCTGTTAGCTGGATTTTATTTAATAAGGAAGACTTACTAAAATGAACTTTGTATCTTGCCATTTTCTCCTGGTCCTGTCATGCACTTCTGCTTATTCTTTTGTTTAGGGAACACACATTCCTTTCTAATATATAGTTTTAGAAAAACTTCTTCTGTGTGGAGCTATCTCCTCTCAAGTTATTCTTTAGGCATAGTATCAGAGGAATAAGGTAATTTTTGTCACCACCAATTAAAAAGTTTTACGAAACAGGACTGTTATAAAACAATTAAACCTTGCAAATGCAGTAGTCTCTAGGAGGGAAACCCTGGAGGAAATTCTGCTTATTAAAACTGCAATTTTAGTTTCCATTAAAAAGGAAAATAAGACAACAGAAGATGGGTTGGCAAGACAAATTATTTCTTAATGTCAGTTGAGCCTATTTCAAATGAGATAACGTATCTACACCAGGTTGGGTTCAACACATTTTTGTCAACTCATTTATCTAATTCAGTCATCTTGATTATAGCCTCATGGACCTTCATTTTCACAGAAAGAATTTCTTAACAAACAACCTACACAACATGCTGATTACTGAACAGTTAATTCTAATTAACTTGGCTATGGCAAGAGAATTTTGATAAAGTCCTAGACTGCAAATAAGTTCTGGTTATTCTGGCCAAACATCTTTAAAATCAAAACCCACAGCAGAGTCTCCAGATGAGACATCAGAGTGATAGGGATCTAATTTAAAGAAACAAATGAGAAAATTAAAATCACAAATAATTTATTCTTCCGTTAGAATTGATGGAGTACAGTTTTAAATAGCAATGAAGTACACAATGGTGGAAAATTGGCACAGAACCTACAAGATTTTAATTCATAATAATGTTCCTCATGCCATATCTGTTCAAACCTTGATGTGTATTTTCTATTGACTTTAAAAAAACTGTTTTCCTTTTAAACAGGACGCACATATTGAAAATCTTGTCTTCCATATATAATGTCACACTTACTATGAACGCAAGTTGTTTTTTATCCCCCTGAACACTGATTGCAAACTGAAAAAACACAAAGTATTATTTTACTCCTGGGTTAATTTTAGGTTTTATCATTTATAAAAGTTGCAAGAGATTCTTGAATGCATATATTTCTGCAGAACAGAATAACCATTTATTTATCTGATACACAGTTGTAGGGCAGTTTCAAAACCAATTTTTTTGTGTACTGTTGTTATTGATCAAGGTGCTGCCTCTCTCACATGCAACACTATAAGCATTAATGCAATTCCAAACAAAATTTGGCATTTACCTCACCAACAGGTTTTATACTTAATGTTATAAAACATCCCCTTGGTCTCATGTTAACCAATAAGAAAAGTGGGCACAAACAAAAATGTCCCTTCTCTAAAGTTCTTAACTCCCAGTTAGGAAAGCTGTCCTGGTTCCGGCCAGGACGGGGTTAATTTTTGCAGTAGCCAGGAGGAGACACCTCATTTTCAGGGGACCCTTCCAGGCAGTATAGCATGGGGTGGAATTGGGTTGTGCATGGTGAGCAATCAACCACGTGTGAAGCCTTCACCTCTTTCTTGCACCCTCTGGCACTGGCATTGCTGCCTTTACCTTCCTTTTGCTGTTTCCAGGAAATTGTTCTCTCAAGCCCTGATCTTTCCCTTTTGTGCCTCTCATTCTCCTCTCCAGCCTGCCACAAGGGAAGGGGAGGGAGAGTGGGGAGCAAGTGAGCGGCGCGTGGCTTGGAGTGTGTCAGTGGGAAGACTAAAATTGGGGGACACCATTCCTAAACCAAGACAAAAGTTTAGATAGGTTTGACAAAGTCCTCTAGGCTATTTTGATACACACAAATTATTCAACTAAAGGTTAAAATACACTTATACAATACAGTCCTGTTCTCCATATTCTTTTTCAAGTTCTTTGCATATTCAAGCCAAGTAAAATTAACTTGTCATTTTCTTTGTTATTGCAATTATTAAGAAGGATTACAGCTTGCTTATGCAAAGCTCTGACAAAACACTTGAGAAATAAAACCCAAACGTTTATCTTGTTACCCAAAAAATGTTGCAGAAAATTGTCAAACTACGTTAGAAACAATTTTTACAAAACCGCTTCACTCAGAAAAATTGGAAAGCTTAAAAAATTTATCTTTGCACAAGACTATATTACACTATCCTTAATTATGTTCCCATTTAGGTAACTGGGATTCTCAATCTTTGTACGTGAACCCACCAGTGACACAGAATGCTCTCCATCTTTTCACTGTTATCTTTATTGTACACCATTTCGAGACTAATACAATCAAGCATTTACCATGCCCTACCCATTTTAACAGTAGATTTGTTATCCTGCCCAGCGAGTAGTGTACTGTCTTGCATATTCATCACATGTAAAACATAATATACAAAATATTGCTGCTGTAAAAAGTGTGCATTTCCCCTTTCCCCCTACAAAAAAAAATCTGTGGAAAAAATATTAAATTCCCATAACCTTCATAAACATACATAGCTGTTTGCACCTCTCAGTCTGTAACAGTATATTTGACATACAGTTCTCGACTCACTGCAAATTGTTATGTCACAGATTTTCTGTCCAATATTGCCATCTAGAGTAGAGATGTGAAACTAGTTTCTGAGAATCTACAGTCTTTAACAATTAACCCATAAAGACTGTATACCATAAAACAGCCACAAGATTTTTCCAAAATCTAGATGGAATGGGAGGTTCTCATCTTGGGAAGATGTCCACAGTGCTGAGGAGACAATATGGCTGCTAATAGATTTTGCCTACCGGAATGTGAGTACTTTTTCACTGTTGGTAATTTCCATATTGACCCTAAAAAAAAATTCAAAATACATAATTAGACTACAAAGCATATTTTCCTGTATTTAAAGCTGTAATTGGAAGACCATCCAAATAAACTGTGATATTAAAAGATGGAAACTAATACAAGTAAATGATATACTGATATGAGTAATTAGTGTAGTTTCGTCTCACTAAAAATACTTTGTGCTTTAATGTAGAAGTAAGACCAAAGACATGAATTTAAGGCCAGGAGCCTAATTTGATCAAAAGAGTATACCTTTATATTCAACAGGCTGCTGTGAAATTAGCAGAACATCATAAAAAAAAAGGAAGATGGGGATTATTTCCCACCTAAACTTTGAAAACTATTTCAAAAAGTCAAGGTCACCAAAATTCAAAGCAATTTAGGAAAGTAACCATGACACAAAGGTACCTAAAATTATTAATTAATCAAGCATTACATGTATTTCAAAACCAAGGCACATCCTGGTGAACATGAACAACCAGTCCACATATCCTACAGGAGGCAATTATTCCACAGATCTGATACACAGAATTACCACCCTTATTGATATTCTCTATTTCTTTTGACAGAATGCCATGTACTGCAGAGGTGGCCAGAGGTGAAAGCATCAATGCTGTAAGCTTACCATGATCCTTCACCACAGGGTTCAAGGCTTGCAGAAAGAAGTTCTATGCTAGGAAATGAACATGCTCCAAACTGATCCTGCCATTCCATGTATAGTATGACCACGACAAGGTTGTGTTTTACATTTTGGTTTTATGTTGCAATGTCAGTTATGTTCCATTCTAATATAACAATCAGTCATGAAGAACATTTTCACACCAGCTGCCAGATGAGAATTTAAGCAGCACAATTCCTATGGGAATGGCCAGTATGAAAGAGAAGTCTTCTGTAATTGAGTTTCCCAGTGGAACTTTCAAGTTCACAAACTGGAGGAGCACAGCCTATACAGAGAGGGTTATCCACCACTACTGCAAGGAAAGCTGGAAAAAACTCAGCAAATTATGATTAAGTTTCCTTGACCCTATACTGGCCACAAGCAAAGAATTCTCCACTAGCTTATTGTTTTCAGAGGAATCTACTGGTTCAGTGCATAAACATTTTATCTGTTAAATAATTAAAAGTAACTGCATCTCTACACTATGACACAGAGCGTTTGTTCCTTCTTCCTTGTCTTTTCTAATTTCTCTAGAAAGAAAGCTAACTGTTCTTCAAAACTGTGGGCAATTCTCACTTCCTCAGGGAAGTTTTTCTTGAAAATTCAACTGATCTTCTACTGATATAACAGGACTTTATTTAAACATTAGAACCTCAACTTTATCATTTAGGTAATCTTAACATTAGTTTATACCAAGGAAAGTAATAAAGCATTTTAATGATGATCCTGAATGATTCATAGTGAAAAGTTTGGATTTTTACAAGTTAGTACCTTTTACAGGAACAAAACCTGTTTCATCTTTAATTTTAAGACATGAGCCCTTCACTACAACTCCAGCCTAAAGTTTCGGTGGTAATTGTTTGTTTTAATCTTGTCTTCACAGTGATAGGAATGAAGCAATTGATTTTCAGGTCACTTCCTTCCCATGTTCACTGCCCCTTATACTGCTCAGAGAAAATCTGTGCAAAAACAAGTTCATGTCTCCCCATAAGCTCTGCAGCTGAAAGACCTCAGCTGCATGCCTCAGGTGCTTTTGCAACTGAAGAGGAAGATTATGATTAGGATTTGTGTTTGTGGAAAATAAACTCAACCATTTCTATTGCAAAGAAGTAATGAAAAATGATCCACCATGAGATTTACAAACCTCATCTTTCATATTAGTCATTCACCATAAGGCTATGAAACACATCACCTTAATTTTTAACATCCAAAAACACTGCTGGGAAGGTCTCACTTTGCCAAATTGCATTAAAACTTAGCAAACTCAGGAGAGAATGACTAATCACAATTCCATACAAATGATTCTTGGTAACTCACCAAGAAATAAACTCCATGAGAACTGTACGTACATACCTGAAAGATCATGTCCTAAAATTCCTTAGTTTAAGTGTCCAGAATCTAAGATTATCAAATAAGTGTGTAAGAATCACAACTTTCTCATCAAACAGAAGAATACCTGGTCATATCCGTAAGGCCTCTGCTGTGGTGGTTGTGGTGGCCCAGGCTGTGTGGGTCTGTATCCCCCATACTGTTGTCCTTGTCCCTGTGGATAATTGGGATACTGGGGCCCTGGACCACTCTGAGAAGGACCTGGGGATCATTAAATTTAAAAAAAAAAAAAAAAAAAAAAAAAAAGAATGCTTAAGATGTTGGAAAGAAGAGAACAGGGAAAACACTGAATTTTAAATTATACAGCTAACCAGGACTAAGAAATACCACTACTATGCAATTAGGTCTTTTGAGTGCCCTACCTCCCTCCCCATGGAAAGCACCTTGGCTGCCAGGGCCTGTGCTCCAACCACAGAAATATTTACTTTTATTTATATATTCATTATTTAATATCAATGCATGTAGTTCCACGTACAGGACAGAAAAGAACAAGGCAAGAAATTATAAACATGAGCCCTTTCCAGGATTTAGGAAGGCAGTCTCCTGATGTAGGCTGCCTGAGTTCCAGAATCTTCTAACACCAAGAGCAGCCAGATAATCAGCTATGTTTAACATTTGGACTTTCTGAAGAGACCAGCAGTACTGTGCTGCCAGAAAGTGAAGTCCCACACCACAGCAGGCAATCATGGATGGGGTGTCAGGCAAGCAAGCTACACATGTATAAAATGTGAGATGTGACAAGCAGAAAAAGGTATTGTGAGATGGAAAAAAGCACCTCTACTCCATACTCCTTTGGTAATATTAACTTTCCAGAAAAAGGCTAAGAAAAAACCCAAAACTTGGACTCCAGTTTTTTTTGTCTGTAAAAGAAGTAGTTCTTTTGCAAGTATACCTCTCTGTTACTATTCACAGAGACATGGCCTGTCTACCACTGGAAGCTGCACATTAACACCATCAGGCAGTACAGCCATATTCCAAACAAAATTATCCCCATGCCCCCAGCACTGGGAGAGATGTACTCTGTACTTCAGTGGCAACCCCTAGGAATCCTCTGCAGTGGATCTGTTAGCTTTTTCAACAACACCCCTTAAAAACTGTGTCTCTATTTTTCAGAGCTGAAGATCTGCAGCTTTTCAGAAGGGCTTTTCTTTTAAATAAACCAACACTTTTGTTTCCTTCCCTTCAGAAGAAACAGATGTGTTTTTAGCAACAGTGATTCAGCGCTAGAGAGGGCTAGTTTGAGCTACAGGCATTGGACATTAAGATGACATCAGCTGGTAACTCCTTCAGTAATTCTGGATCTGTAAGACAGTGAAAAGATGACCTGGAGAAGAAAAGCTCCATAAGCTATTACCATTCTCCTCAGGCTTCAAATCCCCTTGAACTATGCAGTTTCACCTTTCCACAATGAAACTAAACCTTAAAGATTGTGATATTGATTTATTTCTGAAAATTAGAAAGCAATTAAATATTAAATTGAGCAAGAATACGACATCCTAAAAGTGCTGTGTTCATTGGATAAATGAACATGGGTTCATTTATTCATGGTAATTCTTTATAGCTGAATTCTAAATATTCATTGACAAATTTCACAGAAAAAGAAATGGAACTTCAGCAACAAGTCTGGCTAAAAACCAGAAACTGAAAAATATGTTTTTCTGTTTTACAAATTATATTGGCTAAATGGCTCCAAAAGACTTCCTAATCCCTTTTCTTCGTATTTCTTAACCTAAACTTTCTGAATAAATCAGATTTTATTTCTTTACTTACAAAGTTCAGAGCAGTCATCAACATGACCTCTACTCTGACCTTTAGTCTATTTCTATATTATGTTTAGCACAATGTAGGTACAAGTAGTACTCCAGAACTATCAATTAATCCATAAACTACAGAAGTAGAACTTAGTAAATCTCAGTGGATCCTCTTAAAGCTTAACTCTGTCTCAACATAACTGGATTTCATGTGAATCTGGCATTTATCTACATGGCAAACAAATCACCCGAGCATTTCCTCACATACACACAATGCTGAAAGCTTTACCATTTAAGCCTGCAAAAGAGCTGAAAGCTAAAATCCATGGAATTTATGGAATTTCAGAGATTCCTTCTTCTGTCATAAATTTATGTATATTGCTTTACAGTATAAAAGCAAATAAATCTTTAAAAGAGTTTCAGTATGCTCTTCTGACACAAAGTTTTTTAGAATTAATTCACCAAAATTACATTCCACTGCTTTAAGTTTCCTTTTTGGGAGCTTTTCCTTGAATCCAGGGGCTTGTGGCAGAGGATTTCTCATTCCTGCCATGGACCAGAAGGTTTTGACTACTAGTGCAAATTTATAAGGCACAGTTTCTTTAAAGGTGTGCTGTCAATGCTTACAGTCATTTCTCTACTGATCAACACAAGAATTTGAAAATAATGGTTCATGTATGCTGAATGAAGTTTTAAACCAGTTTTTAAAAGACTTTTAACTGGCAAATCCACAGATGAAAGTGGTTCTTTGTCCTCTTAGTGAGTATGTTCACCTACAGAAGACAGAAAAGAGCAGAATCTTTCTGGGTCCTTCTAAATCACAGACACCCATTGCAATGCTGTTTAGTCCCCCTCAGTTTTCTGTGCTATCACATTCCCCTAGACTGCCTAATCCTAAACAGATCTAACTCCCAAAAGACACTGCCTGTCTACGTTTTCTTGTCTCAGCCCAGTGAAATTGCAGGCACAGAGCTGTTCTGTCCAAGCCTGTCCTCTAGAAAGAGTCAAACAGGGATGGAGTAACACACAACAGAGGTGTCTCTTAGTCCTTTCTGACGACAATCTGTGTCCCCACGTTCTTACCATAACCCTGCTGTTGTCCTGGATAGCCTTGTTGGCCGGGATATTGCTGCTGCTGTGGTGGATAACCCTGCTGCTGGGGTGGTCCTTGATATGCATCTTGCTGCTGACCATATTGCGAGTTTCCTGTAAGATCATTGCAAGAAAGCAAAAACTCATAAAGATACCTATTTTATTTTTTTTTCTTTCTAAGATGCACAGCCAACAACACAAGAACAAAATGAAAATGCAATATTGATTTCAAAAACTGAACAAAACAAAGAAAACTCAAACCAAACAGAAGGAACTCGGCCAAACAAACTGCAGTTAAAGCCAATTTTGCAAAGTTGAACTGCAGCATTTTCAGCATCTCTGCCAAACGAGCATTACATTTACTGGAACATCACAGTCATAAGATCATGACTATGCTAAATAAAAAAAAAAAAAGGACAAAATTAAGGACAGCTACAAGAGCACAGACTAGCTACACAAGATCAGCAAGCTGTTTCCTAACGGCACTAGAATTATACAAAATATATACACACACAAAAAGATACATAACTGAACCAACAAATTTATGTTAAAATAAAAATTTCCATTGAGGTAAAAAAAAAAATCTCTAGAGTGTTTTAGTCATTTTACTGTTGTTAGAATGACAAATTGTGGTTATATATTTAAGGTGTTTGCAAGAAATTATTCTGAAGGCTCCAAGTTCCCTGCCATTTCCAAGACAGCCAGCAACTAGTATTCTACAAGAGCTTTGCATGGGTTTAAGTTGTGTTGTGCAAGAATGTCTGTTCCCGTTGAGGGTGGGGGAGGAGAGGGAATGTCTGTGCGTATGTGTGTGAAGGTATATAGATACCTCCTTCGTAGTAATGTTGTGAGGAATCCTCATAAGGCCTATCGTAGCCTTGTTCAGGATACGACGGTTGCTGATAACCGTAATCATTATGACCTACATCAATTCGACAAGAGACAGGAAGAAACGTTAATGGCCTCTGAGTGAAAACCCTAAAAATATTTCATTTCTCAGAAAAATGAAAAAAAAAATTTCAACTGGATATACATGAAAAAGAATTTTCAATTGTATTAGCCAAAGACTTATTAATATGATTTCCTTTCATATTGAATTAACATGTGACAGGGGGGGAAAAAAGGCTTAATGCAGTAGTTCTAGAAACATCACAGTAAGGGATGGTCTTAACCTTCCAATAATCCTTGCTGGGGGAGTCGGGAGGGGGGGAATACTTCATCTTTCACTCAAAAAAAAAAGAAAGCATTTAGGCCTTTCACATGTAAATAACCTGAATTAAATTAGAATGAACAAAGAAAGCAATTATCATACTTTGTCTAACACCTGTTCTGCTGATCTCCAATTCAAAAGCATATGCTAAAAGCAGTGTGAAATATAACAAATAAAGCTCAATGAAGTTATGAACCATCATCTACATTAAATTCTGGTTTTGAATGACAGAAATACAACACTCTCAAGGTTTTCCCTACGAACAGAATTCCTTCTTCAAGTCTTAAGAAAACTTTTCCTCTTACATTCCAGTCCTGAGCAGATTCATTATAAACAAACCTTTCTACTCAGAGACTACAGGCATCTCTGATTAAGAAACCAATACATGCAGTAAGCACTCCACCTGTTGTTGTTTTTTGCACACATGTATTTTCTTAGAGATGATCAAAATATATCTTATTGCTAACTTAGTTGAGAATACATGCCAAAATTTTGTTTACATTTGAAATTAACTACTATAAATTTGGAATGAAATTTTTAGATACAAGTAAATAAAGTAGGAAACAGTTCTGAAACTTGGTGGTTTCGTCATCAGGTCTTCAATACAGCACTGACTGAATCTTACATGCACACATAACCATTAAAACAAGTCTTAAAATATTCTACTTGTATTCTACATAAGACTAATAATGAGGTAATGATAAAGATGACTCTTTAGAAGGAACAGATCCTAGAAGTCATCTGTGCTGTCACAAAGCTGTTGATGGTAACATCAAACTGCCTTTACTAGAGTAAATTGCCTGCAACAATTTAGTGTTCATATGTATACATAAATGTTCTGAAATTAAATCTGAATAATTACCAGTTAATGCCACTTGTAAAATAACACTGCACACACACCTCCAGAAATTAACATGTGTAAATTAACATGTGCTTGATGTACCTTAAAATCAATTTGACGGAAATTGAATTCAAACAACTGACTTGCATCCCTTTATTTGCTATGAGCAGTTGCTTTGGCAATGACATAGCTTTGCTTTCTATGTATTTTTTAAACATCAACATCTACCACATTTCTTGAGCTTCATAAGATACCGTTAAGTTGCACACATGGTTATCACAGTAGTCAGGAGTTAGCATGTTTGTTCTCCCAGTCTCTACTCAGCCTGAAAACAAGTTAATTTCAACTTTTTTAACTTATAACACAATCCAATAGTCTTCGGCACTCCATATTCCAAGAGGTAGGAGGACAGATTTATGAAATTCAAAGTTTCAGTCTTGTCTTGAAAGCACTGAGGGGACATCTAAAGAGGATTCACATTTTCAATATCCTCAGGGCAGGGACCACTTTATTCCTATATAAATGTTAATCTGAAGGCCCACACCATGTCAGCAATAACACATTTGTGCGACTTACATGAAAATGAAACACTAAGTTAAAAAAGTAGAGTATTTACAGAAAAAACCCACATCTTTTTAGCAAGTTTTTTCAGTTCAGTAAAATTTTTAATAAAAGGATATCGCCCCTCTCTTATTGATAATAAAGTTATGACTGTTTAAATTCATGTCAATCATATTAGATATGCTAAGGAACTCTCCATTCTTTGAGAGAAACAAATTATTTCCATTCTTTTGAAATACTAAAATTGTTTCCAAGAATTTCAAATGGGAGTAATAAAACTTACATGCTTTAAGTTGCAAATTTAACTAGTCACAGTAACTTAAACTGTACTAACAATTCTGAATTTGGAAGTTTTTTTAAATGTGAGGTATGATATCCAATTACTATTCTTGCCTCATCCCCTTATTTTGGGCATACGACTACATTAGTATTGGGCAGGTATAGAAAATGGGAAAGTTAACATTTATGAGAGATTACCATCAGGGTAATATTGCTGGTTCATGCCTTCTGGAGGACCTTGTCCACCATGACTGTATTGGTCCCCATAATAGTCTTCCTGGCCTGAGTACTGCTGTGGTGGGCCTGAAAAACCACAACCAGTCAATATGTAAATAACTTGTTTTGTCTGTTATAAAGCCTGCTAATTTCTGATTTTAGTATGAGAAGTATTTCTCAATTGTATTCCCCACCCATATTGTTGCATTACAGACAACATATGTAATCTGGTTTAGTTAAAAAAATAAGTAAATGTATCTATATACATATACAAACACACAGTTGTTTGGCTGCACTAGACTGAGACCATATATATCAAACTTCAGTTTTGAGCTCATTTTAGGAATATGTGTATAACAGACCAGGGTGTTAAAAATAAAATTATTCCTCATTGAAAAGGACTAAAAAGAAAAAAGATAACCAAAATCGTGGAACATCGTTCCTTTTTTGTAACTGAATGAATCCAGAACCAAGTAGGTATTCTGTTCCTTTTCTGTCCTATCATTTAAATATCAGAATATCAAATTCTGCATCAGCATATCTGAGATGTGCAATTTCAGAATGTATAATCTCAGAAAGAACCAAAACAAAAAGAAAACAAACTTGTCTTCACATTTCATGGTGACAGCAGTAATCTCTTGCTGCAAGAACCACCCTTATAATGGGCAACAAAAAGAGTGTGCAAAGTCTGTCACACCAAATGACTTGACAGAAATTTGGTGTAAGCAAGAAAGAGATGTAAAATGGTTTTAACATGGTTATTTAAAATAAATGCAAAAATACTGAAGAGAATTCCTACCTTGCTGTGGTGGCCTGTATGGAGGAATCTGTCTCTGCCCCATCATGTGATTTCCTTGGTTAACTTGGCCCATCATTCCCATCGGTGGCTGCTGCCCCTGGTAATGCTGGCCACCTGCCTGTGGCATGTTGTATTGCTGGGAGGGAGGCTGCTGGTGCATCATTGGACCTGCAAAAGGAGAAGCAGTAAAAATGTCAAATACACAAAAATTACTTGTGATTAAACCTTTCCAAAAGAACATGGAAAACCCAACCTTTAAAAATGGACCAAAACAAGTTCTGTATATCCACTGCTCTGGTAAGGGTTTATTGTTTCTGGACCTATGCAAATGCAGGTGAACAATTCAGCAGCCAAACTACAAAACAGAAATCAGCCCAATTAAGGTTGCTTTGTAGATGAATTTTCTTCAAAACCACAGATATTAGTTTACACCTGCACAAATATAACTGAAACACTTTCATGACTTTTTGTTTTAAAAAATATCTTCAAAAAAAGTGTAGGTGAAAACCTGAAGGTGAAACCTTGGTAAGTCATAGAAAAACTATTTAACATTTGTGATCTCCTCGGAGCATAGCATCAATACACATACATAGTTGCTGTTATATTCCACCAACAAACCACTAAGCTGTTATTACAAAATCAACAATTTTATTTGGCCTGTGAAGACAAACCACACAAACCAGACAGGCAATTACACAACAGGCATATGCAGAAGGCCCACAGAACACAGGCTCTGCCTGACATGGAACAGTCCTAAACAATCTGTAACAAAAAAATCTTTCATATTTAGTTGCACCAAGTTCTACGAACCACAGGAAGAGATCAGGAGAGATCAAGTACTGTCCATGTTTTATCAACTGACAAAATCTGATTACGGCTGTACTTGGAGAAATGCAAATTTCAGTAATGAAAACAGACAGTTAAAGAGCACCCTACTGACACCACACAGCAACGAAAATGATGATTACACAATTTCATTATATGAGATTGCAGGTTAGACTAATACAAAATTTAACAAAGAAAAGCCTCTGTGCCTCCTCTGTAGTACCACTTCAGAAAAGAGTTATTCCAGTATCAAAAACATGAGGAGGAAAAAGTTGTGACAAGGAGCTAAACTTTTTTAAGCAACATTTTTTTGTAATATATTAATTCAAACCACTTCACACATACTGCCCAGTCTATAATGGCAAAACCCTAAGCTTTTTTGGCTTTTAAAAAATAATTTATTTTATAAACTATAAAGATAACAAGAAGCTAGCAGCCTCACTAAAAACTAAAACAAACCATGACATCCAACATCAAACTATCAGAGACAAGTGCCTCCAATGAGAAAAAGGAAGATATCACCTTCTTTCTGTATGCCTAGATTTTTCTATTCCATTTAGTGTTTTTGAATAAGTAGCTGCTGAAGCACAAGCAGGAAGTCCTGTGTGAAACTACAGTACTGAAAAAATACCTAGATACAGTCAAGTGACAATGGATTTATACAGGCAAAGGAATATGCAGTTACTTATATACTGTCTATACAGAGTTACAAGGGAAAGTTATGACAAATTAATTAATGGTATGAATTCAAAGTGCATTAGTTAAATCCCATAAGACCCCAGTGTGGGATCTCTCACTGAGAAGTAAAGTGGCCTAAGCTTCATTTTCCTCTAAAGATAAATGTTGGCCACCCTTAAGAAGAACCAGTTATGCTTCTGTCTTTCAGTATGGCAAGTTTCTGTGTCCTGACTTTAAAGTAAAAAAAAAAAAAGGTTATATTCAGATGTTCTTATTTTAATTATTGGCAAAATACTTTTCCTTTTTTTGATCTTCTAAATGAGTAAGTAATTTAGATTATTCCATTTCACTGCTCCTCTGTTTGGAGGTACTGAGAAACATCAAGCAGTCTTGATAAAAAATAGAAACTTGTTGCCATAATATTCCTAGATCTCAAGAAAGCTTGTTAATTAACAATATTAATATTAGTCACAATACAATGTGATAAAATGTGTTGGGTCCCTGTGGTGCAATGTAGAGATTTTCTGTTTGCTTTTTAAATTAGAACTTCATTAACGCTTTGTAGAGCCACAATGAGAATTCACTACCCTGTATTAGGCTGTGTGTTGTGTTCATAACAGATGGCCTGGCTTCCTTCCAGTTTGGTCCTTCTTATTAAAAAGATACCTAAAAGAACCACCATGGTCTCTACTGCCTCATGGAACATAACCATTTTATGCAGTGGTTTTGAGGGATGAGGGAACTTTGACTTTATTCTTCCATTTGAAACATCTAGCCTAGGAGAAAGCTATGTTTATTCATTGTGTCATACTTAATATGACATAAAATCCCAAAACTTAATAAAACACTTAAGACTCTTAATTCATTATCTACTTGGATATGGACAAACTTGAGAAGTGAGCCCAAGAGAAACTCATGAAGTTTAACAAGTCCAAGTGCAGAACCTGGTTGGGGACAAACCTAGATATGAGTACAGCGTGGGAAACTCAGTGAGAGCAGCCCTGAGAAGAACTTGAGGGTTTGTGTTGATGAAAAGCTGGGTCTGATCCGGCAATGTGGGCCTGCAGCCCAAAAAACCAACTGTATCCTGGGTTCCATGGAAAAACATGGTCAGGTGGTCAAGCGAGGTGAACCTGCCCCTCTACTCTGCTCCAGTGAGATCCCACCCAGAGTGCTGTATCCAGCTCTAGGGGGTCCAGCACAGAAAGATACAGAAAGACCTGTTGGACTGAGTCAAGAGGAAGGCCACAAGGATTATCAGAGGGATAGATAAGGAAATGCTAAGAGAGCATGGAGCAGAGAAAGCTGCAGGGAGAGAGACCTCTCACTTTGGCCTTCCAGGATTTTAAGGGGGTTTATAAAAGGGAAGGAGATGGACTTTTTATACAGGCAGACAGTGACAGGACAAGGGGCAATAGTTTTAAATTGAAAGAGGGTAGGTATAGATGGGATATTAGGAGGAAATTCTCCAGTGTGAGGGTGGTGAGGCACTGGAACAGGTTGCCCAAAGAAGTTGTGAATGCCCATCCCTGGATGTGTTCAAGTCACCAGGATGGATGGGGCTCTGAGAAACCTAGGCTAGTAGTTGTAGCACAGGCAGGGAGGCTGGAACTATGTGCTCTTTCAGGTCCCTTTCAACCCAAACCATTCAATGATTCTGTAATGTTTTCTAATATTTGTGGCACAGATTTTTACAAACACCCTAAAACACAGCTTTTGAATTCCCCATCAGGTAACACCAAACAACAAACTGCAGCAGCCCTCACCAAAACTTTTTTGGTGGTTTTTTTTTTTTTAAAAAAAAAGCTTCTTTTTCAAATGATGCTTTTAAGCCTTGTGTGAGCTATCTTAGAAACTATAATGAGGGTCAATTTAACTTGACAAACACTACAATTCAAATGTGCTTAGTCAAATGAACCACCATCCTAAATTTAACACCAGGAGCAGTTTAAACATTATCTCAAAAGACTTTGAGGATACAAAACTTTTTGCTACTCCTAATGTATGACTCAGGCTGCAAATTAAAGACAGTAGACACTTCTCCACACTTTATTACACCACAAATTTCTCATCTCCAAATGAACTACAATTTCAGGTATTATTAAAAAAAAAAACTAGAACACAAAATGTCATAGAAAAAAATTCCTTAGTTACCAACACTGCCTTTCATGTTTACTCCAGGGAAAGAAGATGAAAGCACAAGCTCTGTGGCAGCTGTTTATATCTTTTGTTTTGTCATGACAAAACTACAGTGTCTTCTACAGCTAGACATCCTACACAATGCAGCTACAGCATGATGTCATTTCAGAATGTGAAGGCAATTTTATTTCCCTCTAATACACTAGATTTAAAAAAAAACTGAGATTGCCCTGCTTTTTCCATAACATCTTGACTACTGTAAACAGACGAGGTACTGAAACTTAACAGTCTCAGCTTACATGGGAGTGAACAGATGGGAAGACATTTACAAAAGGTAGTCAAACTCAGAAATCACTTTATCCTGATCTGCCATACCCTGAATATGCTTATATTTTTAGCTAACACTGGATGTTCCTATCTTTATGTTCCTTTCTTTATGTGCACAACAAAATAACCAGAATCTGCATTTGTCTCATCTCAACTCTTTCTGTATCTCTGTATTTGTTTGTAAGTGAAAGAGCTCTGGAAGTTTAATGGAATTTTTCCAAGGTTATAGAAATGAAACTATCATTTAAAAAATTTCAGCACCAGATTTGACAACTGGTCTGCAAGTGACTGAGTCAACATGATCTTGTCCTGTAGAAGTCACCTGTAAACTTGTTCTCCTCCCTTACCACAGGAAACATATAATGCTCATTCGAGAGAGAATGGAAATTTGACAACCTTGTGTCAAGCTCTTCTAGCACAGGAATGGAATCCCAGCAAAGGGATCTGACAAATGAGAAACAGTCTCTGGGATGGCCATGCATACCAAACAAGAGTTTCTGAGATGACTAAGCTCCAATAGCTTGGTTCTTACTTATAAAATGTATTCATTCCACTATTAAATATTATTCTCTGAGTGTGAAAAGATCTGTTCAACATAAAAAAAAGAGGAATTCCCATGCAAGTTTCAGGTTTCAGAAAAATTATACCTATATCTTCCCCCCTGAAAAGTCAAAAACTGGCAACACTTGACTTTTTCTTTTTTCAACCTAAGTAGTTTACCATATGCATGAAGAAATCCACCCCTAAGAACACAGTTTCTTCAATATTAGTTCAGCTCCTTCTGCTTCCTATCTTTTCGAAAAAGGTACCCAATATTCCTTGCAGATGTCGTGGGCTGCTCTATTCACTTTTCAATGAAGAGTCATCTACATAATCTTCCACTTAAAATATTCCGCTTTTTAAGTCCAAAATTACTAGAATTCCTCTTTGAAACTGGACTGACTATATAAAATCAATACCATGAAAACTTTGCTTCTCATTTAAGGTATTCCTCTGGATAGCATTTTATAACTAGTACAAAGCAATAATGAGTACAGAGAGGTATACAGGAAGTGAATGCAGCAAACAGTTCTGTTACTATGCATTTTATTTCTTAATTAGCACTTTTTCATTTTTTTCTTGCTAACACCATCTGCCTCACAAGGTGTATATACAGCAAGATGTTTTGGTAGCAAGTGCACATAAAGAGGTTATGCTCAAGCATAACCCAAGTGTTAGAGCAAGCCTTTCTGAGTGTTATGGTGGTTTTATCTATTATATAATAGCATGCTTCTTTTCCCTGGAAGTACTGGCTTCATTCAGTACACGGTAGGTATTACTCACTGAAAAATTACGTCACTATTATATTTCTGTTCATGCGAAATGTGATGCCTAGTCAAAGACTGAAGACAGAATTATTAATTTATTCATAGGTTTTCTTATGGCACCCATAAGTAATTTGTCCAAATCTTCACAATGAATATACTTTGACAACTGTCCTGTGAAATGAGATGGTATTGTAATCTTACCATCAAATTCATTCCTCTACAGATGAGGAACCACATAGGGAAAGATTAAGGCCAAAAACATCTACTAATTTTTAACAGCCAACTTGAGATGCTAAGACCTCATCTTGTGGAATATTTAGCATAATACTTAGCTAGTGCTGTTATTAACTGACAGATGTAGTAGGATCTCTCATTTTCAGTATGGATCAATCCCGTGAGACAAAGAAAAAAGCATACTTAGGGGTTCACAAATGTCTCCTGACCAACAACACTGAGCTTCAGAAATTTTGGTTCACTCGTGTTTCTGAACTGTTGTACATATGATCAGTTAAGAAATCTCTGAGTCCCAATCTGTTTATTCCCTTTTTGTTAAACTGCACTGGGTGCATTTCCTAGTATCTTGTTCTTGTTTCTTCACTTAAGAGAGAAGCCTGAAGTGGCCATGCTTGGCTGAGACATCTGCCCAGCCAGACTGGGGCTTGGCTACCTACCTCTAAATTTCTCATGGTCTCACAGATTGCTGTTGTTCTCTGCCCAACTGTCTGGGAGTCACAAAAGAGCGAAGACATAAAAATACTTTCTCTAATTTGTCATCAAACATCAATACACATGTAACAATTAAGAGTAGAAGATGGAGGAAATGTACTAAGCAGGCCTGACTGGGAATTATCTTAGACCAAAATAACAAACACCTCCATCTTCAAACTTCCTCTCTCACAGGTAATTGGAACAGTATTTTCATTTAACAGCAAATAACACTTTGTTTGCATAACAGACAAGTTTCAAAGCCTTGCTTTAAAGAAAGGGGCAAGTGCATTCCTGCATTTATATATGAAGTGCTCTGTTTACTAATGTTTTTGTGAGACATTTAAACATTTTAAAGAATGTGATTTTTCACCCCACTGGCCTCTCCTTCTGTTAAAACTTCTGCAAAAAATAGAACCAGCCTTGAAGCAGACACTTGAAATGGGAAAAGCCCCAGCCTAAAGGGTCAAAACTTGGCAGAATTAGAGTTACACAATGCAAAAGCTTGCTGTGGCCTTAATGACATTGGTACCATTGTTCTAAGCAAAGATTTTGCTCTTGTTCTTGAACCTATAATTTGGTTAATACTGTTTTATTCTCTATTCCCCAAAGTCACTTTAGTACCACTATTTGTTCAGCAAAGAAATCTTTTAAGTTTATTTCTGCTTAGTTTCTAATGACCAATTTTCAAGTTTGACAGAGTACTGAAAACACAACAGGGGAATAAAGAGTAAAGAATGCTACTTTGAGACAGAATCATCTTCTAAATTTTAGGCCAGTCACACAAGAAGGTTTTCTGTAGAGTGACTTACTAGATGGCTCCCTCACATACACTGCTACTCTGCAACTAAAAAATCTGAATTGAAACAGCATAGGATTTTTCCAAAGCATCTTACAACAGAATTACTACACTATATATCACCCAGAATACAGAGATAACTTCCCAGTTCAGAGAGACAGTCAAAAGTATTCCCACTTATGATTTCCCCTAATATGTACCTATCTTTTGTTTCTTCCATTGTTATATATTAAGAAAATGCAATTAACTATGTGGATGTTAAAGGCCTCAGATCTGGTAAGAAAAGTGCAGAAACAGCTTCTCTCATCACGACTCATTTTTAGCCTCTCATTAAGTTAGTCTTTTGTCTGTTTTGCAACTTTCTGTAACCTAATAATCAAACTGATCAGTATGACCTGGTCTGTCTGTACACCTCAGGAACAGATGGTATCTACACATAAAAAAGTGGAGCTTTAGTTTGTCATACATCTTCTAGCAGGTGCTAGATCGAATGTACAGATGTACTTTTAGCATGTACAGATCCAATGCAGTAACAGACTTAACAGGTAAGCTGAAAATACTGATTGCTGACTTGTAAAGCACCTCTGTAAGAATATGCAGTACATATACAACTTAGTAATTTGCTGTGCTGTGACTCTAGTGCAGTATTTTAATTCCACAATGTCCTTGCACTTCAACAAGGACATCAAAACACCATCAGTTTATGCAATGGAAATACCTTAGATAAAAAATTAGCTTTGATTTTTACTATATACACAAGGACATCACATGAAAACACTAAGGAGTACCAGATCTGTTCCTGGAACTGAATTTTGCTTCTCTAAGACTAAACACACATTCCATGCTAAAACTGCTAAAACAGCATGCAGCAGAAAACAAAGACTAACTAGGTCTATCTGACTTTTATTTTTCTATTTAACCAAGAGACTTAAAAGTAGAAATGTATTTTATGAACCTGCATGACAACAACCAGTAGCTAGAAGTGTAATGCCTGAAAAAGACAAACAGTAGCTCCAGTTTATAACTGCTGAAAGTAGATCCGTTTCCAGACTCTCACATTATAACTGAAAAGTTAAATGTCTGCAAATAAACAAAAAGTCACATATATATGGGAGAAAAGAGGTGTAGAATCCTCCAAACATGAACATGTATGATTCTCCAAACAGAATATTCACAGAGTATTCTGAGATGATCCTTTCACAAGGATTGCTGAGTCCATATCTTAGGTGAATGGCCCATAGAGTGACTGAAGTCACAATTTTTGTTCTTTAGCACCATGCTCTAAGCACTGAGCCAATCTCAGGGTACAAACACATTTAGAGGAGGAAATCTACAAGATAAGACCTTTAAAAAAATCTGCACCCAAGATGTTTTCCTTTTACAGAAGCTAACAGATGCCTCACTTACCTTGGTTTGGTTGCATATTCATGTTTGGTCTGGGCCCATAGTTGCCCATCGGCTGTCCCTGGCTCATTGTCATCTGATTCTGCACTGGCATGCTCTGTGACGATGGCACTGAGTGATTATAGCCACCCATGGACCCGTGGCTACTTGAAGGCATATTCATGGAACTGTTTGTCATATTGAGCTGGTTAGGTCCAGGTCCTTGCATAGGCATATGGTTGGGTCCTTTAGAAAGAAAAACAGGGAGAAAAGTTGTACATTAACTATCATAAAAGCAGGTGAAAACAGTCACACTGAATCACAAAACTAAACAGAAGTCATTAAATACAATTATATGAAAATAAATTTAAAATACAATTTGCATATGATTTCCTCACTTTTAAAATAACAAAGTGAACAACAAAGTTCATCTCTACTATGAAATACATTTTCTTTCACCGAGTAACTACAGCTACTGAAACAAAAGTGAATTATTATATAGCTCATCTTCTATTCATATCACACACAAAACTAGTCTTTTTAGTACTTGCATAATACAGCCTGAATTTCATTCTGAATGGCAGAAGACCAGTATAAGAGAGAGGCTGGAACTTCACCAGACCTGTAATTGTTACAATGGATCTAACATTTCTGTGTATTCAAACAACTCATGCTAGACAATTTTTGAAACTAACAATTATTATTATTTTTAAATGCAGGCAGTATTAACATTGACATGATATAATTACATAGAACCATAGAAACATTTTGATTGGAAAAGACCACTAAGATTGTCAAGTCCAACAACAAATTTAACACTGCTAAGTCCACCACAAAATGCTAACTTAGGCTAATTTTCATTCAAATGATTATACAGTCACCCATAGAAGAAAGAGAAGATGACAGGCAGTCCATGGATCACTGATACAACAGCAAAGGCTTTGGAAAACCTGTGAGCTAAACTCATTCTACACAGGTGCTTTAATACCCTTGTAGATAAAAATGTAACCAAAAGTTGCTCATGCCAAGGAGACAACTCCTGAGTTTATCTTCTGAGATGGAAATGAGAACAAATATTTGTGGTAAGACATCAAGACTTGTTTTTTGATACTTCTATCATGACATTTTTATAAGAACAACATGTAAATGGAAAGCATGTAGTGACCTAGGCTGGTAAACACATCACCTTTGCTGTGAATACGTAAAAGAACAACCCTGGAAATCAGAGAAAGGTGTGAAAAAGGGAACAAAGGGAAAATGTTACAGGCAATGTGCTGCATCTTCTCTACTTGTAAATAAGGTGGAAAATTTCAACACAACAGAAAATCAATGCTTTCGATTTCTAATGGACCTAGCATTGCAGTGATTCAGATAGTATCAAACAATGTAGAATAAAAATGGCTGAAGAACTATTTAACATTTTTTATCATATACTATATAGCCAATATTATGCAACTGTATTTGCAGATTACTAGAGTGGGAGATGATGACCGGAAGGACAGTCTCCAAATTAGCAGTTCAACTTGTGAAGATGCAAAAGAAAAGCAACTTGCTCCAACACCCATGTGCCAACAACATCTTTTCACCTTTTATTTCCCTTTTTCCTGACAACAGAGGATGAAATCATGGTATTCTCTGAATTCAATCTATTCTCAATAGGTACTTTAACAAGTACGACATGATAATACCATCTGGTCAGTTTATTCATTACTTTAGATGGAATAGGTGAACAGCTACTAGAACTAAAATTAGTAAGATGAGGGACTGGATATAACTATTACAAATAAAAAAGTAGATGAAATGCATAGATTACGCCCATGACAAGCACCACACGAAGACCTCATGAAAATATGTAGAACCAGAGGACATGACAGACCAGGTCAACTGTAAACAAGGCAAATGCTGATTTCAGCAAGAAGATGCTGCTGTTGCTTAACATGATACAGGTTTTTAGTTAAGCTATAAAAGTCTAAGAAGAGGAATGTAAAAGAAACGACACTAGTAGAGCTGTAGGAAGGTACTGATTTGGTTACTTCCCAGTGAAAATTAAAAAAAACCAAAAAGAACCACACCCCCCCTTTTCCTTCAGATGTAAACAGCTCCTAAGACCTTGGCTAATGAAAAAAAATGCACTAATCTAGGGTAGAATGAAGGCGGAAATAAGGACACAGAGAGCTGCAGGTAAGGTCACAGATACAATAGTAACTGACTGAAACAAAAAGATGCAGAAGAAAAAGATAACAATGATAAATGAACATGTCTACTAAAGCCAAAGTGAATAAACAGAGAATAAGTTTTAAAATGTGTTTATCCTCTTGCCCTTAAGACACCTTACTGAAATAAACACAAACCTATTTTGTCAAGAGAAGTGTAAAAGCTGAAAAAGGCATCAAACATGCAGTTCACCGTTCCTGCTAAACAAGGTGAGCAGAGATTGCTGATATGTACAAAGGCAGGTCCACCACAAATACAGAAAAAGTAATTCAGTGAAAAGGATTATGTCCACAAGAGTACTACAGATGCCTATGCTGCCCCTGTTCAATTCAACACTGGTTAATTCTGTAATAATGAGAACATGGAGACAGTTTAATTATGAAAAAGTGAGCTTGCCTCTAACCACGAGCTCAATCATGAATGGGCTCTGAGGTAAAGCTACAGTGAAGAAAAGCTTCCTACTGTAGTGCCAAGCAACTGTTGGAGAGCTGCTAGAAGACTATTCTCCTAAGTAAAGGAAGGATTACACAGGGTTAGTGTCAGAAAGTTAGGGCCTGGGAGTGGCTTTGTTTCTTTCTGATTAAAGGAAGACATTGTCAGTGATAGACTTCAGAGAGTTAGGCAAGTACACAGGGGAGCAAGTTTTTAAAAACTGGTAACATAAGAAGCACAATGAGGAAGGCAAAAATCATCACAAGAGATAGCTTGAAAAAATAACACACCTTCTCTAAAAGGTTGGTTTATATTCATGTCTCAGATAGCACTAAAACAGAAGAGAGCACTCATAAGAAAAAGCTGTCATATGAAATGCAAGGTATGTGTATTTTCAGTGGTCAAAATCTAGGGGGTTTGCTAGTGAGAAGCTAGAAAACAAGAAGAGAGATAAAGCTAAGACCATAGGATCAAAATCCTTGCACATGAAAAATAATAAAAACACGCTTATATGTAAAGTTTTTCCCAGTTTGTCAAAACACTTCACTGAGTTCTCTTGCATATAAGCACAAAACAATTGATTTTCTTTTTTTTATGAAACATATGACAAATGAAATAGGAAGAAGAGAATATGAATGAACTGAGAGTGAATTAATGAGGCATGAAGTATGTTATCTCCACTTTAAAGTAATTGCTTTAAACACTATACTTAGATATATACACTTATAATTAGATTTGTGTTACAATGAAGTTAGTAGAGGAACTATTCTGAGTATAAACAGAAGTCCTTTTTCCTCTTAACCACCTATGCACACATCTTACCTCCAAGAAGCTGTAATCCAAACTAAATACATTTGAGACTACATTTTCAGGAAGGAAAGATTTTGAGAGAACTTGTTGGGAACACACAAACACCTGTGGTGTGGTTTAGAAATGCTATTCTCCAGTTTATGGTTTCCACTACAACACTCCAAACCACACACCACTTTGCTCGCTCCCCTGTATCCCCTTTCCTCTGCTGGGCTGGAGAGGTGAACAGGAGGCAAAAAAAGTAAAGATTACAAGTTGAGATAAGAAAAAATTACTGGAAACAGCAATGAAATAAGTAAAAGAACAGTAACAGCAACAGTATTAATAACAGTGTACAAGATGCAAAGGATTCACAGGCAATTGCTCCCCACACAGAACCCCCAAAATATCCTGCAGGTCCTGGCCATGCCTCCTCCTGGCTACTGCAAAATTTGACCCTGTTCTGGCTGGAACCAGGACAATCCATTATCCAGGAAGGTCACCTACCCCCTTGTCCATGACAAAGGACAAAGACCCCCATAGCTAGTCTTACCTTTCAACTTTGTGTATGTGAGAAAACCACCTCAAGAAATCAGGAAGACAACTTGCCCCCAGCACATCTCCTTCCAAATCCAGACCACCCTTACTTTGCATCCCATAAACTCCGTCAAAGTAACTCTTCAGACAGCAATTTTTTCATCTAAAAACCACAATCTGTCACAGGTACAAATAACACTCAAGTGTATCACCAGTTGAAAAGGGTTTGTCATGACTGTCTTCCCTGGCAAGAGGATACAGACACACATTTGTCAGGGGATGCAATTAAAGACCCCAACAGCACTTCAGGTTCTGTATTAACCAGGACACAAGTACAAGAAAAATCATCCTTTGCCCTTCAGGCAATGGGACAGGTCTGTAGCAGAACTTTAAAATTACTCATGCCCTGATGATCACTAGGCAGTTCTTCTAATCCTCTCATCAACCCTTCTCTTCTGCCCATACTCAGATCTGTGGAAGCCTCTACTCAGGTAATACCTGAAATCCTCAGCTGGCATTTTTATGAGTCTGCATTTTATTATTTTCATGCTGGTCAACTGATGTCAGTCCTGGATTCTCCTGGTTTAAGATTAATGTCTTTACTCCTTTTATACAGATCATCTCTACAGATATTTAAGATTTTGCATCTGGTTTTTAGTACAAATGTTTATGTAAGCTCAGAATAAGTGCCCTAAAACCAGAAAGCAAATGCATACAATTAGAAATACAAAGAGAAATACAGAGAAATTTCTCTGTGAAATACAGAAAGGCTCACAAGCAGGTAAACTAACACACACTTGAAAAGATATGTGTAATTCAGCTACATACTTACCAAGATGATTCTGTTTCCCTTTTCCCAACCTATCAAATTATTCTAGCAAGCCTTTCTGATATTAGAGAGGCCCTCATCCTAAGCTGTTTATCTTCACTTCCTCAGAGAAAACTTCAAACTGAGATGGAAAGAACAGACATTCAAGAAAGGGAATATGTTGGAGGAAAGGCTAAATTAAAGCTTAGTTGGAAACTGTATTTAAGGATCTGTCTAGGTGAATACCAAAACAAAGCTATTTACCTTGCACATATTTTCCTAACAGCTCTTTTCTTATTCTATCTAATTACAAAATATGTATGTTTAAGGAGTGACTTTTCTCCCCCGTGGCTCTGCAGTGAAGTCATTATGCTCACATTGTGACTTAGTAATCCTTCTCCTTGGAAATGATCACTGTAACAACAATAATATGATTACACTTGAGGGTCAAAGAGACTGATTTTTGAGAGGCAAAGCTATTCTCCATGGGAACTGATGGATCTTACTTGGATAACGGACACCATAATCAGAATATCTCTGCCCTACTTAGGGAGCAGCATGTATTGCTCTTTACAATAATTTATTTCCAAATGCAGACCATGACCAACATGTATGATGGAACTAACTTCTCTAGATCTTTTATTGCACTTCTTACACACAGCCTCTGGAGGCTATTCAAGCTACTCTTTCAGAAAAGCCATCATTATCAAGTCCATTTTATTAAGATTTGCACAGAAATTAGAGACTACAGCAATTGTTATATTTTTTACTTTGTATTAAGTTTTGCATAGTTATTACTGTGTTTGCTGTCAGGAAGGTTATCCTTGACACCAGTGAGAGATTAATTTTCAAAGATCCTTTGACAGTAGTTTCCTTTCTTGAAAGTATCAATACCTTGAGGAGCTTTTGTATGAAAAGTTCCTCCATAACAAAAAAAAAAAAAAAAAAGAAGGATCCTGAAAAAAGCAATCCTGGGAATGCAATTTTAAGCTGAAAGCCATTTCACATGAAATAGGCAGTATGATTTTACAAGTGGAAATTCAGGAAAATAGCCTCTATATAAAAAGCATGCCCCTCCATTGCCTACTCCACTCTGATCTGACTGCTAAAGGGAATAGTTACCCCGAAGCCAGTATTGGTAGGTACAATGTGCAATTTTATCATCCTCCTTCTCTGCTTTGTTTCTGTCTTCCCAAGTACATTTCTTTTTATTACAAAACAGGATGGCATAGAAACTGACTTAAAATTTACACCTAGAACAATAATCTGGAGGCCATTTCTTTACAAATCCCTTACGATTCAACACATCTTCAATAATAAGGAACACAGGAGATTAGTGGAAGCTGTATAAAAGCAATCTTTTTTTCTTTTAAACATTTACCCAAATCAGAAACAGCCGCTTTCAGATGTATCTATTTTATTATTATCTAATTATTTAGCTACAATGATTTCACATTATCTTTTTATGGAAGGATTTGTGTTCGCTCAGCCACAGGCCAATACCTTTCCCCAGTAAGCCCTCTAAAGCCAGCTGTACTGCATGGTTTCCAACAGACTAAATTTAGCCAGTTCTGTTCATCAGAGGAATGCTGTGTGTCAGCTACATCAAAGCCCAAGGGCAGCCTGATAAACACTGAATACAGGTCACGTAGCTCTGTAGCTAACAAACTCTAAGAGAGCTTGTACTCGGGGGCATTCAAAGCAGTTTTGTCATCAACAATCTAGTATCCCTTGAGCCCCCATGTCGTTTCAGTTGCCAGGCAACGCTGGTGTTAATGTCTTAGAGGAGAAAAACTTACCAGGCATCTGGCCGTTCATCTGGTTCTGCATGTGTGGTGCAGGAGGGCCCCCACCTACCATACCATCTGAAGACATGTTGTGCGAGCGCGGGGGTGGGGGAGGGCCGCTCTGACTCATCCCGCCCGGACCCATAGGCATATTCTGTGTGGGTGGCTGAAAGGAGACAGTTTAGTCAAACACGAGGAGCAGTTAGTCTGACAAATATACTATATGTACATATGGTACAGCACTTGCTTATATTGTTCCGCAGCGTACAAAAGGAAGCGCTGAAATGCATTTTTTTCTCTATCTGATATGCTTAACTCCTCCCAACATTAATTCTGGCGAAGCGTTTAACATTTTAATCAATTTTACATGAAGTATTACATGCAGACAACACCACAGTACCTTTGAGCACCACTTCAAAATAAAAAAAAGACAAATCAATGCCTCATTAAAAAATTACATCTGAACAGTTTAAGACTGCTGGAGTCACTCCCTTACACACACACACACACACACACACAAAAGCTTTCATTCAACAGAGAAATAAGTGTTCACTGTAATTCTCTCACATCAACTATTTGTTGCTGTTAACAGACCTTGCACTGGGACAAAACAGGTACAACACGAGATTAAAGCCTCTGAATGCTCATAGACCAGGAAAAAATTTGCACCTGGGTGTGGTAAAACACTAGTGATCTCTTCCCTGCTCTCCCCCAAAGCAATGAAGGCCTAGCTCATAATTCCATGCCAAACACCCCCTACAGACTGGAAGCACATTAGTGCTGGCCTCCAAAGGTCCAGAGACAGCTGCCTAGAAAGGATGTTTTTGGCAAATTTCCTAATGAAATTGTGAGGAAAATAACTGAATAACCTTGAGAGTTCAAAGAGGGAGAGCAAGAAAAACAATAAATACAAGTGGGATTTTACTGGTAGGTTCTACTCATAGCAATGTAAGGAGACAGAGAAACTGCCAGTAGCCAGCTTTGTTTTCCTACTAAAAACACCTGTGAGACTCTACGATCCTTCTCACGTACCTTAGCCAAGCACTTTCAGGGGAGTAAAAATCATCTCAGTGAGAGCAAATTCCTGGCTCTCTGGCTTTTGAGGACTCTGTCTACAGGTTGTAACTATTCATGAAAAACTGTCCCCATGAGACAACCACGTGTGCATTTTTCAACATTTCTCTTCACAGACAGAACCAAGCAGGTGAACCCTAAGTTCCTCTCTAGCCCAGTCCCTGCCTATGCCTACACTATTCACCAGGTTCATAAAGACAAAACACAATACAGTAGTAAAGAATAAGGCTTTCTTGGTCAGTGTATGTATGTTGAGATGGTAACAGCAGGGTAACACAGACAAACACATATATTCACTTGCCAGGGGAAGGGAGTGAATGGTAGTAATTTGTTGTCTCAACATTTCTTCAAATACCTCAGGCAGGTATTATTTTCCCTGCAGTACTTTAAAAAATTCTTCAGGAAATTAGTGAAGGCTTTTTTTTTAGCAGGAAGAAGGAAGGAGATGAAGAAAAATATAAGCAAGTAGACAACTCCTCTTACTAAATTCCTTTCATTCCTCCATGATGAAGAGAATAACATTTTATAAGCAAAGTTCCTTCTTCAGCCTATAGCAGAAGAGGCAGGAGGTGAAGAAGGTAAGAGTGAAAGGCAGCGCTACCTTCTGAACACTGTGACTGAAATGCTGCTCCATTTTGCTTGTTTTCCTCCACCAGTGAGCAACCAAGGCAAGGCTGCTTCCCCTCAGCTATTGCCTTCTGTCCCTTCACCTTCAAAACTCACTGTTATCCTAATTTTGCATTTAACAGAATCCAACAGAAATAATCTAAAACTGATATACAAAGAAACAAACATAAAAGAAAACAAACAGACAATTTTCATTTTTATTCGGAAAGTATATTCAGGAATATTATCAAAACCAACACGCTTGGTAACCTCCACATGAACAGTCAGAGCTCAGAGCCTGTCCCATGTCAGCCTCAGAGAAGGCCCATGCCAGCAAACTGAGAGCAAAGTCAAAAATCATCCAAGCTGAAATGTTTGTAGAATTAAAATGAACTTCTTCAATTCCAAGTATGAAACATTAGAAAGTCCAATGAAGTACTAAAGAAGATCAGCTCATACCTAGGTTTTAGCTAGCCTGCATTGTACTAACATGGGCATGCCCCTTATCGGTGGGAAGAGGGATGAAAAAAGCTCCAAGGATTATTTAAACAAAACTATATATATTCCAACTCTATTTAGTCTGAAGTTTTCAAAACAACTATCCTTCAAGAAAAACACTGCAGTTATCAAAAAGACAGCATGAGAGAATGTAGATATGCAAGGACAGGGAACAAAAAATTGTTAAGGACTTTAGATACAAAAATCTGCAAGAGACTTCACAAACCACATGGAATTAAGTCAATTGAGGGAGCAACTAAAAACACTCAAAGAGGTACCACCAGAAAGTAATTCATCAAGAGGAGCTTCTGGATATGGAAAAGCCAAAAGACCTGTGTGAATTCGTATCAGATTCTTGAAAATAATGCAAGAAAAAGGTCCAAGATGCTAAAAAAAATCCATCTTCCATTAAAAGAAACTACCCTATTAGGTAACTAGAAGGTAAACAAACACTATACCTCTATGTATAAAAAAAGTAGTAGGACCAATATAGTAAAGTCAAACCCTTCTAATTTACTAGAAATTTTAAAAATATAAATTAAACCACCTAGCTGCATAATTAACAAAAGCCTCTTAACACAAGTTTTTTGACAAAACGTTTTGGAGCAATACATTGTCCAACGGAACAGATCAGAAATTGCCCAAAAGGAAGTTCAAAGAGTAAAGGAACATACAGAGCTCTACTGAAAATATTTTAGTCAATGTCAACACATGAAGCTACTGTAACATTACTGAAAATGTGGAAGAAAGAATAAGCAGAAGGTGCCAAGTGATGTGGATAAATATATGAGAACTACACGGAACTGTAAACCACGTTCTTCAGAAAGAGGAAGCTCCTATTGCCATTGATCCAGAAAAAATGTAACAAACAAAAAAGAATTTACCACAATCCAGAGAGTTTGGTGGGGAAAAAACATCCCAAACCAAAACAAAGAACACAACAAAACTAACAGAAAACTCAAAACCCCATAAAACCTATGCATAATACCTGTGGTCACTTTCTGATTATCTTCAGTAATATCCAAAGTCAGGTAGAATACTAAAGAAAAAATGCCCCTGTTTTTGATACCATAATACACATTCAATTTGGGCAAAATAATCTCAAAAATATACTGCAAAAATAGCAGGATTCTAAAGACAGGCAATCAGTGATTAAAAACTTTGACTGTTTACACCTGAACAGCAAAAAGGACAGATTTTTTTTTGCATCTAAAGGAACATAACATAAGAGGATATGACAGAAAGACAATTTAATGTATGATACATACAAAAAGTAGATCATCCAATTTATGGTTTAACAAGAAAGAAAACCTCAGGAGAATAGTCAGTAAATTGAAGAATAACATTAAACATACAAGACACGCCATAAATCACATAAATCTGAGGTATTCATCAACACAGTACACTAGAACTAAGTTTAAATAAGATTCAGAGATAATTAACCTACATATATGCAATAGAAACGGCTACATAGGATATTATATAGGATATTTTAAAAGAGCATTACAAGCCTTTTTGTCAGATCATAAACCAATCACTACCTGATAGTAATTAAAATGAAATGTCTCCTGCAGATATAATTATTCCCCAGTGAAATTCCTCCAGAGTATTTTTCTAGTGGATGCAGACAGAAGAAAACAAGAAAAAATTGTTTTTAAATGGTAACTTCCCTATTTCTATTGGACTTGATCCAGACTTTTACAGATAATAAAATTATTTAAATTAACTTCAATTTAAAAATCCCACAACAAAAAAAGCCCACCCAGCTACATAAACCAGATTATTTAACCTTTTTTGTTCCTTACAGAAGTTAAGAAAATTTACTGTCCCCAGGAACATGCACTACATGCAGCAAAGACTTCTTAAAATGCAAAATGATCACACAGAATTCAAAAGAAACAACCTACCCTGTGCAAAAGAAAAGCTACTCAAAATTAATTCTGGCCATTAAGCCTAGATACAAAGGGTAAAATGACATCCAGATACAGTTAGGTTAACAGAACCAAAGGAAAGGCTACTTCCCTCCTTTTGCTGGAAGTGTGACAAAAAAGAATGAAAATTAAAATAATTGCTGATTTTATTCCTATTATGTAGTAGAAAATGTTAAATATTTTACTTCAGTAAAAAGTAAATTAAAGACTTAGAAAATGTTAACTTAATGTTAGCTTCACTTGCTAAACGCTAACTTTTGGCTCATTTCCCCAAACACACAGATTACACTTACAGTGGCTATAAGCATTTAAAATTTATCAGAGCATGAAAAAAAAAATTATAAGCTATTTAGGGAAACTCTAGAAATCGGAACTGGAAAAAGACTGAAACTGACCCAATAGTTGCAATTAAAAAAAGAGACATGAAAAAAAAAAAATTTTAACTGACAAGTTCCAGCAAACAAAACCCTACTAAATCCAAAAGTTATTTGAAAGTATGCATTAAAGACAACAGCTTCACTGCATTTTTTAGAGGATTTTCTTTTAAATAATAAAATACATCAAATACAAGATGCAACAATAAAATCACCTAGGGTGAAAATGTGCACCTGAAGATGGTTAAGATTTTTCTTACCACCAGCAGCAGGTTCAAAGATTTGTTTAAGGAACATGTATTGTTATGAAAACTGAGGTGGCATATCAACTCAGTCAGCAAAAAAAAAAAAGCAAAAACCAGGAAATAATGTTAAGCACATTAAAACACAATATTGCTAATCAATACAACTAGCAATAGATACTTAAAGCACACTATCAAAAATACAATTTTCTTTAAAATTCTCTCAGAATAACAATTAAAATCTACAGGAAATGCAGACATAAATAGCCTTCTTTTTTTCCAAGAGAAGCCTTAACTCAGGATTTAATCAATCATCTTTGTTTTCAATTCTCAACTACCATTTTCTGCAAAGCAAAACACCCCTTCCCAGGGTGTACTCTGCCCTGCTCATATCACATTGCTAATATCACAGGACCTGTCCCAGTCTCAGAGAGCAGTACTCTGTTGATAGGTGGTGATGGCACCTGTGGAGTACTTACTGAGGTGTCAGACTGGGAAATAACATCGTAAAGGAATATGCTTTTGAGATTTGAAGGAGCAGAGATTTAATTGGGCTACAATTCTTCCTCTACAAGGTATAGGGTATTCTAGTACTGTCTTCGATGAAAAAATAAAGACCCAGTATCAATTTTCAGCTAGTGAAATATTTGAGGGTAGGGAAGATTTCTACAGGAAAAACATTTAAAATCATGTCTAAATAATGAAGTTAATTATAAATGTAATTTGTGCTCTCACTGTTGGATTACCAGTTGTGACTCAGAGTAAGAAATTTTAAATTTACAATGACAACCAGTTTATACATCTTGATTTACATCAGTATCTTCAAAAGTCAGAGAAATTCTGACTTAATACTTAAACATTCTGTTTAATGAGGAAATTGGAATCTTTGTTTCAAATTACGCCTGTCACTGCATAAAAATATTTCACTGTCCCAATATTCTTAAACAACATTTTAACAAACAGAATTTAACCCTAAAATATCTGATGTCCTCTTAGCAATAGCTACTCTGATACTTATAAAAATAATCCCCTAAAAATCTTTTGGGGGCCTTTAGTAGAACTAAAAATTACTTAAACCAGAAATTTCAAAAACTGTATTAATTCATATGGGTTTATTAAGAGTGACCATGAATCAGTTAACTGAGGATGTTAACTCAGGGATCACTGAATTATAGAAACTAGACAGCTTCTGAGGTGCCCTGTAACTCCCCCATAAAATGCAGTTCCTATCTGTCCTCAGCTTTGTGTTCCACAGCCCTGGTCTCTTTTGCTTTTAAGACTGTTTAATGTTTGGTCTGATACTTACAGGTTTTGCTTGCATTTAGTAGTCTAAGAGAAAAAAAAATCCACCTGTTCTAGCTAAAAGGCTTTATGTAAACTCACCTAAAGCAGAAAGAATCCAGCAGAACCCTCACAGCAAGGCATTTGGGAAAGAGCAAAACCAAACAGACTCTGCACCTATGTTACCAGACTACCTGGTACAGCTCTCAGGAAACAGCCTACAATTGAAAATGTATTTATTGTGCAGAACTGCACTACAGAGAGGCAAATGACATCTGTGAGTATGAAAGAATTACACTTTAGAGCATACTCCTCATTCAAACTGCCAGCGATTTTTACTGATTTCTAAATCAGCCACAGAAGTTCACAGGCAATAGAAGTAGTTTTTTGTGTACAGTGCACTAGCTCCCCGTGTGGACACACCTGATTAACAATACATGCAAAGTAGCTTACAGAACTCAGAGCAATCTGGTTTAAAATGGCAGCTACTGGGCTCTGAATTCACTCCTAACAACAGAAATTCCTGTATTTATTTTTTTTCTTAGTGCAGTTGCTGGGTTAAGAAGCTCCCACCAGTGACTCTTCATTTCCAACAGTACTCTTTCAGTTGTGCCAACACAGCCACCTTCTTCTCTTTTGTAACACCTTAAGAAATTTTTTTTTTTTTTTCAAAACAATTTAACATTTAATCAGAGCAATTATTCTTCAAAATAAAAGATCCAGTAATCACTAATAGCTCCCTTGTCTCTTGACAGGAAACATTCAACCTTCCTTTTGCTCTGTTCTCCATTAATTCAGTTTACAAATAGTTGAACTTGAACTGGGCATGGACTTGTGTTCTGAAAGGTTAATGCAAAATTATGCAGCATACTCCACATACCACAAACAGATTTTCTGCTATGCTACCTGTCCTGATTTCTGCTGGGATAGTGTTGATATTCTTCCCACAGCTGGTGCAGTGTTGGGTTTTGGATTCAGTAGAATAATGTTGATAACACACTGATGCTTTAGTTGCTGCTAAGCAGTGCTTACTCTTAAAGACTTTTTTGTTTCCCACACTCTGCCAGCAAAGTGCACAAGAAGCCAGGAGAGAGCATGGCCACCGCACCACCACAGCTGTCAAACTTTACCAGGCATTTGGTTTATAACTGGACAAGAATCTCATTAATTTAGGATTCCTCTCATCATCAGTAAGAAAAGTTTTACTTCACACTTTTATTTTAAAGTGTGAAAAATGAACCATATTTTTATTTTTTATTCTCAGGATGCCACCTTGCTTTAGTCAAGAAAAGCCAAGTCAAGGTAATTCAATTAACATATATTTTAGACAACTTTTGTGTGCAAAATAATGGCTACTAAAAAACCAGAGTGGACAGCTCATTTCTTAAGACTCACATTTTTTTCTACAACCACATTGCAAGTACATTAAAACCATAGATTCAACATCACCCCTTTGAAAAATAAAGTGTGTAAAATGAGTTTTGATTGTTTGAGTGAAACCATGTTTATATTGAAGATTCCTATTTAGCCTGCAGAGCTCCACAACTCAGAACCATTCAACATCATTACTAACACTTCATGAAAGCTTGCCTTCAAGTTAATTTTGGAAGTATTTTATTATTTTGTGTATGGGCAGTGGTTGTCTTTGGTTTTGGTTTGAGAGATTTTTTGTATTAGTTTGCTTTGCTGTGGTTTGGGTTTTTTCCTATCTCTTGAAGCAGTTGCTTTGGAAAGAACCAGGATTTAAGTGCTTGTTGAGATTAGGTGTTTTTAAAAAGCTATCATTATCTTTTAGAGAAGTATTTTATAACTAAAGTGACACGGACTCCTCCCTAATCTGTGTGACAAGTTTGGGAACGGCACAAAAGAGATTTCACAAGTGCTACAAAAAGCTTAATTTTTGAAAGAAAAAGCTCAAGAAAAAAGGTATTTCTGGTTTGTAATTAGAAAGTTTATTAATAACCTTTACAATATTATGAAATTTAGAAAAACTATTTAATGCAATACCCAGATTCTTCTATGACTTGGACACAGTAAGTTTTCCTGGAAGTCATTACACATACAGACTGTAACTTAGTATTGGAAGAAACTGGCACTTCCAACATAAAAGAAAGCTCTATGTTACACAAGTGAGTAATAATCACAAGCACTTATTTTGAACACCTTGAAATATACACTGAAATTTCATGCTCTGAATGCTGACAGAATGTAAGAAATACTGAAAAAAAATCACTGCCTATGCTAAAAAAAAAAAAACAACAAAAACCACCCCCCACAAAACAAAACCCAAAAAACCAATAAAAACCCACACACCAGTGTTCCCAAATAATTCCTGCAGATCTCAATATGTGCCTATTATAAAATGGAGAGTTTCCCACTACATACCAAATAAAGTGACAGTCATGGGTTGTTTCCTTAAAAATATCTGGCAAAATGAAGACATATAAGAGAGGGAAGATGTTCAAATAGAAAAGCTGGGGTTTTTTTATTCAGTAGTCTTCAATGAGTTTTTAAGGGCACTAAAAATACTTCAGAAAACAAAAAAATATAAGTCAAGGAGGATGCTTGTTCTGCAGTTTGAAATTTCATGTGTTTAGAAACAAACACACAATATCTCACCACCACTTCAATTGCATCTTTGCTCTCTACAGTTCAAGGACACCAACATATTGCTGTAGGCCTCCCTCAAAAGCAGCACCAGTGAAAGCAAGTGTTGTGTTCCTCATGGTGCAAAAGCCCTTTTTGGGAAGCCAGCTAATCTAATAAGGTGATGGTAAAGAGGCTCTTGACTATGATCCAAGAATACCTGCCACAACTCAGAAAGAGACAGCACAATGTTGCATCAACTTAACATGTGAACTTAGTCACTGCTCTAAACCAGCTGGGAAGACACCACATAACAGCCCTGCCCTTAATAACACTCCTGGTCACACAGCTGAGAAAAGACTGGTTCAGTCAAGAACCTCACACTTTGTCTTTTAATGTGAAAGAAGGTGTCTTACCCAAAAGTAATAATTTAGTACTCTAGTAGACACACAAGACCACAGGAGCTTTGTTATGACACTGGATTATCAAAGTTTTCCCGGCTCCCTTCACGCAGACTCGGCAGTGCTTGCTTCACCTGTTTCACCTTTCCACACTTCCAGGTCCCAGTTATATAAACATTTCTCTGCACAGCACTATTGGATCACTACACTTTCTGTTCTCTAAGGCAATACCAGAGTTTCAGAAATGACATCAGTCATTTCATTAAAACAGTGAATTCTGAAAGGCAAGGGAAAAGGCACAACAGCAAACTACAAGCACTTCTCCTAACAATATAAAGCATTAAGTGTAAGGAATATTGCCAGAGGACACAATGAAGTTCTCCTAAGTTTGGAGTAATTTTTGCTCATATTAAAAATTCCAATGAACCCGGTAACTTATCTCTTTTGTTCAGTGTGAATGATATCTGAAGAGAAGCATTCTCTTTCCAACCTTCCTTTAACACATAACTATTACTTTTTATGAAATGCTTTAAAAGTTGTGAAATTGCTTGAGAGCTTATTTATCTGATTAAAACAATAACACAATAAAACTTAAGCAAAAAAGAAAATTTAGTCTACTGGGGGGAATAATCTTCCAGAAATGAATAGATGAGACACAACCCAACTTCAGAAAGTATCCAACCCCAAAGTCTCCTAACTTCTGGGAAAGAAACTGCAATAGTAGTAGCATAAAATTGATATATTTTAGTATTAAAAATAGCAGATGTCTACACACACAGTACCCTGCTCTGTATTTACTGTTACCATCAACACCTTGAAGGCTGATCAACTGCTGATACATAAGCATGGTGAAGAGAATCATACTACCTCCAAGTCAGCATGAGCCTCATCAGCTCCTACATGGAAAGCAGTGGAGGAAAAGACCCTGAAGTAGTACATCTTGCATTGAAGAAAGAAAGATAACATGGTATCTCACATGTTCCCAAATTCTGTTAGCTAAAATTTACTAGCAAGACACAAAGAATTTAAAGAATATTCTCTTATAAACCCTAATAAAAATCATTATACTACAATCTGATTATGCTACATTTTGGGACAATCTTCAAAGATTGTAGGTCAGAGCATCTACATTTAGCTAAGACTGAAGATCTAAATATCATTTAGTATTTTTGAAAGAAAACCCAATGAAACCCAAGAACCTTTATTCCCTTCCTCACCTGTCCAAAAGAGATTCTCTCAACCCACTCAAACACACACACTATGCTAGTACCATGGAATATCCCTGTCATTGAAGATCAGAAACACACTTCTGTCCAGATCTGCAAAAGCCTTTTCCAGCCCAACCTTCATTTTCTTTTAGGCAGAGAATGTCATCACATTCAACTTTAACAACAGGGCTGTCCACCAGGGACTAGGATGAGGTCAAATTCATTTCCAGTTGTCATCAGAACCAGGATATGAATTAAGCCTCCAAAAACATATTAGTTGAGGAACACACACAGCCCTCTTAAAGGGTTCTTTCCCTCCCCCACAGCTACAAGCATGGATTTATAAAAGAGAAACCTCTACAGGCACAACAGGTTGGACATAATAAAGCACTGTTTCTATAGTCCTCTAGGTACCAACTTGAAAGGATGCTTCGCTAGTAGCAATGATTGGAGAACACTTCTCCAGAGACCAAAGAAAAAGTAATTCAATTTCAGTTGGTGAAAACTAGTATCTAGGAATGGCTGTTTTATAGACATTCTTTTTAGCTTCATTTTGCAGAAATGAATCAAGACTATATTAATTCAAGAAAAGTCTTATTACTAAAAAACAAAGAACTTCCTTGTGTTACTCACAATGAACTCCCCAAGCTTCCTGATTAGCACAAAAAGCAAACAGACAGCAAGCTATCTTTATGCTGCTGTTTCTTTTCTTACTGATGTATAAACAATGAAAAAGGGGAAAAAAATAAGGCATCATGTAAAATACAGAGTTCAGGAATATAGATTCAGAAAAAATTCAGACTAAAAAAGATTGCAAGTAATATCCAAGATATGTAAAGTGATGCAGTGTTTCAAGGGCCTCTGGGCTCTTACTTCTTCTGTATTATCATAATCCACCTTAAAACAAGGATGTTTTCCAATACAGGAGAAAGGCAAAGAATTTGAGACTCATCTAGAAGGTAGAAAAGCAGAAAAAAATTTACCCAGCCTCATTCCACTGGGGCAAGAGAATGGATTATATTCCAGTGAAAAATAAAAAGACAAAAATCCATTCCCTCATTTCCCTCATCTAAGAGGAAAAAGAGTACTGCTGTAGGAGTTGACTAGGAACCATACCACTACAGTTCTCAGCAGAGGGGGAAAAACAAAAGAGGAAAAAAAATTCTGTCTTTGAAGCAGACCAGATAGTTGAGTGTTGCATATCTAATTCACACTAAGAGTCCACATTTAAACAAGTCAGATTTTAAGCAATACCTAAGCAGTGAGATTACTCCAAATACAGCATAAAGAGACAGCATCATGTATTTACCGTACAGTAAATCAGAGGCCAAGCGTTTGGTCATTATCTGAAACATTTGGTTTGTTGGTTTTTGGTTTGGGTGGGATTTTTTTTACCTTCAGGAATCCAAATGAAATATATTCCCTACTTTTACACTACTTTGTACTTACTGCTGGTAGTAGAGACTGCATGTTCTGGTTGGAGTCAGCTATAGTGGCTAGGTAAACCAAGTTTGTATGCAGCATCTGCTGGTATCTATCAAAATAAACAAAGCAAAGCAAATCTTAATTCATAAATACAGTAACATCAGAATTTACTTTAATTCCACAAGTGTAAAGAAAGCTACTTATGCAAAACAGGACTCAAGAGACTTACAAGAGTACCATTACTAGGAATCTTAAGCCTTTTCCCTCACATTTATCTATTATCCAATCTTTCCCAATGTCTCCATCATATCTGTGCCTAACTGTACTACTGTCTTGCTATGCAAAAAATCTAAAGCTGGGTGACACTGTTCCCACTTATTTCACTTCCTGCCTTAAACTAAATCACAAGAAAACATACAGGGACATACAGGGAGTGTGTTTGTGTCTGGTGTAATTTCCATCACAAACACTAGAGAAAGAGAGCTGTTTATTATGTCCCCATATTCAAGATAGCATAGATTTATGTGACCACATTTCACCAGGACCCTGAACTTTGGAAGTTTGCTATGGAATAATTTTTCTGCTAGAAAACCACGGTCCTGATTCTCAGTATTTAGCCCACAGTCACAAAAACAAAAAGCTGGAGCAGGTGACAAGTACATAACTACAGGCTTGCAAACAAAAGTAGTCCCTTAAACCAAAAGCACCTATTGTTTATGATCTCACTTCTATTCCCAAATTATCAGTTCTCTTGGCAAGGGAGTAAGATGTTCTATCTGTCCATATTTGTCTGATTACATGGGTGCCATCATCACCTCATGCCAGAAAAGAATAAGGGGAAAATAACATTCCTTAACAATTCACTCCTTCTATAGCTCTCTCAGCTCATTCTCCAAAGACCCCACTAGACAACAAGTCTATGATGGATATTTTGGCAAGCCAAACTTCTCCAACAAGCCTCTTTGTTTTTGGGCAAGTGAAAAGCAGGTAGTTTTCAAACATGCCATCAGGAAGCAGAAAGGTCCATTTTCCAAACAAAACTACCTCTTTCCACCAATGTAATTACAATATGGAAGAAAAGGATCTTTGTTAGACAGTCCTTATTTTTATGAGCATCATCATGCAGCAGGCAAGTTGCAACATTTCAGAGACAGGTTACACTCATAGAGCAAATAAAACCCATCGACCCCCCACAAGAATTTCAAGTGTAGTATCTGTAGCAATGCTTTTCTTCACAGCACAGCTGTCCTGTAAGGTAAGCTAAACAAATCAAGAATGATGGTCTAGATGGAAATTCACCCAGTCCACAGTAGGCATAGATTAAGGTCTTACTGAGAGCATTCAGAAGTCTTTCCCTTGTTCTGATAGTCCATTATACACTGGATAAGATGGTTGTTTTCATCCAACATCTGAAACAATAAAGAAGAAGTTTGAAGTAAATTCTGTGTTCTTTTTGGAAAAGAAACTGAAGATAAGTTTGAGTCTTGAGTAATGCTCCTCTTCTTAGTTTTAAAACAACAAAAAATGTTGTTATCCGAAAGTTCCACTTCACCACTTATTTGCAGAACACTGGTTTGCTCCCATTTCCCCCCTCTGATCAGTTTTACAGGTTTTGGCTTAGGGTTTCACAGTGTTACCATCAGCAGCCACATGTGGGAAGCATCCTGTTCAAATACCTATGCTGATTCTGCACCAAGTTCTTAGAAAGTTTTAAAGTTTTCTGCATTTCTTCATTTGATTGCTAACAAGAAATTCACTTAAAAGTCTATGCCCCGAGCTTCCCTTCTTCTTCTAAAGCCTGCAACTGCTTATAAATTTAATTTTAAAAGGCACTGAAATTGTTATTGATGAAAAGTGAGCTGACCAGATTTGTTCAAAGCAAATGCCCTGGAAAGCCAAGCAATATTTACATGAAGAATCTCTAACTAAGCTGCATTTTATAAATATTTTGTATAATGGCACATTATGGTATTGCCCAATTTAGTATTCCCACTGAAACACTCCAAACCATGCATCCATCTCCCTTCTGGTAGAGTGGAGGGGAGAACTGGAGGTACAAAAGGATCATCAGTTGAGATAGCAAAAATTTACTGGAAACACCACTGAGACAAGACACAAACAATAACAGCAAAAATACTACTAATGGAGCATACAAGAGGGCAAATGATTCACATGCAAGTGCTCACCACACAGAGCCCCCAACAATACCTGAGGACACCACAATATGCAACCCCTTCCCCCATGCCCGGAAAATGGAGTGAGGTGCTACAGAATAACCCCCAGGTCCATGCCATGAGCCCTCCTGGCTACTGCAGGAATTAATCCTGAGGTGGCCAGAACAAGGACAAATGGACACAATAAACCTATCATACTTCAGCAGTGTCCATGAAAATGAACACCCATGAAAATGAATGATAATTCATTTTCTCACCAAAAAAGAGTAGTTCTAAAAATCATGGGAAATGGCCAATTTCACAACTTTCTACAAAAAGTTCATGAACTCAGAGTGTTCCAAGCTCTGTAAACAGGGAAAAAACACACAACCTGGTATCCTGGAGTGCATGTGGCCCACACTCATCTTTCTAGCTCATGCTCTGCACTCTGATCAGGCAAGATTCAGCAGAACCATGGCTAATCTGAGCCACCAGCCAAGTTATCCAAGTGAACCTACAAAAATGGAAAATTTACTGCCAAATGCAAAATTTTGCATCAATTTACTCCTTCGCTTTCTCTCACTGGAAAGCTGGTTTACATCCCTTTACCCAGCTGCTGAATTTCACAAAACTAGCAGAATCTTAAGACATCCCACAGATTTTCTCCTTCTTCCAAACATGGTTGAAACTAGCCATGACTAGACTCATCCTTCCACAAGGAAAGCACAACATCATTCCACAACCTTTATTCCCCTAACAAATTCTACAGGGAGGGAAAAAAAAATGAATGGAGTCAGAAACCTTATGCAGCTCACTCAGGACTTCTATCCAGTAAGAACAAGCCAGTCAGCCAAGTTTTCTCAAACTTTAAACAGGAATTCACCAGAATGGACTAGAAAAATCCCAGTGCAAGTATTTTGCCTGAAATTGCTGGATCTGGAAACACATGCATTAAATGCATTAAGCACTAAACACAAACATAACTGCAGTATTTTCAGCTACTATGTGAGCCTCAGAAAACAGGCACTACAACTGCACTCTCTGAAGAGGATCACAAACCCATTGCTACACTGACACATAGCACATGTACTTACTTCAAGTTTTACAAGAAACACAGTGGCCATTTTCATCAAAAAAAAACGGGAAAAGGAGGTAACACCTTTGATACCAAAGTCTAATATGGCACTTGCAAAGGAAGCTGTGAATCAAGGCTCTCCTCAGACTACCTCCCACAGTCCTGAGGGAAGCAGCAGATTCTTAATGCTTAGCAGACAAGCAGACCTTGAAACTGCCCATTAGATGGTTGCATTCTTCATTATAGCCATGTAAGCCAGACCTCTTGGGGAGGAAAGGACTGGAGGGGCAGGAATGCTAGGGCTAAAAGGAAAGGGAACAAGAAGGAATATAACTGTATCCTAGGTGGGGCTGCAGACAACTGTTTTTTACAAGTTTACCTGAGTGTTTGATGATAGAAAATTGGGGTAGTTATAAACACCTACCATTGAAAGAGAATTTAGCTTCCAGCTGGATGAAAATACCTTCAGGGCTTCTGACAACTTAGTTACATTATAAAAATTCTTCAACTTTAACACTGGGGTTTTGCCAGCACACCACCATCGAACTAATGGTTTGACTACAGACGCAGGAGAACTTTATCATCTGTATTCTCCATGGGCACCTCAGCATCCTGAAGTCTCTACTGACTACCTCTGTGCAGCTTCCCACCCAGTGGATATGTATTTTTCATCTACAGCTCCCAAGAACTGACTTGTCCTACAGTACCCTGGAGGTTCCCATTACAAATCTAGGGTCTTCTCTAGGTCTGCATCAGTACAACAGCTGCTTTGTAGAAGTTCTAATTCTTTACTAAATCAGAGGCTAGTTCTATTTATCTAAAGGAGTCCTCCACATAAGGAGCTGGCACCAATCTGAAATGTGCTTGATCCACGGCCACCCACACCAATGATGGTACGAGTCTTAAGTTTCTAAATACCACACAGTTACCAGTGAACTTGAACATGCTCCTCTGCTGCTACTGTGCATTATTATTAATCCTGTATGTGCTTTTCTTTGATCGCTTTAGAGAGTTAACTTGCTCCCTCCCACACAAGCTTAGGTGGAGTCGTCCGGAGGCGCTGTCATTGGCTCCGAACGCGATATTCTTCTTCAATCACACCTAAGGCTTACTGGAGGCAGCCTCAACTACCAGGTCGACCAAGTTTGGGAACCGGAGCCGCCTCCTACCCCGCAGCGCCCGGAGTCAGGCAGAGGCTCTGGAACACCCAGGCTGAGGTCCCGCTGTCAGAGCCCCCCCGCAGGAAGGACTTACTCCACTCCTCCACTTTCAGGCCGAGTCCTCTCGGCTTAATTCAGGCCCGCAGGGGCGATCGGGGCAGCCCGACTGGAGGAAGAAAAACGAGGGCTGGAGGCGCCCGGGGACATCGCCCGCCTCCTCCCACCGGCCCCGGGACCCTCCAACAAGTGTCCAAGCGCAGGGAGAGGGGCAGCGCCCCTCCAGCGCCGAGCCCCGGGCACAGCGAGAGCGGCCCGGCCGCCTCCCTTCCCCGCCGGGGCCTCGGCCGCTCCGGCCCTGAGCCGCCGCCGCCGCCCCCGTTCCCCGCGCGGCAGGAAGCGGCAGCTGCAGCCCCCGGGCCGCCCGGGCCGGGCCGGGCCCTCCTCTTCGCGCCCTCCTCACCTTCTGGATGGCGGCCGGCGTGATCTCGCCCTTGCCCCGCTGCCTCGGGGCCGCGAACGCCACCGACATGTCTGGCGGGTGCCGGGAGCCCCCGCGTCCGCTCCCGCCCGTTCGCGCGCGCGCCCCGCGGACCCAGCAGCGGCGGCGATCCGGGAAGAACGCGGCGCGCGGGGGGGCGGGGGCGCGCGCCCGGTGGGACGGCCCATCCCCATCCCGCCGGGGGAAGGGGTTAAGGAGGACCGGCGGCTCCTCCCTGCTTTTCCCCCTGGCGAGGGGCCGCCTCGATGAGACCGTGGCCGCTCCGCACGGCCCGGCCAGAACAACTGGACCGAGAGCAGACCCTGAGCCGCTTCGAAAGTGATCCCCCACACACAGCCTTGTCACGCGCCTTTCTTGTCTATCCCTTTCCCTCCGCCGTCTTGGTACGTTCCTGCCCGACGAGCCTCATAGCAGGGAAGTGGTACGATCGACTGGGAGGGGGGTGACGGTGTTGTGGCGCGCACGTTGCAGGGCACATGCTCGGGCTGTGCCGGGCGGCAGTCTCCACTCCCCCCTCTGCCCAGCGCCGCAGTTGGTTGCACCCGGGGAGCCCGCTCTGGCGGGGCGGAGCGGGACGGGACGGCAGGCGCTGAAGGGAGACGCTGGGAGGTAGAGCGGATCCGGTCTGGAGCGTCTCTCCTGAGGAAAGACTGCGGGAACTGACCCTGTTAGTCTAGAGAAAAGACGATTCATTAATGCATGTACACATCTCAGAGGAGGGTGCCAAGAGAGTGGTACCCAGCGACAGGACATGGAGCAATGGCCATAAACTAGAACACAAGAAGTTTCTACTTCGACATGAGGGAGGCCTTTTTTACATGGAGGGTGGCAAAGCACTGGAACAGGCTGCCCAGGGGCTTGGGACGGCTTTCCTCGATGAGTTGGGCGGCTGCAGGTTCCCTGAGAGTGAAACAGAGCAAGAAGCTCGGCTGCAACATTAAACATAAAATTACAAACGCTGGAAGCCCTGAAAGCAGCCTTGATTTGTTCCAGTGCAGCCACTGGAGGGAATCTCGGTGTCGCCGCAGAGCTTCATGAACAAGTTTGCAAAGTCTAAGACAGTTTTTGGAAGAATGAAGAATTGCAACGAGCAGTTGGTACAGGGACATTGAAAGTCCCCAGCCAAAGCATTTTAAACCTCCTTTTTCCTGGGCACATCCATTGCTCAGCCTGTGTGCATTCCTGTGCCACACTACAGGCTGTGGGTACAGAATTCCTTGCCTTTGGCCAACTGGGGGCTGCTCTTGCAGCTGGCCGAGGTGTGTGTGCTTCCGTGGCTGGCAGGACACTGACAGGATACCACAGCCACAAGAATCTTGATCCTTCCCTGCTCGCTCTGTTTCTCAGCAGTGCTGGTGGAGGGCCCTGGCTCTTCCCTCCAGCCCTAGCAGCCCTTTTGGTCACAGCAGGCATTCATCAGTGGCACCCATGGCCACGCCGTGGCTGTGCAGCTGCTTCCCAGCTGGATGCTCTCTCCTCACACTGGGTCTAGGCTGGCTCCTGTCCCCAGCCCCAGACGAGTACTCGTGTTGGCTCTGCTGTCTGAGGATGTGCTGTGACTGCCCCTTGCTTTTTTCCCTTGGCAGCCAGTTCCCAGCCTTGCTGGCTCCAAGCTGTTTCTGCGTTCCTACGCCATCCCACTCCCCAAAGGTTCGCTACCTGGGCCTGATGCTCTGTGTTACCAGAATGACACTTCTTCTGCCCTGTCTCTTCAGATTATACAGGACCCAGAGCTGATGTGATGCTAATCTGGCTTGCTTTTCTCAAGGAAATATCTGTGGCTCAGTGCTTGATCTGTAGGTTATGCTAAGATGGAGCGATGCCAGCGTGTTCATTTTTGTGTTTCTAACCATTTCACTCATCACTGTGGTCCATTTTTTGGACTATTTTGGTCCATTTTTTTATCTGCTACACACTTTATCATCACCATCATCATCATCATCATTGTCACTACTATAATACTTGTAGAAAACCAAAAATTAAATAAGAAAATTTGAAGAAATCGTATTTTTCTAAAGTTGATACACTTCATGGTGATCTATGGTGATTATTACATGGTCTTGAAGTGGGCTCAGGGAGGAACTGTTGTAGTATCTGTGTGTTCAAATTGGTACTTTTTTAGTTACTGCAAACAGCAGCTAAGAACCCTACAAGTGAAGAATGCCATGGCTAAATCAGTGTAATCCGAACCAACCATCTCCCACCTAGTGAGTAACAGAATTGTGAATGCTGTTTTTTAGCATATACTTGTCCCTGGAGGACTGGTGAGGTGTCTGAAAATGTCCTGCCAAGGCTGCAGGCATAGCAAACATGTTCCCATGAAATACACTGAACACTGGGAATGCCACAAAATGTTTTTCTTTTTCCACAAGTGTGATGTCCAGATGTCATGCTCTGCTTACCCAACCCCTGTGTATAAAGTATTTTGCACTGGGGTGTCTTGGTGATAGCAGAGTTTGAGACAATGTGGGTTAGATGCCATCCACATAAACACTGCTCTTAGGATCTGAATGTTCCATTTTGTTCTTCCACACTTTCGGGTTGGCTTTTGAGTTGAGGAAGAAAAAAAAAAAAAAAGCTTGTGGGAGGCCATAGGTGAGGAACCTTAAAATGAAAGGAATAATTTCCCATTTTATTTCCACAAATGGTCCAAACTAAATATTGAATTCTTTTAGTATATTCCTATTTCCATGCAAAATACAGGAGAGCAGTGTTTGAGGTGCAACTCTGTCAGTTTCTGGTGGGAAGATATAAAATCATTCATTCACAGCCATTAAAACTATCTCCTTTGCCTCATTTTGTCTGAGGATTAAATTAAATCTTTTTTTTTTTTTTTTGCCATTTGTGATGTTTTTTTCATTTATGTGTTTAACATTTTGGACTTCCACATTCATAAATAGCAACTAATCTAAAAAAACATTGAAAAAAGCAAGTCTGAAGCTAGGGGTTTTTTTACCATGCAAAGGGAAATTCACATTCAAAATCAACATTTAAATAATGGCACAGATGCATACAAGCAGGGAAATAGATAGCTACAATGGAAATGTGCCACATGTCTCAGAACACATAACCACGACAGGGTGTCTCTTTTATGACTTCCTTAATGCACTGCAATATGCCTGGATATCAAAGGACATATGGTATATTTTCCCTTTAATTGCACATTTCTTTGCTCTTGTGAGTTACTCACAACCTTAACATTATTTAATTGTAATTTAGATGCGTAAATCTCAGTCATCATCAAGAGTTTCAAATACAAATGTTTCAATGAGATCTTATTTCCACCTCTATTCCAACTTTTGTCAGTGTAGTCTTTCTCTTTTGTTGATCTGCATTTGAGTATGTCATATTTTTTGGAGAGAGAAGAATTCAGACAGAGGAGGATCAGTCCTTTCTGGAAAGACTTTTTCCTGTGTTTCCAACTCATATTTCTCAGTAACAAGTTGTTTTCTGCCACTTGCATTATCTGAATTTCCACAGAATCACGGACATTGCCATCCACAAGAAGGAAAATACAGAATGCTAATTCATTAACATTTTCAAATGTACATTAAAAATATTAAATATAGTATTTATGAAGCTATAAATGCAAGAAAGGGACAGCAAATAATTTTATGGTAGTAACACTTGCTTGAAAACCTTCATTACTACAGGTCTTGGTATAAAAGTTAAAGATTCTTCCTGTGAGCCAGGTGTTTCTTAGACAAAGCTTTTAACATCTTTTTTGGTGAGAGCACCTAATTTTGTGACCTCACTCCAACTGACAGCAACCCACCCACTCCATATTAAGGATGATAATTCAGGATCTTCTGCTAATAGATAGGGTAGTGGTGAATTTGAGCCTCATTTTCAGAATCCTTTTTCATCTTGAAATTAAAAAAAAAAAAAAAAAAAAGAGAGAGGGTGTTTATGCTGGTGTTTTGTAACATCAACAATACCATAAGGTAACAGCAGATCCCAAGGAAAAAGGGTCTTCCGATAGATGAAAAAGGAAAATGAAAAAAATGCCAATTTTGCTTTACCAACTGAATTTGGTGATCTCATAACTTTTTTGGGGATTTTCTACATGCCCAGTCTCTATGTTAATTCATCTTGTGGCAAAATGAAGCTTGCACCTGAAGGTCTGCCTATGTAAACGGTTGATGTTCAAATTTGATGGTTGATGTATTTTAAACCAAGCAACTTGTTATCAAAATACACAACAATATCAGAGTGGTTTTTAGGGTAAATAGTGCTTTTTGCTTCCTAAAAGGGACAATGCTAACAGAATAAATTTGTCTTGAATTTATTTTGCCAGCTTCTTGCCTTATTGTTGGGGTTTTTTTTTTTACAGAATTCTGTAATTTCCATTCTGTGTTGGCTATTGTATGGAATAGTAATAAAAAGCAGCATGTGAAATGCAAGCCTGTATATTCCTGTATAAAATGAAGTACTCAAACAGAACTGTGCACTTCAAGGATATTGGTGGCTCTGCCACATTCCAGAGGGGCAATAACAAACCCAGAAAAAATCATTGGGATGCTAAACTTTTATTCTACTACCTGTCATTTTAGTCTGCAAATATAAATATTTAGAATAAAGAAGCTCACAGCAGGTTCAGCTGTTTGCACTAATGGGAGTAAGTGCAGTATCTGCAGTGAGAAAATCTTTCCATGTCCTGATTTTATTCTTCAAAAGGGAATCTCCAGCTACTAGGAACATATGCTATAAATAAAAAATAGCAGAACATCTATTCTAAACCTCCTTAGAGCTGCAAATTCCTCAAGTATTCTTAGAGGTTAATATTTTATTTTATGGCACAGAAGTAAAGTGCTACAGTTCACTAACTTCTTCAGGTTTTGACTGTTGAAAGGCAAAGCAGGAAAGAAAAACATGAGAAGGCACTGCCAAGCCATACTGAAGAAAAGGTAGCAATGATCTTGAAGATCACTGAACTTTCATATCTGGTAAAAGGCAACACATTTGCAGTGGAGAGTCATACTGTGCTTCTGGGGACTCCTGCATCATCTCCAGCATCTGCCTTCTGAAGACTCATGACCCTGAAGGACCGAGGAGATGACTGAACAACTAGAGGGCAGTGCTTCCACCTTGTCACAGTTCCCATCAGCTTCCTGAGGGGAAATACAAAGTGCAAACTATGTCGAGTGTGATTTCCTTTCAGAGACTCTGATCCCCAATTAGGGCGGTAAAGAACTCCCTAATCCTGCTGGCAGTGCTCTTTCCAGTGCTGTCCAAGATGCTCTTGCCCTTTGTGGTGAGGGTACGTTGCTGGCTTACAACCACCTTGTCCACCAGGATACCCAGGTGCTTTTTGCAGTCATTCCTCAGCATGAGCTGGTGCATGGGGTTCGTTCTTCCCAGGTATAGGACTTTGCTCTCCCTTTTGTTGAACTTCATATGGGTCATGTCTGACTATTTTTTCAATCTGCTGAGGTCATCCAAGAGCAATGGTGTATCAACAACTCTCACTCTTGGAATATCTGTGAACTTGCTGAGGGTCCAGTTCCCTGCTGTCCGCCAGGTCAGTAATGAAGAAGTTGAGCTGCATTGGCCCCAGCAGTGACTCCTGAGATGTAGCACTTTTGGCTGGCCCCAGCTGGACTCTGTGCTGCTGATCCCAACTCTGTGAGACTGACAGTTCAGCTAATGTTCAGTACACCTTGCTGTACACTTCCTCAGTCTGTACTCCATCAGCCTGCCTATGAGACTGTTGTGGGAGATAATGTCTCAAGACTTAACTAAAGCTGAGACTATTAAAATACCCCTCTCTGCTCAGGCAGTATTTCTGTATTATTCCTCCACATTGCCTGTCCTTCCTTCCACCTCTGGTATGCTGCATTTTATGTTTGGGTTTTGTCAGGAGCTCCTTGCTCGTGTTCATCCATGCAGACCCCTTGCATCTATGCATGTGTGTTTCTTTTCAAGAAGGAGCAAAAAGGAGAAGGAAGATGCTTTGTCTGAGTACAGTCTTTGAGAAGAGGCTCCCAAGGCAGAGAAGGTCTGCTGTGAAAAACAGGAGAAAACATAGAAAAAATAGTAACTATGTTGATTTCTGGTATTTCTTTTATGGATGTAGCAATGCTTTTTACCACTTTCTTTTCCTTTTATCCAGCATGAAATTTTAAAGCATGCCTCTCATACAAAAAGATACTTTAAAAAAGTGTTATCCCATAATTGCAATATATTCTTTTCTAATTAAAATAGCAATATATCTTACTATTAAGTCAGTCTGAAAATCAAGTTGAGTTTGCTCTTGGTATAAGTAAGAAAAATTCCAAGTTAAAAGACTAATTAGAAGCCTTGCTGAGGCCATAAAAATATTTGTAGCACTTTTATGTTGATTCTATAGGAATAAGAAAATTTTTTTCCTAGACTGTAACCTTCATTATTAAATACTACTAGTTTTCAAGTGACAAAAGGCAGTTTTGTGTAATTTTCTAAATACATTCACAGTCTCGTTATTAGTGTGTATATATTTGTGAAGGAATAAGGTACTATTGCTCAAATAAATTCATTACCCCCTTTTGCTCTTTTGCTGCTCATAAATACTCTATTCTTCCTTAGATTCTCCATCCATGATGCATCATTTTACCTGTTGATTTAACTAGTGAGAATAATTCAGTTTGGAATAATTATTTAGATATCTATTGAAAATACTAAGCATGGATTTTATTTTTGTTTGTCTTTCTCAGAATTCCTCCCAGTACTTGGTCAGCATCAACTTGTAAAGTTGATTAGATACAGTCAAGGAAATAAATTATAACCCACAAATGAAGAATTGAAATAACTTTGCTCTCTGGGGAAAGGAAACAAAAAATTTTAAATTAATCAGAAATTATGACAAGGAGAGCCAAGTGGAAGAGAGAGTGGTCAAATCTGGTGAGGGGAAACAGATTAAACCTTCTATGTTTATTGATATTTATTGGTTTAGATCTAATTTTTCTAAGCAGTGTAAAGAATTGTAAGGCTAGAACAAAGGACAAAATTTTAATGGACTGACACGTAACATGAAATTGTCTATAAAAACTCTTTGCTAGCATATTTTAAAATACAAGTTTTATGAGCTCTAAAACAAGTATAATTGATGGCTAGATTGTATGTACCTATGGTTTGGACTTTTGAAAAGAGCAAACATTTAGAATTATGAAATCATATCCTGTTATTCTTCTTAAATGGTCAAAATATCAGCTTGTGTCTTTTAAAATTATAAACCATTGTCTACATTTATGCATGTGATATTTTACCTTGTGTATACTTTACATAAAATAGCCACAGAAATTGTAAAGTTTGATGTTGGTTGTGATGTACCAAAGCTCTGGTCTTAGGTAAACAAAAAGGAGAATATTTATCATAAGAAAATTGTGTAAAAAAGGGATGAGTTCTGTATGTTACATATTAAAAGAGCTTTTCTTTCTTGAGTTCTGGATAAGAAAATATATTTTTGCAAGGGAAAGACTATGTGTGTTCCTGTAAGCCCTCTTTTACATCAGTTCATTAGAGTTAGTAGGAAAGCATCTTTTGAGGAAGACTGACTAACCAAGGGAGGGGTTGCTTATGTTGTATTTCAATCATGCTCAAGATGTTCAGCTCAAGATCCTTGTTTATCACTGTTTATCACCCTATCATTCATTTAATTTCTTCAGTCCATTGACAGATCTGACACAGCACACAGTTGCCTTTTTTATTTATTTGCAGCTTCTAAGAAAAAGGTTTTATCAGGTGAAGTGCTGAGCTTCAAACAGCTGAGAAAGCAACAAAGCTCTTATCTGCTCTCGAGACATAGACTCAAGAATCATTCCGTTAGTCATTCTCAGAAATTTTCAAAGCAGCAGTTGTCACCTTTCCTTCTATATCTCTCCTTCCCTTCATCTATAAAAGGAGCTTCTCATAAATGTCTGTAGTGCATCTGCCTTCAAAACTCATCCCCACCAAAATACTTATGAAACCACTAACAGCATTTAAGTTGCAGCCAGGTTATACCTTACCCCTAAGTAAACCTCACAGCAAGCTGTTACCAAAATTAGTTTTTTTTCCTTCAGTCCCTTCTACACTCAGTTGTGCCCCCACTCTGTCTCCTGTGCCATCACTTTGACTTGTCTGATCATGTAGTGAGATGTTTAAGGAAGCTAAATTGGCAGAAAACCAATTGCCTTTTTTTAAAAGCACTTTTCTGCCTGATCAGTTTCACAGATTGGGAGCAGATGAGTTTCAATATCAAAGCAAGGGAAGACGATTCTGGGGCAGAAGAGTGGGGCAGCTTTACCCTTCTTTGTCAGCAGCTAGCTTTTAGAAGATTGTAGCCATGACTGCACCTATAAACAGTGAATATACTGAGAATACTACTCACCACACTGATCTGTGCTGACTTGCTATCTGCCTGGGCTCTCGTGTCTGTAACCACCTTAGTTCCTTTCTTTTCTACTTGGTTATAAGCCTTTTGTCCAGGGGCTACCTATCTGTACTGGATTTGTAAACCACAACTTTCGCAACTTCAAAATTTTTGGTGTGATTTTTACAATAACTTAGAATTTTTCCTTTTTAACAGGTGTCAGACATTGTTATTATTGTTTCTAATTTGGGGAGGTTGACACAGCCGCCAGATAACTGTTTGCCAATGTCCCTGTGAAAAGACTTATTATTACAACATCTCCTCTGCATAACATAAATAAATATTTGGGACAAGAAAAAATTTATCCTTACTTAACAGGATGGAATTTGAAGGCTGGATACAGTTGTACATACAAAAAACAAAAATGTTGCCAAGCTTCAAGAGGAAAGAACTGTGAGGAGAACACGTGCACTGGTCGATCACACCAGTTATTGGTAGGTTATTGATCACACCAGTTATTGCAGGTATTGTTACCAGTTACTGTACCACAGTATGTTGCTTTGCAAATATATGGTACATAAGAGACTTTTAAAATTAAATTTATGAAGATGTTGTCATCTTACTGCAAGGGTTCCATACTGTTGTCTCCTTATCACAAGAGTTTCATACCTTCTTGGTGTTTCTTATGAGCATCACCTCAGAGCACTGACTCTTTTTTTTCTTCACAAAGCAGCCAACTGACTCCAGTTTCCTTTTCAACCATCCACCCCACTCTTTTATAGCACTCTTCTTCTCACTGGTTACAGCTGTGGCCTGTTAAAGTCAGGCCTGTTCCTAATCTTTGATAATTAGCCCAGCTGCAACTCCTTAGGGGTAAGATTACTTTCTACACTATCTTTATTTTCCTATATTCTATCCCCCTACATGAAGATAATTGAATAACTATGAATTCATGAAGAACACTGTGAGGATGGACGCTAGGGTTTGGGACATTGGTACTAAGACATGAAGGCTTCTACACAACTGTTTTGAACATGGCCAAGGGATTTTTATGGGGCCAGTGGGAATAATTTATAATTTTGATTTTACAAAATTAATGGTACTTTTTTCTTTTTTAATCATCTTTTAGGTCTGTTTGCATCTCGTTATTAGGAGCAAGCCACTTGGATAGCAGAAGTTGCTCTTTACTAATTCCAGTGGCAATAGGCAGACTGAAAGGGACAAGAAATGCTAACCTACAGATAAAATTCATCAAAACAAATTATGATATTGGAAGTATTTCTGGAGACTTGGAACACAGCTTTGGGCTTAAATCTCTGCTGCTCTCCTCCTTCCCTGTCCTAGCTGCTGCCTCTTGACAAGTCCATCTCATAAAACAGACCCCTCTTCCAAAGATACATAAGCCAGTGCTTTAGAACATTTGCCTCCACAAGGAATATTTTCCTTCAGATGAGGACTGAATGAAGAACTGCATGGAAGCTCAGCAGATGGTTCTAGAGCATACGTATCATCCCCTGTACAGTTCCATGGCACCCCTAAACCAACTGGTCATTGCTACCTGGCACCTCAAGACAAAGGTCTTACCCCAGGCTGTGCTCTACCACTGTCACTTCTGTGCTGGCCTTGCTGCCTGGCTGGGGTGTGGTAAAGCAGGCTGGAAGCCCTGCAGGGCAGAGAGATAAGCCAGGAAAACCAGAGAAGGTTTCTTGCCGTGTCTCACCCAGGCCAGGTGAGAGCCGCAGACTCAGAAGAGGAAGCAATTCAAAGGGCAAAGCCACAGCACTGACTTAGATGAGTTTAACTCTGACATTAGTATGTGCTACTGGGTGGTGGCACTTCTTCCTCCTGCCTCTGCTCTGTCCTAAGCACTGTCATCTCTCCCTGGTGCCCTTTCTGACGCTGCTTTGGAGCCATTGAGAGTGGACTCAGCTCACCGACCTCCCAGAAAAAAAATCTTTACTTTCTTGTTGCACTGATTCAGTGGGCAGCCATATGTATCCCCTACCTGTGAGGGAAAGAGGGAGTGAAGGAAGAAGTTGGGGGAGGAGATGTAAATGTCCTTTTTTGGGGGTCAGACCATTTATGTCACCCACTAAGGGTGGAATTTGATATTACACCTAACTGATTGTGTATGCAGGCTGCTGTTGAGGATAATTGTGCTAAACTCACTGATCTGATGCAAAGTAATTTTTTTTTTGTGAGTTGCCACAAAGCTGTGTGATTGTTAAATCCAGTTCAAGGAAAGCTGCAGGAATGTCTGTGGAAGTGGTTGGGAAGAACAGAACTGCTGTATTTTGTGGCAATCTCCATTTAGGTTATGCCATCAGGAGGTGAAACTATCTTCTCTGTGTGCTTTCAAAGGGATGAAAACAAAATTCAGCTTGTCAAAAAAAAAATAGTTTTGAGTTTGATCCACACACAGGTGGATCAACAGTAATTTAACATTTGTAGAAATGCTCATCTTAAAATAGGGAGAAAATCAAAATATGCAGTGAGAGGCAGGAGAGAGAACCTCTTCTTTTGTAGCAATGGACTCTTAGATTGGCTGATGCTAAATGTGGAACTGCTCCCAAAAAGAGAAGTCCAAGTGATCAAAGAAATTTTCAGCTTTTTATAGTAAACAGGTCATCAGAATGATCCAACTTAAAAAAAATAATTATCTTTTACCTTTGGAAATTGCATGTTTTTGCTGGCCTCACAAGCAGGTGAATTTGCGGGAGAATGGGAGAATGAAGAACTACACCAGAGAGTGAATAATTTACTAGGAAATTGGGAAGTAAGGAACTTACTCTACTGGCTTTACCATCAGGAAACTTATGATGTGGTACTGTGCTTTGGATTTTCTACAGTGTCTTGTAATGAAGGATGTACCTCAGTAGCCCTGTCTTCTTACACACTATTATGCTGCTGGCAACTCCTGTTTCCTGGTACTGTGGTTGGTGGGAGTGGTACAATGCCAAAACCATGATATGTGGTGTCTAGGGAAGAAGGTGCTTTTCATATGTGTTTTGGAGTGGCTAAACCCATATTTAGTTATGCAAGTTAACTTTCTGTAAACTCAAAACCTGTTATGGCTTGAAATTTACTTAAAATTCCTATTTCTCAGAATAAAGTTATTTCTGTGTCAGATTTTAAATTTGTCTGTTTTCACCTACATTGCTCTCTTAGCAGTTTTTGACTTTAAAAAAAAAAGTTGCAATGGTTTCCTCCTTCTTGAATATTAATTTGTTGTTAGTTAATGAAGGACTCTTTCTGAAGAATTTATCATTGTGATTATGCAGACCTGATTGCTGGTGCCACAATAGTGGCTTAAACCACCATAGACTCACTCTTGAGCGTCCAGCCAGATCAGAATACATCACACACCTGCATTGAAAATTTGGCAGATAAGGTTTGACACTTTTAGGTTTCTGCTTAAAAGTGTCAGATGCTGGTGAGCATCAAGAAGAGGTATGGAAGCTGGTTGAGGAAGTCCTCTGGCTAAAGGAACAGTCACACCTGACAGCAGCTGGTGCTGTCCATCAAGAACTTTGTGCTCAGTCCATCAAGAATTTACCACTATAATCCAGTGGGGTAATTTCATTGCTGAGTTTGTGCTTAGTGGATTCTGGAAGCTCTTACAGTGCCTGAGCTGATGGGGTGCCTCTTCACTAGTGAACAAAACTGCTGAAGACCAGGTTATGTCCTCGAGACCGTGTTCAAAACAGAGTCTACTTGCCTCCAGAATGGATCAGCTGTGCCCTGGCTGCTGGTTCCTGATGACCAGAGACCATTGAAGAGACAGAGATGAGCCTGCTCCAGTGTCTGATGACCTTTCTGTTCTGGCATAGATTTAGCTAAGGCAGCTGGAAGTTGCTGCACTGGATTTGTCTCCCAGTGCACAGCAGGAGTGATGTCCACCTTCACTGCTCAGTTTTAAATAGTTCTCTTTGGTAAGGCTTAGTAGGAGAAGAGGAGGGAGAAAAATAGTGCATCAGGACATTTTGTATTTGCTTCCATTCTTTGGTTATGAGTAAATTGGAACAATTTTTCTGTAGAATTAAAACTCCCCCAGACCTGTAAGTGTATGTGCCTTGGTGCAGACAAAATCAAGTGTTACATTGGCTTTGAGGCAAAGGACTGAAGGACATAAAGATACTTTAAAGGCTTACACTAATTTTATATATGTTCTATGATTCTATTTTATGAATTTTTCTGCTTTTGTCCATCAATGAATTAAAATTCAAGGCTGAATTGTGATAATCACTTCTGTATTGACTTATCTTTATTTCTAAGTGGGTTAGTTTTATTACATAAGTACTTCTCATTACTGTGTTGATACTGTGAATGCTAGTTTTATCAATTTAATGTTTTTGCCAATTTTCTTTAACCTCTTAATGTTATTGATGCTTTGAAGTAGTTGCTAGAACTGGTAAGTAAGTACACACTTTGTGTTGTCTCTACTTAAGAACCTTGGTGGGGAAAGTTGCTTTTTGATAATTTGCCAGGTGGTAGCCATTCTTGCTGTTACCATTATTTCTCTCTCAATTCCTTTTTGCTCAGAGATTTTGGCTCTTAACTTAGAGATTATGGACAAAAGGTAATGATGAGTCCTAATTCCTTCTTTTCTCCTTTCTTAAGTATTGCATGTTTGTTTGTGTGGTTTTATTTTTCCCAAGGTAAGCATAGAGTAGCAGAGTTACTTACCAATGCAAGTGGTGGGTAGCTTTGCAGTCTTCTGCTGTTCTATACCCTGATGTGCCCATCACACTTTCTTGGCTCCCTGTCCTGCTGGGACCTGCCTGTACTTGCCTTTTATTCCCTCGTTTTTGCCTCAAGAGTGTAGTTAATTGGATTACTACTCACCTTCTCTGTTTGATTTCCAAAAGAGAGAAAGCAGGGAAGCCCTTGCCACATCTGCTTTTCCCATCCTCTGAATATACTTTTTTTTCCCCACTGTAAACAGTGCAGAACACCTTTCTTGCCATTCTGATTTTAATTTTAAAAATGCTGATGGATGATCCTTGTCTTCAGGACTGGTGAACGTGTGCTAGCAGCTGGACCAGCAGGGATACCATTTATTGAAAAATCATGGCACAGGTGAAAATGGTCATAATCAGCTCTTCAGTAAACACAGGTGAAGCATCTGCCCACCTTCTGCATCTCTTCTAAATGAACAAATGCTGCTGGTTTTTTTTTTTTAGTGCTATTATATTGGAATATTTTTCTTATTATTAAACTTCAGTTTAATAAGATAATCATTGAACCACTACAAATATCTATTCTCTAGATAATGTAAGAAAAGAAAACACAGCACTAGAAGCTAGTCTTGCACATTAGACCATGTGGACAATCTTCAATTCACTAGGAAGTTGATAGTGATTTAGATGCCAATGAAACTGAAAAAAAAGTTTGGAATTCCATTTGAGAAAAACCCCGTGCATGCCTTTTTTTCTTCGCTGATGTAAAGTATGTACCAAACTTTGCAGTTCTTTCAAACTGAGCTTCTTGGCTGTTTTTGCAAAAACCCCTGCCTAACTCAGCCATGACATTCCTAAAATACTGAATATAGACCTACATGGGTTAGTGAAATAGTCTATATCCCAGCTTACTCAGGATGCTTCTACCACAGACAGAATTTGTATTCCTTCAACTGTTGCTCACAGGAGTGTGTTAAAGGATTGAAGTTTTTGTGCTTTCCATAGCTGTTGGTCAGAAGAGGTTTTGGCTAACAAGGGTTGCCAGAGAATAAAGATGTGGCATAAAAATAGTTGAGAACTGCTGCTCTTATGTATTTATGTTCCTAGATATCCTACGATGAAGTACAGGAATGTTAGCAGAGTCTAACTATGAGCTGCAAGGGGAAATGGTTGATCTGGCAGACAGAAAAGTTGTGCACTGCATGTTGCATAGTGACTGTGAGGGAGTCCCTTTGTAAAATATATGTGAGTCTCCATAAGGCCAGTTTAAGCAGGTAAGTGCATGTGTGTTGTGGTGAGATTTGCAACTTCTTTTCTGTCATCAGCAATTGCAATGCTAAAGCTGGGTAAGAGTTTTTGGAACAGGAATTCTGCAAAGTTGCTCCAGGAGGACAACTGTTCAAAGGACACCACCAAATTAGCTAAGAAGTCATCCAGTATGTAGTGCATGCTAAAAGCTTCACAAAAAGCCTGGGCCTCTTTCCTTCATGAAAATGCAAAATACTTGGTAAATATACTTGTTTTAATGATTTCATTGTATGCTACGCTGTGAAATCTGGTGGAAAAAACATTGAACTTGCTATAATAAGGGGAAACCAGCCATCCCAGGTGTATATTAATAACTCTATTGGAAAAAAATATATAAATGGTATGCAAAATCTTCTCACAAAAATTATTCCAGGTGACACCTGTGCATTCAACTTGCTGTATGGAATCTCCCCTAACATCTGGAGGTACAATGTTGGGTGACTTTTGTAGTGTCTCTGTAGATTGATAGTGCTGGGAGCTATAATGGTTGCTGCTGATTTATAATGGTGTAAGACACTGTTGGGAACATTTCATCCAGGAAGCAGTGTAGGAAGGTGTATGGCAACATGCTACTTGTGTGGGTTGTATAAGACATTATAATTGTCTTTGAAAATGATGAAAATTATAGCAGTGTTTTATCAAACAGTGATCCTTACCACAGTGTTTCTGACATGATGTTGTCCCTTTGTAGCTTAATAGCTTCAGTTTCCATCACAAGTGGAAGATACAGGCTATATAGTGTATTTAAAAATTGCATTAAAATATTATCAGAATGCAGTATTCTCATTTTTCATAAGTTACTGTAATACCACCTCTATAAAGTACTACCAGCAGGTTAAAGGAAGACAAAACTTTCCTCTCTGCTCAGCACTGGTGAGGCCACACCTTGAGTGCTGTATTCCCTTCTGGGCTGCCCAGTACAAGAGAGACATGGATGTACTGAGAGGGTCCAGAAAAGGGCCCCAAGGGTGAAAAAGAACTGGAGCATCTCACCTGTGAGGAAAGGTTGAGAGTGTTGGGACTGCTCAGCTTGCAGAAGAGAAGGTTCAGGGAGATAAAATCAATGTCTATAAATATCTGATAGGAAGGTACGAAGAGGACAGCCAGTGGTGTTCACTGACAAGACTGGAGGTAACAGGCTCAAACTGAAACATCAGGATTTTTTTTTTTTTTTTTTTTTTTTTACAATGAGGGTGATGGAACACCAGAGGGTATTGCCTGTCTCTAGGTATTCAGCTTGAATAACAAATTTTAATGAGTGTGTACTTTGAAATTCAGTATGCAATTCCTCTCTCCCAGTATGACAGTACAGTACATGATTGTGACTTGGAAGTTTTGGAAACAGCGCAGAAAAATTAGGGGAGAGAACAATATGTAAATGCATTTTCCCAAATGTTTAAATAGGGCAAACAATTTGCTTTGCATTAATGCTTTTGAAGTTAGACTAATTTTTCAGTTTTAACATTTGTTCAAAGTTTAAAATACCCTTCTTCCCCCCTTCAAATGAGAACTGTGTGAAGAAAGGAAGAGGAAGGGAAAAAAATCTCAATATTTGTATTAATTACCAAAAGGAAAAAAATATAAATCCAGGTATTCTTTGCAGGCACTTTTTTATCAAGTAAACCAGTTTCTTTGAATTATCCATGGAACAAAAACAAGGAAACAAGATTGCACTTCCAGGTTCAGAAATCATTAGCTTTCTATGCTTTTATGCTTTTTGTGCATTAAGGGTGAAGCAGATTATGAATTCCCAGTGGGAAACCAGCAGTTCAGCTAAAAAACATGCACTTGTTTAATCTAAGATTATATGCAAGCATAGGGAGGTGTAAATTTAACACACCACTCCAGCAGTAGTTTTCTACAATGTGATACTTGTGAGGATAAAGAAAAAATGGATTGCAGCATCACAATTGGAAATCCATAGCATTAATCATTTTGTTTTACTCAGATTTTTAGTGCAAAAGATACTGAAATGCAAGTTACAGAAGCAGAGAAGGGAAAAAGATCTAAGTCACAGAACAATTATGAAACCCTGTTTTTGAAGCTTTAAGAGGTAGTAATTGTCCACAGTGCACAGAGTTGCTCAATGAACTTGTTTCTGTCTAAGCTGTTTTGTGGTTTTTACTGAAACATGATGGAGCTAGAGTTGTGCTATTTCCAATATGCTTGAGCTGTGTAAAAAAGAGGCTTTTTTTTTCCTCACACATATATTTGCCACAAAAAATTACTGACGTGTTTTCCAGAAGCTGATGGTTGGCCTGGGTTATTGGTGGTACAGGATATGTAAAATCTGTCAGAACCTCTTTTTTCCTCCTTTTTTATTGTAATTTTTGCAAATAGGCTAATTACTGCTCAGTGGTATGAATCCAGTAAAGATCTTATTTGTTTTCTGTTTCATTTATTAAGTGTTGCAATACTGTACATTATTCATGAGCAATGTCAATAAATAAATAAAATAGCAATGTCACCTTACATAATGCTTGAATACATAATGCTGTATTATTATAGACCACTGCAGCATCAGTGATAAAACTTTTTTCTTTGAGTGAGTTTTTCTGGATAGCAAGTGGTATCCAGTATAATTTCATAGCATAGTTCTGTAATTCTTAAAATATTAAGTCTGAGATCAATTGGTTTTATTTTCTGTTCTGTTGAGAATATATTTGTGCCCAATGGCTAAGCTTTAATTTGTGGATGTCTTTTGTAGAGGCATTTTTACTATACCTGTTTCCTGTTACTGTATATTTTCAGCTCCTCATGGCTATTGCTCATGCCCATTCCTCCCTTCTTTCTTCCTTTGTATACTTTGTTTTCTGATCTATCTCTTTTACTTAGAGCCAAGCTTGTGAGGTGCTTGTGCTTTCCAGACCTTCCCACCTCACCGGGTCACTTCCTGGTCATGAACATGAGCCAGGTGGCCAAGAAGGCCAATGGCATCCTGGCCTGTGTCAGGAATAGTGGCCAGCAGGACCAAGGGCAGTGACTGTCCCCCTGTACTTGGCCATGGTGAGGCTGCACCTCAAATCTTGGTTTTGGTTCTGGGCCCCTCAAGGCAAGAAGGACATGGAGGTGTTGGAGCATGTCTAGAGAAGGGCAACAGAGCTGGGGAAGGGTCTGGAGTGCAAATTGTTTGGGGAATGGCTGCAGGAGTTGCTGGGAGAAGAGGAGGCTGAGGGATGCCCTTATTGCTCTCTACAGCTACCTTAAAGGAGGCTGTAGCCAGGTGAGAGTTGGTCTCTTCTCCCAAGTAATAAGTGATGGGACAAGAGGAAATGGCCTCAGATTGTACCAGGGGAAGTTCAGATTGGAGATTAGGAAAAATTCCTTCACTGAAAGGGCTGCTGAGCATTGGAACAGGCTGCCCAGGGAAGTCATAATCCCTGGAGGTATTGAAACAATCTGTATGTGTGGTACTGAGGGACAAGGTTTAGTGATGGACTTGGCAGTGCAGGGTCGTGGTTGGACTTGATGGTCTTGGTGGTCTTTTCCAATGCGTTTCTATGACTCTGTGATGTAGCTTGGGGTTCCTCAAATCAGCTGGCACTGCAGGTGCACAGCCAGACAGGAATTCCTCTGCTACGTGGGGCTTCACGTGCCTCACTGTTAGCTCTCTTGCTATTAGTAGCTCAGTATAGTCAACCAAGCTTTATGTTATGTAATGGTACAAAGGTATATGCCCAATTCTTTTATTATACCTTTCTGTTGTATCTTTAAATGTTTTATAAGGTTTTAAAGCTGCAGGGTATTGTACCTCAAGGAACAAAGACTTTGACTTATGCAAATCTGTATATACATTGTGACCTGAATATCTGAAAGAGGCACCTCCATAAAAAGATCATCAGTCAAGACAAAAAACAGGGCAGACTGTGTCTCTGACTATAAACAAACAAAAAATCTACTGAAATTGCAACCAACTGCTGATAATAAATAGCTATCTGTGATTTCACTTTGTTTTCATTAGTAAATAGATACACGTTTACAACTTTGATTCCCCTAACTTAGTCTTTTTGCTCATGTATTCTATTCCTGAATTTCCAACTAAGATTCTTTTGTAAAAAGAATCATGGACAGATTAAAAACTCTTAAAGTATATTAGATAGATTTTATAGGATTATAGGAAGCTGAAACCATTGCTGTATGTGAAACTGGCTTAAGACCTAAGGACTTAAAAAGGTCTTTGGAAGAGTTAAGGCTGGCTGTGTGGACAGCAATTTTGGAGGGCAAGTGTCTTTATGGAGGGTGGTTTGTGTTTTCAATGTGCTATTTGAAAGCCTCCAGAAACTTAGAACAGCACAGACTGATTCAATGTGCACTGTGAAGGTCTCAGCTGTTGGAAACAGGTCATGCAGAGCAAACTATGGGCAGTATCTATCTAACCTAATAGCTCCTGGAAACGAAATTGGAGCTGCTGTTTGCTGTAGGCTTTTCTGTGCCTGCCAGGTAAAGAAGGGACTTCTGTATGAATATCAGATGTGCCCATTCATGGGTTAATGGAAGTAGTAGAGCAGGTCAGTTTGCCCAAGCTGGGTGTTCATGGAAGGAACAGTTCCATGGTGAAATACATCTTCAGCTGACTTTGAAAAGCAATTACCATGTTTAGCAGTATCCCTCAGACAAGGTCTTGGGGTAAAAAAGAGTGTAGACAAGAATGATGACTTAATGCTGAGTTTTTTAATGTATGGTTTTTTTTTTTTTGATGGTGGTATTTACCCAAGAGAATAGATTTTTAAAAACTCCACAACTCCAGGTAATGACAAAAGTAACTTCCTTATATGTGCTGTAACCTCATCAGTTATGAAAATAGCTTTCAAGTTCCATATTCTTTGGTCCTTTTTATTCTGAATTACCTTTTGTATTTCTCTTAACTTTGCTAGTAAAGGGTGCATACTGGACCTATATGATAACATGTTTCCTGTGTGGGGAAAGGACCCTTCCTTTTATTTAGTGTACAGTTTCATACAATGATGGGTGCCTCTGCTTTGTTTGGAGAAGACCCTTATGGCACTTTAACATTTAAATTTTCTTTAATATATGCATATTTCCACATCTTCTAGGTATGGTGGTTTTTTTCCCTCTTTGTTGTAATTGCGGTATGCCTTTTCTTGTAATGCATTTCATATTGCTTCCTTCACTCCTTGAATCATCTATTTCTTTCTTTCACTATGCTGAGTTTTTGACTTCTCATTTCCACACACTGCTGTGCTTTGCAGCTTTGGTGCATACACTTCTGTTGTCTTTAGCTGTTTCTTTTTGCCTCTTTCAGATGCACTTTCACTCCTGAGCATCTGCATGGTGGTCTCAGATATTGCCTCTAAAGTTCAATGGCTGCAAGAAGATAAAAACTTGGCTTTGAGCAAGAAGCCAACTCCATTCTTCCTGAAGTCCAAGAATAATAAACATGATGCCTTGCTTTGCATCCTCTTCCCTTCTGCCATCAGTCATTGCTGGTCTTTGCTGAAACTGAAGCATCCCTCTCTCCTGGTCTCTGTGCATCCTTTGGCATGTAGGAAGATAAAGTAACAACCAGGGTAGTGAGTTATGTGTGCAACACAGCTTCACATAGGTAAGAAGTGATGTAATTTGGTCAGACTTGGCAGAGCTATAAAAGGTGCAGAGGATGCCCTCTCTTGTGTTACCACCTCTTCTTTTTCACCATCTTCTTAGCTTGCTCTGACACCTGGAAACTCTGACCATTGCTGCTGCCACCTCTTTGAGATTTTGGGCTGATTTGTTCTGGAATAGAGTAGGCATGGCAAGAGGTGAGCAATTTCTCTTCTCTGTTTCTGTTGCTGCTGACAGCAATACAAAGCACCAACGCTGTGGAATCAAGAAAAGCTGTTACTCAAAATGGCCAAAAAGAGGAGTGTTTCCCTTTCTTGTCTATATTTCTATCTGAAAAACATAGTTGCAAGGGAAGTTTAATACAAGAGTAATTATTGGATTTCTCCTAATATTTTTTGGACTTTGAGCCTTTTTGTACCACTTTAGTGAACTATACAATAGGCCCTGTATTTTGTAATTGCTTATGTTGTGCTCAGTTGGGGTAATTATAAGCAATACCCCTTAAATTTTATGCATAAAATAAAGCCTGGGCAACAACATGCTTCAGAATGAATTGAAATTTAATCTAGACTTGGTTATGATACACAACGACCTCAAAGCAGAATTACTGAAGGTCATGCTGAGCTCCCTATCACACGTGCAAAACCTTTCCATTCTATTCTAAAATTTGTTTTTAGAGCCGTGTCGTGCGTATTCTGTCAGGATCACCGCCTTGCTTTACAAGGGAGACTGAGTTCCGCGTCCTCCCTCAGCCTTTTTTGCAAGTCGAGCCCCGGGCATGAAGGTCAAACGGGACAACGCTGTCCCCTCCATCCGTACAGGTCCGTGCTGCTTTGGCCGTCTCGGCCTGTCGGCAAGTTCCCACCACGACACGACGAACTCTCACGCTTGCCGGAGCCGCTCTTGTTTTGAATGGAAGCCCAAGGACACCTGCAGCCCAGGTGCAGCCGGGGGAGGTCTGGCGCAGGTAGGCGGGCCGGAGGCTGGCACGGCGGGAGGAGCGGCTCCGCAGCTCTGCCGTGGCCACCCACGCCTCCCCCCCATCCCGGGGCTGCAGGCGCGTCCCCTCCGGCCGCCCGGACTCTCTCCGCCGCCGCCAACTTCAGCGCAGCACAGGCGCTAGAGTCCGCATGGCTCCATAAACACGGGCGGGCTCAAAGGGGCGGCGGGGCCGGGCCGGGCGCCGCCGCAGTAGGACGCGCTGGCGGCATTGGACCGCCCTTCTTCCCTCCTCCCGCCCCTCCCTCCCTCCCTCCCGCCGCCGGCAGGGGAGGCCGGGCCGGCCGGGCCCACGTGCGCGGCGCCCGGGAGCCGGCGGAGCGGCGCTGCCATGTGTTTCCGCGGGCGAGCCGCCGGCCGGGGCACCGCCTGAGCACCTCCCGCCCGCGATGCTGCGGGGCGCCGCGGGGCTCTGCGCGACGCGGCCGCCCCCCGTCCCCTCGCCGCCTCCTCCTCCATGAGCGCCTCGGCGGCCCCCGTCAGGCTCATGCCCGGCGGGCGCCCGGAGCAGGCGACCGCCTGCACCCCAGCCGCGGGCTCGGCGCCCGACCGGGGCAGCCCCGCCGCCGCTGTGCCCGCCGGCCCCGCCGCCGCCCCGGCGCGTCCCGCGGGCACCCCGGTGGTGCGGGGGGCCGCTCCCGGCGTCCCGCGGCCGGTGGCACCCAGGGGGCCGCCCGCCGCCACCCTTCAGTTGCCGGCCAACTTGCAGCTGCCCCCAGGTGAGTGATCCCTCCCGGGCCGCCCCAGCTGCGGGCGCGTCCCGTGTCGCGACTTAGCCGGCTTGTCGCGGTCGTCGCTGCCGGTGGTTCGGTGGGGAGGACGGAGCCCGGCGCGCTGCCCTTGCTGCTGGAGACGAGCCGTGGCGAAGGACGGGCAGGGCGGCGGGGGTGGTGGCGATGTAGTGGCCGTGTGTGTTTCGGGCTCCCTGTCTGCCCCAAACTTCTGGGAACCGGCGTGTGCGTCTGCCTTGCGGGGCATGGGCAGTGTGGCTGGGCTCAGTCGGGTAGCAGCGCTGGGGATGCTTGCAGCCTGTCTAGAGGATGGATCTAGAAGTCTCTGGATAAATGCAACTTCTTACTTTGGGGGATAGCACGAAGAGCAGGAGAAGTAACCAAAAACTCAGCGGCTAAGTTACCCTTATGTGTGACTTGGAAAAGACTGCTCGAGGCTTTGGTTGAATGATGGATGAAGGCGTATCTCGGGGAGGGGGTGTGAGCGTGGGCTGGAGGCTGCAGGGCGGCTCCGTACCTTACCGAGCGGGTCCGGCTGCCCGCCCTCGCCTCCGACCGGCCGGTCCCGCGGGAGTTCTCCTCGCCGGCACAACCAGGCCGATGCGACTGCTCACGGAACAAAATACTGCCGTGCCTAGGGAGGACAGAGTTGAAAGTTCATTACGTGTTGCTCCTTGAAACCCTTTTTTTCTATAAACCCTTTTTTTTCTATAAACCCCCTGTGGGAAACATAAGGGTTCGGAGAGATACTGCTCTTACAGATGTGCTTCCTATAGCAGCAGTGAAAATATTAACGTAGGAGTTGCACAGTGCTGGTACAGACACCTTAATACTTTGGATAGCAACAGAGGATTGCCAGAGCTTCCACCTGCACTTTCTCTTAAGAGGGAGTTCTGATCTTCTTGGTTCTGATCTTCTTATTTCTCCCTGTTGGGCTGTATTTAAGTGCTTTTTTTTAAAAAAAAAAAGTTACTTTGCTTCCACTGGTTTTAGTCTTGCTCTGCTGAGACCCCAAGATATGTAATGATTTCATTGGTATGTGATGCTATAATTATTTCCTGCCAGGACAGTTCTGTTGTTGGAGCATCTGTTGCAATTACTTTCAGGTTGCATATTGCTGAAAAGGATGACTGGCTTTACAGTAATTCCTGTGCTGGTAGTGCATATTTGCTTTTTTTTTTTCCTTCCTCATTTTTTAAAATCCTAATGTCTTTATCAAAGACATGCACCTCCCAAGGAGATATATAATGCTAATTAAAAAAAAAAAGTCTTTAGTCAGTCAGTTTCGCTGTAGATTTCCCAGCACTCATGATGCTGTAATGTCTGGGTAGTCAGCAGTCAAGGATGAGTTTAAATCCTTGCCAACTTTCCTCTGAAATGAGCCATAATGGAACTATATTAACTTCTTGTAGCAGGGCTTCCCAGGTATTCAGGTTTTGTATTTAATACTTTTGCTTTCTGGAATGTATTGACATTCAGTTAAACACCTTTCTATGAAGGTGGATGATCATGTGAGTTGCCTGTGGTTTGGGAACTACGAGTTAGCAAAACTTACAGGTTTTTTGTAGTGGCTTAACTTCGACTGCATCCAGGTATACTGTTGAATGTCATCTGACTTGTGTTGTGGTAGGGAGCAGATGTCACAGAAGTAGTATTACTCCTCAGTTGCATCAGCTTGTTTTCCTTGCTCCTGGGACAGTGCAGTCTTTGTATCAGAAGTTCAGAGGTGCTGGTACTCTGTGGCATTGTAAATAAAAATAACTGTATGGACTTCAGTACTTCAGAAAAAACTAGACTTTGTCAGATTTCAAATGGATCCATGTTTTAGAGGAACTTCTCTATATAATTGTTGCAAGGTTATATAACAATGCATTCTCTCTTGGAAAAAGTGTTAGTATTTTACCTTTGTCTTCTGTTAGTGTTTTACCTCTGTTTTCTAGGTGGATTCAATTTTTAATTAATAATAAAAAAATGCAAGATGGATAGCATTAAACCTCCAAGACTTAGCAGCATTAAGAAAAAGAAGTGGAATAAACCACCAAATATCTAGGCTTGAAAAGTTTTTTGTTTCAAATAAACTGCCAAATCTAGCCCTACAGGATAAAATACAGAAGGGAGGATGCACTTAGGCTTAAAATCATGGTGTTCATCTTTTGTCGCACCTGTTAAGAAAAATGCATACAGAAGACATCCTTCCCTTGTGTTTCAAAGGGAAGTATTTGAGGTGGCTTGTTCTGAGGAAGACTGGACAGCACTGCACTGTCTGGTCATGCTGAGTTTCTGATGAACTGCCTGTGGCTCAGAGTGGGCATTGCTTCCCCTGCACTGCAGTCTGGGGAAGGAAGGGCACCAGCGGAGCTGTGTTTGCCTCTGTGACCTGGAGGGCAGTGGAGGTTCATAGAAATCTGGGATTTATGCTGCTCCTTCTCTTCCATCTCTACCTCCCCCTTCCTCTTGCTCAGAATAAAGCCAGGAGTTGGGAAAAGCAGATGACTAGCTGATGACTGACTCCTCATGTCCCTGAGCAGAGATTGCCCATCTCTTTTTGTTTGATTGCCCAGGAAAGACCAGTGAGCTTTACAAGTTCTCTTAGTCTTGAAGGACTCAAGCTTGCTGATGGGTAACAAGGGTTTTTCATCACCTTCCTATGATTTCCTATACAAAGTGCTGGTTCTCAGCAGAGCAGTGCTGCTGCTACCCAAGGCCATCCTCCTGCTCCAGTCCATCCCTAGCTGACCACCACTGGAGGCTTGAGCACAAAGTGGGACTCCAGCTGGTCTGACTTCAGGGATGGCTTTGGTCTTATAGTGCCTACCATCAGCTCTCAGTCTCAGTGGTTGGGCTGTGTCCTCCCAAATGAAGGGAATTTGATCTGCCAGAGGGACTTCTCCTCAGTTGCCCTCTTTGCTGACAGAGAGCAAGGCTAGCAGCATTTCAGAAGGCTTTGCACGTCGCAGCCTGGGTCTGCAGAGAGCAGAGCGGCGTGGTGAGCGCAGTGCTGCCTCAGTCCTGAGCTCCATGTGGCCTGTGCTGATGCTACAAACCTGCAAAAGTCTCATGTCATGGACCATCTGCTTAACAAGAAATTGTGTCCTTGGTTAACCTGAGCTTAATGAAGGGGAGAAATGGATGGGCTGTGCTATTAGACAGGAGGAAATAATTGGGAAGGGAAGGAGAGACAAGGGCCGTGACAAATGTCTGTAGTTCACCTTAGTGTCTTTAGGCCCCACACTGCTTTGGAGAAGTGGAGGGTAGAAAAAGAGCATAAAAACAAGAAGAATGTTGTTTTGTTTACTTTTCTTGAACTTAGGTTTTTGCCACTTCTGTGTCTGTCCTTCCAGTCTATCCTTGGCCGTGGAATGCTCATTGCAGGCAGGTGTTGAAAGGACAATTAGTAGATAAATCTGCTTCTCTGCTGATGGCATGAAAAAGGACAGAACTGAACCAGATGCCAGGATCCTCCATTGTTACCTTCAATTTGCTTAGAGCAGGAAAATTCTTTGAAAACCTCACCTCATGCCCCACAGGGCTGTGGCAGCAGCTGCCATCACTCTCCTCTGTAGCATTGTCTGCTTCTGGTGTGTGTATTTCTGTTTTATGCTTTCCATTACTGCTGACACCAGTGGGGCTGAGCAAGCACGGTGTCAGCAAAGAAAAGGTGCCCTGAGTGTGCTGTAGTTTCACTAGCAGTGTGGTGCAAGGCATGGTCTCCGTGTAAGGTTTCCTTTGCACCTGACTTAGAGGGAAGAGCAGCAAGTTCAGCTTCTTGGTTTCTGTTTGCAGCTCAGTTGTCTTTGCTTGGATGTTTTGCCTCGTCTGTGGCAGGTTTTCCACTGCCTGCAGCTTATCTAGGCTGATAGTGGGTAACTCCAGAAAGCACAGCCACTGTTGTGTCAGGTGGCTGGGCTGGGTGGCGTGGAGCAGGCAGGCAGCATGTGCACTCCTGTGGGTACGAAGGAGAGACCTGGCGGGGTTATTCCAAAATTGCAGTGTGGTGGGATGGAGCCTGGTCTTGTTGAGTTTCTCTTAATTGTCTGTAGAACATAAGGTAGGTTACCTGAAGAGGTAAAGGCTGATAAACATCAGGATGCTGCTGCCTTCTGCTTTCTCCCTTGTCATGTTCTAGGTGTTGTTTTTCAGTGGTAAACCATGAGGAATTTGATGACATGAATATTTGGTGATATTTGTATCTGGTCCATTGCTTTACAATAGGGGGAAATGCTGATTTCAAAATACTTCTTGATTTATATTATGTTTGAGTAGGAGTAGGCTATCTAAAGATTTCTTGTTTCAACAGGAGGAAAACTGTAGGAATTCTTTTAAAGTATGCAGTTTCTGGATGTTGGTAATCCCATGAAGTCTGAGCATAGTACTTGTGCTTCGACCAGTAGGGGCTAAATAATCCGTGCTTGTAACTTTTTGTATCCCAATAACATCTTCTGTTTAGCAGGCTTCTGGGGATGGATTCTCTGCAAACTTCTCTCTTCACGTTAGGTCACACTGATCAACTTTCTTTTTCCTGAGGAAGGGTGAGCAAAGCTTCGGTCGGCTTGAAGAACTAAGTCAAACTTAGATAATAGGAGGGGAATGTGTTGTGCTGTAACTAGTTGAAATTTCAGCTGCACTGTAGGACTTGATTTTGCTTTCAGGACTGAGTATGTCTAGCAAAATAATGCCTTCATATGATTAAATGCACAGCCATGTGGGAATTAAGATTTAAATCTTGGTGGAAAATGCAGAGCTACTGTCTAGATTTATGATTTTCCAACACACAGAAAAAAAATTGATGCATTCTGAATACTGAAGCATGGAAATATGATGTTCAGTAAAATTAATGTTAAATGCTGTTCAGATTTTACTGTTGATTGGAGTGTATTGCAAAGAATTACAGCTACAGTTTGGTGAACAGTAAACTTTTTTTAATCCTTAGAAGAGAGAGAATGTGAGCGTGACTTGTGTTGCTTTTGCAGTGTTTAAAGGACCTTTCAGCTTGTAGCAGTAAAAATAGCATCTACTAACACACAGGTGACAGCTGGAGGAAATACTGATTATGTTTCAGTATTCTTTTTCCCAAATATGCTGATAAAATCTAGGTAAGCTCATGTGTTACTTTGAGTAGCAACCATACTAGGTTTTTAAAGTCATTTTAGAGAACCAGGTATTTGTTATGGCGCTTGACTGGAGTCTGTGCTGTGCCTAGTGGGTAGGGTTGTATTTACAGATATATGTGTATGCAAGTTTTGATGTAAATTGCAACATTTTTGATAACTATCAAAGATTAATAATTAGTACTGCCTTAACCATTTAGACAAAAGCAAAAGGCAAATACTTTTTTGAGAATTCTCTTGGCATCTTCTGAAAATTTATGATGTCAGAAGAAAACCAGGTGTAATTTACAAAATGGAAAAAATCATCATAGATGTTTTTAAGCGTCTTACTATTCAGATTGTCAGGATCAAGGTCTGCTCTGCCATCTGGATCACCTTCAGAACAAAGTCCACTAACAGATCTTTTCCACTGGTGTCTTGAGGAAATAGACTCTGATTGCAACTGAAGTGGGGTAAAAATAGCAATAGATGGAAGATCCTTGCTGCTAATGAGGAAATCTAGGGTCTGTTAAGGTTGGAGAACTGCTGGAGCTCAGTGATCTTACTGTGCTGTAAGAACAGTCCGATGATATGGTAACACTTAACTTTCACAGCTCATGTTTGCAGGCTTCTTCCAGAGCACACTTCCAGTTTAGTGGAGGCAGGGGAGATGCTTTCATTAGTACTGGCTGCTCCTAGGAGTCGCCTGGGAAATCAGAGTTCCTTGGGTGGATGTCCAGGCTAGAATAACAACTGGGTGAAACAGCATGTCCTGGTTGGCACAGCACCTGAAGACTTTCCCTGGCAGCTTGCCCGGTGGCAGTTGCCACCTGTTCCCAGCAGAGCCCTGGAAGGCCGATCCAGCTGAAGGGTGGGTGGTGCATTACCAGGCAGTCTCAGTGGGGCAGCCGGTGTTCTCTGTTGAAGGGGGTTAGTGCACTCAGAACGCCTTTATACATAGCTGCCATACGAGGCACTTGACAAGTATCACACAGTTTCCACAGTGACAGTTGCCACAATATCTGTGTAGACAGAAGTTAACTTCTGTCATGCTTCCCATGGAGGTTTTGCTGTCTTCTGCAATAATTTTTGTTTGCTCCATCACGCTTAGAGCAAGGTGGTGATCAGTGTTAAAATTCAGTGTTGATCCCTTGTTTGCAAGTGAAAAACCATCCAGCCGAGGAATCAATTTGGACTTTCAGAAGTGGAATTCAACTTTCTTCTGGTCCCCAAGTGAGCAATGAGGAAGCAAATGTCGCATTGTAAAATTAATCTGAATTAACTGACTTCATTCTCTTTTTACTTAAAGGAGACAGAGATTTAAAGGGGACTGATCTTGTCCTTTGTTAAAACACCAGCAAAACACCAATGATGTTTTCAGCAACTCTTGGTTTAAAGTTAAGATGTGTGGTTCAACATTTCAGCTTCAGATTTCTCTGTAACAGCTCAATGGCTGTTCCAGAAATGGTAAGTGCAGGATATTGGCATACCTTCTGGTCCTTAGAAAGCTGTCTGTTGTATATGTATGGCTGCAGTGTGCCAAGCACATAACTTGCTGTTTGAAGAATTTCACTCTGGTGAATACTAGGAGTACACAAGAGAATGTGGTGTAGAGACTCAATGCTGCTTTCAGTGCAGTAGGAATTGTCTTCAGAGTAAGGAAGTGTCACTTTGCTCCTTTGAGGTACTATTTCACTGCCATCAGCTGAGTCCCCAGCAAATATTTGAAGCTTCTGTATGAGGTAATTTGGGTCCCAGAGAATGCTCAAGTCAGATCATCTTAGCTGTAGACAGTCCTAGAACTGTCTGATTACTCAGATAGGAAAGGAACCAAGCCTCAAGGTGCAAAGTTGCAAACCACAAAGATGTGATGGGGAGATGCTGATGGGAGATGATCCCAGTTGCTGAAAGGTGTGGCCCAAGGACAAGAGCTAGATGCTATCACAATATCAAATAAGTCTCTACTTTATTTGCACAGTGCACAGTGTTGGCTGGGAATCCCCAATGCCTACACATAATAAAAACAACACCTCTTGGGATTCAAGTGTAATAAATACACTCTGAATCCAAATAGAAATGGTATTGCCATCTTGTAACTATGCCCAGAAAATCTGTTGGTTGTACAGTTACACTTTTGCTTAAGAGTTCTACTATAACTGTAAAATTCCATGGCTATAAATGTGTTCTCAAGGAAAGAAGCTTAGCTGTATGTACTGTCGAGGAGAGCTCTTACAATGCTGAAATCTAGGCCTGCATTCTGTGAAAAGGCATCAGAAAATGTGAAAACTAAGGGGGCCCAGCTGCTAGACTGTTAAACAGATAACCATCTGGGCACCAAAATACATTGATGAGCCGCTAGTCCTCAACAGCTTGGGTAAGACTTGCTGGTTGAGCAGTGTGTGAAACTTGGCTTCAGAGTTTTGTAGTTTTAGCACTTTGTGTCTAGCTCCTGGAGAAAGGAAGGGAGAGGGGACTTTGTTTACACTCTTGAGAAAGATGTATGGTGTCCATTATTCCAGACTGTTTCAAACAATAGGATACCCTAGTCTGCTCCATCCTGCCTAGAAGAGATAGCATCATCCCTTTCCTGGTTTTCTATGCTTGGAAAGCCTGTGTCTGCACTGGCTATCTCAGGAGTTGGTGCCTGCTGTTAGCACAGAAAGATGCTTAGCCAGAGACAGGTTGGAGTTACTGGAGGCAGCAGCCTTTGCTGGGAGTGCAAACCCCTCCTGTTAGTGTGTACATGGTTGTTGTTTAAAACACTGCTCACAGCAACCCAGACAGTACTGGTGGGACTGTGCTGTCAGTTGGACAGTGATGTCTGCAAGGAGAGCTGGTCACTGGCTTTGAAAAGGTGAGATGTCAGATATCAGCCTTGAAAGTTGTATTCCAGAGTCTACATGAGTCTGCAGTGCAGTTTGTGCAGCTGGCAGAGATGCCACCAACATCTTTAAAGAACTTAGAGGTATAACATTGTGAATTGTGTGTTCTGTTGTACCAGGAAAGAATAGGGGGGTTATGCCCTTTGAATTTTTCTCCTGACATGGAAATGAATGATTTCCATATCCATGGGTAAAACCAAGGTGTCTTTCATTGGAATTCAAAATCTGACATTTCATTGTGACTCTGCAATATCTACATGCTAGTCACTGGTCCTGAGCCATTGCTATGAAGACCCATTAGTTTAGAAGCTTCCCTGGAACAAAGGGAAAGAGCACAGAGGGTGGTTTCTGAGATATGTAATTATTTAGTTTGTATAACAAAATGTGAATGGAATTAATTGTTTGAGGGCCTGGATGTGTGGTGAGTGATTCTGGTTGCTGCAATAGCAATGCTTGATTGTGGGTTGGACATTTCTGAATCTGTCTTATATCAGCTAGAATTGACTTCCACAGGTTAGAATGATTTGTTGTATGGAGTAAAATGTTTTGTGGGTGTAGTGTAGTAGTTGTTGAACAACTTATATTGACCCCATATAGTGTAGATGAGCCCTCTGCCCTACTTATCTGGGAAATATGAGAACAAGCACAGGTATTTTTCCCAAGAAAACCTTGAATCGGGCAGTCTTTGTGACTTCACAAAAGATCTGCTGTCTGAAGTCAATTGCATTTAAAAATAGAAGTTAGAGATCATTATTGGGAGCCTGTGATGAGGTAACTTGGTGTAGCCACCAGATCACTGTTGTGGCTTCATTCCTAAAACAGTGAAAAGCGCAGCTAGATGTTTCCTCCAGATTGGGCTGTTGTCCTTGTTTCTTCATCTCCACTACAGAAAATTGCAGTAGATATCTAGGAAAACTCAAGTACTCAGTGAGGTTCATAGGCAGTAAGTAGTTCTCCCGCATGCACTACAGACCATTCTTCATCCGAAAACATTACAGCCCCTTCATATTAGAAGGATTATGTCAATCATGTAGAAGTTACTGTCTTTCCCAGTGTTTCATTAACACTTTGTGCCTCTTTAGCACTCTTTTTCAGCTAACATATGACATAATGCACCTTGATACAATTACTGCTGGCACTGTCTACATCTCTAATAATGCCCTTTTTGGGTCTGTCTTATTCACTCCTGTAATGTATTTTTTAAAACTTTTAGGTGACCTAGTCTGTGGGGCTCAATAAATGGAATTGAAGAGGAAAAAAACAGGCTTTTATTTCCTAAGGGACGTCTTCAGAGAGAAAAACTGTATTGAAACCTGTTACATGGATTAGTAGTGTCTGGTATGTTTTCCAATTTTTGAATTATTCTAAATAGTCAAAGAAACTTAAAACCACTATTCCTTTTTAATTGCCACTTAGTTTTCTATGAAAACATCCCCTCTAAAGCTTGGTTTTAGCTTGAAATAACTTCCTTAAAAAAGCTATTGCTTAGTTTTGAGTAGCTCAGTGAAAGAGTGGGATTTGTTTAGGAACAGAGAGCTCTGACACACTACTGTTGTTTTAAAACATTTTTGTTGTTTAGCTACTGATTTGAGACCTGGAAGTCCCCATTTAGCCTTGTTTTTATAACTGGGTTTAAGTGTACTTTACTAAGATTGGCAGCATACCTGATGGAGGCACTCCTTGTTTTGAAATAAGCTAAATTTACCCTTCTTTAAATGCAGCTTTTGTGACTTATGTTCTCTTAAATGAGCTTGGTCTCACTGCGGTTGGTTCTTGCTTGTATTTTGTTTTAGGAGCAAAAGACTTCTGTTGCTTTCCTCACGTTATTCCCTAAGCAGCAGTTCCCAAGAGCTGTTTGGTTGAGCAGTTGGCTTAGAAACCTTGTAATCAAAGTGGTGGCTTAAGGTGACAACTTCAGCCTCTCTGGTAGGAGCAGCATAAGGTGTATCTCCACTGGAGCACAAATGCCAGCTGCTTCATCTCAGGAAATTCCTGAGGGAAGTTCCCCATCAGAAGTGTCTCAGGCTTGTCTTACGTGGTGGAAGTTGCCCTTACGGTGGGATGCTTTTGCATTCGTTGGTGCTCAGTGCTGCTGGATGGAGCCCAGAGCTTTCAGTTGGCAGCACAGGTTTGTGTTAACAGCATTGTGGTTTCCTTAACACTATTCCCTGAAATACAGTGAAACCCATGCAGGTGGCATTACATCCAGTGGCATAAACAGATCTCTGCCGTTATCCCACAGCTTCTTGCTCATGTCTGCTGTGAGGCTTTGGTGCTTTCTAGTCAAAATGCAGAAGCTTCTGGAAGCTGCTAACCTGTGTTTCTTGGTTCCTGGGTTGGGTGTTAAACCAAACTCAGAATAAGCTGGGTTTCCTTCATGGTGTTGGGGCAGGGAAAATTTGTAGCAGAGAGATGTCAAGTTTGTGAAATGAAATGAAATGAAATTTCATTAGAAGGCATCTGATTTTCTGTTGCTCACAGTGCTGGCGGGTCTCAGTAGAGGCTGATGGGGGTGGTGGCTGCCGGAGCTTTGCAGGACTGTTGCCAGGCCCTCCTCCTCAAGGCAGGGTACCTGCAACCCTGGTTCCAGGAGAAGGCAGGGCGCTGGGTGTAGATCGCAGTGAGACCTCTTCAAGGTTAGAAGGCATAGCGTGGCTCCTTCTGTGTAGCTTTGGAGTAAACTGAGGTGGGTTTTGGTTGTCAGGTGCTTCCCCTCCAGCTCCCTGTCAGAACTCAGTACATCCCTCTGGGTGTCCAGAGTTACCGGGACTCCTGTTGGGGGGCTCAGAGACCCTGGCATGCAGCCCAGAACACCTGTGGGTTTGATTATGACCTGTGGAGCAAATTACCAGCTTTGTATGAAGACCTGAAAGCCACAGAAGTTTAAGTAGTGTAATAATAAAATTATCACTGAGTGAAAAGGTAGATTTTGGGATTTTTAGAATAGGGGTTTTTGGGGACAAGATGGGGGACTTGGGCATGTCCAGCCTTTTTCTTCTCTACCTTCATCTTCTGCTGTGATGTTGGCTCTTTGGGATTGATTTAGAATAGAAGTTCACTGTCTAACATAGGTGATAGGTATTGGAAAGTAATTGTAAGCATGTTATATGCAGTTTGTAGTATAAAGAGATAACACCACCCCGGGGGCAGTCAGAGTGATGCTGGCTGTCCTGCTGAGTGGACCTCAGCTGGACAGGAGGAAAATTTTTATAGATAAGATATAATAAACAACTCTGAGACCAAAAACCGAAGAACTCTGACTCATTCTTCGAACATGGGGGCCAAAACAGAGACTTTTCACCTATCTTGGGGCTGCAATAAACGGCAAACTCCCGAGAGCTCCCTTCACAGGGTTACAGCTGAAGAAAGGTGTGCAGAGAACAAGTGGCTGAAACAGCTGGTTGTGTTTTAACTGCCATTTTAGCCAGTGTAGGAAAACCAAATAACTTTCCAAAGTATGTTTTTGGCAAGACAGGCAGAATATCTAAGGACAGAAGTCTCAATTAATTGCAAAATGGGTGTTTTTTTTAAATCTGCAGGAGACACCTGAATCCTCCAGTGAAGCATGTAAGAAATAATCCCTGATGGTAACTGGTCACTTTGGTTTGAAAATAGGAACAGCTTTGTAGCCCCGAAGGGATTGTGCCTTGCTCTTCCTATCAAAGTGCATGAATAGTGAGGAAGTTGTTCCTGTTCTCTGAAACAACTCCAGTAAAACTATTGAACAATGTTCTTGGAAGTGCAGCCCAAAAGAGGGCATCTCTAGTGTTATGAGGATGCTTCATTGCTCTTCATTTACTACCATTGATGCTGATATTTTGCCCAGATTGCCAATACCTTTTCTGTGTTTAAATGCAGTGCTGAGAGGTGTTAGATGAAACTTCATGCTTCAGCTGTTCAGAGATCCTGTGTTGTTTCATGTGTTCTCTCTTTCTTCCTCCCATTTTCTTGTGGAGTTGCAGTGACTGCCAGACATGATGTGTTTTCACATTTATTTTGTTAGTATTTGCTTTCTAGTGAATGTGAAAACAGCTCTTGATAAGAAGTACTATCTTTCCCCCCCTGCCAAGTGAAGAATGTGGATTCTTGCGCTTCCTTAATTTCTGATAGTAGTGTCCTGGTAGCTGCACAAGTCTGTTTACGTGACCTTTCTATTGAGAGCCTCAAGGTTACCATCACCTGCTGTTCCCTCATTTCACACTTGTGCAGCTGTATAAAGTGTATGAGACTTCAGGCATTGGTTTTGAGAGCCATGGAACCTCTTCTTCTGGCATAAGAGACTCCTGTGTCGCCTCTTGGAGTCTGTGCAAGACTCCCAAGTGTGCTGCCGTATGGGGTTATTGCTTTTGTTTCCAGGCAGAAGGGGAGTATCAAAGTTGTGAAAAACTGTAATTAAATTGTGACAATGAGAGGTAAAAAATAAGTGCTGTTCTCAACAGCTTTCAAAGTGTTCCAGTCGTGTCAGTTTACTGTCCCTTTGTGACATTAGGTTGTAACTGCCCAGAACTGTCTCTCATGCTTGGACAAGATGTGGCTCTTCAGTGTGTGGAACTATAGCTCTGACAGCCGTTTCAAATTTGCCTTCAGCTTTATCTGTGCATCAGGCATCAATAGCATTAAGCCTGCAGAAGCAATAGTTAGCAGTTTACCCTAATACTGGTTTGGAGTTATAATTTTGCTAATTTTTGTGTCACAAAGATCTGCTGTCATGAAAAGGTTACCATGCTTTATTAAAAATTCTGCCCAATGGAACAAAGATAGGGAAATGATTGATTGTTACTCTAACTTACATTCAAGTAGACAGCATTATCATAGTTGAATGTTCCAATCAAGGCTATGACCACTGGCGTGGCTTTAGGTAACTTCTGTGCTGCTCTCACCAAGTTATTTCAATTCAGTATGGATGTCCTTGTGTTGCCTAATCCTGTTGCTAGGGGGAAAGTTGCTTTATGTTTTGGGTTGCATCCTTTTTGGGATCACTGCTATCCTGCTCAAAAGTAAAGGAGTTACTTGTTTGCCTTTTCTTTTTTAGAGATGTTAATGAATTTACATATGAACTGTATTGTATTTGTATAAACTTTCTAGCTCCGGCTCTTGAAGTAATTCCCTGTCAAGCAAGTAGGTTGTGCTGGAAACTCACCCCATTCAGGTGGCTGGAGGATGGGATTCTTTTCCAGCAGGGTCTCCATCTCTGTTGAATGCCAACTGAAAATGCAGAACAGTAGTGTAAAACCAGTCCTAGCCATGTAATCAAGTTGACTGGTAGGAATGTGGTTTCTCAAATGCAGAAGTAGAAAATGCATGTCTGATAATTTGACTTAACAGACAAATGTAATGAATAGTGACAAAATATCCAAGTATGTGAAAACTAACCCTTAATGCATTCCAAACCTCCAAAGGAATGAAATTATAAGTTTATATGTGCCTTGTCAAAGTAGTAGAGCTGTCAGTGATGTTTTAAACCAGGCTTATAAAAGAACAGCCTAAAATCTCCAGTAGCAACACTTCTGCCATACTGAAGGTAGACTTAGAGCAGAAAGAAATGCTATTGCTAGCAAAATGTGGTCAGCTTTCTCTCTTTCAGTGAAATCTGCATAAGCATGTGGTCTAAACAAGGGAAACAATGCTCTTTTCCTGGCTGATGATAAATTGTTTGCCATGAATCACTGTCTAAATGAACTGGCGTGAAAAGAAAATGAGAAATCTAATATGTTTTCTATAATTCCGGTTATTCATTGATTAAATTAAGTGATCCATCTGTACCTAAATATAATTATAGTCAAGTCATCAGTGAAGGAGGAGAAAGCTGAGCTGTCAGATGGAGTTAACAGTGTTTTTCAGAATATGCAACTTGCCTTGTGCATCTGCCCCATGTAGTAAAAGCTGCTTGAGAAAGGAGGGGATCATGTAGATGCTGCTCTTGCAGTTCTCAGCTTGTGTCTGCTATGTAAATGGCAATATGTTGATGCTACAGAATTTTATACCAGGTTTTGTGTTGTCTTGCAATATTCTCTTATGCTTTTAGGTGTGGAGGATGAAAAGCTGTTTCTAAGCATGTGGTTTTAGCTTGATTGGTTTTAAAAAAAAAACCTAAAACATAACAAAACCCAACTTGTGGAGCTTGTGGCTTTTTCTGTTGTATGCATTTAAACTCAGACAGAAGCAGTGTTTTAGGCTGTATTGTTTGGTCATATTTTTTCAGCTTTCAAACTAACCAAGTAGTAAAAAGACTTCCATTGCAGTCTTGTTTTACACTAGGAAAGATTGTAAGTGTGCCTAGAAGATCTGGGGTTTCAGATACTGGATAATTTGCAAGAAAGTTTAATGCAGTCCTTCAGAAACATTGAGTTAGTCTTACTTACTGGATTCTCCTGTACCTCCTCCTTGCTTTTATTTGAAAGATCACTGTTAAGTGAGGATGTTTGAGGATGGTGTTTTCAGTGATGGACTTTGCAGCAGCTGCTGCTGGAGACAAGAGAGGTGAGACACCACAAAGGTAGGGTCCTCTGTAGCTCCCTTGAAGGATCTGACATGGTACAGACCAAGCATCCAGCTGGCATTTTGTATTTGTGATTGTTTTGAATCCTCTGATTTTTTTCAGAGATGAGCTGTTAGGGGAGGAGGCTTTAGTAGCTGAATGGTCTTTTTTTTTCCCCATTCTTTTTTAATTCTTTCCCACTGGAATCTCCCTATTTGGCCTCAAACTGCTGCAATAAAACCCTGGGTTTTAATGCTTTAAAAAGCACAGAGGGACAGCTGCAAATATCTCAGTGACCTTGATTTCCATGGGAGACCACTGTCTTCTTGACTGGGGGGGATGATGTTGATACAGGTAGGTGAGCTGATACTAACCAGGCTTCAGTTCTCACTGGAGTTTTCTCTAAGCTCTGTTTTCAGCTCCAAGTATGTGCCTAAGTGTTCAGAAACTGAAGAGGCAGCCAAGTGTGATAGTGGTGATGAATTTTGCAGATGAAGAACTGCTTAAAATTAGTGCTAAAGTAATCCCAGAGTATGTGTGTATTTTGTGTGTCTGTCTTTTTAATGTTCAGAATATCTTTTTGACTCAAATGGTGAGCTGCTTTGCAATTTGCATCTTGTATGCACACCATATTTCAGCATGGCCAGTGGTTAAGTTTTTCTCTTGAATTTAGGAATTATTTTTTGTCATGAGATGCATAGTAAAGCTGATGTGCACTTTATTTTTACATTTCTTGGCAGCTGTTCCTTGGAGTAATAAAGTAAATATTACATTATCAGTGTGGTCTAGTTATTTCTTCCACAGAAATATAGGAAAGCTGTAATATAACTTAATTTCACAGCCTGAATGTGGTTTTTTTTCAACAGGAGCTGTTCTTATCAGAAGCAGTAATGGCCACCTAATGCTGGTATCTCAACAGTCAGTAGGACAAGTACAGAACCAGACACAAAACAACACAAGTGTGAGACCATCTGTGCCACCCAGCACACCTGCAATCAGAATATGTGCTGTGCAGGTAACTTCTCTCATAACTTTAGTTTGGCATAGCTGTATGTTATGTAGTTAGAACAGGGTTTGCAAATAAGTTATGGAGGGTTAAATAAGAGTTTTAACCCTTTCTGAGTGGGGTGATGGTATTTGGTTTAGCACCAATAAACATCACTATGTGCTTTGCTTTCTTGCTTGGGAAAAAACTTGTGAGCTGTTACATATGGTAAAGGCCAAATTAGTGAACTCATCTCTGATGAAGGTGATGATGTAAACCATTTAAAAAAAAATGCCAGCCAAAATTGCCTAAATGGTTACAGCTACTATCTAAAACCTTGTGATCCTCTGTTGGGATATTTCTCCAAAGCTGAGTAAAACTGAGGACCTTTGCCATGTCCCTAAGATATTCTTTCTTCCCTGAACTCTGCTGGCTTTTTGCTTCCATCTCTTGTAGTGTGGTCAGCATGCAAGAGTAAGGACCCATATAAAAGTAACAATTTATGTATTTCTTGAACCATTTTATTCTGATTATGCATGATCTCTAAATGTTTCTGAATCTGTTATTAAATATTAAAGTGGTAGACAAAGAGCTTTGCTGAGCAGTGTTTAAATGATGTGGACTGTGTGAATGATGCCTGTATTGTCACTGTTAAGAGGATGTGCCTCAGTTTGTATCTGACCCCAACTTCAGTGTCTGTTTTGTCATTGACTTGTCTGACAACTGTTCTTTGCCCATGTGTAATTATTTTTTATTTTTATTTTTTTCAAAGAATTCTGGCACACAGTTAGTAAAGAAAATAGCAGCTGCTCCTGTGAAAACGTTGTCTCAAACAACAAATGCTGTGGTTTCTACTGTTCAGACACCTCCTGTAATACAGGTACTTTGCAAGCTTTATAGTAGGGTGGAATAAGTGACAGAACTGGAGAAAATATGGATGCATTCTTGTTATTTCTAACTGTAAACTGGTTTTCAGTAAGCTTAATAACCTTTGTCCTCATAACAAATTATTTCTCAAATCTGTTTTTTTAATGCATAATTTAATTAGGCTTCTGTCAGCGTGTTTCAGATAATCTTATCTCACTACAGTAGAAAGCACAAGAACAATGACTACAATAAATAGTTCACAGAGCCATTTCCAGTGCCTTTGTAGGCTGTGACAGAGCTCCTTCAATCTCTTGCTAGATCTTTTCTGGGAGATGTGCTCCTGTTGGGGTTCCCTGATTCCTTAGTGCAGAAAAAGGTATACCTGAGATGATGTTGAGGAGAAAATGAGCTGTCTGCACCAATCAAGCTGTTTTTCATGTATATGATGTTTTTCCCCCTCATTATAAACTGCAGGAAGGTCATAGCTGAAGACCTGTTCTCTAATTGAGTGTGGCAGATGGGTTCCACAGGTACAGCTGTAAATAGGCAGTGGTTGAAAATGCCTCATTATTTTCAGGTAGTATTTTTGTCTTATTTCCTAGATCTTATTCTGCTTTTTCTAGAGAAAAAATGCTGTAGATCTCTTCTGAAGAGGGTTTTATCACCTGCAGAGTATGAGGTTTTTCCTATGTATTGCTCATCCTCTGTTCTTGGGGACCAGGCTTCTGGATAAGCATGTGGAATGAAAAGAAACCTACATTTTTCTGCAGATAGTATGTTCTGTTCATAATTTGGAGGAGAAATCATGAAGAAGTCTGGCTTGTATTTTGTGGCAAGACTGAGCTGTAGCAGTTGACAAAACACTCAGTAAATGAACAAGATCAGTCATTCAAAAAAAACATGCTGGATGCATGTTCTTGACCCTGAGGGTGTTTGAAGGGTTGGGGATGTGTGTGTAACAGTCTGACTAACAAGTTCATCCTTCTGCTGTTCTTCTGTATCAGCAGCTGAGCTCTGCTCACACTCTGTGCTCTTTTTTCACTTCCCTCCCACTACAGATGGATAATGTTGGGGCTAAAGTGGAAAACCCAGAGGCCTCTCTTAAAACATTTTCTATTTTGCTCAGAATGGAAACAGTGTATGCTTTGTGTCTAAATACAGTAATGGATGTTCCTCACTTTTGTTTTGGAATGCTAGCTTGCAAACCTTGTTTTTGTGATCTCTGCATAGAGGTCTTTAGGATATAAAAACAATAGTCATCTACTATACTACCCTTGCACTGGGGAAAAGAGATGAAGGTCATCCATCATCTGATGGATGAAGTCACATGCATCCTCACACTCTCGTGTGGGTAAACACCTGAGATTCATCATGCTATTAACTTCTCTTTTTAAAACTTTTATCTGCCTTTGGCTTGGTTTTTCTGTACTTTAATTCAGTTTTGATGTAGTCTGTTGCGCTTTTGTTCTTCTGAGATATTTAAAGACATAGATTTGGAGTATTTTTTGTAGGTTGGTTTTTTTTTCCCCACTGTAGAAACTGGAACACTTGGAATGAGCTGTAGGGCTAGATTTAGACAGCAGGAATGATGACTCTAGGAAAAATTAACAGAGCTGTTTTGTTTGGAGTGGCTTCCTTGAAGCCCCTCTGTTTTAAAGAGGATTGCAAGGCCCTCTCTACCAGCTCCTTGTACAATGTAGAGTAAATAGATGCAATGTGGATACATCTTGCCATCATGTGGTCCCGTTGCTCCTCACCCTGGGGTGGACAAGAGAAGAGTGCTGAAAAGGGAACCAGTGCAAAAAGCTGATGGAACCATCTGAGGAAAGGATGGCAGAGCCCTTGAGTCTGATTTCCTTGGCAGCAATTCATTCATCAGTCTTAAAATAACTTCCTGATCTTAGTCTTGATAATTTTTGGAGGTCACAGGAGAGGAGTGTTGGTCTGAAATATGATGTCACCACAGAAAGTGGTGGAGAGTGGAGAGGAAATAATACTTGGCTTGGTTCTGCATCTTCAGTCTCGTGTGAAATCCAACTTGGAACACTCCCTGCAAAACTCTGTAGGTACTGACTGCAGGATTATTCTCCTCATCAACGAAAATATTTCCCTTTTCTGACGTTCCTGAATGTTTAAGCTCTGAGGTTAGACAAAATTACCTGCACATTCTTATTTTTTACCTGTTTCCCAGATGGCATAACAAAGCTGCGAAGTGTCTAATTAGCATCATGCTGGGGTGCTTTCATTTAGATGCAGAGCACTTCTTCTCTTGAAATGACTTCAAAATATGCAGGATTAATGCCATTTTTTTGGTGACCATTTCTCTGTTGCTCAAAGTGAGAATGAGAATTGTCGGTAGCGAAAAAGGTTGATGGCAGATGACAGAAATGAATTCCCATATATTCATTTTCCTGGGAAAAGGGTCCAGCAGACTTCTGTTGTTTCCTCCCTCAGCTGATAAAATGCTGTTCTAGTCTTGATGTGCAAGCATGCTGGAATTTGCAAGAGATCAGCTCCTGTTTTCGACTTTTAAAAGCCCAGGGCATTGCAACTTGGCAGATCTGCACTGTGTCCCCTTCCGTCTTCCTCCTGCCCATCTGTTTGTGGGATTCTTGTGCCCAGTTTGCCTCCCTGTGGTCTCAGAGCTGTTGAGCCTCATCCTTGGAAGAGGCAGTGGTGGTGGCAAAGATCCTGCAGAGAGCTATTAAAGTGTTACCAACAGTGGGAGCCTAGGCTCGAAAGCTTTCTGCTAGCTGCCTGCTGCTTTCATGTCAAGCTGGCAGCAGCGTGGGGAGGAGAGGACACCCACCCAGAAAAGAGAAAATTGTAAATGTATGACAAAAGTGTTTTAGCTTTAAATGTTTGTTCATTAGTTTCCGTTTCCTGAAAGACTGCTGTTCTGTGTGATGTCTGTCCCACTTTTGGTTAGTTTTTGTTTTATCCATGGTAGGGTAAGTTAGGCTCCTGTCTAACTCTCTTATGATTGATGCAATTAGCCAGTATTAGTTGGGCCTGTTTGACTAAGCTGGGGGGCCTAAATGTGTTAAGAGTCAATGAAAGCCATTACATTGTGCAGATCTGAACCTAAAATTTGGACTACAAAACCAGACTTTCCCTTCCTCTTCACAGGCTTGGAGGAAAGATGACACCCAACTTGAGGTTCAATGTTAACCTGGAACTCTGCCTGTGGGTTCCCTCTGGTTTTTCAGTTTTAAGTTGAGAAATCAAAAGTTGTGGTTTTTTGCATGGGCAGATTGTTTTAATTGTGTTGTATTCTGTTGTATCAAATTAACTGTGTTGGTGTTTTGGATATGGTTTGTTTGTTTGTTCTCTTTAAAATCTGAAATAGAAATAGTTTTGTGGGTTTTAGATTTAGCCTAGTTTACAAAGAAAAGAGGTGTTTTTTCCTAAACCTTAATTACTCTCCTGTTGCTGGAGCTTCTGAATCTGTTGCTAATTTATAATGAGCTTTTAAAAAGAAGTCTCAAAATTACTGGATTTTGTGAGAATTTCTGTCAAGGCAGAGGAGGAGGAGATCCAAATTACTGCCCATGAGCAAAAAACAGGAAGAACTTATGTCCATTTGCTGAGCTGGCTGCTTCTGCTGGCACTTGCATCCTTCCAGAGTTGACATGATGTCTTTTGCCTGCTCTGTGTGTGATAGGAAAAGCAAGGAGTGTTGCAACTGGGAGAGGAGCTTCAGGGCAAGACTGGAAGATAAATAATGACTTATGGTTCTGTTTGTCTTCAAAATAGTATCACCTGGCTTAGCATTGTCCAAAATCCATTAGTCTTAGACTGTAGGAGCCTGGCAAAGTTAATATATTGGTTTCTTCAAGACAATTTTACCTTTCTCTCTTCCTTCAAAGCTGTGGGCAGTGCTTTGGTCTGGATGTGTCTCTGTAATTTCTTCCCCCCACACTTGATTTATAAATAGAATTATGGCTCTCACTGTCACTTACTGTATTAAATAGAGCCTCCCAAAACAAATGAATCTAAACTCTAAAAACAAGGAGAAGAATTGTTTCTTTGTGCTTCAGATAGCAGTGTGGAGGGAAGCTGCTAACCTTACATGCTAGCAGAATCCAGAGGAGTTGCTGCTTTATATGCTAGCAGAATCCGGTATGTTTGTCACGTTGTTCCTTGGTTAAAAAGTGTTAATTTTTCTCTTCAGCCAGCAGCTGCAACAGCTAGTGTTACTACAGTTACTGCTGTAAAGCCTTTGAGTACTGGAACACCTGTAAAACTTCCAGTTACAGGACCACCTGCGCAAGCTATCTCCCAAAAGGCAGTCTCTGTGAAAGCAGAGGGCACAACAGTAGCACAGACCAGCGCTTCTACAGTAAGGAAAAAAAAGTTTTTAATTAAAAATTAACATTCTATATGTTCATCAGAGGTTGAAGAGGCAGTGCAACATTTAACAGTCTTCTCTTTAATTCCACACTAGGAGATGCTAGAAAATGTGAAGAAATGCAAGAATTTTCTTGCTACGCTAGTAAAATTGGCGTCTAGCGGACCTCAAGCCCCTGAGATGGGGCAGAATGTGAAGAATCTGGTGCAAAACCTACTGGTGAGGATTTTTTTCCAAAACAAAGTCTGTGTCATTTGTCTACGGATTTTTTACATTTACTTTATCATAGTTTTGTTCCTGTTATTTTGTAGCTATTTTTTTTTTAACAGCTCATGAGTTGGATTTGTGGCTGAATGCATCTGACCCTTACTAAGTCTTACATTATGAATCTTTTTTTTTAAACTGAATCCCATGCTGTATTATTTTCCCCCTCACATTTCTGTTTCACTTTGTGCACACAGGTAGCTGACAGCAGGAGGAGCTGGTAGTGTTAACACAGCTTCTGGGTATAATTTTTTTCATGTTAGTTTAGTTTTGAGTCCTCAGTAGCAAGAATCTGATGTGGAGGTTGCAGTGCGGTGCTAAATCCATACTACTGCTTTACTTCAAGACAGAGCTGAGCGGTGTAACAGGAATGACATTATCAATAGCTTAAAACAGTAGGATGGAGCAAACAGTGTGGTGGCTGCCAAGCTCTCTCTCTTTGCAGGTGGCTTCCGTATGGTGCTTCGTGCTGTGTCCCAGCACAGCTGGGTTTTCCTGGTAACGATTTCTCCTGCCACTTCTTGTCGTGGCATTTGACCGCTGCTGCTGTGTTGTTGTTCCACCCTAGCAGAAGGCTGTGTGCTGGTGGAGGGGGGTGGCTTTGCCAGTGCTACCGAAGGGTTTTTCAGTCTGGGAAGGTGTGATGGAGACAGGTGTAATTTCAGAGAGCAGATTGTTTGAAGAATGCAGCCTTGCAAAAATTTGATTCCTTAGCCTCTGTCCCTGCTGGACTGTACACCTTCTTTCTGTGGGAAAAATTGAGTTATTCTTTCTTGTGCTTACAGTACTTTTTGTTTTTTGGTTTTGTTTCTTTTTTAAAGAGCAGTTATTAAGAGGCATTAATACATTGTTAACTGTACAGTTGTTTGCTTTTTGTAGTAGTTTAAAAATCTGCTATTTGGTATGTGTATGATTTAAATGCATTTGTGTGTATGAGAGAAATGAGTAAATTGCAGCTGGGCAGCAGAATGATGCTTAAGGCAGCCTTTCCTGAAGTGGGTGTCAAGCACCCTGTATGCACTGAGCTTTAGTGTGCCAAACCACTTGCATCTGTATCAGTGAGACCTTGGTGACCCATGTCTGCATCTCAGTGAGATCCAACAGGCAACAGATCAAGTGGCTAAATGGGAGAGCTGCTGGAAGCTCTGTTTGTCTGCAAAAACACAGTCTCTAAAATCCCTGTCCTGGTTATGTAGCAACTTGTAACAGTTTCTCCAGAGGTGAATGTGGGTGAGAGGAGTAATTTCTCAGCAGATCGGTGTTCTCTTCGTGTGTTTATACCTTTTTGGAGCAGGTAGTGTTCTGGATGATGCTGGGAGGCTGGGGAAGGGCAGCAGAGTCTGGGGCTTAGCCGTCTGTACAGGTGAGGGGTCTCAGAAGTTTACTCCAGGTTCCTAACCCTCCCAAGCCCTTCAGTCAGGTGTTGGTGTTGGGACATGCTGGAAAGCTTTAAGAAAGGAAACATTACTCTGTAATTCAGAGGACTGTTACCACGGCGGTATGCAGAATGTTTTGATTGCCTTGGAAAGACTGTGTTAAATGTTCTGTTATTCCGTGTATGCAGTAGTCTGCAATTGTCTTCCAAAAACTGCTAAGTTGTCATTAGTCTTCAGTGTCTCTAAGTTTATGCAGATAACCACCTTTACTGAAAGAAGTACTAGTAGTTGATTTAAAATACATCCACATAACAATTAGATACTCAAAAGGATCAGTGCTGCTTGTAAACATTTTTTATCCCTTCACTTCAGTGACTGGGTGTGAACACCTATCCCTAAGTGTGTTAACTGCCTGTAATGAAGAAAGTATAAACAACTTGGGTAATACTATATGAACATTACAACACTATTCTATCCTGACTCTCCCTTTTTTTTTTTTTTAATAAAGCAGGAAAAAAGCATTTGAGTACTGACATTGAACAATGCCATGATAATATAACTTTCCATGATCTTTTGATATGTCTTAAGGTGGATTCAGTCATAACTTAAAATTGTAATTCTATTTTCCTCTTAGGAAGCAAAAATTGAGCCAGAAGAATTTACAAAAAAGTTGTACACAGAGCTTAAGTCATCCCCACAACCATATTTAGTTCCTTTTCTCAAGGTAAGTGATTATGGATAGGTAGTATTTAAAGAGGGAAGGGAGGAGGACCAAAAGAGAAGAGAGTTGGGGCATTCAAATTTGTTCAGGTCAGTTGAAGAATGGTGTTTAGGATACCTCTGTGACTTGTGCTTGGAAAGGCAATTCTTAAGGGGAAGAGGAGTTTTTGAGGAGTAATTTATGCTGTATTCCTAGTGTTGTAGAGTAATTGCCCTCTGGGTGTTAGTGGAGACTAGTGTGTTGGAAGCTGTGCATCTAATCTACAGTAGAGCAGCGGTGTTAGGATGGCCTCCTACTTTCTCGTCAAGATTTTAGCAATTCTGAGTTCTAACTCAGAGGCTGACAACAGTGGCAATGCACAAGCTTATGCCATGTTAAAGATCAAAGAATCTGCATAAAGCTGTTCATCTGCTGGCTTATGTTTAGCTGGAAGGAGGAAAAAATCCCTACCCCTTGCTCCAGAAAGGGTCTGACAAGACTATTGTAGCTTAGGGAAAGAATCCCAGGGACTCCACTTCTGTTCAAGCAAATAATCATATAGAGGAAAAAATGCTTCCTTGAGACTTTTAATCATATTATAGAATGGTATTAACAAAATAAAAGTTAATTATACAGCAAGCATTAAATCTCAGTGAAAACGTGGAAAACTGCGTTAAATTTACTAAATTCCAATATACACCATACTCTTAGGTTTGTTAGACCTGTACATTCATTATAGGCATGATGGTGAATAAAGGAAGAATAGTTAAGTAGTAAAGCTGGGGCAGAGTTTTTCTGGAGTTTGCCCTTTTCCTTGGTATTTGACGAGCCATATAACAATGCATGAGATAATGTTGATACTGCTTTAGATGGCTGGTACTCATCTGCTGAAATCTGGGATAAAAATTTTCCTTACAGTGGCAGCTTTTAAATGCCTTGCTAGCACGTTTGCCATGAGTCTGAAAGAGTGCAATCATCTCTGCAGCACCTTAAGCTGAGATGAGAGATTCAGATTTGATATTAGAAAAAAAAATCTTCACAGTTAGGATGGTCAGGTGTTGGAATGGGTTGCCCAGGGGAGTGGTGCAGTCACCATCCCTGGAGGTGTTTAATAGGATCTGGATCTGGTGCTGGGTGATGAGTTTTAGTGGTTTAGGGGATACAGTGGTAGTGCTGGGCTGATGGTTGGACTTGATGATCTTAAAGGTATAAGGTCTCTTCCAACCTTGATGATTCTATGATACATAAAATTTTATGATTGGTCATTTATTACCTGTTTAATTTCCTGGAGGCTTCTTAAATGGCCATGCAAAAGCCAGAAAAATAAACAGCTCTGAGAATGGGTTTTGTGCATGCAGTGCGGCTCTGGCTGCAGAAAGACCAGGCTCTGAGTACGTAGTCAGTGTGACTGGCACTCACAGAAGTGCTCAGCTCTTACAAGAAGCCATCCAACGATGTGAAGAGCTGCTACACTTGATGCAGAGAACTCCAGGCATTTCTGCAGGGGTTAAGTTGGGTTCATCAGTGTGGGTCAGACCCTGACCTGTCACAGCAGAGCCCTTGTGTGTTTCTTTTGCAGTGCACTGCCAGGTACTGGCATCATCTAGGCTTCTCTGATTTGGGCAGTATCCACACCACATAATCCTTGGCATGCTGCTCTCTCCCTGTTGTGCGCTACATTAACAAAGATATAGTGTGACTTCAGAAGTGTTGTTCAGACATGGTCAGAGTTAGCTGACTTTGCAGTGTTGCCAATCCTTTAAACACGTTGTACCCAGATTGCCTTTTCCTGAAGCACTGTAAGGATGTGTGGCTGATACACACAATTAGGTTGATCTGTAACTCTGAGCAGCTGTGACAGGACTGAGTGCCAAATGGAGGATGACTTCAGGAGCACTTCTCGAAGGTGCTAAGAGGATCAGTGCTGGCCTTGTTTGTGGGGGAAATGTTTGCAGCTTGAGTCTGGAAAGAAATGTGATACGGCTTTTTGCCAATCCACTTTTAGCTAGTGAAGTGGAATTTTAGGGAGGTCTCTCTGGAGCCAGCTCTTATCTTTGAGCTGCAGGTTTTTGATGAAGTTGTGCATGTGTTTCGTTTTGTCTGTTCCAAGAGGTGGAAAAAGTACAGTGGCTTTGGCTGTGAAGCCTGTTTGATTTTCAAGTCTGCTGGATGCTTTTGGTACATAAATTGCATCAGGAGCTAAGCAGCTTTTTAAAGGAAAAAGAAGTGAATGTTAAAAAACAGATGGGCTGCAAAAGGTCCGGTTGTGCAAACAATATGATTACTTGGTACGCTAGCATGTGAGACATGCACCTTTTGCATAAAGTCCAAAGTGGCAGCACTGTGTTAGGAGCTCTTAGAAACTTTAGCAACTGTTAAGAGAGGAGGAAAAAATACAAGGGTTTTCAAGAATATACAGGTATTTTCAGAACTGATTTCCCCTGGTTCCAGAGCCATAGCAGATTATAAACAGTAAAGGAGAAAAATCTGCAGAGAGTTTGAAGATTATTCTGTCCATTAACCTTCTCAAACACAGCTGTAGTAAAAATGAGACGTTGCCAGATTCCTTTACTTTTGTTCTCCTATTGCAGAGAAGTAGGTGGCTGAAGTTGTGTTGCTGCAGCTCTGCAGCCATTATTAAAGTGGTATCCCCCCCTAGTGTAGATACAGCTGTATTGGTATAAAAGTGTTCTTGTCTTCAGAGCTTGTTCCTGACTTTATTGGATAATTCGTAGCTCGCTGTCAGGCTCCATGAAATAAACACAGCTGTTCCAATATAGCAGGGGTTTTTGGCAAAACAAAATTCTTTGAGGTAATAAAGCAGTTAAAATCATCTTACTCTGAAACATAAATTCCAAATTGAAAAATCTAAACAGAAGAACAAAGTTATATGTGAGTTTCCCCATAGATGGGATTACTGTGTGTAGCTTAGCTGTGGTGATGGTTGACCTTTGCTCAGCTGGTGTTGGTGTTTCTTGTCATTTTCACTGAACAAGATTGTCATAAATTTAGTTGTGCCTGAAATCTAGCAAAACTTGTTTGCCATTTATTGTCCCATGAAAAATTTAATTGGAAAATGAGGAAGAGGATTCAGTTAGAAATGTATTATTATTATTGTGGAAAACTCTGCTGCTACTACATCCAGTCTTTTTTCATTTTTCTTTTAGAAAAGCGTGCTTGCCTTACGGCAACTAATGCCTGACCCTCAGAGCTTTATCCAGCAGTGTATGGAGCAGCCAGCTCCAACCCAAGAGGAGGTTTCCACTTGTCCCTCTGCAGCACCAGCTCCTTCGGCAGGAGCGGCAACCTCGGCTGTAGCAACAACTGCTCTTGCAGCTGTAAAACCTTCATCTGCAGCAGTCACAGCCCCTGTAGTTGTCACACCGGTCCTTGCCAGCACAGCAGCAGCAGCTCCTCTGCAGGCTGTGAAGGCTGTTCCTGCCCCTGCCGCGGGGACAGTGGCTCTGGGGCCCGCAGCTTCCGTCCTCACCGCAGCCGTGGCGCCGTCCGCGCTGACCGCTGTCCAGCCCGGCAAGCCGCTCCTCACCTCTGCGGTGCCAGCGCCCGCTCTGCAGGCTGCAAAGCCAGTGCTGGTCTCCACAGTGGCATCTTCAGCAACAGCCCCTCTCCAGCCTCTGAAACCAGTCATGGGAACCCCAATTGGTATTAAAATCTCGCAGCCCAGCTCCATCGCGGCGCGGTCAGCGGGTGCTCAGCAGGTGGTTAAAGTGAAGCAGCTGGTAAGATGGATTCTCTGCTTCTCTGTAATAACCAGGCTCCTTTACTTTGATTCTTGCCATTTAATAAAGAGGATACCAGTTTGGACCTCTGGTTCTTCTTTTGTTTTTTCTTTTAATGTATGAAGCTAGTCTGTCTTGAGTCTATCAGTTATGTTTGGGGTAGTTTAGAAATGCTGAACCCTTGCTGGAAAGGTGAATCTAAAGCCAAGCTGTCAGCTTGGTCTCTTGTAAGATGCATTGACAACCATTTCACCAGACTGAACACCCATTCTGAGAGGCAGGGGGATCCGAGGTCTAGCCCCCACTAGGACCACAGCCAGGCTAGGTTGGCACCTGGAAGAAAAGGTAGGGAATGCAAGTGTCAGAAGCAGAAACTGCTGATGGGATACTTAAATTAATTGCTCTTGGATGCCCTATTAGGGCTGTGCCTCAGCTAGCCACCGGGATGCCAGTCTCTCTCCCCTGATAATTCCTGCCCTGGCTACTTGGCAGGCACAGGTGGCTTGATATTGTTCAGTGATATGTTATCTGAAATGCATGAACTACCTCAAGGAGCTTTTCTGAGCTGAGTTTTGACCTCCACATTTACTAAGACATGTTAATTATGAAGTCATCCAAAAGTGAGTTTTTTTTATCAGGCCTCATTAGCTAACAAATTCCAGGAGGAATAACTGTCTTATTAAAACAATACCCTCAAAAGCAATGTGTTAACATTTTTTATTCTTGGCACAGGTTAACTTCTTGCTAATATTAATATTAAATACCAAGAAACTGTGGATTACAGGTATACCCCAAAGAGCAACTTTGTGAAATAAATTAGATTTGGCTTATAGGTGTTTAAGATACCAAGTAGCATGGTGTCCAGCTGGTCTACCTATAAGTAATGCTTTCAAGTATTTTAGAGACTTAGTCTCCCTTTGGCAGATAAAGAATTCAATTCTTGCAAAGGAATTCCTTGTAAAGATTAGTTTTCTTTAAAAAGTGGGAAAACCATTAGACTTCCTGTGAAACTAGATTTACTTTTCACATGTATGGTAGGACATCTGCTGTGTACATTTCCTTTTTAGCTTGGATGTTGTGTATACTTGATTTAACACTGATCAGACCCCTAAAATGTTTTGCCTTTTTAATTCCTTTCCTTTCAAAGGGAATAAGGTAGATACAATACAAGAATCCTGCATTCTAAATAAAGAGTTCATGCTGTGGTAGCATAAGCATGAGCTTTTCATCTTCCCAGACTTGCTTAAAACTGTCCGGGGCAGATGGGGAGTCCTTTTTCTGAGTGGATAAATTAAAAAAAAAAAAAAAAAGAGAGCAAAATACCCTCAACCCCAAAACTCCCAAGAAGAGTTATTAAGCATATGCACTGGCATCTTGGCTAGTAGTAACTAAAGTCAAATTGGAAAAGGAGTTGGTACTCATATTGTCTTCAAGGACTAAATTTGAAATTCCAGCCAGAAGAAAAGGAGAATTTCTTAGGTAGTACAAGGGCAGGAGAGCAGTTTGTTGGCTACACAGCAAGTCTTGTAATCCAGGGGAAAGGTTGACCATCTGTACAAATAGGCAAGGAAGCTTAGCTCCACACAGGGGAGTCAAAACATTTCTTGAATTTGATATTGGTGAACTCAAGAAATGGCTTCTGCCTCTACACTGCTGCACTGTGGCAGTCTGCTGCAGTTGCCTTTCTTTGCTGTGCCTTACGTATATTGAATTGCATACAAAACATGTTTTTATGCTCGTTTTGGGTAGGCACAGTGATTAAAATACCTGCTCTTCTCAGATACAGTTGAAGGACTGAGTTGACTGCTTCACAGCTTAGCCATATTAGGAGCTTGGTGTTTGTTCAGACAACTTAGTAGCACAAAGGGCAAGTCAGTAGAGGTGGCTATATTTCCTGTGGTTACTACCCTGATGCCTTCTCTTGAAAGGGCAGAGGGTCTGTTTTCTCCCATAAGAAAACAAATCTGGACCTGCCCTCCCTAAACAGAAGGGTCCCACTGCCAGCTGAAATAGGAAGCACACTGCCAGCTGTGCAAATCTGTCTATACAATGCTGCCAGCAATTCTTTCCCTTCTCAACCCATAGGGATGTCTTATGCCATACACTCCCTCTGTATGCCCCTTTCTAATTTTGGCCTCTTGTGCTTGAGAGAATTTGAACTTTGATGTGCCAGCTCCATTATAATGGTGCTCAAGAATGCAGCACTGCTGTATTTTAGTATCAAATTTGGGGCTGGAGTGATGCAACATTAAACTTTTCATTTCAGTAGTATTATTATCAAAACTCTGGGTGTACACTGAGGGGTCTGTTCTTTAGGGGTGCTGTTGAGATTGATTGCACTCCCGCTGTGGCAGTTGCAAATTTTGAAGGATTTTCTCCTGTGACTTTCTTAACACCACCTCATTTAAGGGTGTTGGCTTACAAAGACATTTCATCTTGGAAATAAAATCTGTCTTGCTCTAGTATTGCTTTGTCTGTTGTTAAAGCACAATAAGTGAAAATTTACATTACCAGATGCTGACATCCATTGGTGAGAAAGCTCCTGTGAGATTACAGCTTCATGTCAGGCATAACCAGCTAGGGGTTTATGGTGTAGTCCCCATAGTTACCAATGAGACACACTGCCTGGAGAGTATTAATGATTGAACCAAGGAGTGAAGTGTTTATGCTGTTGCAACTGCTTGTTCTTAGTGAGTTGTTAGTGTCATGGCCCCTTGGAACTGAGCTTTCACAAACAATCTTCTCCAATATTTTTTTTTGTCTTGGTTATTGCTCTTGCCTTCAATTAGTGAGGCTTCCTTCATGAAATACTACTGCTTGTGTGTGATGATACCTCAGCATCCCTCGAAACTTCATTTTATGAATGTAAAACAGGTTCAGTGAGGCTAATCAAAGTCTCTTTTAGGCAGCTGTCTCTTCATTGTCAGCTGAATGTTGTGTTGCATTTTTTTGACTGAAGAACATCAATAATTTTATTCTGATGTCTGTGTCAGGCTGCTTAATAGGGCACAGAGGAAGAGTCCTTTTCTTTATTATTTCTGGCTGCTAACCTGAAGAAAGGATATTCTCACAGATATTACTGATGTTGGTAATGCTTCCTTCTAGCATTGGATACATGTTGAAATTTCCAGAATTGTTGTTCTCTCCCATTGCAACTCTCAAGGACTTCCAGCTTTTGTTAGTCTAGAGCTAGAATGGTAAACAGACAATGAGCTCTACTGCCAGCACATCCTCTCTGTTTCTTGGCAATGTAGCCTCCTTGGTTACTTGATTTTCATCCCAGTCTGCACTTAGACCATTTTTGTAACATTGCTATCTCTATTCTTTTGCCTGCTGTACCTCAGTCTGGAATGGTTATGTTCCTCCTGTGCTGTTCCAGTGTTTTGCATGCCGAGGATGAAGCACCACTCTTCCTGGTGGTAAGGAAGGATGTCTAGGTGTTAGTGCTAGTGGAGCCTGTGGGTAGTGTGTCCAAGCTGCTTGGCTCCTCATTAAATGTTACCTGAACTCACAAAAGATGCTGCTAACATTCACATCTTCCAGGTTTGGAAGCTAGATCCTTCTGAGAGATCAAACTGAGCTTTGGGAAAAACACATAGAAGTAAACCTTAGCATCTGTTCTGCTCCATGAGTGCTGTATATGTGAGCCTCATCTCTGTCCACAGTCTGTCCCTGTATTCCTGTAGTTCTTTCCTCCTCTAGAACTTAATGTTAACTGACTGTCAGGTTTTCAGATACCACTTTTAGATCAGTTATTCTATTACTGCTGCTACACCAAGCCTTAGTGCTACCAATACAGAGATGGTTGAGAGGTTGTCTTGACTCTTTGATACACAAAGTATCTTTTTGTGAATGTATGATGCTTATGTTGATGATGTTAATAGCAGAGAACTTAGGTGACAGGAGAGAGCCTAATTTCTGAAGTATTGTAAATGTCAATTCTTTAATTACACTTGTGCAAGCACCCTCTAGACTTTCTGAAGTAAGAATGAAAGATGCAGAGGAGAAAAATGGCTTCTTGACCCTGGCATTTTCTTTGTTAGTTTTCTGCTGCTAAAAAAATAAGATTCAGTCTGAAGATGTTGATTTTATGCTTTGGTGAAGCAACATCTTTCTACTGCCTGTAGTCAAGAACTTGTTTTAAGCATGTATCAAAGCTGCAGCCCACATTCTGCTAGTTAGGAGGCTTAGAAGTGAGATTTTTAGGGATGCTGCAATTTTATTACTTTCTTGCATTTTAATGGCTGCCCCTGAAGAGGAAGGATTAGTATTTATGGGCTGTGCCTGTAGGTCTGTGTTGTGGTGACATCCTGCTGTCTGGTTTTGTTTCTTTGAAGAGTCTCTTTAAACAAAACTATGAACTGCCTTCCTTTTTACCCTTCAGCTGTGTACTGATGTCTTTGTGTAGAGGCTCTACTTGCTATAGGTGTTGCTATTTAGTACTTCATGTTCCTGGCAACAGTTTAGTGTATTTTAGCTTAACACTTTGAAACTCAGCGTCTCAATTAACAATTGATGTTGCAATTCCAAAAACACATCAGTAATTTTATAGCATGTACTCTTTAATTCTTAGCAGGTGCAGTATTTTGTGCAAGACTTCAGTTGTTTTGGTGTTGTCCCTTTTTGACTAGGTGTTTGTGATACCTACCCTTTTGAAGTTACTGGCAGACTCACTCTTTAATAGTTAGCCTGCTGAGCAAGACTACATAGAGGAAAGCCTCTCAGTGTAATGGCTTGTGTGATAATTAGTGAGACTTGTCAAATAGAGTCATCAACAGAGAACGGGGTGAAGTGTCTGTTAGAGCTCACTGAATGAGCTTAAAGCTCACTACCACTTGTTAAGATTTCTTGACATGAAGTTTAAAAAAAAAGGTCTTTTCTGATCGTGCTGTTTGCTTTAAACTGGAAACTAGACAAGCATACCTTCCCAGTGGCACTTCTGGCTAAATGGAAACACTGATGCTGTTTACTTCTCTGTATTTTTATCTCTTCTCACTGTTGATATTGGATATTCCACTTCCAGGTAGTCCAGCAACCATCAGGAGCCATTGTCAAGCAAGTATCCACACTCCCACAGCCCTCAGTGCTCACCCTACAGACATCTGCTGAGAAGAAGATGCCACTGAATACAATTGTTCAAACCAGCCAGTTTCCTGCAGGTAAAGTGCAGGAACCTCTTTCATGGAGAAGGGGGAGGACTGCTGAGGTGTAGAAATAAGTGCAGGCTGTTGGTAGATTGTAGGATGCAAGAAGGTGGCTGTCTGTCAGGAGCAGGCAGCTCTGTGCATTAAGTTGAACATCTTTACTGTCTGGAGCTCTGATGAGAAAATCAATGTCACATCTACTTCTGGCACTTGTTAAGAGCACATCAATCAAATATTTGTACTTGTTAAAATACTGTGACTGAGCTCCTTGCAGTGAACTTCCTCTAAGCTGATGATTTTGAGAGTTACCTCATGAGGCCTTGCTTTTTCCTTCAACAGGTTCAGGTTGATGCACAGTAAGAGTTTGTCTCAGCCAGTGAGTTTTCACTGAAACATTTCTCTGGCCAGCACAGAAGGGAGGGTGTTTGCTGAGAGTGTGTGAAACTTTGGGCCATACAGAACTTGTAGAATGTAAGATTCTAGAGTGTCTGGTTTTCAGATGGACCCAGTTAGTTGTTACTGAGTCTGAGTAACCTTACCTAGAATAATGAATAACTAAACAGTTGTTTTAGCATTTTTCTTTGTACTGCAGCATGTTCTTTGTTTTGTTTTAGGTTCCATTCTGAAGCAAATTACCTTGCCAAGAAATAAAATTCTGTCGCTTCAAGCATCTCCTGTTCAAAAAGTGAAAATGAAAGAGAATGGAGCATCCTTCAGGTAAAAATGAACAATATCAGAAGTTAAGTATAAAAAGGAATAAAAGAACCAAGTATAGAGATGGGAATGGAGCCCAAATAATAGCAACTTTCTTCAGACGCTTTTTTTCTGATACATGCTTTTCATGTCACAATACTCATGGGCAATGGGTAACCTTAAAACTTCTATGCAGGTGTTAATTATTCTTAGTGTAAGAAAACTGTCCTGGTGAGGTTGGGTTTTGTGTCAGCTTTTCACTGACATGTTTTGCATCCTATGAGTACAATTACTAATCTAGTTACCTTGTAGTAAAGTCTCTCAACAGGATTAAAGCAGATAGAACCTCTGGTTTTTGCATAAAGTCTGATAGCATTGAACTGTTACTTGGACTGGCTTGTAACCTGTCTAAAGCTCTGTGCTGCATTTCAGAATCTTTAATTAGCTCCTTGTTTCTGTGTGTATGGTGAAAGTCTGACTACATGATTTCTAACATGTTCTCTAGGCCTTTAGATTGCAGGAGTGCTTAAAGCTTTTAGTGCTGGCAACTGATTAACTTTTCAAAGGCAGAAATTATTTTTGCAGCTATGAAGTGTGATGTTGGTGTAGAGGTACAGACTGCCATAAGCATTATTAGTCTTACCACTTCAGGGCAAGTTTGACATTGCTCTTCCAAGGGAAAAAAGCAGACATGAGACACCTCTAACTTGTTGACCAGTTGACTTACCACCTGTTGAAAGCTGCAGCTTTGAATGCACTGGTATAGACAGAAAGCTGCTGCTGTTTACAGTAATGTGCAGTATACAGTGAACACTTAAAAAGAGTGGTTGCCAGAAGCTGAAATGAAAAGCTCATATTAAAGCAATAGCTCTGTTCATCTGCCTCAAGGTCTTATGAAATCTACTTTAGAATGTAATGTGGGATGTAATTTTGGGTGGCGATGTTTCAAAAAGACACCCCTTCATAAATATAGTAATTAAAAAAAGCAACAATGAACAAACTCATACCCAAAAAAGAAAAAAAAAGAAAAAAATTTCTGTGATCTTCCAAATGTAATATATTAGCTGTCTTACATGAGAAATTTGAGTTTTTGTAAATTGTTCCCTGAATTGTTAAATTCATAGTATAGGAAAAAATCCTGCTTTTACAATGTGATTCAAAAGAGATTTCTCTTCTTGCTTTTGAATTGTGATCTTCAAAGTAGCATAAGTCCATGAGAATTTAGATAGGAAATCTCTAACTCACCCTAAATTTTCTTTGTGGAGTCTATTGTCTCTGAAGAATCTGTCTTTGGATACACCCTTGGTGTTTCTTCTATTCACTGCTATAATCAAACTTTCTTACCTATGATCAATCCACTGCTGATCATGTGTGAGGCAGAGAGAGGCACCATGGCCTGTTTTCAGGTTTTGTGATGAAATTTGTCACAAGCAGAGAGTGTGTCTTGTAACTGATGTGATTATACGCGTGGCACTAATGAGAGTGCCCTTACTGTGCCCTCTCACTGCAGTGTGTCATGGAGCCCGACTCCCTCTGCCCTTGTGTGACTAGGCTAGGTTAGGATTTGAGGACATTCTACTCACTGAGCTGTACTTAATTAGCTGCAGTTTGACCTTGTCTGCTCTTTAACACGCTGCTTTAGGTTGCCCGAGATAAGCAGTAGAAAGAGTGGTGATTTCCTGCCCCCCCCAAGCAAACAAACAGAAAAAAACCCCAACAAAACACAAAGCATTCCAACCTTCTAGATGTTGTTTCAGCTAAGCATGGACATTGCACCATGGCATGTCAAGAAATAGTTTGTTTTTTTAAAAATCAAGATTTTTGTAAACAGATCTACACGTTTCTGTAAAGTATATGCTAGAACACTGGGAAAAAAAATCACATATTTAATCTTCAAATACTTGTTTTGAATTTATTCTGTTTAATAGAGTTGTTCTCCAGAGCACATGCAACTTTCTGGCTTGGCTGGAATTGTTCTGACCTGCGTAGTTGTCAGGGATGGTGCACAGAGGTTTGGGTTCAGTGTGTCTTTCTAGTTTTCCCTTTGACTCTCGGATAGAATGGAGTAAATTAGGGGAAATCAGGGGACAAGTGCGGTTGTCAGACACCAGAGGGTGCCACAGACTCACTTTTCAGGCAGCAGGCAAATTCATAGATGTGAGACGCATCTGCACTGCTTGGGCTTCTTCTGCAGTGAATATCCAGTAGAAATGCCAAACCTGACTTTGTGTGGTGTATCTCTCAGAACTCTTGAGTTCTGCTTTCCACCTTGTCCTCGTAAACTTAAATCACTGGAGGCTTGTAACAGCTGGGCGAGTTTTTCCTGCTCATTCCTGAGTGTGACATGATCAAATGTAAAGAGCATTAAAGGAAGTGGTGCAAAAAAGGGGCATTATGGAGGGATTGCTGAAAGTGAAAGCAAGTCAATATCCATCAGAAACACCTTCATGTACACTCTACAATATTTTAAATTTATCACCTTAGTAGAATGATTTCTACAGCTTACTCAAAGTACATGACACCTTACTCCAAATGATTGAAGTTTGTTTGAACAAAGAAAAAAGAGTAGTAAAAAGTATGAACTTACCATGGCTTCTGAACTTCCATTAATCTTTAGTGAGCACTTTTCTAAGGATTATAGTGGTAATTTCTTTGGGTTAAGTGAAATAAGTGCAACAGTGTTTTCATATATTTCATCAAAGCTTGACTTAGTGCAAACTTAGGTGTCACAGTGAAAAAAATAGAATTGGTACTCAAGAACAGTACAGGTAGAGATGTCTGCTTGCATTTAACTCTTGTATGCTTGTACCAACTAGAGAGACTGTGTGCATGGAAATAATCAAGAAAATAGTAACCTGGTAAAGTCAAGTTGTAAAGAAATGAAACTTCTCTATGTAGAAAAATTGATAGATGTACATTATAGAAGTTTATCTGTTCTTTGCTTGAGTGTTTTGGGTATGTGGCCAGATTAAAAGCAAAAATGATTTCCTGAAACTGTGTGCTATGCAGTTGTACCTGGGGTGCAAGCATCCTTCCTGGGGTTCCATAAACAGTTCCACTGGAGTAATGTCAGGTTCCAGCACCGACAGCTTGTGATGGGTGTTCCTGGTGCTGGTTGTGCTGATTTTGTCAGCAGGTATGTGGCAGTCGCTGTGCTTCAGTGGGATTCTTGTCTCTGCCATCAGCAAAGACTTCTCTGTAGTGGTCACTGGGAAGAGGAAACTGGAATGTGCTTGTGAAGATCAGTTAGCACTCAATTATCATCCCATGAAGCTTCATTGACACGCTCCTTGGAAGTTCAGGGTCTCTGTTAGGCTGATAGAGCCTGAGTATACACTTGGAGCTGCTCAGCTGCTGGTTGAGAAAGGGGTAGGAGGAGGGAAGCTGTTCTGGCACTGTTGGCTTCAGCTTTAAATTGTAGCTGTGGACATCTAACTGTTCTGACAGTCCTGGGATATAACACTTTCCTTAGCAGGATGGATTTGGGGCACAAGCCTGCTTGGGAAGCTATTGTGTCTAGTTAGACATAAAGCACTGGAGCAGGTTTGAGAGTCTGTTGGGTCTCCTTTTCCCTGAACACACACTCACACATAGGAACTGCTAGCAATGAGGGCACACGAATGGAAGGAGGGGTAGAAGAAGGCTGGACTCAAGGCTGGACTCCTTTTCCAGTGAGAGTGGGTCTCTCACTGGAAGTTGGCAGAAGAACTGTGCCATAGAAATATATAGAAACCCAAAGGAGAAAATGCATCTATAGTTTAAAAAAATATCCTAACATTTTCTTGTGTCTTTTGAGTATTGCTTAACCTCAACCCTAACTCATGTTCTAATAACTTTAGCTTCTGCCTCTAGTCAGTCAAAGGATAGCCTCCAAGAAACGTCATTTCACCTTAGAATGGCAAATTCCTGGCTAACCCTTGTTCAAGAGTTATTGAGGCCACACAGTGTTTTCTGAAGGTGAACTTTATCAAACCTTGCCAGAGAATACTCGTCAAGAGGGGTGTGTGTGTGTTGGTTTTGTTTTCTGTGCTTTCCAAATAAAAAGATGTTCAGATTGAGTGATTTTACTTACCTGTCCTAATACTATGGATGTCTGTTTTGGATTGGTCCTAAATCCCTGAAGCCACCATTAGGGCCATTGTCACATTGTGAAGTAAAAATGCTTTCTCTTGATGGTCTGAACTCATTTGATAAAAACTTGGATTGGTTCACTGCCGAAGTAGTGCAAAAACTTTTCCCTATAAAATTAATTTAGTATTTTAACTTAAATGATCTCTTAAAAAAAACATCAGGCTAAAGCACACAGGCTATTAAAGCTAGTCTGAGTGATGTTCACCCTAACTGAGTTTTTATTGTTAACATATTAACATGTTAACATTGTTAACAAAGCTGCTGCATGAGAATCCAGCTAGTGGTGTTACCAGCTAGAGCTCTGGTATGGTGCTTCAGAAGCAGTGGCATCTTCCCTTCTATGTACACAAGTATGGTAGGACTGATCCAAAGTACAAGGTCTGGATTGGTTTTAGTAATTAATCAAGAAGTTTGTTTTAAGGGAACTCACTAAAGAAAGCTGAAGATCATGTCTGTGCTAATAAGCCTGTGCATTAAGCCTCAGTTTGCAAGATAGGCATCTTGGTTAGAAAATGGGCTTGTTTATAGTCCAGTGAGTCAACACTCAACTTCATTCCACACTTGGTTCTACCTGGTGAATTAGTTTTAGAACAAATTTCAGGCTGTGAGAGTGGTGGTGCAGGGTTAGGGGTTGTGGGAACTTTTAATCTGGGTTTAACTCAGTCCTAGGTTTCCAAGCTGGCTCAAAATTTCAGTTTCATATAAAGGATTTGCATGCTTAGCAACTGAGGCATTAGCCAAATTAATGTTTCAGGGGCACCTTGCAGAAGTGTAGGAGCTTTTAGGAGCTCCCTGTCCACACCCACGCTGAACATCTGTTGTATGCAGGATATGTGATTGTGGCTGCTTGTTGATAGTTGAGACTTTTTCTTTGTGTGTGTTCTAAACAAAGCATAAGTGTTGGTCTGCTCTTTTGTAGAGATGAAGATGATCTAAATGATGTGACTTCTATGGCTGGGGTTAATCTCAGTGAGGAGAATGCCTACATTTTGACAGCAAACTCTGAGCTCATTGGCACAGTGATTCACTCTTGCACAGATGAACCATTTCTGTCTCCGGAAGCTCTTCAGAGTAAGATCTTGAACATAGGTGAGAACAAAGCACGCACAGCAGATATGTATGGATGTAGTGTTTCCTTGCCTCTTTCATCAGCCAGCCTCCAATCTTTGAAGAAGGACCTGGAACTATTATAACCTACCATCTCTTGTGTTTCTACCAAACAACACTGAGTTTTCACTTCCCCTTCTAGGAAACAACTGTCCTTTAAGGTTTTCTTTACAAGGAAACAGTGAAGCACAACCAGAAAAAAGAAATTGATGCCACTTAAACATGTGAGAAGTGAGCAACTTTCTTACTCTTAAACCTAACGAAGGACTTAACAACCATAAAGGTGCTAGCATCAAAACACTTAAATGTGTTTTTTTGTCTCAGCAGCTTCTAACTTGATGCATTACACTGACTTCCCTAACAGTTTTTGCATTCTTCTGTTCAGGTATATGTATCTATCAACTAACATTAGGAAGAAGTTTCAAACTTCCAATACACACAGAGCAGAGCTTTGTTTATGACTCCCTTCATGGAAAAAAACTTTTGTTAATTTTATATAAAAGAGATGTTGAAGCTGTTTGTCTGTATAATGAATAGTACTGTGGAATGTATGTTGAATGCCTGTGTTACAGGAAGTTTCTAATGTAGGTATAATTTCTTTTGAGCAAAAATAAGTGTTGCTTAGTAACGTTGTGTTATGTCAGAGCAGGGGCATGCAGTTGTGTAGCAGCACACTGGCCGGTCCCATCCTGTCAACAGCAAACTAACTCTATGCTTGTTGCTCAGCTCCTTGCTCGTGCCCTCTGCCCAGTACTTGCTGTACTGGAACACTGAGTTTTACAGCTGAGCATCCAGTGAAGCCTGAATGTACGGTCACAATTCTGTCACAGTGGCTTAACCACGCGTTCGCAAAGTCCTTGTGTTTCCACACACAACTGGTTCTTAGTCCAGAGTGAGCAGCCAGCCTGTGACAAGCACGTAACCTGCAAGTGCTACCTGTGACCTTGGTGCTCCTGCCTGGTCAGCCAGATGTGTCATCTCGAGCTGTGTGGAGCAGAGCAAATGCTGTGTTACTAGTGGCAAAGGGAAAATGCACATCAGACCTGGTGCCCAGAAGATGTTCTCAAAGTTGAGCAGAAGATGAATCAGTCATTTGTGGAATGTAGATACAAGGAAAAATAAAGAACTCTGCAAAAACCAAGAGAGTATTTCTAGAATAATTTGCTGGTTGTGGGTGTAAAGACATTGCGTTGAAAGATGGAAAATAGAAGTCTGGCTGTTTCATAGCTAGAATGGTAGTTGTTCAAATTAATAAAAATAATAATAATAGCAGTATCAATAATTCATGTCATAAATGATAAGTGCTTGTTTGCAAGGAAGGGAATGATACCAGAGAGTAGGGCAATTCAGAAAGTTAAGATGTCTGCTTTTGAACTGAGCCATCTTTGGATTAAGAAATGTGTATGTAGGGAGGTTTTGAGGTTTTGGGGGATTTTATTTGTCTTCGAGTTGGTGTTTCAGTAATCTGATAGTCTAGTGAGAAGCTGCAGAGGAAGTATTGGAAGGTGCTTGAGCAAAATGAGCTTCGCACTCAGTTAAGTTACAGGCCAGTGCTTACTGATCAAACAGGGGAGTGCTTCGCTTGTATCTGGGAAAACAGTCTAGGTTCTCCCTGCATTGCGAGATTGTCATTCATTTTCAGTTACAGTAGCAAAAGCAAATGAAATAGGTGATTAGTTTTTTTTTTTCAGTGCGCTGTTTATCCATTCTTAACACTTCGCTTGGCAGTAAATACTGAAATGGGTTTTGAAGGCGTGCTGTATACTGCATTGTAAAGTATTACAGCCGCTGTAAATGCAGTGCAGGGCAAGGAAGAGTGCTTCTGACAGGTGCAGCGTATGAGGCATGTGGAACTGGTGCCTGCTGTGCCCACCAGGGAAAAGCCGCAGCCGCCCAGGTGTCTCGGTGGAGCCGCGCTGAGTGATGGATGGTGTCAGCCATGGGAAGGCTTCTCCTTGGCAGCCCGCAGCCGCGGGAAGGTCGCAGAGGTGATGCCCAGCTCTGGGTGCAGGGCCAGCACAGCCTTGCCTGGAGCTGGCACCAGCCTCGGTCGCAGCTGCTGAGACGCTGCGATTCAGCAGCAACCCGGGAGGGAAGGTTGAAGGTGGCGGCAGGATGTGCCCGGCTGGACTGGAGTGCACGCTGTCCCAGCGGCTGCTGTGGCTCCCTTGGGTCTGGCTGCCCCTGTCGGTCGGCCAAGGCACTTTGGAGGGTCTCGTGTGCCTGGAGTGCGCTGCAGAACCCATTCCTGCTCGTCAAATAAATGTCATGAGTTGTTAACAAGCACGGTGTCAAGCAGGGCAAAATGTAATTCTGTATTTTTTTAATTACTGGAATTAACAGAATATGGCACTAATTTCTACAGCTACCGCTTCTCCCCCTCCCTGAACATGAAGCTTGATTTGTGTTCTTATTAACTTTGTCCTATAAATGACCTTGCAAGGAGAGTGGTTCTGGAGGCTAAGTGAAACAATGTCTATATTTTCTGAAGCTCCAGGCTAAGTTTTATTAATGTAATGTCTAAGATCTTTGAAGTTGTGACTTTACCAGGAAAATCATAATCTCCAAACCTTTATTCATAATGGGTATGACTTCCAGGGGGAACAGAATACCTGCTGTGCTAATTATTTCAATTATCAGCTACTACTAAAACACGTAATGGATTTTCTCTGCTTCCACAGGTAAAAGGCATGACATTATGGAACTTAACTCTGATGTTGTGAACTTGATCTCCCACGCTACACAGGAAAGATTACGAGGGCTCGTGGAAAAACTAACTGTAATTGCTCGGCACAGAGTATCAACCCACAAGGTAAAGGAAATCATTAGCAAGTTTTGCTCAGAGTTTTCCTGCTTTGCAGCCTTGAAGGTAAACCTCTTCCAAGTGTGGGCACATCACAGGCAACATTTGCCTTCTCAGTATCTACCAAAGGCTGGTTTTAGCTGCATCTAGCCCAGCATATTACTGTTCCATTTGATTTGTTGGACAGGTGCTCTTAAAACCCAGCATAAGACTGAATTGCATAGTTTTCTTCTCTTCCATAGCAGTGGTGGCTGTTATACAAAGTCTCTTACATGGTAAATGAAAAGCTCACTTTGAATGCTCTTGATGGTGGGTTGATTTAGGGACTTGTGTTTTCCTTGTGCATTTACTGTTGGTAGAATTGCAGTCAGTATTGGCTCAGTAAAAAGCCTTGGGAAACTGAATTGATTATTTTACTTCTGGAAAGTGCTCCATGAAGGCAGAGGACCTTTTCATCTTAAGATTTTTTTTGTCTTAAGTCTTTTTTTAGCTTCGTTCAATATAAAGTATATTGTGTCCCAGTGAGCTAGTATCCCTTAAGATGCTTGTATGGTGCAAATGGGAAGTGATAATTTACTGGCCAAACTAGCTCTTTTTTTTTTCTTTTGTCATTCAAGAGCAAGATACTAATCCTTACATCTTTTGATGTGAAGCTGTTTTAGGAAAAAAAAAGTGAGAAGCAAATGTATCTGTCAACTCTTAGTTTCCTGTTTGTTCAGGTTGAGTTTTTTTACAAGAATTTTATACTTAGTGAAATTTAACAAGAGCAACCAACTGATGGAATAGGAATTATTTTTGTACTGAACACTTTTTATTGGCTTTTCAGCACTGGGGTGGAAATAGTAAAGAAGAGCAACTATTTGGAAACTTCTGAGTATTTATGGTGTTTTCTGGAGCAGCAGGAGTATTCTGTTCCTTCCTGGAAGAAGATGTAATAGGAAAGAAAATCAATACAGAACAAGTAGAGTTTTGTATGAAAAGACTTCAGAAATCTGCACTTGTTGTATGTTGTTTTCTCCAAAAAGGGAGGTACTATTGAGCTTGTGAGCAAAAGTGAGGAGGAAGCTAAAGTCCAGAGTAACCAGTAGGAAATAGTGTCTTGCAGACACTAAGAACCTTAGAAGGAAATGGTTATGGACAGTAGGCTGGATAGGGCTAGTTTCTTTCTCATTGAACTAAAGCAATAGAAAAACAGGTTTTTGTCTGATTGAATTGCCAGAAGCAGTGATAAGATTATAAGATTGCAATAAGCTGGCTTTCTTTTCCTCTTTTCTCAATAGCAAAACAAACAAAAAAAATCAAAAGTAACGGGTACAGTAATCTTAGAGGCACAGATACCCTCTTTTGTCAGGAAGATGGTATTACGTGACAGAGGAGTGTCCTACAGGATTACCTTTGTGAGCAATGCTATTGTGAGAGATGCTGACAGGCTTTCAGGAATCTAAAGTTCAAGAAGAGAGCACTGCAGAGTGCTGGAGTCCCATTATGTATTAATATAGCCATTTATACAGCCCTGTATTCCATCTGCCCTGGTGCTTACCCCCTGTTCTCTTTTCCCTCGTGGCTTTTGATTGGTATCCCTGAACAATGTGGGCTACATCTATGTCAGTTAAATTCCCAGAGTCTTTCCAGGAGGGTTGGGTGGTTGCTCCATAAGGAGTTTTGTCCTGGCCTAGCTTCATTACAAAGAGACAGCAATGGGGGTAGTTGTGGTGAAACACCAAAGTAACTGTTGTTAGGATGGGAGTTGGTATAAAAAGGCCAGTAATTCATGGGATCATAGTCAGGAAACTCTTCTTCCCAGTTTGCTCAGCTCATGCCTAGCAGCTTTCATCTGATAGATAGGCCTGCAGAGAGAGTGAATTGGCAGGGCAAAAGCTTCATGCTATACCATCACGAAGACTTGTCAACTTTAGTCCTTTTTTTTGTTAAATTCAAGAGAAGAAACTATAATTGGAAGTCAGTGACTTAACTGGGATAAAACTGTGATGGTGGTCTCTTTATGTGAAGTAGGAATAGCCTCTCAGATGGTTGGGAGCTGCTTTCTGTGATGCAGCTCTTGTTGCAGCGCTCATACATAGAGCCTTCGGAAGACCATAAAGGGAAAGGGTTTTTATGTGGATTCATCCCAGCATGAAACAGCTGCCGTGCTCCTGTGGTTGGAGGCCCTGAGCTCATGGCTCCAAGAGGCATGGTGTGGTGCTGACCTATAAATGATGCTCCATGGAAACATTTTCCCCTTGTACAGTAGCACTGAAATGCCACAACACTAAACTGCATTATCTGTGGGGCCATGGGATGTGGGTGATAATGCTTCATCATAACAGCACTGGCTACAAGTCATGAACAGGGGCACAATGTGATGTTTTCTGTCTCAGCAATTCCCTGCTAAATGACCACAGAGAAGTTCATTGAGTAGGATAAAATACAACTGCAGTGTTCCTCTTCTAAAAATTCCTGAAATATGCTATCTTAAAACAGGTGATGAGCTGAAATACTGTTAAAGAAATAGATGCACCTATTTCTTGTCCCATATAAGCTCATGGTAGTGCATTGGGGAGCTTCTGTTTGAGAGTCTTACATTGCTGGTTGGTATAGGGTCATGGATTTGTCTTAAAATGTGTGAATATCTGGCTATTCCAAAGCGAAACATTTCTAAACTTTGGAAAAAATAATCTTCTGGTACTACAGCTTTCTTCTTTGTCCTTTTAAAAGGATTGTGGCATGGTGGTGGATTATTATAAACTGCTGCTTCAAAACAAGTTGTACTGATGTACTGAGAGTGACTCAGAAATAGCTTATGCTTTGTGGGGAGCAGTTAAAAAAGACTTGAGCAGTGACAGAAGAGGAGGGGAAAAGGTTTGTTGGGCCTTTTTGCAGAGCCACAGACACTGCTTAGGAAAGTCTCTTGTTGCAGTCTATGGTGTGTTTTGAGCCACAGTTGGTAATACATGAAAATGAGGTGGCTCATTGAAAAGGACCAAACATAATACCAGAAAAGGGATTGATTTCGTGCTCTGACTCAGTTGTGAAAATTCAGATCAGGAGACAACAGTGCTCCACAAGAAAACTTCTACTTTCCTTCCATCTTTTCATAGTGCACAGCTGGTTGTGAGAAGAAGAGTCTGAGTATAGTATCCTTGAAAACTAAAAACTGCGTAACTGAAGTAATGGATAGTCCATATACTTAACATATAACCTTGCCTAATCCTGTGCTTCTTTTAGAATAGTTGTATGTCAGAATTGTTTCCTTACAATGTGAGACTGGTGTAAGATAGAACGAAGAGACGCTGAAAGTGCATGGTGGTTTTGGCTGATAAATGCCCCAGGATAAATTTCTCAGGGAAAAAAAAGCAAGTTCACAAAGTAACAGAGAAAGAAGACAGCTGTAGGACATGCACTAAAAAGTGGTACAAACAGGTGGCACAGACATGCCTCATCTAGAATGGGCTCCCTGTCTTGTGTTGCCTAATTGCCATCTGGCCAATGCATGCTCAAGAAGTCTGTCTTTGGAAAAGCAGAGTAAAACCAAGCTTTTCATTGCCAGTTCACCATGTTTTGGATCTTTTCTTTCTCTGCCTTTCTGAGCTAAAGTAAATGTCAACTCAGGCTTTCCAGTGGGGGCAAAAATAGAACATAAAATAAACTATTGATTGCTAATCTTGAGACCAAAAGGACCTCAGTCCTGTTTGACTAAAACTAATTATTAGTATTCACTGGCCCAGCTTTGTACAGGTGGCTGGACCAGATGACTTCCCTAGTTACCTTTCAACGTAAGCTATCCTGGGACTTGAAAGATTCACTGAGGCAAAAATACCTATTCTTAAAGCTATAATAAATCAGATATTATATATTTCACCTTATTCACCTCTAAGATTCGTTATAACTGGTTCTAGACCATCCCTCCCAATACATAAATCATCTTTTTGGAAATACCAGATGATGCTTGTTTGAACTTCTGCATTAAATGGCTGAAACTAGAACACAAAGCACTAGAAATTTATAATGTCAAATTCTAATTTTTTTTTCTTTTCAAAGCAGAAAAGATATTATGCCCTGCTGCTTTGCAGTCCATTTTTCTTTCCTGACATGTTTACTGTTATAAGTTGGTGGTTTAAAAGAAAATTTCTTTAGTCTAAGGTTAGGGAAGACTTCTGTTACTGTAGTCCGTATAGACTGGATGTTTTTAATGTCTAAGATCTTTGAAGTTGTCTTACTAGTCACAGACACCTGGAAACATGCTTCAGTGGAGAGGAGACATGTAAATAACTACCTATCACCTAAAGTCTTTATAAAACAGCCCACACTTTTCAGCTTTGAAAAATAGTGTTGTTCTTCTCAGATTGTTCCCATTAGGTTTATGAGCTCCTGGTTGTCTATAACAAAGTTCTTTTTTCAGGGCAGTGATATGTACATCGTATGTAGTGACACCAGAGCACAACTGAGATTTCTTGAGAAGCTTGATCACCTAGAAAAGCAGAGAAAAGATGAAGAGGAGCGTGAAATGTTGCTTCGAGCAGCCAAGGTAAGACTCTTGAATTTCCAAGGAAGTAGTCATGTCCTCCAGATTGGTGACCATCTTCTGGTTTCTCCTTCTTCTGCTTTAAATGTAGTAACCATTAATTCTGTCCTTGAAAATCTATGGTGTTTAGGACAATTGAGGCTATACAGAAAAATATTTAACCTATTTACATTTTTGCAAAAGTCCACAAGAGTTCTTTGAAATGTGTGGTGGGTGAACTACTTTTTTGAGATTATTTCTACTGGTCAAAATGGAGTAAAAATCTATAAATGCCCTTCCTGTATCTCCTTTTTCTTTGAAACAGAAGCCTGGTGAGATCTACCACCTTTGCAGGTGTATTTGTTTTCTGTTTTCAGAGGGCTAGCCTTGGAGCTGGTATCACAGCATCCATGAACTCCTGATGGAGCTGCTGCTAGTACAGAATAAGTTTCTTCTCTCTTCCTTCCCCTCAGGAAGAGGAGGGAAAACAACCTAGGACAGTAGATGTTGCTTCATCAGCTGTGACTTGACCATCTTCTGTTGATTCTTTTCTTTTGGTTTTGTTTCAAACCAAATTCTGGAGCTGCTTGGGTGGAAACCTAATCTAGAGTTGAACGAACAGTGTTGTGCTTGCATGAGTAGAACTCCCTTTCTTTCCTATACTTCCTGTCCTTTTTAAGTGTCTGCTGCTGACATGAACAACATCATGCCTAGACTGGACCTGACTGACAGTGTTAGCATCATTTTCAGTTAAATCTTGCCTCTGGCTAGAGCAGAGGCAGCCGGCCCAGATGAGGAGGGGTGTGCACGTATGTGCGTGGAGGGGGATGGAAGCCAGTCTGGATTGAGGCATTCAGCCCTGGAGCTAAATCTTTCAATCACCAGAGAAAACTGTCATTTTTTTAAATATTTAACAGATAGGATAGTGTTTGGACTCCAGTAATTTCTATTCAATCTTTTTCTTCTTCCTTTGGTAGAGCCGTTCCAATAAAGAAGATCCAGAGCAACTGCGGTTAAAGCAGAAAGCAAAAGAGGTAGGAGTTTCCAGTTACCATGCTTGCCTTTGTGTGTTGAGAGAAGGTTGGCAGCCCTGTCCTGGCAATTAGGTCAGGGTTTATTTTGCTGCTGCATACCATTTGCAGAGGCCTTGGGGAAGGACAGGAACTGCCACAGGCAAGGGCAGTGCTTCAAATGAGGTCAATGAATTATGAGCTCTCTTTTTTTAACATTTTATTTTTGCAGTTTCAGTCCTGTCTCGAAACAGTCCTTTGTAAACTGCAGCAGTACACTTGGTAGGAATATAATGTGGGATTAGAAAAAAAAAAAAAAAAGAAACTTTGAGATTTAGCATCTGGGACTGTACAATAGGCTACATTTTTCCAGGGTAATTGTTCGTTTTGTAAATCTGATACTGCTTATAATTCTTTGGCTGGGAGGCGGTACTGGGATTTAGTTTTAAATGGAAAACGCCTCTGGCTTTTAATTTTCTGGGCCCAGCAGTTTTCTGTTCTGGAATGGAGCTTGGAGGCTTGGCAGCCCTGTCCTGGCAATTCAGGGTTTATTTTGCTGCTGCAGGAAAACAGGAACTGCCACAGGCAAGGGCAGTGCTTCAAATGAGGTCAATGAATTATGAGTTTATTTTTGCAGTTTCAGTCCTGTCTCGAAACAGTCCTTTGTAAACTGCAGCAGTACACTTGGTAGGAATATAATGTGGGATTAGAAAAAAAAAAAAAGAAACTTTGAGATTTAGCATCTGGGACTGTACAATAGGCTACATTTTTCCAGGGTAATTGTTCGTTTTGTAAATCTGATACTGCTTATAATTCTTTGGCTGGGAGGCGGTACTGGGATTTAGTTTTAAATGGAAAACGCCTCTGGCTTTTAATTTTCTGGGCCCAGCAGTTTTCTGTTCTGGAATGGAGCCCTTGTTTCACACAGTTCATGTTTAGCTGCAGGGGTTTTAGTTTATAGCTTAGACTGGTTAAGCTTTTACTCCCAGAGGCCTCTGCATAGCAACTGTAGAAATCAACAAATAAGTTCATTTATGTCTGCAGCCTCCTCTCAGTAGCTGACTTTTTACATTTCCCAATATCCATTTCCTGACTTTTCTAGCCTGAGAGAAAAAAGCTCCACTAATTGGAGCTTATTTTAATTGAGCCTTAATATTGGATCTCACTGGAGTTGCCCCCAGAGCTACTGGGAACAGAATGAAATGAAAGTACCTAAGGTTGAAGATGTGTGTGCGTGTGTATGTGTGTGTGAAATTTTTCACTTGACCTACAGATTCTTGTCCCTGCTGAATAAATCATCAAGCCTGTTCACATTTCTGATTAAGGATCTGACAGCAGACGATAATAAAGACAATTGAGGTGTGAGACGTGTGATACAGAGCTGAAGAAATTGGTTTCTATAGTTACTTGACTGATTTCATGCAATTTTTAAGGATCTTTGTGCTAAATGAGGGTGATTTTCTGAGCAACCTTTTTCCTTAACTGTGCCTCTTGAACTATGAAATTTGTTGTTGCTTAACATTGCTGCACTTGGCTCCTAGGTGCCAGCAGCAGCAGGTTATTTATGAATGCTTTAAAGGCCCTTATTGTTTGGATTAATGTAGGAGCCCAGGCAAAACAAATGGAAATCCAGTAAAATAGTATTTGAATCAATGCTCTGGATTTGCACCACAGTAGATGAAATTTGTAAAATGAGAAAGAAGAAACTTGCTTTACTATCTATCTTTTAATTCTTTGTTTCTGCTTACAATTCTTTCTTCATTGCTACAATCTGTGAGTACAAAGTTGCCCTAAAGCCCTTCCCAGTTTGCCTCTAGTGCCACCAGGATCAACAATCAGTGGGTGATGCTAATCTGTCTTGTTTTGTAGGTGACTTTACCTCTGCATCATCTGATTGTTTCTAGATGTACTTTCTTTTAATAAAGACTGCAAAGTAATTCATTTATGCAGCTTCTTTTCTCTTGTTTTCTGAACAATAATGTGTAAAATCGTTAAAAGTATTCTGTGCTTTGCATATTTAGAACACGAAGGTTAGATTCAGTCATATTTTTCATGAGATCTCTTAAAAGTGGCATAGTAGCATACAAAAAAATGAGCAAGCAGAGCAGGGAAGGCATATAACTTTAGTGCTTGGTGCTCTAATATGTCTTGAATTCCCCTCCTTCAGTGCATCTCATCTTGTGCCAGACTAACACAACCTGCATTGCTCTTTGTCCTGTGTGTTTCTCCATGCTGTGCTGCTCCCAGAATGACAGTCTCCAGCTGCTCTACCAAAAGAAGAGGAGGCAGATGTGCCTCTTGGGGCAGCACAGATCTTTGTGTTGGTATTCACTTCCCTCTGTCCTGCTGCTTTGTTCTCCAGAGAATGAGGCAGCCAGAAGCTTCTCCAAGTTTCACATGGAGAATGGGGACACCCACCTTCTGTGCCAGTGGTGCTGTTTCATCTGGGACCATCTCAAGATGGAGAGTGGAAATGAGAGCACATGCAGCTGGAAAAAATTAGCACTTTATTGACAGTTTGGAGAAAACTGGTCAGCACACATTTGCATTGAAAAAAACGCAAGCTTGAATAGGACTGGAATAAGAGCAAAATAAAAATCAGCAAATGTCCTAAGACTAAAACTGGTAACACAGAAGCATGGTGTACAGTGGGATGAAGGCTTGAAATGGCTTATCCTTGTCTGTGGGTCTTGCCATGTTGTGGTTATAGTCTGCTCCTGAGGAACCAGACTTGGAAACTTTGATGCCCCTGTCAGATGGATTCAGATCCTTTCCAGGTCCCTGCAGTCAAGTATCTGCTGGAAAGCTGATCTGATTGTCTGCTTATAGTTCTTTAAGAATTAATATGGACCTGCATTCCTCAAAGCTGTCTTTTGTATGTTGATGGTGACCCCCTGGGAGAAGGAAGAGGGTGTGGAGTAATGGCACTGTAGCATGTTCTAAAGCAAAGTTTCCCAAAATGCAGGGTGTACATCCTGACAATGAATACTTATAAATCCAGGATGTGCTGTCATCCAGTAGCTGGAAGCAACATCTTAACATTGCTGGAAGTACATCCAGAGACTCTGCAGTGGATTCTTTTATCCAAAAGGCTATACATAATTGCTGTGACCTTTTCATCCCTTTTTGCATGACCTATTGCCTCAAACTTCCCCTATGCTAAGTCATTTACTTTCCTATATTCTTAGCCTATGTAGTTTGCCTTGAATTAAGTCTGTATTTATTTCCCTCTTTCACCTGTTTCAGCAGATTTTAATACCTATGGAAAGTGCACATTCCTTCTGAGACAGCTGCAAGGCTTGCCCCAAGCTGCTGCTTTGTGCACTCAAGAATTTTGTCCTTGCTCTCCTCACAGACCAGCTCTTTGTGCAGTGGCGTTCCTGCAGTCTGGGTAAATTACCCCTGTTTTTCATTCTGCTTTATCTGCCTCTTCAGGCTCAGAGGATGCAGCCCTCTCACTGTCCGTGATGTTTGCACTATTAAACCCCGACTTTTTTTAGGTGGCTTCTGCTATTTCCTGTTCTACTTTCCACAATGCTTCCAGTTACAAAGAAAATGTTCAGTCAGTGTGATCCTTGTTGCTGTATTTATAGTTTATCTGTGGCTTCTTCCCTTTCCTGAAATGAGCTTTTCTAAATTGGGTAGGTGTAGGATACTGTCAAATGTGCAAGCCACCCATATGAACAGTTCATCGCAGAAGACCTGTAAAAATGTCAATATTAAAAAATGTGTGCTATAATTCTAAATACAAACTCTGATCCCTTAGAATTGTTTAGTTTGGAAAAGACCTCTAAGATCATTGAGCCCAACTGTTAACCCAGCACTGCCAAGTCTTGGGCCATCACTAAACCATATTCCTAAGTGCCACATCTAAATATTTTTTAGACCCCTTCCAAGGATGGTGACTCAACTACTTCCTAGGACAGCCTGTTCAAACACTTGACACCCTTTTGGTGAAGGAATTTTCCCAATTTCTTTGTACTCCTGTCCATCCTCTTCAAAAGTGAGTGCTTTTGTAGTACAGCTTCAGGAAGCTTAAGGCTGAGCCTGGGCAAACCTTTCAGAACGTATCTGGGCAAGATACCTGCTTGGTGTTGAGCAGGTGAAGAGGTATTTTACTGAGAGCATCCTTGCTTATTTCCATAGTATCCTTTATCCCTGCTCTTACCTTGTGTCACCTTGGGGCGCCTGTCAGTGCATAAAGGGGAGCAGCTGGATTTTGAGCTAGGGGAGGAGTGTGTAGAGCAAGCACCTGAGGACAGCAGATCTGCCTGCCCCATTCTTTGCTCTCTCAGCAGAGAGTCTGTTCACTTGGGATTGCACAGATCTTCCCACTTCTTGTTCCTGCCTGCTTGATGCACTCGTGCATTTTTTGACACAGATACAAGATGGCAGTAGATGAGATGCTGAGAAAATTCAATAACTTTAGTATCAACTGACTGGGAGGAAAATGGCAAACCCTAGGGTTTTTGTGGAGACAAAACAACCCCTGTAGAAAACATCAAAAGAGCCAGCATGATTCCAGTGCATTCTTGGTCTTATATAGTAATGACTGAATTTTAGTTCTTCTTTAGTACCTTCAACAATTACCATCTTTTTTTCCTCTTTCATATAACCTTCTAACTCCCTTATTTCCTCTCACACTCTCAGGTAACAAGTTGCTGTAACTTGATTCTTTGCTGTTTGCCCTACCATCTCCAACTCAAATTTTCAAGCTGTTTATTTTCTTTTTCCTCTTGTGCTGGTTCTCTGCGTAGTCTTCTGGACCCAATGGTTCAAGTTATTTAAGACCACTCTTGTGGCAGGGCAGAAGTTAAGCATAACCTCTCAAAAAAGCAAGTACATGTTGCTGCAAACAAAACAAGGCCTCATTGTTATCAATTGGCTTTTTTATGAACCTTCAGTGGCAGCCTAAGAGCTTCTACCTAATTACCTGATTTATATTATCTTTATTGTTCTGTAGTGTTTCTTACCTGCTTCTGCATGTTTTGAAAAACAAGAAAACCAAACCATGATAATCAGACATACATTTAATTAGCTGCAATGTAGCCTTACAAATTACAAAGGGCGATCATCAGCGATTTGGTGTGTTACAAGTCTTGTAGAAAGTCAGGAATAGAAATTTGATGACGCATTGGATTATTGGGCGAGCTACAAAGCAAACCAAATGCCTGTTTGTGACACTCATATTGGTGTTTTGAAGGAATGTAAAAAATGAGCAGCTGAGACACTGCATCTAATACCCTAAAACCATCTGCCTGAAAGATGGCAACAACTATCTTCAGTGAAAAGCAGCCCCCCCACAAAACTCCATTAAGAGTGTTCTTGGATTTACAAATAGCCTTTTCAGTTTGTCTGAGAGACAGAGAATGAACATAAAACTGGTTGTAAGTATGGCCTTGGATTAGAAATTTGCTAACAGAAGAAACTTAAGGGCTGAAAGTACAAAAAGAAAATGATAATGAAAATCCAGAGTTGTCTGCCAAGAAGAGTTGGGTGGACTGAATGATGAGATGGATAAACCTGCCTGCTGATGGTCATTGAACAGTCTTCTCCTAAGTGATAGCATCTGAAACAAAACCTGTGGAACATGTTGTTTTGCTGTGGGTCCTGTAGTCTTGTTTCTTGTCCTTGCAGCAAAATTAGGCTACGTAGGGTCTGAAAGACACAGAGAGCTTGTTGGTGGATGCTGGACACCCAAGAACTTCCCTGGGCCTCCAAGTAAGGCAAGCTGATGGGACTGTACAGGGGAAGTGTCCCAGAAAACACAGAAATGTATCAATAATGGTTAAGCAAACAAAAAAACAGGTAAAAGGAAATACACACTCCAACACATTGGAAATTCTTAGCAAGAGTGGACAAAATAAGGGGTCAGGAAGTCAACTGTGCCTGGATTTTTTCCTTGTGTGGAGTTAATTATCTATTAGAAAATATCAACTCAAAATACCATTTTTTCCCCTCCTCCTATGGGTAGATTACTTTGTGGGTATCCTGGAAAAATGTTCTGTTGTTCTCCAAAACATTTAATCGCAACCTTTTAGGCAGGCAAAGCACCTGGTCTTGGGGCACACAGCCACGGTAGGGCTTGTCCTGCCACAGAAGCAGCTGTGTGGGATATTAACCTGAAAGAAATCTACACTGCTAAACACAGCTCTATTATAAGTCAGGGCTGCATTTCAAACCAGTGCATGCTATTCTGCCTTTCTGCTGTTAAATCTAAATTACAACAGAGGGAAAAGTCAGTGGAAACTAATTGTATGGCTAATTAAAACAGTTTGAAAGGAAGCAATTGCAAGAAGAGAAATTGCATTATAGGCAAGAGGAGAGGATGGTAAATGTTTAAATATGCAGCCTCCAAGTGTCAGTTTTCCTCAGAGAATGTCCCCCATATGAGAAGTCTGCTATTCAGCCGTGTTCAACCTGTAGGGCAGAAAATTTTGTATAGGAAAGGTGGAGGCTGGAGGCAGTAATGCTCATTGAGCTTTATGACAACCAGTGTGAGAGGCTTGGGATTGAAAGCAGATTTTAAGGTTTATTTTTCATTTTCTTCTCAAGTTCCTTAAAATGCTTAAAGGGAATGTGAAAAAAAATTGCAGTTCTTTCTTCCAAAGACAATGAAGAGAGAAGTGACTGAGAGCAGTAGACAACTTTCAAAGCACTAAACAGAGCACATAATGAAACCCAGTGAAACCTTGCTTGAAAAAGCTGGTCAGAAAGAGAGAATGGACACAAAAAAGAAAAAAGTCATTTCAGTGGAATAAGTGGACCCATTAAAAAGGTACCTCAGTATTTAGTTCTTTAAAAATACACAGTAAAGGGCAGTAAAAGGCTCAGAGGGGTCCTGAGGTTTCTCTTTCACAGATGCAAGCTAGAAAAGGTCGACATTGAAATTTGGTCACAGTTTCTTTGACTTTTACTATTTGTTAATTTATTGTTTAGTTTCTTTATTGAGGGAGCTGATAGGATTGGGAGCTTCTGTCTCTTTTGTATGCCTATATTCCTTTCTTTCCCCCCACCGCCCCCCGCAAGTCTTATAAAAATTCTTGTTCATCTACTTTAGTGCTTTTATTACTCCTGATGTACTTATTGCTGGATAGCACACATAACCCTTAGGCATACATTAAGTTGTCTTCAGCCTTCCCTGGTTTCCTTTCCTGCCAGTTCTTCTGTTAGTTTAAATATTTATTTAATCTGTCCTGTACTCCATCTGCCTGTAATGTCATATGTGGAGACATCCCCACTTTTTACTTAATATTAAACCCAGTATCTTGTACATGTACTTTTAAGTCTTTCTCTTATATTAATTATAACCAAGTCCAGAATTGTGGTGTTTAGCCACATCTGTCTTGCCAGCATTTTTTATGAGCTCATTTACATCCATGGGGCTGTATTTATTTGTTATTGCATTGCCAAGACAATTTTTTGGCTTTTTTTTTCCCCAGGCATAAGTTCCTAGTGTTCAAATGAAGAGAGGTTTCTTTTCTCTGCTCCTCAGATTTGTTTCCTAGTACTTTGTGTATTGAATGCCTGCAGAAGCAGACAGTGGTATGACTTTCTCATGCCAGCATGATGCTGGCATGTCATCTGCTGGACAAGGGCTGCCTGTCTGGCTTTTCTTTAACCTCAGTCCTGTTACTGCTCTGTGAGCCCTGGCTAAGAGAGGTGATCTCGTCTCTACCTGTAGAAAAACCTTCCCTGGTAAAACCATTTTTTGAGGATCTAGAGAGCAAGTGTTTCATGTACTTTGTCCTCTATGGAAGCTTATATCAAATATCTGAATCCTGTCCTGGGGACTTTGTGACCAGACACAAAGACTTTAATCTACTCTTTTTCCAAGGTGAACTTGTATTCAGCTAGATAACACTCTTTTTTTCCCCCACCTTTCATATTACAGCCACCCTCTGCTGTACACATCATGGATTAGCTGCTGTGAATTAGTTTACTTTATTTGTAGCAGTGTATTCTTTTCATCAGTTGTGTTTAAGGGATTCTTTCTCTTTAGGGAAAGCCTTAAGATTTGCATAACTTGCATTATTGAAGCTCTGATAAGGCAGGCAACCACATTATCATGTAGCTCGTAACCAAAAGGGTTTAAAACCAATCTGCAGTATTGCTTTAAGTAAAAGTTTCAGCATCTCATAGCTGAAGTACTTCTAGTCTTCTTATACAACTTGAAATTTATTTTTTAATATTGAAGTGCCTCAAAAATGTCACTGGTGTTACAGTAAAAATAGATTTTGCGTATTTTTCTGAAATGTGGTGTATGAGACGTGAGAGAGTTTCTGTGAGCAGGAAAAAAATACTTTTCTCAGAGGATTGAGTGAAGAACAGAGAGGTCAATTTTAAAACCTTTCATTCTGTGTGATTACAGCCATGCTGCAAATGCCATTTCACTATAAGGAAGGACTTTAAAACGTACCTTATTTCCTGATTTCTGCTGCAGGTCAGATTAACTAAAATGGTTATTGTGTCACCCTAGAGATTCCTGCTTGCTGCAAGACCAGACTTTAAACCCTATTTTTATTATTAAAAAGGCCAGCAGCAACAAAGACTATTTTACAAGTTCTGAGACGTTTTCATAGCAATTTGATCTTTATACACAGGTTTTTAGAACTCTTTGTACTGCAATTTTTAGCATATGTGAAATTGGAAAGGGGGGAAGGAAGCATGAACATTCATTTGTCACTTGCCTGGAACCCATCCCCTCTTATTGCCCTTGGGGAATGAATTTTGAATAGAGCACGTATTGGGTTCTTGTGTTGTGATGGAAGAGCAGCATCTTTCAGCAGAGGAAGTAGGATAGGTTGAGGGGCAGCCTGCTAGTTTGGGAGCCCAACATATGGGGCAGCTCCCCTCTGCTCCTCTGGAATTACCATCACAGAATTCAGTCTTCAAGAAAGAAGATCAATCTGTTGTCAAGATGAGTATGATGGTATGATTTCAGCTGGGTGTGACAGTTCTCTTTGTATCCTGTTGTACTCAAAGACACCAATGTTAATAAAACTGGCCTCTAGAAGGGAAACCATGCAGCTTCTCTATGTTGTATTTTAATAAAGTGGATCTACTACTTTTACCGCCCCTTATGCAGTGATCTTTCTTCTCTAACTTATGTGCCACAAAACTAACCATTAAAGATTTGACTCCACACAGTCACCTCTTGCTCTTTCCTAATCTTGTTTAGGAAAATCTGGCAGTAGTTAGCCAGCCAGTATCCTCAGGTATCTCTTGACATTATCTGCCTGTCTTCTCCTTATCCTGTGCTTTTAACTGCTCACACAATGTTTAGACATTTAATCTGCAATTTTTAATGGAACAAAACTTGATGAAAAGATGATTTTGCTGGCTTCAGCAGGGTAATTTGGATGCCTGCCCATATCGCTTAACAGGGATCTGTTGAGTCCATTATAGAAATTGAGTGTTTAAATTCATTTGTCTTAATTATGTTCTCAGAAAAGTCCCTGAGATGTGTAGAATGCAACAAGACTATGATTTTTTTTCTTCTTTTGCTTCAAACCCTGGTGAGATTCTTTATGATTTGAAAAATCTTTTGACTAGCTAGGATGTGAAAAATGTATTGGAGAGAGCAGATGTTGGTAATGATGTATGATTCCACATTGTCTTGGAAACTGTCTAGTTGAAGATGCATCAGTTCTGTTTCTAGAAAGCACATGTTTTTTTAAACAGTCTCCCAAGTGTCATCCTCTCCTTTGTTACTTCTGGCAGCACTGCCCTCCAGCAGCATAGCTCCCTCCTGCAGTGTGTCAGTGCCAGCAGCACGCTCGGTCCGCTGGAATTCCGTGGGATAAATGGTGATGGTGCAAGGCACTGCCCAGTCCTCAACCAGAGCAGCATCCTGATGCTCCACCAAGAGAGCCTCAATTTGTCCCGTCCCCTCCACCCCATGCTGATGCCAACCCAAAGCCCTCTTGGTATTTAATTAGTCGCCTTCTGTCCTCACACTTGACCATGGCTGTCCATCAACAGCAGCTGTGAAAAGGAGAGAGGGGCTTATTTCAATGCTGCTTCAAGCCAGAGGTGTTCAGCACCCACACGTTTTTGACAAGTCTAACTGCAGTAATGCTGGTTGGTGTGTGTTTTGTAGGGTTGAGAGGGAAAGGGGATGTGTTTTCCAGTGGTTCCCAGGGATGGAAGCACACGGTTAGACTAATAAAGGCTTTTGGTTTGTTTTGCTGTGTCTTAAGTTTCATGGTTTTAAAAGTAGTTTTACTTTGAGTGTCACGGTTCCTAAATTAAAGAAAATCATCTTTCCCCTTCTGGTTTTCTTTTTCACTGGAGCCTTTAGGGTTTAATCTTTCCCCAGAGGGGTGCTGTGTGCATGGCATGTTGCAATGCCCCTTCTCGTGGCAAGAAGACTGTGGTGTGCCTGTGACCATTGTGGTGACAAAACTGCAGTGCTGGCAGGAAGGAGTGCTTTACTTCTGCAGGGATGCTCCATTAGCTGCCTGTAAGGAGGAGTGGCTCCAGGTGTTGGAGGCCTGGGCACCTGAGGCTGGAAGTCAGCACCTGCCTCTGCCAAAAATCTCAGCATTTTATTGCTGAGATTTAACGCTTACTCTAAGCATTTTATTGCTCCTGCCTCAATCTTTCACAGTTTGCAAAGTTTCAAATTTTACTTTTAATTTATTTTCACTTTCCCCCATTTCTTATTGGCTGAAGTGTGTTACTGAATATAAAGATAAGAGATTTAATCTATATATAAGATTAAAGGAAAATTTATCCTAAACATTTTATGCTAGCAAGCTGGATGGAGTTAACCTCAGACAATTGCAGAATACTAGTAGTTTGAAAGTTCATAGTGTGTAAAGTATTCTTGAAAGCAATCTTGTATATTTGGATTAAAAAAAGCTGACTGAATTGAGTAAATTTTGATAAATAAGGTTTTAATTGTGTACACTGCACACAAAAGCAAGAATTGTGTGTGTGGTAAGTGAATGATGGTGTCTAGCTTTGAAGAAATACTACTTTGTGAAGAAGTACTACTATAATAAAAACCTATGTTGGGTGATCAAAGATGACTTGCAAATAGGGCTGTTTTCAAAACTGAAACATACAACCCCCAAAAAACTTCATTCTCAACATATTTGTTAAAATCCTCACTTTCCCTGATTTCTGCTGAAAAACCTTGAGCAGTTTCATTCTTCTGGGGAACATTGTCCTTTTAGGAATCTTGCCCTGAAATACTGTTTTTATTTAAATAGCCTAGTTGCTGCAGTACCTGATGGGAAGCTGCCACCATCACTGAAGTCTACTTATATGATGTAAAATAAGGCTTGTAACGCCACCCACCCAGAAACCACCCAGCCAAAAGCTCTCTTCCCCCAAACACTCCCCATGAGCCCCAAAATATTTTGTTGTTGTGGATTCTTCTTTATTTAAGTGGTAGCAAGCAGGGAACTTAACACCATGTAGGGGCTGCAGTTATCAGCTGTTCTTCTCCTCTCCAAGTGGGATCTCTTGAGAGCTGAAAAGCAGCCAAAATCATAGAGTGTTGCAGGCTTGGTCAGCAGGATATCTGTATTGACTGGGTGAGGAAGTCCAGTTAATTCACTGGGTTTGTGATGGGGGAGTGGAGGAGTTTTGGGTGCTTTCCTGCCCATGGTATGGTTGTACTTCAGTTTTTTTAAGACATGCACACACATCCATGCAGAGAATCCCCATCTAAGTCCTGGGAATGGGGAGGACATGGGCTGCAGAGCTATCTATACTTGTTGCAGGTCAGACCATCCCTGGGCTGACATCACCTAGAGGTTTATGTTTGGAAAACCTTCCTTCTCCACCCATGCTCCAAGTTGGACAGCTGGTGGATCTGGAAGCAGTGTGGTTGTATTAGTGAGGAGGCTGATCTATCAGCATACTTGACTGGGTTGAGCTCCAGAGCAGCTGGCATCAATAATTATTGAATACAATGTATCTCAAAATACAAGAATAAAACTTTTCTTTTTTAAATTTTATTTTAATGCTCTTTACTGTGAGTTTCTATCCCATCCCAAATTTACCTAACCCAGGTGAAGGTTGTTTCTAATGATTTCTTAGTGTTCAACAGTTTTGGAGGTGAGTGAAAATAAACATGCAGTGTATCTCTACCTTGCTTCAGATGTTCTTGAACATTCAAATATGTACTGGGAAAAGAAAGACTAGCAGTCAAATAGTAGCATCCTGTTAAATTGGGTAGTACAGTGTTTCACAAAGGCAATATTAAGTGCTGAGTTCAGGTGATAGGGCAAATTGGGTATCTTGCTTGTGCGGTCAGGAATTGAGATTTTGAAATAAGACTAAAACCAGGTCACGTAGCCTGGTAACTTCAATTTTTAATACTAATCCAGCTTCATAAACCAGTTCAGACCAAGAGTTTCCATTAACCAGAAACAACAAACCTTGTCAGAAGTGACCAGAAAGAGGGGAGAGATGCTGTGAAGCACATTGTTTCTATAGGAGCTACAGAGCCGTCTGAAAGAGCTCTAAAAAGAACCTTTAACATAATGTGTATCATAATTAATGTACGTGTTTTCTTTTTAAATTAGATGCAACAGCTGGAATTAGCACAGATGCAACAAAGAGAAGCCAACCTCACAGCTTTGGCAGCCATTGGACCAAGGAAGAAAAGACCATTGGATTCATTGAACTTTGGATCTGGGCTCGAGGTACAGACCTGTCTTCTAATGACTTGCATGGTGTTACATCTTCATACTCAATTACATTTATCTTTCCCTGTAGGAAGTGTGAATTCTCTCACACAAAATGGTTTGTTGCATTCTGTAAGAAACCTAGTTTGTGTGTTAGGTGCTTGAAAGGATTGTTTCTGGTAAATTTGATGGGAGTGTGAAATTCTGTGCTAAAGGAAAGACTGTGCATAAGAGCGCTGTGTGTAAAGGACTAAATGAAATGATGACTCAGAGAAATTCCCATCTATAGTGGAGGGTAACCAAGCTGTGGTGGCCTTCCACAGTGGGTAATTGCCATGGCCCCTCAGGTGAACTCTCAGTTCCTGGCTTGGATGGCTTTTGAAATGGTTCTTGATTTGACATTTTACTGTGGACCTTAATCCACGCACAATGCATAGGGACTCTTCTCAAATATTCTGTGAATTCACCTTGGCTAGGTGTTCCCAAAAAGCAGTAAATAAGTCAGTAAAGCAAGACCATTCACTTCCTGGAATGAGCCAGATTGTCTTCTATGGCTCACGTTGGATACTGAAAGTGCTTTTAACGAACCCTTTCTGAGCAAATCTCTCAATGTGCTGAAGAGTAACTGTTCCTGGTACCTGGGAAGCTTTTGTGGCTGCAGAAGTCCTGAGGAGACTTCTGTTAGAGGTCATCATTTTTGCTGGAGATGGGAGAAATTGGTGTTACAGCCAGTTTTGCCCCTCTATCATGAAGCCTCAGTATTGCTCAGGTGAAAGGCTGGTTGGCCTGACATAATCACAACAATCAGGAGCCTGGAAAGTAACTCTTGTGTGGAGGCAGTGGTGGTAAAGTTGTCCTTTCTGATGAACCTTAAGTATTTTTCATTCTTGTTTTCTGGGAAGCTTAAATAGATAGTAGGATTGAAAATACTCTGTCATTTTAGCATAGCAAAGTCTGGGAGGACCTTGTCCTCCGTTATTTGCATTGTAACTGAGATAGTGGTGGCAACTGTCCCATGGTTTTTTCTTCATCTGGACTGTGACAAGAGGCCTCACTAAGCAGGTGAGATAGACTTATTTCAGCGACTTTTTAACTTATTTTTTCCCTGACATGGATACAGAATTAGGTCTTTGAATACTTCCTGTTAACCACAAGTGAAGGGAAGCAATCTTTCTCTAAACAAGCTGCAAAAGCAGTGTTCACAGCTTTTGAGCAGCTTTTCTTCTCTTCTTTGAAGTTTTTTAATGCACTTTCACATGAAGCTAAATGTATGGTTATTTTTTTTAATACCACTGGAAAAACTTGAAAAAAATCAGTCTAGCACAAGAACAGTTTCCCCCATCCTTTTCTCATCTTCCCCCAAGCTTCTATCGGGTAACTATTCCTGTTCTTCATAGTGGTTTTCTGTAATTGTTGTCGGATTTGTTTCTGAATATTTAACAAGTCTGCCTGTTAAGTACTTTTCAGTTATTTCTCATCATCTGTGGTATGTCTGCTTTATTAAAAGCTTCATGGGATTATGTCAAAGCGAGACAGATAACACTGTTGCTGTTGAAAGCTGGTTATCCATTATTTACTTTGCCACTTAAAAAGAATTTGGACACGACACACCTAAAACCGACCATAAACCTTGATAACATTCCATTGTCACAAATTTACCTGCTATATTTTAAGCATCTTCTCATATGGTTGCCATGCAGACTGATTTGTAAGGGCAGGAGGTGAAAGTAATTCTGACAGTGAAACCATTTTTGTTTCTTGAATGCAAGCTCACATTCCAGTGACTAGTTCTTAAACTTCATGCTACTGGAAAGCATTTCTCTGCAGACCTTTTTATTTTTTTTCTATGTTGTGAAATTATGCAGGATAGCAATCCTTGAGAAGGATGTTTAGATTTAAATGTTTTTAAGTGTCCCAATATATCTGAGCAGGATTTATAAAAGGCTTAAGACTTCTGGTGTAGAATAAAGAATGGTTTTGACAAACACTCTCTAGTTCAAGAAGCAGAACATTTGTAATACATTCATGATAACATGGCAAAACATCCTGCGCAGTAAACAACATTCCATTCTTCAGAGATGAAAGGAGGTCTTTGAAACTGAAAGCAAGTACAATATGGCCTTAGGCTGATACACATTTGGGCATCTTTAAAATCATCTTTTTGGGCAACCTGTCTGAGAATAATTTAAACAGGCAGGATGTGCTTTTTCATTTCAAATTGCAAATACAGACAAATACAGAGAGCTTTACTCTCAAATAATCTTAAATGTCAGAACTTCTAGACTGTGCAATGGCAAGTAAATCTGTGCACAATACTCCTGTGACATTTTTAATTATTATTATTTTTTATTTTTAAAGACTAATAACTTGGTAAACATGTACGATGGAAGAAGTTATTCCTAAAAATGAGTTATATTTAACATTATTGAGCGAAATCACTGATGCTTAAGATTAAGATTTTTAACTACGACTTCAACTTTCTTTGGATAATGTTCTTTGTACAATGTTTGTGTCTCCTATGGCTGTGTCAGCTCTGTACAGCTTCTTTTTATGGTTGCCTACTGCAATAATTAAAGAAAAGGAATTGTTTCAAGCAATTATTGATGCAAACCAAAGCCCTAATGTATTTGGGCAGACAGGGAAGAAATAATCAGTTACAGTATGTATTAAAAAACTGAAACTCTGTAAGCAAATTTGTTGTCTATTTGCCTTTCTTTATTCAGTACCAAAACGTAATGGATACTAGGAAAGTTCAGTTCAGCAGACTTGGTTGGTTGGATCTGCTGCCTACTGCTGCAGTAAATATGAAGGGCTCAAACCAGCATTTTAGGGAGCATGGTATGCTAACTGATCCCCAAATAAGTATCTGTGTTTAACTGGGATGATTTTTCAGCCCAAGGTTTTCTATTTCTCCACACATCAGCGCTGGGCTTTGCTCCTCTTCTGCGAAGTCTTTTTCCCAAGATAGTTCAGCACATGATTCTTGCAAATTCATCTTAATTTGATTTCTAAAATTGTGCTTTACTTGGTCTTTCCAGGAGACCTATTATGGGTCATTTTAATGTGGTAACTAGAACATGTGGTGACACAAGCATGTGCTTTCCAGCTAGAGGCCTGCTCGCCAGCATCCTCATCACCTCATAGTGTAACAAGTACAGAAAGGGGCTCTTGTCCAGAGGGGTGCCTGGCAACTAATTTGGACCTAAAAGTAATATAAAAAGAATAATCTATATGTTGCCATGATTGCTTATGTATCTCTAAAGTCAGAATAGCAGTAGGGACAAATCCATGATGATCATGGAATGAAAAAATAAGGCAAATGCTGTAGGCCTAATTAAAAAAAAAAAAAAAAAAAAGGCAGCAGTATGATGGGAATTCTTTTTCCTTTCTCGTTGGAAACACTAGTTTGGGTAGTTTTGCATGTTCTCTTCACTGCAACTTAACATTTGAATGGTATTGTTCAGAAAGAGCAATTTGAGAAAGACTTAGTAAGAAAATCCCTCTGTTGTGAAAATGTGTTAATTGGTGCTACTTGTAATCCAGAGGTGGCAATATCTTCATCTCTCTCATTCTTATCCCTCTGGACACTTTTGGATACAATGAATGGGAGAGGCCTTTGGATTTCATTTATATGTGTCTTGGGGTTTGTGCATTTGTTACCCACCTCTCCTCCTCCCCTAGTTTGAGGGCATGTGGTAAACAGTAATGAATTAAAGGGTAGGAAGAATTGAAAACTCATCTTGGGAAGGGAGGACACTTCTAAAACAAATAAGAAAAAAGTAAACTTGAAACCACAGACTCATTTTCCCAATTCTTTGTTCTGTTTCATAGCTTTTACTGGTTGGTAACACGCCCCATAATGTTTTCAATGCTGATAAATAGTCAAGGATTTTTTATATTTTTTATTAAGTTTTACTGCTTTTCTGTTGACAAAGCTATTTTGGAAACAGCTTTTTCTCATTTCCACTGTAACTGGAATCTTAGAAGTTTGAAGACTACAGTTCTGAGTCCTTAAACTTTGTTTCCTTCTATTTAGAGGTGTCTTGGGTGCAAGTCATCTTTGGCCTTGAACCAAGAGCTCTGTATTTGTGCAGAATGATGCACCAGGGAGGAAAAAAGTCTGCAGATGTTTCTGAGAGAAGACTCAGAAGACTGGCTGTTACACTTACGGTCCTCATCTCAATACTGTGGTCAGGCCCTTCTTCTACTTTGTATAGGAAAACTTAGTTGAATACCAGTACTTCTGTGTAATTTTTTGGGGTAGAACACTTACTTTGCATTATTTTTCTGGCTCCATGTTAACACCTTAAGTACTTAAAAGTGATGTAATCTCTCCTGCTATTGGTGCTGAGTTCTTCACTTGCTTTCTCCCAGGTTGGTTCCACTGCCTGACTCAAAGCTGTACATCTCATGTCTTTTCTTCCTTTTGCCAGATCCAATAGCAAAGGAAATTCCTCTTTCCAGATACTGCTTGTGTCTGTTCTGTCCCCTGCCAAGACTGGCTGCTCTGTTAGTAAGTGTGGGTCTTGCCTCGTCACAGGCAGTCTGCCTTTGCTGTGGAAAAATAAACTACTGCAAGTAGTTGCTGCATTAGTAAATCATGCAGCTGATATGCTGTGGTCAGTGCAGAGCCATTCAAATACTCCTTTCTGTCAAACTCCTAGCCCTGGCCAACATACTTAAAATAATGTGATAACTTCCAGGGTTGTGCACATCTAATACAGCAGTCCACACTTGCATTCTCCTTCTGCAAAGAAGTTTGGCAAGCAAAAATGGAAGAAATGCCTTGTTTACCACAGTGGTCATTGTTCCATTTTTAGTATTGACTGTGGGTGGAGGAAATGAGCTTGTCATCTTCTCTTGTGTCTGCCACATCTGATCATTGTTAGTAGGACTTAAACTTACCCTTCTTGCTTTACAACTTTGGGATTCTGGTATGCACATTGATTAAACATATTCTGTACATGGTGCTTGTTTGAGCTTTGGAAATGTTCTTTAGGTTGACTGAGGAAGAACTAAGCCTTTGAGCAACAAGTCCTTTCTGCAGAATGGAAGTAAAACCAACTCTTCCAAGTGACTGGGGAAGAGACATGATTTGTTTTTTTCTGGTGTGTGACAATCCAGTGACTTACTTTATTTTATTTTATTTTTTATTTTCAGAAGGGGTTTATGCTCTTATAAGTGGTACCTGTAGCAGCTATGGCCACTCTTTTTGGCCATATGCTCTTCTGATGAGGGAACACTAGCACAATTCATCAGTTTCAGTATTGGTGTTAAGGACATGACTGTGTCTAAGTGTGAATTTAAAGGCATGAATTGGCTCTGTAGCAAATGATAGCTTCCTGTGCAGTGAGGCCACTGGTCTTTGGCATGTGTACATGAGAGTCTGCTAAAGTATTTTCTTAGAAGCTGCATAAAATTAATTTAAAAGCAATCACTTCAAATTGGGCCACTTATATACAAGTAGGTGCTCATAACAAGGCTACAAAATCTGTTTCTATACTTCAGTGGTTTCCCTCACTTTCTCTGTGTCTCTTTCTGTCTTGGTCACCCCTTCCCTAGCCCATAGGTATTAAGTGATACTGGAGGGTGAGGTTTTTTCTACTTTGCATATGCTTAATGTATGTAGACTTTTGATTTAAATTTCTGGTTCTTTTTTAAGCTCTTGGACTGCTGAAGTGTCTATGACATGGTCATACCTTTGAGGAAGAAGGGAGCTAAAAGTTACTGCAGTTGTAAAATGTCCTCAGCATCTTAGTTACCTGTTTCAAGACCTAACAAAGCAGAGCTCTGTCAGCTAGAGAGTTTCAGTTTCTGTGCTGAATTTCCTGGCGCCTGTCAGTCTAGGGTACCCACTTGATCTGAATTTTTTCCCCACGTAAGTAGGCAAAAATATTCTCAACTGCCATTCACACACTTCAGAAATACAGTTCATTGGCCCATACCGTGCCTTCTCTGTGCTAGAGATGAACTTAATTCTTCTTATATGTGAAAGACATCTGCAATTTAAATGACTAATTGCATTGTAGCTTTAGGCTGAACATATTGGTAATGCACAAATGTTGATGACATGTGAAGGGTCAAGAGATTTATAATTTAGTTGACAATACATTGCTTAAAATGATGTGGCAAAGAGCCAGAAAATTTCAGCTTAATAATTGTCTGTTAACTAACATGACATATTTGTATAGGATTCATTACCTCCAGGTACAGATTAAGCATCTGATGTACCCATAAGAAGTGACATGCGTACATGAATCTTGGGCATAATAGTGAATAAACTGACACTGCATTCACAGTAATTTGTTTCAATATGTAAAACATGTTGTTGCCTACATGTGAAAAGACTTGTAGGAATGTTGCAATGAAATCTGAAGAAAAATGTGTAATTGAATGGAGTTTTCTATTATATAGATCTGACAGCTCTGTGAGGCTTTTTTGTAGGCTGCAGATAACATCATAAATACACGTTTGTTTTCAGCTGCACAAGAAGCAGTCTGGATATAGAGATTTGAGTCTTTCAGCCATTGGCTTGAGCTACACTAATGGTCCATTAGGTTGAAAAATAAAAAATCCCCAGACCCTAACCTAAAACAACCAACTTTATTTTTACAAAATAATCATATAAATATTGAGTCATCTAATACTTCAATGTTGTGAATATGGGAGTATTTCTGTCAGACCAAGGTTTGTTAGAATAGGCAGCATCAGTAGTCTGGCTTGCCACCAGACTGCTATCAACTTCTTTCACTTTGTTTTCTCTGGCCTACATCAGGCACTTGTGTGTATGAGCAAAAATGTCACAATTTTGCCAGGGTCTGTTCCTTTCCCCCTGGCTGCTGGAGGTGACTCAGGTAAGTGCTTGAACACAACGTGTTAGTGGTTTTTTAACCCTTTTTTCCTCCTATGAGACAGGAATGTGTTCTGTGTTTTACAGCTGAGAGCCCAAGTACAGCTTACAGTAGATATCTCTGATCTCAGTGTCACCACACATGACAGAGATGGGGGTTGAACCTAGAAGCTTTTGCCTCAATTCACTAGGTGCTCTTACCACCTTTCAGCAATATCTCTGCTGCACACAGCTGGCATTCTTCAGTGTTTGGGGATGTCACTGAAAAGTGTCTCATGACTTTGCTTCCTTCTGCTGGTGGTATTTTTATAATGTGCAGCAGAGCTGCAATAACAGTTTGCTCTCTTGGGATCTTGGCTCTGGGCCTATGATATGTTTATGCCACAACAAAAATTGAAATGAGAACTCTTGGCTTGACTTATAAACATTTGACTGAGTACTTTTCTCCCTTAAAATGTCTCCCTGCCAAGAGTTTTAAAATTTTGAATTTTGGTTGGTGTGAAGTCATTGAATTTGGGAAGGGAGTGTGTTGTCCACGAGGAACAGCTCACTGAACCTGACTGGAACTTGATGGGGAGGGAAGTGTCTGCAGACCTCTGTGAGCTTTGTGTCAGGGCCTGTAGAATAGATCTGAGCAGTTTTGAAATCCTTGTTGGTATCCATGATCCAAACTTGCAGATGCCATGCTCCAGATACCTTGCAGACTAGAAGTAGGGTGGGAGCGGTGGCTCTGTATTAACTTCAGTCTTGCTTTTTCAGAGAATTGGTGTTTCATTCTCCATCCAGCCACTGGAGAGAGCTCTAGAGATCTTTAAATAGGTTTCCGGAGCAACCTCTGAGTGAAACTGGCTGTTCAACAGCTTGGGACTACAGCAGGAGCACCACAATGGGTTCTGCTGCCAGGAGAGTGTAATTGATCTCTGTCAGGTGTTTACAAAAGGCTCTAAGGGTGACAGTGTGCTGCTGTGTGCTGATTTGGGCTCAATTCTGAGGATAGTTCAAAAGCAGGACTGCTGCTGCTGTGACCTCTTGGGGCTGATTTTAAGCCTGTTGTTGTCTCAGTACTGGTGTGGGTGGTTTACAGTGGTGCAGTTACACTGCTGTAGTGCCTCACCTGGCTTACAAACAGGGTCTGTCAGCTGTGATACCCAGGCTGACTGGTAGGATCTACACTGGTAGTTGTCCCTCCTGGGCTGCATGTCTCTGTCATTTCCCTTTTGGAAGGAAGGCAGGGTGGTGAGGGTTTACTGAAAGGCAGGAACTTCAAGGTAATAAAAAAAAAAAAGAGTGAGAAAAAAAGAAGTTGCTAGTTAGAGCACTAATAATTAGATATTGCAGAAGGAGGATGCAGGCTGATTGCAGTTCCCTTTGTTGGAACTGATTCTACAGGGATGCATTTTCTATTTGTTTATCTTTGTACTTGTCTGTGACCTGGCTGAAAAGCAGCACTTTTCCCCTAGAAACAGACAAAGCTTTCTTGGGGTGTGCTGAAGACTAGCAGTGAAGAATCCCCCAATACAGCAAGACACGAGTGGTTGCTGCCCAAATGGGAGGAGCATAATAGAGATGTCTGGGAGCAAGGAGTGAGCTGGTGTTTTTCAGGTCTCAAAAGTTTTGTGCTTTTGAGGAAAGGGGTATGTGAAATCTAAAGAAGAGGATTATTTACTGTTGCCTAGGGCCAGACAAGGTTGACCTCCTGCCCAATAGGAATTAGCCCAACTGGAGCAGCAGAGGACCCTCCCCTAAAGTGTCCCTTGTGTCAGCTTGAGAGCTCAGAGCTGGGCATTTCATAAGTAAAGTCTTGGACATTAACAGAGGGGTCTGTGGTGGTTCTTTGGGATGTGGAGATCTTGGATCACTGCTTGGTCCAAGTTCCAAAACAAAACCAGGAAAAGCCAGTGTTTCAATACAACTGCGGAAAGACAGTAGCTAACAGGAGATAGTGCTCAGCACTGCATAGATTCACTTAAAAGTGGGTTCCCCAGCATGGTCCCTATCTGGACTGGGATGACCTAGGCTGTCTGTTGGCTTCCTTAATTTTAAACCAACATGTACTTTGAGAGAAGGACACTTTCTTTTAAAGTGATAGGAGCTGTTGGTTGTCAAAGACCTCGCTGTGGTAGGAGCTGTTGGTTGTCGAAGAGCTCCCTGGCCCCTGAAATGCTGGGCTCAGTAGTTTTGATAAGCCAGAGTGATGCTGTGGGAAACTTAGAACTGTGAATGGCTGTCTTAGTAAACAGGGGCCCAGGACAAGCTTTGACTTTGGATGTGGTATTAGAGCATAATATCTCTTTATGTCTCTGCACTGAGCATGATGGGTAGGAATTTAAGAATAAACAAATCTGTAACTCTGTCTCAAATTCAGGCAGCTTGGTGCTTCTGCCCTGTTGTAGCATCTTGCAGCTACAGCAGCTTCCAAAGCGGGCTGGGTGATTTGTGCCGTCTGTCTCCCTTTTTCGTAAGAGTGAACAGGATTGAGGTGGCTTTGTTTGGTGTCTTTTTAAAGGTAAGACTTCCAGTCTAATGACTTATTTAGAGAGAAAATACTTTCACCTCAATAAAGTTCTTTGAATTATAAAGGACATTGCTGTTGGGTTACTGAAAACCCTTGGGGTTTGTTTCATTTATAACATTGCCTCGGGCCTTCTGCTGCATCCTGTTGGACTGACCTCCTTTTCAACCCGTGCTGGCAGCTGCATTGCAGAGCTATCTTTTCCCTGGATCCTTCAGGGTTGTCATATGACAAACTTGAACTGTGACCCTTTTGTGTCTTACCAGGACAGCAGTGCCCTCTGTGCAATGTGGCCAGCAGTCTTCCCCACGCACGCATTTGTTCCGAGCCATTTAACAAACTGAAAGTTTCAAATGATGGCATTTCATAGTGTTTAATAGTATTGACTGTAAAGCAAATGAAATGGTGCTGAATACCCTGCGTGCTGCTTGTAAAAAAATACAGCTTCCATTTCTGCAGTGTGCCCTGGGTTTTCTGTGGCTAGCATGTGCTCTCTGGTGAATCTCTTTATATTTTTAATAAATTTCAATGCTTCCACCCTAACAACAGCAGCATTTGCTGCTATACGTAGTCCAGCACTGGTAGTCATTTCTAATAAATGGAGGGTTTAAACAGATTTCTCTAAGCAAAGTGGGCAAAGTCATTTTGCTAAGTCTTGCAGAGAGTGTTAGGGTAAGAATTGATATAGTTAACACTGCATCCAAGCAACACCATCTCCAAGTGGTGTTGATGCTGGCAGGCATTGCCCTGCTGAAGTTACAGAGACTGAGCACTCGTATTTGTACAAATTACATTCATTACCAAGAACCCTCCAGTAGTGATAAGAGACTGGCTGTGCAGCACAGATTGGCTCCAAGATAAGTAGCCAGTCTATTGTGCAGCTCATGGTAATCTTCCTCTTCCCCACCCCTAATAATAAATCTTGGGGCATTTTGGAAAGCGTGGGGGTTGCTCATTCCAGTAGCTTGAATATAAAACTACTCAATGTCATCATCTCCTACCGATTGTATTTTCATAACTGAGCAAGGCAGCTGACTGAGGTGGATAGGCTCAGATACAGTGTTCTGAATATCTGGATGCTTTCACTGAGTATTTGTTGCCCTGTTAAAGGACAGAACATAGATGATGGCTGGGATGAGTTTCTCCTGGCCATGTTCCAAAGCTAGGGTGCTCTTACAGTGACAGTTTTCCTCATGAAGAGATGAGGAAACCTCTGGAGCAAGTGGTAGTAAGAGCTGTGCACAACCTGGGACTCTGCATAGGTACTGTGTTTGTACCTTCTTCATGGTTGGCAGAGCTTTCTCAGTGCAAGTCTGTTTAGCAGACTTGAGTGAAATGGCAGTTATTTATCTAACCATATTAGTATAGTTTTAAAGGAAGAAAGAACTTTGTGCTTGCTTTGACTGAAATAAACCATCAGCTGGTAAGTGCTTGCTTTGTCTTTTTCAGTATCTAGTGTGCAAGGATTTTTGGATTGCTGGTTTTCAATGTGGAAAGCTGAACTTCAGTGGGCTAGTTGTATACCAGTAGGCAGTATAATCCAACCAGTTTAGTTAAAACTTCTGTTTACATGAAATTCTAATGTTTCTGATGGGTTTTTTCTTCCTCTCTCCCCCATTTAGGGTTTGAAAAGCAATGGAATTGCTGGATCATCAGGTTTTAGCCTTACGAAGCAGATGCTGTGTCCACGAGTAACCCGTGTCTGTCTCAGGGACTTGATATTCTGCATGGAACAAGAGAGGGAGATGAAGCATTCTCTATGCTTGTACCGTGCCCTTCTGAAGTGATTTCGATCTTGCATTTCACCGTGCTGTCTACTGCCAAAGATAACACTGAAGCATTGTTGCACTGTCTTGAAATTCCAGTTTCTGGAAAATGATCCGTTGTAAGGATAACTCTTGTTTACAGATAAACATTTTTATTAAATACCTAACTTAGCACCTGTAAGGTTTTTCATAATACTTGGCTTAAATCTGTCTGTAAACCAGTGAAAGCACTGAGCTGCACACATAAGCACCTATTTGCTTGCACTGAATTGTCTTACAAGCTCTGAGGGCTTGATAAGTGTCCCTGGTTTATGTATGCCACTTGCTTCAGTACTCCAGAGTCTGCAACATCTGTTCTATGTGTAGTGCCACCTTCCAACCCCATCTTATTTAGGGAAACAAATATCATTATAAAGGCACAGCATAGCATGGCAACTGTATTTTATCATGAACCAGCAGTCAGTAAACATGCTAATGTATGGCTTCTGTGACTCAACATCTTAAATTCTTTGTGTTTAGAATTACTACTGGATGCTCACTTGTGGAGATCAAATAGCAAGTAAAAGGAATGAGGGGTCCTTTGTTCCCCACACTTGCCTCAATTGCCTTCAGCCTTTCCTCTGAGAAGGTGACTAAGGGAAGGACAAATCAGTCATTGTGATTGAAGTACATCACACAGTGTAGTTAGGGCATACTTGGATGGTAATGGAAAATTTGGAGTTACTAAAAAGGAGTAAAAAATCCTAAAAAGGGAGGGTAAACAGAAAAAACAGTGTATCTTTCTGTTGATACAAAAAATAGCATTGAATTTGAGCATAGATGTGGAAAGATATTAACAAAACCTGTTCTGACTACAAAAAAGGGAAAAGTTGAGATTCATTGAAACTCTGGAGCTTGAAGACTCCTTGGAGAGGAGCAGTGTTTGCAAAGCACAGGATTCACTGCTTTAGAATATTGTTTTAATACTTTAATGTGGTGTAACAGGGAAGCTTCTCAAATAGAAAGTATTTAGACAGTTGCTTTGTTCCCATTCAGTGAGAATGAGTACTCTGGATTATAGAGACTGTTAGAACAGGTTCAAAGATTGTCTGCTTGCTGGTAAAGACTGCCTTGTGGTGGAAGGAAAGCCCTCTGGGTCACCCTTCTCCCCAGGCTCCAAACATGTTGCCTTTCATGACACAGCACTGTGTAGCATGGCTGTTTCCCAGGACTGGTGGGAAAGACACTGACTGCATTCACAGAATGACAGAATATCCTGAGTTGGAAGGGACCCTCCAAGGATCATCGAGTCCAACTCTAAAGTGAGCGGCCTGCACAGGGATCCAACACAGAACATTATCAGCACCACGCTCTAACCAACTATTGAATGGCCTCCTGCTGAATTTTCTTTTCTTTGACAAAAAACAAGCTTCCTAGGGTTACTTGGCATGCTGCTTCAAAACTTGAAGCAACTGTTCACACAACTATTCTGCACTGTCAGAACCACTGTGGATGGTTACCAAATTCACAAAGTTGTGAATCGGTTATGTTGGTTTTTGTTGGAACAGTAGTAAACAAATCTAGTAAGTGAATGCTGTAAATTATTTATATATGTATATATAGCATACATATATATATATATATATAAGAAAAGCAGTACTTTGACTATAGTTTGCAAGATATTGATGGCATCGGGCAAAATTGTTTTGTATTATTAAATGCTTAGCTTTACTTTTTATGTAAAGTGCAGCATTTTCCATATTTGTGTACTGTTATCTTATTGATCAGATGTTAAAATTATTTTAAATACTGCATTAAAGCAATTATTTTATTAAAAATAATAAATTGGTACCTTTGTTTCCTTACATGAGAAGTTCAGCATCTGAAGCTGTCAGCACCATGACTAATGGTGTGACTTGGAGAGCCAGTCCCAGCTGTCTGCCCATTGCAGGAGCTGGCATGGTTTCCTCATGTACCATTTTAACTAGGAACATCTCAGTTTGAAGGGGTTTTAAACAGAAATAGGTGACAGAGAAAATGATTGCTGGAAAGGTGAGGGGGTGGGCAGGGAGAAAAAGAAATGTCTCAGATTTTCTCTTCTCAGCACAGCACAGAGACTGGGTTGTGGGGGTTTTTGGTAACAGCTGGGCAGAGGTGAGAGCTGTGCACATGTTCTGGGAAGGAAAAGCACGAACTGTGTCAGACTTCAGTAATGTGCTGTGGAAGCACTGTCCTAAATTATTTTTAAAGCAACTCACAATTAATTAAATGCAGGCTGGAGAACCACAAAGAGAATCTGCAAATTGGCCTGCCTCTTTCTCTTGAAACAGTGCAATACTGAAGTGAAATATGTTGGAGAAAATAATTGATAAATAGATATATCTAAAGGATTATGGATGATTCAGGTGTTTTTATGGCCTGCCTATGATGCAGATCACATGCTTTTATTGCTGCCAGAGCAAGTTGTCTCTCACCAGTAGATTCTCCGTGTGTGTTCCCTTTTCCCCCATGTGTCATGTCCACACCCACCCCACTCCCAAAAGACCTCTCAAATCCAAAATTTTATACTGTAAAGGAGTAGCAGATGTTTCAAAAAGGTTTTTCAGCAAATTTTTAGACCTAATTTCAGACAGGGATGACTTTGTCCTTGGTGCAAAAACTGAAAATACTTGTCTCCTTGCCAAGGGTTCATCCTGCCCCCAGCTGAGGTCAGCTTTGCTTCTGAGAAAAGTGTCCTCTAAAGTGGCATTTATTTAGGAGATACCTGGGCTTTGCTCAGCTACACCAGGAATTAAAGGAGAGATCACCAGGGGTTCACTTCTGTGCTCTTTTTGCCCTTTATGGGAATAATGAAATCCCTGTCATAAAGTTATAAGGACAAAACCTGCTATCATGCTCCCTTGCCTTTCAGTTCTCAGTGTGCTCATGTTCAAGCTTGGGATCCTCGGGGAACTGTCTGTGCCACCGGTGCTGGGAGGGCTCTAAAGCTGTCTCCAGGCACTTCCTGCTTTCCAGCTGGCCTGCTAGCCTAGTGGCTGTTTGTGATGCACTGAGCTGGCTGGGCAACTATCCCTGCCACTGAAGTGCTCAACCTTCAAAGAAAAGGGTATAAGTTGGGGGAAAGCTGTTGTTTCTTGCTCTTTACTACTATCTCAGCAGCATTCTATACCAAATTTTGTGTGTTACTTGCTGACAAATGGGGGCCTGTACTGTTTCTCCTCCAACTGCTTCTTTTTCCTTTTATTGCCATTTTCAAGTTTTAGCACTGAATCTAGCCCTTTGCACTGTCTTTGACTCCAGCTTTTCCCTTCTCCCCATGGGAAAGCCTAGCTGGAGTGCACTAACACACCCTGCAGCTTTGTTTGAGGTTTAATGAGGAAGGTAGCAGGGGATCGTGAGACATTGCTGGGTGATTCCTCAAAGCCATTGCACTCTCTTGGACACTTTGACATGAGTAGCTTAAGGCTACTGTTTGCATCAAGTTGTTCTAGGCCCCCTCTCTTTGTAGGCACCTGTGTCCTGCCATGTGAGTGCACTGTGCTGAGCTAAAGTGCTGTCAGCTGTTCTCCAGGTTCATTTCTTTGCTCTGTTCTTTGCTTTCCTCTTCATTTGTAATCACTGGGGTGAAGAGAGAAAGACTAAAGCAAGTGAGGATGTCCTGAAGGGGCAGACAGTCCAAGTGATTGGACTTGGTGAAACAGGCTTGTTCCCAGCTGCTTTTCAAATGAGGGCTGCTGGGTTTCTGAGGCCAAGTGCTCCACACTCTTCCCTGTGCATGTAGCACACGATGTCTGTGTATGCTGTGAAAGGTGGATGCCATTGTTATCCGAGGTCCCACAGCTGTAGCTCTGGAAATAACAACCTGTAGTGAAGGCTTTACTCCTTTGAGGGGTGCAAAGCTGAGTACCAAGACTGAAGAGCACAGCACACTGGACCTGTCTGTTTTGACACTTTGGGTTCTGGGTTCATTACCACGTGTCAGTGCCTTGTCCCTCCCTCACTGGATACAAAGGCTGCTTGTGTGCAGGCCACAATGCCAGCGTTTCACTTGCTGCAGGCCTTCAGTAACCTAGATAAGCACCCCATTTGTAACACTGAAGGAAAAGCAATAAACTTTGTCTTTTCCTTTCAGATATATCCTATACAGACCTATATAGGTCCTGCCTATGTCCTTCTTTCTTCTTCTATTGCAGGCATGAGATGGTCACTCACTGCCTGCCCTCTGTAGCTATTCTGGCATGTTAGCTGATAGCTTTGCTACCCAGTCTCTTCTCATGAGCCCCTGCTTCACAGTTCCTCTTCTGAGGAACCTGGATTTGAAAGGTTTTTTTGCTCTGAAGGGAGGAAAAGGAAGATTTTCATCCTGGACTTGAATGGTTATTTTGGAGTGGAAGGAGATGGTGGCACAGGTCAGCCCACAGCCCTGAGGCTGCTACTTTGTGCACCAGGAAGATCCTTGCAGGAAGCTGGTGTTTCATGGTGGCAAAGACTTCCACCATTAACTGCTACTTCAGTCAGAGGTTTTCTACGAGGTCCTTATAGCAGTAGGTGCCTCCCATCTTCCAAGGGATGTTTCCCTGGCAGAGTCTCCCGAAGTTCCTGCTGGACACCATCCATTCTCTTCCCCAACCCCATCCCACAGTCCCACAGCTCTTCCACGTGTCTCATCTGTGTGTCTCAGAACTAGCAAAGGGTACAGAGCCTGTTCTGTGCAATTCAGGTGGACACCAAGGGGTGTCAGGACCCACACTGAGGCCCCAAAGGGTGACCAGTATGTGCTTCACCAGAGTTCTGCCCGTTTTGCAGTGTCACTAAAAGACCACCTCCCCTGGGGCTGCGCCCTGGTGGGAGGGAGCAAAGGTGGGGCTCTTCTGCATAGGTACTGCTAAGGCATAGAGTGCCTCTTTTAGCAGCTTGGCATGCCATGCTCCTGCTCCACAGGCTCTGTTTGATAACTGCTCTGCAGTTATCAGTAAGCAGTTCCTGTCTCTACCAGATCACAGGGAATAGTATTTTTAAATCTATTTGAAATGAAAAAATTATCTGACAGATCATCTGTATCTGTTTTTGAGAGCTAATTCATAATTTTGTGTAGTTCCCCAAGCTTCTTGAGATATTTGCTCTTCCACTTTGAAGTGTTTAGCATGACGGAGTTTATTATTTACACTTATTTTAAGGTGTTTCTTATTTCTGCTCTTAGAAGCTGGAAGGGAGGATGGAAGTATTTTTTTCAAGTAATTATGTGTGAATATACATGTACTCTGTGTGTATAAGGATGACTGAATAACTTTTAAAAAGAAATACTCTATGTAAAGACTGAGTTATAACAGCTCCCAGGTGTGAAACTCTAGCAACAAGGAGAGAGGGAGGAAGGAGATAAATTATCTTCTTTCTTTAAGAGGTTTCAAGTTTTAATGTGTTAAAATCCTTTGATACCTTTGTGCAAAATTGGGCAGAGAATAAAGACTCCCTTGAAGAGCTGATCAGCGGGAAGTCTCAAGAAGGAAGGGTAGGAAAAGGAGAATTCATACAGAGAATGGAAAACAGAGCTTGCTCCTCTCTTCAGGAGCTTCAGTGATACATTTACGTGCATTCTGGCAGACGCTTTCTTTTAGAGAAAAGACAGAAAAGGACCTTCCTAGAAACGAAGTAGGTGACTACATGGAGGCAGGCTGTGTATTTAATGAAGCAGACTTACTGAGGAAGAAATCCTTATATTGTTGCTTCCTGCTCAATGCAATTTTCATGTTTAACTTCATGTCTCTTAAAATTTGGAAAACCATTCTGTTATCACCTCATGTCTCTTTGAAGGATCAGCAAGTACTATCACCAGCACACAACTGAGCTACTGTGGGCTGTGGGCCACACGTGGGTCCATGGGAGTCGGTGGCCCGATGCGGAAAGAAGAGGCTGGAGTAAGGAGAAGGTGTGTAGCTACATTAGACAGACCAGGAGCTGTGTAAATACAGCATGGGCTCTACAACATCTCATAGCTGAAGCAGTTTTCCTCTGCTGATGTGAATAAACCATCGTCGGAGGCTTATAGCCCATGTGAGCACCTGCCTTGTGTCAAGCTGAGGTGGTAAGCAGGCTTGTGCTACCTCTTGTCAGGGCCAAGTCTGTGATTTTCTGCACCCTGCCTTTCACCAGCCCATTCCTTAGCCCTTTGCAGACCGGGCTGGTGGGTGGTGCAAGCTCAAAGAGGCCTCATCTCACGCAGCTCTCAGTCTTTGCTTCTAATTTGAAAGCTTTAGCCTTCTTTATTACAGGGGGAAAAAAAACCTGAAAGTGACCCAAACATCAGGTACAGAGGGCAAATATTAAAAGTAAGCTTGTTTTTGCCTTTGAAATTCCACACTTCTTAGAAGCTGTTGGTGAGTGATGCCCCAGAGCTGGGGAGGATGGCTCCAGAAAAAGATCCCCTCGAGTGTGCAATCAGCCCTTCACAGCAGTCTGCTGGGGATGCTGGAACAGAAATCAGCGTTTCGAGTTTTTTTTCCCATGCGGTAAAGAAGAACGTGTGGGAAGGTCCTGCCTATGTCCTTACACAAAACCAGGATATCCAGTTATTAGTGAGAGATACCTCCAGGGCAAGCTCAAATTTTGCAACACTTCCCAAGGCAGGGAAAATGCCCTGGGCTAGGGCAGTCTTGGGAAGAGAATGAGTCAGGAGCCCTTTCTTTTCTTTATTTCATTTCTTTCTTTTCTTCCTTTCTTTATTCCTTTCTTTCCTCTCTTTCTTTCTCTATTTCTCTCTCCCTTTTTTTTTTTTTTTTCTCTGTAGTCCTGCTCAAATAAAAACTTTGTAGGGATGAACACTTTGCAGAGACCCAACTGTTCCAGACCTCCCTGTACCTGGGTGAGGCTCCTCCACCTCCTGTGCTAGACTCCTGCCTTTTCAGGCTTTTCTCCTTAACAGGCTCAACTTTCTGCAGTTCTGAGCCATGTCTGGGAGCGGGGAAGCCGAGCTGACCCCAGGTGCAGCATCCCCAAGGAAGAAAGCCCGGGAGGTGCCACCCGGCCCTGGCAGAGTGGAAGGGATAGAGTGCTGCCTCTTTGGTGATTCTTTCCCCTGCCCCAGAAACACACGGACGATGTAAAGAAGGGATCAAGAAGAGCTTTAAAATTCCTGTTTAGCTGTCACCCGCCTTGGGCGGCACCTGACACACGGGAGCAGCCGAACCAGCCCAGGGTTAGGGCAGGGTGGGTGGCACAGGGGCGATGGATGGCGGGCGCTGGCGTTCGACCCTCCGGCAGCTCCTGCGCGGCGACCCAGCCCCGGGAAGGGCGGAGAGGCTGCGCTGGCGGAGGCAGCCTTGGGAAAGCTCCGGCTTGGCCCGGGGCCCAGAGGAGCCAGCACCGCCCTGCTGCCCCAGGGCTGCCGGGCCTGCCCGGCCCGGCCCGGCCCCAGGGGAAGGCCCTGCCCTGGGGAAGGCGCTTCCCCTCGGCGCGGCGGCGGCTCTCGGCCAGAGGGCGGGTGGGAGGCCTGGCTGGGGGGGGCTGTGAGCCCTCACTGAACCATGCCATGATTCCCTGGGTGCTCCGTGATGTGGCACGGCACCAGCCTCCTCTGGCACATCTCTCATTGAGGTCTGTCTCCTTGAGAAGCCAGTCTGCATCGCGGGCAGTAAGCCATATGTTAGGGGCTCGAGTTCCTCATGTCGGGATGCAGCACAAGCACTCCCTGGCTCTTGGAACAAACATCCCCAGACACATCTGACCAACATGCAGTGGCCCTGCTCCCACTCTTGTCCCTGTGGTTCTCTGTGGTGTTGGATCTCCTTCCCACCAGTTCTTTACCCCTACCGTTGCCTTAGTTTTTCATCTTTCCCTGCTGCTCGTGTCTTGCACAAACTTTCTGTAGCACTGCCTGTCTTCCCTTACTGTTCTCCCTGGACTTCCCTTTCTCAATGTTTTAATCAACTATTTTGAAAAGATAAGGTATACCCCACTAACAAACAATGCTGGGATAGTGGTGACAGCAGATGAGGACAAGGCTGAGGTACTCAACAAGCTTTTGGCTTCAATGGCAACCTCTCTTCCACATCGCTCAAGCGGATGGACAGCAGGATGGGGACTTGGGGAGCAAAGTGTTTTCCACTGTGTAATCATGACCACCTGAGGAACCTGAATGTACATAACTCTCCCAGAATAATGAGGGAATTGGCTGGAGTAGTTCTCAAGCCACTCTCCATGATATTTGAAAAGTCATGCTACTCAACTGAAGACCCAGGTGACTGGAAAAAGGGAAATATTGTACTCATCTCTGGAAAGAATAGAATGGGGACCTTGGGAACTACGGACCTGTCAGCCTCAGCTTCATGCCTGGGAAGATCATGGAACAGATCCTCCCAGCAGCTGTGCTAAGGCACATGAGGACAGGGACATGATTCAGGACAGCCGTCACAGCTTCCCCAAGGGCAAATCCTGCCTGACCAACCCAGTGGCCTTCTATGATGGAGTGACTACATCAGTGGACAAGGGAAGGGCTACAGATGTCATCTAACTGAGTATCTGTAAAGCCTTTGACACAAAATCTTACAACAACCTTCTCTCTAAATTAGAGAGAGAACAGTCCATCCAATTTGGTAGATGAACTGTTAGATGGGTAAGAAATTGGTTGGATGATCATATTTGGAGAATAAAGGTCAATGGCTCAGAGCCCTGAAGGACATCAGTCACAAGTGATGTCCCACAGGGTCCTGTATTTGGGCTGGTGTCATTTAATATCTTCATTAATGACATAGACAGAAGGATTGAGTGCATCTTCAGCAAGTTTGCAGATGACACCAAGCTGAGTGGTGCAATTGACACACCTGAAGGATGCTATCCAGAGGGACTTGGACAAGCTCAAAAAGTAGGCCCATGGAAACCACATGAGATTTAACAAGACCAAGTGCTAGTGCTGCATCTGGGTTGGGGCAACCCCAGACCTGAGTGCAGATGGGGGAAGAAGTCACTGAGACCAGCACTGATGAGAAGGACTTGGTGGTTCTGGTGGATGAGAGGCTGGACATGAGTAGGCAACATGTACTTGCAGCCTGGAAAACCATCTGTGTCTTGGGCTGCATCAAATGCAGCATGGTCAGAAGAGCAAGGAAGGTGATTCAGCCCCTCTACTCTGCTAGGATGATTCTATGAATTCTGAAGTGGGAGGGAACTGTCTGCTTCATCCAGACACCCTCCAGCCTGACTTGAACTTCTGTGCTTAGGTGCAACCTAAGTGAAATGCTCATGGACCAGCAACACCCAGACCAGGTGCTTCCACCTTCATCTCTCACAGCTGTTGGGCACTTCTGCTCTGCCAGAAGGCCTGCCTTCCTCTTCAGCTTCCATGGCTGCTCTGATTCTCCTCCCCATCCCTCAAATAATTTGTTTCCCTTGGATGACTGCCATCGCTTCTCAACCTTCTTCAGGTTTGCTGCTTTGATTGCCTTCCACAGGAGATGCCTCCTGCACAAGCAAGTCCTCAGCTGCCCCTTGTCTGGGCTGAGAGCTCACAAAGCTTTATCGCAAACCTGTTGTCCAGGTGGGGGTTGTGAGCACTTGGGGGTCCCTGTGGGCATGTGGAGACATTAAATCTGTTTGAACAGGGCTGAAATAGGGCTGTTACTTTCTCTCCCATTTTCTTTGTTAATGAGTAGGCAGTGTCAGTCCTGTGGTATTTGCAATCTTGAGAGCTTCCAAACCTTGAATGTAACTTCCTGAGAGCCTTGAGGAGTGCTGGCTGCAAAAGTCTCTGCTGTCATTTCTGCCTTTGCAAGGTGTCAGAGAAGCAGGTTTTCTTTTTCCCAGGGAAGGACAGCCGGGGTGGAGCATTTTTCCTTCCCTAGGTTCTTGTGTGCACCTCCTGCAGAAAGAAGGCACGCTGTCCCAGGCAGCTGCAGTGCTTCTAGGCTATTAAGCTCTTTCAGATGTCTCGTTCAAGTTGGGCTTTGCTGTGATGCCAATAAAAACTTGCTGGTGTTAGGCTTCTGCGGCATCACAGAGAATGCCATGAGAAGGAAGCGCTCACATCTCAGCAGCTGAAACCCTGCACTGGGGATTTCCCTCCGTCTAGTTTTTGGCAGTTCTCTTTCCCAGTGTGCCATCCTCTGTGGATGTCCATGTCCATGGCTTGAGGCAATGTAGACCAAGGACAGCACTATTTTATACCTTCCTAAGATTTACCACAACCAAGCCTTTTCCTGAAATTGTCTGTGAATCCTAAACTGACTGAAAGGTCACATCTTGTGGCACCTCCGAACACGTGGGACCACTTTGGGGTTGGCACTTTGCAAACCCTCTCCCTCATCCTTTTGCTTCCTGATTCTGCTCTGTGTTCAAATGGGCAGAGAGCTCTCAGAGAAAATGGAAAACAGTCTCCACTCCCATGGGTTTGTGATTTTGCCTTCCATTGTGCCCACAGCAGGCTGTCTGAGGGAATACAAATGGTGCTCAGCACAGGGCTTGGATAATTAATACTGTTTCTTTCAGCTACAGTATTACTTATGCCTCTGGTTGATATCTACAGTGATAAAGATACAGTCATTTCTGTGACTGAACAAAAGAAATATATGGGAGGAAAAAATGGAATTTTTGCTGGTCCAAATTAATATGGGCCCAAAACTCTCACATTAAATCTCCCAGAACAAAATCATCCTATTTTCTTGACCCCAGCTCTCCTAGGAGCTTATGTGCCTCCATGTACCAGACCTCCCTCCCCAGAGCAGCTGGGGGGGATAGGGGCTCACCTTTCCCACAGAAACATGTTGGGACGGATAGGTCACATCCACCACAATGGTACAGGGCTTGTCTGCCACCCCCAGGATGGCTGCAGTGGGGGGACAGCATTTTCCTGCTGCTTCTTGGGGAGAAAAACCCTTGCTCAGTGTATCCTGCCCCAAGGCAAAGCAAAAGCTGTGAGGAGTCGCTCCAACCTGCTGTGGTTGGTTTAGACTATAAAATTGTGGGGGATTTTTTTGCTGTTATTTAGTGAGCAACTCACTGTGAATTTAATAGATGAGTTTTGCTATCAGTAACAACCCCCCTAACCCCCAAGCAGTTTATTTCATATGTACAAGAGTAAAAAGAGGGAAAAGTAAGAACACCTCTGGGGAAAATAAGGGGTTGGGAAATGGCTGTAAGTGTAAGCACAGGATTGCCAAACCCACATGTTCAAAAAGTATGAATCAGATCTCCAGGAATCACAAGACTGGTGGTCTGAATTCCAAGTATGAAGTCTGGGCAGTTCCTGAAGGGTATTTCCCTCCATGTTTTCAATGCTCTAGGGGAAGCTGTATGCCCTCCCTTGGGGAGAGAGTGTTGGTGGGCTGGAGCTGAGGCTTACACATGCTTATAAATCCATCCTCCCTTTGCTGGAGCCTGAGATGGTTGTGATGCCCCCAAATCCCCCAAGCCTGCCTTGTTGCAGTGCTCTCCCCACTGTGGGGCCTTGCTGCTGCTCCCTCATATCCCTGATGTGCTGCCTGGAAGCACAGCCAAGCCCCAGTGCCCACCTTGCCACAGTGGGGAATGACAGCTGCTTGTACCAGGATTATTCTCCTCCCTGTGCATAGGTGGTGAGGAAGAGGCATCTTTATTTAGTCCTCAGACTTTAATAGAAGAGAGATGCAGCTTTGAATAGTCCAAAGATGTACTTAGTCAGGGCCATAAAGCCAGCTCAGCACTGCCTGAGGTAGGGAGAGCTGCCTGCAACACCTGTTCTGGAGGGACATCAATTGTTTTTCCATACTATGCAGGAGCTTGCTTTAAGACAAAGCTGAGACTTTTTTATCTGGGGATACAAATTAATACCTTCTCCCTCAAAGTTACTCAAAACCCCCAAAACCTGAGAAGAAGAGTACTGTGACAAACTTCCTTTGTACTAGACCAAGTGGCCCAATTTATTGGTGCCTGAGCCCCCAGGCAGGGAGCAGCCTTCACCCACACCTCCAAATATGGATGTGCTGGCAGGAGACAGAAGCTTCCTCTGTCTCCTGCCTCACTTGAGGGCCTCTAGATCTATAACTGATCTGAACTGCAGTTGCCCAACTCGGCCTTGCAGAGTCAGCTTTGCTGCAAGTCCTTTCTTGTTTCCCTCTGGAGTCCCTCAGTTACCATCTGTGCCACAATGTTGGTCCTTGCAAGTTCTTTGGTCATGCTACAGCTGCTCAGCTACAGCTGTCCCCACCAAAGGAGCAGCACGACCTCCATGGGAAAGGACTCCCTTCCTAGGTAATTGGCTACACAGCACCATGAGATGGTCTACCCAAGCCCAGCGTGGTAGTGTTGCTTCCCTGCACTGGACCAACATCTCTTCTGTATCAGCAGAAGAGAATCCACTCTCATCTTTGTGTGTTGCCTCTTTGCTGCTCTTACACCTCAACTCGTACCAGTCGGGACTCATTGGTGTGAAATGTGGGGAAATCCCAGACTGCATGGATCTTCCTGAGCTCCTGTTGGCTAGGCAAATCACCTGTCGCAGGGAGAGGATTCAGGAGTTAGAGGGAATTGCATGCAAATGTTCCCATGCAACCAAAGAGCCCAAATTCTCCCAGATCTGCTGAGGCTGAAGACTGCAGCTGGCAGTGCACCTGCTTTGGTGAGGGGTGGAGCTGTGGCTGTGCAATGGGTAAACCTCACAGCCTTTCTCCTTCAAAGCCAAGCATCATATTTTGCTCCAAAGCAGTTGTACCACCCACCTGTGAAAGAAGAATACTGGTGACTTCCAACTGGATGGACAGCAACCAGCAGGCAGCGAAACCACTCACATCTAACAGGAGCTGCAGCTCTTGCAATGGTAGCTGATGAGCAGAAGCTGGTCGGTTTCCAGGGCAGGAATGACTCACAGCCCATCTATGATTACCTGTGAGTCCTCATGCCCTGCTCCCAGCTCCCCAGGGCCTGGTGCAGCAATGTTTGCTTCCTGAGTTCAGTGAAAGGCAAAAGGTGCCTTGCTCCCTGTTGATGAGTGTGGATTAATCCATGCTTGCCCTAGGTTGGAGATAGTACCAATAGCACCAAGCACTCCCTCCTGCTGCATATCAAGTTTGGGAGTATCCTGGCCTGAAAGACCAGACCTATTAGCCTGACCCATAAGTGAAGCATTTGCATCAAAGACAACGCAGGATTAATATGTACATGGAAAGCTCGTGGCAGTGACCTTTTGTAACTATGCCTGCTTGCCTCGTTACAGGCCCTTTATCTGGTAGATGGACTCATTTGCCAATATAAATACACACTTGCCGGGAGGGGTCAAACACAGTGCATAAAGTGCTGGAGAAACTGGAAGACCAAAATGTGTCCAGCATACACGGCAATGCCAGGAGAAGAGCACCGTTGGAGCCCAGGAGAGCAGACCCAGCTGTATCACAGCATAGTTCTTGCTTTGATTCCTCTTCCCCCAGTCTCTCTATAGCCACAGCTGCCTGAAGGGGAGACAAAAAGAACAGAAGTCCCTTGCAGTGCTCACTGCAATTGCATGGTGATGTGCAATCACAGGAGCCCACACTGTTTGTTGGAGCAAGGTGGTGGGACCTTTGGCTGCTCTCAGGCCAGCTCTCTGCATCATGGTGTCTCCAGAGCAGGAAAGTTCACACTCTCTCTCTCTTTCACTCTCAATCTACAGCTGGCCCTCACAACCTTCTCTTGTTCACAACAACAGAGCAACTTATGTGGGCCATGCTTCCTAGGGCATCTGCCAGCACAAGACTTGAGCTTCCTGCTCTTCCACAGCACTGGCTCCAGGGTTAAAGCATGTGGACATGACAAAGATGTCTCTGCCTGTTCCGTCCCAGCAGGAGCTCCACTACAGTTGGATCTTCATCTGAATGCTGCTCTAGGTCTGCACAGTGAGCACCCTCCAGATCTCTGTGGAGTTCCCACTTTTCCTTGGGACCAGGAGTACACAGTGCAGGTGCTAGGCTTAAGGTACCAAGCTCTTATCCACATTGCAAGCCTGGTGAGTGATCCCTACTTGCTAGGTTTCCTGACATGTTTTTCCATGTCCAGATGCTGCCCATAACCTATCTGGAGAGCCATTCCCCACAGCCACCTTGTACACTTCTCCCAGTTGTCTCTCTCTTGGGAGCTGCATGCAGAGTGGATATTTTGAGATTTGGAATGTCAGTCCACAAGCAGCAAGTGAGCACTTTTACCTGTTCCAAGCTCCCCATTAGGTTCTTCAGTGTATGCAGACTCTAAAGAGCTATCAGGTTGTTTCTATGACAGAGTACCTGTCAGGTTGTAGCTACATGTGCCATCACTCTGCTGAATTCTCCTCTCCTTTGAAAAGGGAGGGATTTCCCATCCTTGCTGTCAACTTTCACTCATGAAAGAGCACTTCAGTGTGGACAAGATGGCCTCACAAGTGATGGCTCCATTCCTCCATTCTGGAGTTCTGAATACTGCTGACTCTTCAAAAGACTGGATTTGCTGCTCAGCCTTTCCTTCAGAGTAGCAGCCCTTATCCAGCTAAATTCAGCTGGGGGAATTCCACCTGTAAGATGTGCAAGTAAGGGCAAAGACATCCTTTGCCTTGTCCCTGTCAAGTTTCTGCTCCCCAAGGCCTTGCTTTCTGTGTTGGTAGTTCCTGCATGCAGCAGCAAGTCTGCTCCCCGCGTGTTTTGCTAAAGCCAAGATGCCCACACATTTTTTCCATTGTGAACCTAGCTTCATCCCTGCCAGCTCATGCAAGCAGCTATTGTTAAGTAATTGTTTGAGTCATCCACTGAGCCCACACCCAAGCAGGCTTTTCAGATTTAGAACATGGGAGATTCACTGCTGGTGGCGTGGCTTTGGGGTACCCTACCTCCTGCCTCTGCCCAGGAGGATGGCAGCAATGAACACACTCCAGATGGGCCATTTCATGCCCATCCTTGCTTTCCCAGCCCCCAGCCACCAGGAACAGAAACTTAATGTAACACAGAAGAGCCACCAGCTTGCACCCAAGCTGGGGCAAGGGGTTTTTCTCCTGATGCTGCTGGATTTCAGAGGTATCCCTTTCTTCCCATTTTCTCCCTATTCCCACTGCCATTACCAGAGCAAAGGTCAGAGCTACTTCCCTCACCAATGATGATGCTTCCCCCTCAACTCTACTTGATGAGTGGGGTTTATACTTGAATTTTAGTTTGGCACAGTTGCTACTCCCCAACCCTGGCAATTAGAGGATTTGAGAAGTTCATTATGGAGCACTAAGTTTTCATATGGTCATTCTGGCTGACACCACACTTTTTACCACCTTTTTACATACACAGCCAAAATACTCGGCACATTTTCAGAAGAGGGAAGATTAAAAACCCAACTGAAAAAAAAACCAACCAAAAAAACCCCCAAAAAACAACAAACCACCAAAAAAAAAACCAACCAAAAAAACCCCCAGGAAAAAACCCAAAGTGAATTACTAAAGTTTATAAGGCTAATACTTTATAGGGCTAGTATGCACAGGCCTGGGGCCTTCAAGATAATATAATCTAATACTTGGAGATCCCCTGATGAAAGGCACTATATATGCAAAGTGCTTTATAAACATTAATTAGTTAATGTTGAAAATTTTGCCCAGGGCAAAAAAAAAAAATCCTACCAAAAATCCCCCTTCCCTCCCTCTCTCTAGTCCCTAACTATACAAAGTTAATGATTCTGTGTGTGCAAACTTAGAGTACATTTTAATTTCTGTTTACTTCTGGGGAGATGGAAGCACTGGAAGTACTTTCATATACGTTATGCTTCTGCAAGCATTAGTAACATGGTGGCTTCTCCTATTGAGTGCTTTAATCTCCATGAATGAGGACACCCCAACATCTACAGCATAACTTTGGACCACAGTGTTTGCAGCAAAACTGCCCAGGCTTTACTCACTCATCCCTTCGTAGTCTGTAATCACCAACCAACCAACCAACCAACCAACCAACCAACCAACCAACCAACCAACCAACCAACCAACCAACCAATCCACCCATGTGAAGGTCTTTGTGACAATAGTTTCCATTCCAAGCCACCTTTTCAAACCTTGGGCAACCAACAGCTGGTTTCAGTGTCATCACCACATCATATGTCACCACATAATGTATGCAGAGGGAGCAATGGACAAAGTAATACACATGTTGCTTATCACAAAAGGAAGGAGTCTGAAGGACAGAGCAGACCTTGGAGGATGAGGATGTGTTTCAAAGTTGGTGGTGTAAAAGGCAACAAGTTCTCCATTCAATGGAGATTTCCAGCAATGATATTCCAGGTATATTTCATCTCTCCTTCATGATCTTTCCCAGGGAAACATTCAGCTTTTAGATAACACTAGGGGTTGTTTTTGCTGGAAGCCCACATCTGGTCTGGCATAGTAGTCCACCACAGTCCGTCCCACTCCTTTCAGAGCACTGTGCTCATTTCCTGGCTTTGCAAAGCTTAGGGACCCTCATAGGTATCACTTCTCCTGAAAAAAACCCTTTCTATCCTGACAAGGCCTTTACATAGTCCACTCAAGCAAGTCTGCACCTTGCATGCTCCTAGTATGCCACAAACTACCAAATCAGCTGCCTGACTTGGACTTTCCTTTACCACATCCACCAGCAAAGGACCAGCAGGTCCCATGCCCTGTGGCCAGGGTGGGTGACTGCTTCCCACCACTCTTCTCCCAGGTGCAAGGGCAGCAAAGACCCCAAGGGAAAGATGTGCAGACAAATTCCTTCCCTGAAAATCTGGTGGTACCTTCTGGAGTCCTTCTTCCCCATCTGTCATGTTGGAACCCCAAACTCATGCCTGTCAGCCCAGACACTGGGATAAAAGTGCTTGATGGAGCAGGAGAAACTTTATTGACTGAGAGGCAGAATGCAATCTGCTTGCAGGAGCAGGGTCTGGCCCAGCAGGGTTTTTCAGGGCTATGTCAACCACCTCCCCGTAAGAGTGGCTGAATGCAGAGAGGCCTTTTATTCCCTGACAATGGGATCTTTGGTGCAGGATGCATTTCCTTTCCTTCTCCTGGGTCCTGGGGGGTCTCAAGGGCTGCTCTTAGGATTTTGGTCCCCCACAGTGCCACCCTGTGAGATGCTGGTGTGCACAAGCAGCAGGACACTAAGCCAGACATTTTCTGTCTGCCTGGACTGTCTCTGGGAGAGGCAGCATCCAGGGATCAGACCATGGCAAGGTACAACCATTTCCCTTAGGCTCAGACTTGGTAACTGGTATGAGCAAAGTATTCAAATGAAGTGGAGTCAGCCCAAGTGACCACAGGGGTGGCTCTCTTGTGCCTCCAGTGCTTGGCAGCCAGGCAGCTGCATGGCTTGGGAATGTATCTCCTCTCCAGCAGCTCGTGAAGAGGTGACATTGAGCTTTACTGCATGTGGGTGCAGCACTTGGCAAGTGAAATGATGGAGCCGAGGAATCGATGCATTCCCGAGGATCTCAGCTTTCATCACAGCACCCCTTAGTATCAATGGCAGCTATTGATGGAGTCTTTGGAGAATCAAAGGCTGTAAAAGTTTGCTCTGGTCTGTTCCAATCACTGCCAGCTCTGGGCACAGCCAGGGTTCAGCTGAACATCCGACTCAGGTGAGTCATCTTGGGGGAATTTTGCCTGTACGCGAAAGCAGGATGAAGCTAGCGGAGAGCAGTCACTTACACACGTGTAATGCGGACGTACCTGAATGATCTAAGCTATACTTTCATCTTGTGCAGTTAGGAATGTTTAATTTTAATCCTATGTCAATGGGGAAAAAAATTGTATGAAGTCCTAATAAATAAGTTATGCTGCCGAGTGCTCAGATCAGCACATCCTAGCTAGAAGCAGTACAGAAAAAGCCGCCTTCCAGCCCTGCAGACTGCTTTAAAACATCCCTTCAAATAGATGTTGTTGCAAGCCAGTGATACCAGTGCTGTTGTGTTGGCGTCAGATCATGAAGCATTTGCCATTCTGAGGGTATGCAACTCTGAGGAAGAAGAAAGATGAGAAATATTTAGTAGTATTTGATGATCAACTTGAGAACTCTTGAAAAACCCTGATTTTTCAAAATCATTGCACGTTTGCTCTCAGACAGCCTGGCTGCTTTCAGGCGTATCACGCTGGGCACATGCCAAGGCAACCACTGAAATTACAAGTCTGCTTGAAAAATCTAGATGGGAGATTGTGATGGAGGAAACTGTCTGTGCTGCTATTGCTGAAGTTACTGATTTTTACCTCCTCTGTTTTTAAATTACTTTGCAACATTATTTGCTCTCAAAGAGACAACTAGGAATGCAAGGAGAAACTGGGGACTGGAAACATGTTTTATATTGCTATGGGCAAAAGACTTGATTTTCCTGGGATTTCTTGGGTGCTCAGACCCTGGTTAAGTTCCAGGGAAACAGCCAGCACAGGGAACTGTTGTGTGTAGGTCAGATACCACCAGTTTCACCAAATGGTGTTGGTCTATGCCACAGCAGAATATTTGCAATTGTATTAGGACAGAAGCTGTTTACCATCCACTGATGAACTTTTATGTGTAAAACATCTCTTTCAATTTGGGCTGAAGCAGACACTTGCTTTGATAGTTATATGAAAAAACCCTTAACTTTTCTTTGGGATATTTATAACCAAAACACGCAGAATTATTGCAGCATAAAATCTGCTTCACTGGGTCTTGGTGATATAAAAAAGGAAAAAAAAAAAAAAGAGAAAAAAAAGAAGGGTAATATAATAAAGAAAAAAAGACAGATGAGTACACAGAACACACTTCAGATCTACAGCAATATATTGTCCCAGCAATGCCACCAATTCAATTTAAATCCTAAGGAAAAAGCTAATGCTATTGAAGCACTGCAAATTAACAACAGCCCTGGCCTTGTACATCACCCCTTCACAACAACCAGCCCATCAAACACCTTTGTGGCTCCACATGAAGACAGAGTGGAGGAAAAGTGAAATGGTTTCTCATCCTCTGCCCTGCCAGAGGCAAGTGCCAGCTCTCACTGTTGTAAACTGTAAGGCAAGGCAATCTGCAGTGCTATGGAAAGAAAACAAATACCACAGTAGCAGGCAGGCAGGCAGGCAGAATAAGACAGAGATATTTTTAATTGATGCTAGAGGAACATAAATAGATGAAGCTGGCATTAAGCAGCACAGCCCTTTTTCTCTCTCTGCCAGGTACCCATTTACCCGGGCTCCTAACCAAAGGCCAACATGACATCAGAAGCCCTGTGGTGTTTTGCCTTTGGGCAGCAGCAGGTAAAACTGGTTTCATCTGGCAGATGAGCATGTGAGCTGAGGTAATTGGTGTGTTCTTTTCTGCCTCAGATTCCTTATCTCATCCTGAATATTCCCATAACCTCCCTTTTTCCATCCCCTTTTGTTTCTCAACAAAAAAAATATTTACATTGAAATAAACAGTGGGAGCCTTTAGATTACATAGGAGACATGGGTGCCGGTAACTTCATGAACAAAGAGCAGTGCAGTGACAGCTGCAGGAAGGATAAACTGGAAAGGGGGGCTTTTTCTACTGCGGCTGTTCCTGAACAGAAGGGTTTGGAACTGACACCATTTGATGAAGGAGCCTCACTCAAAAGCAGCTCCCTTCAATTTTTCTTTCTCTCCTGAGGTCAGTTTGGATTCTTTTTCTGAGGAGTTTTGCAGCTGCAGAATAAAACCCACCTGAATGTGATCAGAGCACAATGTGGGAATCTTTCTACACACCAAGGCTGAAAACAACCAGGGCTGCCCATTCCTAGGGCTGTATTAGCAGTGCTTTGGCAGCACAGCCATCCCAGGCTATGCAGAGGTTGGGCAGGCTTCCTGCAGGCATCCCTCACATCTCTGACTTCTTTGCTCACTTGAAGAGAGCAGGGTCACGGAATAAATCCTGCCAGCAAAACTGTATTTTCTAACCTATCACTGGATGTACATTACTGGTGGTTTTGTCGGATTATCTGTGTGGATGAGTGACTTCCACCATTGCAGTTGTCATTTAGGGATGGCCACAGCATGCTTGCAGGATACATGTGCTCAGAACACTACTGTGGGGCAGCACCACAGCCAGGCAACGTGTGACTGGGTAATCTGGGGGATTGGATGGAGATTTCTGGTTTGTTTGGAACATATGAACCTCTACAAGCTTCCCCTGGAAAGAAGTTGGAAGGCCAAAAATGTTTTCTCCTTCCTTCCATTTAAATATACAACTGATCCATATAAATGTAGCTGAAGGACTGGGCACCATGCCTAGCAGGGACATGCTGGGGATAAGGTTCCATGTAGGATGCTGCCTCCATCTCCGTAAGGAAATGTGGCCTGCTTTTCAGAAACATTGATCTTTTTACTTATAGGTCCCTTTGGAGCTCAGAGATGCTGGAAGCATGGAGAAGCTTGGGAAATCTAGCAATAGACAAACCCAGACACTTGGGTTCAGCCTCACATTTTGAATGTTCTCCCTCTTGTCCTATGGAAATCACTGGTGAAACTTCCCACTGAAGTGAAGCTGGATCCCAGTCTGTTAATGCTGACATATTAAGAGGGAGAAGAAAATGCAGAACATAAGATAGAAAAAAGAGCCTCCAACCTGCTAAACAAGGCTAAAACACAAATCCGGTGGTTATGTTAAACAGTCCAAATGAAAATTATCCAAATGTACAGGATTATAGAAGAAAGAAAACAGACAACTGGAAGGAGATGATGAAAAATGGGCTAAGGGAGGAGGAAGGTATAAAAGGTGGGAAATTAATTGGAAAATCCATTTGCAGATGAGAGAGAGGCCAAGAAGATGTAGAAGGAGGACACAAGTGTAGGAAGGTTGGTGTGAAATGCAGCTAGTTCTGGGTACAGGCACCGATAAGGGGGCTTTGACATCTTGCTGTGAGCCTCACAGGTGACAGGAAGAAACACCTGGAGGAGTGTGGACACCTCCAGAGAGGCTGGAAAATGTCTGAGCTCTTTGTAGTCTCTATGGAAAAAGACAGAGGGGAAAATGGAGCAGTGAAGGAATGGAGGGGGGTTCCTTGTCTGGCCCACTTTACTGGATGTGCCCCAGAGATCAAGCCTGGACAGGTGCTGCAGGAGTTCCTGCTTTTTTCTGATGGGCTTCAGGGTTTCTGGCAGGACTGAGAAGCCCAGGTCAGGGATGTGGTCCAAGCAGTGAGCAGGGCAAACCCAGGTGGCTCCTCCAGAACATTCCCCTGCCAAGACACATCCCCCCCCACATCCCTCTTTGCACCACCCTGCTGCTCCCAGCCCACAGTCCAGCGCTGCTGGGCTATCCCAGACCTGAGCAGGAAGCCAAAGGGCTGCAGCCTGTGCTGCTCTGCACCCCTACATGGCACATAGGTATTTGGGAGCCAGAGGACTGAGGAGGCTTCTGAGCTTGTCCAGGAGAGTGGCTCTTTCCTCAGATCCAGCCCCACAGTGACAGCCAGGTTTTAAACCAGATCCACACAGACAAAGCTGGGAGCACTGTTTTGACCTCTCCTCCTCTCCCTGTCCTCTCTCCTGCATTGAGAATGTTTTGGCCAGGGTCTTAGCAGCAGAAGGACATGCCCCCCACTGCTTCTCCCTTTGGTGAAATACTAACCAGCACACCACTTCGGCAAGGAGACAAATGCCTCAGGTTCAGAAAACACATTTTGGACTTTTAAGAAGAGTGAAATGAGGCAGCTGCCCATTGTGGGCAATTTAGCTTAATGTGATATTGAATTCAGCTGTTTAATACACCCAGATGCTCCAGCAGTGAGTGTATAAAAAACCCCCAACTTCAATAAATAATGAAGATGTGAATTTTTTTTTCTGTTTGTTTCCTTTTTTAATGAAAATGGCAAACTATTTGCTACTGTACATCTGCATCAGTTATTTAACATGACATCTTGCTGTAGTAATAATCCATCAGCATCCAGTATTACATATGGATTCATAAAAGGGTTTATGCTTGTGTTGGTGCTTTTGCTGTCTGCCAAACTAATTATATACATTTTACAATAAATTATACATATTGAGCTGAGAACCTGCTGTGCTAATTGCTCACATTTTTGCAGGGGAAAAATGTGGTCATGGAGTGCTTTTTTCATTTTAAGCATATTGAGAACATAGCAGAAGAAGATGCTATGTCTTCAGTTTTTCAGAGCTGAAAAATCAATATTTAGCCCTACAATAAGTAAAACAAACAAAAAAATCAGGAAGAGAGAACTTGGGGGAATCTTTCTCTGGTGTGTTCTTGCCCCTCTGTGTCTTCACTTGGTGAGGTATGGAAATACAAACACAATATTAGTACTGTAGGTGTCCCATGAAATAAAGACTGAACTTCTACTGAACCAAAAGTTAAGGGTGCCTGAAATGCCTCCCCAAATCAGGACCCCACAAAGAAGATGTGAAGGAGCTCTGCATCTGCCTTTCTTGAAGTTCTTTGTTTGCTCTTCAGCAACAGTGACGTGTAATTATGAGATACAGCTTCACTGTTCACAGAATTTCTGTAAGTCCAGCGCTTGTACCCAATGACTTTCAAGTCCCATTAGGACAGAATCCCCATTCTTCTCCCTACTGAAAAAATGTAAAAGATCTCTCTTGATTGAAAAGAAAGAGAGGACAGAATTAAATCTTCAGATAATATGACAGTGGCACCAAGTAAAGAGGACCATATTTCACGATTAAGGAACCTTTTCACATCTCAGTCAGTCCACTCTTCTTGGAAATGACAGAAAACGTAGATGGTTGAGGTTGGAAGGGGCCTCTAGAGATCATCTTGTTCACTCCCACCTGGCACAAGCAGGGCCACCTTGAGCCCATTGCCCAGGACTGTGTCCAGATGCCTTTTGATCTCCTGGGGACCCAGAGGATTTGCCTGATGGTGGAACAGGGAGCTGGGCACCCAGAACCCCTCGCTGGCAGCAGCACCTCTCCCAGCCCCAGCAGTGAGTACAGGCACTGCCCTGGGCTGCACCCCCTCTGGCTGCTGCACGGCTACAGCTGTAATATTTTTGGGTGGTTTCCCGTCGCTGGTGCTGCTCCTGCAGCTCTCACGCATGCAGCAGGGCCCCTTGAGCTGGGCAGGACACCATCACAAAGGCTGCCGTGGTGCCAAGCAGTCACCACATCTGCTGTGTGGAGCACCAGCTGAGGCTGGACCAGAGCAGGCTGCTGAGACAAAAATAAAGCCAAACACTGAGGACAAGTAAATGCCCTAATTTTTAAAGACATGCATTGAAAGGGGTGGTTCATCTTATTGCTGCTGTTATCAGGCCAATAAGAAAAGCAAGGAATAAAAGCAAAAAACCAAAGACATGGCTAAATCTCTCAAGTAGAAAAAAAAAAAGTACTTTTTAAATAAAGGCATATCAGCTAAAAAAATCCCCAAAGATTAAGAGCAACATTTACTACCAATGTGTAGGAACATCCTGGTCCTCAAAACACTAGAGGCCCATATCATGTTTTTGATGGAAGAGGTTAGAAAAAGACCCATAGCATATACAACAGGGAACAGGAAAGCAGCATTTCCTAAACACTTTAAAAATGTGCACTTTTTTACCCTAGCAAAACAAACTGTATGCTGTTCTGATTGATTTATTATCTCAGCATTGCCCTTCGGGCTCAGTGGATATATTAACATTAAGCAGGTGAAGACTTAGGAATAATTTAAAATAGAGTTTACAGCAACTGCAGATCTGACTGAATTCTGCTGTGAGATGGTGAAAAAGACAGAAATGGTCTATTAAATTTAGAGAAAAAGACTGTTGTGTTTAAGTATGTTAGTGAGAAGAGGCTGAGACTCACTGTGGGCGTGAATTCTCTGCCAAGCTGGCACATGAACATCATGGTACATTTGGTTTGGTCTCACAGAGAAGGTCCTTCCTCAGAGCCTGACATTGCTTCCTTCTCCAAAGAGCAAAGGATGATTTTTCCCTTTCACCAAGGAGCAGATCAATCAGGAATGAACTTAAGTGCATAAAACATGCTAAATGCACCAAGTTACATGCACTGTATTTGGTTTTCCTTAAACATTGTTTCTTTGTACTTCCTTGCTAGCCTTCAAAGTATGCCAAGTACTCTGCTCATGCAATATCTGGTTTCAGGCAAACCAGCATGGCAGTTTGCCTGAGCTGAGAAAATATGCTTGAAGTCGGCATTCACAGGCGGCTTCAACATCCTAAGGAAAATGCTTTGTTTTTGTAGCCTGAAAGTATGTCACAAACATGAATAGAATTATACACTCGCTCTCCCTCACCCTCAATCCTCTTTACCTGAGGAAAAAATTATACGCTTCCAATTACAGGGCCAGTTAAAATCAATACAAAGGTGGGAGAAAACAGATCATTTTTCTTATGGAAGTAACTGTTTTCATTAATTTTTCATTAGTCCTGCTTTTGTGGTGCTATCCATCACTGAAGAAGCTGGTATGCAGTAGATTACATTTAGGTTATCTTACATGCTTCCAGGATTTAGTAGATATTGCCCGATAAAGCTGTGAGCTTTATGGCTTTAACTTACATCTATCAATAATGCATCAGAAGAGAATTTTTCTGCAGAACAGCTGTCCCTGATCCAAGCAGCTTTCTTCTGGAATAGCTGCACTGGTTACAGCGGAGATGATAGCACAGCTTTTACTCATCTAAAGGCTTCAACTGTGAGAAAGATGAGCAGATGCTTAAGGAGGAAGATAATCCGTGAGGGTTTGAACCCTAGTTTCCCACTGTTGTAATTTTTATTGTGGAGCATTTGAAGCTGGGAGCCAGCTGTGCCTTGCCCCATCTCAACAACCACACCTGAAAAACATTCCTGCCATCCTGGCATGCAGCAGGATTTTGTTGTGACCACTGTATGAACAAACAAAGCTCTTTCACAAACTGCACTGGTTCCTTCTGCCATTTTAATGCCTGAGTTCTGTGTTAAGGAACATAAACAGAAAATGATAGTCCATGTTGAAGGGCTGAGGCAGAGAAAGGAAATGAAGTTGACCATCAGTTGACTTAACTTAAAATATGTAAGGTAAAGGAAATTTTATTTAATTTAATTTATTTTTCTCTCACTTTGGAAGGAATTAGAAAAAGAAATCAGAAGGTGTGTCAAGCCTAACATGGTTGTAATGCTAACATTTTAAGCTCATTCAGACATCCCAGCAATGCCTTCTATGTGCTTGAATAGCTTCAAACTCTAAGCTTAAAAAAATAAATGTGTCACAGTTCCTCCTTGATTTCCAACTCTTTCTGTACTGCATGAGGGCTTGTGGAAAAGTGGGACTCCGGATGTGCAGTTTGAGACCCAAGTGAGTGACAGTTGAGCTTCTTCAGCCTCCCCAGCTGCAAGATGAGTTTATTGCTGCCTTCTTCACTTAGAAGTAGAGAGATGCTTAATTGAAGCTCTGTACAATACTTTGAAGAGACCAAGCACTGCATTAGGGCCAAAGTTATTACTCTTGGGCTGCCCAGGCACAGCCCCCAGCAGAAGAAAAACAAGCCTCCTGAGCTGGAGAAAGCAAGGGAAAGAAATGCACAGCTGCTTTTGGTTTTAACGTAAGCCACCCAGAACTGAAATATTTATTCAGAAGCAGCAGGGATTAGTGAAATTATGGCTCCAGATCTTCAGAACAAGCATCTGTGCTCTGCTTGTTTTGCCTTTTGTTTTTGCAATTTCTTGGCAGTTAATCAAATGAAGAATCAAACATCCACTGGTGAGCCTCACTGAGCCCTCTGGTTTGACCTGAAGTCAGAAAGAATGCAGTACGTGAATTTAGGGGACTTCACCATATGCAGTTTTTGCTTTAAGTCAATGTCACCCTGTCTTTTAGACTGCATCCTAATGGTAAGGAGGCAAGGCCAGCCATCCCATGCCTCACATTTTCCTCAAGAAAATTAATAACAACACTGACAGCCTACATAACAGAAGCCACAAGACCATTTAGGGTTGTAGATGAGATCATTTATCAGTCCAAACTCCAGAGCACAGAGACAAATGTCCCTCTCTCCGTCTCTCCTCAGACCCAGCAAGCCAGAGCTGTGCTCTGAGGACCACAGGACAGGGATCAATGGGCTGGGCCATGGCACCAGCACTCCGTGCTCCCCAGGAAGCACAAATGCAGCCCGCTCATACTAGCAACAGCCTCTCCAGAGAGAACTCATGTGTATGGGGCTTTAATGAGGCTGAGAGAGAAGAGTCTCACCAACCCATACTTCCTCTGGTCTGCAGCGGAAAATATTGTATTTTTAGAAGCAACAGAGATGATATACTATTGCTGTGGGTGCAATGGCACTGACAGCCCACGGCCACACTGCAACCCTTCGGCTTCTGACTGGGGTCTGAGGCAAATTCACCATGAGTATGGAGGGCAGAAGATGGGATCTGGCCCATAATCTCCAACATCACCTGAAAAGTATTACACTCCTATGATTTTAGAGGCACAGGACTCCTATTGGGTCCCTAGTCAAAAAAAGTGAAACAAACAAAAACCAAAACAAAAACCAAAGCAGACAAACACTCCCCCCGCCAAAAAAAAAAAAAAAAAAAAACCCAACAAAACCCAAAACCAAACCAAAAAAAACCCAAAACAGATTCAAGGAGAAGTGGGCTTTTCTCCATTTCTCAGATGACATTTCCATTTCTGGAGCCCTTACTTGTGCAAATAGAAGATGTTTCAGCAGGCTAGCATTAGGGTTTCCCCACTGCATCACTGTTAACATCCTGGTTACCAGCTAGCAGAGCTAGCTCAGCTTACAAGAGGATGAACTTGTGTACCATGTGCCTGCATTTTTTATTTTTAAGAGGAGTTAGGGCTATGATTTTAGCAGTTTCAGGCTCAAATAGAGGACCCCTTTGCTAAGTCAGTTTTGGGGTCTTCAAACAGATCAATGGGGCAGCAGCCAAAGCCAACACTGGGACCTGGTGCAACATATTGATTTTTGGTGGTGATGATCCCTCCAGACCCTCAAGAAATAATAAAGCATTCAAACTGAAATCTGAGAAAAAGCAACTGGTCTACAGACCCTAAGGATATCTTGGTTTCACTTCCACTGTAAATAAACCTCAGGCAGCTTGAATGCCGACATACAAATACCAGTTGTCCATAGAAATAATTCATAATATAGAATTCTGCAGTGAAGAAATGACAGATGGAAATAAATGTTTTTATTTCTCTGAAAAACTGACCACTGGTAAATAAAAATGCTTTTGTCACCCCCCAAAATCCAACCCTTCCCCCCTCCCGCCCACCTCATGCAGTGGAAACATTAAAGAAAAATTTACTTGACAAGTCATTTGGATGGCAGTAAAAACCCTGTAATTAGTATAGAAATCAATTTTTAAAGCTTGCTGCAAAAAATTATGCTTATGAATAAAATGTTTGACTTCAAATTGAATTCAGTGCCTGTTCAGCATAAAGGAAAATAATTGAATGGGTGGCTCAACTTTCATGTTTTTGGAGTTTACTAAGTTTTCCCCATTGGTTTTTGTTATGCATTTTAGTGGGGATCACAAAACAGTGTGTCAACTCGACTTGCTTGTGCCAGTCAAGCACTGAGATGTCCAGCTTCCTTCTGTAGACACGTGGCAACAGAGAGGAGAATCCTTCATTGGGCCAGGCTGCCTGGCTAGTACCTACCTGAAGACAGAATAAATTAGCAGCACCTATTTACCTGTATTGCTTCTGCAAAGAGAGATTAACCCAGTGACAAAGCAGGACTTCACTTTGTCCAGGACAGAGTAAATTAGCTCTGTCTCCAGTGGGACACTCAGTTTTAAGTTTCACCCAAGCATGCCAGGATCCATACTTACATTATGCAGCTGTTTGGTAAATTTGGGGAAGAACTAAACCCTGGATCAATGGCTGTTGCAGAAATCCAACATCGGCATTACCCAAAGAAAAGGTGAGGACCAAATTCCTCTGCCTGTGTCTCACTGTGGGAAGGGGAGTTGGTGCCATCTGCAATCTCTGCACGTCTGCAGGAGTTCTCCCGGCAGCTGCTTAACCAACTTGCTGAAGTACCACATTGGCAGCTACCACTCACTGCAGTTCTGCCTCTTGATATTAAATACACCAATGGCATGAAATGGAGTCAACACTTTCTAATAAAAAATTAGATAAATTTAGATGTCAAAATTACTAACCTCCAGAGACAAGCTGACAGTAATCTGGTCCTTCTTGGTTCCCCCCACTCCCCCCACATTTGTGGAGAAATTGATCATTTGTTTGTTGATCAGTTTTTCTAAAGAACATTTTAAAAACACATGGTTATAAACCTCAATTGCAAACAGGACTAATCTCATTTGCTGTCTAAAAATCTACAGCCAGTTTATTCCTGCATACATGTTTCATCAGCCATTACTTTGAATATTCATGACCTCTTACTCCATGACTACATTGTAACTGCAGAGCCATTTACATTTAGGGTCTCAGTGATTTTTGACTCCATCAACAACAAAAGCAGGCTTGGTGAGAGGGTGCCCAGCCAGCTGAGGACTTGGAAGGAGCACAGTGATGAGTTTAAGGTCATTCACTTGGACAGGTACAGGCTGAGCAAGCAAAACCACCAGCAGAGCACAACCTGCTGGTTCTGGGAGCCACATGTTGGAGAGCATCAGAGGCAAAGCTCCTGTGCAGAGGCTGCAGGCAGTGTGGGCCCTGCCAGCACTCGGGGGACACCTTCGGGGCTGCTGATGCAGCAGGCTTGCAGTGCCTGCTTGCCAAGGAGCAAGAAAAGGAGCTGCATTCCCCCTAGCTCCAGCCTGCACAGCAGTCTCTGAAGAATCACATCACCTGGATGCATGGGGACCCATGGACTCTCAAGCCTGTGGGGACTGGCATCTTTTGGACATCACAAATTTCATCACTTCCAATGGTTTGAAGTTCTGTTAAAAATATTTATTTCCCTGGGTTTTAGCTTTCCAGCTTCTATGCAGACTAACAACCAAATTGTGGGCAGTAAGAGCAAGCATTTGTTTATTTTGTAAGAGGACTTCTCGCTGCTAATTGAAAACAAGCATTTTCAATGAGGCAGCTGTTTCAGTACTGTGAATAGACAGATCAGCATCACATTGAAGATCTAATAACCCGCTAATGAACCTTAATTTTTAGAGGCCCCTCCCTCACCCATTTTCACGCTTCAGTAATTCCAAACCATTGATATGCGCTGCCAGTTATTTAAATATGTCCTCAGACATATTTTAATAAAAACCAGAAAAAATGTAACTTTTTTTTTTTAGTTAGACTGTATTGGAAACCTTGTTACATGTATCTAACAGTTTCTTTTTTTCTTTTCTTAAATAAATAGCAAAGAGTCACCAAAATGAATGGAATGCCAGCACCATTGTGTTGATAGAAATTTCCATACTAGGATGAACTTACATATTCTGTAACAGTGCATAAAAAGAGACTTTGGAGGAAAGGTGGTGGTTGCTGGTGCATCAACCCATGAGCAGTCCGTGCAGTGGCATCGGGATGTGGTGCCTCTGCAAAATCCCACAGGCCTGGAGCCCGTGCCTGCAGAGGTGGCCCCAGTGAGACTCTGCAAGGGAGCAGCTGGCAGGGCTTCCAATGCAGAACGTGGAATTGCTGCCTGCTACCACAGGACACGGCCAATGGTAACACAAGGGGCTGGCCATGTCACTCTCTGACAGAAGAACAATGGCTTGAAACGAGGGAAATGAGCAACCTGAAGACCAAACAGACTGACTAACACGCAGCAAGGCAAGGGCTTGGAGAGTCAAAGCTGCTAACTCCTTAATCAAGAGGGAATGATGCAAGGATTCACTGTTACGCTGAAGGTTACAGAACCAGGTGCCATTTTTTCATGGGTTTCCCCGGGCTGAGCTGGTGTTATTTTCACGTCTGACCAACAGTTTCTCTTCCAACTGGAAGAGTGCTGAAGGAACAGCAGCCATGTGCACCACCAGAAGATCCCTCAACAGCCTCTGCTGCCTTAAACTCATTCCACCCTGTGCAGGCAGCTCTGCCTGCCCACTGCCTTGCCCCTCTACATGCTGGAGTGCAGTGGAATCCCACCTCTCTGATTCTGTTGGCTTAAACCAGACCCTTGTTATTTTAAACAGGAGTTTATTGTATTTAATACATTATAAAATTTGAAAAAATTGTAGGAAAGCAGCAGATTCAAACCAGAGCATCTCTACCAAATATTAATTATTCTGGCCCCCTTTGAAAAACACAAAACAAAACAACAAAAAAACTCATTCAAAAGAAAAGTTAACCTTTCACATCTGTGAGGGCTGACAAAAAGTGTGCGACTTCTGTACAAACTACATTTAAAATTTCAGCTTTCCAATGCAATGGATGGTCGTCTCCTCAACACCTGCCCATCCACCTCTAAAAAAGACAGACATAAACCTCCATATGCAAATAAAGTTGAGTCAAGGTGTGTACACATTAAAAAGTGGATGGCTGTTTGGCAATGAAAATGGGTGAAGAACAGTCCATGAATCCCCCCCTGGCAATGGCTTGTACACCGTTAAGTGGGCCCGGGAAGGGCCTGGGACACTTAATGGCCATCACAGCACCAACCTCATCTACCACATTTTGTCATTGCATTTCCTACCCTTTGACATATACATACATATATATATGTACAGACATACATATACATACATATTTTTGTGTGTGTGTGTGTTTTCTTTATTTTCTTTTATACCTTGAGGTTATTATTATTATCACTACTATTCCAAGTGTTCCCATATGAATTCAGGTGTGGTCTCTATATTTGATATAAATGTGTCTTTTATTCAATTTTAGTTCCAGGACTTGTTTGGAGTTCAAACTGCACATGAAATGTCCCCCTTTTTGTTTTTCCTCTTTGTTTTCCTTTTTTTTTTTTTTTGCATAAAGAAACACGTCCATTTTAGTCCAGAGGCTCTTGCTTTATTCGAATGACAGAGGGTGCATGAGATGTCCTTCTGAGTTCTCGTCTCAGTACGTATTCACTGAATTGGGAAGAGTCCACCCCACCTCCACATGAGCCAACAATCTCAAACCCTCTTTGCTGTAACCTCTCAAGTACCTGCAAAAAAGAGGAAACAAACACCAATGTATAAGTAAATTAACAGACTATTTGCTGTCCAATGATAATAACTGCTGTTTTCAAATGGATTCATCTAGGGGGGAAAAATGTGGTTACATAGCTTAACTATACTGGATTGATTTCTGCTGACTATGACCACCAAGCAGTGAAAAAAAAAAAAAAAAAAAATTATTTTATTTTTTAGTACTGCCAACAAATCCAGTCTTCTTCTGTCCACAGAAACAGGACTAGAAAAACACATTCTCTGCTTTACAGAATTTACAACACAAAAGGGCAAATACATGATTGCACAGCAGATGCTGAGCAAACACCACAATGAAATGGTGACAGTGTAGATAACAATGGTCATAATTTCAGAAAACCTACCATGATATTTACTAGAGACTTAAAAACCAAGTCTTTTTTACTACTATCATGTTCTTCACCTGTTCTGGGCTTCCTTTGCCTTGCCTGTGAAGGTAACTTCCTGAGATTTACCAGGGTCAGCCTGACAGCTGCCAAGCCCAAGGAAGGGGTTGATGCTCCTGGACCCCAGAGGATGTGGGACCCTCTATTCAGACCTCACAAGGGTTGTGCTGGAATCTGGTGCCTACCATGCTGTTTCACCAGTTGTCAAATTGGCTTACATGCATGCTGTGACAACACTGGCAAGCAGAGCAGCAGAAGACTGCAAAGGACTACGGCAGGGGAAGAAGCAAGCTGAGGTTTAAGAATGCCTCAAAAGAAGACATGCCACGTCTTTACATAAAATGCTTCAGGTTGGCTAATGTCTTTCCAAAGTACTTGAGCATGGCTAATTGCACAGCAGTCATATAAAAAAGGAAGGGATAGGAAAAGAGACTTGGAAACAATGATCAAAACACATGTAATCTTTAGCTTTTAACAATATATGCCAAAATCCCCTGCCCCTGCCCAAATGTGTCAGTGCAAGCCTGGAAACTGGAAAAAAGAACAGGAGAACTTGGGTCCTGAGAAAAAAATGTTGTGGAAGCAACTCTGGAAACTAGCTCAGCCCTGGACAATCCATTTGGTCTGTACCTCACTCTTCAGGTTTATTGGTAGTCCTTGTCCTGTCTCCCATTTTTATTAGTACTGGGAAATACTTTTATCCTCCCATTACCAATGTGGGATCATTACACAAGTCTGTACATATTTTGCCACTCTAACTGAGGTTTTTCACATCAGTAAATATGCTTTGTAATTCTTATTTGTGCAACAAAAAGAATAAGTGACAAAGTGTTGAAGGATACAACTGCCTTGATAACTGTCATGTGATATAGCTAAGCAGCCATCCTTGAAACTTCTTTTCACTTGCAATCTGACATCTAAGGCTGTCCTAAATTTGCATTAATCTCCATGACAAAACAATTTTGATGTCTCAGCAGGACAGTCAAAGCCAGCATAACATGGGTTAGATAGGTCTATCTAGGTCTATCTGGACCCTTGTGTTAAGTGCTAGCACAAGAACAGTGCCTGGCCAGCCTTCAGTGTGCCTCAGTGCTTCATCTGGAGAAAAGCAGGCTAGAAGGTCAGGGGTGACCTTCTAAAACCACCTGAAAGGAGGCTGTAGCAAGGTGGGTGTCAGGCTCTTCTACCAGAAAACCAGCAACAGGTCAAGAGGAAACAGCCTCAAGATGTACCGGGGGCATTCGGGTTGGGTTGGACATCAGAAAGAATTTCTTCACTATGAGGGTGGTTCAGCATTGGAATGGACTACCCAGGGCAGTGGTGGAGTCACCATCCCAGGAAATATTCAAGAAATGACTGGATGTGGCACTTGGTGCTGTGGTTTAGTTGACGTGGTGGTGATCAATCAAAGGCTGAGCTTGTTGATCTTGGAGATCTTTTCCAACCTTAACGACTGTGATTTTCTACCTGGACAGTGGGACCTGGCAGATGAAAAGATGCCAATCTCAGCTTGCAAGCCTGTTCTGTAGAAGAATTCACCCATGAGCCTGCAGCATTTAGGAGGTGTGTTTAAACCAAACAGCATTGATTTGGCCATTGATGATTTCATATGGGAAGTTCTGGCTATGCAGGATGTGCTAACTAGGGGCAGGCAGGCAGGCATCTGAGGCTGGTTGCTTTTAACCAACAAAGGATAAAAACATTAACACTGAAGTTGATTATAATTATTCTAGGAATTACCTGCATTTGTCTCCCAGATTTTTTCTTATCCATTTCATAACATCTACCAATTTTAGACATTGCTACATTGCATCATAGAATACTTTGGGTTGAAAGGAACCTTTAAAGATCATCAAGTTCAACCCCTTTGCAGTGAGCAGTGACATCTTTAACTAAATCAGGCTGCTCAGAGCCCTGTCCAGCCTGATTCTTGAATATTTCCATGGATGGGGCATCCACCACCTGTTCCAGTGTTTCACCACCCTCACTTTTACCTAAAAAATTTTCCTCCTTTTATCTAATAAAAATCTCCCCTATTTTAGTTTAAATCATTATCCCTTGTCCTATCAATCGCAACAGGTCTCTACTATGCTATAAAAAATCATGAAAAAACACTGGAAGTGAAAGTGAAGGGTTTTCCCACAGAAAAATTTAACATTACCGTAATTTGTTTGAAAGAGATTGGTGATACATTAATTAAATGAAGAAAGACAACTTGACACACAGAAGTAAATAACTTGCTTAAAGCCTCCAGCTGATTCTGTTCAACAAAACGCTCCAGTGACATGGAACAGGGTCAGCCCCCGTGGCACCTGGCCAGCAGCTCCCTTTCAAAAACTGCAGGTGTGATGTCCTACCTGAACTGAGTTGAGGTGACAGTACCCGTTCAGCGGGAAGCGGATGACGTGTGTAGAGTCGTGGTTCCAGCCGGCGTTGACAGAGTTACACATCACATCCCCGATCTCCGGGAACACCTCCTCTATCAATGACTTATCTCCGCTCAGCGTAATCCTCTCGCCGAGATCTGGGGCCACTCGCACCACCAGGCACTCGCAGGACTTTGAGAAGCGGCCGCTCTCCCGGTCCTGTTTCCACCGTTCCATCTCTCCTAGCATGGGCTGAAGCTGGAAATACTTTGCTTCTTCATATAACAAGCTGTAGTCCTGAAAGACACGCGCATTAAGAGAGGCGTTGCTAATGTGGTGCTTAAGGTTGATGGATATTCAGGCTGACGCTGCTTTAGGAACCCTTCAGACAGAGCTCCTCATGACTGTGTAGGAAGGTGTAATAAAGTAACAGCGTAAGCAGAAAATAATCATCAGCTCTTGGGGGCCTCTGTGGTCACAATGACCCCGAGATGTGTTAGAGAGTTTCTTTTTCCAGCCCGGCAGCTGAAGGAGGAGTCAGGTTTCTTCTGTTCTCATTCTCAAGGTTGTTTATTATTTCTTATCTATAACATTCTTTCTCTGACCCTCCGAGGTCTGTCTGCCAGGTCGGGTTGAGGCCCACTGACTGCCTTCAGAGGCGATGATATGTTTTATACTAAAAACTACGTGTACATTATTTACAATAATTTCCCAATACCTATCACCTGTGTTAGACAGTGTGTTTCTACTCTAAACCAATCTAAAAGTGCAACATCACCCAGAAGGTGGAGGCTAAGAAGAAGAAAAAGGAAGAAGGATGAGGCACACCCAAATCCCTCCATCTTGGCTTCTGAACCCCCATTCTAAAAACTCAAAATTCTACACTTTCATCCTGTGATAAATTCACTAACATTCTATTCAAATTCTTGTGGCTTGTACATCTTCATACAAAGTTGGTAATTGTTTTTTCCAAGGGCTAAAATCGAAGGCATAGGTGTTTTTGACTCCATGCCAAGGTCTCCAAGCCCCCTGTCAGAGTCTCGAGTCCTCCAGAGAAGCCAGAGGAATTTCCTGGGTTCCAACAATCAGCTACTTGGAACACAATGAGTATAGCAGCACTTGCAAGAGTAAGGCTATGCTTGCTCAACTCCCTTCTGCAAAAAAAAAAAAAAAAAAAAAATCCCACTTTTCCCCATATTTCATCCCCACAGTGATGTCATATAATAATGATCTCATTGAACAGATGGAACAGAATTCAATCAGGATTCAGAAAATTCATCACTAGGATCCATTGTGTCTTACAGCAATACTAGCAGGCATTATAACAGGTATAAGAATGTAAATGAGGAAGACTGCAATGTTTGTTAGTGTAAAATGATTCAGATATTTGCATAATGTTTGCACATATTAGTGCATTTTAAAAATTAAGTATTTTTTAATACTTCCCTATTTTGCCACTAGTATTGTTTACTACATCATCTCAAATGCCAGAGCAGAGGGAATGCATTTCTAGGCATAGCCACTGCAGAAGTAATTTAGAACTGATGATGTGGAGTCTGCCTACTGCCATTTTTTAAATTTAAAAAACATTTTTAAAAAGATCTTGTTTTTCTAGGTGTAAGAGCATAAAACCATTTGGAAAATATTTATACAGAGAAAAGAGATACATGAGAATTAGGGATGAGAGAGGAACAGAATGACAAGAGAAGCCTGCTAACAGTCAGTATGGTCCTGAATTTGAACTAGAAACCAAATATTTGATGAGGACACCTAAATCATGGTAAAAATACTGCTTACATTTATTGTGTAACAAAAAACTAATGTAACCCATATATTCCTAAGAAACAAGAAACACTGTTCATTTTTATCACTGGGGTTCTTTTGTACACCTTAAAGCATAACTGGGGAGGACACCCCTTTGAACATCACAGTTGGGTGAACTTGCCAGGAATTACTTTTTTTAATTTCAACACAGCTACAGTATATTTATGTGTTTAAAAAGCTCTACATGTGTAATTTCTTAATATTGCATGAAAGGTGGCTTTTCCTTTTTCTGTATTTCTGATTACCTGCAGGAGAAGTGCCGAGAGCAGCACGAAGCCAGGCTAAGGCTTCAAAAGAAGAAAATGATGCTTATCTGTTTGCTCCAAACTCCACATTATTCAGGGAGGTCTGCCCTTGTCACTAGGGGAACAGCAAGGATGTGTCTACAGCACATGATTCAAAGCTTGCTGAAATACAGCTCTTGAACTTAGCCTCACACCTGTTATGCCCAAATGCCTGAAAAACTGTCTCAGCTACGAGGGGAAAAGGACTGAATACCGGTGTGAACTGCTCCATCCCTGCCTCATCGTCCATCACCTCTCCTGTTCAACCCCAGCTGCTGCATTTCCTGCAGTGAACCAGGTGCACTGATTTGTGGTCATTAAGTGAAGGTAAGGATCTGTTCTGATTGAAGACACCACATATACACCCTCGTACCTACTAGCAGATAAACATCACATGGATTCTGAAGCTCTGCCTCTGTAGCCTTTGTCTGACATTGAAATACCACTAATTCAATTCATTACTAAAAACTTAAAAAAAAAAAAAAAGCAGGCTCTTTATTAAAATTCAAATAATAAACATAGAACGATTCATTCCTGACTTCTCTAAAACTCCAAAATTAAACTCACAGTATGCATTCAAGAATCTGAGGGAGAAAACAGTCTATGACTTAATGCCCAAATATTACCATGTGTGCAGTTTATTTTGTCAAAATTGTGATTCACACACCATTTTCTGAATTTCAGTGTGGGAGTGGAAACTGGAGCTGCTGCAGTCACTGGGGAAGCATAAAAATGGATGAGAGGACAAATAATCAGTAAAGCTCATGAGCAGTCAGTTGCAGATTGTCGCTTCTGTTTCCATGAGTATGGTACATTTAATTTCCCAGGGTCAAATCTGGTAAGGGTGCTTTATTACCACTATAGCCAGGAAGGGAAAGTTTAATATTGATGCCCCTCTAGGAAAGGAAGACACCACTTTAGCAACCCCATTCTTACTTTGGCCATGTACCTGAAATCAAACACCATACCCTGCAAGTCCACCTTCCCTATCCAGGCCTCTGTTTTGACTACACACCAGATACTTGCTTTACCAAGGTAATGCAAAACACCCAAGTCCCTTGAAATCTCACCTTGAAATCATCAGGAATGAGGAGTTTTGATGTCCTTAAGAAATTCAAGATATATCTGAACATCTGCCCATCTCTGTCGATGAAATAATGCTGCTTGAGACTGTCGAGGACAATGGGCTCCGTGCCATCGAAAAGCCGGCCAATTCTGGAGAGGAAACAAGAGACAAGGATCACAGTCAGACCAAGCTCAGCTGAAGAGCTGCTCAAATAGCCCAGCACTACAAAACCCTCCCATGCACACTTCACTGAAGCAGCTCTGTGGCTTTGTTTCATTAGAAAAGGGCTGCTTTCAAACCACTGTGTAAGCCACATATTTTCCAGCATAGCCTCATTAAGTTCCAAGCAGCACAGCTGGGGAGGTGGAAGGGAAGAAGCCAGGCCAGCAGCCTCTCCCACCCACCTCACTGCCCCAATCTGTATCACATAAGATGACAATCCCTCAATTATTTTGGACACCTCTTTTGATAGTCCCCTTCGGCACAGCCCATCCCCTCTAGATGTTCCAATGCTCTGGACTGACTCATTCTGCTTTATAGAGCACTGCATAGGGAACTTGATTTAGTTTGGATTTAGTTTGGAAACTGTACCTGGGGAATAGTTTGATTTGGTTCTTTGCTTGGTTTTCACTTGCTTTTTAAACTCAGGTCACTTTTTGGATACCATTTACTGCAACCAACATTGGGGCAGGCACAGCTAAGGTGAGGGGCAGCACATTGTGGTAACATAAAGATGGGGGTACAGAGTTGATAACATTTCAATGTGAGGTAATGCTTCAACATAAAAGTTAAGTGCTTGTGGCAGGTCTCAAGCAGAACACTCAAATAATACAGAAAAATGTCTCAGCTTTTAGACACCACCAGAACCACACAGCCACCTAGAGAGCCTCTGCTTGGCAACAGGTCTTGCAACATCAACCACTGAGTACACATACATTTCTGGATATGGGCTTCCCAAACCAGCTTTATTTAGAGCAACAGGAAAGGCTGAAAAAGCAAAAAAAACCCTCAAGAGTGACACCAAATAAGTGTTTTGTTACTGCACTGGGGGATTTGCAAAACACTCCTGAGTCACTGGTGGTTTCCCAATGAAATGAGCAGGAGTGACTGGCAGGTCTGATTTTGTGTGCCTGTTCATATGTCTGTAGTGCAATGTGGAAGTGCTTTTTGACAACAAACAGTGATGGCACACTGTTTTTGTTTTGTTTTAAAAGCAGTGAATAAACAACGAACCCCCACTACCAGCAATAAAAAAAGCCACCAAATACTCAGAGGTGATCAGCCCTCCTGGCTGCACAAAGCACACCAGGCTGAGAGATGCCCCATCCAGTGGCCAGCAGAAGGGGATGTCCAGAAGGGATTCAAGAGGCAAAAGACAGAAGTGGCTCCCAAAGAGAGGGAGGCAGCGGGGCTTGCAGCAGGGTCTCAGGGAACTGCAGAGGGGCAGGGCTCCAGGCAGCCATACACTGTGTTGCATCAACAGCCAAATATCCTGCCTTTGAAAATGGCACAGGCAACCCAAATTGAGTTTGGAGCAATGTCTGTGCCTGGAGCAGGTATATATATAAGTTGTGAACAGAATACAAATCTCATCTATAGCTTCTCACCAGCTGGGAGGAGACCAGAAAACAAATAAAACTCCATTAACCCCAGCTGGCCATTTACAATTCTGTAATAAATGCATGAATCAATTCTGTAATAAATGCATGAAACTATTCAAGTTGCATGAAATCTGTAACATATAATGAATTAAATATATTTTGCATCATGAGCAGGTACACAACACTTTTTTTTCAAAGCCATCCCTTGAACTATTCGAGCTTTCTTCCTCAAAGACTTGTTACTGCCTGCCCTGCTGCTCAAAAGCTGCGACAGCCCATATAACTGAGGCTCCTGTTCACGTGGTGTATGAGCCCCATTTTATGTCTAATATGGAAGTACTCAGCATTTAGAATTAATTTTCCCTTATACTCAAGCATGTCATGTTCAAATTTATCATGGAATTCACACACAAAACATGTATTTGGCCAAGTCAGTCATTACTGAAATGTATAATTGTAATTGGTTTCTGCAGCATTTTCCTAGTTCTAAATTACTTATATAATTACATATTTTAAACCTCTAGGCTTTTTGTCTCCATTTTATTAATTGTTTAGAGAAGAGCAAGATAGTATCAGAGGATGGAGCCTTCAGACAAAACCATAATGCTGAGGAGAGTGCTCAGCCACTGGGAGTGCTACCTGGGACCTGAATGGCTTTGGGAATGGACTGGAATTGTTAACAGAAAGTGCCTCTTAGTGCTCTGCTGCTCTGCAGCAGCAACAGCAGCAGCAGCAAAATCCCAGGAACTGCAAAGTCCCAATTCCCTCCTGACTCCCCTCCCAGGATCACTCTGCAAGACACTTTCACATATTAACACAGCATTGGAAGGGTAGACCCCCAGCAGATAGACTTCTGTAAAGAAAATTAATTTGTTTTTCCTTTTCAGATGGAAAAATGTAGATTCCAGCATCCTTCATGTGGCCTTCAGGGAAAAACCTGAGGTACTATGGGATCCGAATCTGGTGACATGGTCCTGCTCCTAATCTGCATTTGCTACACCCAGTCAGGAGAGGAGACTGGGCTATGCCAGGATCTGGGGAACAACCAGCATCCTCACTTTCCAGCATCCTCAGCAGGAACTCTTGTGTTCCCAGGGGCACACTGGGAAGCACCCTCTCATGCCTCACTCGTCACCTCCTCTGTACAAGACAATTTGATCACCATCCTCCCTGCCACCCCAAAGCTTTGCTGGGTCTCACACTGGGATTACACATGCTTAAGAGACACCAGTGTGCTAGCACAAGAAGGGACTGGTAAGTCATTATAATTTCACTTCCCAAGAAAACCTGAAAGATGTTTTTCCCCATCTCCTTCTTGACAATGTTGGCTGATGACTGGCAAAGACACCTTTCTGTTTTAAATGACAAATACATAACAGCTGAATGGAGTTTCGAGACAGGAGAGCACTTTGAAGGAGGCTTGCAAAATAAGATGATAATTATATGCAGAATTAGCCAAATATCAAGGGTAAAGGATAAGAAACTGTAGTCCATTTACAAGAAAATGTGCTTCTGAAATATTTAATTAAAACTAACAGGCTGGAATTTTCCATATATCAGGAAAATTAACGTCCCATGGGTTGAAAGTGTGACCTTCAATGGGTAATAATTAATGTCTGTGGCTTTAAGTATCATATTCCACTGTCAGAAATCGAATGCTTCAAGGGTTGAAAATATAACCAGTGGAAAACCCTGTTTTCATGTGACAATTTGGTTTTACTTGAAGGACACAAACTAGGTATAGCTACAAGCCCTTGTTTACTGGAGAAAAAACAACAGGGAATGGAAAATATCATTGTTTTAATTCCATAAAAAACGACAGGGATTGATCTTTCTTCCCACAGACCAGCACTCCTGTAACAGCATTTCTATACCAAAAAGCCAGCACAGGAAAATGATTGCTTGCAGGATTTCTCAAATTCTTCAGAAAAAATTCCTACTTGTCAAGTATAAAAATATACTGTCTGCAGCAAAACTGTATACATAGTGTGTTTATAGCCTTGATCTCTCATTGTATAAATATTTAAATATATTATTATTATTATACACATAAAGAGAAAAGACTTCACTTTAGTATATTCTGCCTCAGCTGGAAATGTGGGAAAGTAGCAATAATTAGGAACAAGATGGCCACTAGTAATTAAACAAGTCAACTATTGCAAAGCTCTCTTAATGCAAAGAAAAAATGACAGAGTTCTACAGAGTGTTTTAATGGCTTCACTGCACAGAGCTAAAATTCTTCATTTCTGTATTCAAAAGGATCCAAGGAACATGGAAAAGCTGCAAGCCTTGATGTTTGCAAACACGCATAATATTACATCACTTTCGAACTAAGGTAGAAATAAACATTTCTTCTCTGAGAAAATACAGGTTTCTTATAATTGAATATATTCAGTATATAATTTCTTCTGTTAACATCTTTATCAGAACACACTACAAACTCCAAACTAACTGAAAATATTTTGCAATAAACTACTTTCAAGACTTCTGAGCTGCCAGAGTTCTGTGCTCCCCACGTCTTTCACATAACAAGAAAAAGGGAGGAAAAGTGGTGAGAAGTCCTTTCTTTAACCCATCAGAGGGGGCTGTGCAGCAGGAGGAGCAGCAGTGATGCCCTGGAACCTGCAATCCCACACTAATGGCAAGACAAGTAACTGCCTGGATTTCACTGAGGGAGGAGATTCAGCAGCTAGCCAAGAGCAAAATACTCATGAAAACACATCTCTTTCCCTCCAATAATGAATCACATGACAAAGTAAATGTATTTTATTTGAAATCTTACTCATCTTGTTGGAGCGACTGCAGCAAAGGAGTTTGGTCCTTGAAAGTTAAGTGCAAATTTTATTTTCACATAATTATATTTATGTGGCTAATGGGAATGCTTATTTAACACTCTGGAGTGTGTGGAGAGTGAGCTGTAACGAGCTTTTACTTTTTTTTTTCTTCTGCAACTTTTTAGGTCGAGCCATCCTTATTAATTTCTTTTCATTTTCTTTTACTGAGTGCTCAGAGGCAATTTGCATAAGAGTCCATTATAAATGAGATCTGTTTAATGGTATGCTCATCTCATGGCTATTTAATTTTACTTCCTCGTATGTCTAAATTATATAATTTTGCACTGTCCCCTAGCAGCTAGTACAGTTGAAGTGGTGTCCATGCCAGTGACAAATGTTATCCTACCCAAGTGGAGAATTATGAGGTTTCTATTCTGTTTTTTTCAGAGAACCACTTTGACAGTATCAACCAGCTTTTCTTTTTTAAATAACTCACATAATTTGGATCCACAGAGACTGAATACATAGCAACCTTTATAATTCTGCATAACAAAAGTTGGCTCATAAACATAACAGAATACATTTGCAATTTTCAGGAACATATATTACAAAAACCACATTTTAACCAAATACCCTGTTGTAATCTCTTACTCTCAGTGCTATTATAATTTGTTCTTATCTTTTTCTTCTTACATTTAATTTAAGGTTTCATGTCCATGAGTCTCAGGAATTTCTTGGCACATACAGTTCCTACATTATGAGAAGATGGATTAATACAAATAATTATAAAGCAAAGGTAACAGGGGAAAAATGCATTAAAACTTAAAAGCTCATTAAACCTTCTATAGAAAAAGTATTTATATAGGAGCCAAAATTACAGAGAAGAAGAATGTACGGGAAGAGGTATTTAAACACCAGTTCTTACAAGATGTAAAAAAAAAAGTTACATGGCATTTTAAAGAACAGATAAATGCCAAATACTGAGTAAAAGGATGTCAGACCTTTGTAGAAATATTTGCTAAAGATTAAGGAACTGAATCATTTACATGAAGAAGATTTCAAACATCTTAAGATTGTTACTTCAGCATGACAGTAAAAGAAAAGGTAGGGGCAAGCTCAGAGGGCTCATGAGGCATTTAGAAGGAAGCGAGATAGACAAAAAGTGGCGGATAATCTCAAAGGCAGAGCAAAGCATGCGAGGAGCAGATGGGAAGGATCTGAAACGATGAGTGACATGGTATCATCAGGGAACACACTAGAGACAAAAAAACCCAAACAGCTACGGAAAAAGAGAGAAACGTGGGATTTGCTACAACCTGCCTGATCAGAGGCAGCATCAGGAGCAGAGATGAAAGCCAATCAGACATATTACAAAATGAACTAATAGTCGTTGGATCTAATCCAGATGGACAAACTGACACATTAACTGGAAAAGTATGAATTGCACAACATGGTGTAGTCATGTTGCAGGAATGCTACTGACACGAGAGCAAACTACGTCTTTCTACGCCACAGATGAGCGTGGAGAATGAGAGACAGGTATTGAAATGACAGCAGAGCAAACGTGGATACATGGGGCACAGCAAACACAGGGGTGCATTAAAAAATGGATGGCCGAGGCTCCACAAGTCAGTAGATGCACCCTAACCTCTGTTTGCCCAAAAAGGAAGTTTTCCAAAATAAAATAAAAGCTGCATTTTCCCTGCTCAAGAGGTGACCTAGCCACCTAGGAGTTTCACACCAGAACTAATGATTACACCATGAAATAGAGCTAATCCAGCAACTCCCCTGGTGTACAGAACAGACTGGTTGACAATCAGTCCAAAAATGTAGTCTCTGTCACTGGCTTCCCTCGGGATGTTCAAACCCTCATTCCCAAACCATGGAATCAGGACCATCATCTGCCCAGACACAAACGGCACTGGTAGAAATGCTGACATTTTAGAACAGAAAGAGTAAACAGTTTGGATGGGATGTTGAGAGCTGTTGACTCATGACCAGAGAACAGTATTTGCAGGTAGATGGAAACCATCTCCCACATTGCAAGATGGTAACAAGGGTGAGGCCAGGAAAGCACTACCCCAGACCATGGATGGGCCAGGGAGTTTCTGTTTACCATATTCCTTCTCTCTCTGCTCTGGTGTACCAGGGAGATGCAGAACTGATAAGAGGAACAGGCTGAAACCCTAATCTGCATTTTTTCACACAAGGCTGGGCAGGTAAATGTTTTAAAAGCAATTTCAACACCGTGTCAGCCAAATCTCCTGGATCTTTAGGTCGCATTACAGGCTTCAGATGTGGTTGAGAGGGGTCTATCAGAGGATAGCTCACCAGTTGTTCTTCCACCCCAAACCAGGATCTTTACCTCACAAACCCCATCACTTTTAAGCAAGTGAGGTTCCTCCATCTGACAGACACTGAAATCACTGACACTTCCCAAGACATGTATGGGACATTCACTTAAGAGCTGGACTCAATGATCCTTGTGGATCCATTCCAATTCAGAATATCCTGTGACTGAACACAGTTTTGCTTGCCTTCAGATACCAAACACACCTTCAAGTCCTTTTGCTAGTATACAGATATCCTCCAGAAAAGAGACTGGGGGACTGCTTGGCTGTTTCTTCAGCCAAGCCACAGACTGATGTCACAGCCCTTCTCTTCCTCTAGGACTTTCAGACACCTCTGGGAGGAGCCAGCACCCTGAGTGACCCACCTGCCAAATCTTGGAGACTCAGAGCAGGGCAGGAGGCTCTAGATATCTGCCATCATCCCTCTCATCACAGGGGGCAATTTGCTCAAGGTATTTGTGAGGACATCAGGCAATAAGGAGCTACACACATGGGCTTTCCTGCACACCCAGAGACCACAGCCACCAGGATTTTAGCCTTTGAAAATGCCATCTCTACTATTCTTTCTTTTCAGGCCTGTGCATGCCCTGGATACACCGAAGAACAGTCTACAAGACTTTAAGCCCCACATCTCCTACAGTGTTTGGTATCTTGCAAATAAGTCCTTAAAAACTTTCTAGCTTTCCAGAGCATATCAAAACCACTTTTCCTAAAATCACTTAAACCAATGAAATGTTAAATCAATTATTCATGCAAATACTTTTGCCATCTCTGTTTTTTGTAACCAAGTTTTCTTGGCAATGATAACATTTCACAGAAAAATTAACAAATACTCTCTTTGCTTGCCAAGATGATTTTACTAAGCTTGAATCCGATTTCATTGAGGTATGTTATTTGTTTTATCTTGAGGGAAGCTGCCTATTAAGTTAGTAGCAACCGTGTCCTTTTGCTTGTGATATGGTTATTACTGAGCTATCAGGAGTACCTTTAAGTTATTAGGGTGCAATGGCAAATTAAGTACTTTGCGTCATAATTAGCTAATAACTTTTGAATTATATTTTAATCATGTTTAAGATGGTCAGGTTGGCTGTGGGTGCAGATAATGGAGGATAGGAGCAGAACAGGCGTGTTTATCATTCAATACCAAAAGCCAGAAAGTAGGTAAACCCGTGGATGCACAACATCCCAAAGGCCATGATAATCTATATATTCAGAACACTGAGCTCCTTCACAGGCAGCAATGTAAAAAAGTGGAACTTGTGTCTTAGGATCACATTTAAGTAAAAAGCAAAAAATATATCGGTTTCAACTCAGCCTCCGTTGAGCCTGTCAACTTTTTTTTTTTTAATAAAATGATGGCTAATAATACTCAACCTCAAATCCCTGTTGATAAACCTGTTCATGCAGACTGCACAGAGAGGACACCGTTAAAGCAGCTTGGAAAAAACTACCAGAGCCATTTCCCTTTCAAAACACATGATCAAGAAAAACCAAACAACTAACAAAAAACCTTCTCAGAATAGGGGAAATCCTTTGATGTATTCCTTTGTACATCAAGTTTGCCCCTCAGCTTTCATGAATTTCATTCAAACCACTACTAGTTCTCAGTATTTCCTCTGTATCCTTGAGAAGACTCAGCATCAAAATTCCACATACGAATCACTGGAAATCAGAAAACACTCAAAGTTTCTCCATGAAATGCCTTAGAAAAGTAGTGGCAAAACAAGTTCTGGATCCAAACCCAATAGAGATCCCACTACACCATGTATATGCTTTGTAGAATCAGGAAGGTGTTGCTAATTCTGCCCCTTTCCAGGATGTTACTTTGAGAACCTGGCATCACTCTCACATGCATGGAACCTCTTTTCTTATAAATTATAAACATAGCAATGAAACCATGAAACCAATTAATGAATTAAGCTTTCCAAGATCTTCACAACTTTGACTACTTAGCCAGAAATCACATCTATGTTGTTTTGTTAACTGCTGCCTTCTCTAAGAGAAAGGACAGCGCGTTTCCATAGACAAGACAAGAACACACTTGCCTTTCCCTTTGCAAGAGTTGCACAAGCTCCTTCTTCATTGCAGCCCATAAAAGCAAGAGACTGCACAATTAACCTCTGTGTGCTCTGTGGGGGATTCTACAGGAACTGCTTCCTGAGAGAGAGAAAGAGGCCACTACTGCATTAAAGCCCAAGCAAAAGCTTCCCATTACTGAATAAAATTCAGAGACATAACGCTTCTAAAACTTTTAGATGTTTGTGTCTTAACTATGTTTGTGCCTGTGTCCCAGAAAACACCACCCTCCAGAGCCCAGAATGAAGGAATGAAATATTCCCAAAGATCCTCACTCTTCTGCTTTCAATAAATACCCATGAAAGTCACACACAAACTTTGCAACATCCTTCTTAAGTGTGGTTTACGCAGAGGACAACAATTTGCTGCTGTTAGCTTGCGCAGCAGAAGGCTGTAAAAGAGATTACCAGGTCCCAACCCTGCTGCTGAGCTAGGGCTTGGACCGTCAGAAGACAAATTTGCCAGGGAAGGTGGAAAAGATGTTCAGTCTGCTTTTTAAAATCCCTACACAAATAGACAAAGGAGAAAAAAATGCATGTACAAAGAACTCTATTAAGGTAGTCAAAACAAGCTTCACAAGTTAAGGTACGTCAGATATTAGAGATGCTCCTGCAAGTCACATTTGCAAACCTCCCTTTGTGTGGAGGATTTTAGACTTTAGATTTTAATGATCCACTCTTTTCTCACAGCACCCTGAACTTGGCACCCAAGCCAGGTAGAAGCCAGGGTTGTACAGCCTAGCAGGCTGCTGCCCATGGGACCCCTGCTTCATCTGCTGGAGCTCTAATGGATGAGGAAGGGACTGCAGGAAGGGAAAATGGGTAAGGTAGATGGGGGCTGACCAGAAAAATGGACTCTGTCCAAGCATGTGCCAGATTTCCTCTGTGATGCTACCACTAAGCACACCTGCCCTAATTTTTTAAGCTCCTTTGAGTGAAACAAGAAGGTACCAGACTAAGGAACACTGTGAAGAAAGCACACAAGAATGACTCTTCAGAACAGGACTCAAGTAATATACAGAAAATACAGCCCAAGGGACACATGCTGAACAGAGGAGGAACAGGAGATGCTGATGACATGTTTGGTAACACACCTCTCTGCACAGAGGCAGGCAAATGTATTGCAGATAATATTATTACACATATATTGTGAAAATGACAAAGGTTACCCTGGCTGCCCAAATAAGGTTCTTTTCCTATAAAGCTTACTTTAATTGCAATGAGAGAAGCTGCAAGGCCATCTACCCAATAGCACATTTATTACACTTCAAATATTAGTGTTTTCCCTTACTTAGCCCACCTGCTCAGAGATTCCTCTACATAGACAGAAAGCATTACTTTCAGACTAACACCCTAGATTACAAATTCTTCTAGAAGGGCAATCCATATAGCATAAAAGCATACACAACAGAGGCAAGGAAGAGGGGGGTGTTATGAGCACAGAATTAAATATGGGAAACACAGGACCATACATTGCTCTTTTCTTGATTAACTCACATCCAGTACAATTACATTGCTGTGATTCCTCATGTGGACACACACAAGTGTCTACATAGAGAAACGTGTTTATACCCGTATAACTCATTCCCATGCATTTCCATGTTTAATCGCTTCCATGCTAGAGGTTGAAGTGATTTATGCACTTCAGTAACTAGAAAAATCACACCATTAACCAAAACATTTCATACAGAACCTGCGTGCTAATCAGTTAAGGGGACAGGAAAGTCCACCTAAAACATCTTAGGCAGTGGCTCTGAGCAATAAATAATGCTTATTGCACAGGTTAGAAATGCCAAAGCCACACCTGAACATTTTCCTGGTGGTGGGGTGATAAAAAAACACACAGATAACATTATTTCCATTGACAAACTTTACATATACAAAACAGTGGCTTTATTGTTTATTAAATTAGATGCTGCCATGGTGTAATCATCCCTGCAGCCATACCAAACCCAACAGTAGGTCAGATGCAATCCTGTGGAGGAGGTAGAGAGAGGAGAAAGGAAGAGAAGTGAGACACAGCACAGAAGCAATACAGCCCCATAAACTAGTGGTGCAAGGAATAATTAATCCATGGATGTGAAAACAGATGCTGTAACTGTAGAAAGCAAAATTTGCAAAAATACCACATGACAAAAGTACATGTTACAAAATGGTTCCTTTAATAAACAACATCCAGGATGTGATTCAGCTGCCTGTTGCCACTAGAGATACTACAGGACATCCCAAAGGGCTGGGTGATGGCACAGGGACACTACTGCAGGCTTGTGCCCTGCTGGAGCAGGCACAGAGTCCAAGCAGAAACTGCACAGGCATCAGCTTCACATGTCAAGGTGAGTGTAGCCCACTCACAAAAGTGATCATAAACTAACTGTATCAAATTAAATAAAATCTAACATTCTTCCTAGACACTCATTTCAATTCTTAAAAAGTCAGGCTCTATTTAAAAAAAAAAAATCCAAATTTATATGATATTAAATTCAGAGCAAAAGTCTGTAGTGCTCCTAAATTGCACAGGAATTTGTAACATTTTCAATTTAAGAGTTCTTTTACCTGGCAGGTCAGGTTACTCTCACACAGGAGCTGACTGGTCCTAGCTCCCTCCCGAGCTACAGCTTCACTACAGGAATACAGAGGAGTGACATGCAAAGTCATATTTAGGAGCCCCGCTTTTATAAATGCAGGCAGTCAGCCTCAAGTGTTTTAGCAGGGTATTGAGATGAGCTGACTCCAGAATCAAACTACAGCCCGAGGACAGACACAGACTGCCGTGGAGGGCAGCCCACCCACACGGGGCTGGCTCTCACCCACTCACACCCTGTGCACCACCGCAGCTGTGATGGTGCGCCCCAAAGATTACGACAGCTCTGTCATGCAGCAACTAATAAATGCTGAATGCAGGTGGAAAATTATCTGTGGAGAAACACTCAAACAAGCTTAACTCCATCAGTCTGGAGGATTTACAGCAGTGAGGATATATGTCCTACATCCATTGTGATCTTCCTGGTGGAAACCAGCACAACCCAACAGAGAAAATCTTCCTGGGGTGGTTCCATACTGCTAATATACAAGAAGATGCCTATTAAGTTGAGCACTGTTTTAAACTAGTAGAAATATGCTGCTGATGAAGCAGACTACTGCTTGGGTATGTAGGTTTTCATTATTTCATTCACTTAACTGTGAAGCTTTTCTCTAAAAAGAGGAAAATATAACTACAGTTGGAACAACAGAAGTGAAAAAAGCACCATTTCCTAAGGGTCTCTCCATACTGCATCTGCCCTTTTCCCCAGATGTTAGTAACACCACACAACCCTCATATCGACAAATTAAGTTGCGGCTTGCAGTAATGCTGAAAAAAAAAAAACTTCTCAAGGACCAATAGGGGTACATATACCAAAATACAAAGATTTCCTTAACAACAAGAAGAAAAAAACAGCCTAAGAATTTACTGAGAAAAATACTGAATTTCAAACCTGCAGTTTTTTAGAACAATGTAAGTTCTAATACAGGCATTTTTGGGGACAGAAAACTATTCCAGAAAGTTCTCCTCCCCTCTGTTGAAAATCAAACACATTACAACCACCTTGCATTATTCTCTCCACTTGTGTACTTAGTTAATACCAATGCTTTTTACTCTCTATGTGAATGTAATAAAATTTTAATTTCGCAGAAATCCAGGTGTCTTGGTAGATTTCTGATTTTTTTTTCCTTTCCTCTCCCCAAGGCATAGATATAAATTGTTTCCTGCTATCTTTACAGAAGATCTACGGATACCACGTTATCGAAAGTTGCAGAAAACTGAAAATAGTTTGAGGTAATCAAGAGCTGCACTGTTTCATCAAAGCCCCATCTCTCCAAAAGCCACTGGTGTTGCAACAAACAGTTTGGGGCTATAGTTTGATTTTGATTGTTTTCCATTACCTTCCTAAAAACCTTCTCTTTTCGTGGCAGGCAGAAGCCAATTAGCACCATGAAAGGAAGAAGTCTGGAGAAAGATAACGTGTTAAAACGACCAGCTTTGACTAGGAAGTCAGACCATCAAATTAAATATTGCTAACCACCCTATGCACAAGAGTCTGTATTTATTTGTTTTAACCTCACAGTCAGTGATGGAAGCTGACAGTGCAGCTCTTGGCCCCTCAATTTTGCACAGCTTTTCTTCCCTCAGTGTATACCACAAGACGACGACCCACAAATAATGACAGGAGGCAAAATGGACCTGGGCTGCCCAGCTGCCCAGCAGAAGGCAGAACCTGCTGCTGAGCACCATGATGGGTTTCAACAGGAGGGAGAAGGCACCTGAGGTCAGGCTGGTCTCTTGCATCACCACTGATACTGCAGCAGCACAGTCAATGAGAGCAGCACACCACAGGTCTCACTTGCTTGCAGCTGCCCCTCGAATCAGATGCTTTCCCCAAGCCCTACTGCTCAACAGCTGTGCTCACTCCATCCCTGAATCCTGCAGCCCACCCAGAGCTCCAGCCACAGTGGGTGCAGGCACATAATCCATCTTTGCTGCCTCTAATTGCCACCAAGCTCTATCCGTGCGCTTTGATGTCAGCAGACCTCCGGCAGGGATCTGCCCCAGGGATCTACGCTGCAGTGAAGAACGAGTCTGCCACACTCACACGGGTAACACAAAGGCAGCAACAGCTTTGCAGGGATCCCTGAGAAGTGTTCACAAGGAACTGAGCCTCACAACAGGATGACAAAAGGAAGGGGTATTTCTCCACTGTGCTTCCAGTGTTAGTTGATCTTCGAGGAAAATCCTCTGCCAAACAAATACTGAGGGGCACAGAAACAGCCAGCATGTGACTGGGGACAGCAGCTCAGGCTACTTTGCAGGATTGAAGTCAGACACAGCATGCTTGCTCCTCATGGTCTGTGAACACAGGCAAAATTAAGTTCCACATCCAATTCTGAGAGCACATCACTGGCTTATTATTTATTAGAAATAGAGACTCAGACATGACAATGAAGGAGCTTCACCTCAACTCTGAAGCAGGGAGAGCTGACAGCAGCACATTCTTGCTGGCTGAAGCATGAGGAGTCACTTCAGAGCAGGGGCATCAACTCCCTCCACACTACCTGCCCTACCATTGCCAATATTTTGTTACTACGGCAGAATAATATTAGAACATCAGTGAGGAAAATAAACTCTCTGTTATGATGGATGTGCATTTAGTCAGCAACGTGCTACAACAAACTTGACCTTTATCAGGACTAGATTTCACTGACTGCTTTTTTGGGACCTTGCCCCATTTATTTTCTTCTGTCTACAGCCTTTGCAATTTCCAATTGATAAAACTTTCATCACCTTTCCCAGTGAAAGCACACTGCAAAGAAAAATATTCTGGTGTACAAGGTCAAGGGACAGAGCCCTTTCTGTGGTCCTTCATAGCAACAGAAAGGGGTATTTGAAGAAATACTCCCAGAAGAGCTGCAGATGAGTTGTCCCAATGTGAAACAGCCTGGCACAGCCCAGCAGAGTTTCTGCAGGCTCAGGTTCAGGTTTGCAGAACAACATGACTCATTTTTCCTATCTGAATAGGAACTGCACTGCCAGCTTTACATTTTTACATGGTACCAAACCTGTTATATGTTCTTCATCACTCCCAGGGCCATTCATGTTTATCATGTTTCCAGGATTTCATTAATAAACAAAAGGAAGAAGGGCTTATGCCTCTGATTGAACTACTTTGCATTTTAATAGGAAATAATAAACTGACCCACATGGAAGCTAAACACAACTGAAAGTTGCACCCACACCAGCTGTTTCTATTTTCAAACCAGTGCTTTACACCTTGTAATGATAGCAGACAGCAGCAACTTCCAATAGCATCTTTTTCATCCTTCATTTTGTTGAGCCTACCCAAGAGAGAAGCATGAAACATACCTGATTAGGGCTTTTATTTCTACTTCCCAAGAGGGGAATTAAATGCTCACCTAGAATCAGACTTCTGTGGTCTGGAGAGCAGCATCCATTCAGCTATGCCATTAATCCAAAGTGGAAGTGGGAAAGTGCAATTGTAGCTCTGCTGATGAGTTTATCGAGGTTAGCTACTAAGCAAGGGAAGGCCAGTATGAGAGGCATGGCCCAAGGCCCAGCTTTATGAGACTGCAATATTAGAAACTGGGAAAATGAGAGTGTCTGATGAAAAGTGGAGCCTCCAAATACACTTTAGCTACAGAAAAGCAGCAGTTTTTTCTCCTTTTCCTTTCCCATAAGCTCTTCCAAAGGGGAAATAAGCAGGCAGGTATCCTTCCTGCCACTGTTTTGACAGCTTGTATCTGTCTAGAATAACATTTGCCACCACTTCCCTACTCATGCACCTTCTTTGCATCTCCAGCGATGGACACTGGGCTTTTCTCTGTGGCAGCACTATGGAGCCAGAGTGGCTCCCTATGGCATTACTGCAGCAGGGCTGGAAGCTGCCACGAGCAGAGCACCACCCTCATCAGGTTTTGAAAGGCCAGAGGGAAGATTATCACTCAGGGAAGCTCAAACACAGGAGAAGCCAGTAAAGCAAAATTAAACCTTAATATTCTGCAAAGGATAAGGACATTGGTTTTGAAAATGTTAGCAAGGCAAGAGAAAAATGTATTTAAAAGTCAGCCACTGGCACATGAGGAGTCAATTGTGATGGGCAGCAAAATATTCAGAAAAAAATATAAGATGAATATAAATACAGCTTACATGTTTGAAAGTAAACATTAACTGCTTTTCACATGCTTTATGGCAACTTCAGTCCTGCGCAGCTGTAGCCACAACACTTGGAGAAAAAGCAAAACATCTCATTGTTTCAAACAAATATGAGCAGTTTCATGTGACAAGCTCCAAGTATAAAATGAAAAAAAATATTCCTAAAACTCCCACATTATACCGCTAGTAAACTAGAATTTCATAGCAGAAGTGAATAAACAATAGCTTTTGAGGCTGGAGAAATTACCATCATGGTGATATCTAATCTCTCCCCAGAAGTCAAGAATTATGACTAAACCCTTCCAACAGAGATATAGCCTGAAATTCTATGTCAGAAGTATGTCCAATTGCATTTGGCAATCCTTAGCCAAGAGAGAGGCTGACTATAATTGGATGAATATTTGAAGTGCTTCATTATTCATGTAGGAAGGCTAGGTAAAAAGTGTTTTGTAGTCCCAAGACACTGGAGGGTGTATGTTATTGGGTAATAACCAATTAGGAATGTTGACAGCACTCTGCCTTTGGGATCACCCTGGCCAACAAAGCACCTGGGTGTATGTTGTTGTGCAAAGGCACACACCCTCTGCCTACTGCTCAGTTTATTTAAGCTGGGCTTTCACCAAAGGAAATGGAGGACACCCCAAAGGATGTGCGTTTGACAGCTCAGTTGCATTCAGAAATAGTGCTTCTTTGTTGTTAAATCTTTCAAAAAAACCCACCTTTTTTCAATAATATTTCTGAATTACTGATGCTACTGGTTATTGAAAACAAATTCCAGTTCTTCTGTTTTGCTGCTTAGAATCCAGCAAAAGAGCAATATTCTTACTATTTTCAGTAAGGAAACACTGATGGCAGAAGATGAGCTCCTACCTCTATAATCTGGTAAAAAACTCCACTGTGCTGCTATAAATACTTCAAACTCAGAACAACAGAAATCAATGATTTTCCTTTCATGCTAGTCTAAGAAAAACATATGAATCATTAGTACAGGCATGCAAAAGATTTTTAAAACTTCAGTATTTAAAAACTAACAATCCTGACACTTGCTCACAAGAACCAGAAATTCAACACCAATTGAGGTAATGATAGAGCAGTTCAACCCTATCACTACTTCCCACAACAAGAGTAGAAAGTACTGATGGTACAAACACTGGTTTTTATTTGCTCCTTTATTTTCTTTATCATTGTAATGAAAAAAAAAAAAAACCCTGCAAATTTACGTTCTCATTGAAAGCAAAGACATTACTGTACAAGCTGCCCAACAGGACTTTCTTACCACAAAAGAGACACTCAAAACTTTTCCTGAAAGATTAGCTTGTTTCAAACATGCAAAATTCAATATGTTATAAGGAGGAACATATCAGTTTTTCTGCAGCTCTCATTTTCTGGCTTGTATCACATTTAGCCTGTCCTGTGGCACTGAGAGTACTGCAGCATTTTCTCTGAAATCCCTCGAATGCCCCCTCACCCTCTCCCCCATGCATCACCAAGACGATGATGTTTTGATGAAGCATCAAGCACGGGCCCTCGAGATAATGGATTCAATGGGATACACTTAAAAGATCATTTTTCTCTTTTGTATTGACTGCTTGCACTGCTCTAAGACAGGAAGGGCTTTCATTTTTTATGTAAGCTGCAAGACCCCCAGGGTCCTCTAAACTGTTTAAGAGGGATCAATTTTCAGATGGGTAGAAGGGGCCCAGGAGACCGTCAGGGTTTGGAGCACCTTCTTCCCCTCCTATCACTGACAAGTTTGGGCAAACCTAAAACCAGCTCCCAGCTGAGCCACTCTGGCATGGCAGAGCTTCCCACTGTTTGGGATTTGTGGTTAGCACTCGAACAGAACTATAATTTATAGTTTGCGTGGAACAAAATAGGAAAAAAAGTTTCACAGAAGCAAAATAATCACAGGGGCTGACGGAGATAAACAGCAATAGAGCTGCTAAGCAAAGCAGTGCTTGGCACTGGCGTAGGGGCAGGAAACCATTACCCCATGACACGGGTTTAATGCAGTGACATTGCTGCAATTACACCCAGGCAACCTAACAAAACAAATTTATTGTACGGCACAAAATATTTCCAATTCAACATTGCAACATTTATTTTTTAATTGCAGAACAAAGAGCAACTTTTGGGGTGTGGAAGGACATAATCCATCATTTGCTCTGAAGTGACACACTTATGGCAAATGCTGTATATTATAACTTTCTATGCCACAATAAGCAACTACAAGCAATTTCTTAGGCAAGGAATGCAAAGGGTTTGGGTGTGGTTCTGTGAGATACTGCTTATCCCTCCATCTCCCTCTGTGTCAGCAGGGAGCCAAAGGCAAGCCACATGTTGCTGCGCTGGGACTTCAATCACTCCTGTTTTGCATGTGTCACACAGTTTGTGACAGCCTTCCACCTGCAACACGCCTCATGTGGAAAGAGTTTTTACCGTTCAAATATGGCCTGAACGAGAACTTAAATGCAATTTTTAATTAAAAGGAATGGGATGTTAATAGGTCACTTAAAGAACAATTATGTCTACCATTTGATTGACAGGCTTCTCACATTTTATCAAGAAAACCCCATTGCGGTCTAGGAGGTAGAATTTATCTTTCTAAATTGCTGAACTGTGGAAGCATACCCCCTTGCATTTAACACTGCTTTGTGCAACTATCTCACCTTCTAAACAAAACCCTTTCATCTTTCTGTCACTCTCCCCCTTTACCTCTTTCAATCCTTTGCAAACAGAAAGTTTTTGATTCACAGAAGCTGAATTGCCAGTGTTGCTCTCCATCACTGAACGCCTGTTCTGCAAAATGCAGCAGTGTGAAGAAATTGCAAAGATAGGTCTTCAGTAATTAGCTTGGGTACCAGACGTGGCACAGCTGAGTTTGCTGGAAGCAGGAAAAACGAGTCCAGGTGGAGCGTCATGCTATATTGCTTTGAGCACCTGAGCTACCCAAGTGTCTGCACACACGGAGCTGCACGGCGGAAGGACTGGAGAGCAAAGTGACTGTGAGCCCACTGCTCTCCTAAAGGCATGTCCCTACAAAGCAATCCACTAGTAGCAGATACAAGGTCAGCTTATAATGCTTTCAAACGGTTCCCGTTGGTTCTCAGAAGCAGAAAGCGCCTGAAAAATGCCTAGAAAAGTGCCCACATTTGCTGCAGAGAGCTGCAACTGTGCTGGGAGAGTCCTACAGACCCAAGCTAATGTACACATAAGGGCTAGAAACTATTTTATTTAATTACTGATTTAAAGACTCAGTGAAAGGAAACAATGTGAATGAGTCTCAGAGACATCCCTGAACTGATGTCACTAAGAGCAAAAGCAGTATCTGAGATATCCTTAAAACATGCTGGCTGCTTACCTACTCTAAGACAGCTCACTATTAACAAGAGCCAGAAAACCATACATGTGTGGGGGGCAAAGGACAAGCAAGCCAGCAATGTGCTTTGATCTGGTCAGGTAAAGGTCACTTGTGACCTCTGTGAGCTCTGACTCCTTCCAACAGAGATAGAAAAGTGTATACGAAAAAGAAATGAAGACAAAGCAATGAGGGACTTTAGTTGACAGATGTAGGGTCAATGCTCAGAGCAGAACAGGGACAGAAAAAAGATACTGAAAGGCAAAAGTCAAAGAGACATCAGCATCTTGCATGGTGTAGACAAAGGCAATAAAAAGGGTTGAGAACAAAAGACAAAAGGAGAATAAAGCTTGCCAGATGACACTTGTCTGGTTATGATATTTGAATAAACTGCAGACTGGTTAAGTTGGAGGAAAAGTTCACATAACAGGAACTGGTGACATTCCCTTGGCCAACACAGCATTTGTGCCTTATTTGCATTTAAATGACTGCAGATAACCGTTGAGTCCTGAGCAGTTTTCACTATTTCCTATGCAATCTCTGCAAATGCATCCCCAAATGGCAAGCATACTTGTATACATGAAACCCAGCCAGAAGGTTGATCATCACCAGAAAGAAGTAAGCCAGAAGTTGGAATCTATATCCTAAAGCTTCAAACACACCCAAGAGGTGGCCGGGTGTTGACGGCAAAACTGGAAGCCAAATGTGTTTGCTTCTGCAATTATGTACGTACTAGATGCCAATTTGCTTAGCAACTACGTTGCAATTTATGAAAGACCAATGAAGTACAAACAGTTTATGTGGGAGCAGAACGAAAACCTTGTGCTAACACCCTCCTTGCCATCAGGAACCTCTGTAAGTACAGCAAAAGGCAAAACAAACCACTGAACCTCATGACTAAGGTTCAAACCTGGGCCCTATCAGAAGTGACCAATAAGCAGAATACTTCAGTGCCACCTCAGTTTCTAATGGGAGACTCAGAGTGAGAAATACTGCTTGGGTGCCTTCAGTCTAGCTTATGAAACCATGCTATTGGGCAGAAAAATAAAAAAGTTGTAAGGTTCCCATCCACAAATTTCCATCCGCCAAGGATTCCAAGCAGCCTTTGCAATGAAATCATTTCTCAAAGCACAGGCCCTTAAACTAGTTATTGACAACCACCCCTCTGCTGGACTTACAGGCTGATCCAACCCCTACAAACCCACATAAGCCAACTGGCAAAGGAATCCCTACACTGATTATATGGCTATGGATTTTCTTCTTTCCCCTCAAGAAAAAATGATTGTTACTTCTGAGGATTACTAGCCTCAGAAATAAGGAGCTGAAGTCTTTAGCTTTCTAACACTCCTGAATGCAGACACTTATTCCTCTGAACATATTTCCTTATACACTGTCGTAGCCAGGCAGCCAGAACAAGCATGTAATGAACCCCTGTAGCATCAAGTCTGCACATTTACTTTCCCTGGCTCTGCATATGTGCAAAGAGCTCTCCAACAATCCACTATCTTGATTTTACTGTCATTTTACAGATTTGAATGCAAAAGCATTGAACAACACAGGACTTTTTACCCTCCAAGTAAACACACATAAGCCCACTTTTACGGACATTTAGAACAGGAAGATAGACACCAATTTGTGGCCCCTTTCAGTGATGACTCACCACCAGTTACTGACCACATGATGTGAGAACCTGCATGATCTGATGGTGCCACTTCTTTCACCAGTCACCAGCTACAAGCAACAGCAGCAACTTGCTGACCTTGCAAATCAAATATATTACAGGACTACAATTTGAAAAATATTTACTTCTACTGAGGCAACAGTGATGACTGACCTGTGGTGATCATTAATTGAGGCAAAATGAGGTCAATATATACCCTAAGTTCAATACACATACCTAGAGCTACAATTAATCTTGCTTCAGCCAGGACCAGAAAATACCCCTCCAAGCTCTTTATTGACAGATGTGTGTTGCAAGAGAGCTCTCTTTAAAATATCAGTTGTGCAATTTCTCTGAATTTCTTTAAATAGGCATGAACCATAGTATCATTCACAATTCTGTTTCCATTTTCTTTCCAAGTCTGTATATGTTGTTACACCAACCAATACAACTGTACTGCCTGACTGTGTTCAGTCTGGTCTTCATGAATCAACAGTTAATTTTTTATTAATACATGTTACTGATGATACCAACATCATCAACCTCTATCTCAGTTACTGGATCTATAAATATTTATGCTTAGAGACAGTAATCTCTTACACTTTCAATCATCATCCCAAAGTACTCTACAAATTGCTTTTTTGTTAACCTTGGTAGGAAGCAAGTGAAGCTCAAAGTTAAATCAGTTATCTTGGGTCACAGAACAGGTCAGTGAGAGTCAATGTATTTCCCTATCCCAAGCCCTCACTTTTCCTTGCCACAAGACCATGCAGCAATCAAATGATGAAATATAAAAGGTGAATAACGAGATGAGTAAGACAGGATAGATAACAAAGACTGATCCGACCCTCTGCCAACTTCTTCTGCCTCTTTCCCTCCTGCCAGGAATGTTACAAAACATTAAAAAGCTGTGACCTGGACCATTCATGCTAATACAGCAGATAAAGCTGGTTACAGCAATACTGAAAACTTTCACAGAAGCTTGCTCTTCCACAGAAGCTTGACCTTGATGTTGCTATTCTAGAAAGATACAGATAGAGCTGTACCTCTCAGGAAGATAAATGCAAGTAAGGACAGTGGAAATAAAGATGCACTAACACCCACTCTCCCAGTATTTCTTTTAAAAACCCAAATCACCAAATGGTCATTAGTTAGAAATTTTTGTATTTCTTCAAGTTTAGCATAACTTAGAGCAGTTTGAGAAGTACTTTCCAAGGTCAGCAGGAAAGTTGTGACAGGGCTGCTTTCATGGAGGTGTTACAGAGGAAGCCTATGCATAGTGCAGACCACGCTCACCTCAGCAGGTCTCCTACCACGACAGAAGTCTCCAGCATGGTGCTGCAGTTTGCAGGAGTTTGGGCTAAGGGCCATGTCAGCTTGTTTTGGGACCTGGGGACTGATAACAGAAACTGCTAGAGCTCTGATACAGGCAAGAAGTGCTGCCTGATTCACAGCACATCCTTGGAAGTCTACCTACACGACTTGTGAAGGATAAGTCTTTCTTGTCAAAAAAGGCCAAGGACAGTCTGGGCATTCCCCTAAGTAATTCTGTGCTCTTGATGCAAAAGAAACCCTTACAATAAAAAAATAAAAAATGCCAGTGTCCTAACTGGATCCAAGTGTGTGAAATTTAATTTCCCCGAGGGCTGAGAGTGAAGATTGGGTAAGAAAACTGGGACACGAATGGATTGGTTCATATGAAAACCTGAAATTGCCCTGGGCAGAAATATGGAAGGATTGTGAAATACTGTATAAGAAGAATCCATCTTCATATGCAGGGAGTAACTCAAGATGGGAGATGTAGCAACGCAAACAGATACTCCAAAAGGTTCTACAAAGTTATATACAAGGTTTTAAGTGATTTTTTTCCCATTCTGTGATGGGAATATGTGATGTGGCAATCCAATGTCATGGTGGTATGCAAATATTTGTACCAGATGACTTGGACAGACCTAATTAAAAGTTCAGATGCTTTGAACATACGAGATAGACAACACTGCTGATATTGCTGATATCAGAGATATCAGACAGCTGATGCTTGTATGATCAAAGTTCAACATCTTCCCATCCAACTCGGATATTCAGTTGAGGTTGTCTCAGCCTGGTACACAATAAGTTTTGGTAGATGCCATGCAGACAGCATTAAGGCTGAGAGATGTAGGAATGCTGACTCCGAGCAAAGGGTTCGATCCTGCTGCCAGATGATCATGCACTGGAAGGAGAGTAGGCTGCCGGGGTTAAAGTATCAGAGCTAACCAGCCAGTGCTTCCTCTCCTCACAACCATAAACCCTAACACCTCAACCTGTTCTCCTCAAGCTTTTTGGTGACCACTGGGAACAATGGCACTGCGTGCATGTGCCTGAGCTCCTGGGGAGAAAAGGCTCCCTCATCTTGGATCCTCCTTTCCTGCAATATTTTTTTTCCTGGGCTGTGGAAAAAAAAACTATTAAAAAAACCCTTTATTTTCAAAAACCAAGCAATTTTAAAAATAAAATTTGTACACCCAAATCTTTAGCAGATAGCTCACTGTTGCCAGATACCAGCCTGAAGATCTGGTAACCTCAAGTAAACCAAAGGTTGTACAATCTGTGCAGGGCTGAATGCATCAAGGTCTACAGTCTCAGTGGAGAGAGCTACACAGAAGGCTGCATACCTGCTCCCTCCTCAGACTTTGAAAGAAAATTGCTATTTATTTCAGCAGAGAGACATCACATTATGTCTTCTTGGTAGACAGGCCGATTCAAACTTAGGCTTATTCCTGAAGCCTAAGTCTTGCAAATTGTTTTATTGAGCTTCATGAAACCATGTTTGAGGCATGGTCTCACTGGTTTCTTGGGAGAACCTGAAGCCTGTTGATGAGCTTAAGCATTCACAGGGGATTTTCCTAGTGAAAACAATAGGTTCTCCCTAGTCTAGATTATAACTGGACTTTTTGAAATGATATGCTACTAGGTTTTAAAATTAATTTTGAGGGCTTTTTTAAGCATTATTTTAGCTTCAGAATTTATAATTCTAGGATTATTCAATTCAAACCATCTATTAGATAAGCTGCTTGTCTGTCAGATTGCTTCACTGAGTCAGTTTTTGCCCAAAACACAGATTGGTTCTGATTCTTTGGCTTCTTCAAGCACAAGAGCATTTGAGAGAAACCCACAACTGTCTTTCCAAAGCAAAGGGCAGGGATCCAGCAACAGTAGCAAGACACTTTTACAGTCACACCAAGGTTTCTTTGGAGGGATGAAAAGGTATCTGTCAGTAGGCATTTTACATGTCAAGGCACAAACCAGGTTGGGGAACCTAACAGAAGGATTATGGAAAATGATCCCTTCAAGCTACCAGTCTTTACCTGATATCATTTAAGGAACTCTTTTTTAAAGCACTCTTTCCAATTTGCACTCTACTGTCCAGGAAGAAGAAAACAGCAAGGTACAAGATGAGGGCTACTGACTCCAAAAGGAGAAGGAAGAGTGCACTTGCTGCAAAGCAGAGACTGCTCCATCAGAATAGGTCTCCCTCACACCAGCGAGCCAGAGTGACTCCAGAGCTGCTGGTTTGAATATCACCCTTTCAATCTCACAAAGAAAGATGACTCTGGTACCTGGCCCACAGATGAAAGGTTCATTTTAGGCTTCTGGCCCTTAGACTGCATGTAATACGAGTCAGAAACCTAATGACTTTCGTGTCTCAACCTGTTACAGGCTGGAGCCTGTAACTGATGCCTTGACTCATCCCTGGAGCAGTGCTCTTTCAGGCAAGATAATCAAGACCTTATTTTTCATAGACAATACTTCATATAACAGTAAGTCTCAGGAGGTTTCAACTGGCTCAAAAATATCTATGAGACCTTCCTTGGTTTTGATATCATTCACACATGATATTGGCAGAAAAAGAAACATACAAGCAATGTTGACAAAAACCTTGCGCTACAGTTGAGTAATGAAGTTAGAGTCTAGCTAGATATGAAACTGATCAGGTCAGGCTTCAAGAAAAAATTTGTATTAATGTCTAAATATTACTGGATAATTTTTACCTAGCACTCACTCTATATAAATATGTACAGATACATATACACACGTATATACATCCCAACCCTCCACTGGAAAAAAACCTCCTGGCAAAATCTCAGACAAAACCCAAACAACTATATCATGATTACTGGCATATTGCTTCATGCCATTGTCTTGACATTCAAACGAGTATAGTAATTGCTCTTTTGAAGCTGCTAATGTTAAAAAAAGTCTCTCAAGCTCTGGAAGTGGCTGGGAATTCCAGGTTCTAACAGCTACGCTGGAAATATTCACTCATCAAGAGGTTCAAAAGACACTGTCAGAACTGAAACACAAACACATGTCAGAACGACTTGAAACAGAATGACTATAACTCAGAGTTTGGGTTTTCTTTAAATTATGTTTGAAGAGCTTTTAAAATGTTTAATTTATTAAACTGGCTTTGATACTACAGGCATAGCTTTCACTTTCAAGTGCTACAATGGCTCAATTGAGCACAGAATACATTAAGCTTAAATTCCACTGCCACCAGACACATTTTTGAATGACATTTTAGTGTTTCTTCACTTGAAGTAATATACTCTCTCTGTGAATTTGACATGAAAACAGAAGCAGCAGCCTCTCATTCTATGTACATAACAGTGTCAGACACCATCACTGCTCCAACTACCAAAAAACCCATGAAGTCATCACAACTACTCAGAGCTGAACACAAGAAGCTTCTAAAAAACAAAACCCAAAGGAACAGATTTAGTTTTCTAAGAACAGTTCAAGTTTTCTCAGACATTACTTCAATCTCCCCTGGCAGACCCAGTCTCTGGCATGGCTTCTTTTGCTCCCCTCTGCCGTGTTTCCTTGAGGAGGCTGTCACAGGAAAGGCCAAGTGCCTCGTTGAGTGTGGGGCTCTCTTCCTCCAGCCCTGTCACGAGCACTGCTTCAGCCCACCTAACACTGCGAGCTGGTGATGCAGAGGCATCAGCACCAAGTGAAATCCAGGCTTTGAACAAGTCACACCCCATGAAGTGGGCTTTGTGCCCTTCGAAAAGGCAGGTCAGAGCTGTGGGATCAAGAAACTGAAAATCTCCCCCCTCAGACTGGAGAGAGCACACTGGGAGCACTGCCTGCCCTCTAGAGCAGGACTGGGCAGCAAAGGGCAAGGTAGAGGTTTAAACTGTGGACACAATGACTTCCTGCTGTCTCATGACCAGCCCTGAGAGTTACAGCTACACTGCTTGTCCGCCAGCACCACCAGGCAATGCCCACACACACTGCTAAACACACTCTAGATTTCTTGGAGATGCACTCTTGTTTTAGCTACTCCACAGGCACCGTTCTCTCACACATGCAGCAGTTCTCTGACTGCTTAACACCACTGAGCTACCAGAGTCACAAATACTTCATTCAAAAGGTACACGAGAGTTAAGAGCCCAATTATTTGAGAAGTCCTAAAAGTATTCAGTTAATACTGCCCTGGAGTTTGTTTCATTCAGCCTTGCCTTTGCCTCAAGTGACACATCTGAGATGGCGTGTTGACAGCACAGGAGAGGAGCTACTGTTCCAAAAGAAACAAAACAAATACTCCAACACCCCCACCTCTGGGATTAAATGCAGTATCACTACAGTTTTTGAATGTAACAAACCACAGCATGGGTGCCCTGGCATAAACCCAGAATCCTAGGTAGCAGAAAGTAAGTGCTCTTTTCTCTCAGCTTTGCTTTAGCACACACGCATCAGGATTTGCAGAAGTGCCATTTGTCAGGAACACAGTGGAGCAGGGAAACAAAAGTGAGTCTCTAACTGCCTACTAACAAAGAAAGCTAATTTAATTTTGAAACAAAAGGAGCTAAATTCATCATTCTGAGACAGCCCCAGGACGTCCAAGCACGAAAAGGAAGAAAAGGAGTTTGCCAAAGACATGCAGAAGAAGCTTTTTAAAGTTACCTGGAATCGGGATATTTTGTAAGCGTGGCCAAGCTGCTGGTATACATGTGCCCACCCACATCAATGTGAACTGGTGCGTTGGATTTTGTGAGCTGTGCTGGAGTGGGGATGCCTTGATTGTTCAATGGAGATGCAGGGGATCTAGTGATCAGAGGTCTTGACATATTGGGCCGACTGTCCTGTGAAAAGATAGACCTGGGTTAATGATCTCCTTAAAAACCTTACAGAAACCCCCAGTCTTGAATCAATAGGACTGTCTCATAGCCTCAGATTATGACTTTTATCTTAGTAAAGCACAGACAAATATTCGGCAGTTTTTAAAACGAATCCAGCTCCGAGAGTTTGAAATGGCTGCATTTTAAATAAGTGGGGCAAAACGCACTGATAGAACCCACAAAAAGAAATCACGCTCAAAAACAAGTTTTTCCTGAACACTATTCGCGACAGTCAATCCATACCAACAAAAAGGGTCATTCTCATTTTTAAGAGCTGATGAAAGCACTGACAGAAAAAAAGACTGAGAACAATTATTTTTCTCAACTGAGACAACCCCAGGTAGACTTTCTGTTCCTTCCCAAGCCCTCCGTCACTGCCGTACCACCAGAACAGGAATACAAACCCTCAACTCCTCCATCCTGCACACTCTTCTCTTGAATTCCCAATTCACATAGCACAGGAACAGAAGCAGAAACACCTGGACTAGTCAACTGCTCATGGACTGCAGACCACTGGACATCGACAGCCTTTGAGAAAGACATTTTCCATTTAAAAGTTATACGTATGGCGACAGCTGCCCCGGCGTGCCGCGCATAGGCTGCAGGTCTGAGCGGCCCCCCGGGCTGAGCGCGGAGCGGAGCCGATGCTGCGCGGATGAAACCAGCTTTGGGAGCGCAGCAGCGGCGCGGAGCGGGAGCCGATGCTCCGCGGATGAACCAACTTTGAGCCGCGGCAATGGGAGCGCAGCAGCGGCGCGGAGCGGAGCCGATGCTCCGCGGATGAACCAACTTTGAGCCGCGGCAATGGGAGCGCAGCAGCGGCGCGGAGCGGAGCCGATGCTCCGCGGATGAACCAACTTTGAGCCGCGGCAATGGGAGCGCAGCAGCGGCGCGGAGCGGAGCCGATGCTCCGCGGATGAACCAACTCCGGGAGCGCTGCAGCAGGAGCGGCGCGGGGCGAGCGGCGGCCGCCTGCGCGCTGCAGGCGGGGCAGGGCAGGGCAGGGCAGGGCAGGGCAGGGCGGTGAGCTGGAGCCAGGAAGGCAGGCGGCAGGCAAAGTTGGGGATTAAAATAGAAATGCGCTCTCGAGAGCGGTTTTGAGACCACGCCGCTCTCGACTGAAGGACAGCTCCACGCGGGGTGGAATCTTACAGGGATGCCCTGAGAACTGAAAGCCCTTGCAAATGACCGAGTTTTACATTTAAAAGGTAAGCAAAGCAGCGAGAAGTCAGATACACTTCATCACAAAACTCCCTTTGTTCTCTCAACACCGTCTTTCAGCGGCACAGAGTAATGGGTTCCTTGTAAACATCTCCTCGGAGCCAGGCAGCAAACCTCAGCAAAGCGGAGCGCGGCCATCAGACAGAGTCACGGGGCGCTCGGACCAGCCAAGTCCGCCGCCCCCAAAACCAGCGTTTCTCCGTTTTTCATGGCTGTTCAAGGGCTCAAATCACAAAGGCAACATGAGCCAGGTAATCGTCTGGCTGAAATGATTTACAGGCCAACGTTGCACAATAAATCCCAGTAGTGTGTAACAAAAGGCATCTATAAACCGCAAGGTACTTAACTAATTTTCTTTCATACGCAAAAGCAAGATTCGGTCTAATACTGATAAAAACTAAGGGAATGAAGGAAAACATCTAGTTTAGATGTTGGGGGGCAGGGAAGGGTTGGGTTTCTTCTCTTTCTTTATAAGCAGAAGTTAATATAAATCTGCAGAAATACCAGGCTTAATCACTACAATTGCTGGAGGAGGTGCCTGCAGCGCAAAGAAGACAAGTCCAGACAAAATAAGGTACACACGCTATGCAAAACTAATGTCTGCTACAAATGCTATGTGGTACAACCACCACCCAAGATGCTACTGATCTGCAGAGCGGTATTTAGTAAAATAATGAAGAAAAAATTAAAAACAACAACTACAAAGGTGAAAGTAAGAAGTCAAGGACTGATACAAACTAGTGGTGGGGGAAGCATGTGTTGGGCGATTAGCAGGAGGAAAGCAGCAGGTCTAAGGAACACATTTCAGTGCTTAAAAGCAGACAGTTTGGCAAAATAAAGATAACATCATCAATGAAAGTTGAGACTAAAACGAAAACCAAATTCTGTAACTTGTATGAGACGGACACCAGCATGTCCCTTCACAGGATCCTCTCTGGCAGAAAAAACACAGCTCTCTTGCAATTTAGCACAGTGCAGCACCACCACCGAGTCTGTCACAGTTTTTCAATTGGACACATTCTCCTGTATACCCTGCCTGGGGCTGCTCGAGGAAAATGAACAGATTTGCAGGGTTAATATTGTAGTTAGGCTGGAACTTCATTCAGCGTAGCTGTGATAGCACTGGCTGCGCACAACAGTAGAAGAATGTGTAGTACAAACATCACTGCCAGGATGGGAGATGGGTTGGAGGACTGTGGGCATTTTAAAAGGCAAAAGAACCCGCAAAGCATAAGAAAAGGGAACCAGTTTCCAAACCCAAGCCATAACCAAGCTGCCATTTACACAGTTTACCTACTAAAATTCCCAAGAAATAAAAAATGCTTTATAGTAAAACCTTTTGCTCTTTTATTTCATCCTCCTCCTTTTCAATATTTTCTCTTCAAGTTACCTGTGTTTATTGTGCCTTATGAAACAAAGTTCTTCTTCTCAGTGGTTGATATTAAGCACAATAATGCTAACCTTGCTCCAATCTCAGCCCACAAAGCACATTTCCCTGCATAAAAACAGTTCAGTACCATTCTGGAGATACTTTGAAATTAAACAATTGTATTTCTACTACAGTTGCCCTAGAGAAACTAAAGCAAAAATGGGTTTCAGAGAAGCAAGTCCATAAAAAAATCCCATTTTTCCAATGTGGCACAACTCAATAGCACTGTCAGAGCACAGAAGATCACCATCCAATGGGTACAGCATTTAACAGATCAGAGTTATATAACTGCATTAGTTAAATCACTGTATTGTTCAGCTATGGAAAGGATAACACAGGGACAAACAGTCTCTGAAGAAATACATGGCTTGCATTGGATTACTGCAAATGTGGAAGTGAACAAGCTTTGGTAAAAAGTATTTAAAACAAGGCACTGCTGGTAAGCTAAGCTTCCACCACCCAATGTGATTACAAATACAGTTCCTTAGCAAGAATTACAGGTGGAGAGAAGGGAGCCAGAGACATTAAACTCAATGGGCTCCAGCAAGCTATCTGGAACAGCTGACAACAAAAAGAATCAAAAAGCTTTTCAGAAGCCTTTCCTGGTGCCAGGCAGGTGAGACACGAACCCAGGAACGGGTTCAGTGCTCAGCCACAGCTGTTCCCACACAGATCACCTGTTGTCTGCCTTGGGAACTGCATCAGCTTTGTTCATGAGTGGGGCACAAACCACCTGCACTGGCTGGATGGGCAGTGACCCTCCTGTGACCTGCCAGCAGGCTGACCCCTCATAGCTGTCCTTCTCAAACACTTTATTATTTATCCTACAGAAAAAAAAAAAAAAAAAGAAAAAAATAAGAACAGAAAATACAGCTTTATAGCAGTTCCATGGACCAAAATACTTCAAATATCCTGTAAAGCATTTATCATTATTAATATCCAGATGATCCCCCTACCCCACCTCCAACAACTTTTCATAAAAATTGGTTCCCACTCTCACTCAGAACAAGTGAAACTATGTAATCAAAAGTGCCAAAATCTGTGTGCTAGGCTGGCTAAAGGACATTAGGTTGCTAAAACTTTTCAGTTTTGGTTTAGCACACAAAAGCACTGCTCTTAGGACAGTTTAGGGCTCCTCTACTTCCTTGCTGATATTCGAAGGAGTCTTTCCACAACAAGCAGCTCACAGGCACAGGTCTTTAGAGTATATCTGAATCTGCTTCACATTTTCTGCTCTAGGCAAGCCCTCCTGGAGGCTCAACAAAAGCAAATCAGCCCTGCTTTAACTGCTCCTCCTGGAATTTACAAAAATCTGTATAATTTAGAAGCTTTTCTTCCAAAGGGGGCCAAGGATCATGGAGCTTACAAATCCCTTCTCCTCTCCCTGCCTTTTCCTCTATACCATCTTCTCCCCAACTCCTCTCAAAAGCATTGTTAAAGAGTAAGCCTTTACACCTGGGTTGAAACAAACCACAGTAGCTGCAAGGCTCAGACGTGCACTTGTGCAACTGGACTTCCAAATGACAATAACACAGGAACCATGTCAGTGTTCTGGCAGCAAGTGGAAGGAAAAGGAGATATCTGAAGAACATGAGTCACTACAATGTGCTAAGTGTACAAAAATCAAAGAGATGGGAGGCTTACTCCTCCCCTCAAAATATTAGCACTGGTGTCCTAAGTGTTATTTACACTCTGTGGTCTTGAGTAAAGTCATCCTGGTTCCCTTCTTAAGACAGAACCCTTGACAAAAACCATGCCACCACAAGACAAGCCAAGCTCAGGCACAGAAGGACCGACATTCAGGTACAAACTGTCTGCTTGGCTCACCAGACTGTGAGGATCATTTTAGTTTGCAGGTCAAGACACTGCTGGCTGGAATTATTTTAGCCAATGTCTTCCCTGTAAGCCAGCCCGGCTCAAGCAGAAGTGTACATGCTACTCAGTAGCATATATATTCCCTGTCAAAGCCCCAGCAATTACTACTGCTGAGAAACTCAAATTTACACATTTCTAACTCCCTTGGATTTCTTGGGAGAGGTGAGGGCAAGCTTGTCTTGTCTGTTTGACATTAGAACAAACAATCATGCAGTATTTTATCCTAAAGTATCAAGTCAGTCTGTGTTCATTATCCTTTTTACACAACAGAGAGACATGAGACAGATGCTTCTCCTCACAAAAGCTTGGTGCCCAGGAACAACTGCAAACAGCAGTTAACACATCCACATCAGCCACCTCCAGCACAAGAGTCTGAACACGTATATCCCACTGTATGGGGAATGCATCCAAAAGCAAGCAAACTTCAGAAGCTGGTGTCAAATCCCTTTCCTCCAGCACAGAGCAGAAATCACTCAAGTGTCAGGGACATCTGTGTGCCTGCACTCTGAAATAAACAGCAGGCTGATGCTCTGGGGTGCCTGTGGGATGGGGGAAAGTGCAGCTTGAGAACCTCATCCAAACCAGGAACATTAGGACCGCTCTCGGATTTGGCTCCTGCACAAGTGTCCCCATTTTGAAGATGCACTTTTTCAAAACAAACATTTCATTAAAGATTAAAAAAATAATCATCATCAGGTCTCACCACAAGGCTTAGACAATACCCCCCCCCTTTTTTGAATTCAGCAAAAAGAGTTGCCATAACAAAGAGGCTGGAGAAAGCATTTATTCAACATAAACAATATCAGTATAGTACAAACAGCACTTCTGGAAGGTGTAGCAAGCAGGCAGAGATACAAAGCTACATGTCCAAGAAACCCAGGAGCTTATCCTGCTGGCAGGGGAAAATCACACCCTGGGTACCTCTATGGGCTGGTGATGTCCTCACACCAAATTCTCTAGCGGTGGCTCTGGTGCTCAGCATCTGCACATGACACCAACTGTGCTGGCCCCTCAGACAGAGCCCTGCAAAGTGGTCAAAAACGACCAAGTGCACCACACAGAGCATGCAAACTGCATTATGATCTCAAGGTGTGCATGCCGTCATGGTGCTTTCTCTTCACCTTCATTCTGAAGAGCCCAGAAGCACAAAGAAATTGCTCAGATCTTTGTCAAAAAGTCTTTACATGTAAGCACATCCATCCTTTTCTTCTGCTTCTTCACCCTGACACCAATGGTTGGTAGCTCCCTGAGGACATGGTTGGGCTTTACTGCTGCCACTGGGTCTGCAAAACAAAGAAACAGCCCATTGTTTTCCCCAGCAAAAATATGCCGATTGCACTGTCATGTTTTGCCTTTCATCAATATAATACAACTGCCCTTTCTCTCACAGCTGTAAGGTTTAGGATTGCTGACTCTGAACACTAGGAATTATGTTTATAAGGCAAAGCTCCAGAACAATTGTGTTTGAGCGTCACACGGGAAACAGGCCCAAAACACAATCAGCTGCAATTCAATGCCACAGTAAGCTAAGACACACCAGGTCCACTGAGACTCAATAGTAGTGCTAGATTTATTATTCTAAATCTCTAAAGCTTCATTTTAAACCCTGGATGTCTGTCAATATACAACAGAAGGTCAAATTATCCTATGCAAGACTGTCAAATACAATGGAGAGCTTGAAAAGCAGGAAGGTTTTCTGGATATGCTGAGCCACTGAATTGCAGAAGATCTACTATGCCAAGCAGCTGCTCACTCCTCACACTACAAGTGCCATGCTTGGGGCACTCAGTATTATTTGCAGAAGTACATGCAGCAATGCATTTTAGAATGGTGGGTGTCACAAGGCCACCTGTGAGAGGGGACAGAGATACCCAGAAGGGTCCCTCATAGCCAGAGTGGAGGGTATAGCTCATTGTGAAACAAAAACCTAGGCTGAAACTCTTCCCTGAAGGTGTCAGGAACAGTATTGGGCTGTCCTCTCTGTATCCTGAAAAAGTCCAATTGCAGATCAAGCCTACAAAGATGATTAACACACCTCTGGTCACACCAGAGTGGCTACAGCAGTGGTGACTGGAGCACTTACCTGATGGGACAATTTTAACTGGTACATTGTCCTTGTCCCAGAGTCACTGTCCCTGGAGCGGAGCGCTGATCTGGCCCCTCAGGATGGGGGTCCCTTGCAGCACATCCCAAATTCTGGCTGCTTTCAGCCTTCTCCTCCTGGAGATGCTGGCACTGCAGAGCACATACACACGCTAAGTGCTGCAAGCGCTGGAGAGATGTGGTGGCATTTCCTTGGGAAAATGAGCCTTGCTGGGATTTCAGAGCTGACCAGGACCTAGAATAAATGACACAGGTGCAGAGAACCAAATGCTAGGCAAGGGGCTGAAGGAAGTGAGGTATTTGTTTGTGCTGGGTGGAGAAAGCTGCCTACCTGGAAACGCAGGACAGTTAAAAACCATCCTTGGACAAGAGCTTGGAGGCACCTTGATAATTCCAGAGCCCAGGAGCCAAGTCTATAGCACACAATTAGCTTGAGCAGAACAGCTCTAACCACACTTTCATCACAAACTTGCCATTGAGCTCTTAAGAAAAATCTTTAAGTGGAGAAAAAGAATTAATGGATAATGCCAGAAGTCAAATGAGGGCCTGTGCCTACACTGGTACAGCAGTGAAGGTGAGTCCAAAAACCTGTCAAGGTTTACAGAGACAGGATGTATCTTCCCAAGTGATTATGAAGTTCTCTGAAAACCCCCCTAAGCCTCAAAACAGCAGACAAAAATTTAATACCTCCCTCAAAATATTTTATAAGTTTGCACTCTTTGTGGAAGATTAACTCAGCCCCTTGCTTGTTTGGGTGAGTAGCGCTGAGGTCAGCCCAAATGCTGTCATTTATTACATCCCTGTTCTTCTGCACTGCCTACCCATTTCTTCCCTGGGTCAAGCACAACCCTTCCGTAGGAGGTGGCTGTGGATGTGCACACTTGCTGTGCTTGGGCCAAGCGAGTGGCAAACATGGCCAGCACAGAATCTGACTGAAGCCCCAAACACAAGCAGGATCTTTGGAATACATCCAACCCACTGGATGTATTATAGAAAAAAAAACTAACGAACCTTGGGGGTCTAGCCCAGGTTCACCACCCTCAAACACAAGCACTTAGGCTTTCACAATGGAAGAACTTCTACAGCCTTTAGAGGTGCCGAGTCAATTCTCACTCAGCAAAAGCGTCCATTTAATTTACAAGCAGAACCGGATTTGAAAGCTGCTCCCAGTTAGCGCACAGCACACCACTGCCCACCTGACACTCTAATCACAGGGTGCTCACCCCAGGATGCAGCAGGCAAAAACATCCCCTCACCAGGCTGGAGGACACAGTGTTTAGATGCAGGAGGACGTGGGACCAAAGGTAACAGACTTGCCATGACACTGCTAAGGGTGATACAGGCAGACTGGACAGCTGGCATTTCAGGCCATTTGCTCCACCAAGGGCTTGTCTGTTCTGCACCAGCATCTACTCAAATCAGCGATGAAACCAAGTTAGGAGTGACCAAACGAAAGTGTAACTCCTGAGCTGGAACGCCCGAGCTGGACATGACCAGTTCAAAGTATTTCATGAGGTACACAGTGCAGTGCTTTAGAAATCTTCACTCAAACTTCTTTATTCTCACTTGCAAGAGGGGACAAGTATCCCATCAAATACTGCAGAAACAAGCCAGTATGCGTGAAGTGCTCCCTTGTCTGAGCATGGAATGATTGCAGTCATTGTGGACACTTAAAAAAAAAAAAAAAAGGAAACACTGAAACACTATTAAAAGATGAGCAGTCCCTGGGAAAGGCTTCCAGGTCTGAAGAGCCTTCAGCAGCCTGGCAGCCCTGCCCACAACACTACAGCTTGATACTAAAGTCTTAGCTTCTGCTGCCCTGAGGACAGTTTCATTTACTTTCCTTTAAACCTGGAAAATAGGTTGCTTTTCTTCTCGCACCTCTATCAAACCTCAGGTAGCAGAGAAAACGTGAATTTACTTGTACTTCATAGGAAAGCAAGCACACACAAAGGGAGTTCCACCTTTTGCAAAGGGCAGAGATGACAGGCTACTTCCCCACTATACAAGGCATCACTCATTCCAGTGAGAAGCATAGACCCAAATATCTTGGACCATTTCATCCCTGCTGCAAGAGGTTTGGCATGCCAGCTACTTTGCAGATAGCATACCTAAATGCTCTGGGGCTCCATTCAGAGCCTACAGCTCCTCCCTGAAAGAGGCAGCCGCTCAGTCAGCTCTCCCCAGTCCCAGGGATAGCCCAGCAGAGCAGTCAACACCTCCCAGTGCCTCTGAGAGGGATGCAGCACCTGCCAGCTCATCTCCTGCACCAGTGAAGGCGGGAATGTGCCAGCCACCTTCACCACACATTCATGGGGTTTGGGCCAGGAACAGCTATGGGAACAAACAGGGGAACTCTGAGCACTGGAATCATCTTTCAACTGTTCCCAAGTAGACTACTTGTAGGTTGAGATTTAATAATAATGTAATTTATAGTCAGACTTTTCACTCAAGTGCTGTTGCCTTTTATCCACTTCTAGCAGGCACTCTACACATATTTTGCAAGAGTCTTCACATAAGGATAAGGGGAAAAACAACAACAAACACTCCCTCCTGGGTTTAGAAGGAAAGGACTTCTCTTTGCCAGAACCATGCTGGTATATTTGAATGCAAAGTCAAACAAACCCTCACAAATGGTGTCAAGATTTGAGTGGGAAAGAAACCAAGTGGTTACGTCTTCTTGGACCAAATTTGCAATCTGTCCAATAATCTTCTGGTGAGAAGTAACACTAAAAAACAAGCATTGTTAAAATCTGTTTTGTTTGCAAGGTAAGATCCTATCAGGAGTACATGAATAAAGATTAATGTCTTGAATTGCAGTTGTATCTGAAGATTTCAAACATCCATAAAAATGTAACTTCAGTGGGATAACTGGAAGATTGTCATGAATTGTCAGAATTTGAGAAATGGGTTTTTATTCCTTAGATTTGACTCACAAGCTGAACAAAAAGAAGCCCGTACTGCCTTATTTGAAGTCAGTTTACACTCCAGTTTGAATAGCACCTGCCCTTGGGTATGTTCCAGAAGAACATCTACCTTTCCACAAAGGGAGGCTAACACCCATTGTAAAACTTCCAGAGGCACATTAGATGTCTGTTCTCCCCCCAGCGATTTCACCCTTAGAAGTAGAAGGAACGCTGCCAGTTACAGCCTGTGCTGAGGAAACATGAGTTATAATTTTACCCTGGGAAAATTGCTGAACTGGGAGCTTCTGGTGTGGCATAGGTCTTGCCTTCGCAATCCAATGGTTCTTTTGATTCAGAGAGGCTTTGAAAGGGTGGTGATGAAAAACATAGCCTCTCCCTTTGAATCAGCCAGCCGCCTGCTTTCCTTTGCACTTTTAAATTTGGTTTATTAATTTGCCTAGGAGCAGAAAGAAATAGCACTGACCCATCTGGAGAAGATATCTACTTCAGACCGAACGTGAAAACCAAAAATACACCCCCACTTGTGTAGAATGAAGAATTTTGTATCTAGAATTACCTTTACCACGCTTAAGAAAAATACAAGAAAGTCTTTATTAGGTCTCTTGGCCATATTAAGAGGAAAAAGGTAAGGGACAAAACAGAAGGATCTGATAAAACCACATCTTTGAAACGCTGTAAGACACAAGAGCTTTAAGCACTCTCCAGATGTTTCTTAAGGCAACCAGGCATAAAATATTCTCAGCTGGAATTGCAATTTTGAAGACATTGAGTCCATTTAGTAATTATGGCAGTAGCCAGTAAAACAGACAGCTTCATCCATAACCTGACTGCAGGAAAAAGGCATGAAAGTGCTTTGAAGTCACACATTTGTAATTATCTAATTTATGATAAAGATGTAAACAGAACCACAATTTTGAAAGTCACAGCTTAGTCTCATAGAGAATTAGAAATAGGGTGTGAAATTGTAATATTAAATTATACATTCCTCACTCTGGGATCAATGAAACACCATGAGCAAAAAACCCTGACCTTCAGGACCCTGTGTCACTCAGTTTTCTTTCTTTCTTTCTTTCTCATCTATTCCCCTTCCAACAAGTCTCTGAAGCTGAACTTAGCAAAGCAATGCCCCAGTCTCACTAAAATGATAATTTATCAAAACCCCACAAGAGGGACAGAGACTGCCAAGAGGGAGAACAGTGCAAGGAAAGGGTGAGAGTTGAACTTACTGAGATGACAGGCTTTTTGGGGGTTCTTGTCAGGATGGACTGCAATAGGGAGCATTTACCCGCTTCTCCCATGCTTTTCCAGGGCTAGCTGGGAATTTTTCCTCTCCCCTTGTAACTCCCATTAAAATTATCAGCCTACAGATTTCATAACAAGCAGGAGAATGAAAAACCCCAAACATTATCGTGAGAGAAATCGTATTATGATTAACTATTTCAAAATGCCTGTGGGTTACTTAATACCTTGGGACAGGCATCATAACACCACAAGGGTGTCACTGTATGGGGGCAGGACACAGCCCCCTGCAGAAAACATGCATGAGGCAGCACACAGCAATGGGGGCCTCTTGCCAGAGCTCTGGGAATGGGCTATGCATGTGGCATATGAAACCTGCACCCAAACCCACTGGTGACCCAGACACTTCTCAACCCCCACCCTACTCTAAAATCTGTCCACCTTTGGATTTTAAACCCCTTACAGAAGCAGGTATGTTTCTGGGCGGCTGGTAGGAAGATGCTGAAGTCCCAAACTAAGATAAATTCAGCTGTGAGTAAATTCAAAAGGCTCTTTCAATGCAGTATCACGTGAAGGTTTTTTATTTCACTTTGCCTCTTTTCTGGTGTTTGGAGTTTTCTTAAATGCTTGAAATGTATTCAGGGAGGAACAGATTAAATCATATGCCCACCATTCCCTATGAGGGTCAAGCAGCAGTTCTGTTTTATAGTGTGAAGGGCAGGATTCAAGAAAAGGAGAACACAGGAGTCTGCTCTGGCAGGCAAAAAGAGTGCTTGGCAAGACAACGACCATATGGCACATGAACAAAGCATATTTTAGATCTGGTTCATTTGATTCCATTATATGTAAAAGATACTCTAAGATCCATAGCTAAGAAATACAATTTTGGTTATTGTTTTCAGACCCGTAGGGATTTCCCCAAGTAGTCCTTGCAGTTTATATGATAAAAACATGCATTTGGCAGCTAATTTTAGCATTTTTTACCCACAGGGGTGATTAAGTCCAAATCTATATAACCCTGTGCTATATGCTAACAGCAGCCACCATTGCCTCTGCCAACCTCATGAAGCAGCAATCCACTATTTAGTTGTGGACAAACAGTCTCTGCTAAACAGCTCGGCAAACACTTAATTTTATATTAAAAGGCTTTTACTTAATCCAACACCAAATCAGACCATGCATACAACCTCAGAAGAGTGGATGAAATCTACATTATATACAATATGCACTCCTTTGGATGGCATAGCCTGCTTCTAAGTCTGTGGTAATACTCTAGTCATTACTAAAACACAAAACACCAGTGGCTGGGCAACAAAAGGACCTGAAAATGTTTAAAGAAGTAGCAAAACCCATGCTGATCAATCAAAGATAAATGCCTGTCTCACTTTCTCTAGCTACTAGCTTCTATTGCCTCTAATGTACAAGACATGTCAATAAAACTGAAAATAAAACACATTGGCATACACCAACAGTCACCCTATCTATGTCATTGCACAGAGAAGAATCACATCCTTAGATGATTCCAAGGAACACCTCAAACTTAAAACAGCAAACAGCAGCTTCATCAAGAAAACAAAAGATAAACATAATAAAGGTACATTATTTTCAAAACACACAGAGTTAAGTGAGACAACCCTGGACAAAGGCCGTTGCTTGGCACAGGGGCAAGAGGCCTTTGGCTATGAAATAAATGTCTCCTCTGCCAGGCTGCCCTGTAATGGGGCTCTCAGAGAAGCCAGGCAGTGGCCAGGAGGCTCAGCTCAGCTCACTCAAACTGCAGTGAGTTCTGGATGAACTCACCCTCATTCAGAATAATACCTGAGGAACTCTTTTGTTGGGTTTGTAGGGAAGCAGGGGAAGACTTTGTTTAACCAAAGCTAGAGGAAAGAAACTCAATGAATATCTTGAGTGGTAATAGCCAGTAAGGCCATGCTATTCAGGGGCCTTCCTAGGCCCAAAAAGGGTTTTGAACCTATCTTCTGCAATACAGAAAAAACAACTTTAAAGAAGAATAAAGACTACAAGATTGGGGACAAAAAAGATTTTAAAAAATCATTAAAAGAACAGTTTTGAGTATCAAAAGTATGAAAGGGGTCAGGTGCAGAAAATCTTCATCAACTATGATGAAATAATTTTTTAAAACCATTTGCAAGAAACCCACCATATTCTGATAGGGACCTGAATAATGGAAGAAACATTCACAAGAGGATAAGTTAACAGGTAAAGGGACAACTGTACATGGCAACACATCCAGAGTCTTTAAAAACCAATCTCAGATAAAGTATGGGAGACAAATGTGAAGGATTTTGCCTGGAACCAGGTAAATTTGAGGGAAACATCAGGAAGGTCTTACAGTTGGGGTCTCCCTTCATGCTAGCCTCCCACTCAGGAGCAGTGGAGGAAACCATCAGCTCTCTCCCTGGTGTGGAAAAGGAGGAAAGCAGAGGCTGAAGCACTAGCTTTCCCGAAAAGGGCAAGGACAGAGTGCAACAGAGACAGGAGCACATGTTGGGAGAGGGAAACCAAAGAATCCCCTTCTGAAACAACAAACCCCTTCAAGGAAAAGGAAAGAGCAGACAGAAGAAGAAGAAGGCATTAAATTGCTAGGAATGGGGGGAAAAAACTAAAGCAAACTCCCCCCAAATGCCAAACATTTCAGTTCATAGGGTCTCTCCTCCAGAAAAAATATTTGAGAAGCCTGGCTTCAAGAACAGAAGATTTGTAATGTCAGAAATAAAGGAGCATTTGAAACAAACAGGAAGCGTTTCAGGAGTCTTGCAGTGATCATCCAGTAGAGCATAACAGAACTTCAGTAACAATCCCAAAGTTGTAGATTGTCTCAGCTATCTTCCATCTCATTACAAATACAGCAAACTAGACACTTGACTTCTGATGAACACCATCCTAGAGTTGAAGAACCAAAAGGGAATAGCTTGGGGAGAGGTTTATCCATGGGGAAAGGGGCTAGACTGGAAGGATGAATGGCTAGATTTTGTTTTTCAGCATTAAAAACAGACCTCATGATTTCCACCCACACTGCCTTGCACAACGAACAGAACTTCAATCCAGAAATCAACAGCGGGTGAGGGTATGTGTGTGCCTTATTCCACATATTTGAAAAGCAGCATGGAATGGGGTGTGGCAAGTGGAATTCCTAACTCCAGCCCTGGCCAGGAAAGATGGCTGGATGCCAACCACGCCATGAAGGTCTTGTCATCTAAAATTCAAGTAAGTCCTGAGGTGCCCAACACTTTCTCACACTGAGGTGTGCCACAGACACAGAAAAAAATTATATCAGACTCACAGGGTTTGATAACCACAGGAGTCTTGCCTGCCACATGGCTTGCTTCAACAAAACCTCTTAACCCATCTCACAGCGATGAGTCTTACAAAGTGCTCAGCATCAAGTGGCTTCACTGAGAATAACACAGTCCCGCCAACAACAGCCTCACCCGACCAGAAGCAAGTCTGGAAGCTTCTATGATGCTGACACTGTGGAATCCAGTAATAAACGATGGAGGTTCACCTCGTGAGGGCACAGTGAAGCAAGCCAGGAGGTTCATCTAGCACTAAGAAACCCAGGAGAAATGTGAATGCATGGCTGAGCTTAAGCAGTAGCAGTTACATTATAAATGGTTTTAAACACAACAAAGGAATGGAAGATAAGCAGACAAACTCTAATACTCATATGCAAATTAGAATCAATGATGATGATTGATTTTTAGAAAGGTTCTACTGATACAATGCCAAATAATTCTTCCCACTTTCAGTCTGACACCATTTAGTGTATATTTAATTCAAAAAAACCCCGAGTATGGTTTTTTCTTCTCCCCCTTTTTCCATGCTGACGCTTGTTTGCATTACATCTATTTTGAGCTAAATTAAATAGGAGAAGCAGAGTTTTGATTCAGTAGTAGCAATAAATGGGGTTAGCCTGGCATTGATCTGTGTAAAGGGGCCAAAGCTAGGACTGCCAGAAGCAAAACATGGTCAGTGAACTCTACAGCACAAAGAGTGACCCTGCAGCTGAATTCCTAGCCCTGATTACAACAGAAAGAGACTTGCTTTCCTGAACAAAGAGTATTTCAGGCAGCAGATTAGCAACAGAAAGTCTACTTGCAATGGCAGTCAGAGGAAACTGACCAAAATTAAGAACCACAGCAGACTGGAGGATTTTTTAAAAGCCTCTGAACAGTCCAAAACAAATGCCTGCCTTACTCTGCATTTCTTGTATACCATCATCAAGTCCAAATGCTGAAGAAACAATATTTTTCTTTTGCATCTCAGTTAAATAGCTTTCAGTTACTTAAGTTTGCAGCAGGGAAGATGAGCCAAAATCTTGTTAAGGATAGCATGCCAAAAAAGTTCCCTTGAAGACTAAGAACATTTATCTTGCAGCCCTACAGAAAGGGCAATCACATTTACTCTAAGAGGAAAGGCTCTTTTTATAAATCACGCTTTAAATTCAGCCAGCAAATTTGTACAGAAGGAGAATTTCACAATCCTTAGGAAACACGGATCAAATTTGCTCGCTCTCTGGGCGTTTGTGCTGTTGTGCAACGCGGAACAGGGAGAGCACGGCAGTAAATCTGGCCTCATGACTACCAAGTTTAATCACAGCGCATCTACGATGGAGAACAAAGTGCCTCTTATTCCCACTGCACTGCGATCCCACCAGACCTCAAGCCAGGCAGGGTCGGTTCAGGCCAGCTCTTGGCCAGAGGCTGGCAGAGCACTGGAATCAGCCATTCCGAGGTTGAAGCAAGCTCACGTCTCACTCCCAGCGAGGCCAATTCACACAGGAGAAGCACACAAGGTGTTGGGTACACACTCATCCCTAGCAGCACCTTCAGCCACTGTGCCCAACGCTTCGGCCCGTCTGCTGGCTATTCACAGGTCCTGCACACACTGAGAAGCTGGAAAGCAGCACAGCCCTGCCAAGGGATCCAAGGCTGCTGAGCAGCAATGCTTCTTTTATCCTCCTTTTTTAACCCAGGACATCTGGGTGGCATGGTGCAGCATGCCCAGAGCTCAGCCCTGCTGGAAATCCTGAGGCAGGGCTGATGCCCAGCAGGGCAGCCCAACTCCTCATGCTGGTGTCACCAGGAGCAGTGGGGATCTCAGCCCCCAGAGCAGTGAGAGAAACAGAGGAGCACTCATTATCACTGCTTTGTCTTTCAACCTATTTATTTTCCATATTTTACATGAGCATTTCATTAAAGGCAAAGATCACAAAACATTGAGGTACGTCAAATCCTTATGACTATTAGGCTATTAAAGGTCTTCAGCCCATTTTCACATATGTGATTTTTGCTTGCTACTTTACCAAGCAGAAAGAGGCAAGGTGGAGACCCACAGAGGAAAGGGGGGAAGGTTTAAAGACTCTGTTGGCATACTGACAGCCTGCAAAAAATTAAGTCAGAAATCTGCAAGACAGCACCTTGGTTTTTTTAATGCTGCTTGTTTGGTTCGCCACTTTTATTAGGGGTTGGTTACATCCCTCTCTTGAGTTTTGTGGTGGCTGCAATGTCAGAGTGTGGGACGTGGTTGTCATGACTGGGAACTTGCTGACTGATTTACAAGAACATACAAACCCACAAAACCAGAAGATTTTCACAGACCACCCAGATAATTTTATCAAGAGGAGAGGAGTCCTTCTTTGGCCAAGTGAATGTCCAGTGCTCTCACCACTAACAGTTGTCATTCACCATCCCACACTTCCTGGGACACGAGGGCTCCCCCCTGAAAACAGTCTGAATCATGGTTTCAAAAGCCACTCCATCCCTTCCATTGAATAATTCCAGTCCAGGCCCAGGCTTGAGAAAGTGAAGGGACCCCACCCTCCACGCCTTTCTAGTTTTAGATTCAGAGCTTCTTAACCCCCCTGTGAAGGGTCCTGTCAAAACAGGTTTGAAATCTACATGGACTAACCAACCCCAGAATTCCAGTTCCACCCCCATGAAAATAAATACTTTCTCTATATACACTTAATAAGATAAATACATGCTTTTTAACTTTATTGTTTTGGCCCCAGATGTGCCTTATCAACTTATCTTATCTCGAGCAGTCTAAAATGCCATGGTTTGAGCCTGGCAAAGTGCTATATGAAAATACTTTCTCCTGGTAGAACTTTATTTAAAACTATAGAAAGCAGAACTTTATTAACTACACACTACAATAGGAAAGAAAAAGAAAAACTACACACAAGGGAAAATGAAACCCTGCAAACACATTTCCTCCTCCCCCCACCAAATTCCAAATACAATTACATCTTTCAGTCCAGCAAAACCACCTTTACAAACACTCAATCATGAATTTTTAAGAGGAGGAGTCCTTCTTGTATGCCTCAAGGCTTTTTGGTCACATATCCCCACCCGGATTGGAGATCTGACCCTTCCTCCCATTTCAGTGCCTCACCACTGAACATGGACCAGAGCTACTTTGAGGGTTGTCTTTTAAGGATTCCATCGTCCCACTCCAAAAACAAAGGCACAGTCCTATTTTGGGACATCTGTCCCCATTATTTCAAGGCTTACCCTGGGCCGGAGGCTCCCACACTGCTCCTCTTTAACTTTGGACCCGGGTGGTCTCCCCTGAAAATAGTCTCTGTATTCAGGAACAGTCCATGGCTCTACAAAAAGTCAACAGCAAAGAATGCCACTCCACATCTCTTCCACCCTAGGTTCTTCTTTTACAATCTCCCTGCTCAGTCCATTAAAACTTGCTTAAATCCTCCTTCATCTTTTCCAGGAAGGGTACTCAGTTTGATAAAAGCTTTCATTGTCCAAAAGGGTTAAAAGCCATGGCACACACGGCTGGACACATCCCTTTAACCCTCCCCCATCTGGCATTCCCCCCTTCTCTAATCACTGTCGGGCAGTGCGGCCAGCATAGATATCAAATTTCAAGATAACCAGTCCAGTCTCAGACGCCAGCACATTCTCTCACTCTCTCTCTCCTGAGGGGGCTGCCTGATGCCTCTGGTGTTTTCTCCACCTTTTCCAGCCCCATTGGGGGCCAGGGACCAATAGATTAATTTTCCGGTCCAGGCCCAGGCTTGGGAAGTTTTTTAGGCCCAGCCTCCGACAGCTGGGCAGGGGAGAGGTCCCTCCTCCCCACTGGTCCGGTCCCAAGAGGGCTCCCCAGGGGCAGAGAGCTCTGTTTTTAAACCCTGTGTGTTCTCAGAGGCTCATCCAACCTCAGTGGTCAAAACAGGTGTCAATCGTCTGGTCTACATTTCCAATTGACTGACACACTCCCAGAATTCCATTTCCCTCAAACCAGGACATTCCACCCTTCGCCTGAGAACACACTTTCCAACATTACAGTAAAACTATATACACTTCCAAAAGACAAATACATGCTTTGTTCTTATTCCTTTTGGCCCATCTCTAGCCTTATCTTATCAACTTATCTTATCTCGATTCCCGGTCAGAAAACAAAATGTCATGGTTTGAGCCTGGCAAAATGCCAGTGCCCCCATGAAAAAACTTTCTCCTGGTACTTGCTGTGAGATGTGCCTAGGAATAAGCAAAGCAGTCCTCACTTAAAACTATAGAAAGCAGAACTTATTAACTACACACTACAATAGGAAAGAAAAGAAAAGACAATCCACAAGGAAAATGAAAACTCCACAGAATACAGTTCCTCCTCCCCCCCCACCAAATTCCTAATACAATTGTATCTTTCAGTCCAGCAAACCACCCTTACAAACACTCAATCATGAATTTTAAGAGGAGGAGTCCTTCTTGTATGCCCTGGCTTTTTATCACATATCCCCACCCGATTGAGATCGTGACCCTTCCTCCCATTTCAGTGCTCTCACCACTGAACATGGACCAGAGCTACTTTGAGGGTTGTCTTTTAAGGATTCCATCGTCCCACTCCAAAACAAAGGCACAGTTCCATTTTGGGACATCTGTCCCCCCATTATTTCACCTCCTGGGCCGGGAGGCTCCCACACTGCCTTTCTTTTAACTCTGGGACCCGGTGGCTCCCCTGAAAATAGTCTCTGTATTCAGGAACAGTCCATGGCTTCCTGGGAAGCGTCCAGCAAAGAATGCCAATCCACATCTCTTCCACCCTAGGTTCCCCTGCCCAGTACTCTCCCCTGCTCAGTCCTTTTTAAAAACTTGCTTAAATCTTCCTTCATTTCTTCTCCAGGAAGGGTCATTTTGCAAAAGCTTTCATTGTCCAAGAAAAGGGTTAAAAGCTCCACAGCTCGGGAACAAATGCACGACCTTTTGGTTCAACCCCTCCTGCACAGGCTTGGCAGGCTGACAGCAGGATATCAAATTTCAAGGCCAAAGTTCAGTCTCAGACACAGAGCTCTCTAACTCCCCCTGAGGGGGCTGCCCAGATGCCCCAGAATTTCTCTCTCCACCCTTCCACCCTTCCTCCCTTGCTCCAGGCCTCCTCCACCCTGGGGAACCAGGCCAGGCCCATAATTTTTCCAGGCCCAGGCCTATCAAATGAGTTGTTCCCCCCTGCCCAGCCGGGACAGCTTTTAGGGGAGAGGTCCTTCCTCCACGCCAAGTCCCAAGAGGGCTTCCCAGGGCAGAGTTTGCTTTTAACCCCTGTGTGTTCTCAGAGGCGCATCCAACTCTCAGTGGTCAAAACAGGTGTCAATCGCAAATCTACATTTCCAATTGACTGACACACCCCAGAATTCCATTTCCTCAAACCAGGACATTCCACCTTCATAAAGTCAGAATCAAAACTTCCAACATTAAAAAACTATATACACAACCTACAAGATAAATACATGCAATTGTTCTTATTTTTTGCCCAAAATCACCAGCCTTAAAAACTTATCTTATCTCGATTCCCGGTAGAACCAAAATGTCATGGTTTGAGCCTGGCAAAATGCCAGTGCCCCCTATGAAAATACTTTCCCCTGGTACTTGCTGTGAGATGTGCCTAGGAATAAGCAAAGCAGTCCTCTACTTAAAACTATAGAAAGCAGAACTTTATTAACTACACACTACAATAGGAAAGAAAAGAAAAGACAATCTCAAGGAAAATGAAAACTCTACAGAATACAGTTCCTCCTCCTCCCCCACCAAATTCCCAATACAATTACATCTTTCAGTCCAGCAAAACCACCCTTACAAACACTCAATCATGAATTCCTTAAGAGGAGGAGTCCTTCTTGTATGCCCTGGGCTTTTGGTCACATATCCCCACCTGGATTGGAGATCATGACCCCTTCCTCCCATTTTCAGTGCTCTCACCACTGAACATGGACCAGAGCTACTTTGAGGGTTGTCTTTTAAAGGATTCCATCGTCCCACCCAAAACAAAGGCACAGTTCCATTTTGGGACATCTGTCCCCCATTATTTCACCTCCTGGGCCGGGAGGCTCCCACACTGCCTTCTTAACTCTGGGACCCGGTGGCTCCCTGAAAAAATAGTCTCTGTATTCAGGAACAGTCCATGGCTCTACAAAAGCGTCCAGCAAAGAATGCCACTCCACATCTCTTCCACCTTAGGTTCTCTTCTCACATCTCTTCCCTGCTCAGTCCTTTAAAACATGCTTAAATCCCCCCTTCATCTTCTCTCCAGGAAGGGTCAGTACTCTGCAAAAAGCTTTCATTGTCCACAAAAGGGTTAAACTCATAGCTCACAACCCACAAGCAGCCGGACTCCTTCTGGTTCAACCCCCTCCTCTGCACAGGCCGGGCAGGCTGGCAGCCAACTTCAGGATAGCCCAGTCCCAGACAACAGTTCAGTCTCAGACGCTGGCACTTTCTCTCTCTCTCTCTCCCAGGGAGGGGGCTGCCCAGTATGCCCCCTATTCTTCCTCCACCCTTCCACCCCTTTGGGGCCAGGCCAGGCCAGGCTACCCCATTCCGGTCCAGGCCCAGGCCTACTACAGAGTTGCCTCTCCCCCTGCCCAGCCGGGACAGCTGGGCAGGGGAGAGGTCCTTCCTCCTCCACGCCAAGTCCCAAGAGGGCTTCCCAGGGCAGAGCTCTGCTTTTAACCCCTGTGTGTTCTCAGAGGCGTATCCAACTCTCAGTGGTCAAAACAGGTGTCAATCACAAATCTACATCTCCAATTGGACTGACACCACCCAGAATTCCATTTCCCCTCAAACCAGGACATTCCACCCTTCGCCTCTGAGAACACACTTTCTAACATTATTAAAACTATATACACTTCTACAAGACAAATACATGCTTTGTTCTTATTCCTTTTTGGCCCCATCTCACAGCCTTATCTTATCAACTTATCTTATCTCGATTCCCGGTCAGGAACCAAAATGTCATGGTTTGAGCCTGGCAAAATGCCAGTGCCCCCCATGAAAATACTTTCTCCTGGTACTTGCTGTGAGATGTGCCTAGGAATAAGCAAAGCAGTCCTCTACTTAAAACTATAGAAAACAGAACTTTATTAACTACACACTACAATAGGAAAGAAAAGAAAAAACAAAGTACTCAAGGAAAATGAAAACCCTGCAAACACATTTCCTCCTCCCCCCACCAAATTCCAACACATAACATCTCCCAAATCACAGAAACTCTGTCTATTACCACCCAGATAATCAAATCTCAATTTATCAAGAGGAGAGGAGTCCTTTCCCTGGGCTTTTTGTCACATGGTGACCTCTTCCTTTTCCATGTCCAGTGCTCTCACCACTGAACAGGGACCAGAGCTACTTCTAGGGTTGTCTTTTTAAGGATTCCATCGTCCCACTCTCAAAAAAAGGCACAGTCTCCATTTTGGGACATCTGTCCCCCATTATTTCACCTCCTGGGCCGGGAGGCTCCCACACTGCCTTCTTAACTCTGGGACACGAGGCTCCCCCTGAAAAAACAGTCTCTGAATCACAGGAAACATGGTTCCCATAGCTATACAAAAAGAGTCCAGCCAAAGCCCACTCCATCATCCCTTCCACCCAAGGTTCTTCTCTCAAAGCCTTGCCTGCTCTTTCCTTCTCAACTTTGCAGTTCCTTCTTCATCCTCTACTTCATCTCCTCTCCAGGAAAAGTCAATGCTCTGCAAAGTTTTCATTCTCCACAAAAGGGTTAAAAGCTCTCACACACGGCTGGACACATCCCTTCACATGCTCCCCCATTCCGCAGGCCCCTTCTCTGCTGTCAGGGCTCTTGCCAGCCCAGGATATCAAATTTCAAGATAACAGTTCAGTCTCAGACGCTGGCACTTTCTCTCTCTCTCTCTCTCCTGGGGGCTGCCCAGTGCCTCTGGTATTCTTCCTCCACCCTTCCACCCTTTGGGGGGGACCAGGCCAGGCCTACCCCCATTCCGGGTCCAGGCCCAGGCCTACCACAGGCTGCCCCTCCCCCGCCCAGCCGGGACAGCTGGGCAGGGGAGAGGTCCTTCCTCCTCCACGCCGAAGTCCCAAGAGGGCTTCCCAGGGGCAGAGCTCTGCTTTTAACCCCTGTGTGTTCTCAGAGGCGTATCCAACTCTCAGTGGTCAAAACAGGTGTCAATCGCAAATCTACATCTCCAATTGGACTGACACACTCCCAGAATTCCATTTCCCCTCAAACCAGGACAGGTGCCTAAGCATAATATACTTTTGCTGTGGAAAAATCACCCCACAATATCCCTCTGAACAGCTCGAGGTCAATATACCTACATTGGTAACAGCATCTTAAAATTAGGTTGTCATTTTAACTGTTTAGTGGGCATTGAGCCATCTCAAATAGATCAGTTCATTATTAAAAATGGCAATTATTGTGAATTATACTCTTCATAAGAGCAGCTACCTAAGCTTTAAATATGTTATGATACCTCCCTGACCATTCCCTTTAAATGAGGATAGCTGAGGGCTCAGACATCATCATGCAGCAAACAGCTGTGCAATTTCAGACAACTCTTTTTTAACCACTCCTCTCCCCAGGGCTACCACCACCCCCATAGCACAGCTGGCAAAACAGACTACAAGCCCCTGCCTCCTCTGCTCCAGCTCACAGAATAAACATGGCAACTCAAGTTACCAGTGACAGTGACAGCACCCAAAAACCCGAATCCCTTGACCAAGGTTTGTGTAGCTGCTGAAGTGCAGGCACACGGTTCCTTTTGCTGACTCCACAAGGCAGCAAAAGCCTTCCACAAAGGAGGAGGGCAGCCGAGGGCAGTAATATCAAGCTAAGATTTGCCAGGGCTTGTCTGTCAGAGGACAAAGTTTTGCATTTTAACCACTTTTGGCACATTCCACATTCGGTATTTTCAGGAACTTTCTAGGATGTTTATGAAACAACTGCAGGGTAGGCAAGTAAATTGATGGCGGCACAAAGAATGCCTTCCCACATTCTTCTCCCATGCTCTTACCATTGAAGTAAATGAAGATGTAGTTTATGTTTCTGTAATTACAGTTTGTTAAAAGGAGAACAGGTTGTTAAGTTATGGTAAGGAGCCCATGAGCCTGTCCTCTGCTTTGAATACCACAGCAATGTAGATTTTACTGAATAAAAAGACCAGTCAAAACATTACTCAAAGAGGATCTACACTCTGATGCCATCCAGCATAATCTGCAATAGTCACATTAATCAAACCAATCAATTGGAAATTGTTCTTATGAGAGGTTTTTTAACATAAGTCAACACTGTCAAGTTTCAGTCATCTCATATTTACTGAAAGGATACTACTACACATTTGCTCTATGACATTTCTGTACCATACATCATCAGCTGTTTGCTTTTAATCCTGCATTTCCCCCATTAAATACTTACAGCATTTATACAGCCTCGTAAAACTCCAGTACAAAAGAATAAGCCACCAGAAGTTTTCCCCATACATTACTTACCAACTTAACTGTGTAACACAATGTGAAAGGTTTATGCACACCAGCTGGATCTCATTACAGCTAAGTTTCTGTCTTTTTAAAGTGTACTTTATCTGGAATGCTGAAGTCCCTTAGAATTTCACTTTAAAATACTGAGCTGACATACACACAACTCTCTACTGCAGGATGCTAATTCAGTAAATAGGTTCACAAATCAGACCTGTGGACACATTTCTGGAGTTTAAAATGCATCAGGTTCAATTCAAATATCTGAAGCCAAATGAACACCTCAGCCTAATTCAGACTTTCCTCCTAAGCATCACTACAGCTGAAGATGCTACTCCTTGTACAGTAAGAAAACCAGCAAAAAAAGTAAGAAAGGAAGAGTTTCAAGATAGCATTGGCATCACCTCCCTACCGATCGATGCTGAGGCTCAGAGGTACACCAGCTTTATATAGCAAGATATATCTAAAAAGCAGGAATCTGAGCTGTGATGAACTCAGTAGGAAGATGATCAAAGAGTTTGCTAAATACCCAGATGAACCAAAGAAAGCTTGTCAAACACTTTGGTATTACCAGTTGAGAGATTCCTGTTCAATCGTGAGGCAAGAATTGCGGTTTAATAAAAGCACAGAACAAAACCAAGCATAAAAAAAATCATGTGCAGTGATTTTATTTTTGTTGTATATTTGACTGTAATTACTGTCTTAAGTACTTTAATTGCCTGGCATCTCCTCAAGTGCCTTGCCTGTGGGGAGGGGAGGCAGGGCAGTTTACAGTTTGTTATTAATGAATGAAGTACAAACAAGTTTACCTTGTCTGTAATCAACATTCCCATCAAAACAGTTTGAGAGGAAAATGTAAAGGGGTCCATACATCCCACAGGCCCAATGTGACTCTGTTAATATCCGCTTCTCAATGGTTAATGTGCTTCTGACATGTCACACCTCAGAGGGAGAAGTGGCAAACTCCTTTATAACACCCACATGAAAGCATCACCTGTCTGTCTATTTGTGTTCTCTTCTACAGACATCTGCTCTTGGCCACTGATGTGGGGATGGGGTCTGGGGACAGGCCCCATATGATCTTCCTTGCATGCATTCTAGGAGAGAAAACGGGGTATGCAAGCAAATCTGTAGGGTCATTTACAATAGTGCTGGAATGACACACATCCAGCCCTTCTTCACTGGAAATAATTTTTGCCTGGAGTGGAAATGGAGTGGAGGGAAACAAGAATAAATTATGAGAAGCAGCTCACACAGGATAAAATAAAATATAATTGTCTGCTTCATTAAGAAATTATTAGAGACAAGAAGCCATAAGTAAAAGTCAGTGAGTTATATTAAAAAGATGGTGAAGCCAGGAGGATGGAGACACAAACTGCTATTTTTCACAATTAGTGAAAGAGTGTAGAAATTTGGCCATTAGTCTTGTTTTTCCTCTGAAATTGGTACAGGAGTCTGCTGCTTTGAGGTAACATCACATCAACAGCCTAGCAGACTACCCAGGCAAAAAGTGCACCACTGGCAGAGCAAGCTTTCTCTTGTGGCTGTCACCCTGTCCTGCCAGTCAGGAGCTCACCTCTGGGGCAAGAGCAACTCTTCAGCACCCAGGCTGCCAGCAGCAGGGACAACCAGCAGGAGTTCATGACAACAAACACGCAAGGATACTTGCCCACTTAGACCCAGACTGAGACTGCTAATTTTCTCCCAAGTCACAAAAAATGTGCTTTAGGAACAGCTTACATGCTTTCCATTTTTACAGATGGGGGCCTTTTTCCCATCTCCTTTTTTTTGTCCCTTTCACTAGTGCAGCCAGGATAACATTTCCACCATCTATCCTGTATCCTGCCTTCAGCCTTCCATTGGCTGGTACAGCATCTCCAACAGTGTCATCTCCTGTGCCTTGAAACACGACTTATTTTGGTGGCACTGTCCCACTGGCACGCAGGCAGCACACTTGTTGCTCCAGGGAGGCTTCATGCTGTGGTGGCCACTTTTCTCCACAATTAAACACAATTTTCAAGTCACAAAATGGCCAGCATATTTGACAGTTTCTCCAAAGCACATTCCTTATACAACTGTGCTCAAAGCATCCTCCAATCATTGTTAAAAAAGCAGATATTGCTGATCAGATGAACACTTCCCCTTGCATAAGTTTCTTATAAAATGCACAACCATGTATCTTGATATAGCTGCATATATAAAGCATGAAAGCAGACCCTGTAAATATTGATTTGAGCCTCCTACTCATGCAAATGCATAGGCAGAAACTTGATAGATCATAAAAATTAAAAATATATTTACGAAAAAAGTGGAGTACAGCATGATAGCAGCTTAACTTCTTCTCAAGAATGTGATGCTGAAAGCTAGCACCCAGCCATCTACCTAGCAACAAGAAATTCCTAATTTCTCAGAGCTGTGACATCATGTGTTTCCTTAGCAGGGGTAAAAAAACCAGTGTTTTGATCAAGCACACCACCGAGGCATTTAAGGTTGACACGTAACATGAACTGACTGCACAAGAGAAATTCAGGCATTAACATACAGAGAACAAACTAGCATGCACAAGTCATTTTGGATGCAGACAGCTATTCATGCAAATAATTCCACAATCCCAGTATTCCACTAGGAAACTGAGTCAGATAAACATGGGGAAAACAAGACAGTCCAATTGTCTCCCCTTGACTTCCCAAGCGCCCTCCCACCATAGAGTGGAGCTGCTCTCCCTGCTTGGCTTCATCCAGGTGGGATGAAGCTGCCTTTGAAAGCAGGAACCCACCAGGGTTCTTCTCAGGAATTTTATGAAGTAGCTTAAGGATTAAGAGAGTTTATGACTAGCTTCAACAGTGCTCTGATCAAAACCATGCTTTCCCAACTTCCTCGGTGAGCTTTAATAAGATGTGAATGAGAAATTGATCCGGACACTTTAGTTTACAAGGAGTATTTCAAGTAGCTTGAGGAGACTACTTTATTGTCCATTAGGCATAAAACCAAACACAATGCTTACAGGCCATTTTACCACCGTGCTGATAGCAGATTTCTTTCAGAGTACATACCCAAGAACCAAGACTTACTCCAATACAAAACTCTACAGGAAACCACGGTTTAAATTTCACATTTTTGAAGGTTAAGGAAAAAAACCCTTTAGATTTTAGTTCCCCTAAGAGGCAATAATACAACACACTTAATTTAAGTCCCACTCACTTTTTTTTAACTCACTCTAAAGTTGAAGAAAACTCAGATTTCCCTTTCTGCCCCTTAACTGTTCATTTATATTTTCCTCTAGCTTTTCTACTTTGAAGAAAAATATGCCAAGTTCTTCTTTTCCATCCCTCTGGGTCTACCTTTTCCTTGATCAGATTTTGTTTCAGTGCACTTACTAAATTTGTTATTTAGCATTAGGAAAGAAGGATGTTTCTCCCCCTAATTTCTTCCTCCAATTTTAGCCCCTCTCCAAACAGAGAGGTTATTTTTTGATCCTTGAATCCATTAAACTAATTCAGCAGAAGCACACTGGCATACAGAAGTTAATCTAGTTCCCCAACTGATATACTGCAACAAGGTAGTTGGTAAGATATCCTCACCCTGCTTTTCCTCCCCTTCTTATTTTCCATTTCAACTTATTAATTCCATCTCTTTCTTCTCACGAAGTAATCACGCTCTGCCTTCCAAATCCTGCTAGCTCAGTTATTTAACCTTTCTGGCCTCCTGATAGGTTGGAAAGCTCACATCTGCTCCCTTCCCCTCCTAAAATCTAGTCCCTTCACATAAAGTAAATAACAGCTATTTCAGACCACTATCATTAACATTAAAGAAAATAAAAGCTTTTCAGGGCGGGGCTTTTTTGGAGCTTTTTGATTTTATAAAGATTGGGGTGAGGGGGAAGATATTTAATTTTTCCTTCCAGCATTAGCTCCCTTTTTGGGAGGGGAGCCTGAGAAGAGGTGCAGAACCCCGAGGCACAGGCAGGGCTGCATGGCCACTGCTCCAGTGCCAGTGCTCCTGCAGCTGGAGCCTGAACCTGCTCCCTGCAGGAGGGATGGGCCACGGAGGGCACTGCCAGCCCCTGGGCCAGGGCAGGGCCAGCTGCTGGCAGGGTTAGGGGAGCTGGGTAGCTCCGGCAGCTCTGCTGCTGGTAATCTACACAGAACAACACCACAACACCAGAGCATTTCACAGCAACTAAGCCGGTAAGATCATAACCCTGTAGCAAAAGAAGTGTCCAGTCAAATCAGTCCTGCACTTTACAGAAATAAAAATGCCTTAGAAGTTAAAATAGTCAGCTGAGTTACCAAGCAGGAGGAGGAAGAGCAGTGTGTTTTGATGTTTTAGCAAAAATTTGGACATGGGCCTTCTATATTAAAAAAAAAAAAAAAAATATCTATTTTATTTTTTTTCCTGGAAGGATACAGATTTGACCTGATGCCCTTGTATCTCTCAACAATTAAAACAACATACACAAGCTTCTGAATATTTTACGTGGCAATCACAGTTACTACCATATCATTATCCTGTACTGCAAATTTAGCCTACTATTACATTCATGATCCTGATTATATTCCCTGGCAGTCTGGAAGCAAATATACTGAGACTGAGAAAAACTGAGTGGTTAAAATTCTGCTTTAGCACCAGAAGGAGAGATCTTTTCTTAACGAATTACCACAATAAACTCTGAAGTCTTGAATTATCCTCTTCTGTACCATGGGGACAATTTTGCCAGTTACACAGTAGTGTAGTGCTACCTCCATAGATCAATACAATGCATTAGCAACTCAACCAACACTCTGTTTACTATTGAGTCACTGTACATTCTACATGCCATGCTCATTTTGACACATTTGTACTTCCTAGTGTGAATAAACCTCGTTTTCCTTAGCTTTTTAAAATTCCTTACTTTTGATACTTTCCAATGCCTAAACCTGTACAGAACAGCTTGTATCTAGAGTACTTTCAGTGGAAACAACAACAAAAAGAAATTGTACTCAAGTGCATTTCAAAAGTAACACATTAAAAGTCTCCGAAAAAAGGCAACTTACAAAGACTTCTAAGAGATAAACCCAGTGACAAGGTTACTTTGAAAGTGTGTCAAATACCCCAAAAGGAAGCAAACTGCAACTGTGTTACACATACTGCTCTGGATTGGCAGGCCTTCAGAAAGCCGATTTTGCAGCAATTTGAGGCTGACACCAAAACCATGTCAGTCCCATTCTGCCTCTTTCATTTTCAAACGGCACTTGAGGATGAAAAAAAGCAGATTCAAAGGCTGAGGAATTTTGCATTGCCATCCCCGCTAAGGAACATGACTTTTTCAAGTGTTTGTGCTGGGGAAAAAAAAAAATCATAATAATATTCTTACCAGATCCAGTCAGTTCTAGAGAACTTAAGTTTTCCTCACATGGTTTCAGGGACCACATAGTTTTGCCTTATCTGTTCTTCCTCAGAACAATTACTTTTCCCCTCCTAAGTCAGTCAGTCACTGATCAGTGTGTGTTTTCAGAGAAAGTGTTCTTGGTTTTTTTTCCCAAGAAACTGCATTTTCAAAGAGATAATCAGCAAGATACATACTTCAGCATTACTAAATTAAGAGACAAGAGAAAATAAACCGAAAAGCTCAACAGGTCATTCTGAACTGCTGATTAGTCAAACTGTGCGAGCTTAGAGCATCTTATTATTTCCCCCATCTCTGAAAAAGCATTTTAAGAACTTGAGCAAAACGTGAACCTGGTCTTGCAACAATCTAGGAGAGCTTGCAGAAACTACTGTATCATGACAAGAAAGACATGACATTTTCTAAACTCAAGACGGAAACTAGTACTGATCAACTTGATAAAAGCCTACAAAAAGCATCACCACAAACAGTCAGTATCACTGTCATATCTGAGATAAGGAGGAATAGCACACAAGCTTTTTTTTATGACTAGCCAGTGCTGCTAGTTATAAAATCATTAGAAACACAGGGAAACCCTCAAAAAGGCAATCAGTTGAAGCAGGCTCCCTCTTTATCTGAATTTCAAACAGTTTGTACTACAGCCATAGGATTCTGTTAGGACATCTGTGCTCCCATTTACAGTTTCCAACTTGTCAACCCACCTCTCAGCTAGGTCCTCCCAATTTGGCATCAAAACTAGATGGGTTAATTACAGCACTTCAGATGACTCGCATTCTTCTGAATTGGGCGATTTCAATACAAGGGAAGGAATTTATCAGGCATGTCACAGGTGAAACGGCCAGTCCTTGTCAAGAAGGAAGGGAGGAAGCTACTTAAGTCAACTTTATCTTCCTTGCTTCTCCTTTTCCCCACATTTCAGACAAAAGGTCAAAATGAAGTGAGGAGGGCAACACGAGTGGATTTCCCCTTCTCTTTCATGCTAAACCCACACACCCACGCCCCCCACCCCCACACTGGCCAGACACACCACACGCTTCTGCTGCTGCTTCTCTCCAGGCAGCTTTCAGCCAGAGGATGCTCAGTAACTAACCACTGGTGCTACTGAGCCCAAGAGTTCAATGCTGTCCCTTGGTGCGCACTGCAGACACCTCAGCACCCATGAAACAAGAGCTCTCACCAGCAAGGGGAGGACAAGCTCCCCATCCAGTCACCCTGCATCGGAGTAAGAGCTCAGTGTGACTACACTGGACTTGAACGACTCAAAGCCAAGGCTCAGACACTGGATGCTGCCCTTACTGCAGACCAACCCCTCTCTGCCACTTTTGAAGCCTCCTAGAACCATACAGAGAAAAATCAACAGCAGCAGAAGAAGCAGCTAAAAATATCACTGTGGTGAATAAAAGCTCAGGATTCAGCTAAAGGGTGTTGAGAAATCAGTCTTGAAATTTTTCCAGCAATCTCTAATTTTGAATAAACATAAGCGGACACACGCACACACAAAAGGCTTAAAAGAAGGTGTTTTAGGAATTTCTGCATTACATTTCTGACAGGCTGGCACAGAAGTACTAACAGAGTACAGACAGGCGCCAATTTGCAGGGGAGCCTGAGAGCTGTACCTCCTTCATTAAGAGCTACCAAGCAGAAGAGTCTCAACTACACAGGCTCCTCTTCCCCTCACTCCTGATATCAAAAACCGAACTAAAACAAACAACAGCATCATCAGACCTGCCCCCTGGGCACTCTGTGGAGGAGGTGAGAAGCACTGTGGTAGAGTTAAGCTCAGCTCAGAAATCACCCCAGCACCTCCACAAGACTTTTTGGATAAGGAAACAGCAAAAGAAATGCCAAAATTCCTTTGGAAAGGAAAGCCAAAACTCAGCTTCAAACCTTGCCTCCTGTAAAGAGTTTTCTGCTCTCTTCCCTTTACACAGACAAATGCTCCGGCCTGTGATACCTGAACAGCACCTACCAAACAACCTCCCTTCCACCCCGAGCTATCCCCACTACCAAAAAAAGCTTCACTCAGTCCTCATCTCCTATGTCCACCTTGGGGAAGGATTGGTGTCCCACAGTTGTGACACTGTTTGAAGAGCAGTAATTACCTCTTTCCAAAAGTCACATAATAATGCATTATATCCAGACTACATGACCTATTTTAAGTACCAAGAACACTGCAAAGCACATCAGAACACTCAGGCTAGGATTTGAAGCAAGTCAGCTAGCACCCAAGGAGGTGCTAGCTCAGAACTGTGTTATATGGAGCAGATGTGTCCTAAACATACAAAAAAAAAAAATATTAAAAAAGTCCATACATTGGTAAAGTAAATGAGGCTTTACAATGTCATTCAATTTCCATGTCATTAAAATGATCTGTCCTAGCTACAGAAGCGTACTGGTGCACACAATAGGTAAGCTTATCAATGAACCAAGAATGTATTGGAAATGTTTATAATACATTTGTGCACTACAATTTTGATTATTTTTGAAACTAGAAGTTGCATTAAGAACACATCAAAGATAATTGTTCTCATCAGGGATTAAGTCCTTAGCAAGTTTGAAGGTTTTCAGATCAACTAAAATTGGCTGAATGCAAAGCATGTAAATTTCTAAAAGCCCAGAAAAGCCATTTTTCCTTGTTGATAATCCCCAAAAAACAACCCGAACAGAATTCAATTGTAAATCTTCCAATGTTACTTTCAGATCAAGGTATTACGAGAAATTCCAATCCCTTCCATATTCCCCATTGTAATGCCTAGAAGAATCTGAAAGCATTCCCTGGAAACATGATTATATATTTTTACTGTCTCAACACTAATAAATCTCTTCCACATCAGATAAAACGCAGTTACCAACACTTGTCCCTTGAATCCAAAATATGATAAAAAAATTATCTTGCACATACATATTTGGCTACATGCCCTTAACAATTTCCTTCTGAAAAGAAGGGTGCATTTGTTGCTTCAGAAACAGAGAAGCAAAATAATAAGAAAGGACACGGGGAAAAAGATGAACAGAAGGGTTTCAAAAGTGACTGAAAATCTACAACATCTCTAATTAGGTTCCAGCTTCCAACACAATGGTGGGGGTACCATGGCCTGTTATCAAGTTTATAGCCAAGGGCACAAGACAATACAACCCCACATTCAATTTAATTACAGCCTATGGCTTTTGCAGTAGTGGTATGTTTCAAAGGGTTTAAGCACTCATTTATTTCTACACCATACATGAAATAAGGCAGCTCCCTGTCACACAGACTCACCAATTAGACTGAGCAGTTTCTGATCTCTTGCTCTCTAGAAACAGAGCAGTGGGCAATGGGAAATCTTTTACAGGATAATCACAGAATACTTTTTATGTTAAAAAAAAAATCAGCTCTCTGCTGCCTTTAAGCTTGTGCATTTTATCTTTGATGTGCATAGAGTACCAACAGTCATTTCAAATTCTATAGGATGTAAAAGAGAGTCAAAATGCAGCAGCACCTTCAGTGATGTTGGTTTTTTTCTCCTGATTGTATCACAAAAATCATATTCATTTGAGCTACAAGGAACTGGCCACCTCTTGCATTTCTGCTGAAGGCTGGACAGAGCAAGTTCTCCGACCAGCTCATGTGATGCAACTAAATAAAATTGGTGTAACTTCTAAAAAGGAAAAATATTTTGAAAAATTAAGTGATAGCAGAAATCACCAGCTGAAATATTAAATTGCACAATTTAATACCTCCAACATATCATATGCCAATGCAACCAAGAGGACCTACAAAGAGAGTAGCTCCATAGCCACCATTCTAAATGCATGTATCAAAACACCATTCTTGGATCTGCTCTGAAATACTCTCCCAAGTCACCCAAAATCAACTCCCTAACAGCTGATTCAACACGGACCAACCTCAGCCAGGGAAAGAAAAACCAGTTCCCTTCATTCCTTTCAGTGCCATGTACTGCCCCAAAGCTGTACACAAGATCACCACGCCTCATCTCTATTCTGCTTGTCTTGTACTCATCTTGGGAAACACTCACATGCCTAACAAGCTTCATCTTCATTATAAGGAATGTAGCCTGGGATATCCTACTTCCTTAAAAAGAAAAACCCTATCTCTCTTCAAAAATCTTTAGAAGCACTCAGTTACAAACAACACTGACTTCCACCCAAAAGAGCCATAGCCAGGATTCCTGCATTTCACTACGGAGATTGATAGGAAAGCTTTGGGGACCAAACTTGACACCAATACTACCTTATCCCCCTGCCCTCCAAGGATTTCAGAGGAATTTTGATGAGTATTAGGTATACTAGTCCCTTCCACAGATCTACTTTCCACATCTGTAACTCAGCAGAAGACCAAAAACCTTCCTCATTAAAAAATCTGTAAGTAACAAAGTAACAAACAGCAGTCTCAAGTTAGATATAAATTCTTAAACCATAGATTAAAGTTTCTATAACCCTTACCTTCTACGATTTTAATCTCAGTGCTTCTTTTAAAAGAGAAAATTAGAAAATTGTGGATTTTCTTGCAACCTGGGATAATGCAGTAATCAAAGAGAAGAGCACTAACTATGCAGTAGGGCAGCCAGCACAGGACTAACCTCTGAAACCTGATCAATAGCAGTACTGTCACAAGAACTAACAAGGTCTTTAGCGGTCATCAGTGTTAATAGCCACTGTACTTCAAGCCCTTGAGATAGGGATATTGCTGCATCTATTACCCGGCAGAACTAAAGCCCAGCATCTTTACAGCACCATCCTAAGAGTCCTTCCCTGAAGCTACCTGATGAGTTCTCCCGCCCTGCACACTGGGGAAGCACCTACCAACGATTCTACTAGAGATACTGGCACAAAACACAAGTCTATTTTGTGGCCATTTAAGGAATGTGCAGGATATTCCCAGATCAGATTCTTAATCACTTCCTCCAAAATCCAAGACTAAAAGGGGTTAGACTTGTTAGCTACTTTTGATTTGCTCCCGGTTGTGCCTCCTGTCTGCTCATATTCCTCACGTGCTATTGTTCTGCCCTCTTCTGCAAAACCTGCAGCCAGAACTAGATTTCTGGTTCAGGTCAAAGTAAGCCCTTCAAAGAGAACGTAAGGCAATGATAAGGCATGTGCCAGGATCAAAAGACAGCAAAAAGGGCAACTCTGAATTTAAAGCAGAAGGAAAAAAAAAATTTCAGAATTCCCCAAAACAGCTATGACAAATGCACATGGCTCAGGTTTTAATGACCAAGCTTTTGGTAGGTATCTTAATAGCTAATAAATTCTTCACAAACAGGCCAGAGAAACACAACCGAGTTACAGAACAAATGTAACAAAAGCATTTGCAAGTGGCAGGCAACTCTCCTCCCCCCTGGCAGAGGCCAAACTATTTTCCTACACCTATTTTTGGGTATTACTACTGTGGTAAGTTCAGCATGTACCAGATCTATAAAAGCCAAAAGCTACCACCACATTGTAGCACCAAAAGTTCAAGCTTTAGCTATTGTTCATCTTTCAGCAACATAGGAGATGAACAACAGCCAAATTACATCTCTCTGTCATCAACTTGAACTGAAGTACTGCTGTCAGTGGCAGGAAAATTGCTACACTTCAGAGCAAATAAGGACTGAAAAGAAAGTTGTGCCATGATGGCAGTGCTGTATGTTTAAAATACACTATAAATGCTGCTCTTAAGGCTAAAACCTAAAGCAATAGTTGGATCAAGACGAACATTTAATGTACTTTTCCTGAGCTCTGGAGGAGTCTCCTACCAACTCAGTGTTGAAAAGACAATTCGGGGCTAAACGAAAAATGGGAGCTACAACACAAGAGCATAAAACCAACATTCTTGCTCAGACAGTCAAGGCAAATTGAAGACACCCCATTTAACTTTCATTTTCCACACTTTGCTAAATGCTATTAAAAAAAAAATTAAAACTCACAGTATAAGGAATATATGCTAAGAAACCCAAACATTATGCCACCACTTTTCACCAGAGCATTGCACAAATCCATGAGCTCTGCCCAATCTGTCCCCTGGAAGATTAATTACAAAAACAACCAATAAACCACAAACTTATGACCGTCATGTTTTCAAGGAATCAGTAATATTTGTCAACAGTGGAATTTAGTGTCATGGTACTTGATGAGATATATTCAGTAAAAAGGCCTAGAAACTCTTTGTTTATAATTAAGCAATAACGATTGAGGGCCAGGGCATTTCCTGGGGATTAATGACCGGGCTGGGAGAGCCAATGGCTTGAGGCAATGCCTTGGGCCATTAACCTCAGCCAGTCATTAATTTCCCCAGGAAATGCCCTGGACCTCGATTAGTGTAAGTATCATAAAAGGTAGCTAGAGAGAAAAAGTTCAGCATTAACAGTCTCCCAAGGAAATCCATTCCACAGCCAGTATTTTTTCATTTTGTGACATCCCAGAAGTGCGTAAGTTAAAACTGACACAAGAAAAATTGGTGATGAAAATGGGAAAAAAAAAAGAAAAGAGAAAGACGCTTTTTTTCTATTAAAGATTTAAATTAATGAGGTTTGTAGCAAAGGCAAGATTCAGCTACAAAAGTGAGTGGGCACCTTGTTTAACTCATGAAATTATGAATGGAGGTGAACATTTCCATATAATTACTGATAAAACTCACATTGTCTAGTTCTGTTACCCTTGCTGATTGCTCATTTTCTTTCTTGATGCACTTAGGAAGACAGCAGATGCCTGTGTACTCTATTTTAGCTATTTCTCCCTTTCTCCCCACAGCCCACCGCTAATGAGAATTACAGCTCTGAACGCTTCCCGCAGGAAGCTCAGCTTTGCAACAAACACTACAGAGCAGCTGGATTTCTCCTCGCCTAAGCTTTCTGCAAGTGTGAAGGGATTTGTGGGCCAGGGTAGAGACAGAGCTCTCTAGTCTGACAACTGAAAGTACCAAGACGCCTCATTTAACAGGTTAAAGACACGCACACTCCCTGACCACTGACTGCCCTGCTCAGTTCCCTCTTCCCCTCCCAGACGCACGTGCAGCGCTCCTCCTCAAAAGCTGAACTGTGCCCCAAGTTCCAAAATTGCTTTCACGATCGTTAAAAGCAGAGGGGAAGAGGAATCTAGGGTTAAATACAGCGAGGAGCATTAGCTTTTACCTGAAATAATGAGCTAGAACAAAAACATTATCTGCACATAATCAAGCCTCTAAGCCATTCAGAGACACCAGATACACACAGCAGGGGATCGAGCTACAGCACTCCACTGAAGCGGTCCAAAAAAAGCCTCCCCGAAAGAAAGGAGAGGTCACAGGTATCTTAAAGAACACAGATGCTTATGCAGGCATTCGCTGGGAGCCCTGCCCTCCCCCTCCCCACCCCAATTAGCCTTCAGGCTGGTCGATTAGTTGGCAAACTCTTTGAAAGGGTCAGTCTGTCCAGAACTGGTATTTCCACTCGGGAAACAGCTCAGGCATGCCATATACCTGTGCCTGCCCAGCGCCGCGCTCCCTGGCTGACGGCGGCGATCCCTGTTATTACCTGACACAAGAATGTCACAGGGGTTTGGTAATCACGTAGGGCAGCCAGCAGTGAAGTTCTTGCCCGAAACGCGGTATTTTATGGGGCACAGCGTAACCGCGTACGCTTCACAGATTTACTTAGAATGGCTTCCAAACTTGAAGCCGATTTGCAGAGGTGCAGCGAGGCTTTAACTGAAGCAATTTAGCTCCGGCGCTCAAACACCCGAGAGGAAGGAAAGAACTTTTGGAGGGGATGGGGAGCAGGCACCAGCACGTGCTGGCACACGGCACAGGGGGCTCTGCAAGGCACACATCAAGGCACAGCGCAACAGCGTTTTCGGCAACACCGTTTTACCTTAACCAAACACACCTAATGAATTTGGGCTCATTCCACGGCTAAGCTGCACCTAAGCCCGTTTAATTGTGCTCTTACTGTATATTTCGCCACTATGGTAACTAAAGCAACTAAAGCCAATTTGCCTTAAAAAAAAAAAAAAACACTGCCAGGAAACAGAGCTATTTTAAATAAACAAATACAAGATGAATGCAATTGCCATATTAACCCTCTTGTTAACTTCTGAAGTTTAAAATTACACCCTCATTACTAGTGTGTAATTGAGTATTCTCCCGGCTGTTTCTTGCATTTGAGGTTATTCAAATAGTTCATTAGCACATCAAGAACACCACACACACTAATGATACCTGATGCCCCTATCTACTATTCTGGCCCGAGTTTCCTAAGTCACATCACCCGCAAAAAGAGAAATAAAGGAGGGGAAAAGAATTAAAAAGGAGGCAAAGGGGAGCCCATAGGGCTGAGCTGTCGGTGCTGTTTCTGAGGGGGAGCATGGCAGCACCCAGGCACCCACCAAATCCAACACCCAGGCACACAGTGAGGGGCCACTGGACCAGTGGCAGGGCATGAAGAGACTGAGGGGGCAAAAGTAAGTTGGATAACTCGCGTGCGGGCTCTTTGGGCGCCTGAAGAGTGAGCGTGACCCAAGAGCCACCCCAAAGCTGGCAGTGTGCCTGAGTGCCCAGCCTTGGGGCAAGAAAGGAGGGGGGCAGTGCAGACTATGTGGGGCAGGGTGAGGGGCTGCCACTTTTTTTTTTTTTTTTTTTTTTTTTTTTTTCCGGTTACCTGTGTGGGGGTAACAATAGCAGGTGAAACTACTGTGGGTGAGGTGGTGCTTCTGTGCCCATTTGCTTCGGGGAGGAGGTGAGGCAAGGGGTCATGTTTCACTGAGACCACCACCACGGCGGGCGCAGCGGCGTCCAGGGGCTCGGCGGGGCGGCGGCAGAGTCTTTTTGGGGAGGCAGAGGGCCCACAGGCATCGCCGCCGGCCGCAGCCCCTGCCGGGAACACGGCCTCGTAGAGCGCCCGCTTGGCCGGGGCCACTGCGGCCGCTTCTGCTTTCACCGGCGCAGCGTCACCGTCTTTGGGCAGCACGTAGGGGTTGGCAGCGGGCGGCCGCGGCCGAGGCCCACCATTGAGGGCGGCAGGGGTGTAGCAGCCCCCGCCAGCGGGGTGGTGGAGGAGGTGGTGGTGGTGGGGAGGGGGGTGGTGGTGCTGCTGGGGTGGCTGCAGTCCTCCCAGCTTGGTGCCAATGCCAGCGATACTGTTGAGGGTGGCAATGGAGACGGCACCAATGCAGTGGTTGGTGTAGGTCTTGGAGAGCTTGGCCGCCTTGGAGAGCATCTGCATGCGGGTACCCAGGAGGTTCTTCCCGATGGCCTTGTTCTCGTACCAGGTGATGTCGCCCTCGCTGCAGTGGTCCCGCGGGCGCTGGAAGAAGGCCTTGCAGAGGGGGTTGCGCTTGGAGAGGTACTTGACAAAGCTGGCATAGGGGCAGAACTCTGTGCCAGTCTCATACATGCGAGGCAGGTTCTCCTCGTCGCTGCTCTCCGCCCGCTTCTTGCTCCAGGAGGACGAGCGCGACTTGTGGTAGGGCCCCAGCGCCTTGAAGTAGACGAACTTGCGTCCGTCCTCATCCACGGCCAGCCCAAACGAGTCCTCCTCCAGCTCCCGCTGGTTCTCCCGGCCGCGGGTGCAGAAGTACATGCAGGTCTCAAACCAGACCTTGTTGAGGAGCCCGAAGGGGCTCTGGGTGCTGAAGACGCTGCACGTGTAGAGCTTGCGGAGGTCGGCGCGGGTGATGGCCTGCTTCTGCACCACCGGCCCGGCGCCCTGCTCCTCCAGCTTGCGGATGACAGCGGCCAGGGTGAGGTTGGCGGCGCGCAGCTCGGGGTCCTTGGTGAGGTCGAGGGTGCGGCAGTAGGGCGGCTCGTTGAGGTAGCGGTTGAGGGAGCTGCGGATGCTGATGAGGGAGGACTTGGAGTAGAGCTGCCCGCTCTTGGAGCGCGCCTCGGCGTAGAAGGAGCGCAGGACCCGGCAGAGCGCCCCCTTGTCCATGGTCTCGAAGTCGGGGCTCTGCGCCTTCTCGCTCAGGTACTCGCGGAAGATGCGCACGGCGTAGCGGGTGGCCAGCCGCGTGTTCTCGCTCAGCCGCGCCCGCTCCGGCCGCTGCAGCAGCAGGGCCGCCTCCAGCTCCGCGTCCTCCGCCGCCCCCCCGGGGCCGCCGCCGCCGCCGCCCCCCGGGGCAGCCGCCGCGGCGCCCCCCGGGGCAGCCCCGACGCCGCTGCTGCCGCCGCCCGGCGTACGGCCCGGGGCGGGCGGCAGCGGCTCCGTCTCCTCCTCGCCGTCCCACTCCAGACCCATCTCCTCTTCCTCCTCCTCCTCGTCCAGCAGCAGCCCCCCATCGGCTCCGTCCTCCTCCTCCTCGTCCCCCGTTATCTGCACCTCCTGGATCTCATCCTCCTCCTCGCCCTCCTCCTCCTCGCCGGCGCTGCAGTAGCGGTGCGGGCGGGGGGCGACGCCGCGGCCGGACGGCCGGTCCCCCGCATTGTTCCCGCCGCCTCCGCCGCGTCCGCCGCCCCCTCCGCCGCCGCCGCTCCACTCTCCGCCGCCGCCGCCGCTGCCAGGCATTCTCGCCATATTGCCGTCTCCCTGCCAGTCCTCGGGCAGGGCGCATGCGCTATATTGGACCGCAGCGCTGGAGCGCTTTTGTGTTTTAATGACCTTCAGCTACCGGGAGGCAAAGCCGGGCTCTTAAAGGGGCCGCGCTCCCACTGGCGGCGGCGGGGAAGGGGCGGGAGAGGCTGGCATGGATGGGGAGGAGGCTGAGTCGCGCTGAGGGGGTACCGCGGGGAAGGGAGCGCTACTTACCGCGCCCGCCGCTCACCTCGGGTCCGTCCCGTCGAGCAACGCTGATGGGCGCCGGGAGCGGGGGGGACCCGCCGGGCAGGTGCGCCCCGGCCCGGAGGCTCCCCCGCCACCCGCGGCGCCCGTCCCACCTCCCCATCCCCGAAAAAGAAAGCACTCCGCGTGTGGAGCGGCTCTCTCGGTAGGGACGGATCGCCACCGAGCTGCTACGACGCCTCGCACCTCCTCATTCCACAGTAACTTAAACACAGACCAAAAAGGGAAAAAAAAAAAAAAAAGAAACCCCGCAAAGCGAAGAAAAGAAAAACCAAACAAAAACCCAAACGAAACCCAAACCCCCACACACAAAAGGCTCGGGCTGTGCCTGTCCGCAGCACGGCTCAGACCTCGATAGGATGCTGCCGGGGAGCGGGCGGAGGACCCGGCCCCGTTCCCCGCCTGCCGCGCTGCCGCGCCATCGCCTGCCGCCGACCTCGCACCTTTAATCGGGCGCCCGGATTTCGGTCGAGGGGCTCGGGAGGAGACGGACGCTCGGGGCATTGCATCCGTGCGGCTTGCAGTCCGCCCGGGAACAGGCAGTCGGTCGCCGCGGCGCTCGCTTGGCTGGCGGGAGCCCCGGCGAGGCTGGCTGCGGAGAGGGAGCAATAAGGGCTCGGGGGCTGACGGGCGCTCCGGGCCGCCCTCTTGCTCGCTGGGGCTGCGGACCTCAGGGCAGCCGGAGGGGCCTCGGCCCCCCCGTGCCGCCGCTGCCTCCCGTCGCGCCCGCCGCGCTCTTCCTCCGCTGCCCTCTCCCGCGACGGAGCAAAGCCCGAGGGGGCTCCCGCCACCGCGCCGGGGCGCGGAGCCGCCGGACCCAAAAGCACCCGGCACTTTGCGGGTGTTTTCGCAGAGGGGAGCCCCGGAGCGGCGCAGCGCGGGCGGGGGGCGCGGAGCCCGGCTCAGCCCTGCCCCCGCCGCCCGCGCCCCCCGCCCGGCTCTGCCCCGGGAAGGCGGCTGCTGCACGCTGCCTTCCTTCACCCTTCCTGCCCGGGAAGGGTCCCTGGCCGCGCTGGGCTCGGGCAGCAACGAGGGCATGAGCCTACCGCGGGGACAGGGAGCCTGTCCCACTCGGGACGGGCGGGGACGAGGGGGGTCCCCGCTGGCAGCACCCCAGCTCTCCAAACCAAAGTACCCCACACAACTCCCCGCGCTATTCAGCCGGGCCATTTCTTTTATTCGGTACGATGAAATAAATATTCATTGCGACGGCTGGCTACACCTGAAATTATAGCCCTAATTGCAGAGCTGTTGGCCTGAGTTACCACATTTGCTGCTTACTCATCCGTAAGAATTGCTCAGCGCCGGGCCCCGGCCGCGGTGGTTCCCTTTGCGGGGGCTCGGTGCCCGCCGGTGCCGGGCGGTGCCGAGCCCCGTGGCCGCTCCCCCGGGGCAGGGACCGACGGCCACGGACGGGGCGGCCCGGACAGCCCCAGCCCCCGCCGTGCCGGGAAACGTGGGATGCCAAAGAAGGGATGTGCAAATTGTTGAGCAAATTAGGCCAATTCGAAATAAATAAGCGCTGCGGGAAGAGAGCCTGCCACTCCCGGGAAATAATTGAAGAGAAACCCGGCACTGTTATATTGATGTAAGCCTGGAGTAATTACACCGAGGTCAAAGTTGTTGCACGCACTACAGAAGTTGTGCTCTCACTCTGTAGTTTGAGAGCGGATTATGTTCCCTCTCAGGTCGATGGCACATATATAAACATATATAAAATACTGCTTTTTTTTTTTTTCCCCCCCTATGCACGTAAGAGGATATAAATAAGGATTTTTTCCCTTTCCTTGTCATACTCTATCTGTAACCTAATCCTGAAACAAAGTCTCAAAGACCGTCCCAAGAGATGGACCAAATGCTGAAACAGATAGCTAAAACAAACAATACCTTGTTGTGGTTAAAAGCTAAATTCCCCAGACAAGCTCCTTTTAGGAGCTATTACAACCCACCCTAGAAGACAGAGAACTGCAGGGCTTGCAGCATAAACTTTTTTTACAGGCATTATTTTTCTTTATTGTTCCTGTAAATGCTAAAAACTATGTGATCGGCATTGACCTTTGATTCTGTTTTACGACCGTGGAAGACACTTTTTTTTTAAAGACCTTTTCAGAGCCATATGAGTGCAAAAGGTAATTGAATATTTTTTTTAACTTTAAAAAAGATGAACACGAGGTTGACAGCTTCTGTACTTGGATGTTCATTTAATCACCATTTTCTGATTGCGGGAGGTGAACTATGTTGACAGACTTGCAGATGAATATGCAGCCCAGTATACGAATAGTAAGTATAAAGGACATAAAGAACTTGCAGTGAGGTTGGAGGGGAAAAATGTATACGGAGCATCCGTATTACACACATCAACTGGAAGCACCTCAGCAGCCAGGGGGAATTTAGAGAGCAGCAAGTGAGGTGTTCAGAGTGCTGCAGGTGCCCACAACTGGGAGGACACATGCATAAGTTATATACCTGTATAATCTATATGCAAATAGGTAAGTTAATCATATACATATATGTTAACTTACCTATCTGTGTTCCTAAAAATAGCATTTAGCCTAGTCAGTTGTATTCCAGAAGTTTAAATCCTATTGTTCAAGCTCTCCAGTTAGATAAGGTAATCGAACTGCATTCCAAAACTGACAGAGTTGCACAAGGTTGTCTAATGTGAGCTGGCACATAACATTAAACTTACATCCACTCCACCCTCCACGTCACTAATCAGAGGTTTATCCTGCTGAGAGCTCCGTGCAGGCAGAGACAGCATTCTGCATTCTCCCCTAGGACTCAAGGTTTGAGGCTGATTATCAAATAGGTCCTGTCCGCACTTGGAGAATGCATTTCATTACTGCTGTCAGTGAAGAAGATGTGATACCCACGGAACACTAATCATGGACTGGCCTCACTAAGGATTATCCTCAGGAGTACGTGGAGATCAGTTCATACACCACAGAATGAGCATGCAGTTTAAAAACCGAAACAACCTCCTCCATGAGTCAGTTGGTTTATAATAAAGGTAGTGCTCGTTACCACATTAGCAAATAGTTTCAGGTCTTTCTTCACTTCTTTTTTAAGCTACTCTTGCCCCTGGCAAGCAGAGAGCTTGCTAGAGCTGTGTTCTTTGACAATCGGCTATTGTGCTAAAGCTTTCCACAGCCCAATTCTCCTTCAGACTAAAAAAATCTGCTTCTCCCGTAGCCTCTGTAAGTGGTTATTTCATTACAGCCACCTAAACCTTCATGCTTTGGTGAGCCTTGGTAGGTGTTTCATCATGAGGCTTCACGAGGAACTAAACTGGAATACCCCAAAATCCAACAAGCAAAGGAGAACCATCGGGTCCGTTTGCTTCTTAGGATCCTGTCTAGGCATCGAGAAAAGTTTATTTAAAAAACATTGCTTAAAACAAGCTTGTGGGTTAACTCTAATGCTGACCACCAGGCATTTTTTAAAGAAAATAACTTCTTCTCCACATGCACTTCTACTGTTAAATACAATAAACATTTTAAAATGTCGTAATACGTTTTCTAAACACAAGATGTTTTCACTGTAGGGGCAGGCTATGTGGAAATTGGTATGAGAAATCCATATTGACACTACAGAACTAGAAGGCAAATAACACTTGGGACTCTTGGAAAATTCACTTAGGGAAAAAGCATGTCCTAGAAATCCTTCTCCCACCCAGAAACATGCAGTTTTGAGATAAGCTTTTCTAGCATTTCAGAACTGTCACTTCAAATGCTAATTCCGTTTTTATTTTACTCTTTTATTTTTGTATATGATATTTCTAGTTGTTTCATTACTTCTTCATACTAGGGACAGCTAATGCTAACATGTAGTGTGCTATAACAGATTTTAAATCTTCTTTATTTAAATTTTTTTCTTTTTTTTTTTTTTTTAGCATCTCCCATCTGCGTGGCAATGAAACAGCTTCATATAACTCAACAAAGGAGACATTGATTTAGTAAAGTGAGGATGTATCCATCAGCACTAAGTTGCAGCTGTTCTTAATGGATTTTAAAATACAAAAGCTATTTCACCTCTTAAATTGTCATATTATGAAATGTTGGTAGTAGTTGCACATATCAAAGCACCAGCTACCAGCCAAACCTTGTGAAGGCAGCATCAAGCCAGCCCCCTTGTGAAGATCCCTGATGCCAATTGAAAGCCTATTTCCCCAGGACGCTCCTATTTTATTTTTCCCCCCGCAGGTATTTGCCCTTACTCACTCACGGGCTTTTTTTTTTTTTTTTATCCTTTTACAAAAGCAATATTTCTGCTACTGAGACCACGATTTGTTTCCCAATTGCTTTGTTTTCAAAATAAACCATAGAAAACCCAAGCCACCATCTTTGTAAGAAAGCATACATTCAGTGCTTGGCAAACCAAAAGGCAAGACTTCGCAAATCATCTTTATTTTCAGTGTCAAGCAGCTGGAGCACTTTTGCTTCCAAAAATATGGAAGAGCTATGTTGTCAGACAGCTTGGAGAGAGGCAGGTAATAAATTGCATTGTGCTGCATAAAGGTTTTAAGGGTCTTTTAAAATGTGCTGGAGGTAAGTTGCCAGGAGATATATTAATGCTTTTATTTAGCTGTATTTCAGTTTGTGTTTGTCTTTGCTTCTCTGGTGTTGAGGCATTTGAAACAAATTGGCTGGTCTGTGTGGCACAGTGGCAGCTGGTTAAAGTTGCTGCAGTGGTTGTCTGATCATTTCTATGAACTACTGACACCAAGAAACCTGGTGTGTTAGAGGCACAAAGTTTGCTCTCCATGGAGGCAGAAAGAGCTCTTTCTATCCAGGCTGATAACTGGTTAGTTTTTATTCCTTCTCAACCGAGTCCATACATTCTACATGAAGGTGAGGGAAATTAAGAAGGACATAGACAGTAACTCAAGAAAGGGAGCTCCAAAGAGAGGGATCCCTGTGAAACCACAAAGCTTACAGGTGTTGTAGCTCCAAGCACAAGTTTTTACTTCATACAGTGTTTTAAGCACTATGTAATAGAGCATAACTTTATGCTGTATTGGATATGGAGTTCTTGAAATCCTATTTTCTGATCATAATCTTCCAGTAAAAGTTTATTTTGAACTATGAGGTCTGGCTGGAAGTCACACTGGGCTGGATGAGGTCTACAAATGCAGGGAGGGACAACTTGTTATATGATAACAACGTCTGGCCAAGAAAACTCCTTAAACATTCCTTTAGGAAAAAAAGGGGGGAAAAACCCCAAAACCTTGAATCCAAACAAGAATGTAATAACACGAGACTCTGAAGAATTGCACTTTCCCACTTGTTTCTGTACCATATGGATTTTGTCTTGGTTCCTTTCACCATCCCCATCGCATGACCCAAAGTTTCTGTGTTGCCAGGAGGTGTGCTGAGCACTGATTCCTGCACAGGGCCAGAGGTGGAGCTTTATACCCCATGGAACTTATTCATACCAGGCTTTTCTCAGAGCTTGGGGTCCCCAAGGGACAGGACAACAGCTGGCCTGCAGCCCAGCATGGAAAAGGGAATCTTCTTTTGACCATCAACTAGTGACTTCAAAGCCTCTTTATAGAATGAATTCACTGTCAATATACTTTTGTTTTGATTTAGTGACTGAAATAAACTGATTATTCCCCTTTTCCACCAGTATTATGTCTGTGTCATCATGAATTTGGAAATTCCCTTTCAGGTATTTATGTAGCAAAACCCCAGTACCAATGGTCTGTCTTCTTGGATTTTCTCTTCTCAATTGAGTTATCTCAGCTGGGTTGACACAAACCCAATTTAAGCAACTTTAGAATTGTGTGAGTTCAAAGGAAGCCCACAGAGGGTGTATACACACTGTTAAACAGTGTCAGAGCCCTGCTCAGGCTGTCACCCAGGCCCACCTTTCCACTGTAATTTTAAGTTACACTAACTTGTAAAGCAGCATTCAAGTAGAAGGGAATAAATTCATAGGTCATCTGAAAGAAGAGTGCTGGGATAAAAAAAAGTATTGCAATGTTTACTGCCAGACCCCATCACCTCCTTTATCAGCATGGTTTAATTCACACTGGGAAAAAATGGTAGAAAATGTGGCAGAATATTTAAAAATAAGGGAAGTCCTTTATGCAAAACCATTTGCATTAATTAAATGTTCCTACTGTGTCTGTCTTCAAATGAAACTGGGGGTAAAGCCTCAGGATACTGTCAGGATTTCATTTGAGGTTTAAAGCCAGAGGCCATAAAGGACCTTTCAGGTCTCTTTGCAGTTTGTGCCTGCATTTTGCTGCATTTTAAGTTATAGAGAGTAAAGCCTGGAAAAGTAGAAAACCTGAAATGATCCAGAGAAAGCAAAAAGAAAATTGATAAAGTTTAGTGAAAAAGACTGGATGTATTTGATATACCTCTCTTTTTCCAGCAGCAGGTAATAAAATAGATGAAAAATACCTTCTAGCATCTGGTAAGCATCAGTATTTTGTAAAAGTCTGGCATTAAAAACACCCCAACAAACCACTTCTGCAACTGTTGAGAATCCTTAACTGCAAAGCTTTTTCGTTCAGCCCTGGATTGTACTGTGCTTTGAATAGCCTTGCTTTTTCTATCTATGAAAGGTTAAGCTGGACATGAATCAAAGTTTTCTTATTTGAAGATCAAGGCTAAAACTCAATTTCTTTTTACAGAACAAAAGGTATCATCAAATAAATTAAAATAATCTAAAAAATCCTAGAGCCAAGACTTTGCACATTCATGAATTATACAACCACAAGCAGGTGGTTATTTGCTAGTAAAGACTCTGCTTTTAGTAGAAGTGAGCATTGTTAAAATAAGCAAGAGAAAAATTACAAGCTCTTCCTTTGCCTTGGACAAAACAAGGTCACATTTGCAATTTTCAGTGCTTGATCTCTCCCTTAGCAATCTTGGCAAAGGTTTATCGAGTTATTCTGAGTAATTTCCTTCAAGTTATGAGTGTGTCACTTGGTCTGTTATGGACCTGTTCCTTCAGTTTACTCTGCTGTTTACCTGTGAATTGTCACACTTGTTCTTGCAGATCAGTGTCAAAAGAGAAAAAAAAAAATAAAGCAGTGTTTAAAATCAAAGCTTCAGTGTGGAAGGATATAAAGTGTGAAATCCAGACCCATGGCTTTCATTCTGGCTTTAGTGATCATAGCAACCTGCTGTAGGGCAGGACTAATCTGCCAGAAAATTATTATTGAGCCCTGGTAACTCAGATATATGCGCAGACTTGAAAACGTTGTTCTTTGTGCCAACTCCAGGTCCTACAAGAACCTCACAGGGTATCCTACACCTGGCTCAGAAATACGCCGTAAAGAGGAGGAAGTTTGTTAATTCCCAAGCAGCTGTGAACAATTTACTCTCTTTGCAAACAGCCCAGCATCCTATTCCAATTGAGAGTTTCTTGGGGGATGGAGAGTTTGAAGAGCTGGTGAGAGATAATGGGGTCTTCCTTTCAAGGCCATTCCTATGGATTTGGCCTCAACAGTAGCATCTTGATGGCAGGGTTGCCAAATCTCAGAGCCTCTCGATACTTGGTTGGAGTTTCCTCCTCCATATGCTGGAACTGAGAGGTTTAAAATTAGTCTTTGGCAGACAACTTTGAAAGCTTGAATTACTTCTCTGTAAATACTTGGAAATCAGGAGGCAAGCCACAGTTTTGCAATATTAGGAAGAAGAAATCCCTGTGATTTTAAGATATGATTAAGATTTTATTCTGAATGCTGGTGGTTGGAACTCCTGGGATTTCCTAGATAAAATTGCCTTGAGAACTGAGCTGCTAACTTGAATTGGTTTTCTGGGCAAGTCTCTAAATTACTGACTTCTTTGCTTCACATAATTTCTTAATCAAAAAATCACCATCCAAATCCTACACACAAGCCATTTTTGCTACCTCTTTGGCAATACGGGTAGAAGAATCAGAGAATCACAAAGAACTACTTCAAGAAGTTCATACCCAGATTTCTTTGAGTTCTCAGAACCATGAACTTTTTTTCTGATTATCAGAAGGTCTCTGCACTCAAAAATGGTTGTATAGGTATTTGAGCCAGCTGTACTTTTAAACAGGCTTGCACCTGATACGGTTTCCATGGGAGCTGCTTGGTCCTTAGCCATTTGCAAACATGGCTGCTTATGTAGATAATTAAATTAGAGTTAGTGAACACAGTGTTCTTCTGAACAGCTGACCTTCGCTCCTTCTGGCACACCATAGTAGAGTGAAGGGAAATACATTCTTTCTATGGTTTACATTTTCTGTACCATATTTTTCTTTCCCTTAAACTAGCTAGATATGACTTTCTGGATACTTTACCAAAATCTCCTACTATTTCAGCAGTTACCCTTGGATCGTTCTGCACAACTCCAGACAGAGCATTTAATCATCTTAGGTCCTCTATTTTCACTGGAGTTCCCAAATTTTCAAGCTTTTCTTTTGTCCAGCAAGATATATTGGGCTTGGCTTCCACTAAAATGTTTCATAATATTCTCTAAGAACTAGTTTTATTCAATCAGAAATTAGTGGAGTTTAAGTACTTAGGAATGTCAGTCATATCTAAAGTGTAGAGGCAGAATTCTAGGAGCTTTGTTTGTAAAGCTAAATGGGTCAAAGTATCTGGAACAATTTTTAATTTTTGGGGGCAGCCACTGTATTTCAAAGGAAGTTGTAGATTAATTTTGTTAACCCATTGGTTCAAATGAGTTTGTCAGATCCCATATAGAGAGGGACAGGATTTTGGCTACTGAATTCCAGTTTGGCCATTAGTGCCTGGGCTAATTAGGGATGGGTAGAGAGAGCCCCACATGCAGCTGAATAAGCCAGAAAAATCCTGATGTCCTACTGAGGTCAGCAGCCCTAATTAGCATCCACAGACAGGAAATCTGTTTGAACCTGCCTGCTTTGCTTCCTGACTTTGATCACATCCAAACTCAAACAGGAAAAGCATTCTGAAGCTCTATCATGCCAGAAGCACACGGTGGGATGCTCATGGGCCAGCCTGTCCACCCAGGACTTGGATAATCATTCTCACTTATTGGGGTTGCTGAAATTTTGTTGTATGGAGGACACAGACCCAGAGGCCTTTTGGCTGCTCAACAGAATGAGTTTGACCCTTGCAGGGGTCCCTGTCTGCCTGGCTCTTAAGCTCTATGAAGTCCAAGAATTCTAGGAAGTCATGTTGAGAATTCCATCTCCCTGCAGTAGTACCAGACACACACAGAAACTACAAACCACCTCCACGATGGGGAATTTTGCCAGACCTTCATTTCCTTATACTTTCTGTCCATGAACTATGAGCTTTCATGAAGCTTCTCCCTAGTACCATGGACAAATGCCACTACCTCCCTTCTCTGTGCTGCTCAAAAGCCCACCTGAGGTATGGGCTGCTGAATTCTGGTTTTGTTCATGCTCTCTGAAGGACTGCTCCATCTCTTAAGCTTTCTCTAGAGCTGGGTGACAGCTGATAAAACAACAAATATACATAAGTCCAATACTTTCTCAGTATTTTTGGTTAAATTAGTGGAGTTATATCTGAAAGCTTATAGCGTGTTATCTGATGGTCAACAGAACAATTTTGATATTAAGAAATAAGAAAAGTTTTCACCATTTAAAATGTTTAGAAATGTAAAGAAACATTTTCCAGCATAATTTGGATGTAAGCACTGTGGTATTTGTATTAGGCAAGACTCTCCACACAATACATCAGTAATAATACATTTTAAAATTAAAAGTGGCAAATATTGGCCCTACAATAGTAGTTTCTCAAAGTCCTATGCATAAATGATTACTTTAATAAGGCAGTAGGCAAGCTATCACTTGCCCATCTGAAAATTTATCCCTCATTTTAACCTCAGAGAGAGAATCGTTCCTCTCAATTTCTTCTGCTTTGCAGAAAGGACATGAAACAAACAGGAAATGTTGTGAATGTTCTACAGTTTCAGCTGGAATAAAAAAAAATAAACCAAAGCAAAAAACCACTTCAGCTGAAAACTGACTAATATAAATAAGGAAACAATCAAAAACAGTTAATAAAACTTCTGGCTTGGATGAATTGTTTTAGACACTGCTAAAAGAGTGTATCTCTCAAGTGTGTGTAAAATGCTGCCAAATCACAGAATAGTATGCAGAAATGGGCAGGGATTTTATTGTATTGGCATAACCAGTTTGAAGACTCTTGGCTGGATAATGAAGACCAAACTTTTATCAAGTGGAAATTACCTATTGCTTATAAAGAACCTATTACCTAATCCTGCAAAGTACTTCAAGAAACACTCCAAAGGCAAGAAAAGAGAATCTAAGACCACTGGTTGCACCTGTCTCTTTGCATCCAGCCATGAAGAACATCCTTCTGTTCTGGGCTGACACTGCCTGGGTTAACTCTGTTGAATCTGCCAACAGAATAAGGCTTAGCAAATAGACTGGGGAAAGGAGAATTCTGTCTCAGCTGTTTGCAGTCATCTGAGAGCTTCTGGTGATCCATGCCACTCTGTTTGTGCTCGCTGCACAAAATGCATCCACCTTGGGGGAAAATATTAGTAATCTGGGCACAAGAGCTAAAAACTTTCCGGTAGAATAATCTGAATCACAGATTTGGCTTGGTTTCCTCATGGAAGAAATAGAAAGTCCCCTTGCTCTGTGAAATCAACCATCATTCAACTAACTATTATGTTTTTAAAGGACATTCTCAGTAAATTGCAAGGATGCCAAGATTGCTGCTGTGCCCTAATGATATATGTGAGACCTTAATGTTGATACAGAGCTCAGGGTCATGAAGATTTTCTAGGAGAGACCAAGAACTCTAGAAAATCTACCACCACATTAGTAAAATTAACAACGTTGAGGGGAACTCTTCTTGGACTCATGGCAACCAGTCTGACCCATTATAACTTAAAAGTCATAACAGAGAGAAGTAAAATTTCACCATGGAAATTCCTCTCGAGTAAAGACCTCCCCCTGCCAAAAAAAACACCCCAACCAAACCCCACAGAAATCCAGACAGAACAGATGGCTCTTTCCTCCATTATCATCCTGTCTTGCTCCTGTTGAACCACCGCCACTGCTGTATCAGAGAAGATTTGATACTGGGATATCAGGGCTGGGCTGGGTTAACCAAGATGGAACAACAATGAACAACAGGAAAAGGTGGGGGGCTGGAGCTCTAACACAAAAGGACATTAAATAGTTCTGAAATTACTCCCACTCAGGTTGTGCTTTTCTCTAACAATCCCCGTGCGCCCTCTAAGTTTGTTGGCAGTTAGTCAAACCTTTAGAGCCCTAAAGCCATCCTATTGTGAAACTGTCTACAGTTCTCCAAAATTTTGCTGAGAGGAGCATTTAACAGAGGAAGATGTGCTCTGGTTGCCTGCAGTTCTTCCCATCAGCAGACCCAGTGGATAGAAAGAGTCACTGTAGGAGCATTCCTGTGGCCCTGATCCATTTATGCTCCTTTGGCACATGCAGGCATATTCATGAGCTCTATATCCAAAAGAGGTGAATTATTCTCAGCAGCACAACTAAATTTGAACTCTTGTCCAAGTAAAGGGCAGGAGTGGATGAGGTTCAGGCCAAGAGTATATTTGACACAGAAAAGGGAGGGGACAGATGTAATAGAGGCATAAAAGGATGCTGCAGAACCAGATTTCCTTCATCCCTTCATCCCACAGCTGACAAGAGGTGGGATTTGCCTCTTTTCCCTCCCAGCAGTGACTCTGCCTTGGTGAAGGCAGCAGCAGGAGCAAGTCTCATCTTCTAGGGCTCTAGCACAGATAATATAGACTTGGGACCAGAGCTGATTTGTTCCTCAAAGCAATCTGCTGCCCTCAGCAGCTTCTGTGTTGCTAGAGCCTCAGGTCAGCTCTGTTCAAAACCTCCAGCAACCTTCTCTCAAGACAAACTCCTGCAGTCACAGGTAAAGCCTAAGTAAATTCACTGTGCCTGCAGAGGCAAGAGAGGATTTTTCCTGGGACACTTGGTAAGGACTCTAAACAGTGGTGCCAAGCAGCACATTTCTTGCTTGGCTTCAGCCACTTTGCCCCAAAGGTGGCTGAAAGTGAGCAAAAGTTGTGTTTTAAGGCACACCAAGTGTTTTCTCATTTGCCATTTTCACAACTCTCAAGGGGGCACAAAATGTAATAGTTTCTCTTTGTTCACTTCAGTTGAAAGAAACTAGAAATTTAATTTTGATGCCGCTGTCAACAGTCCAGCCTTGAGCTGGTAAATCTGGCTGATAATTATCCTTGACCTGGGACTCTTCTTTCTTATTCTTCTAAGACAAACTCCTCACTTTTCCCCCTTTTCCTTGTGCATCATGTCCAGGTAACTGAAATGCTACACATCAGTCCCAGCTTGGACAGTGCTTCCCCTCCTCATTCATGCTCTGCTCTCTCCAAATCACGTCATGCTTTCTCCCACGCCCTTTCCCTCACCACCTGTTCTTCCTTTGGGAATGAACAGAATTACATACCCATCTGCCTTAACTGTTTCCTATGTTTCTGCTAGGAGAGATTGGAAAGATGAAAGACAGGGAAAAGTGGTGCAGAAAATGCACTGAACTGATATGTGAAGCTACACTGAACATGCCTTCTACAATCTCCTGCTTCTGCTTTATCTCTTCTCCTTTGCAATCCTGTGGAAAACCGGAGGAAATAAAACACTGCATGGCTGTCAGCTTCAAAGCAGGAGGAAAGAAAAACCCCTTCCTCTCTGAGCTGTGATTACATCTCATGATAGATGACTTCCCACACTTGTCTGGGAGAATCCCTGGCTGCTCTCTTGCTCCTATGAGCCCACACAAACAGCTGAACAAACAGTAGTAATATCTGTGGGAAAGACAGGATGATTCTACCCCTCTTTCTCCAAGATTCTTCATTTTTCTATAACCCTGCCTGCCTCCTCAGGAGGTTCCAGCTCCTCACTTTGGCACATGGTGCCCAACGATTGCAATGCCCTACCAAAGGTGGCACTAAGCACTGCAGTCCTCCCAGGACTGTTGTCCCTAACCATGTGTGGGGGAATCTCTCTGCTTTCAGCCACGTGTCCTTGCTGATGTTCGGGTACAACACTGCCCAGATCTTGCTAATCTCTAGTATTCATGATGACATGATGCTCCAAAACAAAGCATGAAGAAAGAGATGAAACCTGGATTATTTTTTAGGCAGTGTGTTTGGGAGTAGTCACTTAACTTCTGGGTTTGAGTTTTCAGGCTGCAATAATTTTCAAATCCTGTTCTACCTTCCCTTCTCTTACTGTCTTATCCGTTTATCCTTCACTTCAAACATAAAGGCTAAAGTATTCTTCATCCCAAACATAAAGGATGATTGTTCTTCCCCTTTTAAATCCAGGAATCTCTTTAATCCTAGGTGTGAGACAATGGGAAACATACTAGGAGGTGAGAGGATAGGCTTGGCAACTCAAGAGAGAATGCACTAAACCAGTTATTTATTTTCCAATCATTAAACTCCACACCCTAGAGTTACTGGTCTTTATGGCAGCCTGGTTAAATAGAAAAAGACACAGAAGGGCAGAGGAGAAAGGTCCTATGTTTCCAAACTGATGCATGGACAAGGCGCCAAATGATTGCATTTCATTCATTTGCCACAAACTGGGTTAGCTTTGAGCTTGGAGGAGAGAGAATAGCAGGTTTTTAAGTACTGCTTCTGGGTCTGGCATCAACATTTCTGTTGCCATAATGAGTCAGACATCAGAGGCAATACACATGAAAGGATGCAGGCCAATGCCTAGGCAAACAGAAGTGGGAAAGTAGAACTGAAAAATAAGTGCACGTGTCAGGGAAGAAGGACTCCATCCTCACACAACTTCTGGAATTATATCCTCCATTTCCTTTATTTCATCAAATAAATTCACTTTAAAATAAACCCACTACCACCACCACCACAAAAACCCCTCTAGAATTCTGGGCAAAGTTAATTGGCCAGAGGCAGAGTTTGTTCTGTTAATGGCCATTTGCCATGTACCAGTGCCACAGTCCCCAAATGCTCTTGCACATTTCCCATCAGGCAAGCACACACACGATTAAGAACATTTGAGCAGTCATCCTTAGAACTGTGAAAAACATTAATCCTTAAATGAAGGGAAATCAGTCTTCTGAGCCACAGAAAGCATGGCCTCAGATGCTCCTTCCCTTTGCCTTCAGCGAGGGCTCCTGAAGGGCTGCTGGATGAAAAGGGGTAGATAACTGGCTCTGGCAACAGACTGTGGGGTGGGAAGGGCACTGATAGAAAACATTCCAAGCTCTGATTTGCACTCTTACTTGGGGGCTTCACTGGGAACTCAGGGCCGCCCAGAGACACATATTTGGCACTTTTCAGCTGTCAAGTAACTTCCTCAATTGCTCTCATATGCCTCACATTTCCATTGTCTTTTCTTCCTTTCTTTTTCAGACCATCCCTTCTTCTCTGACTCCTAGGTATCATCTTTACCTAGAGTTATATGCGTTGCTTGGTGCTCTTCTTTACTATTCCTTGTTCTCTCCAATACTTTATCAAACACTTTATAAGTGTCACAAAGAAAATATTTATTTTAAGAAGTTCTAGTGATCTGCTAATTCACTAGTACAAAATATCAACTACAGAACTCTAGAAGATCTCCCATGTCCTTTCCTGTCCTCTGTTACTAGGCTTCCTTTACTCTATCAGGACTTGTCTGTTGCCAGTTTTAATAATGTGACCGATTAATGGGGAAGTTTTCATTCTATTTTGACCAACAATTGTACTGATAGACACTCATCACTGTTAGCACAGTTGCACTGATGTTAAGATATAAGTGGGCATCGCCCACTTGGTGATCTTGGTTAGATGACAGAAAGTGCTTTCCATCTTGGGAATCAGAGCTGCAAAATTTTGTCTTGCAAAGTTATGCAAGATAAAAACCTCTACTAAAGCGCACAGAATTCAATAACCATGTATATAACCCCCTGGTACCTCCATTGCTACAGTGTTAGATGGTGTTGATGCAACACAAGCCAAAATGGTGAGGTGACTGCTCCAAAAGGAACACAGTAATGAGGTCCAATATCCACAAAGAACTTGCACTCACGTGTCATTGTTCTGGAGCCGGTTAATGAATAACATGGATTAGCTCCTTGTGCCTTATGGACATAATATCAAAAATGTAGGGATACACAGAGACACTGAATGGATTTTGGATTAGATTCTATTCTTCAGTGCTGGAAAACAAAGGGCTTACAGAATATTAAAAACGAGTTGAATTCCTGACTCTGCTGCCAAGAACCAGCCACCATTTTACATGTAGCGCCTTGGTATTTCAGGCCATGCCTGCCTTGTGTGATCCCACACGTGTGCTGAAAATAAAGAAAACGTGATAAGGCAGCAGAAACATGATTGAGCTTTGATCTGAAAAGGGATCCTGACTCTCTTATGCTGCTGAGAGTTTGTGGGCACCAAAGAGAATATGGTAAGTCTGCTCAAAACAAACTAGAGGTGTGACATTAATACAAGTTACCCAACACCAGAGCCTTCCATGCAGCCACAGCTGTAATAAATCTGCTTCCCCACTAATTAGCTTAAAGCCAGCATAGCTATGTTGCTTCTCCTACTGCCACATTTTCTTTTGCACTTAATGATCTAATCACATCCTCCTTTTTCTACAGGGCCTTTGCCTCATTCAGTGCCCAGGATGGATGCGACTCATTGAATAGGCATCTGTAGTCCGACAGTTTGTCTCAGATTTGCCTGGAGCTGAAGATACATCCTTTGATTATATCCCTGGCTCTGCTGCAAAGTTTCTGTGTCAGGGTACTGGACTAGCAACTTAAACCAAATAAAGTGGGCACAAAAACCCTCTGCTTTTTTTGCTGTGGGTGTCTGACTGTAGTGACTTGAGATCTCATTTGTGAAAGAGCTGAGTGCTCATTACATGCAACTGGGGCAGAATGCTGCAAAATGCTAAATACTCTGAAAAAGAGAGACACTCAGAGGTTCAAAATTAAAATCAGTAAGACAGTGTCATCTATGATCTCCCTGGACTCCCTTTTCTGTACCCAAAATACTCCTTCCAGCATAGGGACAGTGTGAAACAAGAAAAAAGTACATATCTGGGAAATGGTAGTTTTGAGGTTTCAAATCCCCATTAGGACAAAAGGAAAACCATTCTCAGGTTTGAAGGGTGCACCTCTGTCTCATACATGTTCCAGGTGTTTAGGCTCTCCGACGTAGTTGCTCAAATCAATAGACTTTTGGTACTTCCAGATGATTTGTCCACTCAATTTACCTAAGAAGGCTTTGCCCTTCATGATTTAATCAAAACTGAAAAATTCCTGCAAAAAACTTCAGTTTTGACAGACCTTTTCTTGTCAGATGACTGTTTTGTACATATTTCCTCTGAGCTGCTGAGACTATGGCAGGGCTCTGGGATGAGTGTTCCAGTCCCACTGAACAAGTTTTTGTTTGCAAGAGTTGTTGCTCTGGGAGAAGTCAAACTAGGCTTGCAAAGGCACGTCTGGAGCTCATCTGAACTCTTCTGTATCAGCTACAGATGCTCCACAGTTCCAGGGGAGCTCTCCTGGCCCAGGACACCATGCCAAGCTACAGACCCAGAGGGTGACCAATTTCCTTGGTAAGCCCAGTAACTCTGGGCCATCCACCCAGCCTCAAGGCCCTCAGGTTTGCCCAGCAGGTGACACTGCTTCAGGCTTAAAGTGGTGAATGGATACAACATTACATAAAGCATTTGAATGAAGCTGGCACCTATGTAAATGTCAAAGCTTCATACCTTCTTCATATACATACACACATCCCTGTCCACACCACATCTGAATCTCTTTAAGGAGAAGACTTCAAGTGTCTCAGAAGAGAGATCACCTGTCCTTCAAGGCTGATGTCCAAGGGCAGCCAGGAGCCCCCTAAGCAGCCCTATATTACTGGGCACTACAAAAGCAGGTGTATTCAAAGCTGCTCCAAGGAGACGAGACACTCATCTCATCCCTCTTGGACTCCAGCCAGGTATTTCTATCTCCTTTTCCAGCAAACCTTCCCACTTTCAGAAGACAACAAAATTTAGGCAAGACTACTAAAAGAGATGGAAAGATTTCAGGAGGCTGTCTGGGTTCTGGGTTCTGCGCACACCACCTCTAACAGGGATCAGTGCAACCTGGCATTTCAATAATATTACTGTGGGAGTGGTTCTTTTCTGCAGCATGCTACAGTTTCTTGTGCAGCCTCAAATTTGGGATCATTTTGACATCTGGTCTGTGGCACTCATCCATCTGTTGTAACTGAGTAGGTGTTGGGTGGGGTTGACAGGAGAGACTTGTTTAAGCACTTGTTTTCATTCTGGAGAGGAATGGCAGAGCCAGTTCAGTAATTAATTAAATATTTAAAAAAAAAAAAAAAAAAAAAGGTGTGTGCTAATATTTTAAAGAAATGGTGAATAAGGCAGCTGACACTTCTCACTGCTGAAACGTGGGGACGTTGTTCCCATTTCTGCTTGGTTCCATTTGTTTTAGGATGCCTTCCTCATTGGGTTGGCACTCTGGTTTCTATTCCTGACTCAGCCAATTGCCTCCTGGCCGAATTTGGATAGGTCACTCCATCTTTTGTGCAGCAGTTTTCCTCTCTGGAAAATGCATTCAAAGTAAAATACCTTTTTTTTTATAAACTTTGAAATCTGCTGTTAAAAAATGCAACAGGATAGGTGGCCAATATCATTACTACCATTATATTAATTTGTAGGATTTCTATTCAAATAATTATAAATTTTACGATGACTTTGCTATCATCTGCTCATAGCAAAAGAAAGGTTCTGAGCACAGTGAAAACAAACCCACAACTTCTATGGCTGACTCTGTGTGTCTTTTGGGAACTTGTTTCTCTCATTTCACTCAGAACAGAGCACAAAAATACATCTCCTTGTTTTACTGTCTGCTCATAATCTGCCCAGCATTCACAAATGCACGGTGCACACAGCAACCATGTCCTTCCCTGTGAGTGACTAGGGAAGGTTCCACCTGCTCAGTTTTAACTTCTGGACAGACCTTGGTGCTCATTTCTTTGCCTTAGGACAGTGACTCCTGCTGTTCTCTTTGCCAGTCTGCTGGGATGCAGTTGAGCTTTCTATTTAGCAACCAGTTTTACTCTGCTCTGTGATCAGTTTATGGACTGAAGAAGTTACTGACAACACTTGAAAATGCCTTCAGTATCACATCTAGTTGCAAATGTACTAGATAACCAAGGGAACAGGAGAACTCCCTATGCATAGCCAAATATAGCAATTTTTGTCCAGCAGGTCTAATCCTGTGAGGTTCTGACCACCTCCACAAAACCCTGGCACAGGCAGGGATGCTTGGAGCCGCTTGCAAATTGCTGTTTTGTGACTGGCAGATATGAATGCCACATTCATTAATCCCAGAATACACAAAGATGTGCACCAAGCTGTGGAGATTACACAGTCTGTGCTCGTGAACAGAAAACTGTGCGATGTGGCTTTTCCCTTTCCTCCCCGCCCTTCTCCTGTACACACAGCAAGAAGTGTTAGCCCAGGAGTCTCTGTAGGAGAGCTTGTGGGAAGGCACTGGATATTGAACAGGCTTTGTGTTTTCTGCTGGCCTCTAAAGCCTGGAATCTCAGAGCTCTCTGAGCTTAGCAACTTTGCACCTAAGATTATCAGTCCTGTTATAAAAAACAAAAGGCACATCCTGGGTTTTCAAATGTAGTTTCTTCTAAAATAATCTGTTAGAGAAGATCAGAAGCATCCACTGGGACACTGATTAAGAAGAACAAAATGCAATCTCTTTCTTTCCTTTTTTTTTGTTTTGTTTTTTTTAGATAATAAAAAAATTCAGTGTAGGTAATATCACCCTGAAGGTATCTACCATTTTACCTGTAATGCTACTCTTTGCCAGGGAAAGGTGGAGGAATTAAATGGATTTTATTTGTAGATCAGGTTAGGCAGAGAGGTTTCATATGATTATTTCTTAGCTTGCAGACTAAAGCATGCACTGTATGTTGGAACTAAATTCTGTTTCTCTGCTGTGATTTGTGTCATAAATTTCTTCTCTAAATTATTTCCCTCTCTGTAATTCCCTTTGGTGACTCCTGGACCCTGAAGTGCCACTAGCTGCAAAATTACAGATAGGAGTATTTTGAACTTCAGTCATTCACAAGAAATTCATAATCCTGACATCCCCCAAATACTGTATTTGGTGTGAGATGAAAGGAACTTATTCACTGCTTTAATCATGTCCTATTCATTTCTATAAATGAGGGTTTCTCTTTATGCAAGCATCTCTCCATTTTTTCTTGCCCACTCCAGGACTGACAAAATTTCAAATGACTCACAACAAACTGAACACTTTTTGCAGCAGAACAGGATCACTGCAGGAGTAAGGGAAGGAAAATGCACAGGGGCAGTGAAAGGAACCTTTGGATTACAAAATTTAGTCATTTTTATAGGAAAAAAATGTGAAGCCTCCAGTACAGTTCTCCTTAAAACTGGATCACAGCTTTGTTGTACGACACTAAGTCCCACTTTTGTACAGCCTTCTCTCCTGCCTCTCTCCTGAGGACCAAACCTGGGTGAACCTCACTGTGCCAGTCCATGCTGAGCTGAATGATATTTGCTGTCAGTTATAGAATCCTCAAATCATAGAATAGTTTGGGTTGGGAGGGACTACTAGAGCCATCTAGTCCATCCTGCACCATGGAGTTTCCATTTAGTATCAAAATATAATTCCTTTTATCAGCTGCAGACCTTCTGGCTTTATATTTCCTTTTGCACTTCTGAGTGAGATCATTGCACAGGCTGGTTCAGTATGCAAAGGCAGGGAAATAAACATGGACATAAACATGGAAATAGGCAGGAGTGATGCTGCAGCCAGTTCTAGCCAAGAATTTAGAAAAGCTGAGTCTGCACTGGTTAACACTGGGAAGGAATAACACTGGTTTCCTTTTTACAAACTAACACTGCTACACAAAAAAATTCCTAATATTGTGGCGGAGCAAAATGAAAGACTGAATTTATTTTCCCAACTGTATTGATTATATAATTACCTTTCATTATATGTTCCATCTCGTCTCTTAACAAACCAGCTCTTTTGGTGCATTTTGGGTCCATTCTGTGTTTAACCCTTGCTCCCCTGGGTGGGGAGCCCGGCAGCGTTAAGGGAGCCCCTCTCGCTGCCCTCCAGGTTCTGGTGCTGCCTGGAGCCTCTCCAGCTTTGCCTTCGGGGGACTGAGCACCAGTCTGCCCCTTCCACTGCCGCTCTGCTCTTACGTGACAAAGAAAGTAAGAGAGTTTAAGAGGTTTTTCATAACCTCAGAGTGTTTTCAGAGAACACAAAACATTTCCTCTCGTATTTGGCACTTTCCATGCTGGCAAAGCAATAAAATTAATGCCACTTTCCTCTTCATCTCAGTTTATTTGCTTCCCCAAGTTTTTCAGAGTCATCTTGCCCTGGATGACCAAGGGGCCAGATAATTTTCCCAATGTTGTTATGTTTATATGTCCCACCTTAATGTTCTGATAATTCATCAAAGTATTCTACTGGCTTCCTGGCCAACCTTTCATTTTTCATTCCTGCAACAGTTCCTTTGTTTTGTAAAACAGATCTAGGGCAGAATTTCACATCTCACTTCATGATTTAGATTTTCTTAATAACATCTTCTGAGATAAATTATCAAAGACTTTCTGAAATTTCCTTAAAACTTTATATTGAATGGTTCTGCAAAATCACTGAGAACTCCAAGAATTTTTTAGGGAATCATAAAAGGCATGCTTCACTGTTATTGGATCAGCCATGCTTAGCAATAAGCTGATTTTTTAGTTTGCTAACATATACTTCAACATTTCTTTCTTTTTCATTTGGTTGAGATGATCCTGATTTTAAAGTAAAATACATGCAATGTTCCATTGCTTTGGTATAGCAGAATAGCCTATTTGTAAGGGGAACTTGCATGATTTTGTTAACAGCTATCAGTCTTGATTGATGCCATCTGCTCTGGGAGGTTTGTTACTTTAGCATGTCAATCCTGCAGTTTCTCTTCTGATACCTCAGTGTTTGACAGGCACCCATCTACAGTAATTAAATAGAATATCTAGAGACTGACTGCATTTTCAATTGGTAAAGACTGATGGGAGGATATAATGTAGTCTCTGCAATTGTATCTTGTCATTTTTAACTGCCCCTTTGATCCAGCAAATTCACTAATTCTGTTTTAGATATTTTAATTTCTCATTTGTTTGTAGAAATATGTCTCTTTGCATTTGAAATATCCTCTCAGTCCTCCTGTTTCCCGTGTTTCATTTTCCCTTGCCAGTTTACGTTCCTGTCTTTTGGGTTAGCCAGGGCTAGATTTCCTTTTCCTGAAGGTTACCTGTTTGGTTCATCATGCTGTGTTTGTTTTTTCTAGCCTTCCTGCTTCCTTTTTGGTTTCAGGGTATGCATACCTTCTGTGATGCAATTATGGTAAGCTTAAGTAGTTCCATGTTGAGGGTAAAGATTGTAATGCCTCCACTTCTGACTCCTTCTCTGCACTTCTGTCTAACTCTCTCCTCCCTCCAAATGCAAGAAATTTAAAGGATTATATTTTAATTGCAGCGCAGTTTAAGTGTTATATTGTTGTTGGGCTTCTATCTGCACCTGAGGAGGCTTTATATGATGTTCTGTATTTCCCGTTTATCACCAGGCTGGGGAGAAATTGTGTGTTAACTTCTTTATTTAGGACTGGCCCAGACCCAAGTCTCTACACTTCTAGAAACTGCATGAAGTGCAGTTGTGACACAAACAAGCAACAAATACGATTTCAAATAAAGGTCCTGCCAAGGCGCTTTGAAGGGAAACGATAAATTCAGATTGGTCAGACCATTCGATGCTGGAGCAAGCTTCAGTGAGTTCAAGGGCACTAACAGGGCTTTGGAAAAAAGCTGGGTGTGTTATCAGGCTGGTGGTCTCTAGAAAGGTAAGAGCTGCTTTGGTTTTTTTTACAACATGATCCTGTTTAAGCATGTTTGCTAAACAAGCAGCTGGGAAAAAAGAGTAAGAAAAATCCTGGTTTAAGACCTAGAGACACACATGCTTTGTTTTAGCATCTCTCCGCCATGGTAGGACAAACTGCTTTAATCAGTTTCAAAAACCATGCACAGCTCTGGAACCCAGAGGAAAAATAGAGGCATTTATGGAAAATGCCCAGAGCACTGAGAAGGGGAGGAAAGGGAGGAAAGAAGGGACATCTTGCCTTCTGCTCACACACTGACTGGAGGAATATGATCTGTACAGGGAGTAAAAATTAGGGAAGGGTCAGGCAAAGCTATGAACAAATGGCTTGCATGTAGAGCCTGGCTATGAGTGACACCAGATCACTGGACTGCAAAGATGCAACCAAATCCACACAGGACCAGCTTAGACTGGGGAACCTGGGAGTGCTCCAAGTCTGGATGAGTTGGATCCAATTCCATCCCAGTTCCCTTCCCTGCAGGTGAGCATGGCAGCCAGGGGGGAGCTGTGAACCTTCAAGCCACATCATTGCCAGTTTGGGCATCTCAGGAGCACAGCAGGGCACAAACGTCACTGCACACGGTGGAGGCCACTTCAGAGAGAGTGCCACCAACTTCAGAGAGACTCTCATCGACTTCAGAGAGACTCTCATCGACTTCAGAGAGTGTCACCAACTTCAGAGAGACTCTCATCGACTTCAGAGAGTGTCACCAACTTCAGAGAGACTGTCATCGACTCCAGAGAGTGCCACCAACTTCAGCATGGTGGGCTGGGCCTTATTTGGCTGTGGCTGACTGAAGTGAATGGGAAAAGTCTCCTTCCTGATGCAAGTGCAGGACTGACACCTTTACAGAGAATAAGCAGCAATCTCCAGCTTTATATTAAGTCCTCTGTGACCATGGCAGTAAGACAACATTACACTCACTGGAATTCAGCTTTGAAAGGAGTTGCATAAAAGAAAACAACAGTACCACCTTACTTTTTAGGAGAAAACTAAAGAAGAATTTTTTTTTTGAAACTGACCGTTGGCAGCCTGTTTAAAAGAGCTTGAAACTATCTGAACTACACAAGAAGAAAAAAAAAAAAAAGAAAAGAAAGAAAAACATGCCCACAAGGGCTGAAAAATCACTTCAGTAATAGATGGCTTTTAACTTTACATCAGAAAATGTTTGGCAGGCATAATTTTAAAGTGTTAGGAAAATGTGTGTGATGACTGGGTGAAAGAGCAAACGTAGTCCACAGTGAGATTTGTCAAATGTTCACATAAGCAATCAGAATCTGGCAGGGCCAGCCGCCCGTGGAGAGGGGCAAAGAGGATCACAGTTCTAAACTTTGAAAATTTAATGAAGCCCACTGACTTCTCACAGGAAGTTTTTTTGAGCATGTTCATGTGTCATGGGAATGCTAGTGAGCAGAAGGCTATGACAAAATGCCAGCTATAAGGCATAAGGGAAACAAAGCACTCCAAACCCCACCAAAATGCAAACCACCCTTTTTCTTTTTTAAAGCTGCACATCTTCTTGATGTCTCAACACCCCTGAGCACCCTTATGTGTTATCCTTAATCACACAAACAAGCCTATCGACCTGAATGGGGTTATCAGGAGTCTTCCAGGACTGGCCTCTTTTCACAGAGACCACAAGAGCACCAGATTTCCTGGGGCTTGCACAGGAATATGTACAGAGGCTTGAGCTCCAGTGGAAGGAGCAGACAGGGCTGTCTGGGGGATTCATGAAAGCAGGAGCTGACTATCTGTTTACAAAGGGAAAGAGGGACATCAAGGCAAAAAAAAAAAAAAAAAAAAAAAAAAATGAGCTATGGAGCTAGGGGGAAAACAAGCAGACAAAAAAAAAAAAAAAAAAAAAACCAGTGTAAAGAACAATGTAGTTTTCCTTAGTTTTAAGCTACAAATCTCAAAGCAGCTTGTTTTTGTCATTCTGCTGGAATAGCACCCTACCAAAGTGTATTTTTCCAGACTCTTTTGTGGGACAAGAAGATTTTAAAAGAAAGGTTTTATAGTTCAGACACCTCACAGATCTCTCCTCCCACTGCTTGACACACGACCTTTTTGCAGCAAGCGATGACACTTGGGAAGGTGTGTGCTGGGGAGATTCCTTGGAGTGTGGGGCTGTGATAGCAATGTTCACCCATCCAGAGTGCTGCTGGCTCCTGTGTGCCCGAAATGAGGCACCAAATGACACACGCAGGCAGTAAGGTGTCCAGACCTGATGTGGGCTTCTGGAGAGTGAGAGAGGTGCTAAAAATGTGTAACAGCCAGGCCCTGCTGTAAACGTCAGAGGAAGGAACCAGATGGGCGAGTCTTATGCTCCTTGTAAGAGCCTTGACAGGTTGTGGATAATTAGTTTGTGTAGACTTGGAGGCAAGCCAGCAATACCTTGGTCTAGATCCCACACGTGGGAAGTATGAGCGGGAGCTGGGTGTACCTTGTGTCCCCCAGGAACAGGCTGTGTCCTACATGTAAAAAGTCAGAATTTCATCCTGGTTTTCACTTTCATCAGAACTGTGCTGACTTTCCAAATCCCCAAGGATACATGAAAGTCATATGTCTGTTTGGCCCAAATTGCTAGCAACTCATACTTTCCATACGAAGCTCACCATAAAATAACAAAAAAGAAATTACTTAGTTGAATATGGTTGGAACCTAATATTAGAGGAGTGTAACAAATAGGAAACAGTCAAGCACCATACAATCAAAGAGTTATGGAGAAGTTACAAATTTCAACACACATGCAGCTGCCTTGTGGAAAAACAACCAAAACCACTGCATTTAACATGGCTATGCATCTAGAAAAATTTCCATCTAGACACGGAGAAACACTTAACATATTTTGCTTGAGATTTCCCTGTTGTATTTTCTGGAACTAAAAGGGAAACTGTGAAACTCTGCAGCCAAGTGATTAGTCTGAGGTCATAGGGCAGGAGATCTGGAAGAAGAAATTTGGAGTCTCGGTAATGTACTTTAACCACAGTACCATCCTTCAGTCTCTTTCACACTGATGACTTTGGAACTGGCTTTAAAAGATCCAGTGAGTAGCAAGATGGGAGTGATAGATAGCTACACTAGATAGCCAAAGGCAACAAAAAAGATTAGAGACATGTGGGGGTATTTCTAAACAAAAAGATTAAAACCAGAACTATTTCATTTAGAAAGGAAAACAGTAAAAGATGATGGAATTGAGGGATATAAAATAATGAACGGTGTGAAGGAGAAATCAGATGCCCTTCATAAAACAAGAGGGCACCTAATGGAATTAAAAAAGGCATTAGCTTATAAATGAATAAGGATATCACTCCACAGCTTATCTCTCAGCAACCTGTGGAACTCTCAGTTGCAGGACATTGATGCAAGTACTTGAGGAAGACTAAGGAAAAAAGGAAAGACTGTATGCAGCCAGTAATAAACAGAGATTTTTAAGTTAAAGAAAATGCCACTTCAAAGCCACAGCTTTCCCTGAAAGAACTACTCTCTCCCTGAGAAAGAGTTGTTTTATTCTTGACCAGTGTTCTTCCCATACAGGAACGCTCCTGCCTACTGGTTTTTCAGGACGTCTCTTCCTTGAAAAAACATTATCAGCCTCAGAAATCCAGTTTTCTGCTAATAGCAAAAATCAAGTCCTCATTTTGCCTCCAGGAATCCCAAACTATTTTTGTACCACAGAGGCCACTGTAAGGAAAAGCTGGAGGATATGGAAGGTTGCCCTTTCTCATTTTGTCTCTCAGCTCACATCTGCAGCCATCTTGAACTCCACTGCTTCTTTCCCTGTTCTCCAGAGCCAAGCTGCAGATCCATGTAGGATTTCACCTGGATCTCGTCAGTGGCCATCTCTTGAATGCCTAGAATAAACCCATTGGCCTTTTGTTTGTCCACACAAGCTGGAGTCCTACCTAATCTCCCTTTTGACTCTGTTTGAATTCCTCCCTTGGACTTCCACCATTCTTCAAGGCTCCCCAAACTCCCTTGCATCTGTGATCCCCTTTGATAATCAGGGTGTAAATTGTCCTCCGTCCATTTAGCCAGCCCTTTTCTCATCTTCTCCTGTAAGGCTCTCCAAGCCTTCACCTCCAGCCACCAGCTGGGACAGCTGCCCTGCTGCCCATCACTGGGCCCTCTCCCAAACAGATGTTACACCTGTCAAACCCCTTTCCTGCCGTCCCACTTAGAGCAGAGCAGGCTGCTGTAGATAAATGGTGTCACACCTGCCTGTTAGTGGCAAGCCAGGAATGTCTGTTTACCTTGTGTGAGTGGTCCTTAGCGCACGGATTATCTCTCTTTAGTGTTTAGAAAGGATTGGGTGTAATGGGTACATAATGGGCTACAGAAATGATAACGATCTGTGAATTATTCAGCACCGCTCCCTTGTGCTGAACGGCCCATCAACCTCTCTTAGGGGAACTTAACTAAACCTCTTGGTGAGTCTTGCCTTGTTTAGAAAGCATCCTGGGGAGACTCGCATCGGTGCTTTAGCTAGAGACCCACATTTCATTCCATTCCATTCCATTCCATTCCATTCCATTCCATTCCATTCCATTCCATTCTATTCCCTAGGTCCTGGCGAACGGGGCGCTCTTCCCTCCTCCCCTTGGCATCTCCGTGATCATGCTGATGGATCCGTATTCCCCTTGTAAGCACCTCTTCCACCTCATGCCGCCGCCCAGTTCAGTTCACGGAGGAAAATAAAGCTGTTTTAAGGCCATCAGGAAGGAAACTTTCAGCTGCTTCGGTAGCCCCTGGAGTCTTTGGTTTCCAACAGTAATTCGGTGTTACACTCAACACCTGCCCTCTCCTCTCCCTGCTCTCCTGGCAACACTGATGGCAGCAGCAGACGTTATTAATTGTGGGATACCTGCAGTGCTCTGCTGCAGGAGCGGAGATGGTCCTGCCCCACCAGGATCTACAGACTGGGCATGAAAGCAAATTAGCGCGCTGAAAGTTGAGTGGGTGACTGGATGATGGAGAGGATGTTTTGAAGTAAACTTTGTAAGAAAGTGAGAAAAAGAAAAATGGGCTTTTGGCTCATGTTTCTTTGCTGAATCTCCCCTCTCCTTCCTATAGAATGTGTTGAAAATAAAGTGAGTGCCACTAAAGAAATCATAGGAAAACTATAAGCATTAAAGGTCTAATTTGGAAAATAATTAAGAACTATAGAAAGAGAAATAGTTTTGCAGCTCGAATGACAATAAACTAATGATCCTATGTGAAGAGCAAATCAGAAATTCCTCCCATTGACAAAACTTATGCAAAATTTTCACTGATTATAAAAATAGATATTGATTTTTTTTCTGTGAAAATTTCTGTGTTTTAAGCATGCTTCTGTCAGTTGGCATTTTTCAAATTTCTGCCTAAGGAACATTCAAAATAAATAGTGGTTTTCAGGTATGGAAATTGATTGTTGACACATATACCTACATATACACACACACACACATATATAAATGTATACATTCTTTAAAAAAGCTAACTATTTTGTCCACTGACAGAAATGTTGATTAAAAAAACTTAGTCAGTCATAGCCTATTGGTGACAACTAAGGTGCCAGATGTACCTTTTTGGAAATATTCTCCAAGTAGCCCAGGTTTTAAAGGCGTGCACAAAACGGTGTTACCAAATTCAAGGTCTCGCTTTAAATGCTGCATCTTCTAGATAATGCATCCAAAAGTGTTCTGGGAAACTACTGCCTAAACAGGCCCAGTTTATATGCACATTTATTGTCATTTAGCTTGAATAGCTACTTCTCTCCTCTCTGGGATTCACTACCTGTGTGACTTGAGAGGGAATTTTCATATCACTTTGCAGACTACACATTGCTAAAAAGGACAGTCAAGCCTCTTCTAATCTCCTTTCAAAAGACAGACTGTCCATTCCCCAGTCAGCCTTCTAGCTGTGGTTCCAGCTCAAGCTCACTCTCCTCAAAGATGAATGCCTGGAGATGCACACTGTTGTACAGATTAAGGTTCAGCCGTGACTTATGCAGGAATACTAACATTTCCTCCTGTCTGCTGGAGATATTTTGCCTGAGACAACCTCCCATCACTTCTGCCCCATCCAATCCTGATGAGGCTTCAGAGATCACCTGTGAGAGCTAAAAGCTGACAGGTGAGGTGGGACAAAGCCGAGTACAGCAGTTCTGCTCCCACACCAGCAGCCTGTTCGATAGAGGCAGCCACAATCACAGAGTCAGACGTGGGATTCACATGCCTGTGGCTCTGTCCTGCGCATCACCCTGAACTGCGCCAGGGAAAATAAGGGAAAACCCATAGATGCCTATCCTGAACCTGAGGTTTGAGGCAGAACTGAGTCATAAACACTGGCTGAGGGGGAACAACCGCAGATGTAAAGGTCTTGTCTGAGAATGAGAAGCAGAAAGAGCCATTAACCCGTGTGAGACAGAACTCCTTTTCCTGCTGTTTAGAGGTGTTTTTTTCAGTTTGGGGGTTTTTTAAAGGCTTTTCCTTATTCATAAGAGCACCGGGCAAGGAAGACCAGTTGAGTAAAAGGCACTAAATAACTTGTCAGGGTGAGTTGTCCTTTGCCCCAGCAAGCACTCCCAAACTTTGTATCATACAGCTCCATTCAAACCACCTGCAAAGTCTGCACAAACCTGCCAACCACATCAAACCCCGACTTCCACCGCCAGTGGGGGAAGGCAGCCAGATGAGGAGCTGTCAGGAAGAGGTTATCAGGTGAGCCATTCACCTCATAAACACGGGATTACAACTGAACTTTCTACAGCATCAGCTTTGGCTCATTTGGATATGGATGTTGTTCATTTGATTTCTGGATTAAGAGCACGATTGAAATGCACATTAGAGAACCCAAGATTATTAAAGCTACAGCATACATCAGCAATATGGAATGTGCTAATGGCTTTCACGTCTAGATTTTTTTTGAAGGTGTTATCAGCTAGGAAGATAGTAGCTACTCCCTTCTCCTGCCTAGACATTCTCTAAACATACATACTCAACCTAATCTCTGCCAGCAGAGAAAGAAGAAATCTCTGCCTGCATGAGTAGTAAAGGTGGGCAAAATAAAAATGAAGATGTAAATTTTATATTTGCCTCCTTCTAAAATCAAACTTCTTTCTTTAACATAATGTATTCTATGGAAAGCGGGACAACAGAAATCTGTATTTTAACACAGAAAAACAAATTAATGCTTTGTGAAACAACACAGAAGTCAATGGCACTATACCAGAGATGAATTTTACCCAGGCTGTAAAAAGAAAACATAAATGCAACACAGACCAACAGAAAAGATTCCATTTAGAGTAAGAATTATGTTTCTGTCAGAAAAAAACCAACAACTAACTAAATTTATTTCCTGGAAGGAGATCCAACTTGGCTCCGCTGCAACAGCGTAAAAGGATCCAAAATAAGTAACAGCAGGCATCTCTGCTAAAATTTGCTTCTGATCAACATTATTTTTTCCTCTGGTACAAAGAAGAGTTGAACATGTACTGCAAGAGAGGCACAGTAGTTTACTGCACAGAACATGAGAAAGCAGCTAAAGCTCTGGCAGTTAAACCTCTGCTCAGCCAGGGAGCCAGCACAAGGTCTTAAACAAACCATATGCACTCTGTGGAGCTAATTCCCAACTAAATGCTTTCTATTTCAAACATGGAAGCTCAAACTGGAGCAAGGGGAGGGGATGGAATAGTCTTAATTACACCCAAATTCTATGCCTGCTTCCCCACGCATGAGGATGTCAGGTCAGACCCTCACTGCAGCGATGTCAGCAACACTTGAGGGAATGTCAGCTCCCTGAAGTACCAGCATCTTCCTAAATTCGTCTGATGACATGAAAGCAGGAACTTTAGATTGTGCTTCAGCGGAGGCAGTTTGTATATACCAGCACACCTTAATAAACGAAGAGTAAAGTACTACCACCACAATCTGTACATCTGTGTCTGCTTTATGGTATCCTGGAAATATTTCTAAAGGAGTTGGAATACAGAAAGCAGAAATTATCATTCCTTCCCAGCTAGGCTCATGTGAAATGCTATCTGACTGTGACTGGCAGATTTGGTATTTCGTTAATTGTGGGAGACCCCACTTTGAATAATGTACAAACATTTGTTATGATCAGTGAATATTTCCCTTCACATCGCATTTTCTCCATACATAAACTTACCATAATCCAATAAAGAGCCTATGTGAGCAAGTCTTCTTCATGCAGCCTTTCCACTCTGCAGGGGAAAGCCTGGCTGTTTTTGCAAACAACGTTCATGCAATTTTTCATTTCTGCCCGAGTGAGATCTGCAATGAATGGAAGTTTTCCTCATGCAAAATCTTAGGGTGTTTTTAGGGTGTTCCAACATAAAACTGAAGGTTTCATTCAGAGACATCTAGCAATTCCCAGAATCCTGAGTAAAAAAACCTGCACTAGACTTGAGGAAACAGTTCATTAAAAAACCCACAATATCAAAACCCAACTAGGGAACTACACTGAGGTGACAAACGAAACTCTAATGAAGAAAAAAAAACTCAGAAGAATCAATACCCAACTGAGTCCTAAAGTTTCACTACAATTTGTCTTTCAAAAGTGGATGTACACCAAATACTCCCCCTAAAACCTTGCATTTAATTCACTCATGGTCAAAATGGAGTTTACATTGTCAGTGTTTCTAAGGGATAGAGGAACACATAAGGTCCAAACTTGACTTAAATCCAGAAGAATTCCACTGAAATCAATGGTTACAGCAGTGCAAATCAGCAAGAGATCTAAATCTGTCCTAGCTGATTCCAGATCTATCTTTTATTTGCTATATGGCTTCAGGCAAGTCAGTGACCTTCTTTTTATTTCTCAGTTTCTCCCTCCGTAAAATGGTGATAATATTGTTGTAATACATGAAGATTGGGGGGACTAATTAGTTCTCCAACACGGTCTGGATATGGAAATTTCTCGGGATCAATGATTTTTAGTCACCTCCATCATCTTTATTGACTCTTTATAATCTTAATACTTGGATTTTTGCTTGCTTGCATGTTTCTCTTTTAAAAACCACAAGCCATTGCCTGGCATCCTTATTCAAGTTTTACACTGTTTACTTCCATGGCAGGATTCACATGAGAAAACCGAGTACAAAATTTGGAATTGGCCCCAACAACAAACGGTGAGGCTATTTCAACCAAAACTCATAAATCACTGCATGAAATTAATACCGTTTACGTTCGTTTCTCCAAGACCGCAGTTTATTAACCGATGCCCAAACAACCAGGGCACAAACAAGAAAGTCGCAAATTTTTCTTCACCCTTATCTGAATAAAGCACGCTGCGCTGGCATTTGAAGGGACAGCCGGTTTTGTTCAAACAGTTAAAGCGGGGAAAATAAATAATGAAGAACAACCCAACCTGAAAACACCCTCACGTCTGACAGCTCTGAGAGGGACCTCTAGCGTGTGCTAGAACATTTTGTGTTGTGCTTCGGGCGCAATTAATACACCAAAATCACCGCAGTCATTTTGAATAGGCAAAGGGAAGTTTCGCCAAGTGCCTCCGACCCGCGGGGCCTGCATCCTTCCATCCTTCCGCGGGCCGAGCATCCTTCCGCGGGCTGCCGAACCCCCCACCCGCAACTATTAAACTGACACTTTTTTTTTCTTTTTTTTTTTTTTTTTTTTTTTTTTTTTTTTGCCGCACTCGGCGTGCGCAAAGAGCCGACTTGCCCCGGTCACCCCGGAGTTTCCCCATCCCCACGCCCGCGGCGCCCAGCCCCCTTCCTTCCGCGGCCCCGGGAGCTCGGGGGCAGCTGAAGCTGGAAAGTTGCGTTCCAGGCCCAGCTTTTCCCTGCGGGCCCGTGACCGGGAACAACAGCTACGGGAGCCACCAGCGGCACCGCGCCGTCCCCGCGCACCGGGCGCTGCCTGCGGGCACCGGGCGGCCCGGCCCCTTCCCTTCCCTTCCCTTCCCTTCCCTTCCCTTCCCTTCCCTTCCCTTCCCTTCCCTTCCCTTCCCGGGAGCAGCAGCGCTCCTCGGCAGCCCCCGCCGCCCAGGAGAGGGAAGCGTTTCGCCCATCTTTAATTCCCCCGAACAGTCCGAGCACGCTCGGTGCCCGCGGGGCGCGCTCCCATAAACTTGTACCGCGCTGATTGGAAACAGGCGGCGGGCGGCTTGCTTTCTTCTTCCCTTTTTTTTTTTTTTTTTAATTTTTTTGTTTTTGGTTTTTTTTTTTTTTTTTTTTTTTGTGCCGGCGGGCCCGGCTCCCTTCTCCTGGCCGGCGTCGGACACAGGGGACGGGGCAGCGCTGCCGGTCGCGGGGAGCACCGGCGGTCCGGGCGCGGAGGGCGAACCGCGGGGCCGCCCCTTCCCTCCGCCGCCCCGGCAACAAAGGGCGCCGCGGGGCGCTCCGGAGGGGGCGCGGGCATGGGGGAAGGTGCCTCCCGCTCTCTCACACGCTCATACACACACACACACACACAATGGCGGCCCCCTCCTGCAGCCCGGCGAGAACAATGCCGGGCGCGCAGCCCCAGCGCGGAAACACTCACGTTTAAATTAAACACATCCCCCACCCCCCTCCGTCCGTCCCTCCCCCCCGCCCCGCACACACCGCCGCCGCCCGCGTCCCCCCATGGCAGCGGCGGGGAAAGGAGGCGCCCCCCGCGCGGCCGCCTCCCTCCTTCCTTCCCTCCTTCCCTCCTTCCGTCCTTCCCTCCTTCCCCGCTCCCGCCGCCGCTCGCCGCCCGCCTCCCCGCGGCGCTGCGCGGGGGCGCGGGTTGCGCGGGGGAGCGCGGCGGGCGAGGCGGCCCCGCGCGGGGAGCGAGCGCCCGGCACATGCGTGGAAGCGAGAGGCGCCCGAGTCCCTCCGCACCCTCCGCTGCAAACAACAACAATCCCGAGCAGCCCTTACCTGGAACATCGGAGCCGCCAAAGTGTCCCTCTTTTTTTTTTGGGTTTTTTTTTTTCTCCCCCCCCTTTTTTTTTTTTTTTTTTTTTTTTTCCCCTTCTTTTCTCCCCTTTCCCCCCACAACTCACACTTCCGATATTTCTCTCTCCCGGCAGCGGTCTGCTCTCCTCGCTACACCAGAGAGAAATGCAATAGCTTGGCTAAGGTAGACAGAGCAAAATACAGAGAATAGTTGCTCCAGGGCTTTGAAACCCCTCAAGGCAAGGATCAGGATACAATTAGCTCATGTCTCTACCTCCAGTCTGAATCAATCTCCGAAATAAAAGTTAAATTAAATTAACTGATCGCACGGGCATAAAATTGATCTCCTTCGAAACGTGCATATAGAAAGATATATATATATATATCGCGTGTATATTTTTTCGGATTTTTTTGGTGGAAAAAACAGTCTCATTCCAGCCTACAACTTGCTTTTTACTCTCCTCTTGCACAGAAAAGCTGATTTTAATCGTTGTGATTAGTTTTGATGTAACGTTTCCGCGGGCGATTTCTGCAAATGGATGGAGTGTTTCTTTGCCAGAAGAGGGAAAAGCAGCAGATGATGATAATTATAAGGATTGTTGGTTGTTTCTTTCTTCCTTTCTGTCTCTCTCTTTCTTTTTATTTGTATTTAGCTCTGTCTCTCCACTTTCTCGAGTTGACCTGACATTGCCATTGCACTAAGGTCGCACAACTTGTTGATTAGGATCACCTCCCGTTTTGATCGAGGGATATGGGATAATTTGGCAGTGGAGCAACACATTTTCTGTTCCCTTGGCTATATAACTTCCCAAATGACGTGTATAAAAATAAGCACATGGAGTCTGCTTTGCCCCAGTCGAGTCTGAATCAATGCCTGGGGGTGATACACAAACTCATTTCAAATGTTCAACCATGCAGAATTGCAAAAAGATTGAAGGAGTTGCACTGCATTTTAAAATTTTTTTCTATATGTGTCTATCTATATTTATGTTTTTAAGCAGCAAAATTAAAATAAAAGAAATTCTGTAATTTACCACTTAGGTACATGTAACATGTTTCCAAACGCTACTAACTTTCCTTCTCCAATTACCCAATTACAATGGAGCCTTGCCTGTTTAATTTTCTTTACCCTGCAGTGTGCAGCTGCCCTCTCCTGAAGACAACGAAACCGTAAATAGACAAATAATTCACAAATCTCATTGTCGGTCACTTTTCCCTTATTCTACCTTTCTTCGCCTCCCACGCCACTGTGCATTGCTTTGTTCAAAGCCTCTGCGCAGAGGAGCTGTATTAATTTGTTGTTGTTGCTGTTGGAGTGGACTATTTTGTCATAAACCCACGGGTCACCTCCCATTAGTGTCACATCCTCGCTGTATACTTTTGTGAAACGGTATGTTTCTAAGCACTTCACAGTCCATTAATTCAGGGACTTTGCTGACATTTCTTAGGAGAAAGACCAGGCTAGGAGGCCAAAGCTGCCCAGGAAAGCCCCTGAATAGAACCAGACTTGTCCAGAGAATATCTGCAATTAGCTTTTTATGATACGTTTTTAGTATTTTAGAGAAAGTAATGCAAAATATAACAATCGTCTTTTCTCCTACGGCAGCTGCTGCAGCCTGAGGAATGACTAATTCTCTTGCTTAAAAACACATCCAACCCAATGCATTCTTTTTGGTTTTCCTTTTTTCTTTAAGTGATAAGCCTAATAACATGGTAGGACTTCCCATGTAGGAATCTCGCACCATTTGCGAATGCTTTGTCATTCTGTTGTAACGAGAACAAATAGGTTAATTAAGCAGGAATGGCTGACAGAAATTAAAAGGAAAAGCTAGAGCAATCACACGCTTACGTGCCCCAAGAAACGTGGCTTCATCTTCAAATTCTATTTTTAATATTCTTCCAAAAACTAGCAGCGCACAAGAGGGAAAACTCCCCTCAGCCATATGCGCCTTCCCCAACTGGGTCTGTATGAAACAGGATCATTGCAACCTTTACTAATATTATGCAGCTTGAGCACAGTGATTGTAAAGTACTTAAAGCTGGTTCAACAATTTAAAGGTTCTCGTGGTTTGTCAGTTCACAGTGAAGAAAAATTTCAGTTTTCCATCCAGATGAAATAAAACCTTACATAAAGTCCAGTACACCTGTGTCGTGACCCAGCTTTATTTCTGTATTACAATGTGTCAACACAAAAAAAAAATTATGGCCTGTGTATGCGACTTTTAAATGCTTCACTGCACTTCTCTTTCTAATAAATAAATAAAGCCATGCCAGCAGCCTGGCACTCATTAGCGACCTGCATAATACAGAGAAAAATAATCAGTAAAGCAACAAACTTTAATTTCAAGCTAGAAAATGGGTATTATGGTGAAAGGAGAAGAAAAATAGCAAAATAGCATCCTTTAAAAATATGAAAAATATCCTTGTACAGTTATTTTACCTGCAGCAAGGAGTTTATCAAATGATGTCAGCACTAGATAAGAAAAGGTATATTTTCTCATGAAGTAAAAAATCATATTATTTTTTACCTTAAGGAGGCTTATTTGGTAAAATTTTCATCTCCAAGACAGAAAATCATGGGGCAAAGTGGGATAGGGTAAATGCCCACAGGGGCAGCTGCAAGTCCTTTTGGGTAGATACTGCTGCCTCAGTTTGTCCACTATCCTATCAGGATGGGACTGCAGCGTGGTTCCTCCCTCTACACGGGGATACAAAATATAAAGGCACATGAATAAAATGAAGATTTGCTCAAAGTCGATATTAACTGCTCCACTGAAGTACTATCTGCATCTCTTTTCACATGCAAATTAAAGGTTTCCACAGAAAGTCCCCGGAAGAGGAGAGAGACCCTGGCTCTGGTTGTTCTTTCTCCTTGCAGTCTGCAGTATCCTCAGCCCTCACTGTCTAAACTCAGGCCTGAGTTTACTACTGATGAGGCCAAACTCTGATCTAGGGATGTATTTTGGCATTGGTAATGTTCACTAAATATAAATATAACCCATACAGGCTGCCACGTATATCTAAATAAGATAGCAGTGTTTACCTTTATTAACTCCTCAGAGGTAATTTGCATACAAAGGAGAACACATTAAACCAAATTCTGTTCCATTTTACTTGGAGTTATCTTTTTTTAAACAGGTTTATAAAAACTACAACATGTTTGTGCATTATGAATATTTTACTGATGCTGAATAGCAACCTTAATGAGCTCAAACTGAGCTCAGTGTTTGACTTCTGAATTTTTCCTCAAATCATCACCTGTTCACAATTAGCCTCTGGAAAACTACAGTAGTTTTTCCATATCATTGTCAGTGTTAACAGTTTGGAAAATTGCAGCTTTTGAACAGGCAGGTTTTCCAACGGCTGCAGATCATATGTGTCCACTTGCTAAAGGGCATTATTTCTGATTTAGCTATAATCCTGTCTGGAAACAAGTGCTTTGGCTCTTCTCAGGAAGGCCCTCTTGTCAGCTTGACCTTCTCTTAAAAGTTCCATCCTGCAGTTCATGGACTTCATGTGTGCTGCAGTCTTGTTTCAAAAATACTGAGAAGAGCAGCTTAGTGTGGAAATATAAAGCTAGCAACTGTTGCCTGCACTAGATATTTTGTCAGTGGGTCTTTTTCCCTTTGAGAAAAATAAAAAGGATTTTACATTGCATTTGAATGGGGGAGATTTATAAACACACTTTTTCCAGATTGGTTTTCCCCAAGGACTGTTAAAAATAATGTATCTTTTTCTTTATTACCAGCAATATTTTGAAGCAGTATTTGAAGAAATAGATTTTGTTATTTAGCCATGAAATGGATTGAACAGTGTGAACCCTACCAAAAATGAAGTAGCCTAAGCAACAACATCCCTTCTGCATTTGTGAGAATTACAGGGTGTTGGATCTTCTGTAGGAAGGCAACTGAACTTGAGCAGCAGCAAGTGCTTCTACCATATTTCTACAGTAGTCCTTGTGTCCTGTTTGCTCTAATGTCCTTTTGCTGCTGGTTAAACAAGACCAAGTTGAACAAAACTATTTCTACATCCCACTTACACTTCCTGGTTATGTGGTTGTCCGTGTGTTAGGCAATGCAAATCCATACAGAAACAGAAGGAGTGGTGGATTTCCCTGTGGATTCCTTGGCTCTGGCCTCATGTCATGAACCAGATGTGACAGTTCTGCCTGCCAGTCACTGTAAGAGGGGGTGATGGCTCTCTCTGCATCCCAGCACCAAAATCTCTTGTACTGCAAGCTCCTTCAGTTGTCTGCAAGCCCCTTCAGTTGTCTGCTTCAGAGAGTAACATCAGACTTGTTGAGTCGCTGTTTTAAGGTGAAATAGCATCACTAGAATGGGACATGAGGCTCATTTTTGGTAATTTTATCATAGGTATGTAAACTGCCAGAGTGAACTCCCTTCTCCAGAAACTTTTACAGAAGGAGTGTACAAAACTGTCCTGGGAGCTTCTTGCTCCCTTGGGAAGCTAAGGATAATCTTACAGTCTGCATGGGTAATCAAGGGATCACAGAGTAGTTTCACAGAAAGCCTCTCTTCTGGTTTTGTGGCTGTTTTGTGAGTGTCTTTTGGAAGCCTTTAGCACTTCTAAATCCCTCTGCCAGCAATGGAGGCTAGAGGTGCTAAAACCTCTGGCAAATCACGACACTTGTGGATAGGTTAAAAAGGTTATAATGTTGTCTTTGAGCGTGTAGGTTTGAAAATGTGAACCCTACCCTGGTGTCATTGCCTCTCTTGTGCATATGCATTTATAATTAACTTTGGGAAAATCTCTGCATTTCTCTCATGTTCTCTGTGCTTCTCTTCTCTCCCCAGTTATTCTTTCCCCTGAGAAGCAGCTCCTCTGCTTGCTTGGGGATTGCAGAGGCTTTCTGGGGACACAAGAGGATAGTACCATGCTTTATTTCATACCTTCAGACATTTCTGTACAGGAAACCTGTCTCTTCTGCAAAATAGGTGAGAAAGGACCCATTCTAAACCACTTGTGAGGGCAGAGGCAAGTCAGAGTTCACCTCTGCTCCTGCTGTCTCCTACACTGACTGGATTTCCCCAATGCCCATTAGAAACCTCTACCCCTCACTGCAAGCCAGATGATTTTTTTTTTCAGATTAGTCAATTTGTCAATTAGTCTTTTGCAAAAGGATTAATGCACTCTTGCAGTTACTGTAAGCTTTTCTGGGCTGGATCATGTGAAATACAGCAGGGTTGAATATGGAAGGAGCCTCAGATGATCTCGCTGTTCAGAGAGAGTGTGCAGAATTCAGGGCATAACTGATAATGTATCTCATGAGATTGTACAAATTGCTCTAAGATCGTTCCAATTTAACTGCTCAACTCATTCTAATTAAAGACTACACTGAGGAAAACTGGGGAAAATGTGCTTTTGTGGGTGTGTGTGTGTAGGTTGGGGGAGAAGGGAAATCGTAAGGAGACAAATAAGCATATGATTAACTTGTTTTGCTTTTTCATATTTCAATAGCCTATAACAGAAAACATGGTTTCTACAGGTAGTATAATCTGCCTCATTCTCAGTTCATCTAGTCCAGAAACACTCAGTTTTACTTCATGGTCCTGTTGCCTGGGCCAGAGCTGCTCATGAGAAGCCCTATAGTACAATGGAAGTACCTTCAGGGCACCATAGAAATTTATGTTAGCGTATCTCTTTGTGCATCCTTTGGGTGTCAGAATCTCTCTGCATTCCTACCTATAAAAACGATTCCCTGAGCACACCTATATACACAGACACAATGAGCAGAGGTCTTTGGTGTTGTTAAATAATAAAACACACCAACAACCTTCCCTCGTGGATTTTTAACATTGAAACTACCATTCTCAGAAGTGTTACTCAAGTGTACCTTGAGATTTCAGAAAGAAAATTGACATTGATGTTACAGCATTCTCTTTCAACAGAGATGTGTTTCTAAACACTCTCCTCCAGAAAATGTGTGATTCAGCATAATATGGAAATACATGAAGATTACTATTTGAAGTATGAATTTCTACCCAAGATACCATCCTACTGAACTGAGGAAATATTTCAGAGTGATACACAATACAGCTGCAAGAGAAACTCAGGCTGTGAAATCCGGATTTGTGTCTATGTTTTGAATAACCCAAAGTGGCTATTCAAAATCCGGGAGTGGGTATTATGATCTGGGATTTTCAAGGATCTGGACAAAGAAAGGGGCAGATCACAGAATGTGAACAGGACTGTTGCTTCATTCCATTCTTCAAAAACAGTGTATTCCAAGTCTTTAGACTTACAAAGACTGCTTGTACCCCTGCAGATTTTGGAGCCAGACTAGTTTTCTAGAATCATTGCAGAATAAGTGTACCTTGTCAAAAGGATATTTGAAGGAGATACTCACTACCCTTCTGCTAAAGAAGTAGCAAGTGTCTGAAACAATCCCTTTCCAAAGCAAAAACCTGTTATCATTCATATTATATTTATGTGTGGCAGAAATTATGTTATGCCTTCAACATTATACCTGAGCTTTGAAAAACTGATGTTGCTAGCATCTCCTGTTCTTTCTTTCTAGAAACAGGAATCTGTGGAAAGCAGTGGAGCTTTTCTGTTTTGAATAATTTGGAAAAATCCACTTTTAAATCAATAATGTTTTTCTCCCAGCCACTTCCTGAAAAGCAACAGTTTTTCACATACTGATTTTATATCACTGTAATTTTTTGCAGTTGCAGGGAATTACAGGACCTGGGCTACTCTGGCCATGTTTCATGGATGAATTTATGCAAAGGAGGGAAGTTGCTTAAATGTTAAGTACTCTGTGTCTCCTTCTTGGTTCCATATATAGTGTATATATCCCAGCTGCAGTTATAAAGGTAATTTTCATGTTTTATTAATGTCTCAGTAGCTATTTTTACATAAGAAAAATGTAAATGTATATAGTAGGCGGTGATAGACAACGGTATTTTTTTGGGGTGATGATAGCAGTCAGGGATATGAGCCTTGCGGCCTCATCACAATCCATCTTTGTTAATTTCTTGGTCAAAACCAGTGGCTTTACCAGAAGCTCATCGATATTTTAATCCATGCCCTGCTAGTCCTATCACAGCTGCTGGAGGGGCATGAAGAGACCTACAAGTTAAAGAGGATTTTAGTTGACTGCCTGTGAAAATAAACACAGTCACATCTCCCTAGGCTGAGGCTGAAAATGTCTGCCAGGGAAAAATGTCCATCTGGCAAAACTCTCCCTCTGATGCCACAGTCAATGAAAATTGCTGTGCTAGTTCATGCAAAGGCAATACTGCCATACATACCTCCGGGCAACCTTGCTCCATGCAGACCAGCAGAAGACAGATGTTGAGAGCAGTCCCTCCTGCTAGACCGCTCTGGGTTTTTTTGTGGTATTTCTTCTAGTCTTCAGCATTCTGGTGAGCAATAGAACCATGGAGAGTACGCGGGAAAGGGGAGCTCCTAGAAGAGAAAGGTTATGATGATCACCAAATATAAATCCAGAGGCAATTCAAGGAAGGAGGCACTGAAGAGGCATCTCCAAAGTAAGAGCACATCAGCAGGAAAGCGCTGCTGCCAAGGTGACATCTATGCTAGGAACATTCCCCTAACAGATATAAAAGCAAACAGTTCTGGCAAGGAGTCAGTGGCTTGATGTGGTTGGCACAGCTGCTGGTGCAAGGAAAGGAGAAGGGCTTGGCCAAGGCAGCTGATTGCCTTCTCCTCTCCCTGCAATTACACTACCTGGGTGCACTGAGAGCTGCTCCAAAGTGAAAAACAACTTCCTGCAGATGCACCCACAGTGACAAAGGTGGCTTATCCCTCTGTGTTCTGAACTTCTCTTTGCAGGAGAAAATGCTGCTAATGCAGCAGCCATCTTCGCTCTTATGACATCAGCCAACAGAGAAAAGAAGTTCCCAAACGATCAGGAAGGATTACAAATGCTGAGAAAATATTCCTTTGGCTTTGCCTGGTGATTTGTTGCCACTTATCAATGGCTTGGCTGTGATATTGTCTCTTTTGATTTGTCTCTTAGCTTTTGTTTTCAATTTGCCTTTTAAACTCACTGGTCAGTTAAACCCACACTGATGCCTAGGAGTGATCCTCAGTTATTTTTCTATGCTATCATACAGACAGATATGAAAATGTACTGATTGTGACTGTGCAGCAAATTCAAGCCAAACTTAAATCAAAGTAAAAGTTATGAGGTCACAGAGAAAACCCTGCCAATGTTTATTCCCTTATAGTCATCCAAGATAAATTTCATTTGATCCAAATTCAGGATACACCAAAGCTTTTCAGTTCCTCTCAGGCTTCTCACAGTCCTCTTCAATGGCATGGGACAATGAATATCAGCAAGTGTCACTCATTCACTGTTCATTTTCCTCTGCCAGCTTACTAGTGCAAACACTCATTGAGGGAGGTTTTGGTGTCCCCTTTGGGAGCAATTCATTGTCCTTCTGTCCCAACAGCAGCCAAATCCAAAACCTGAAGGACCTGGGCAGGTCCTGGGGTTCTTTAATAGTTGTGGAAAGAAAGTTGGTGTATGCAGACTTTTCAGGAACAAGTTGAACTAAACTAGGTGGAGTCTGTGTCAAAACTGGGTTTGTTTTTCTTCTGGTTTTCATTTTCTGTAGCATGCCTTAGAGTTTATTGGTCATGACTTCCCAAGAAGCTAAGTGTCCCTGCTTCCCTGGGAGAATCCAGTGAATACTCTTTCAGCTGCTTTGCAAACATTGACTAACTAATCCATGCAATACCCCTCCAGATAGGAAAACGAGGCAGAGAGATTATATGACTTGCCCAAAGCCACAGAAGGAATAAGTGTCAGGGGTATTATGAACAGGGCATATAGATCAAAGGAAATACAATGAGCACTCAGGAGTTCCTGTCTCCCACTTTGCTTTTTACAATAGAGAACAACACTACTTTTCTACTGTGTGGCCTTTACAGGATTTTTTTAGTAAAGGATCTTGTCAAAAGCTTGAAGGAAATCCAAGTAAATCATCTTAACTATACTGTGTTGGTGTGGATGACTTCTGTTTGTGAAAGGAATTTACGTGCTTGCTGGATTTCAGTGAGAAATGATGTAAGATCACAAAGGCACAATCTATTTCTCAAGTAAAGTTAATACAACAACTTTCCTCTATGGTTTAAGCTATGCAGCTGTGGGATTTGTTTTTATGTATGTTTTCAGTCTTTTTAACTAACTTAGCTGCAAAACTTTACTAAGTGAAAGATTTAAGTTGCGAACTTTCTTGTAATGAATGCTTGGCTTTCAATCACAGCACTTCAGGGAATGAGGAACCTACAAAATGTTGTGTACCACATACCACCCTTCTGCATTTTTTGACAGTTACTTGGTACTTCAGGGGCTTGTATTTCCCAAGAAAAAATAATTTTCATGGCAACTGTACTCCTTGTTAAACTGAAGTCAATAGCAAAGTTCCTATAGATTTAAATAACCCAGGTTTGTACTTCTCATTTCTATCTTGATCTCAAATTAATTTTACTGTGGGGATCATATCACAGATCCAAAGTGTAAGCTTGTGGAAACAAGCATACCGTAATTTCATATTACCTTTAGTACTGGCAACAAATATGTTGTGTTACTTTTTTTTCACGTTTTAAAAATTTCTTGGTTTATGAGAACTCCTTTAGAGGAACAGTAATACTGAATACTCTTCTGAGTATATCTGTATGTGAGCATAAACACATACATATCTATCTGTGGGCAGTAGAGTCAAAGCTATGCACAAACCTCTCAATTTCCTGATTTTAAAATTATGAGCTATACAATCAGTGCTTTATTCAGAATGGCTTTCTCCAACTGAGTTTCGAAAAAATTTTTTTAAAGAAAGATGGGACGATCAGAAGGACTGCTCAGCTGACTATGGAGAGAATTGCAGGAATATGTGAAACACACATCTCGTTTTAAATGGCTGAGTTGGATCACAGACTGCCTGGAGGCTCTCTCGGGGTCCAGGGGCTCATCACCAGCTCAGCCCCTGGGTGCTCCTGGGTGACTGCAGATGGCAGCCACCCCTGCACACAGTGGGATCACCAGTGATGGGAGGTGACATGTTTCCTGGTCACTATTCGGAGATGATCTCATCTTTTCAAAGGGTGTTTTCTAAATTTGACTTGCTGGGTTCTGCAGAGTAGTGACAATTGTTTGCTTTTTACTGATTCTTTTTATCATGGAAATGCCAATAGGATCCTCCTCTCTCCTTAGAGAGACTCCTCACAATACCTGAATATTGTGCTCAGTCTTGGGCTCCTCACTACAAGACATTGAGGTGCTGGAGTGTGTCCAGAGAGGGACAATGGAGCTGGTGGAGAGTTTAGAGCACCACTCTGATGGGGAGCAGCTGAGGGGACTGGGGTGTCTGGAGAAAAGGTGATTCAAAAAGGGAGACCTTATCTCAGGTTGCACCAAGGGAGGATTAGATTGGATATTAGGAAAAAATTTCTTCACCAAAAGGGTTACCAAACACTGGAACAGGTTTTCCAGGGAAGCAGTTGAGTCACCATCCCTGGAGGTAAAGAGATGAGTAGATGTGGCACTTAGGGTTTAGTGGTGGACTTGCATAATTTGTTGGACTTAATGATCTTAAAGGTCTTTTCCAACCAGAATTATTCTATTCCGTGATTCTACAATAGCAACAAGTTCATTCACTGGTTTTAAGAGTTTTATTTTGCCCTTCAGCCCTGTGTATTCTTTTGCACTCTTTGCACAAGTGCAATGATACTTAGCACACGTTTAAATTCTTTGATGATCTGGGGCCTAAACCCTCCATACTGCACTGATTATTACACTGATTAAGGTGGCAATTGAAATTTGCTGTTTGGAAAAAGGAGTTATTTTTGGCATTATTGTTAGGATGGACATTAATTTGAGCATACTTATTACCGTATGACTTGACAGAAATGTGTGTTTTGTTCCTCCAGCACAAAGTGAAAATAAACAGCAGCAAAAGGGAAACCCCTTGCTTGTGGGGATGCTGGTGCTTCCAGAATGTTTGGGTCATGGTATCTCAGAAAAATGCTGCTCCCAGCCAGTCATACAAAATAAGCTGGCAGTAGGTAAAAGAGTTGCTGTCCTTGCCATGCTGAATTCTGCAGGTAATTCTGTACCAGGTTGCCTTTGCCTGTATGGAAAGCATTCCTTCTAATGTCACTTGCTACATCATTTGAGCATAGTGTTTGTAACACACGTGGATTCATACATCTCTTAGCTATGATGTTAAATAAACACAGGCTCTACATGTTTGGGGGAGGGGGTTGTTGTTGTTGGTTTGGTTTTTTGGGAGTTTGTTTTGATTTTTTTTCCAGTTTCTTACTGCCTGGTTATACCCTGTGCATTCACAGGGTAAATGCCTAAACCCTGCAGTTGTATTTAGTTTTGGTTTGCTGAGCTTCATTTCAGATTTGAGAGGACTCTGAAAGGTAGGTGATGTTGTGCCACCCCAGGCACATTTTGGCAGGTGCTGGCACAATTTCCAGGACTCCTGGGGACTGCAGCTCCCCTGCAGGCATGGGCGGGCCTTTCCATTGTTTCTGCCTCACTGGGTTGAGAGCTTAGCAGGCTCACCTTGCTTCCTAATCATGCATTTCTTTGCTTTTCTGCTGTGCTTCCTAGCTGGAGAGCACTGTTTTTCACTATTTAACTGAGTATCCTGAGTGGCAGTCATTGCCTCCTTAGGTTCACCTCCTTAACTCCTGCTTAGAAATGACAGGAACTCAAAATATCTGAAAGGTGGGCAAACAGATCTGAACTGAGTGGATACAGAGTAAGACAGGTTGGTGTAAGAAGGAAAATTTTGCTCTTCTTGCGTGAATTTGATCAATTTACCATTTGATTTGTTATTCTGACACCAAAGCCTTTAAGGGAGAAAAGAGATCTCATCTGATTACGCCCAGCTGACTCCAGCAGTGATTTGTTTACTAAGCTGAAATACCTTTAAATTTGGGTAACACCTCCCTTGTGAATGAGATTAATACGCCCAGTGTGAATGTGTAAGTGTTGCTTCATCCCTCGCTGTCACAACTGCATTGATGACATCTTCCAGGAATCAACAAAATCATCTTGGACTTACCATGAAGATTCACATGGCAGGGAGCTAATGCAGGAAAGGGACGGCAGACCTGGTTGAATTCCAGGCTGGTGTGTGTCCACAGACACTTTGCTTTCATGGAAATGTATAAATAGTGGTTTGATGATTTTATATTTTAGGATGAAAAAAAAAAAAAAAAGAAGTAAGATCCAGCTACCTAGGAAGTGCTTCAGGGTAATGGCAAATGCAGGCTACAGCCCTGCAGGATGGAACAGCCCCATGCCTGGCTCGTGTCAATGACAGCACAAGGTTATCAGCACCATCAGCTCTATCACTGAGCACCATCAAGCCAATAAAAGCAGGGATTCTTCTCCTGGTCTAAGAAAACAGCTCAGTGTATCTCTGCCGGATGCCTGGTACACCTTTGATTGCCTGTTTGTCCCATTGTTGCTGATATTAAGATACAAATATTAGTTCTTAATTGAGGGTGATTGTGTGAAAAGATAATGAGAAAATGACTGTCTCATAGTTGTCTCACTGACCAGGGACTACAGCAGCAGAAATGCAGATTTGTGGCTTGCTTCAGAACAGAGGGGCAAGAGAAACCAGATTGAAAGTAAAATCTTGTAAACACAATAAAAAATGCAGTTAATATAAGCACTGGTTTTAGCTGAGCTGAGATCTTTGTTCCAAAGCGAAGTAGTTCACAAGAAATTAAATCAAAAGGGTTCTGAAACGATGGAGTTTCCTTAAGCTGCTCCTGCTCTTCTGGGCCAAAACCTCAGAAGGCATCAACACCCTCTGTAAGTGAATCATTCATCATGGAGCCTGCTTTTACTTTTATTTTTGGCATCCCAATAAATAAAATCAATTTAATGTTATTTACACAGACACATTGTAAATGAAATAGTCTGATTTATTTCGTCTGAAGATCTGGACCATTATTATTTACGTTAAAAGTTTTTTACGTTAAAAAACTCTGAGTAGAAAGAATCCTCACAATTATCGTAATTTCCCCAAATGAACCTAAATAATGAAGTGCGTGTTGTGAAAAGAAGTACAGAAGAAAGGACGAACGAGTAGCTTGATAATTAGTCTTGTCCCCTTCTCTCCAGCCAGAGTATCCTTAACATGCCTTTTTTAGAAGATGCAATATTAAAATCTTCCAAAGCAGCCTGCTCTAATTATCCAGTGGAATTTACTGTACAGAAACTGTAGTTTTATAGTGGAATCTACAGTGTGATCATAAACCAGCCTTGCCGTGTCCTAAATTTTACGACACAAAGATTGCTTGAAGGAATAACCCCTTTTGTCTGGCACATTAGAGCCCAGATTGCCATGACTGTGGCTCATGTTTTGTTCATGTGTATACATATGTATATATTTTCACTTTCCGCTTCTTTTCATTTCTCTTGGAGCGCTGAGGCTTGTGTATGCACTAGTTTAAAATTTCTGCAGTAGGGGAACCAAGGAGTTTGCTTTTTATTTTTTTCCCCCCCGTTTGTTCCCTGAACTCTTCTTGCAGTTTAACAAGTCAAATACAAAGCACAGGGGGAATAAACATCCACATGACGGTACCATGCGTGATATGGCATCATTGATTGGATATACTGCATTGGAACATCACACAAAAGAGCCTGTAACGAAAAAAAATCAGTTGCCTGAAGCTTTGAGCTTTCAAATTAGGCTAAAGAGGTTCCCCTGATAACCAGCAGTGTTGAAGCTTTCAGTTATTATTTGGCTGCCCTGGTATCAGGAACAGTTTTCAGTTAGAAGAACCCGGAGACCTAACGCACTGGTAAGGTAACCCACCTGCCCTCTCAATACTTTGGGATCAAAAAGCCTATCTAAAAATCTCCAGTTTACCAAGCATGACTGGGAGCAAATGCAACTCTCCCTTCTTCAACACTATCTCTGTCTGTGCAGCCTATTTTGCATCAAAAGATCCATTTGAAAGTAGAGATCCCTTAGAGCTAAATATTCTAAACTGACAGAAGAATTTCTAGTGGCACACCAGCCTAGAGCCATATTTTTATGAGGACATCACTTTCTATTTCTAAGCTTCAGTATGCACTCATGCTTCCTCATTGCCAGGAGCCATGCCACATCAAGTTGCCTCCTCCCAGCTTTTATGGTTTTTTTTTTTTTTTTTTTTTAATGGAGTCCGGTTTTCTGCCGAATTTATGACTATCTCCTTGACAAATTGTCAGACACCTATGTCACTGGGATGGGTGTCCTGGTGCAGCACAAGCCAGAAAGGACATCATAGGTGTCATTAAAAAATTTATATGGGACAACCATTTGTAAGTCTGATTAGTCTTGAAGGTTGGGAGAGATTATTTTAAAAACACCTCAAAACTCAGACATGATATGCAGTATTCAGTCCCTAAGTATAAGCTAGGAACTCGCAATAGACAGGAGCTCTAAGTTCACGGGGCTGACCCTGAATTGCTTGGCACCTCGCAGTGTTGCAGAGGAGGAGGGGAGCTGTGCTGGACCCTTGGCACCAGCAATGCTTTGCAGAGCTGCCCTTGGCTGACAGTCACCTCAGGGCAAGGCTCCGGACTCCTTGGATGTCTTATTGAGCCCTGAGCAGGCTGCTTGCACTTAAATAAACTGCCATGGCTTCAGTGCCTGGCTAGAGCCTGGCCAGTCACACTGCTGGGCTTTAAGAAACAATAATGGGCCTTCCTCAATTTCATGTCATGGGAAAACACCGCTTTTACAGTAATGAAGCTGATTTTTTTCCCCCAATGAAAAGGCATCAGGGTTTAGCTGCTCCCACGCAGTGTCAGGGAGTTTAACATTTGCTAAAATATTCTCAAGGACTAGCACAGGATTTCAGTCTTAAAAATTCCACTTCCATCAAAGAAGGTAGGAATTTTTATGTTAAAAGAAGAAAGATGTGCTGTTATAAGTCAGCAACTTAAAATGCCTTTATCTATACAGCCTGCAAGACATCTGCAGAACATTCAGCAATTAAATATGCCCCCAGCTGAACAATAATGTTGCTGCTTGGTCTGCATATAAATTAAGAATGAGTTAAGGGTGTGTGTTCAAGATGGGCTCTGTTGTTGTCAATATCCTCTGCCATAAGCTGCCCTTGAAATCACCCTGGAGTCTGCTAAGGGCACTTGTAAAGGTCCCAGCCACACATCTCTTTCCCTCTCACCCCAATAAAAGAGAGTGTAGATACTTGAAAGAGGGATAAGTAGTTATCATTCATCTTCTTAGATAGCTTAGATTTTCTCTCAGCCTCCCACAATATGCCTGTTTGGGAGGGACAGAGGGAGAAGAAGGAAAAAGGTGTCATTTATCCAGGGGTAAATTTATCCAGGTCCCTGATTCATGTGAGTACCAAGCAAGGCTGGGGGTGTCCGGTGAAGCTCCCCTCCCACCACAGTACCAGGGGTTTCCCAGAGGTGCCACCATACCTGGAGGTTGGTTTTTAGGCTGCTGAGCTCTCTGCAGCTTTCCTTGCTTGGCAGCTTTGACCGGAGAGCCAACAGTCTGTGTTTACTCCTTGTAGCAAATGTCCTGTCCAGCTGTGGTTTGGAGCTCCCAGGTGTGTGTATCTCTGTGTGTGTGTGTGTTGGAGGGGCTGGAAAAAAACAGCTGGAGAAGCCCTGCTTTTCTTCCACTGCATCATTTCTGAGGGTGATTAGAGGGAGTTGGCACACCTGTCTACCCATCAAGACTTTACTATGAATGTATCTTTTCTCTAGTGCCTTCTGTGTAAGGATCCCAAAGTATTTTCAAGATGTTCAGGTGCTTCTTGAAGCTGCTGTGTTGCTCTAGTGAGGCAGACACCCTGGGAAGGAGCTATGGGTGCCCGTAGCTCACAAGTGCAGCAGCAAGAGCTGCAGCTGCTCAAGGGACAGCAGCCCTTGCTCAGGTGGCTGCCTGTCTCCTCTGCCAGAAGTCACCCCTTGCAGGAGCAGAGGGAATGGGACAGACGCCTGTCCATGTGTCTGTGGCTCCTGTGGGCGCTGGAGCAATGGAAAGCACAGGGAGATGGATCAGGGAGGGCACTGGCGCACGATGTGACCCTGTGACCCTGCTCAGAGGAGGGACAGGAACACGCACATCTGCAGCAGCAGGGGTGGGTTTGCCAGAGCTCATAGTTCAGGACCCCAAGGCATTATTTTGCTATAACCTACACCATCCTTATGACTGTAGCGCCTTTCTGTTTACACTGAATTGCCTTGAAATTACAACAAAAGAGAAAATGTAAAAAAAAAATCATTTGGCTTTTGCCCATGGGGCCTTATTGTCCCACAGAGCAACAGAAGCCACATCTGTATCTGCAAAAGAGAAGCACTGTCTTGCTCATTGCTCCTGGTAGCAGCTTTGTGTGGATAGTCTGGAGAGCACAAGAAAACACATAGCTATGTGGCGCAGCACATGGGCCCAGGCACATGTGGGTCTACAGCAAAAAATCCAGTTGGAGGATTTTCTTCTGGGCAGAGTTTTCCATGTCACCTCTCAGCAGGAGAGAGCTGCTTATTCTGTACCTGGATTCCAATTTTAACAATACCTTTCTATGTAAGCACTACAGAATATCTGTTTTCTTTCAACAATCTTGTAACAGCAAACAGGTTATACCTCTCTTTCCTTGTCAGATCTTTTTTCTTCTCCTTCTTTTTCATTCATTTTTTGAGCTATTTGAAAAGAAACCCTGAATTTTGCCCGGTGCAAATATCACTTGACTTGTTGGAGGTGATATAATGGGGTAAAGAGACCTAAAGTGTGCAGGGAAACCAGCATGTCTCAAAAACAATATAATCTTCTGGGAGAAAGGTACAGAAATATCCAGAAGCAGTAAATATGGTAAGGTATGCATAGGGCAACTCCAGACCATTAGCTAGGGACCCATAATGGAACATTGCCATCTTTAAAGGCATTTTTGTTTCTACAATTTTTATGACAGTTTTATGGCAATTCTGTAACTACTGTACTTCACTGCCTCACAGTGATTCCTTTTTATCTCTTGAGACTTTTCTGAGATGTTAGGATGTAATATATGGAGAGAAGAGCAATTGTCACATAGCAAGCTACACATAAAAGAGTCATACAATCAATTGTTCTGATGTCATAAAAGTCACAGTCCACTGATCTGATGTCACTGTGATGGATTGGGAGTTTTAATGCTTCATTTATGGTGTTTAAAAGAAATGTGGGAAGGGGTGGTTATGTCAAAACACATGCCATTCTTAATGTGGCATTAACAGAGCTAAATGGGATGCAGTGATATTTATTTATTTGACCGCAGAAGTGTGAGCCAAGATCAGCGTTAACAGCATAAATGTGTCTACTTCTGGGTGCTTTCAGAAACCAGTGGGCAAGAGCCAGGAGCAATGAATGTTTACTCCAGCTGAGGATCTCCTCCGATGTTTTAATTAATAATAAGGGAAGTAAGGGCTCAAACTTGACTTTGCCCCAGGTCAGGGGCACATGGCTGTGGTACCCAAAGAGCAGCCTGGGAGGCTGTGGCCAGTGGTGTTGAGGTCTGCTGCTGCTTCCCACATGCTTTAGCAAAGGAAATACCCCCAGTTGCCCTTCCCTTGCTCACAGTAACCAGTGGATGGGGAGAGGAAGAGGACTGGGGGCTGGAACAAAGGTCTGTGAGTATTGCCATGGACAGAACTGAAGGGACACAGCAGTCACACAGAGGTGGCTCTGCTCCCTTCACTGTGGCCCCACAGCTAGGGAAAGTTGCCTGAAGGGGAATGTGGCATGGCCCTTACTTTTTAGGTGAGACAGTGCAAGATGCGTCATGTGGGGCCATAAGATCCAAGACATCCATAGATCACATACTCCTAGGATTTACGACTGGAAAACTGTCCTGTGTCAGTGTTTGCACTCCTGAGGCAATAGGTCGCTCAGCGGAGCATGGACTGGTACCATTTTTGTGGTCACTGTGTGGTGAGGAGAGGGAGAACATTACTTTTACAGTGGAGGAGCTTGAGGCTGGCATTTCTCATCCTGGCAGTCAGCCACAGCCCTCTACTAAAACACATCAGGTGGCTGTTTCGGCTCTAACTTTTATTGGGCTGGTCTGGAAAGTGCCACTGACAGGTTTCAGGGTCTGTGTGTGATGGGGTCATGGGCAGGTCATGAGCCCCAGAAACTGCCCTGGACTCACAGGACTTGGTTTAATTTTGAGTCCTGTTAAGAAGCTTTTATTTGCAACCAAGAGGACTGCAAAAATGAAAGTGACTCCTTATCAAAAACCACAGCTGTGAAATGACCATATACATGGTCAAATGAACATATACATACTATCTCAGTTTGTGATGGGCATGTGAGCTTTTACACCTGGCCAGGTGTATGTCTGGAAAGAAATAAGTCAATCTCGTGCAACATTCTTGCTCATCCTGGCTGCGGTTAAAAGATGATTTTGTGCCATTGCCAGACAGAGAAGTTATCACTCTTCTGCCAGTGCTGTTCTTAGCTCCTCCCTCCCTCCCCTCATCTCCCCTTTCTCCAGTCTCTCCTCTTTCACTCCTTTGCCCATAAAGTCCTTTCAGCCTAGGAGTGTCCTTCCCGGCTCAGAACAGCTGGAAACAGTGACTTCAGAAGGATTTCAAGCAGGGTCTCCAGGGCATATCAGCCCAGCAGTGCAGAGGACTTGTGGGCATGCAGGGAGGTAACACTGGGCCTCTCTCTGCAGAGGGACAGCACCCACTTAGTGCCCAGTGATGGCCAGAAAGGGAACACAAGAGCTCACTTGCAGAGAGGGATCCCCTGACTTCGCTTGGAAACCCATTGTGTGTGCTCTGGACAAAAGTGAAACACTTTATCTTTGAGTTCTTGTGCTTCTGAGGCTTGGGAGCAGGACTTTCACTGCCACCAGGAACCCCTAACAGAACCACTGCCCTGTGCTGGTCTGCATCTTCCCCCTTATCCAGATTATTTTCTCCTCCTCAAACACAAAGTTGGAAAAGAAGCCAAGGGATCCATTGCAGGGATCTCTACTAGTGTGTGGGTTTTTTCACCATCATTTTTGAAGTATCATACAGTCCCCTTCCTTCATGTTGAAAGCAGAGTAAGAGAACTCCAATTTCATGCCCTCAGGCCTGAATGAAAGAATAAAAACAACACAACATTTGCATCTGTTTAGCAAGCTCTGTTCTAGAAGTCTCCATGCAGGAAAAAAAATGGGGGGAAAAGCCCCATCATTTCAGGTGACATGGAGCTGTCAGAGAGTATACTGAGGAAAGGAAAGGCACAGAAGAAAATTATTGTCATAAATGACCTAAGAATTCATGGCCTTATGATTGCAAACACAAAGTCTAAAAAGGTTACATTCTCTTGCTTCTCTGCCTACCCCCGATATCAATGAACATCAGCTAAAGGTGGCTGAAGAACCAATTTCATGCATCTACTGTAGAAGGAAATGAACTGAGCCAAGGGCAAAAATAAAATTATACAAATGTTATTATAGACTAGCCTGCTTCTGTCCTAGTTTAATTCAAATTTCAGTGCTGCAGGCTTTGCTGCTGGCAGTAGCCTTCCTGAATAAATCAACATTTGCTTACATCTAAATTATTAGAGAAACATGTGACTTTGTTTATTGTATAAATTATACGCAAGGTTAAAGCATTAACTGTTCAGCGGGCTTTGTGCAGCCACACAATCACCCCCATCCCCCCCAAACCCTTCTCCCCCAACACTGTTTTGAGGACAAGGCATCCAGGCTGGGCTCGGTGGGGGCTGCCTGGCAGGGGTGCAGCTAAAGGCATCATTTTAGGGCCTTTCCTTTCATTGTGCTGCCCCGGGGGGAATCACTCACTGCCATGCAGAGCACGCAGAGGATGTAAAGCACCCTTGTGCTGACTGGGAAGCTCTTCAGACCTACTTTGCAGCAGTGTTTGTGGGTGTAGGAGGCAATGGGGAGAGAGATGTTCAGTACCTAGTTGTCTCGGGGCCTCTCGCTGCTCAGAGTGACCCCAAGAAATGTTAGAAAGTCTCTTTTCCCAGCCTGGCGCTTGAAGGAGGAGTCAGAGCTCTTCAGTTCTCAGTCTCAAGGTTGTTTGTTGTATCTTATCTATAAAATATTTTCTCCTGTCCAGCTGAGGTCCGTTCAGCAAGACAGTTTAGGCACTCTGCCTGCCCCCAGGGCGGTGTTATGTCTTTACACTAAACATTACGTATACAATGTTTACAATTATTTTCCAATACCTATCACCTATGCTAGACAGTGAGCTTCTACTCTAAACCAGTCTAAAAGTGCCAACACCACAGCAGAATATGGAGGCCAAGAAGAAGCAGGAGAAAGGCTGGACATGCCCAGATTCCTCCATCTTTCCCCCTGAACCCCCATTCTAGAAACCCCAAAAACTACTTTCTCACCCTGTGATAAATTCACTATCATTCTACTTAAACTGTCATGGCTTGCAGATTTTCATCTAAGGCTGGTAGCTTGCTCCATGGGTCATAATCAAAACCACAGACATTATGGGCTCTGTGCCAGGGTCTCTGAGCCCCCTGGCAGGGGTCTTGGCTGCTCAGGACAGACAGAGGGATGTCCTGGGTTCCGACACCTAGGCACGTGCGCAGGCAGAAGAAGGAATCTGCTGCTGCCAGCACTTGGGATGGGTGGTGGGGTCCCATCTGCCACAGCTGGGCTCCACAGCAGGTTCCTGGCTGGAGCCACAGCAAGACGGGGTCTGGGGTCACAGCAGCTCTGGGGCTCCAGCGAGCTTGTGTGCCACAATCCCCAGACTCCCTGTGGGTTTTCCAAGCTTCGTGTGATAGCTGCTGAAGTTCAGCTGGGAAGGTGCTCATTAAGAAAACCAGGCAGCTCTGCTTCCTTCACCACACATGTCCAGCCCTGAAGGAGCCAGGGGCTGCTGGGGCAGCCAGAGCCCCATCCCCTGGCTGCCAGCTCTGAGTCTGTGTGGTGACAACTGGTGTGGTCCCTCCCGGCTGGACTCCCTTTCCATAGCCGCTCTCCTTACCGCTCTCCACATAGCAGAAGCACTTTGCTTCCCTTGGGAAGAGTACTGTTGCACAGGAAAGCTCTCTGCAGCAGTCCCAAGCACTGCAGCAGTGTAACTTCCAACTGCAGTATCTGGGATTATTGCTGCCAAGTATGGAAGGATCCTCTTCTTAAAACAAAGCAAGGAAAAAACCCAAAGGAGCTCTTCTCCCCCAAGGCCAGTAATGTCTCACAGGCCAGTTGGTGTGGTGCTTTTTGTCACAAGTATGTTACCACACAGCAGCTGCATAAATCTTTTCCACAAAGGTATCAGATGCCACTAGCTCTAGGATACGGAGTCTAGGATATGGAATCCAAATATATGTCTCCTGGGTTCCTGCCCTGAAATACTATCAGGAGGTCTCTGTGGCCATACTGAACTGAATATTTTGTTTACATTTCATTTCGTTTCATTACACTTACAAATTAATATATACCTTCAATGCTGTTAAAGGGCCATTGAACAGAGCTGTAGTTTTATATTCAGCAACAGGATGTAATTTCCCTATCAATAAAATTGTTGTTTGTTTTTCTCTGCACTCGATTATTATGGAAATTTCACAGTTTTTCAGCTACAGTAGTGTCTAGTGAAATGAGCAGGCCATTTATGTGGAACTTTTTTCAAGTGTCCTTACTCTTTTCTATTTATGCTAATGTTATTTCATGCTAATAGCAGACCATATTTTGCTTTGATACTATTAAAACCTGGCTGGCTTGAGTAAAAGGAACATTTTTTATAGTGTTTTCTGGAAATGATCTAACACAGTAAAATCATCTCCATTACAAGTGTGGTTTTAGAGGAGACTGTTTCCCTACCCTTCAATCCAAAAAGTGAAAAATCCTTTAGACATAAATTAATTTCACTGGTTCCTTTTCCTATTTTTGTTCTTTGTAAATGATAACTTACTGTGTAATTCAGCTATGCTGCAAGGAGTTCTTCTTCCAAGAGGGATTCGGGAAGCATATATTGTTTATCTCAGCCTGTGAACATGAGTTTTACAAATCCCATTACCAAATAATGGGATTGGAATTCCTACTTCAATTTTTATGCATCCTTTTGCAAAAATGTGACCTCCTTCTCCATCCTGAATTGCTGAGATCTTCTTTCTCCATTACACAGGGCTCTGCACTTGGTTTCTTTCCCGGGTATTGCCAAAAAATAGGTGGGATCTTTGAGAAATTCACTTTCAGCCTGGAATGGAAGCTAAAGAGAACTCCAGGTCCTGTGCCTGAAATTTATGTCAGACCTGTGAGAGGAGAACTCACTGAATGAGAAGATTCAAGATCAAGATACATTACAGAAAATGTAATCAATATTTAGACATTTCTAATGACAGTTACTCTGTCTTCTATAGTGGTTGTATTCACGCGTGCCTTCAGAGCCTCCTACCCCAGTGGCACTGAGAAAGTGCTGAGGAAAACGAGTTCAGGTTCCCCACAGGCACCCCACCAGGGGAAGGTTCCCATGAATCCCATGGCAGTTTTGGGGGAGATGTCAAAATGCAAGCTAACTCTTCCTTGGCCTTGTGCTGCTGCCTCCGAGCTCGAGCTCCCAAACCAGGGATAAAAATCTGGCGCAGCAACGCCTTCCCTCGGTTGGAAAATTTGCCTCGTCTGACTGACAAGCCTGGGCACCGAGGTCAGCTGGGAGGCCTGGCTGAACAGAAGGCTGTAATGAAGACATTTTCTCTCTCCTGGCTGACCTCCTACAGCCGACAGATTTGAATAGCCTCTTCTCCAGCTGACAGAATGAAATGCAGGCTAGCAGAGATCAAAAGCGCTTACCATTTATCTACCTAGTTATTCATGAGGTCCCCCATCACCATGGTATCTGAAAGCCTCCAGTGAACTGGGGAGAGTTCCCTGGGGCTAAGAGCCTCCAGTGCTTCCTCACAGCAATCAAAATTGCTTCCTGAGGGTTGGTTTGTGTTTTCCCTTCTTTCTCCTGCTCATAATTTTTATCCATTACTGCAGATCATCATGGGGATTAAAAGGAAGATTGAATCAACTGGGCAAAGGCTTTGGCTGAATTTGCATACACTCTCATCCAGCTCCAGTGCTCTAGCTTCTGATCAAAAGATTTATTGTAACAGTAAAAAAAGTGGCTGAGGAGAGGAATTAAGAGTTCCCAGCCACAAAGTCCTATCTGAGAGGAAATTAACAGAGAAAAGACTACCATTTTAAGATGAAGACTAAATGTATTTTACACACTGAAAAGACAAGTAAATGCATGGCTGAAATATTTTCAGAAAAAGGTACAGAATTTTCTAGTGGGAGTTTTCTCCTTGCAATTTGCACAGTGCTTTGACAGTTCATCATGCAAAGCAAATAGCTCAATGCTGTTAAAGAGAAAAAATATGAAACAAAAAATAGCATTTATTCAAAAACATTTCTATAATTTTTGCACTAATCTCATAATTTCTCAAGATCTAATTAATGATTACTGAAATTTACCTCTGACCATTGCTAAAATTCCATGGCATAGATTTTTCCAAGCAAAGACTCCAGCTTTACACAAAAGAAATGTATATTTGGTATCTGATATCAAAAGCCAAACTACAAGCAGGTTTGGCTATTGACTTTCATCTGTAGCCTGTTTTTATTTCTATAGTCTTCCAATCTAAACTAAAGACTAACCCCAGGACTGCAAAGTGCTTGTCAGATTGGACAAACTGATAAACAGCCTACTCTGCCTTGACATTGGTGTTGCCCATTTTTTTAGGACTGAAAGCAAGTTTTAAAATTGATCTTTGCTCTGTTTCCTACTTGCCAGCCTCTTTTTACATCACTCTTGCACTTTCCCATTGCTGCTACGAGACCAAATCCTTCATTTTTTGAGAGGTGCTGGGTTGCTTCAGTGACAAATATCCTGGAGTTTCTATTAACAAATGATGAAAAAATTTAGGCATGGCATGCCAGTGTTTTCTTCTTCTGATTCATATTAAACAATCAGTGATTTAATAAGAGCTTGTTAATTAGTAATGTGGCAAACTTGATGATTAAAAAAGAAACCCAAAGCAACAGAGAGGAGAACCTCTACTGGATTATCTTATGAAAAATGCAATCAGGCCGTAAAAGCAAGCTAAAAATAAAACTAATGCCTTCCTCATTGACCTCAGGCAGTTGCAATTGGATAAAACACTCTTCAGTTTGTTCCCAGCAGTTTTGTGCAGTGTTGCTCTATGATAGGACTGGCAAGTGTATTCTGCTTGGAGGAAGATTCATCTTGGCTGAGTGTGTGGGAATTTTGAGTTCAAGAGAAGCCTTAGAAGAATCATATTTCAGGTGCCTACAAGTTTATAAACACAGGTTCATAGAGAAGTGGTTGCTGCCAGAGAAGTACCTACTTACCCCTTTATTTAAACATCTGAATGGCATGAGCTATGGTACAGGTCATTAATGTGACATGGCAAAAAAGCCTGGTTTAAAATAAAACTGTCCTTTATTGCCAGGCATCCCTTTATTTTGTACTCTGGCTCTGTTGGAAACTGCAGTAGCAGAGCTCTATTTTGGTGAACCTGCTTGGGTTTTTTTTACAGGATTTGCTTTGTCATTATAAATATATTAAACTATTTAAAGTTTACACCAGACTTTACCAGAACAACTGCTGTAAATACATGGTAGTATAAAACTGTACTACAGTATATACTATGTTATAGTAATCTACCATATTACCACACTGTAGTATAAAATTCTACTACATCTGTCAAGGAAATAAATCTAATGTCTGAGGAAATATCCTTTCCTGGTTTATATGATTGTCTTAAGTCACATCGCTATTAGTTTACAAAATTAAGTATTCCATAGTGGGGCTTCCACTTGCTATTGCTAATTAAACAAATTCAATGTGTAAAAGTTATTGGAATGTATTCTAAGCAATAAGCTCTCCTACCCACAAGGGATATATAAATTGGGCACAGGGCAGTGCAAAAGGTATTAAGCTCCAGTGTCCTGTGTGTATAAACAGTCTTGATTTTTTGTTAGGAGCATATAATGTGTTCTATCACATGAGAAACCTGGGCTGTGGTGTTAACCTCACCTAGCTGAGAGTTTAGGAGCATCGCAGAGGTGATGCTTTCAGCCTTGGAGGGATAATGTATCATACTTGAGCACCTTGTTCACAGCAGTGCTGCAGTCCTGAAATAGGCTATCATCACTCCTCGGAGCTGATGGCTTTCTGCTGCAAGGTAGCAGTGTCACCTAATACTGTGAGGCGAGGGGATGAGGGTGTGGAAAGACAGAATTTAATGAGGAACAATACTTTGCAGCAGTGCTTTAAATGCCTCAGGCTTGGTGTCCTAGCAAGCTCTGGATAAGTGAGAAAAGGCACAAATAACTTGGACTTCCACATTTAAAAAAAAGTTTATTTAGCTTACAATTATGCAGGGATCTTTCAGGGAGCTTTACTCTTTCAGGGAGTATCTGCAGTGATGGTTTCAATGCTATGCAATTACACACAGCCAGACCTAAAGCAGGTTTTTGCTTCAGCTGGCACACAAACCTAAACCCTGCCCAGGACAGATGAGAGCAAGTGACAGTGCCATGAGACATGTGCCATGAAGTTTTCAGCTCTCTGCTCCCCTCTGTCCAAGGGAATTCAACCTCCTCTCTCAGTCCTGGCTGGAGGGAGCCCAAAGGTTAAGGGTTTTTGGGTTGTCCCTCCCCACTTGTTGAGTCCTTCACACAAGGTCAGTTCCAGCTGTTGAAAGGACCAGCTCCTTTTCTGACAACTGCTAGAAAAGGAGTCCCATGACCCACTTGGAACAGGATTCTAAGCAGTGAACTCTAAACATATTTTAATTGTGTCTTAGAAGCGATTAAATACCTCAGCACCTGAAACAAGCAAAACTGAAGAGACACCCATTTTCCCACAGTTTCATGTCATGTTGCATCTGTGTTTTGGCCTCCGTTGTGTGATGCTCTATCTTTTGTCAAGCACTCTGTAGTGTCTTTTGACAGAACCTTTTGTAGTGACCAGACACTCAAAAGTTAGCCAATAGCAAATGGCATGACCCTGCACAAAGAAATTCTAGGTAATTTTTGTGCCTTTAAGATGTGAACTTTGAAGCAGCCCATAAGTTCATGTTAAGAAATTGGTTCAGTATTGACAGAGAAGTGTGGTACCTGATGTGTCCGTACTGCAAGCTCAGGCATGATGCTGCAGTAACACAAACATGGCTTTCAGGCAAGTGACTTCCAGTAGGGAACCATGTCTGGCCCACTGATGACTCTGTCATTTCAGTGGGAGATTCAGGTGATCAGTCTTAGCTAGCAAAATTGTTGAAATCTGAATCCCAAACATTACGAGGGCAAATGGTTGCATGGCTTTTAAGACTCTCTGCATCAAGGGCTTGGCATCCCTTTTCCAGAGGCATAAAACTAAAACCAACAGAAGCGAATGCCAAATCTAGGCATCTCTATTCTTCTTGTGGCAATGGAGTTTCTGAGATGTCCACAGGAAGGCCAGAATACATATGCAAGAATAGTCTTGTACCTGCTGCTGGTGCTGAAGAGTGTAGCTCTAGGGGTGTGTTCTTCATCTGCTCAATACCCTTAGATGAAGGTGTTCCTGTCCTAGTTGCTGGAAGTTATTACTCCTGCCAGGAGACATGATTCAGTGAGAGATCCTGAGCAAGGCAGCTGAGTGAGGTTATATAGATGAAGAAGGCAATTTTTCTAAATGCCTGGCTTGAAGCAGATAAGGAAGGGCTTGTGTGCCCCTTTCTTGGCAGAGCTGAGGTGACAATGCTTTCTGGTAGTGGCATGGCAACCCCAGTTAGGAACGATAGTCTTTGACAGGCACAGCTGCTTGTAGAATCCATGACCTAGTATCAAGACTTCAAGTGTCACTTGAAAATTAGCTAGACAATGGCAAACAATATTTACAGATGGGGAAAATCTGGCACTAGGGCATTACAGGGTTGGCACACGGTACTCTGGCAGCCACAGGATTACAGGACTCATGGCTTACATCCTCCTCCTCCAATTTGTCCCCACTTCTGCCTTCCAACGTCCCCCAGTGGCAGGGTCAGATGGAGGGGTGATCCAAGGGATGCCCTCTCCATGATGTCATCCAGTTTGGTCTGAACAGGAGCAGAGCTCCACACCCCTCATACTGAAGACATGATTCAGTGAGAGCTCCTGAGCAAGGCAGCTGAGTGAGGTTATATAGATGAGGAAGGCAATTTTTTCTAAATGCCTGGCTTGAAGCAGATAAGCTTGGCAGAGCTGAGGTGACAATGCTTTCTGGTAGTGGCATGGCAACCCCCAGTAGGAACGATAGTCTTTGACAGGCACAGCTGCTTGTAGAATCCATGACCTAGTATCAAGACTTCAAGTGTCACTTGAAAATTAGCTAGACAATGGCAAACAATATTTACAGATGGGGAAAATCTGGCACTAGAGGCATTAGAGGGGTTGGCACACGGTACTCTGGCAGCCACAGGATTACAGGACTCATGGCTTACATCTTCCTCCTCCAATTTCTCCCCACTTCTGCCTTCCAACGTCCCCCAGTGGCAGGGTCAGATGGAGGGGTGATCCAAGGGATGCCCTCTCCATGATGTCATCCAGTTTGGTCTGAACAGGAGCAGAGCTCCACACCCCTCATACTGAAGAAAGCACACACACAGCCTGCAGTTCTGGCTGCCTGCAAAAGCAAGTGCTGGCCTTCAGCCCTGGCAGCTGGAATGCAGAAGTGCAAAGCGAAAGGAACAAAAGCACTGCTTCCTTTCTCTCCTCTAAATCTATGCACTCAGTTAGTTAAGATGGCTCAGGATGCTGTCTTTTCTGTGGGTAGTCTGTCATCCTCAAGCTGCTGTAACCTTGATTAAATCCAAGTACTTTAATTAGAAGAGAGCTGCGTCTCCGCATGGTCGTCCCCCACTCTCAAACAGCGGTAGGGAAGTACAATTACACATAGTGACAGATGGAGAGCACTAACGTAGGTGTTAAACCCGAGCGCAGCTCTCAGCCCAACAGGGCTGGCTCAGCCCCATGGCTCTTCAGGGAGAATGAGCTGGGGACCTGGAAGTTGACAGAGTGCATGTGTCTTTCATGGCAGGACTTCAAAATTGAAGGCACAACACCTTTCATCTGCTTAGCAGTAACTTTTCCATTCCCTTTTGGCCATTATTCCCAGAGGTGAGTCCTGGTTTTGTCATACTTTGGGAAATCATGCAAAAGAGATTTTGGTTAAAGCCTGCTTTGGGTAGGTAAACTAAAAATGGCAGATGGCTTTATCACTGAATTTTTAATCCAATTGTATTAGTCTCTGATAAGTTGAAGAGTTGATCTTCAGCTCTCCTCTTTATCTTCATTCTGAGAGGATCTTTCACCCTTAGCTAGTCTGAGATCCATGAACTTGAAAAGGACAGAAAGAGGGAGGGAGGGAAAAAATAAGATCAGAGATATTTTTTTAATCTCTTGATCAGCATATTTCAAAGAGAGGCATGTGCAGGAGTTTCCACTGCATTGGCTGCAGTTAATGAGGCTGCAAGGGACTTTTTCTCAGCAGGTAACAAGTCCACTTTTGAGTGCTCAGAGTAACATCACATAATTTCCAGACTTAGCTACCTCTTCTGGAAGCTGGGCTTGGCAGCCCTCCAGGATGGCAGCTATGGCACATAGTCCAGTGACTTCCTTCTCATCGATTAAAGGGCTAATGAAGTAAATCTCCCCTAGCTGAGCAAGCTGGGTTTTTCTCTAGGATCTTTTGTGTCCCCACAAGGAGGATGGGGAGAAGGGTGAGAGCTTTCAGCCTCAGAATGGTACAAAGAGTCTTGCTGGTGTGAGTACAGCTGTGGAAAACAGAGGGTTTATTGTTTAGCATGCCCACGTTTCATGTGCAGCCAGGGAAGTGCTGATGAAGCAGCCACACCTGGGGGAAAGGGAGGAAAGAGCATTGCTTATCCAGTGGGGAAATTATAGAGACATGGGCAAACGTTGCTCCTGCTCCTCAAAAGTGCACCACTGCTCAAAAGGCAACATCTGAGGTCATCTGTTAATAGGATTTATGCTACTGAGCAAGCTGTCTGGAGAATACAATAGAAATTAGTTACAGAGCACCTTTGCTTCCTGATACTTTTGCAATCCAAACAACAAAGTCAAGATTGCTATCTATATTTCTTTGAAAACATAAACTTCCATCTCAAATTTGGCCAAGGGTAAGTAAATGCCATCCAACTGCACTTTTTTCCTCTCAGTCTGCTTAAAATCAGTACTAAGAATTCCTCCTTGACTTTAATCAGGGTAGAAGGAAGGGTAGAGGAAGAAGGAAGCAACTTTCTCGTTACTTCAGCCTAACGATTGGCTGCTGCACAGGGCTGTGATGTATAGGAGGTATAAAAAGCTGTGGTGATACAGTTTCTGGGATGCAACTCTATCTCATCTCAGGAATTGCCTAAATTGGCTGGAATGCTGCAGCTCCCACGTGGGAGCTGGAGTCAGGACATTCCTCTTGCTGTCCCTGCCCTTTTCACTCCCTACAGAAAAATGCTTCTACATAGACCATTGCTGCAGTTAAAGGTCTGCCAGGCACATCTCTGCTTCATATCTTTTGCCCATTTGCTAAAGTGCATAAACTCTGGATTTCTCCTTGACTGTGCCAGTGTGTGCTGGAGGGGAGGGGGAGGCACAGAGCACAGAGCCAGCCCTGCTGACTGAGCCCTGGGGATGTGTCTGCTCGGCCTCCAGCAGGCAGATGTGGGCTTGCTTCAACCAAAAGCTGCACACAGGGGTTACCTCGCTGTCTGTCTTGTCTGCCTCCAGCTATGTGGCTTCATCTGAAGAACATAAGGCTTGAAGCCTTGATCAACCCAAGATTTGATACCTCCAGCAGATAAATCTGCTCTTGGTGGTACAGCTGTGTAAGGAGACCTCCTCACTGACACTGTGTGATTGAGCAGAAATTCTGAGAGGGAATTTAGAGCAGATTTTTTCCACCTAGGTGAAAGGAATTGGCGTGTTAGCAGAAGGAACAACTTTTGGTCCTGCTGCAGATGTGTTATTTTGCCAAAGGACAGAAAAGATTCATGGACCACAGGCAGCCTGAAGGCTACGATCCATGAGAAGATGAAGGAGAAGCACAACTTGAAATAAAAATTGCAGGTCCTGTCTCTCCAAAAAAAGCTGTACTACAGACAAGACAAAAGAGGAGGCTGCAAACACAGAAATTCAATAGGTTCTGAACAACAGGGGAGAGAAAACTAGAGGACATTAAAGATGATATTCTTAAACATTTTCTTCAGGGCTCTGGAATTGCAACATTACTGTTGGCAAAATTGGCAGGCAACTGTAAGTGATAAACGAAAGTGGGGACAATTACAAAGTAATTAAATACCTTGGAAGAATAGGACCATTTAAAAAAAATACATGCTAAAAGTACAAGTTGAAGGAGGTGGTCTGTGAGAGTGCTCAGAAAAGGAGCTGAAAGTGAAGATCCTGTGGTACTCAGGAGGTCTTCAAAGAGGAGGAACAGTCTTTTGTGAAAGCCTTGTGAGGCCAATACTGGTGTGCTACCTGCAGACCTTGCACTCCCATGGTAAAGGGAAGGTGGGAAGAACAGAAAAGAGCAGTGAAGAGAGTCATAGCGATGGTTGTGCTGTGGTGTATGAGTGAGAGACAGAAAAAAATTACTGGCTACTGAATGGCTCTAAATGATTGATGGCTGGAAGTTGAAACCACAGTAATTCACACAGGAAGTAAAGTGCAGTTCTCAATACAGAGGGTGAGTAAATGTGAAGTAAAGGGGCTGGGGAATTGATGGGGTTTTGTTTCTCAGTATCTTTAAATCAGCATAAATCAGGGAATTAATTTCTTGAACATAAATTTTTTTTTTCTTAAGTTTGGTGTATCTTTGATCCTAGATGAGCCACCACAGCTTGTGAGCATAAGGGAATGTGCTGGTTTGTGCTTACTTGGAAAGGCAGTGTATTTAGGATTCAGGGTCTGTTTAGCTTCTGGTCGATTCACACAGACATTTTGATTTGGCAATGGGAAAAAGGATATAGGATAGTTAAAGGACAGAGGATAGAACATGACCAAAGCCCAAGTGTCACAAGAATAGCAGTAATTAAAATATGCTGATCTGAGTGTAAGGCAATGGCAGATTTTTCATTCCAAAGGTAGTGCTGCTGAAACTTCTAATGCTTGCACATTTCTCCTCAGTTCTACTAAATGTGGGGTACTGAAATTTTTCTGTTTGAGGGAAGGATCACTTTCAATTGCAGGGACATAATCTCTGCTTCACCAATTTCCTTATGCTCCTTTGAGATGGTGTGGTTTCTAGCACAGGTTTCCCGTGCCAATTCTGCCCAAGTCTGTTGTGATTTCTGATGCTGAAGAAATAACACTGCAGATGATCTTGAAGGTCACACGAAAGCAGGAGAACTGCAAACCAGCATGACTTTGCACCCAACTGAAAGCTGATTGGGAAGAAAATGGTTGCAAGTGGACAGCCCCTATCCTGCTAGCCTAAACCTTATGGGGACAAATGTCTTTCTTCATCTAAAGGGTTAGCATTTCTTACTGGAACTGTGCAAAGAAAAGAAATTAACCTCCCCCCCTTGTGGGATGTGATGCTCTTTTAGCCAATATTACCATCTTTGTTTATCCACTCCTACACCACAAACCCTGAACATGTGCTACATGTCCTTAGGCACCCATTGGTTAATTTACTTGTGCAGAGTCAGGCAACAAAATTATAATAATAAATTACGAAACATAGTACAACTGGAACAAAGATGCTCTATAAAAATTCTTCCTGCTTTTTTTCTTGGTATTTCCTCTCAGCCAGGGATATTATATAAAACTACAGGTCAAAGTATGGTCTGTCACATTAATAAATCTTATGAGAAAAACTAAATAATTCATTAAAACAAATTAACAAGTTAATAAGAACAGAAGTGAGTTAAAATACAATAAAATATTATTAATTCATCTCAGCCTGTATGTAGAGCCTGTTTAAAGTGAATCAATGTACAATTAATGGGAAGCTCAAAGTTTTTGTATGATTATGTATAGGGTAGATCATGCAATATCATCTAATCTGCAAGGTGTTTAATCTCTTCAGCACTTCTGAAATGAAACTAAATGTAATCTGGACTTCAGGGTCCTCAGCTACTGCAGTGATGGGAATTTTAGAAGTAAGAGAAACTGGTAGTCAGAAAATAGCATATATATTTGTGAGACTACACTCTATAGTCTCCCACTGCACTTTCCTCTCTTCATAATTTTTCAGTTGAAATAGAAATATTTGTATTGGAATGAAACCGTCAGAATTCTGGATAAAATAATGACAATTTTAATTGTCACACATTTGTTTTGAATGTGTTGTTAGAGCTATTATAACTGCAGCATTGATTCATGACATTTTCCTCTTTTTGTATTGGGATTTCTGTGGCTGCAAAAAAAAAAAAAAAAGAAGAACAAAGAAGACTGTTATGGAAAAAAAAGCTAAAGGCATTTTGGAGGCCAGGAAAATGAGCTACAGCATAACCCTTCAGAGCTTTTTGGATGAGGAAAAAATTTGAAGTCCTGCTGAGTAAAACCATTTATGAGCTATCCAGGGAATGATGATTTCACTGGGACTTTCTGGACTTGGCATTGAAGAGGCAGGTCTCACCGCTCTGAGATTTTTGCACAGCAACACTTTGACATCTTGAAGTAAATACTGTGAGGTTTGTGTGACTTCAGTTTATCATGTGTTTTACATCCTTGTCACATAGGTAAATGGATCCAAGAACTCACAGAAATTCCTGATTTAAATAAACATCAAATACCAGGTGGAAAGCAAAGTTTTGTCAGTGAGAAAATTGTCATATTTTTCTCTGAAAGAACTTACAGTCCATGCTCGAACTTCTCTTTTGAGATAAGTCTTGCTCTTCTCAGGGGCAAGGCTGGGCTGTTCTATCTCACCAGTGCTGTGCTTCCTGAGGACTTTGGTAAAAGTTAGTACTTGGATTTTCTTTCTACTTTGGTGGATGTTGAGGAGATACAAAGACTGTGGTGGCAGCGGGGGGAGTTGAGGTCGCTGAGTTTTCACTGCTGCAGAGGAGACCACAACAAGAAGAAAAGCTGAGGCTAAATCTTGATTCCAAAGAAAGAGGGACATTTCCCTCTTCTACTGTAATAAGCAATGACAGCTGCAAAGGCGTACCCTGTCTTGCAGTGCAGTAATTTGTTTGCCTTTCCCCCACCCACAAGCACGGCCCTTTCTGGCTGCCCAATGTTAAATACTGGTGGCCCAGCCTGGGGACAGCATGGCAGACAGCTCTGGACATAACCTCTAAGAGAAACATGTAGGTCAGCTTGGGGAGTTGTGAGAAACAGGCAGCTCCTGGAAGCAGGCAGGCAGGGATAGGAAGAGTACAGAGAGGGGCATGCAACCATTGGTCCATGTCACCAACACCTTCTACACAGGAAAGCTAATATCTCCAGCAGAGCTGACCGTGAGGAAAACCAGGAGCAAGTATTCTTTCTAAAGTAATCTCCCAGCTTCCCTCCCTTGTGTCCACCCTGGTTTTATGAGGTACATCGTAAATCAGAGCCGGTAGCTTTGCCACAACAAAGCCCCTGATGCTGCTCTGGGTGAAGCCCATCTCTGCAGGGGCTGAAGTCAGAGTGGTATCATGTGTCTCCAGTGCCTTGTCCACTTGCCACTCAGGAAGGAATTAAGCTGCCTTCTGGATAGGTGCCCACAAAGGATGCTCTGGACATGCCCTGGTTCTCTGGCTTTACTATACAGAGGCTCACATGCCTGACTTTTGGATAGCTGAGGAAGTTACTGCCACTTGTTCCCAGCAGCCTGGAGGTTTTTAACATTGCTTCCCATAAAAGCTTTTCACCAGGGACTTGCTCCTCAGCATGCACGTTGAGATGCACTAAATGCAGTAAATGCAATGGTACATGACTTCCTGTCTAATACTAAGATATCATGGGACCAGTCTGAAACTCTCTTTTTGTCACCTCAACAGCAAAACAACAGATTCAGCACGGGTCAGAAGACAGGAATACCCCATGAAAAGGAAGTCCTGGTCCTATGTAAAGCTGTTTTATATTTTCCCTACTTAACTAAGCCCTATGGAAACCTCCAGCGTGCTCCAGACCCATGGAAGGGTCTCCCCTCTGTCTGCAGAGGGGCAGAGTTCAGCAGCTTGGGGCAGTAAGGGCAGAAGGAGCCTTCAGAGGTGCGGAGTCACCGCTGTGGTGCTGCTGCCAGCTTCATGGCAATTTTGGTTTTTTCTCCTACATTTTTTTGAAACCTTTATCTGGGCTAACCTTCAGTCTGCTGGTGCAGATGTTCATCAGCCTGCATTCCTTTGAAAATAATGGGCTATTTGTAGGGCAGTGATTGTCTCCATTAAAAAAAAGAAAAAGAAAAGGACAAAACCCCTTATCCTTGAAAATGAAAAAGCATGCCTCTCCTCCTCTGTCATCTCTTCTAACACATTGCACTGAGGGTTAAAGGCGTGTCTCCATCTCCTCCCCAAATGTCTTTATTAATAGCTTTCAAATATTGGCCTCCTTAGGCCATGGACAGATGCAGCTCTGGACATGCTAGAGGCTGCATAGCACTCAAGGAGATAAGACAGTTTAGTTTAACACAGCACGAATGATTCCAGCCTCAAGTCCCAATCAAAGAGATTTACAGCTGTTTTAAAAAGACAGTAACGTTGACTTGACTGGTGAAAGAATGCATGAAACCACTCTCAATAAAAGGTCTGCTTTTAGCAAGTAAATAAATATTAGAAGCAGAACACATACAACTTGATTGTTATTTCATTAAAAATTAGCACGGCGGCCTAATTGTAACACACCCCCAATATTTGTGCTTTTGGAATTAACAGTCAATACCCCACAAGACAGACACATCCTTTAGTTAAAACAATTATCAAACAGACATTGAAACAGATCTCCTTTGTCACCATTTAGGAGCAATTTAATGCACTCTGTTCCTAATATTTTATGATGCAGAAATTCTATTCTCTAATTTCCTTTTCAAGCCTCTATCCCAAAGGGGTTTTAATTTGATATTTTCTACTTTAATGCAAGAGACCTTGCTCAGCACCACCCCGGATCAAGCCCTGGGAGAGGCATTAAGAGATGGGAGCAAGCCAGCCATCCCCCTCTGCAGAGGGACCCCACACGGCGTGAGGGGTGCCTCTGCGTCGATGCTAATGAAGTGACCATCTGCAATCTGCATCACGTAATTACAGGCTGCCTGCCCTGGCTGCCCTGCGTGCGCTGGCACAGGCGGGTGGGAGGCGCAGCGCGGGCTGCAGGCGGCTGGTGCCCGGGCGCGGGGGCTCGCAGGAGCGGATCATGTCCCTCCCTTCACCACGAGGCACACAACCTGCTGAGCAGACAGGTGCTGGCTCTGCTGATGTCCATGGGCGATGAAGCCTGGTTGTCCTAGTGGCTGACATCTATATCTAGATCTATCTGGATTTTTAAACTGATACAACATGAAGAATGTCACTCTCTGTTACTGTATGTGTGTATCTCGTGGATATCCTTTAAGCACAATGCCTTGACCATGTCTGCCCTGCTTTCTTCAGCTGATGGGTTTTGCCATTGTAATGGGCTATTGTTTTCCACAGTTTTTTTAAATTTATCCTTCAGTTCAAATGCTTCTGGACATGATTACAGTTAGACTCTTTCCCCAGTACTTTAACAACTCTATTGTTTCTACTTATGCTTAAAAACTTAAGACTTCATCATAATAAAGCACAGTTATTGAAACCAAAATAAATTCTGCCTTAACATATTCAAAAACTTTAGAAGAAGCCTACAGAGCTAATCATGCCTAAAACCCATTGATGTCACAGGGAACCTATTACATTACATGTACTACAGCACTGCAGTAAGTTTAGGGCTTCCTTTTTTCTTCCTTTTTCTGCCTTGTATCCAGCTGCCTCTCTGCTGGTATTGAAATATTTTGTTGGCTTTGCTTGGTCCAAAGTTTAAGTAAAGCAAGCACAAGCTTTTATAAAATATGTTTCCAAGATTTTCTGTGGAAAACAGGATGACATAAATTTTTACATCAGTGTAGTTTCTTCAGTACATTTGAGATTTTGCTACAACAGAACTAGAGCCAGCTAGAGAAAAAGACAATTAGAAATAAAAGACTTTTTTTTTTTCTGTGAACAGAAAAAAAATCCACTTAATCGAGTTTTCACTGTCTTGCTCGCAAGAGGAAACAATTAAACTGTATGGTCAAAGGACTTTCAAGAAAACATTGTGGGTGTCACCCAAGGCAAGATTGGCAAGATAACTCTTACACAGTCTTTGGTCCATTTTAGGTAGGAAGCATCCTGTACCAAAGGCTTTTCTGTTCCAGAGCAGAGCTGAAGTCACAACAGGAAGACAAGAGGGCGTTTCAGGTTTCAGCCCAGTCCTGGTCAGCAGCACTCCTGTCCTGGAGATCCAGCTGTGGTCACGGGTGGGTGCACTGTGGCTGCTCCCCATCTGCCTGTCCCCTCCTGGAAAAGCCAAGGCAAGCATTTTCTAGCAGAGCTGGTGGTGACAGCCTTGGAGCAGCAGGGATTTGCACAGAGGTAATGAAGTCTGGGTGTGTGACCACCACCTGCCAGCAGAGGTTTGCAGAGGATGGGGTTAATGGGACAGCCCTCCTCTCTGTCAGCCCCTGGCAGGCACAGAAGTGGTGACAACCACCCAGCTGTGCAGCTTCCCTTGCTGCCACCCTCAGGTCATGGAGCAGCTGAATCCAGGCCCAAGAATACTGCACTTTTCTAGCAACATGCCTGCACACACAAGGAGGGATAACTCCAGGCAAGTGCCCTGAGAGATGGTATCAGGCCCTTGTCTCAAAGCAGCTTTGTGCTGTACATCCTCACATACAATCTGGGACATTGGGCTTGTCTTTTGTACCTCTCCCTTATTCTTTGGAAGTCTTCCCTTGCCCACATACAGTATCTGGCTGACAGATACAGGGAATCACAGGAACAGAAATCACTGTGATATGTAGGAGTAGTGGCTAATCTGTTGGGATTGTACAGACATTGTCACATGCCTTTAAAACTCAGTTTCATCTTCTCCCTCCAGATGGTTTTCAGCATTCTTGATGCCCTTGTAGATAAATGAAGCTGGCAGAGAGACCACCTTTATAAACAATGAATTTTTCATCTCTCTAGTAACCCATGTTGACCCTGTGCAGGCTTGTCCACATTTTGTAGATGCTCAGGTAAGGACTAAAGCAGCAGTGAAGACCTTGTAGCAGTCCTTTGCAGTGGAAAAAGCCAGCTAAAAATTGAAGGTAACTTAGGGCCTGGGGCACAGTCCTTCTGCTGCTAGGATTGCAGCTGTCTTCCTAGGACTCCCTCCCTCAGGAACTGCTTTTAGGGCTCTCGAGCTGGTGCCAGAGCTGCCTTGCACCTGTGTCACAGCCCAGCCATTATTGAAAACAAAGAGAAAAAGGTCATCTTTCCTTCGAAGGAGATTTTAAAGTAAAATGAGTGGTTTTAGCTGGCAGGAGGCAGATCTTACAGACTCATTCCCCTTGCAGGTGTGGAGCTGCCTCTCACCTTCCTCTCTCCCATCATCAAGCAGATGGAAGCAAAGGGGTTGCAATCCAGATAGGTGTGAGGAAAAGGCATTGGGGAGGGTCCAGGACAGAGGTAACATCTTTAAATTGGCCTTTGGACAGAAACTCAGCTGTACTTTGTTTTCTCCAGCCCCACCCAATGATCGAATGCACCTGGAACATCCCTTCTTCACAGCTGTGAGGACACAGAGAGCACAGCTGTCTGTTCCAAACACTGCCAAGGCCACAGAAGGAACTTGCCATAAGAAAAGTCACCACAGTGGGTGCTTGAGTTAAGTACAGAGAGGAGGAGTTTGTGACAAGAAGGTGCTAATTCCAAGGCTGGCTGAGGTAAGATCTGGTTAGCAAATCCTGGTTGATGCATCCAGACAGAAGATCCTGCTGTGGCTGGGAAAGGAAGGAACTGCTCATACACATATCACTGGTTGAACAAAGATCACCCCGGGTTTGACTGCCAATGACCACTGAAGCACCCCCAGACTCATTTCTGGTGCCTACTGCCAGAGAACTGCACATGAGACCTTATCACTCTTAACTACAACCTGAAATGCAGGCATAGCCAGGTGGGACGTGGTCTCCTCTCCCAAGTAAGAAGTAATTTGATTTTTGGTTTTAAAGAGGTATGTACCATTATCATTAGCAAAGAAACTGTGCTTGAAGAACAATATCTGCCACAAAAATTTGCAAGTCCTAATTCAATCCTTTTGTATTAGTGGAAATATTTCCTGTGACTTCAGTGTGCCTTGGATTATTCTTTTCTTATAATACTTGCCTGATCAAGAGAATCATGCTTCAGGCATCCCTGCAACAACTAATCCTTATATGGCCTTCTAGCAAATGGATTTATCACACTAGAGCTGGGCTTGACAACTGAAATGTTGTGGGGAGGGGTAGCTGGTAATGTAGGGTACAAATCAGCAGAAAGAAACCTAGCAGCAGGTTTACCTCTCTAAAACAGCCTATGGTAGGTGGAAGCAAAATGCAAAGAAATGGATCCTACAGATGGACAGTCTGGCAGCTGGTGGCTGCCCTTGCACACATCTCTTTTTTTTTTTTTTGCAGAATGAAGTCTCCTATAACCTAGAATTTACTGGCACCTCACTATGGAAGTGTTTGCTGTGTTAGACAGCTCTTAACACCTGCAGTGTCAAAATAAAGCCATTGTAGATGGGGAATATGCATTCTGCAGTGAAAAAACCCACTTATACATAGGTCACTCACCAGTTATTTTGGGCACTTAAAGATGAAAAACCCCACAGAGTTAGAGGAAGTTCTTTACTTTATAATGAACTGCCAAAGTTGTCAGAAGCTCAGTGGCAAAACCCAATAAAGAGAAAAAGGTCAGCAGATTGAAAAAGGTTAGTAGCTTTTCTACAGGGCTTTATCTTTTGTTCCAGCATAAGTCATAAATACACAAACAAATGATCAGAAATAATTCTGATTGAGGATTTTAGGGATATTACTCATCTCCTTCCTATTAAGACATCCCATAATTGGCTGTACCAGTTAGTCAAGGTGGGTGGCTCAGGTTTCTTCTACTGACATTCCTCTACCAACAAAGAGAAAATGAGTTGTCTGCTTTGTAGAGTATATTTGTCTAGAAATAGCAAGCTTGGACCATAAGGTCCAAAACGTAAATCCAATCCTAAAAATACCCCACCTGCTCTTTGAACCAAAGGTTGTGGAATGCCAATGTAAAAGAGCAAGAACATTTATACATCTTCAGGTGGGGCACCAAGACAGCACCATCCCACATCTGCTTAGTCAGCAAAGGATCATTCCAGCCTGGATGAGCCAGCTTTGTAGGGTAACTTTTACTGTTTTCACTTAATCTTTAGTTTGTTCAATGAGAAGGACATTAAAGATGCCAATTGAGCCAGATGTGGTTTTTGAGCATGCAAACATCTGCCTTCATCAGGTGGCTGGTCACTGCCAGTCAAAACTGCATCAATGCAGTGAACTCCAGGTGAATGTTTTCCTTTCCTTGACACACAAGGTCCCTTCATGATGTCAGATGCTGTCAAGGAACATAAAAAACATTCTTCAGAAATATCTTCAGCGACCTGAGCTGTGTGCATACACTCTTCTATCCAGTGGGAAATACACAACAAACAAAAGTTTGCAGCTGTATCCCCAGACTTTGATTTAACTGCAGGAGTGAGCACCTTGTCTTCAGGTGTCTGATCTGCTGTTGCTATTGATTTGCCTCTTATTGCTTCCTACAATTTTATAAACACCCAGTTCTCATTCATCCTCTCTGCTACTAAAATTTTATAAAAGGATAGAGAGACAGCCTTGGTGTTACATGAGCTGTAGTCACCACACACTGAACAGGAATTTGTTAGCCAGGTCAACCCAGAGAGTGCCCACATGGAACACAAAGAGACAGTCAGTGTCAGCTCTGATAACTGAGATTCCAACTGAGGCTAATCTACTGTGGCTAATAAATATCCACCTTTGTAACAGCATCTTCCTGTCCTTGGAACGTATGAGCTCCACAGAAACAGATGAGAAACTGGCCTCGACTGCTTTCCACACACAGCTTTGGACAAAAATGATGAGGGTTTGTTCTGATGATATTTGTTAGGCAAAATTAGAAAGAAAAATTCAGAGATGTCATTTATCAAGCACAGGGGAGAAACTAGAAGGAGCAGTAACAATAATCTTTCTTTTCTGCATCAGCATTTGCATTTTTTCTCTCCAGCAGATTTTGACAGAAAACATGTTAATGTGATCTGGGAATGGTCAATTTTTTTTTGCCAAACTGTGGCTAAAGGTGAACCCAGCACTTTTCACGACAATTTTTTTTCCTGTCTGGCTAACAGTGATTCTGATCAACCCATTCTGTGGTCAGGAAATAATTAAATCCAGGATGTGTTCTCAGGGATATACAAATTCTTATTTTCCTTCTAGATATTAAGAAGGGATTAACTAGGACTGTTTCAAAAGATATTATTTCTATGTTTACAGAGAAATGAATGTGATGGGTTTTAACCTTTCAGGGTGTTTTTTTCCTTTTTGTTTATTATCTGCACTCAAAAACAATTATGAGACTGTCCAAGGTGGGGGGGGAACCTGAAATAACCACATGAACACCAAATGATGGTGGTAAAAGGAGCAAGAGATTAATAGGAGGGGTTCACCCCTGGTTTATGCCTTTATAGTTTCCTCTAATGAGGTACAATATTGGGTAACTGGTGTCATGTGTCATGTCATACTACATCATATCCATATCAGGGTCCATCATGTCACACAGAGTAATAGGAGATGACAGATTCAATGGGACACCATCAGCCTAGAATTTTTTAAAATTTTTTTCTGTATAAAGATTTAAAATATACAAAACATGCTAGTGATAAGTTAAAAAAGATGAAGAGGAGAGAAAGAGGAGGGAGCTGAGAATAGTCTTTACAAGACAGAAAGCAGGTCAGGGCAAAACGTCAAGTCTCAGTCACATCACTCAGAAACTCAGGCAAGCTGAATCCATGTCACCTCAACCTGTAGGAGCAGCTTAGCAATAACATCTGAGCCGCTCAGAATTTGAGCTCTAACTTTTGGGACTCTACCCACTCTAAATTAGGGAAGGTTCCAGTTAATTCCATTATTTTTTTGGTTTGGTCTACACCCAAGGAATTTGGATTAAGGAGTACATACAGGTTCCTAATTTCCTGCAAGTTCTTATCTCAGAGTCTGTCTCTGAACACAAGGTTTGTGCTTCCCTGTGCCAGGCCAAAGCTTGCCTTGGGACAATCTGTGGGGGAGGAAGGAACCAGAGCCATCCTTTACACCTACCCAAGGGCCTGGGCAGGCAAAGGCTGGACCACTGCAGCTGTGCCATGTTCACACCTGACACTTACTATGGATTCTGCAGATCCTGCATTAGCTGGTTTGGAGCCCCTGCTGCACCAGCAATGTGCACACAAGCATTGGCCACTGCTGAATAAGCTGTGGCCACACCACACTGCCATACTTCAGCATACTTCAACAGGGAAATCTGGTCAGGCACCCACTCTGCATTGTCCTGCTGCTCCATGATGGTCTGCAGGGAGACAACACAAGCTTGGGACTGAGCTATTTGTCTCCCAGCATTCCCCCAGTTTCATCCCACTGCACCTCCACCTGTGAGACAGACAATGTCATTTTCCAGGTGGCAGCATGGCAGAGACACTGATGGGTGTTGTGGACCTCATGGTGATGAACACAGGCATGGCTTAGCTTAACTTCCCCCAGGCTGCAATTTCATGGCTCAGGACACCTCTGGCAATGCCTGAAACCAAGCATATGTTCCTTTGGCTTTTTTTTTTCTTTGCTGGGTAGCCCCATCTTCAGAGCCAAGCCAAGATACTGCTCTCTTGGGGCGTGGTGCTCTTGCTGACCTTCAGGGCCACAGTGTTGAGCAACTGCCACAAACTTCACTCCAAATGCCAGACACACATGACCATCCTTTCCTGGAGACTTGATAAATCATCCCCAAAGTAGCTGTTACTTCAGCCTTTCAGAGAGAATTGGTTTGCTGTCTGGGTGAAAACCTGTCACAGACTGTTTGGATAGAAGAAAGGAGTACCAGTGGTACCTGAGTGACTGAAGGACAGATTAAGGACTCTAATAACAACTCTGACGGGTAGCAAGAAGTAGCTGAAATCATTGTAATGGTTTAATTTGCTCTGCAGAGCTTTGGTAAGCCTAGCAGTGAGACTTTCTGTGTGTCTGAGAAGGGAGGCTGTAGGAGGTGCTGAGCAAATAGAAATGAGGCTTCCACAAAAAGCTACTCTATGCTCAGAGCATACAGGTGGGGATGTGTTGTGCTGCTGTAATACACCTGAGGATGACTGAAAATTATGCACATTCATTTGGGTTTGGCTCTAATCCTAAATCTATGTGCTCTTTATGTGTGAGTTTAGCAGTGCTCTTATTGCAGTTCATGTAGGGATTTTTGTTTGCTTTGTCACAGATTTTATTGCACTAAAAGCTGGTGTTTTAATGAACTGATTATAAGGTGGAATTGTAATTGTAAAGATATTTTAAAAGGTGTTTTAACTATAAACAAAACTGGATGTGTGTTGTGTTGGAAACTCTATAATCTTTATACTAAAGATTTCTTAGTGATTGCTTTTAAGCTACACAATATAGAAAAGCAAACAGTTTCAAGGTTAAAATGATGTCTGTGCGTGATGCACTCTGTTTCTTAGGGCTTGGGGATAATGGGAGAAGGACACGTCTCTCCTATTAGAGTAAAATCCCTTTCAACCATTCTCAAAATTGTGCATTTTATCTTTTTTATTTGTTTTTTGTTACAGTGTGCAGCTGCCAAAAACCTATTCCAGGTCACTGTGGCAAGAAAGGTTCATCCTAATCTCCTGAGGCATCCCATACAGGTGATGGAGTGCAAGGAGTTTGTGACAAAGAACTTGACTGAACATGAAGAAGCAGCACAGGTTCTGTCTTAACAGAAATTATAGCACGGACAAGAGGGACATTGTCTTTTCCTTCTCATTTTTCCCTACCAGCAACTGCGGCGCGGTAGGGTGGGGCTAAGGCTGATTTAACACCTGTCTCCACCCCTGCCGGATGAAAGGGGACTCAAGAGATGACATGTCCCAGGAATTTGCCTGTGCATTCCAGGGGCGGCTCGCACAGCGGTGGGAGAGGCGCCGCAGCCCAGGGCAGGGTGCCTGGGGAAGGAAACGCTGCTGATCTCAGAGCCCCAGGTGCTGCAGAGAGCCTGGCGTTGTTTGAGCATCTCTGCCTCAAACGCTTCATTGGCAGCTCCTTTGCACCAACACCGCGTGTGCAGTACGCTGAGGTACAGGATGGGTGGCTGTGAACTTATTTAAAGTCCTTTAAAATAGCTTTGGAAGAAAAAGCAGGAATATTTCTTGGGAATGGTCAGGCTTCATGTCACATTACATCAAAGCTGAGAGAACTAGTGAAGCTGGGAGACACAGAAATTATCTTTGTGCTTTTATTTTTCTGTACCTATTGATAGAAGAAAATTCTTTCTTTTCAAGCTCCTAATTAATCTGTGTGAAGCCACTGTTTTTGCTAGAAGTGAAGTTGGCAAAAAATGTTTGCAAAACAGAACAAGAGCTACACAGACCCAAATTTATCATCAAATGATGTGTAACTGTATATGGTTGCTGACACTGCAAACTCAGCTATGGTATCATAGTTTAGAGAAGGAATTGATGGAGAATATGTACTCTCTGCATTTTGAACTGCACATATTGAAAGCAGAGCAGTTAGAAAGAGGCTAAATCAACATGGCAGCATGCTGGCTGTTCCCTGGAATAAGGTGTTCCTGTCCCCTGCAGCTATAATGCATCACTATAATGCTATGAGATCAATAGCTCAGGCCTGTAACTGTAGATCTAGTTAAGGCAGTATTTGTATTAAACACTTTACTGTTATTAAAGTTTACTATTGCTGCTCTAAACTCCAAGGGAAACTTTGGCAAGTCTGCTATTTATGTCAGCTGAACTCTCCATGACCTGCAGCCTAGTTAACTCCTTTTCATATTTCCCGTGTCACTGACAAAAAGCTTTCTTGTTCCATGCCATGAATAACCATTTTTGGTATGTATTTTCCCACTTAATATATGTACTTGTTATTTTAAGGAAAATCAAAAAGATTCCTCTTCTATTTGTTGTCATGTATTATAGCGGTTTTCTTCCCTTCTGCTTATGAAATAGGAGATGGAAATCAGGGAGCAGTTCAGGATTTTTGTAGTGAATAAGTGGGGTATATATTTTGCTAAATAATCATTTTGTCAAGTTATCTTGGCTGTTTCTCAGCTGGTGGGACACTTGTATTGAAGCAAAGACATGAGATTCCGAAAACTGCTTTGCTCATTAGCAGTGAACTTTGTATTTAATAAACTGAGTGAGCTGAGTCTGTTTGCTCTATGTTCCTTCTATTTACACATGATTTTTAATATCAACAAAATAGATATTAAGACACAGTCCCCTGTAAATCTTGCATTTATTTGGGTTTCAGGTAATGTCTCTGTCCATGATTTCAGATGTTCATGGGGAATTTCTGGGTTCTGTTGAGCCATTAAGGTCAACAAAATCTTGGGACTACTGTTTTCAGGAATTGGTTACACAAAGGCTTTAGCAGCTCCTAACATCTCATGAGGGTGTCCCTTGCACAATAAAGGGTACAATGAAGTGCTTAATGAAGCATTGCATACAGAGGTGGGAAGCCAGAGCTGGCTGTAGAAAGGAACCCCTTCACACCTGTTCTGTGGAGGACAGCTCATAATTCCAAAGGAACCATCATCACCACATTCACTCTGGAAGCCCGGACCTCTGACAGCTCATAATTCCGAAGGAACCATCATCACCACATCCACTCTGGAAGCCCAGACCTCTGACATAAGAGATTTCCTGATCCTCAGGTGCCTCAACAGAGCAGCTGTAATACTCAGAGTTTCATCTAGAGAACAATTCATCTGTTGCAGCTTTTTGGAAGACACGGTACATTAGAAAGATCTACAACTGTAAATTCTTTTCATGTTTCATCCTCAGTAAAATCAGATGGGACCCACTTCTGTGGGCCTATACTTCTATGGGATTCCCTTGTTTGGATGGGCAAAGTTCCCAGTTTCACCCTTGAGAGGAAATATACTCCTTTCAGAATACTGAATTCCTGACTCTTTTTTGATGACCCCCTTTTTAGCTCTAAAGGAACATTTGCTTTACAAGGAAAAATGGTGGTTCCCTTTCTTTGGGCAGAGAAGAATAAAGCGATGTGTAAACAGCTTAGTAAGCATTATCTCTCCAAGGTGGTCCATGACACAGCTCTTCACTTGTTTTCCTCTTGTCCACTTGTGCAGGGGGTTTATTGTGGCACAGAGCAGGGATACAGACCATTGTGCCATCCTTAGCCCTTTCACCTCTGCTGCCTTGTCAGAGGTCGCAAGAGAGAAGTGGAACCAGCCCCATGTTTGATCTCTGCATTTGCCTCTGAACTCTGAGGCACACAGAGCAGTAATACAGCTCTCCCACAGCTGGAGAAAACTGTCATGCCATAGCAGCAAAAGCCAGGAAGACTACTTGTCCCAGCAGGAGCTTTTCAGTGAAACTGAGCAATGCAGTCATTGGAGTTGGCCTGCAGTGTGGCTTCTCTCCAAGCAGAGCCACAAACCCTGCCCAGGGCACTTGGGCATCAGAGACATTGAGGATGGGTTGGTTTTCATGAGAAGATTCTTCACTTGATTACCTGCACCCAAAAGCATTTTAGTAATAAAATTTTTTTTATTTGTTAGAAATTGATATGAATTATTTTGGGTATTTTTTCACTGTCCAGCCAAGAAATAGAAAATATGAATTAATCAGAAAAAGTACACAGACATATATGCTTATGTTTAAGCCTACTTCCTGTTTTGGGCTGATTGCACTGCAAAAGTCACTGATCTAAACCAGAATATCAACTTCAGAAAAAAAGAGTTTAGTAAACCAAATCATATAAGTGCTTGTTCTTTGTTTTCCTTCTTTCTTTCTGTTAATAATCTAGCTAAATTATGCTAATAACCCTAATGTACATATACCAAAAGTAGGGAAATACATATATGTAAGCCATCCAGAATTTATGGTTCAGGAGAAATATTTCACTTTCCTATAAGATTATACAGCCAGAGACAGTACCTGTCTCTTAACTGTTTACATATGAAATATACATTAATTCAATTCGACTTTAGACCAGATCTTGAGGTGTCATGTATAATTCAGAATACTTTCACTAAAGCTACAATGGTTTATGCCAGTGCAGCATCTAATGCATCACATAGTTGCCTTTCAGATGAATCCTTCAGCACTAAACTTTTCTTAAGGTTACACATGAAGTCTTTGCTGGGCAGAGTACCATTGCACTGATGAATACTTTGCAATGTGGTATAGACCTCACTCCAGAGGGTGTTCAGCCTGATGGTTCTGCTCCCTTCTGCCACATATGAATCACTGCCCCAAGGTGGAAGTGCTTGTGGGAGTCAAGAGCTGTGTATGGTACAATGGAGAATAGACTGTCCTTGTTAGACACCTCTATAAATCCCTTATCTGTGCCATAGCACCTAAACATGTTAAATATCTTTATCCTTGAAAACATCCCAGAAGGTATAAGAGTGTTGTCTTTATGGGAGAAGAACAGAGGAATAGTTATATCAAGGAAACATTCATGAAATCTAGTATGGAGAGCAATTAAATTCCTGTCTCCTGGGCATGCTCACGAACCAGGTTCCCTCTGCTAACTCTCCTAACATCCATAATGGGTCACATTGCTTTTAGGAGCAAAACTGCAGCAACTTTATATGATCCATCTGGTTTTTTATGGGAAGAAAGAGCTTCAAAAATAGCATGTATTCACTAAATTTATCTCTGGCTTTTTTGCAGATGGGAAAACATTTGTTTAAACAAGGTTCAGATTATTGGTGGAGCCAATGAATATGTGCTTTTCCACCGATTTACAAAAAGGTATTGCATTTGAAAACTGTAGATTTTTCTCCCTGGTTGCTGAATTATTTGACACAAGAGAATTCATTTGCCTCATTCACGTTTCTAACAACCTATGTCAAAGCAGGTGCAAACCTCTTTTTTTTTGTGGAAAATCTGCCTGGAAGGAAAAAAACAAAACAGTGTTGGCATTTCCAGCAGTTTCCCTACTGCTGCCTGGCAGAGGACAAGAAGAGCAGCTTTCCATTTGCTGGGTGTTTGCTGAGCTGCCCCTCCCAGAGTGTAGGATCTGTGCTTTGGCTTTTCCTCTCTCGGGTCATGTTTGGAGTAATACAGCCCCCAACCAACTCCTCCGACCCAGTCACTGGCAGCCTGCTCTCCTGGAGTATTGCTGCAATTGGTCCTCAGAGCAGAACCTTGGTCTGAGGCTCCTTTGTTGTCACATGCTTCCTACTCCATAACTACACCAGAATGGGAAAAGGGAGGGAGAGGCAGAGAGAAAAAAGGCTTTGTGCAACTCAGGCAAATTCTGTCAAAGAAATAGAGAATACACAGGCACATTACCTGTGGATTAACATGAACGTTGTAATGATAATGATCTTGACGTTAACTGTATATTCCATTTATCTTTTACGTGGTAATTGCCTACTTGTCTATTTTAAAAAGAATTTCAATGGGAAACAAGTAATGACTACTTTGTGGAAATCAGTCAGGCTTGTCTCCCCTGGAAATTGCAGTGGCAAATTTGTAGATACCACAAGCTTGTTCAAGAGAACTTCCCTTTTAAACACATCAGTTCTGCCCCACAAAGAAAGAAGAACATTGTCTACCTCTCCTTATCTGTATGGGCTAATTGAGTCACAACAATGATTTCAGCTGCTAGAAAAGCTGAAATAATAACAATCATGTTATTATTCTCTATGCAAAGAAAATTTTTCCCAGAACTTGGGATGTATTGCCAAGGAAGTGATTCTAATTCCTATTGTCCCTAACAAAAACAGGTACAGATATATTTTTGAAAGAGACATGCTACAGCCAAGTTTGCTGTCCTTAGTGTCAGTGTCAAAATTAGAACATAATTTACCATTGGAAATGTAGTTCAAAGGTTGAGATTGAGAGATTCCTTGAAAAGCAGTGCTTTTTCCACTACACATACCACAAGATCTACAAGTAGGTGCTCCTACAGCTTAGTGCAGAAGGAAGCAGAAAGGGCTAATTTACAATGTAGACATGCGGCTTTTTATCTGCTTTGTGATGGTACAAATGATACCCACTCCCTCTCAGGGCTCTGCCATGTGGGGAAGCAAATGCACATGGGCATACTCCATGGACAAAGTTCCAAGGTGGACCTTAGTGACTTGGGCTTTGAAAGCAGAGGGTTTCAATGTGACCCATTGTGAAAAGGACATGGATGAGGAGCCATGGTTTGCTCTCTAGGAGCTGTAGCATTAGTTCAGGTGGTACTAATTGAAAGGATGATCTGACAACATAATCTTTTTCAGGTCTGTCATTGTCTGTTTGTTTACTTCTTTTTCAACCCTGCTGACCTCCACAACATATCATAGTGATTTCCATTGTGCATTAAAAAACATTTCTATAAGTTTGCTTTTAAATCTGCCATCTGATCATTACCCAAGGTGTTTTTTTTTTTAAATTGAATAATCATTTCCTGTTCGCCCTCTCTGTACCATCCATGATTTTCTATATCATAATTAAACTTCCTGAAAATTCAGATTTGAGTATTTATTAATTTTCTCTTCTACACCTTTCCCATCACATGTGCCTAACTTCATTCTTTGACCTTTCCAAAGTAAAGCCCATCAATCTGCTCACTCCCTCCTTCTCTGAAGCATAATGTTCTGTCGCATCACCAAATCCTTGCATGCCAATTTCCAACAAAGCCAGTCCTAGGCTTACACCAACTTCTAGAAATAACTTCCTCATTGCCCAGCTTACTCTCAGAACTTCTAACGATCCTCTTCAAAAATATCTGATCTCCCCTAGAGGCGAGGATGTCCCCTTCCCACTTGATTTTTGCACTGCAGAGAGAATAATAACTCCAATCCCAGCCCACCCTCACCATCCCGGCTCCTGGCACCCTGACAGTGCAGCTGCCGTTCTCAGCCTGGGCTCTGGGGAGAGGTGCTCAGCTGAGGTCATCCTCCCTGCGGACCCCAGTCTGAGCTGGATCCTTTGGTTCTGCTCCCTTCTCAATTCCACAGTGATACAAGGCAAATTCTGTGTCTTAAACAGGTACTGAAGTGAGGAAAAAATTACTGTGGGCAAGAGATGTGGAAAGACAAAAAGTTATATGGGACATTCCTGGAGTTTCTATCAGCCTCATGGAGATATTTATTACTCCCCTCTTCTGCTCCTGTAAGAAAGGCCCATTCCCACAGTTTTTGTGTCATCTATCTGTTCCATCATCTCTTTTTCAATGTAGAAATATTCTGACCTATTTGCTCTCCTTCATTTCTCTGTGATTTCTCTCACTATATTTCCTAATGTTATCATAGCTTATTCCAAAGAGGTAACTTTGGAGGTAAAATTACAGGTAGTACTTAGGATAGAAACTCACCATGCAGGTATATAATGTTACAAGGATGCTCTGTTTTATTTTCACTGCCATCTCTAATAATTCCCAATGCTCTATTTGCCACTTCACTGCCATGGAGCTGACTTTTCAGAGCACTATCCATAATGACTCCCAGATCTCTTGCTAGACTGGTAATAGCTAATTTCCCTAGCTAATAGCTAATTTAGAGCTCATCACTGGGTATATAGTCATATAGATAGTTGTTTTTTCTCCTTCATGCACCTTACTTGCATTTATTGACATTTCATTTGTGATTCTCATGGAATTTAATTTGTTATTTTATTGCTTTATCACTCAGTATTGTGAGATCCTTCTGTAGCTGTTTGCAGCCAATTGCACATTTCACTATCCCAAACAATTATTTTCTTCTGCAGATTTCCTTGCCTCATTTTTAACCTGTGCATACAGGTTACTTTTGACAACTTTGACAACTTTGAAGTGCACAAATTCCAGTACAGACCTTGTGGAACTAGCCTGCTAACATTCAACTGTTATGAAGTTTATTTAAATACTTGCTTTATTCATCAGTTTATTTAAATGCTGGTTGAGGAACTCCCCCACCAGACACCTCCCACCTCTTTTATTTCTTTCCAGCTGTGCTTGAGCTGTAGCTGGTGAGCCTGTATGTTGTGGCCCATGGGCCAAGTCCCTGGGACTCCTTAACCTCTGGAGAGAAGTGATGGCTGAAGAGGACCATGAGCTGTCATGGGGAAGGTTCTCTGGAGTTTCAGCATCATGGTGATACTGCAGGGTCACAGTGTCACTACATGATGCTGCAAAGGGACCAAGAGCTCCACAGGGATTCCATCCTGGTGTCCCTCCATCCTCGAGCACTCATCCTCACTGTGAAGAGCTGAGTGGCTTTTAGAGCAGGGTAGCAGCTAAGATTGTCATTTTGGTTTGGATGTGGCTGGTATATTGGAGAGTGCTTGCTGCTAGAGTAAGCATAAATAATTCTATGTTTTAATTTTTAGCTTGCAAGGATCCACTAAGCACCCAAAACTTTTTGTTCAGTATACAAGAACGTGACAGAAATAACCTGTAAGATTGAAGAGAAACAAATAATTTCTTAGGCCTCTTTGCTTTATTCAGGTACAAGTGAATATGTGACTCTATTTTAGAGCACACAAAAACACTTGCAACTGTACTATCAAATAGTTTCCTTGTGCAAATGCCATATTTTTTCCTTCTATTGATGAATTAACAGCCCAGCTCAGTCTTTTCTGAATTATTTGTAGCATTCATACGAGACTTAACTGTACAGGAGCCAGTACTGTTTAGAAGGAAGACAAATTACTGTATGTGTTGAGAACAATTGCAAGGCAGTGCGAGTTTCACATCCCAGCTGCCTTGGATCTCTTTGCTAATCTGCATCATACTGCAGAAGCAGCAAGTTTTAAGTTGATGTAGGATTAGTCTATTGCTGTAATAGACTGTTTTTAATGCTGGTTAGATAGTCACTCTCAGGAGAAGTGATGAGGGATAGTCCCTTTTCTCAAGCAAAACCATACTTAATCCAATATTTGGCACATTAAAAAAAAAAGACCAGCCCAAATATAGTTGCCCACCCTGTCTCAGCTTGTCAGCCATGTAAGGATTCATATGTATGAACAAGTTTAAAGGTTAAAGTGAAACAGGACAATAAAGGACTTTTGCCCAACCTTCTAAGCCATATAAACCAAATTAGGAGACTTCTGAAAAGAAAGAAAACAATGGTTATATTTCACTTAACTTGACCTTTTAAGCTGCCAACCTTCTTCTTTGTAAAATATCTTTATATGGTTGAGCTGTTCTCACTGTGCTTTTCTGCCATGTGTAATGTTTTTGGTGAGGTCCTCAGTGAAGGTCTGGAATAAGTAAACATCTACAGCACAATCTGAGTGCAACAACATACCACGTGTCTTCACAAAAATGTCCATCAATGATCTTAGATTAGGGTGGAATTCCCACACCATTTAGATTAATCACAATTGCTGGCATGCAATGCAAGGGCACATCCCTTTTAGATAAAATGTGACTCTGGCTTTTAACCTTTCCTCTAAATGCACTGGTACAGCTCAGAAACAGCCCTTCCTCTAAATAGCGTAGTTTTCCATAGCTCTTCTCCCTCTGGGATCAGCAAAGTCAAAAGTGGTTGGAAATGCACTGAAAATGCTATTAGTTTATTTTTTTAAGGGGGAGAGCAGTCAATGATGCCAGGATATGAGTCCATTAGCGGTTTCTTTTTTCTGTGCACCTCCAGAGACACATGTCCAAATCATATTCTGCACAGCCACTCTGAATTTTGTTGTGAAAGCAACATAAGCACAGAGCATGAATAAATCTCAGTAGGGAAAAATATGCCTTGGTTATTTGTGCACCAGCCCAGCTGTCTATCCAGGTAGGGCAGTAAGAAGCCTTCTGTTAATATGGAAGCAGGATTAGTCTATTGCTGTAATAGACTGTTTTTAATGCTGGTTAGATAGTCACTCTCAGGAGAAGTGATAAGGGATAGTCCCTTTTCTCAAGCAAAACCATACTTAATCCAATATTTGGCACATTAAAAAAAAAAGACCAGCCCAAATATAGTTGCCCACCCTGTCTCAGCTTGTCAGCCATGTAAGGATTCATATGTATGAACAAGTTTAAAGGTTAAAGTGAAACAGGACAATAAAGGACTTTTGCCCAACCTTCTAAGCCATATAAACCAAATTATGAGACTTCTGAATAGAAAGAAAACAATGGTTATATTTCACTTAACTTGACCTTTTAAGCTGCCAACCTTCTTCTTTGTAAAATATCTTTATATGGTTGAGCTGTTCTCACTGTGCTTTTCTGCCATGTGTAATGTTTTTGGTGAGGTCCTCAGTGAAGCTCTGGAATAAGTAAACATCTACAGCACAATCTGAGTGCAACAACATACCACGTGTCTTCACAAAAATGTCCATCAATGATCTTAGATTAGGGTGGAATTCCCACACCATTTAGATTAATCACAATTGCTGGCATGCAATGCAAGGGCACATCCCTTTTAGATAAAATGTGACTCTGGCTTTTAACCTTTCCTCTAAATGCACTGGTACAGCTCAGAAACAGCCCTTCCTCTAAATAGCGTAGTTTTCCATAGCTCTTCTCCCTCTGGGATCAGCAAAGTCAAAAGTGGTTGGAAATGCACTGAAAATGCTATTTAGTTTATTTTTTTAAGGGGGAGAGCAGTCAATGATGCCAGGATATGAGTCCATTAGCGGTTTCTTTTTTCTGTGCACCTCCAGAGACACATGTCCAAATCATATTCTGCACAGCCACTCTGAATTTTGTTGTGAAAGCAACATAAGCACAGAGCATGAATAAATCTCAGTAGGGAAAAATATGCCTTGGTTATTTGTGCACCAGGCCCAGCTGTCTATCCAGGTAGGGCAGTAAGAAGCCTTCTGTTAATATGGAAGCAAGGAGCTCAGGCCTTGGCGTAATTACTGCTGGAAAAGTGGATTAAATACTGTCTAGTATTAGTAAAAAAGAAACATGCGGCTTTTGGGGGATATTCACAATACACTTCCACCAATTATAAGCTTCTCCCACCAGGTAAGTGCTTGGAGAGAGGAGCTCATCTGGAGTTTCAGTGGCTGCCTGTAGCAGCTACTGGTTTGTGAGAAATGCTGAAGATACCCTGTATAGGAACAAGGGAGGCGATTTCACAGACTTTGCTTTGTCTGCACCTGTGCTTTGATGTATCCATCTAACTAGCTCAGAATCAAACAAATTTTGGGCTGAACTACTGGAAAGTTGAACCTAACTCCTTGAGTTCAGTGCTCTGCTGTAGAGGCTGGTTTCCACTGCCTCAGTGAGAACTTTATGTTCTCTGTGTTTGACTCCTCATAACAATCCCTTTCCACACAAGTTTCTTGCTAGAGTCCTGTGCCTGATGTAACTTATTCCCCTACTCACACCCTTGTGCAGCTGATGAGCACTGAGATACTCTCGAAACAGCTGCACCCATCTGTGCATGCAGCAGCAGAGCCTGTGTGGGCAATTAGCACCTGCAATTAGCGCCTGCAATTAGCGCCTGCAGTGACGCTGCCTTTCATGCAGTGGGAACATCCAGAGAACAAGAGAACGGACCTGGCCTGTCACTGGCATGCAGTGTGTGAAAAAACAGCAACAGGAGGACAAACAGGGCTCCTGGCTGAGGAAGGTTGACTGCTCTCCATGCCAGCTTGTGCACCAGCCACAACAGGCTTTTTTCTTCCAGCAGTTTCTATTCCCTCTTGTCACTTTGTTGCTTTTGCTGAGGCCTGAAATTTTTAAAATAGGAAAAGAAACAAAATAGATGTTCGCTGAGAATGCCCTTGGAAATAGTAGTCAGAAAAAAGTGACATTTGAAAATATGTTCCAGCTGTTCAGCATTTGACCAAGTTAAAACTCGGTCTGGGCCCCAGAGACTTTTTTTCTCTTTTTAGTCTTACAGATAGCACCAACAAATGCACTGGAACTATTTGTGCAAACTAAAGCAATAGGGAGATGTCTCAAACTCATCCTAGGTTGTATTTTAGCATGCTGCTCCCTCTGTATGTGTTTGCACACTATACCTTACAACTTGAGTAACTGGTTTCTATAGATTAATATAAACTCACATTTTGGCGCAAGAGGCTTCATGCTTCCAATCCCTTGCAATGCTTTTGCCTGCAGCTTTCTGCCACACCAATTCCTCCTTTTCCCCAACATTTTATTAAAAAACTATTTTTTCACCCTTTGCTTATAACTTTTAATTTCTGTCTACTTTTTAGTGCTGCAGCTCTTGAACTTTGCTGGATATTGCAAATCATACAGCATAAAAACTTTCTCTGAAGTTTGGACTAACAATTTCTTTTCATCCTCAGGGGTACTTGTTTCCTTCTTTCCCATGAATGAGTAAAAGCTTTTTTTGCTCCTTTCATGTAAAAGGAAACATTCTCCTGTGGATACAACCTGGGAAATTAGGCATACCAGAATTTCTTTTTACACCACTGTCTTGCTCTAACAATGGGTGAGTCATCTGGACATTGTGTGCTTCTCCTGTGCCAGTGATCAAAAATGGTATAAACCCCAAACCTATTCAACTTTTCTTGTGTTTGACATATGTATGGATGGAAAGCATTAGATAAGAGCTTTGGGTATCCAGTACATATTTTTTTCAATTCTGGTTTATTACAAGAGGAAACAGTCTAATTTTAAAAACTTTTAAGAAGATATTTAAAAAGGGGGAGGACAGAAAGTGAAGGCCACTCAAGTCAACAGGGAGGTGCACCCTGGCTTCAGCAGGTTTGATGTAGGTGCCAAATATATTTTACAGATACTTCTGTAGGTCAAACATTCTATATCACAATATGCACAGTCCACATCATTGTAGTAACTTACGTGACTTCAAACAAAGGGCCTGCCTGTGACTTTTTCCTGCATAAATCTTCACTGATCTCATGGAGGAAGGGAAGCACCTACGTGTATCTCTTCCTGGATCAGGGGTTTTCTTCCAACACACTGATTGGAGGAATGTGTTTTGATGCATCTATCTAACCAATCTAACTAATCTATCTAATCTGAGTGTTTAAATAACCAAATTATGAAAACATTGTAATTTAGATAACTGTTTTAATTAATAAAGTGCTAAAAAGGAGACCGTCCCCCTTTAGCTGTGCTATTTGTTCAGTTCTCTGGATGTACAGTCTATGAACACTATAAGCATGTGAGTCCTTATCCTTACTTTAAAAGCTTGTTTGTGGTTCATTATGAGATATTAGGGGAGCATATCAAGCAATTGTTTTGGCAGGGATACAGGAATTGCTTCACATTCTGGCAGGGATGATTCTGTCCTTCTGAACAGGAATATGAGGCTTTGTGGTTGGATTTGTTGCTGCCTCCCATCTTCTGAGCATGCTTATATTAGGAAAGCACATCTTTGAAGGAGAATATGACAAGCAGTCAGTCTCAAAGGGTCAACTGTAGTTTAATGTGCAAGGTATTTTTTCCTTATCCCAGACTTCCAAAAATAACAGCACGAAAATCACTTTAGCACATCCAGAAATACAAGAACTGGAGAGAGGTGTAGGTATTAGGATTAGGTTTTGAAGTAAAGGTGTAGTCAGCAACCTCTAGGCTTGGGAGAAGGGCTGGCTGTGTGGAATGCAATGCTAGGAAGCCTGAATGTGGAATTTCTAAGTTAGAAATTTGCAGGCAGAACCCGACACATTAATGCTCTTCTCAGACTGACAGCAGGTGGAGATGAGGAGAGACCACCATGAGCATTAAGCTGTTCCAAACCAGTCATCACAGTTCCTACATGCTCCTTCACCTTTTGTAAATTGAACAAGCTCCAGAAAGGTTGGAATTTTGCCAGAGAACTTCCATAAAATCTTAGGAACTTTGGCTTTGGTAACTTCCACATGTTTTGGCTTATATATCCAACTCAGAGTGTAAATGCTCCCAGATCTCTCTGTATCCCCCCAAATTATTTACTTTCTTGGTTATTCTTCCCATATTCCAGGCAGAGGATGAGGTTTCCCCCTCTGAAGACAGTATTATGTGTAAGATGAGCCCGACAAAGAAGAAAACACCATGCTCCCTTCCTAATCCATAAAATCATAATGATAAAATTACCCAGCAGAAAATAGTAAAAATGTTTGAAGCAGCCCTGCTATAAATTCTTGACAGTGAATTTCCTGAGGCAGAAACACTGTCAGGGCTATATGTGTGTCCGGTGATCAGCCTGGGAGAGAGCTGATTCTCTGCTGGGATACTCTGGCAAAGTGATAACTTCTTGGAAGGCACCAGACCATAACACTCCTGCTCCTAGAAAGCATTCACCTCAGTCCTCTTGGCTGCAGAGGGGACCAAGGGTGAGGATGTTTGAGGCACCTGTTGCAGCTCTGGAGGTGAGACTGGGGACATGCATGGGTGCAACTGGCAGCTGGAGCAGGGTGAGAAGCCCCTGGGGGCAGCCCAGAACTCGGGACAGGCTAATGGCACCCGACTGCTCACTGACCCTCTCTGACAGCCGGGGGGAAATGGGGGCGTGGGGCCGGGGTCTGCCCTGTGATGTGCTGTGATTGCAGAGTCCACACCTCCTGCTGGAGGACCTGAGCTCTGGGCTCTGAGCACCCTTCCCTGCCCAGGGAGCAGCTCTGCTAGCAGCTGAAAGCTGTCCTGGCAGGCCCCCCACCTTCTATAGCTCAGACAACCATGTAACGCTGTAATAAATGCAGGCAGTTCTGAAGAACTTTTTGAAATCCCCAGACCTTGACTGAAACTCTGTTGAGCCAGCTCCCATTAACTTCAGCCAGATTTGAAGCAGGTGCTTACAACATTATTTTTAAACCTATAAGAAAATCATTTTAGCCTTAATGTTGTTACAGACACAACAGGGAAAGGCACAAGGCACTAATGCCTTCAAAACTCCCAGGTAATTTACAGAAGCTGCAGCCAAGGCAAGGAGCCAAGCACTGAGAGACAAATTTGATAACTTGATGCAATACAGGTTTGTATCTGTTAATCCAGCACTCATGAACTTCTGCACTGTGTAAAGGATGACTTCTGTGCAAAACCCATCTGCTGTGCTCCCTCCTCTCTTTGCTCTGGAAATTATTGCAAAAGCTACATACAGGCTGGGACCTCCACATGCAGGTGATTTTTGTGACCAGTTTGAACTCTGGCTTTGTTCTGTGGCAACGTCTAAAACATGGAATAAGTTTAAATTGGTCTAATCTCCTCTTTGCACATTATCTGGTCATTTTGAGCCACTCCATTCTGTGGTTGAAAAGAGCCTTCCCCCTGTCCTGAGGCAACTGGGCAGCTGGGAAAAGGGGTTTCAAAGGAGGGCAGAAGCCATTCAGGGTCAGGCACCCCCAGTTTATTTTGGCATCGTAAATATTTTGTTCAAATTAAAAAATCCAAACATCAGGCACTTGCCAACAATCTAAAAGGAGATTTGAATCTGCTTGAATAGGCATGTTTAGATGAAATCCTGTATCACATTGGTAATTACAGAACCTGTTATCACAGTAACTCACTACCAGGTGAGAAGTCCCTTGGAAAATAACTACACCTAAGACTATGTACTATGTAAAGGAAGGCAGCAGAAGCAAATGCTTCACCCTTCAGTGTCAGAGGGTCAAACTGCTCTGTACTGGTGAAAAAATTCAGAATAAACCCAAGGAAGCCAGACATTCACATATGCAAACCTAACCTGAATACATGCAAAGCAGATCTTATGACCCATTTCTGACTGGAAACAATTATGTGCAGAAAACAAGGAAAAATGATTAAATATATGTGTGGATTTAATAGGAAAGAGACAGAAATTAGACAGTAGGGAAGGGAGGTGGTCTGCAGGTAAATAGGAGATAAAGGAGATAATTCAAAAGGAGATAAATTATCTGCCAAACCACATGGATCCTTGCTTATAGTGAACAGCCAGTGCTTAGTATTCAGAACAATTTTCAAGAAGACCTACACTCTCAGCCTAGTGGTGGCAGACACCAGAACCTTCCAAGCTGTTTCACGTTATCTTTTAAATTCTTAATTTTGCCTCCCCTTGAAAAGAGACAAATGTAAACAGCAGACAGGAGCTGCTGTCTCTCCAGAAGAGTAGTGTTCTCAAGGAACAGCTTCAGAACATATATTGCCTGTGTTACTGGCAGAATTCAAGGAAGAAATCTGCAGTTTTCCCCAGAAGAATTCTAGGCATAAAATTGACAATTTTTTTTTGCATAATTTCTTAGGTCCAGAGAAATGAGTAAAGCCTCAAAAGTACATACAAGTCTTTCATTAGCAACCCTTGAAAGACAAAAGCAGAGAGTCCACTTTGATACAAGGTATTGCATGTCCAATATTCAGACTCCTTCCCAAAATTCATGACAAAATTTGCTAGCAGTATTTAGTTTTGGTATTTATTTTGCTGTCCAGGCATGTAGCTGGTCTGTGGGCTCACCTGCTGAGCAGTCACACCAAGCAGAGATGATCATCAACTGCGTGCATAACCGGTGACCTGTGTGTACCAGCTCTGTTCCCAGGAGAGCCTGCAGCTGATGGCTACAACACACTGTTTCCCTGCTCTGCTGCTCAGCTTCCTCCTTCTTTGGCTGTTCACATCTCTCAGTTTTCAGGTGCTTACTTCATGGAGGCCATCAGGGTCTTCCTGCAAGAGGTGATGCAATCAAACTGCCCGCCCAGCCGTAAAGGCTCTCTGTTCACCAAGTTTTCACAACTGTTGTGGCTTCAGGGAAAATATACTTCATTGCAAAGTGCAAACAAACTCCTCATGTCTGAAGATTTCCGAACAAAATCTTCTTTGAGACAGTGCTTGGGACACTAGATTGGACACCATCAATTGAGAGAGTGATGCTCAAAGTCCCCCCACCTCTCTTAGCGTTACAGAAGGTAGAAGGATGATGTGTTGTCAAAGTGGAAGGTCCTATCCATTCCCCTCCAGCTCCTGGGAGCCAGCAGTGGTAAAAATGAAAAGGGAAATGTGAATTAGAAAGATATTAGAAAGATAGCAGAGAAGATGGAGTTTTGGAGGAGTAGATGTAGCAGAGGTAATATGAAACTGCTTGATTCTGAATGTGTTAGGGGGCAGCCTCCAAACAGTGAAAACACCCCATGTCTCCAGTGGATATTGGTGAAAGTTTTCCTTCTCAGGAAAGGATAATGTGAAAATTTTAAAATAATAGTAATTTGGGTGACCAGATGAGGTTTCAGAAGAAAGTAGAATAATCCCACATCATCCTTTCAGTGGATATCCTGAGTTTTCAACCTGCAAGGTTTGCAGTATTGATATTCCATTAGCAGATCTCTAAGCTTTCTAACATCTTACTACCAGCTAATCAATGTCCAAATTCTATGGAGCTGCTGAGAAAGCACACATTTATGGTGAGAGAATTGATATTTTTATCCTGGCTTCCATTCTCCTGAATTGAGCAGTGCAGTAGGACCGAGTCACACGTTTGTGTGAATATTCCAGAGCACAAGTATTAATATGGAGACTGACAATGGTAGCAGCAACTGTTTTGTTTGCAGTTAACATACAGTATGCTCAGTCTATTTGTCACTGCCTTATTCAGATTAGATACAGGGAAGGAATTTTTTACAATGAGGACGGTAAAACACTGAGAGGTGGTTGATGTTCTGTCCCTGGAAATGTTCAAGGCCAGCTTTGAATGCTCAGGGCTCTGAGCAACCTGATGTAGTTTAAGATGTTTCTGCTCATTGCTGGGGAGCTGAACTGGATGACCTTTAAATGCCCCTTCCATCTTTGATTCTATGAATCTATGGTTCATGTTGCATCACAACTGAGGATATAAAAATATTCCTTTGTACTCCACCAAGTCAATGCCACCCTTTACTAATGATACCACTAATAATGCTGGACCTCAGGGCCCCTCAGGCAGAATTCTAGTGGCAGCCAAAGAGAAACTGACTCAGGAAATGAGGCACTGGTTGCTGCAGGCTGCAGCATCTTCATCTCTGCCTTTGCTGCAAAGATGTGACTTTTTCAAAGTACACAGCAAAGCTTCAGGAAGAAACCAACATCAAACAAGCACATGGAGAGCTGCTTTCTCCTACCATTGATCAAAGAGCAGTGTCAGGAGAAGGAGAAATAGTACTGCCACTAAAACAACTTTGCCTCCATGCCTCACCAAATTGCATACAGAGGAGAGCAACAAAGCCGGTGAAAAGGCTGGAAGGCATGTCCTAGGAGGAAGGGCTGAGAACTTAGGATTTGTCTAGTTTGCAGTAGAGAAGGCTGGGGGCAACCTCAACCATCTGTCTACAGCTTCCTGAGGAGGCAAAGTGGAGAGGCAGGTGCTGGTCTCTTCTCTCCAGTGACGGGACACATGGGAATCATCACAGCTATGATAGGAGAGGTTCAGACTGGACATCAAGAAGCGTTTCTTTACCAAGGGAGTGATCAAACACTGGGCCAGACTTCCTGGTGAGGTGACTGATGCCCTAGGACTATAAATATTAAAACTATCATCATCATCATCATCATCATCATCATCATCATTATTTAGTATTATTTATTTATATTATTATTATATAATAATATTAATAATAATTATTTAAATCATTTATATTTATTATCCTTTTATTATTAATTTACTCTAACTTTTTATTACAAATATGAAGTGGTCAAATAATAATAATAATTTGACTAATAATTGTCATTATAATGTCCCTTCAAACTGAAAAATATTGGTATTCTATTCCATTATAGGTCCCTTCAAACTGAAATATTGTATTGTATTGTATTGTATTCTATTCGTATTGTATTCTATTCTATTCTATTCTATTCTATTCTATTCTATTCTATTCTATTCTATTCTATTCTACTCTATTCTATTCTTTTATCCCCCAGCCTTGGTACAGATGCTTCCTTGCATCTCTCAACCACTCGCTTCCTGGAAGTGTTTCCAGGCTGGAAGGTTCCATCTGGAGATCAGGCACACAGCAAAGACCCAGCTTCTCTGTTCTGCATGCTCCATTTGGTGCTTCTCATCCCAAATGGGAGAGGCTGGGGAGCTGCTGGGCAGGAGGGCCTGGGAATGAGCTGTGGAGCTCGGCAGCTGCTTCTGAAGCTGCGGCGTTTTGCCACGGGCAGAGCTCCCTGCGTTCTGCGCGCTGCCTGACGGACCTCGGCGGAGCCTGTCTTGCAAAATGAACACCAGAGCTACTCCCTGAGGACCTTTATTAAAAAAGGAAAAAAAGGCAGCCTCTGTGTAAATGAAATGCTTGTTTACAGCGCAGTGCCACAGCTCTATGTGCTAAGCTTCATAGCCTTAGTGGGTTATTACAAATACCCACATTATAGATATAGATGGTGCAGAAGGTGTAGAAGACATAGAAGATAAGAATAATAGAGATAATAAAGATAATAAGACCCATTCCCCAAGACTTTACAAAGAGCAGCTCTGACATTTAGTTTTATGCTCCCAAAATACAGAATTTAGCAAAAATTCAGTCAAGATGCAAGTGTAATAGATGCAGGTAATAGAGCCAACATTTGCTCCTAATCTGTTACATTACTGCTACTTAACTACTCCAAATGTTTTATTAACTAAAGATGACAATATTGCAATTATATCTTACTCTTTGCAGCTGTTTTCACATCCTAGCAGTGGAAAGTGCCTTCCCTATACACATAAAGGGATAGACAGCCATAACTGGGACTATACAATTTAATATTTCCTGAGAGTTTAAAGATGATCTGAGACATGCTTGAGAACAGGCAAGAACCTGGATTTGAAGGTATAAAACAAGTATTTAGAGCAGTTCAGTGAAGGGAAGAATAAGTCAGAGAATACCCTGGTCTCCAACTGGCCGTGGTGAAAAAAGCAGAATGGAAAGCAGGTGCATAAGAGAGGAGTTCTGGGCATGATTTCCACTTGTGATGCTCAGTGAGAGACCCATGGGGAGAGGAAAGGGATGCTGACTGCAGGATGTCAACAAAGAGCTTGGAAGAGACTCATCCCTTCCACAGGCCTTCTGCAGGCCCCAGGGCAAAGCTTGTGATTGTGCACAGATAAGTGAAATTTTCTAAAAGTTATTTCCAGTGCAAAGAAGCTGGAAAGTCTGAAGCTGGAAATCAAAACACAGGGTTTGTATTTATAGAATGCTCATTTGGCTTGTACAGAGGGGATCAGTCTGGCTAATATTTGAGTTTCTGCACATGTTTCCCCATCCTCCTGGGTTAAAAGTTGGCACATTGGAATGGCAAGAGTTGAAAACATTTAATTTAAATTAAAGAAATGAAACCAACCTTAATAGCATGCAAACATAATTTCATTTCTCTATGGAAGTTAAAAACAAACAAAAATTGCATTGATGTATACAGAACCAAGTGGTTTTCTTCAAATACTGCAATTGATTATGAAGCATTTTATTGAGAGGATGGGAGGAGGAAAAGTCCTTATTCAAATTGTCTGATGGAGTCTAATGTAACAGTGCAGCATTCAAAACTTTTGCAATGAGAAAGGTTTTTTGGAAAGTGATTTAATTTGTAGTTCCTAAACCAACTGTTCCAATAGAAAGCACAACATCTGGGAATTCAGTAACAGAGGCTTTGCTCCAACCTCTAATATGCCATCAAAAGTATTGTAAAATAGAATTTTTCCCCAATGGCAGAGGAATTGTTTTATTTGCTGATTAGGAACACCTCATCGTTGTTGGAATTTCTGGAATGCTTTTAAAAATCTCCTCTAGAATACTGATGTGAAGACAATATATTTTTTAATCATCAGATTGAGAATCAACCCCTGCCTGCATTTCAATCAACCCCTACTCCCACCGGGCTTTAGGGTCTGCTGATTCTCCATGCCGTGGCAGAAATCAGGATTTCCCATGGTCTGTGGTGCTGCATCATCCCCTTTTCCCTCTATTTCCTGCTTCAGTTATATCCTTCCCCCAAACTCTTCCGTCTGACAGCCATTCCATCTTTCCGTTATTTCACAAGCTCTTCATGTATTACATTTCTCTTTCTGTGGCCCTCAGCATGAGACTACCAAATAAGCAGTTTGACTTCCCCCTTTCCCTTTTCTCAGCATGCTCCTTAGTTTGCTACTTAGCAAAAGGAAACCCCTTTGCTGTCAAAAGAAAAGGGCACCATCACTGATGCTGGACTTCCAATTATCATGATACCAGATATCTATTAGGAACATTCATATCAAGGTAGCCCCAAACAGTCAGCATCCATCTACACTCAGACATTTTAAAGGAGACAGGATAAGTCAGTGAGACAGAAACATGGAGTCTCAACAATTATCAGCCCCCCAAATGAGCCCCAGGGCCATAAATAAACAGATCCTTCTCACAAAGGTGTTGAGATGGATGCTCTGTCCTAAGGAGGCTGGTGGAGGGGACCAAGGATTTCTGTGAGAAGCATACTTTGGAGAAAGGTTCCTTAATATTTCTAAGAAGATGTGCTTTGCTTTGTCCCAGGCATGTCTCCATTGTGGCTGTAGAATTAAAAAAACTACTGTAGCCCCTATGGAAATGGTGTATAAAAATAGGATTTAATGCCTTCTTTTTCTTATTTTCATATGGAAGTTGCTTTAACCCTTAATTATCAACAGAATCAAGATTTTATTCAAATTGCTTTCTTATTACATATAAACCATACATACATATAAACCCTCCAATAAATGGTTTCACTGAGGTCAGAGTCCCCTTCTCCAGTCTTCTGTCTCTACACTGTCCCCTTTTGCTTTTCTTCTGCTCCCAGCCCTCCTCATCCTAGAAATAAAATGTTTTCTTCTGGAGCTGAATTAGGCCATGTTTCAGTTTACAAATCATGTACACTACTATTGTTGGCTAGCCAAATCCAAATTAAACTCATTTTTCACCTAGCTTAAACAGCTGAAGCAAAAGATGGAGGACTCAGAATTATCTTTCCTAATTTGTCAGTTATCTGCACCTGCATGTAGGCACTGACATACCACAGTTAACCCCAAGACTCAGCTTATATCACTCTCTGAGGTACAGAAAAAAAGAAAATTACTATGAAACAAACACAAGCCAACTTTCCTGAGCTGCTAAAGGCTGTAGCTGGGAGTTCAGCAGAATTAGATCCCAGCCATTAGGTGCTAGCTGCACTTTTGCTTACATTAAGCCAACCAATGCTTTGGAAAGCAATACACTTCTGTAAGTCATTCATAGCATCATAATGCCAGTAATTTAACTCCTCTGGGGCTTCTGTAAGATCTCTGCAAAAAGCAAGTGGAAGAAAGTCTATGGCTGCCGCCTTAGGCCTTCTGTGGGTGTTAAATGCATGTAGGCAAATAGCTGACAAACCACATATTCAAATTAGCACATGCATATTCATCTGTTTTACTCAGGTTTGTGTGGGACTGGTTTTAACTTGGTCAAGAAAAAGTGTTCTCCCTTCTCCCCCAGCTAGTCCTGTGACTACCTATTGTAAGAAAGTCCACCCTAAACTAATCAGTGGATGTGGCCTAAAAAATGTCAAGACAGAGGGGGAGCACCCATACCTGATGTGTGTAGATGTTGAACAGTCAGATCCCCATCATGCCTGCCTCTGCAGGTGGTGCTTTTTAGCCCACAAGAAGAGTATTGTGTTTGGCACCTCCGTTACAGCCTGTCTTTTCCCACATTAACTCCTGCTGTTAGACCCTCTCAAATGCAGTGAAGATGAGCGGGCACTGCCAGCAGGATTAGCAGCAGAATGGCAGTCTCTGCACTGGCATCTTTCCAGGAGCATGGCAGAAAGGAGAGCTCCTGCACACCTGGCTCCCTGCAGGAGTGGATGGTAACCCTGGGATGGGAGAGGAGGGCACAGCTTCGGGAGCGAGCACACAAGGGACAGTGTCATGGTCGTGTCATAGGGTCTCAGGCCATTTTTGCCATCTCCCTCTATACCCCAGGAATCAAGAAGACCAAAAGAACTTGAAACTACTAAAGTGAGCTTCTTGTGTTCCCATGTTCAGGAATCCTACCCAGAGTGAGAGCAAATGAAGGTGAAAATTGATATTGTCCTACTGGAGAGAAGAAGAGCTTTGGCTCATAGTCTTCCTTCTCACCTTTCCAGGAAGGTTTTAATTCACTACATATTTACCATTTGTGGTTTCTTATTTCCAAAAATATTCTGCCCTGGGTTTATTCCAGGAGCCAAGCAGCTCAATAAGCAGGACTTGAGTATATTTGCCCCATTTGATTGTTTGCTGAGACAGGCTCTGCAGGACACTCTGCTCATGCTTGTGTTGGACATGACCAACAGTCTTTCCAGCTCTCCAGGCTAGTGCTGACCTGTGCCGCCTTGCTTCCTGCTGCAGTGGCAAGACCAGCTCTTGCCTCAGTTAGGTTTAACCAAGTCAGACTTGTTCTTACCTCTCTGCTGCTACTCCTTGGCTGCTCTCTCCTTCTTGTTGAGCCTGGCTGGTCATGTTCATCTTCAGCAGGCACCTCCTCACTGTTCCCTTTTCTTTCTCTTCAGTTTCCAGCCTTCATTTCCCCAGTCCTCTCCTCTCCTACAATTCTGCTCCTAATTATAGTTTGCTGAATCCATACAGAATTTAATACAGCATTTCATTTTCTCTACTCTTTGTCTTTTATCTTTTCAAAGAGCGCTACTGAATATTATGTGTAACACATGGCAGAACTTTTAACCCACAGAGGACATCTAACCCATTGTATCCTCAAAATAAGATGTGACCTTCTGCTTCCTGTTTAATACAGTCAATTATTAGCATTTGACAGCTATTAAGCACTTTTGACACTGGCATAATTTTATCAATATTTTTCTTCATCTTGTATTTGTATATACACACAATCACATGCATGCACAAATAAACATTCACACACATATCTAAATATGTCTATATCTCTACACATATACAGGAAACCCAGGTCCAAACATTTTTTCCAGGTGCAGCCTCTTTGCTGAGTAGAAAATCAGTCGTCCTAGGGGGTCAAGCTTATTCTTGGCTTCTGAGGAAGTTTCCTAAGCTTGTATTTTTCAGTATCTATTTCAACTCATTAGATTAGTCATGAACTTTTTTAGGCTTTCTAGATTTGCTTCTTTAATTTGATTTCTTCCCTGGTGTATTCCACAGAACTTGCAGTGACTTTTGCTCTGAGTGGCTTTCCTGCTGTGTTCCTGGCTATCATGTCAGTGAGGGCTGTTCAGCAGAGGGCCTCTCAGATCTGGAGAGCGTACACAGCACTGAAGGTCTGCTGGGTACTTACTGCCTCGTACTGGCACCCAACCAGAACCTGTGGTGCTCACAGCTGCTGCACCTTTTTCGCCTGCAGCACATTCTGAATTAGCATGTACCGAAAATATTCATTTCACAGATGTTCAGCTTCAAATTCCACTGTTTAGAAGACAGACTTTATTAGAAAAAGAGCAGATTTTAAGGACAGAGTCTTCCCACGGACAAGTGGAACCAAAGTTTGCTCTTTGCTTTCTTTTTGGAGTAGTCTTTGCACAGCAAAATGTCAATACCTGGGAAAGTTTATTTAATGCATATTAATTGTTGCTCTGTGTGTCTTAGGTTATGCTTTCACCTGAACTTCTGTACTAGCCCTGAACTAATTAGATCAGCCACAGTAGGATCTGACCAGGGTTACCCACCTTTATTACAGCCCAAATATTAAATGTAGGATTGCTGTGGTGGGATGACTACAGGTACATATATTTTGTATCCTCAGTTTTTTTATGCCCCTCTGGTATAGAATCTTAAAATAACTGAATGAAAAGGATTTCTGCCATCGATTTCAAGGGAATCAAGATTTCTAGTTTTTGTTTTGCCTTTGGTGCAAGACTACAAAATCTCAAAGTAGTCTGAAGATGTCTTTTTCCTTTCTGTAGTAAAGCATAAATTTCACTTTTACCTTCATCACCAGGACAGACATTACCAGAAGCTATCCTTTGGACAGAAGGAACATGAAAACTGCAAAATCCTAGTTTGATGAATGGTTGTGAGGAATATTTTCAAATGTGTTTTTCCTCAAGGTTGCTGCTTCTGTGTGCAATGGTTGTTCATTTAATTCAGACAGCACCTGTCTCTGATCATTATTTTTTAGAGAGTTCTAGTAATCCATAAACTTAATCTGGAAAAGAAAACATACTGTTGCTAAAATAGTCTAGTAGAATCCCACTCCTGTTTTGATTACTAAGGTGCACATGCTGAAACATTTTCTTTACTGGAGATATTTAGTCTCTTCTGTGCCTTGCTTTGGTCTCCTTTCTCCTAATTTTACAGATGCATTTTCTATCGCTGCTTCAGAACTTCCTTATTTTTCTTATAGTAAAGGTTCCTCTCATATCAGCAGCTGGTCTGAGCAGCCATCCCAGGAGCAAAAATTCCATAAGTCCTTATTGTTGTAGACTACAAGAAGTATCACAGAACTGTTGGCTAACATGATACCCTTCTAGTTAAGGCTCTATCCCAGCTCAGACTGCAGCTATAAATGCCATGAGGCATCGTGGATGGATAGGCACATAATGATGAACTTCCTCTCTGCCTGGAGTTACAAATGGTTTATGTTAATGTCAGTCTTCCACTGGCAGTTTTTATGCTCTCCATCCACATATGCTACATATGCTACTAATACTGGCACTATTTCCCAGCTTTTTGGTGGTGAATATTTGCCAAGAAAAGGGCACTTGAATGCTCCAGAAAGGAAAAAAGCAGCCACAAATCCTCTCTTTGTCTTTTAATTATGACTGCTGGTATGGAAGGATGGCCACTCAGAGCAAAAGTGCCTGCAGATAAAATCAGGGGAGACATGCAGCTAAAGAGGGACTGAATGAGGGGCTGTGAGTGTGTTTGGCTGTTGGCTGGGGTCAACGCATCAAAATGGTGGTGTGAATAGCACCAGGGTGCTCTTGTATGATGTGGAGGTAGTAAAAACAATTTTCTCTCATTTGGGTTAAAAGAGAGTTTATTCCTTGGACTGTCTTCTCGCAGAATTCATAATGGATTCCAAAAACTCATGGGAAAAAGAACAAAGGAAATGCTCTTATTATATCTGGAACAGCAACCCTTCAGCCGTGTTTCCATACATAACAAGATTCACTTATTTTGTTACTACTGCACCTTCAATTCTTAAGACAGAAGAGATGCATGGCTATGAGTAAAATATATTGTAATATATTACAAACTAGAATATTTTGACTGTGTATTTTTATAAAAGGCTTTAGTGTGCTCAGAAGTGCCAAAGTTTCTGCTGTTAAATTGCTATGAACTGGCCAAATAACTACTGGAGACTGAAATAAATTTAACACACACACATATATATATGTGCACACAACACACACATACATACATATATATACATATATATATATACATAAATATATATGCATACACACATGTATATAATATACATATATATACACATATATATTTTATATATACATACACATGCACTGAAAATTTTCCAAAGACACATCTCTTCCCTGCAGCTAATGAAAAAAAAAGATATTGAAAATATTCTTTAATTAAGCAGAGTTATACAACAATAAAAGAAATTGTTTTTATCAAATCTAGCAATTGGATGGCAGTTTTCTTAGAATTATTGAGATCAGAAAGGAATTTTCCACCTGAGTAAAAAGTTGAATATTTAAGTTCTCACTTTAGAAACATAGCTCTCCCAAGCTGCAAATGTTGAACTTCACTGCACTGTTTACAGCCTGGGACATTTTGGGAGAATTTCAGTGTAATGGCTCATTTTGCTGTCACCTGGGATGGCTAAGGAACAGGCTCACCTTCCTTTTTGCCATACCTTACACAACATGGTGTAATCTACAAGAGAAAGATGTGGAGGGCTGCTAGAAGTGGTAATGAAGTCACTGCATCCAAAAAGACCTTGCATTCAGCTATTAGAACACATCAAACTTCAGTGCTGAAGTTCACAGATCTGTAAGAAATCAGTGTCATAAGCCCAGAGACAAACAGTATTTCCTGAGCTCTTAATGCAATTTTCCTTTCAACACTCCTACAGTCCTGGCATTTGTAATGTTTCTTTTGGTACTGAAGTTGTGGATAGAAAAATGCAAGAATGTCTGTGCGTATTTAAGATACTAATCCCAGATTATTTTTAAAGGTCGGTGCTGAGGTAACATTAAAGAAGAAAAACTGATGAAGTAGTTTGGTTTTGGTGTTTCTGGTCATGAACTAATCATGCAGCATTTGCATTTCTTAGGAATGGTGATTCTTTTCCAAAGGGCAGAGACAAAGTAATCTAATAATTTAAATATGAGATAATTTTATAGACTTTAACTCTTATTTGCATGTAGCTCAAGTTCAGTATTTGTGTTGGCTGAAATGATGGGCTATGCACTGCATTAACAAAAGCTTTGGAAAACAAAATGGCCTATCAGCTTACAGTACCTCTCTTATGTGTTTTTGAGAATTAGGGTGTTTTTAAAAGTCAGACCCCCAACAGACTTGTAGCAGAAGTACAGAAGTACAAGAGTACAAAAACACAACAGCATCTATTTCATTGAATCCAGCCAAGCGCTGACTGCAATTAATTCCATTGTGCTGACAGGCTAATCCCTGGCAGCTTTCAAACTCCACAAATAAAAAGCATTCACTTATCTTCTGAAACCTGTTGCCTCGAACCTGTTGCCTTGCCATTACCCCAGTGTGAGCCTTTCTTGATGTCTTGCAGTGTCAGGAGTGCTGTACTGGGTGCACTTAAGTGAAGCTGCAGGCACTGAGATATTCAAGAAAAGTTCCCCAATATGGGGGAAAGTGGTAGAGTCAATACCTGAAATTATTTCCCCTTGACAGTCCATTAGTGCAAAGGAGTCTGTTCCTCAGGACAGTGTAAGGAGGTAACACCTCCTTCCATAAGGAGGATATAACACAATTTTTCCCTTCCTACTTCCATCACTTTCTGCATAACCACCTGTTTTTCCCTCTCGGGAGGCCCAGGCACAAACATGTAAGAATACTTTTAATTTTCTTTGGCCTCACTCCACTGTTTTAAGTCTTTTTGCAGGTGTTCTTGCCAAGCTCTCACTTGACTGATGTCTCTCCATCATTGATCTTCCTGCACAAAATGTGCTCCTGTAGATGCTGTTGGCAGGCACTGGGTGTTTGGATAGCTCTGAATTGTTTTACACTAGGGGTAGTGGGGATTAAACATAATTAATCTCCCTCCTCCATCAGTCTTTCCCTTTAACCCATCTAATTGCACTGGTGTTGCATTTGTGTAATTCAGTTACACAGTCCCTGCTATGTATCTTTGTAAGCTGATGTCTGGATGGGGCACCATCAGAAAGGGCTGCTCAGTCAACCAGGAGATGACAGTGGGAAGTCATTGTCCCTGGCCAGACAAACAGATGTTGCAGCTCTGCCAACCACTGATGCTGACAAAGGTTCAGCTGGGTTACAGCAATTTTTGCCCTAATCAGGATGCTAACTCTAAGGTTTCCCTAGCAACAGGAGCCGTAAGTCCAAAGTGACATCTCATTTCTACTAATCTTTGATTTCATTTCCAGTAGGTAATTGCAGGTAAATCCTCCAGCAGCTGTTCTAAAGAAGGATGAAGTGGTCAATACTTTTCATTCTGCTGCCTACAAAATGAGTATATCAGGGAGCAATGTCATCAAATTTTTATCTGAAACACTTAATCTGTGTATTAATAAGCATTATCTAAAATTGATAGGTTCTCTTTCTTTGCAAAATTATGGCATACACTAGCAATGAAATATCAACTTTTTAAATTTCATGACTAAATAGAAGGGCAGCTCACATTACTGAGGCTGAGGTATATAATTTTGATAAAAGAATTTAAAATAAAATCCTTATCATGTGTCTCAATAGCACTATGGACTTCCCTATTACTCAAGTGGTTTCATTTCTATTACTAACAGCAGAAATAACAAAAGAAAAGCGCTATATGATTCCTTATTTTTTTTTCCAGCTGTAGCTAACCAGCACCCTCCGTTTTTGAAAGATGAAAAAAATTTGGGAGGATCAGTTAAGGTTAGAGGGGAGATTTACAGAACGTTTGCAAACATCTGGCAATAATTGCAAGGGTGAATTGTTATAAAATAAAGCACGGCACTGCTCATTCCACATTAGATCAGCTCTCTGTCATGTCATTGCTTTGCAAAGGGAGCACTTCACAATATCTGCACTGGCTCTGGTGAGTTTCTGGGGAAGTCTCAGGTGGAGATTGAAAGGATGTGTCTTGCTCTGGGTGACAGCAAGCACTTGTGATCAGCAGCTGTGCTAGGGCTAAACCCCTTAACAGACATGTAAAAAGGGGGTAGAGTTTTTGCCCTGTGCTTTTTCTGTTTCCTTAGAAAAGGAACTCATGTTTGTTGCTAGCACTAACAGAGCTTGGTTTTTTCTGAGGTTATTGGTAAGGCAGAGGAAGATTTAATGAACGAATGACTTAAAAGACACATGAAGGTCTGGTGTGAGAAGTTGTTGCTTTTCAAAGTATTGGATAAGTATTCTCTTTCTTTTTATGAGAGACAGATTTGGTTTTGAAAGGGCAAGTGAATCTTGATAGACTTGATATTTCTCTTATAATCTCATATTGTAGATTTTTCCAAGGAGTAGAAGCCTTGCTGCAGTCATTTGAAAACAGAATATAAAGACCCAGGGAGAGAGAAAAGCAGGGTATATCTTAGTATTTATATTGCCACTGACTAAAATGAGGAGTTTGTCCAAAACTGATCTCTGCTAATTTAGTTAGCAAAAGACAAAAGCACAATTTCTCTGTTAGTAACTGGTTTGCCATTACAAATGAGTTTTGAACTTCCTGAATACTATTCAAAGGGACAGAGAAGGAGCAGGAAGAAGAGAAGAAAAGGAAGGGAATAAAGGACACAGAGCTTGTATTTCTGATCATCATGGTCTTCCTGGAATAGAAGTAGCACATTTCAAGCTGCTTGCCCTTTGCTTTCAGCAGTGAGAGTCCCCTCCGGCATTTATGTCTCAAACACTCCCTTTGGCTGCTCAGCCTGAGACTTAATAAGCAAGGACACAAGCTACTAACAAAAGAAGAAATGTTCCACTTATTATTCACTCTTAGAGCAATACTTAGAGCACTTTCTTTGTTTATTTAACACAGGTAAATGTAGTGCAGGCAAAGCCAAAACAGCAAATACATCAATCTCAACTGCATAACAATTGCCCAATTTCCATCTGACTCTCAGGCATATGCCTGGGTCCTTAGCATAACCAGTGAGTAGCTGCCTGGAGTCTGCCCTGCTAAGGGTTCAGACAGTCTGTTTGGTTGTTTGGTTTGTTTGAAGCTGTCCAGACTTCCTCTACCTTTCTTTCTCTAATTCCTCTCCCTGTTATTTTTTTTTTTTCCACCTACACGTTTGGATTCCCTTTACATATATGCTTCCTGGTCAACTTAAGTGTCTAGAAAAGCCTGCAAACCCAAACCATGGTTTTCCATCAAAGAGCACAGAACACACAAACATCATGCTGGAAAGGACAGAAAAAGTCACCTGGTCCTTCCCCATACCCAAGGCAGGATCAGCTGCCATTTCTGACAGATCTTTTTCTGACTCGCTCCTGAAGAATCTCACAGGATATCTATTTGGAACACTCTCCGTGAATGCATTCCTTATCCTAATAATTTCTGGACTTTTTCTTGTGTTACATGTGTATTTTCTGATTTAAGTGAAATCCCAATTATATTATTTCCCAATATTTCCACCCAGCAGACCCTGTTTAACATATTTCTCAGTACTTTCTTCCAGTTGTCTCTTCTGGAAACTAAGAATTATTCAGCTTAGTCTTTCCCATTTTCTAGACCTCTGATTATTCTTGTTGCTCTCCTCTGGACAGTCTCCACTTGGCCTACCTCCTTCTTGAAGTTCAGTGCCCAGATCTCATAGTATTCTGAATAGAATAAAAAAAAGTGTCCATCAAGTTGTTTTGGTTTTTTTTTTTTTTTACAAGTGGAATGAAGAAACTTTCTCCCGGTTGCTTAAAATCATTTTTTAGAGGATGTAGTCCAGTGGGAAGCAGCCTGCAGGGTGAGGCACTCATAGGCTTTGGTCTGTGGGGCCCTCTGCAGAATCTGACAGAGCCTGCAGGAGTCAGGTAGGCTGGATAATGATCCCCAACAGAGCCAGTGAAATTTCCTGCCTGATGTGTATGCCAGCACTGATGCCAGGCTGTACTGGATTTACTCACAGCTTAATTGTGTCAGCTAGACAACAATCACAGTAAGAGCAGAGCAAATGCCTGTGATAGGCACACTGAGGAGGCAGAGCAGACGGGAAGTCAAGCATATTCCTTGTTTCTGAGCACTCCCAGGGACAGAATCTTGTACCGGGGAGCCTTTTCCCCCAGGGCAACTCATCCTGCTTAAAACCATGTGAAATTCAGGGATAAAATAACTGGTCTGTCAAGAAATTTAGCTAGTGGAAGCAGAGGCAAGCAGGTACCAAAGGACCTTTGTACTCTCGAAGGTCATCTGTAGAGTCAGACTTTTCTCACAAAATTGTTTGTACATCCATGTCTCATTTGGGCGGAAAAGGGAAACATTCCAGTCTGAAGGAACAAAGGCTTTATTTGATTTGCTGGTTGCTGTCTTGAAAGGCTCTTGTCAGCCTGACTTTTGCCTAGGGGGAGAGAATTGCCATGGTGTGAGGCTTGCAGGCAGATGGCTGGAAGCAAGCACCAGGCTCAGCGCCTCCCCGTCAGCCTGCCCAGCTGTAGCTCCCAGATTGGAAGGATCTCACGCTCCTTGCCTCTAGGTAGAAAACGTGAATGATAAGAGCCTGACAGAAATGTCAGCTTCCAGCTGCGTGACAATTCCTCTCCAACACAAATCTAAAATAAGAGTCAGGTAAAATTGAAAATTCTCAAAGAATTAGTATCTGATAGACAGTTATTAAAACAACATTTTCTACAGGAAAAAAAATGACATCTTTTTCTCTCTGACAGGAAACTGCCAACCATTTCCACTCACTGGTGCCTCAAAACCTTTCCATTCTTTTTCAGATGCTCTTTTCTCATCCATGAGCAGTTGCCTCTGCTTTCCTTTTGCAACCCCTCTCACATCTTCTTCTATGAGCCTCACCCTGCCCACTTCATCTGTCCAATGCCCCTCTGCTTTTCCAAAAGAACAAAAAAGGGAGAAAGCAGCAGAACTTGCCAATCAGAGGTATCTTGCTACTAGTGCTTGGATATATGTTATAGGTCTGACTGCTCAGTGATGCCAGCTTTCATTTTTCTTTCCTAATTTTTTCACTCTATTCAGAGTTAAAATTTGTTAGGTCACTTTTACTCCCATAACTACACAGTATATTGCATTATGGCATTTCAGCTTTAGCAGGAATCTCTAAATCTACACACAGCTGAAGTAAGGGAAAGTGCAGAGGGAAGGCAAGGAGGAAAAGGAACTGTAAGAAAGCTACACCCTCCTGGATACTCACATCTACACCCTCCTGGGTATCCATCTTGCTTGGCTTTAATTTATTGTTGAAACCAGGACACCATAGGAAACCTCTTGTCTGCTGACTTTGTGTCACTGTTTACATCCACTGACAATTACTCACTGGCATTTAGGGAGATCCTGAACTCCAGTTCTGTCCAATCAGTCCACCAGGAACTCAGCTAACATCCCAAAATACTGCAGGATCCATTGCCTGTGCTCGTGCATCTGCCACCTGTATGTTGTAATGCTTTCCAGTGCTATGGGTTCTGGGGTGGAACCCTTCTTTAGTGGGGTGACAAACAAAACCCCAGCCAACCTGTGGCTGCAGGCAGAGCAAGGTGCCACGCTTTTCCTTCGGATTCCCTCTAAATTTAACCCAGCTTCTCTGGGCCCCTGCTGACATCTTCAGTAGGAATTTTTAATGTGTGCACTGCAGGCCTCACCTTCTGCATTTCTACATCTGTATGTGTATTTATGTGAGGTCAAGCAATGTGACATTCAGCTGGGGACGCAAGTGCTGGACACAAATAGCGTGTCGGCTCTTGCTGGGGGGTCAGAGGCATGAGCAAAGCCAGCTCACAAGCATCTTTTCCTTCCCCTATACATCCAGTTTCCCACAAAGAAACCACTGCAGAAGTCACTGCTTTCTGCCAGCTAGCAATACCCTGCTACCACTAATTGCAAAAGCCATTAATAAAAGAGGGGAGGGGGGGAAGCAAGACACAAAAGGGAATAAATACTGTACATAGCCAGAAGGCCTTTCCCTCCTACACATATGATTCACTGTTGTTCCTTGCCTCACATGGGAAAATGTTGTCCTGCTGAATACGTACCTTAAAGGCAACTCTGCCTCAGAGACATCGCATATGCATATTGATAACATGCACTTTGTAGTGCCTAGAGATGTTTTTAACGAGGCTTGCTGAAATGTACCAACAACTTTCTCTCTTCTCCTTCTGTGTGCCACAGATGATTTTTAAATGTGTTTCCTGGTGGTCTCCATTCCCTGTGAGAAAGCAAAGGGATTGCACAGACAATAATTCAGGATGGCAGGAGAGGTGAGAAATGGCTTTCCAGCCTCCCCAGCTGTGCAGGCTTGCATGAGCCTGGGGACCCCATTTCCCTTGAAACCTCCCCACAAGCCCTTGGTGTTTTTCACACCAGAGTAGAGAGACCCATGAAGCACCACTTAGCCAGCCCTCAGGGAGCAGGCCAGGTGAGAGGCCACCCTGCCAGCAGCAGAGTGGGTGCAGAACCACTCGTGCAGCCCCATGGGGCTCACACACCAAAAAACTCCACCTACCGCTGCACTTCTAATTGACATTGCTACATGGCTGGCAGAGGACTGGTGAAGTTTTCCTGCAATCTCAAAGCACTGGGAAGAGTCTTGTACATTGAGTCCTTCCAAGCCTTGGCTTCTAGTCTCCTCTTGTGTAGCTGTTTTTATCTATCAGTATTTAATTAAAGTAATTTATTTTCAACATCATGACACCTTATGGTACCATGGGCAATTAAAACGGAGGTTTAGAGCCATTGGAAGCATGATTACAGAGACATGGATATCCCACACACCCTATTCTGTCCTCTGTGGCGTGGCAGGTATCCTTGTACCCAGGGATATTTTTCTCATCCCTTTCTACCACTGGAAAATGCCTATAATTGAAACTCTGCTGCAATCATGTTCTACAAAAGGTTACACAGATACAGTGCTTGCTCCAGAGTGTGTGTCTGCAGAGAAAACCCACAGTGCCCACCAGCACTCCACTTGTGGACATTTGCCATGTCCAAACTCCCTGAGAAAGATGTGCTTGGAAAGATGTGCAGGCAGCAGGTCACATCTGGAAATGTGGGGGGTATGACTTTTCTTGCCCAGGACTGCATTTGAAGGAGGGCAAATGCATGGCATGATCCACCCTCCCCAATGACCAGCAGAGAGGCGGCTGCTGGTCATCACCAGCAGTGCACAATGTGCTTCACCCACCCCTCGGCAGACCTAAACCAGACCATGCAGATGTACTGCACTTGGAAGCATTATGTAAGGATATATGGGGATCAGCTGTTTGAAGTGGAATAAATTCACAACGGTGCTGCTGTTAGTCTGTCTCATCACCTGCTTTGGCTCAATTTAAAATTTGTTGCTGTGTCCCTCTGCTGGGGCAGCCAGGAAAGAGATGGAGGAGAGGTGGAAGAACTGCACTTGACCTCACCTCTCCCTTGTCAAGGGAGGCAGTTTCACTGGGCAGAGCTAATGGGATGCCGTGAAGCCTCCATACTCCCTTCTTTACCCACAGAAAATTTGTGCCACACACTTTCTTAAAATCTTGGTCTCTTCTTGCTTTTACCTGCCGAACCAATGAAATGGGGGGCTTTAAATATGACAGCTGTTGTAGTGGCTGGGAGGTTATGATACAATTCCTGGTTGGTGATAGTTCCACAATTTAAACATAAGAAACTACTCTTTCCTGACATCCCCTTCACACCTTCTCCCCCACGCTCCACCCTCACTTTAAGAAAAACAATTGCTATTCATTGTGGGTATAATCAGATTTATATGTCCATCATAGCAGGGTACTTTTATCTTATATGAAAGATGTTATTGAGCCAATTGAGAAATCTAGAAATTTTCAATTACAGTTAAAAATATTCCTGAAAGACAGTGTGCTTGTTTGCTTGCTTGCTTGCTTCTTTCTCTCTACTGAAATAAATTTTTGGATTTCCATTTTCATTGACATGTCACTGCAGATGACATAGTGTTCAAATCCATAAACTTCATTACTAAAATAAATGAAATTTTTAGGTAACCTCAGATAAATTATCATTGTCAGCATCATGAATGAACTCAGATTCATTATAATATGATTTTCACAGCAAAATGTCTTTGGGGGAAAGCAGATCCTTGCTTGCAAAGAGCATACACAAGTGGGACACACACGGAGAGGCACGCTCTAGGCTTCACTGGTTGTGAAAGCACATAGACTGCTTCTAGGAAAAATACAAATAAATCTGCAAAATTTGGTGAAGTTGGTCAGGCATCATCCCACCACACAGGTTTGATTACAGGAGACACCACCTCTCTGGGACAGGACTCTGAATAACTGTCATGTTTTCTAGAGGGAAAGATGCTTTGGCTGTTGACACAAACATCTCCCTGGGAACCTGACAGTGGTGAGAATCAGTGAAGAAGTGGGGACAGTGAAGTGCTTCACCTCAACCATGGTGTCCAAGTATTCTTACTGTGTATTCCCCACCTTTGCACACTTTCAAATGCCCTTTGGCCCTAATTTTCTCTGCTTTCTTCTGCGTAAGTTGAGCATTACAAAGGATGGTTTTCTCCATGCTTTTTTAAAGAAGAGGTAGGAGCTTTCTTTCAATTTTGGATAAAGTCCTTTCATAGGCTTTATTTTGTCTACACATATTCTGCAAAATGTACTTCAGCTCCCATAGAACATTTGAGTGTTATCCAGCATCAGGTCGTTTATATCCCTGCAGATATATGGAGAGTTTCCCAGCCTTGAAAGCAAAAATCAAGAGACTAGAATTGGCAGCTATTGGCATTCATTTGGGTGGGAGCTTTTTCCTGTTCCTTGCACAGGTCTATATTATTTTATCCTTTTAGAATTTATTCTTTTATTTTGGGGACTGCCGGGGGGAAGCTGAGGAAGAAAAACAGACGCCTTAAGGTAATGACTCAAGTAAGAGTGTTCACACCTTCATTTTCTATGTGTGTTAAAACAAGAAGGGAAGAATGAAGGCAGGAAAATGCAGCAAAGAGGCAAATGCAGTTTAGGAAACCAAGCAATGCTCCTTGAGAGCCACTGGCAGCAGAGATAAGAGGGGGGCAATGAGCTCCCTGCTGAGACACAAGCCCTTCCTTTCATGGCTGGGTCACCAGTGGCTGTCACACAGGCCCAGTGCCAGGGATGGAGAGGGGTGAGGGCTGTGCTGTGTGTGTGACTGATGGCCCCCACAGGCAGCAGGTGCAGGGGCAGGGTAAGGGGGAAGGCAACCAAGAGGAGGACTCAAGGACGAAGAAGGAATTCCATTGAGAAGGATGATCAGGGTCGGGTGAAACAGAAGAGGAAGAGGTATTGTAAACCAAAGTCTGTTGGTAAAGTACAGGTGAGTGCAAGCTAACCACAACTTAATTCAGGCTGGAAATGATGAGAAGTTTTCTAGTTTTTAGACCTGTAACCTCTGGAGCAAACTTCCAATTAGAGCAGCCACAGAAAAACTGGTTATCATAACTTTAGGAAAGTTAGGACTTCAGGAAAGGTTGAAGTGTTGGGTAGAAAGTATTGCATTCTGTTGTTATGAGAGACAGTAAAGGACTGAGCTCTGTAGCCTACAAGGTCCTTTGCTGGTCTGTGCTCCTAATTAAATGAAGTAGGGGTTTTTGCTGTGTATTAAGCTGGGGGGATGTGAACAAACATCTCATAGGCACAGAAGCCTTTCTGTTCCTCGTAGAGTTTTCCCTACCAGCAGTCTCCTTGACAGCACAAACCTTGCTGTAAACAGTAAAATAAATGCAAGGCTTGAAGAACAAAAATACACAGCCAGGGAATTATGTTAAACAGTGAAGCTCTCAACTGCTTCTGTGCAGGTTAATAAGAAGGGCCATATTCTGACATCCTCACTCCTTGTCTACCAGAAAAAGCATTTATTCTGACATGGAAAACTATAACTTGGTGACAGAAGCTGACTTAGTTACAAAATTCCTGCCAAATCATCAAACAGAAAGTACAAAAAGAACATATAAAGGTCATTGAACTGTGTTCCCAAGGGCTGGGCAGAGGTGCTGTAAGTCTAGACAGCATCACCTTACACTTTTTATTTCTAAGGCAAGCAGAGCCAAAATAATGCTCACATTTTGGATAGATTTATCATAGCTTTTTAGCACAATTCCAGTGGGGTTTGGTTCAGTTGAAATCCAGAGTGAGCCTGCAGGTTGATTTCTATTTTCTGAGGACCACTTCATCTTTTTGTAGAAAATATAATCAATCTCAGTGTAAATACTCAGTTATTAGAACTGCCTAATTATTATATTATTAAAATGAAGAACAGATTTTAGGAGGATTAACTGCAGCATATAAGCAACAGCAGAAGCTGCCTGATTGACAGAAAAAGTGTTTAGACTCTTTTCTTCTTTTTTCTTTTTTTTTTTTTTGTTTAATATTAAGGTGGATGGGCATTCTGAAGCAAATGTAAAAGGCAAAGAGCCAGAGGGAAAGTAGAAACACAAATACACTGCAGTCAGAAATACCAGGGTGTGCGTGCATGGCTCCTGGGCACAACTATGACCTGCACCCCAGGACAAGAGGTCATCCCAGGAATAGCCTTTGCTTGGAGCAGGCGGCGTCGGCGGCGAGGAACCGCACATACCGTCCTGGGGTGCCAGGTTTTATTTTGATGGAGAAGCCAGGAGCCTGGCAGGGAAGTGTATTTGTTTTCCTCACACACATGAGGTTGGGTCAGCTTTGCAACTGGAAATGTGCTCAGAGTACATTGGGGAAAGATAGAGTTTGCCCCTTGCTCTGTTTTATTTTTTTTTTTCCTGACAGTGCTAAGTTGCTGCAGTGAAAGTCATTAATGCTAATTGCAACTCTTTGCTCGAGCTCTTAGGGATTTCTGTGTGCTTTTAAACATTCAGTGAGCAGAGGGGCAATATCAAGTAAGCAAGACTGATGCGGCTGTTCTGATAAAAAATATGTAAAAGGATGAGCTGTATGAGTCCCAGAATATTCCAGCTATGATTTTGTGGGTTGGAAAATGCCAGGAGACTGGAAGCATCTTCAGTGAGCAGAGGAGCAGAGCCCTCCTGGGAATGGAGCTGTGGGATGCTGTATTGGAACAGGAGGGGCTCCAAGGTGCTTGTGCAGGTGGGGGTGTTGAGAAGTAACAAGGGGAAAACACCAAAGGAGAACAAGGTACCAGAAGCAGAGGCAGAAGAAGCCAGAGGAAGACAATATTCAAAACCAGATCTATAATAGAATAATTACAAAATAGTGACAATACATTAGTCATCCTCAAGTTAAGGAAGCTTCTCATTCACCATTCACATGGCTCTCAGGCAGCCTCACTCCCAAGGCCAGAGATTTTCACTGCTGGGACTGAAGCCCCTCCACAGCAGGAGGCTCCAGTGACCCAACGGGTCCCGCCTGACTCATCACACTTCCCACTCACACAATCAGACCAGGTTTCCTCACCAGTTTGTCCCCAGGTTTCCCATGGCAAAGTCCCAGATGTCTCGTTCCATAAAGCCATTTATTCTCAGTGCAGTAGCACAGGAACAGCCAGAGCTGGTGCCTCTGAGGTGGATCTCCAGCCAAGGAAGCCCTGGGCATTTATACCTTCACAGTCTCCTCTTCCTCCTGAGTCTTTGGCTCCTGCTCCCCTCTCTGTGTCCTTGCTGGCCCACTGGTTTTCATCTCCTTTGTTACCCAAAAGGCTGCAATTCCCAGCTCTCCTGTGTTTCCCAGTGTCCATTCCCCTGGCTGGTGTCACCCACCATCCTGCCCTGTGTTATCCCAAAGGCTGGCAGTCCATGGCCTCTCTTCTCAGGCTCCTACCCAGACCATCTCAGTGTACAGCTGGTGAGCTGGGCTACTTGGAGCCTCAATGATCTTACTCAAAATGCAGTAGCACTGCAGAGGAACCTGTGCAGAACCAGCAGTGGAGCCAGCACAGAAACATTCTGTCACCTGATTGGCTGTTATTCATTAAATGCAGTGCCTTTAACCACCAATCAGTTTTCACTTCACATACACCTTGGTGTCAAAGCCATGTCTCATCTGCAAATGATGGTTTTCCTCTTTTGTTTTTTGTTCGCTAGCTCATCTTTGACAGATGAGGCACTTGGTGCTAGGGACGAGAAGCTTCAAGGCTGTTTTTCTAGCCATGCTGCAGCATACAGAGTTAACATTTTCTTCTCACATGTCTTTTCTCAGGGAAAATAAAAAGAGATGAACAGGTGCACCAAAGCAAGCCCTGCCTCTCCCCTGTAACACCTTCGTGTGGAACAGAGAAATCAACTGGTGTTGCCATAAGAGGGCACACTGCAGCTGCAGTTTCCACATAGTCCAGCGACCTCTCATAGGAATGAGAAGTGGCAGTTGCTTCCCCTCTGAGACTGTACAGTATTTGTACTGAAGAAAGTGCAGGAGACTTTCTATTAAGTTTCCCAAGGATCCGTTTGTCTGCTGGCTTCTCCCTCCCCACCTTGCCTTTCACCCTTGCAGCCTGTCTTGGGTTGCTTTTAAGGGAAATTTTCAAAGCTTGCAGAACTTGCTGTGCTTAAAGTCAGTATTTTTTGCCACAGTTTTGATGAATTTGTAATTTTTCTTGTTAAGTGTATTACACCCAGGGAGCACACAAAACTGCTTTGGAGAGTGTACTGCAGTAAGTGAGCAGAAGAGAGCAGGTGCATACAAAGGCATCCTGTCTTGGGGTGAAGAGATGCAGATCACTGACTAGATGGGAACCAGAAACCCTGCCAGCAGCAATTTTTGCAATGAGTGCCAGTCCTTACATAGCTAAAACAATTCTGACACCACCAGTATCAGGAGGGCAGATAAAAAAAAAGGAAAATTGGTCAATGGGCTGGAAGGGTCAACATGTACACCAAAAACAGCAGGTGTTCTTTGGTTAAAATCATATTAAAAAAAACTCCCAAGATCTGAAGCCACAAACTTACTGGACAGAGAGAAACTATGTAGCTTAATAGAAAGAGGGTTTAGGAAAATTGAAATAAGCAGAGGCTATGACAAGTCTACTCCTTTCAGTGCAATAACAGTTTTGTAGGTAGGGTAGAAAAGTATTAATACATAAATGGTGGGAAAATTTTTCTCTCTGATAGAGGAGTACCTTGGATGTGCTCAACAGTTTTTCCCTTACTAGGTGACTTGGATAAGTGTACAAGACAGAGAGTAAGGAAAAATTACCTTTGTATTCCAGTGGTACTTGGCATAAGGATAAAATCAACACCTGATTGATGTGATCCTTGTTATCCTGCTGCCTCTGCACTGTTCAGTTACCTCCAGTCCCCAGGGCTGTTTGTTTTGTCACATTTCTAGCCAATAGCTCTCTAGTGTGAGTGCCAGGCTCCTGTGACAGAGCCCATACTTTGTTATACTTGCACACTTTGTAGCAGAGTGAAGCCTTGACCCCTGGGTTATCATGCTATGGTAACTCCTAATGATGACAGTCTGATCTTCTGGTACAGAATTGCAAGTAATAAAAACTGATGAACATCTAGGTCAAAGAGCAAAACTCACAGCCTTCCTACGTGCATTGATTAGGCTGTTAGGCCACATCTCTGTTTGCTGGAAATGCCACAGCTCCTGTATATTGTTGTCAGCCTGGCTGTTGTCAAGAAGATGAATCTGCCTACTTTCAGTATTATGGCACCACTTTTCTGTACCATGGTCCCCTAAAAACACTTGGATAATGCTTGCTGCTTGCAGAGATTGCATGCTGTTGGCACATGTTGGTTTTCTATCCAGCTAAGCACAGAAATGGTCAGACATCCTCTCAAGAGTTAGTCTAAGGCTTATGGGGTGTCACTGTCGTGTTGCCCCTTTACTACATCCCGAACAAAGCTCCTAGGACTGATCACATGAATGCTCTTCAAATGCATGACTTGAAACTCTGTCAGCTTGAAATAACTAATTGTGATAGACTGCTAAAACAAGGTTGCTTTTCACTGAGGAGCACTCATTTGCTCTTACCCAAGTTTTGTGGGAGACGACTAATCCAGAACAAAGTGTCTGGTAAACTGTGCCTATGCTTGTGAGAAAACCAGTCACTGAAAAGAAGCATGTTGACAATTTCTTCTTGAGATCCCACAGCCTTTGTCTGTGTCAATGACATCAGGATTAAAGACTTTTGCTTCTTCCAAGGACATTGGCTGCTTTATGGACCACAGTCCAATGGGGAAACCTCAATTCTGGTAATGAGGACTTAAAGCACATCATCTTGTAATTTGAAAAACTTATTTTTGCTAGCACTGAACAGAATCCTGATTTAACCTCCCAGCACAACAGCATTGTTTCCATATATTAGTTTGACTGAGTAGGAGTAGCAGAAAAATGGAGGTCCCATTTCTTAACAGAGATTAGAGCAATTTATTGCTGCATTTGGGACTTTGGGCTCATCTTCAAGTTGGCCTTACTAATTAGCAACATAAACTCCTGCTTCTCTTATGAGATTGGTTTGCAACTGGAATTTGACAGAAGCTATAAAGAAATGTTCTGAGAAACTACTCAGGATGATAAATTGAAGAAAAAGCCCTAAAATACAGTGCAATTCCTCATGTGAAACGACTAATATGAGATATTACTTGCTGTGAAATGCCTTTTGAAGTGTCTACTTTCATGCTCTTTATTTCACCATCTATTTTACACAAATTTTATTCTTAGCACAAACAATTTTGCCATAGTCCCTTTGCATTTACATTAGCAGTGTCACACTGCACACAAACACAAAACCACCACCACTGCAGCCTCTCTGGCAATTTTTGTTAACCATTGTCTGAGACAGCTTCCAAGCCACCTCCTACTATGCTGATCAAGACTTCTGTTTCCACCAGATCTAGCTCCACCCAGAGATTTTTTGAGCTCCCCTGCACTGCTGTGAGAGGCATCGCCAACCTAATCCCCTGACAGCATTTAATCCCCAAGTCATTCCTAGTGGAGATACTTTGCATGCTTCATCTGCTACAGAAGCACAGCATCATTAAAAACAACTAATAACACAAATGTATAACATCATTGCTACTTGTAAAGTCTTTCATCAGCCTGGCTGTATTCTCATACCCTGGATTCTCAGATCGTGATGTTTCCAGATCTCACAATTGTATCAGGTGATCAGATGAGATGAAAAAAGAAAAAAAGGCAAACAAAATGTTTTTAATTAAAAACTCCTCTGAATTTAAAAAGAGAACGCTTTGATTCTGAATCTTACAGCAGAACTTGTAGCATTTTGGATTTCACAGAACAGTTATTGTGAAGCTTTCCTAATATTATTCCAAATCTGATTGTCGTTTTCACCAAACAGAGAGCACACACCAAACCTAACCTCTCTCCTATTTAACAGTAGCTTAGCTGTGTCCCCCAAATACTTACTAACAATCTCTTTCAACCCAAAACTCAGATTTGTGGGTCTAGAGTAGCTCAATATTAGGGACAAACCCCTGTAGAATTGCCACACAGGAGAGCTGGCACTAGTGAGAAGGTGGAGGGAGTTCTGTCGTCAACTAAAAACTCACCCTCGAGACTGATTAAAAAAGGGAAAAGAGAAATGTCTCTATTAGCTCTGCTGATATTCTGAAGGAAAGGATCTGGTAAAATCCACAGTCATGGCTGGAAACAAACTGGCTGATCTTCAGGACTTCTGACCTGGATTGCATTCAAGAAGCAGGTGAGAAAAACCCATAATGTTTCAGCAAAAGCAAGCTGTATTAAATTTACTCAGCGCAGGTGTAATGATTTGTTACTTAGAGAGAGCGTTCATAGCTGCATGTCAAATCAAACCACAAGGAAAACACTGTCTGTGTAACAACCATGAGAGCAGACAAGGCCTCCTCTTTCCAGATTTATCTGCAACACAAACACTTCATGTTGGCTGGAGAAATGTTAACATTTGTAAGAGAGAAAATACCAATGTTCAGAAAAGAAAGATGGGAGTCAGAGTGCCTGTTTTATCTTTCCTGTTAAAGTTTACTTTTAAATCTGTGGGGTAACAAGGGTGTTTAAAGACTTATTAACCATTGGTTTTATACCTATATATATTATTTAAATGTACACACAGAGACATATATATATATAAATATTACTTTATACACATATGTATGTATATAATGTTATGTACATATACATAAATACATATGAAATATTTAGTTATGCCATTAAATATATAAATATATTAATATATAAAAATATATATGACATTATATACACACACGTATGTAAATTTAAACATTGAATTACATATATACACATATATAAATGTAATAGTAAAAATAGTTTTGACCATTCCTAGAACTACAGAACTCAGTATTTGAAACCCGCTTTAGCTATAGAATTTCCTTCTGGCCACTAGAAAGCTTTGGCATTTCCCGCTCTCTGACTGTAAAACTGGAAATTGGTGTCTAGGTTTTCACCTCATGTTGTTAGAATTATACATTTCCCAGTTAACCTTGAAACCTGAGATGTTTCATTATTGACTAAAGTTTGTGTTGGCAAGAATATAAAATGACAACTTTTCACACTCCTCTTATCACCCAAGACTCCAGCACCGGAGAGGAATAAAAGAAGTTTTATTTAGGCAATTGTCTCAAACGTGTAGGTTTAATGATAAATTCTAAATAATTAGCAAAACATTGAAAAAATGGATTAAAGAGGGCTGAATTCAGAAGAAAAACTTCGGTACTTCATGAATGAGAGCTCATAGAAACTGTGCATTTTGTTAAGATATTTTGTTAAGAAAAATGCAATCTGAAATGAAAATGAAAAATCTGAATCACAAATTTAGATGCTTGGAGCTTCATTGTGAAAGCCTTTGCAGTTTCTGTAGGGTCCCAAATTCATTGAAGGGACTCTGAAGCAGCCTGTGCAGGAAATATAGAGAAAAGGAGACCATGCAATGGAGGGTGCCATCAGATCCTGCACAGCAGACGTGTCAAACAGCTAGAAAAGTTAAAGCATCCTTTTGACAAAGAAAGAAAAACAAAAATTAATTGTTCTACTTAATTCCATACCGCGTTTGAGGATTCAACCTGTAGAAAAAATAAAGCTAAATGTGGACAACCTGAAAAAACCACAACACTGTAAGAGGAAGACCAAACTGCCTCATCCCCCTAAAGCCCCCCAAACACACAGAACAATTTTTCTTACTGGGGAATAATAAAATCATTTTGCTTTGACCTTTTCCTCACCACTCAGACACAATAGCAATAGCTGCTATATATAAACCTTAGATGCTCTTCAGCTTTGCTCTACCAAAGCATATTTATTTTAACTCGGGAAGGCTAGTGGTAAAAGAAGTTGGGGGATATTTTAGTTACACAATGATAAATTAACCTATGGATCTTTTCTCTAAGGATAGCTCTAGGAATGACTAGGATGCAGAGAGATCCAGATGGACTTTTTGACCTCTTTTGTTAAAGCTCCCTCCATGGCATTTGTTGGGCTTTTTCAAAGCTAAAAGGTTGGAGGACACAAAGCTTTATTCTCACATTTTAGTCTTGAGGCTAGAAAAGCTTCTGCATTCATGCCCTAGCAATGTTTGCCTCCAGTAAATCTGAAGTATGCTGGGCAGCTGTGGAAGGAGGGCGAAAAACAAAAAAGCCTTGTGTCTGAAACATTTGTGTTTGTGTGCATCCTACCCTGTACAGCTGGTCTGACTCAGCTCTGAGAAGATGCTGTGCAGCTGTTTCTCTGGAGCAATACCTGTGGGCAAACAACAGCACAGTCCAACATCTCTGTACATCTTCCTGATCTCCAGAGTTCATTCTGTCCCTGCTCTGTCATCTTTAATCATGAGGCATTAGGCTTATTTTCACTGGATATTCAAGCACATATGTTCAGAACTTACAGGGACAATCAGCCATTGTTCCAGTTTTCCTATTGATGTTTTTCTTGCAAATCAGAGCCCAGGGACTGGCCACAAGCCCAAATCCCATCTTTTCAAAACTGATTACTTCTTTGCTGGGACACTGTTTGCTCTACTGCAATTGTCTAAGACTGGGTTTGGCTGGTGCAAACCTACTTCATCTCTTCTGGAAGCGAAGGCAGGATTTACCCTACGTACTGTGCAGCTCTGGCAAGTCAGAGCAGATGAAATGCCCCCTTCTGCCCTGGGGGAACTCTGCTGCTGGCTAAAAAAGTGACCCCCAGTCCAAAGTGGCAGCAGCAGCTTGAAGAAGCTCGCAGAAGGGGGATCTAGAGACTAAACCATCTCATTCCAGCTCTGATGAGCTCATTCAGCTGGAAAGGCAAAACAAAACAAAATATGCATGCATTCCTCTCTGAATATGGGACCACAAGGCAGCTAGGCACTGAGATACCGTGCAAATGGAAATAATTAAGTACTGGAACAGAATAGCAGAGATATCACTAGGAAGTATCAAAGGAAATTTTTGAGGAAAAATGAATGACTCTCCAATGCCCTGAGATTTTCTGTTCTACAATAATGAAACAATTCCCACAGAACAAATGAAGTTAACTTTAAGGTAGAGTGGAATAATGGTAAAATATTTCACATGCTAGAAAGTTACAAAATGTCTAAGGTAATTTTTAAATTAAAATCAATTTTCAAACAGTTGAAATGTGGGGAAAGAAAACCTTGTGGCAAATGAACTTTGGGAGGAAGAGCAGCAGAACCCAAATGGCTCTGTGGCAGTAGGAGATGGCCATGACCCCATCTCGAGCTGAATACCATATGGCTCAGAAAAAAGTGGAAATAAATGACCAAGTCATTAGGATCCCAGTGGGGCATGCAGCAATCCCAAATGGCAGCTGCTCTCCCACAGTTCTACCCACTGATCTTGCCCACTGCTGGGAAGAAGCAAACACCATGGCTGTGCCACGTTGTGCCTCCCTGCACCCCTCACACACAGGTGTGTGCACACACATGCATGTATGTGCACATTTTAATACACACGTGTCTATTTACAAGAAACTCTAGGCATACTGTGAATTCCAGATTTCTTTATGAAGATTCATATCAGAATGGAAATAGAGATGAAACATCACAGGAACCTCATGGCTGTGCACGAGCAGAGAATAGCAGTTGGGAAATCTGTTTGCCAGGCATGCCCACAGAAAACCTCTGCCTCTCCCCATCCCACATGGCAAGGGGAGAGGCAAATAATACAAGCTCCTTTTGCGTTTCCAAAGAACACTGTGATAGCTTTTTTTGTCAGATTATGCCACAGCTCTTGTACTTGTAAAAGGATTGTTTTTCTAACGAGGCAAGAAAAGTCAAAAGAAATTAATAGCCAAGATAACAGTTATCACTCTGATATAAATAAAGCAGAGTATAAGGTTTGCAATACACTACAATCTACAACTGATAAAGGAGTCTAAAGCCAAATGAGGGTTTAAAAGGAAGCTGATATTAGAAATATCTACTCTCTAAGTTCTCTCTTTAAGCAGATGACTGGGTCACATTTGCTGTTTGTAGCTGCTGCTGCTGAAGCCAGTGTTGCCACTGAAGCCTAGAGTAAGGACATTACTCACCCAGCACAGCTCAGTCTCTCCATGGGGTCCAAAAAAGGTTCAGATGAGATCCAAAAGGTTCACCCACATCCTCATACAATGGGGACCATGTTTTAATTCTGTGCTGATACTTTAGTGCCAGTAACCCCCAGGTAAGACATACACTACAAAGATCTCCCTTGCCCACGAGGTTGCTTTTGTGTACTTCCCAGGACCCTTCATCTTAACACTGCAGACAGCTCCATCACTATGTGTTTGTGTTTGTAACCCTCCAGACACCCATATTCCTGTTTTGTGCTTGTTTCAAAATGTCAGAGTGGCTCCTTCCTTGTGAGATTGTGTCACGAAAAAAATTTTACTAGTTCTGCCTAAATTCCCTTGGGAACCTGTTTCAGTAAGGTACAAACCATGTGTGTATTAAGTCATATGCAACATACACACTCCCCCTAAGCCTCTTGGGAAGTGCCTCTGGAGCTTGAAGAAGCTGAAGGCAAGAACTGAAGCACTGCAAGAGGTGAATATCAGGCATGAGCCGTTCCTACTGATTAGAAGTTATCCCAGGTGATGTGTTCTCATATTAATCATTTCCAGGATCCTAATTTACCTCCATTAATGTCATAGCAGCTAAACTTTGCATTCTAAGCAAAGAGTTAGACAACGAGAAATGTAAATGCCACAGGACCTGATTTCCATTGCTGAAGATTGTCATGGGAGCTTGTTCTCACAAGCTGTGTTTTAGTGAAAGGGGTCTGGAGTGCCATTATAATTTCTATCACTTTTCAAATCCTTGGCACTCCACTAGTCCTATGAGTTTTTAATCCATTTGGCAAAATCAATGATATACATACATGACCTGGTTTCAGCTGGGATAGAGTTAATTTTTCCTCAGTAGCTGGTACAGTGTTGTGGCTTCGGATTTGGCATGAGAGTAATGTTGATAATACACTGATGTTTTGTGGTTTTTTATTAAACTGCTCTTATCTCAACATACGAGTTTTGGTTTTGATTCTCCTCCCCATTCCACTGGGCTAGGAGTGGGGGAGGTGAGCAAGTGGCTGTGTGGTGCTTAGTTCCCAGCAGGGCTTAAACCATGACAGCATACCAGCATAATTTGTGCTATAATTGGTTTAGCTCATTTCCGTAAAATATTAAAACATTTGCACAAGCAGCTCTCTTCTCTGATGACTATTTTTCCACAGGAAATCACTCATTCTCTGTTGCATACATTTCCAGACTCCTCTTAGACATGTTCCAGATTTGGGTTTTTCCTTATATTTGAGTCCTGAGCTTTAGGATCATGAAGTGTTTCCAATGATCACAAGACACCTTTTTTTTTTTTTTTTTTTTTTTTTGTTTATTTGCAACAGTAGCGTGAGATACAGTAGAATACATGTGGGAACCAGATAATCATGTATTATTTTATAGTGAATTTTTCAGTAGATTATTCCAAATATTACATATGGAATTTATAAGTTCTATTACATTAGTTCTGATATCATGGTGACTAAGCACTTAAACAATAAGCAGTCTCATGGAAAAATCCATATACACAGTTTGCTTTACCTTATTTGTCCTAAATTTCAGACTGCAACAGGATGACTTAGATCATATAAGTGGGTAGCAAATACTTCAGTCTATATTTACATATTATCTATTCAGAGAAGTCCTTGAGAAACTCAGATACACACAGGCTGAGCTGAGATACAAAAAATTGTGCATGGTGTTTTCACCTCTCACCTTGAAAAGAAAGACTCACAATGTAAATTCTCACATATCTTAATAAGATTAAAAATTTGGATGGTGTATAATATCCTGAATGTGTTACACAGCCAGCAGATAAGATGTTTCAGAGCACAGCAGCAGCTGCTCTGCCATCAAGCACTAGAAAGATAGATGGCCATTGAGCTTTCTAAGCACATACTGTGGTTTTTACTAATAACCAGAAATAAAGCACATTTTGAAAAACTGATATGCAAATACACATGACAAACCTAAACACAGCATGAGATGAATCTCACTCCTACTTCCACTGAAAGGTGGAACACTTGGACAGAAGGGTTATCATGACAACTTGAATGCTGCAGGGTTTCTTCTTCTTTTTTTTTTTTCCTGAGAATAGCTAGAATTTGGGTGATGAACTCCTCAGAGTAGACACAACCTAAAAGGTATTTGCGTGTTTCAATAGAATCACCCTTGGCTTCCATGCTTTCTTTTCTGAAACCCAGCGACTTAATATTATGAAGGTGCTTGTTAAAGTGCAAATATAGCATTGAAAACAATCTTGCTATCATGAAGGAGTGAGACTCATCCTATTTCGGGGGCTCCAAAATGATGACAGACCTGCCAGTCTTCCTGTGATTTCCATCCACAATCATAAAAAAACAAAACAGACCATTTCCCACCAAAACCAAGAAATGTTTTAAGAGGACATCAAGTATGTCATGAGTTGCAGTGTAGAGCTGAAGAGCTTTACAACACAAATCTCACTCAAACAGTCTCAAAATACATGTTTAAAAAGAATACTAAAGCAAAAGTATCTTGAATCCACAAAAAGGTCATGCTAGTCTATTATTTAACCAAGCATGACCATTGTACGGTGATGATACCATTGCAAGACAGCTTAGAGGAGCACGTATCCCTGTGCTAAACTGAAAGTCCTAATAGATGCTGAAGAGTGATGTTCCCTTGTATGAATGCGGTGGGACAGAACCACCTGTGATTACAGCCACTGGTAAAGATTTACTTTAGGGTGGGTCATAAGCCTCAAGTTGAATGCATCTTCTTCCAAAATGAAGCATATTGCTGAAAGCCTCGGATTTTAGAAAAAACACAGTGAAGTGTGTGAGAGAAGCCATCATGCCCCAAAAAAGCTCAGGATCATTTCCACTGTAGTCAATGACAAACTCCTCCACAAATTTTAATCTGTGGGATCAGGAGCAGACCTACCACACATTACTCACCTGCTAATGTCTAATGGCATGGCATCAACCTGCCTGCTGGCCTCTATTTCAGCATCCCTTCTTTTCCCTGATCTTTTCAGAAGTGTCAGGATCTTATCCTCAGTAAGGAGCTCTGCTGGTTCTGAGGCAGGTCTGAGTGTTTGCCACAGTTCATTAACACAGGAAAAAGATCCTCCTAACAGAGGTGGCTGGTGCTATGCTCACATTATGCTCACCTCAGCAGCAGAATCAGGCTGGGTGAGGAAAACACACATCAATCCATTTGTGTAAAGGACCCTTAAGCATAAAGCAAATCACAGCTTCTTATTTAAATAACACAGTACCATGCAAAATTCACAAATTAAGGAGTGTCTTTAAGTACAAAAAATGCAAACCTTTGCTTAAAAATCCACCAATTTTATGTGTATTACTCTTTACCTTTTTAAGCCATGCAAAAGGTTTAACCAAAATGTCCCTTTAACAAATACAGATTGGAACTATATAAAAAAAAAGTCCAACTAACTTCCTGGACAAATCCCCCAACAAGTTTTGATCTTTCTCAATGAATCTCTTTATCATGGTATTTATCCATCTGAACAGAGGTCTGACACCACACCTGTGCTGCCCTTCCCTTGGGAGACTTAGTCCTTGCTGTGGGAAGGAGCTCTTATCTGAAATTTGACATTGTCCATTGCAGGTCCCCAGCCACGCTCAACTGCAACTGCATGAAGGAGTCATGCATCTCATGCTCAGTGCAGGGAACTTGCACCACACTAACAGGGATTAAGACAAGAAAAATGGGAAACCTGAAAAAGGACATGCTGGGACTATACAAGGCTGCAAGCTGGGATACTAGAATTGCCCTTGGATCATAGTGCACAGATTTGAGGGTTGTAGTGGTTTATTATCTCATTAGAAACATCTAATTCCCTGTAATAAAGATTGCATGTAGAGTATGTCAAAGAACAGATGAGGCTAATACAGCCCACAGTCAGGACTAATACTTTTTTTCCTCTCTTATTGCTAAATGAGCAGGGATAGGTTTTCAATTTAAAAATAAAAACTATCTAATTACGGTAATAATACCATGCTCCTGACTGCTCTGCAGCTGCATATTGTAAAACTCAAAGCCACTGATCAGAAACAAAAGCAGTAAGTTAGCAACAGCTTTACAGAAATGTTCTGCTGGGATAATTTTGTCTGGCAAAAACCTCTATAGGGGAAAGACTGTTTACCAAACATATTTCATGTCCTTTTGCCCCTAAAACACCCTGCAAGCACTTGAACCTTTTTCTAACAGCAGATAAAGAAACCTTTGCCAGAGGTGTAGTTTATGACTATATGAACACTGAAACAAGCAGGGAACCTGTTCAAATAGTTAGGCATCAGTTACAACAAAAAGCCAGAAGCAGTCATACTTTTATCACCTGTTATAAAAAAATATTTCCCAATCAGTGTCTCAATACAGTTAAAAGTCAAAACCCCTCTACATTACTAATAAATTAAAAAAACACTATCTCCAACCCATCTCGTAAGAAAATAGGTAAGTAATTTAAACCTTTAGTTTACATAAATTAGCACAGAAATGTGTATTCAAACAAGTGCACTGAAAACAGATATGCCTTCTTTTCTTCTGATATCTCTTATTTAAGTTATTAAGTAACAGGAAAGCCTTTATATTCTTTGCATGACCTTGAGAGTCTGCTAACACTGAATGGTCAATAGTCAAACCCCAGGAGAATGTTTCACCAGATAGACAATGACAAGAGGGAGCATGAAGTACAATCAGCTGCTTTGCAGCCTTATTACCCTACACTTCAACATTCCATTTCAGCATATTTACTCTTGGGGATGAAGGTAATGTATTTATACAGTGAATCAGATGAGTGAAATTTGATGGGTTGATAGAATTTTTTCTTAAAAGCCTGTTAAAGTATCAATTTTTTCAGAGGTAGTCTGCAAGGCAATAGTGATGTACATGAGTGGAAACAATACTCCTCTGCTTGACTGCGGATAAAATTCTTAAATAGTGCTGGTGCTGTCTCTGAACCTTGCAGAGAAGGCTTAATGGGTAAGATGTTATAATCGGTGCTGACAACAGCCAATTAAGTGTCAGAAGAACAATCTGATAAGTAGGTCTTCATGTCTATAGGCATTTCCTGGTATGTCTTAACTGTCAATCTGGATGTTACACATCTCTATCTTTATCTCATTATTGACTGCTTTATTAAAGGAGAATGCTTTTGCTTTCATCTCTTTTTTTTGACTTTGGGGTTGCTCCAGAAAGAAGGAAAGGAAAATACTAGGAACAAGTCTAAGTTTGGAATAATAGATGGGGAATCCTAATTATGGCAAAGTCCTAATCTTCCAACCGAGCAGGCGTATGGTTTGGTGACACCACTCCGTGCATGTGCCCACACCATACCTTTCAAGAAGTGGAAGGTGCTCAGTCTAGAGGAGATCTGTTTCTTTAATGGGTGGAAGGATATCTGTGGACGTGCTAGCAGGCCGCTCTCTGCTTTCAGTGCTTCTTGCTAGTCATACGGAAGACAACACCTCGCTGGATGGGTCTCTTCCCTTCTTGTCCTCACCCCTGTCGATATCAATCACGTGAACTATGCCAGGCTTCAGGATCAGGTCATCGGTCTCTACGTGGCTCCTGTTGTCGTCCACCTCGATGTACTTGCCCTTGGAGGGCTGGGTGGCCTTGCCAAAGACGTCTTTGAAGCGGCGCTTGAGCTCAACGTCCGGGCAATAGACGTACTCGTACAGAGCGCCGGCAAGGACGGCTCCCATTATCGGTCCCACCCAGTACACCTGCAAAAAAAGAGGTGGGAAAAATCCCAGGCATTAAGCTCTTAAATTAACAGTGATAAGAAGGCTGACAAGCAGGCCCGCTTCTCTGAAGTGAGATAATTTTGTTAAGTTTCATTGAACTATCTCTTTACAGGAAGCCTCTTTTAAACTTTTCATTCCTCACTGCCAGCTATAGACCACAAATATGGACTCTTTACAAGAAGACACACAAAGGAAATATTGATGTAGAAAAGTGATTTTCTTCCTGCATTTTGAACCCAGATGACAATGAACTTTCAAGGAAAAAAAGCCCTTCCTAGTGTACACACAAAGCATTCTGCTTTGGTATTTCAGACTTATGTTTCCAAAATATTTCAAATTTGGCATTTAATCCTGCACAATACAACAGGCAGTCAACCACAACAGGCAGTCAACCACAACAGGCAGTCTGATAATCTAATTTAAATAAGCAAATACAATGGACATAACACAACTTTGTAGGTACCTATCTATTTAATCATGACCAGCAGCAGTGCAGTGACATTAGTAGGTGCCAAAGGCACAGGGTCCTGTCAATGGTATGCCAATGTCACTGCTCTGGAGGAAGAAAAAAGGCTGTCTTTTCAAGTGGCCAGGACAGTAACTAAGCTTCTCCTGCAAGTTTCTCCATGGTGCATTTGTTTATTGTTTATAGCTTTAGTTATAAATTACAGGCTTCCTCAGAGTACGGATAATTAATCTTGTGAAAAACTACAGCAAATTTCATATGAACAAGCCATTCACTGATAACTGGGTAAATCTGCCTCAATAGGATAACTCTTGGGAACAAAGTTACACATGGTATCATGTTTGCAGAATTGAAGCCTTAGGGCCTGAAGACAATGCTTTTTCTATTCTTAGCTCAGTGGGAGCAATGTGGGCTTCATACTTTAAAAATCAAGAAAATCCTTATATGCACTGTAATATGCAGCTCTTCCAGTCAGCACTGAAAGTGTCTCTAGAAGTGATTTCCCTCTCTATAATTAGGTAAGGCTGAGCTGTTATCCATCTTTCCCTTATAAAATATGAAATGTTTTTTTGTAAGTTGGATTGTTGGATGCTATAGAAATTTACCGCATCATTCACAGCCTGCTTATAACATTATTTCCTGCGCAACTGCTCCTGGCTAAGCTGACACTTTCAAACTGAAGCAGGTAACATCTGGCCTGGTCTGCAAATACCAGACTGCAACCTCTTCTTCTCTCACTGCAGGCATTTGCTGAGGCAGGTTCTCCCCCAGGAACCAGATCACAGAGGGTCCCTGTTCTCATTTTATACATCTGCCCCAGTTTGCTGCAGAACCAGGTGAAATGTGAAGCTGACAGAATTACTTCCATAGCTCCTCACCAGCGGGACCAGAGGGGTTTGCAGTTTGCCTTGGAGGATTTTTCTTTCCAGCAGTTCAATTCTTTCAGTCCCCTTGGTTCGCCTGTTTTTTTTGTTTTGTTTTGAACTTTCTGTATGATTTCTTTTCTACCCCAGCTACTACCTCCACAAAATGGCCCCTGAATAGTAAGATGCTATTCCAACGTGCTGCATGCTGCACTACAGTCCTAGGTGAGGAGCATGATGGTGTCTAAGTTTGCGGCAGCTCAGTGCCTGTCTTCCTCGAGGATGGTCTCTATGGGAGAGATAACTGAAAGCAAATTATGTATGAAAAATCCTGACCCCTGTTTGTCACTGTGATGAAGGAAGTATGAAAGGAGAGTTACCCATTGGTTTTCCCATCTGCCCATAATGACAGCAGGTCCGAATGATCGAGCTGGGTTCATGCTGGCACCGGTGTAATTGATCTGAAGCAGAGAGAAAATGTTGCCTGTTACTAAAGTCTGGAAGGTAGTGATTTGATTTCTAGGGGACCACCCTGGTTTTGTACAGCTCCTCCTCTTTACAACAGATATCATCCCTCTCCTGAGTCTTAACACAAAGTTAAAAAAAGTCATCACATGAACAGCCAGAAAAGTTCTGGTGCAACGCCCTACCCAAGGGGACACTACTGAGACTCCAAATGGCTTTGGCATGGGTCCATAAAGAATACAGCAGCTATATAGCTGTAATTGCTCTAAAGGTCACAAAAGTTTTCATTTATTTCTGAAGTAGTCATAAAGGGTAAAAGGATCTATTTTTTAAAGAGAAACCATTAACTTACAGCAAATAAATGTCCAATTGCAACAGAAAATCCAATTGCTAAAGCTACTGAACCAGTGACATCACTTCGTTTTGAATCACAGCTAGCAAAAATAGTAAAAACCAGCTGGAATGTAATTATCAATTCCACCAGGAGTCCATGCCCAGCAGAAAGATCTCTGTGTACCTGGAAGAAGGCAAAGAAACACCAGAAATGAAAAAAGGGTGATTTTATAAATCAGAAAACCATCACATGCACAAAGTGTATTTCAATGAATGGTATTTCTAAATAGTACAAAGTGAAAGACAACAATGAACTTTTAGAGGCACAGATTCCCCCCTCTTTACCCTTCTCCCTTTTTTTTTTTTTAACTTTTAAATGTTTTTTATTTTGAGAAACACAGAAAATAGTTGCTGGACTCTGAACAGAAAGCTTGACAGTAACATCCAACTGGAACTTCAAAGTTAGACTGCAGAACTATAGTTTATTTTTACACAGGGATTTGCAAATGCTGCACTTCCCTTTCACCATTTTTTTTTCTTGGGAGCACTGTAATTTACTATTCAATTATAAATTCATTAATTAGCCCTGACTTAATTAATTTAAATTTCAATTAAAAATTAAGCAGTGTGCGGCTCAAGTGCATTTTTAATAAGTCCTGCAACGGGGCGAACTGATGGCATTCCTTATTAGTTTTGAACAAAGCTGAAATCTAAGCCACAATCTATTTCAAAAGTATGTCATTTTAAATTGATGTTTTTTCAATCCCCATCATAATAGCATAGAATTAATTTCCCCCCTCCCCAGACTATATAAAAATGGCATTTCGTGCATATATTATTTAAATTTTGTATGTAAATTAACAATACCTGCTGTCATCAGATTTGGGGAAGTTCTAGGAAAGAGAGCTTCTGTAAAAAGATCAGCTATAACTATCACACTGCATAAACCTGTCCTAAGGAGAGCTTTAAGCCCTGTCTGGGTGTTGTAAATAAACCATCAAGCTGTTAAAAATCTGTACCTGAGCTCTCCTCATTCTGTGTGACACTGATTCTATTTTCTGAGGGTCTGAGCTAGCCTAGTTCAAGAGGCAGAGGAGGAGAGATTACCGCAGTGACTCCCAGGCCTCCCACCACGCTGGGTGGGGTGACAAGGTAAAGGATGCCCGCGCCCACGATGGCTCCTAGGCACTGGGCAAGGATGTAGAAGACGGACTTGGCAAGGCTGATCTTCCTGGTGCAGACCATGGCCACGGTCACGGCAGGGTTGATGTGGCCTCCGCTGATGTGCCCAAAGCACTGCACCATGGTGGCAATGCTGAGTCCAAAGCAGAGGGATATAAGGACCATGTCCACAGGCAGGGGCTTCTCTGCTCCACCCCAGTTGATCGTGGAGCCGAGGCTGAGGAGGACAAAAATGAGCATGGCCAAAAATTCTGCCGAAACGGCTTTCCAGAAGGGCTGAGTCCAGACTCCTTTAAACGCCACCATAATTCTCTCACACTTGCACAGACGTCCACACTTACTGAAAAGGAAAGCAAATCTTCATCAGAAGTCACCAAATAAACCTTATGCTCTCCTGTTAGGGGCTGCTTTTCAGCAGACTTTGGAGAGAAGGCGGCAACACTGAGTATCCTTGGGCTGGGACAACCACAGACTACACTCTTAGAGCACACTGCCCTTAAAACACGCTCGGAGTTGGAGTGTCTGCAGGACACAGGGTAATCAATCAATCCTTGCAATAATTCTGTATAGTTTCAGCTTCCAAAAAGCAACATGTGTGTATTTTGAAATGACCATGAAATTAAGTGTACTCTTCTATGCTAGCTGGCCTCTGATTTAGAGGCTGTATAGCTCTACCACTTCCAGTGGCCTGTTGATCATCATGTTCATTAAATCAGTGAGTATCCTCTTTTTCTATGCAAACCTGTGATTTTCACAAAGCAGGTAAGATAATTCAATAAAAAGCAGTATCTTAGTCGAAGCCTAGTGGTTTTGATGACAGTGTAGTGTTGGGGAGTTGCCCTGGGAGCTGGAAGAGAAAGTTTATTTGCTTGAACTCTCACACAGAACAGTATTTCAATTTATATTTATGCAAAGAGCAGTTTCTTCACTGAGGATAGTGGGTGGAAATTGAATTCAGGCAGGAGAATAGATGCAATCCTACATTCTGACCTTTAAATCAATCGTGTAATCAATAAAATGCTTTCTTTTGGGCTAACGGCACCGATCGAGCTGGGGAATAGAGGCAGTATTTTCTGCATGTGTGGTGTGTAAAACTCTGCATGGCAAAGAAAGAAGTGTCTTGGCTTTTCTTCCTGTCTGGAGATGCTATTTATTAGTCTACATCGCCTTCCTGGTGAGTTACAATTTTGCTAGATGTTCAGACACCTATGAAAGTGGGTCACCAAAGAAAAGTTTTTTGTGGTATTAATAAATTAGGAGAATAAGCCAAAAGGGAAGCATTTTAATTAGTTTCTAAGGAATGCTAAAAAGATTCTTCTCTAAAAACAAAACTAAGAAACATCCGACCCATCCAAAAAGTAGAAAACAAAAGAAAGAATATTCAGCTGCTACATTTGGGAACAGAATTTCAAGTGGAAGATGGATGAATTTATGCTCGGTTATCTACAGTAATTGAGCTACAATGCATATTTAATACCAGTTACATCAGAAAGGAGCATAAAAGGCATGTCTGCCCTTCTCAAGTCATTGCAAGAGGAATGGCCCATGAATTTCTTAACAGTTACAGTGAGTAAGGGAAGAGCAATTTAATGCTGTGACTGGAGCAAATAAGTTGTTCCCCTGACTCATTTTCTATGCTAATTTACTCTGTATTTTGGATAGGTCTTTTGAGCTCTATCTCAGTTCTCTAGACTCTCAGCTGAGAACAATTACTGTCTCTCCTAAAAATGGCCCTTGTAGAGTGCTTATGAAGGGATCCGAGACACTTGAACGAGACTTGTTCTTCTAGAGAAGTAAAGCCAAAACCTCAGAAGAGAATAAAGTAATACCCCAAATCTTCTAATTTTAAGTCAAACTCAAGATCAATGGAAAGATGTTTTTGTAAGATCTCATATTAACAGTCAGTTAATGGCCAACCATCTAGACTAGACTTTTTGTACAAAATGAACCCAAAATCATTGCCTCCCTCAAAGCTGAAGCTCACAGGTATTTGATGTTCTTACCATTGAACTCTATGCCCAGATCCACACTGAAGCTTAAAGGCTTACCTCTGATTCCCTTACTGCTTCCTCACTAATAATTTATCTTAGTGACCTGAGTAAGATAAAGGTGCTATATCCATACTGAGAAAAGCTCATTTTCCCAGTTCCCTGGGCATGTTCCAGGTGAACATAGGGATGACCCATATAGTGAAGCCCATGAAGAGAAACCTGGGACCTGGGTGCACAGACAAGGGAAGCAGCACTCAGCTACTCTTTTATCCCTCAGCTCAGCTGGGATGTAACCTGGATCACCCTGCTGCAAGCCCTGTAGGCATATTCAAGAATTTTGAAAAACTTCCAGCCACCAAGGGCACTGTGGGGGGAATGTAGGTTTATGGAGCATGGTGACTCCTGATGTCTTTTTTCAAATGTGCCTGACCATCTCTTTCTGTATGTAGAGAACGGCAAAATCAGCAAATTAATTACACACCTTCATCCCAGAAAGTGGACAGAAAAAAGGCGTTTGTATTTGTCATGAAGATCATGCAGTTGGCTTCTCACTAGTTGTGGAACATCTTGGGAAATCACCTTAAGAGTGAGTGTGTGTGTGCACGTGCATGTGGAAGATCACACCTTCTACTGGTGGGCCTGACTGGAAGGAGGCTACCCCTTATGAGAGACAGACCTCATATTGCTTCTCCAGCTGAGAGCACATGCAGTCAATTCAGTCAATATTATCTGCAGCCCTGAAAATGCAGAAATGCTGCAGGCAAGCCAAATGCTTCAAACACAAAAGCTGGCTCATCAATGTAAGTTTTTGTTTTTCCAGAACATCATGCTACATAGAACTCTGTCAGCCATAATTACAGTAAATGATATAAACATCTACTTTTAATCCATAAAAATCCTTTTTTGAAGCAGTCTGTTCTTCCATTATTTCAACACTAAGCAAAATGCTCAGTTGTCAGGGCCAAATTTTTCTTTTAAAAGCCTTCACCTTTCCTCCCTACAGTAAAACCCTCTATAAATGTTAGTAAAAGCTCAATACTGTGTTTGAGCCCTGAGCCCAGGTTTTCACTTAAATTCAAAGGGAATCAGCAACTTAGAAATCAAAACCATCTCGAACATCCACTATTTGTTGAGCATGTAGTTAAATTTAAAGGCTGGAGATGAGACAGGGTGGTGGCTGTGACAGGTCAGAAACTGAAATGGGACCTCTCAGCAGCTAAGATTTGCCATCAAAGCTGCAAAACAGGTTTTTTTTTTGAGTAGTTGTTCACGTTTTTCTTAGATAAATTCAAAATACAACAGAAAACCACTTTAATGTGATGGTCACACATTAGTTTCACAGGTGGGCACATTGGAAATTCTCTGGTCTGGGCTACAAGATTACACAGTAAATTGTGTCTGATAGGACGCAAGGTGGGTTTTGCAGATCATGTTGCCAGCAGGGCTTCAGGCATGATTATGGCTTCAAAACCATAACAGTGTAAATCATAACAAAGGTTTCGGTACGAAAGTCAAACAGTATTTTAAAAATTTTTCGTTTTGTACCTAATATAATTTCAAGGAGCAGGGCACACACGCTGGAGGCAGGCTTGTGGCCAGCCCCTCCACAGGACACTGCTGTCACACACTGCTGGGTTCTGTGCGTGCAGTCGCTATTTACAGCGGCGTCTCCGCAGCGAACTCCGACGCTGCCCCACCTGAGCTCGCACGGCCGGCTGGGGCTCAAATGGACATCGGGCACCTGCCGGCCAGCTTTGAGGGCTTGCTTGTAATCATTCTGCCTCATTTTCCAAAAAGCTGTTAAATGAGCGATTGGCACGGGTATCCACAGGAGGTGGGGAGTCTTGGGAGCCCAGGACCGCAACTTTTTCGCTGTGCGGTACCTGGGCTTTCTCTACACACGACTCTCTATTGCAGGACCGCAAGTAGACAACGGAGTTTTAACATGTGGAAAGAGATTGCGAGTTTGCGTCTCTCTGGACCATTCGCACCTCTGATGTTAAAACTCCAGAGCGACCGACAGGCTCCGATAGTGCCTTCGGGAAGGGCGAGCTGCTGCCCGGGAGGCTGCCATCCCTCGGTGCAAAACGCAGGAGAAAGGCAGCAGCGCGGAGCCAGAAGAGCAGCAGCGCGGAGCCAGAAAGGCAGCAGCGCGGAGCCAGAAAGGCAGCAGCGCGGAGCCAGAAAGGCAGCAGCGCGGAGCCCCGCACCTGGCTCCGGACAGTCCCATCCCGAAACCGCGCACCCCTCTCGCCGAAGCTTTCCATAAACTCATCTTTGGTTTGGGGGGGCTGTCCCCTCCCGCCTGCCTGTCCCCTGCCTGTCCCCTGCCCGTCTCCCGCCTGTCTCCCGCCTGCCTGCCCTCCCTCCCCCGCGCAGGGCCGCGCACTCACCCGCGGCGCGGAGCGGCCGCTCCGTCGCTCATGCCTCCCCGGCGGGCGCGGGTGAGCGGCGGGGCCGGGGCGGGGGCTGGCACCGGGGCCGGGGCCGGGGCCGGGGCCGGGGCCGGGGCGGGGGCGGGACGCTCCCGAGCGTGCGGCGCTGCCCTCCCTCCCTACCTGGCGCGGCGGGCGGGCGGGCGGCACTCGAGGAACGGGCGGCGGGGCAGCGGCTGCGGGCCGGCTGCGGTCATGTGCCGCTGAGAGCCAGGCACGGGGGTCGCGGCTGCCGGGCGCAGAGAAACGAGAGCGCTGCGCTCCTGCGGCGCGGGGCCGCCAGGCAGTGGGGAGCACTCAAAGCTGCTCGGTTTCTTCTCTGCCGCTCACCGTACTGAAGGGAAAATAGCCCTAACAGCTCAGCAGCCAGGGAGTTGTATCCATCTAAAATGCCTGTTAGTACCTTACTAGAACTCTACTGGTTACAAAATCATGGAATCGTAGAATATCCTGATTTGGAAGGGACCCACTAGGATCGAGTCCAGCTCCTGGCTCTGCAAAAGACTGCCCCAAGGATCACAGCATGTGCCCGAGAGCATTGACCGAACACCACTTGAGCTCTGGTGCTGTGACCACCTCCCTGGGGAGCCTGTTCCACTGCCAAACCACCCTCTGGGTGAAGAATCTTTTTGTAGTGCACAACCTAAACGTGTCCTGACACAACTTCATGCTGTTCCCTCAGGTCCTATAATTGGTCACCATAGGGAAGCGAGCAGTACCTGCCTTTCACTGCCTCTAGACTGTGATGGGTGTCCCCTCAGTCTCCTTTTCTTCTGGCTGAACAAACCAAGTGACCCCAGCCACTCTGCATATGGCTTTCCCTCTAGGTCCTTCACCCTCCTTGTAGCCCTCCTTTGGTTGCTTTCTAATAGCTTTATATAGTTCTTATATTGTGTTTTGTTTGTTGAAGTTGCTAAATTGAATGAAGTTTCAACTAGTATGAAATGCCAAATGGAGGCCACTGGAAAATAGTTTTAAATTAGACTGTGACTCTGTCTGTTGAGAAAATTCACATGGTCATTACTCAGTGTCTCTACAGCATGAAAACAATTCAATGAAAAACAGCCCTTCACGTAGTAAGAAAAAACACAAAGTTGCCTAAGGCCCCAGGCACAACTATTTCATTAGAGAATGCACAGAAACTGTCACTTGAAGAAGACATGGTTGAGAATGGAACAAACTGTATAGAAAATCTGGTTTAGACCTTTGCATGCTGCAGAAAAAAATGTGCATAAGTTATATAGAATACATACTAAACAACATGTTCAACTGTAAAATGAGTTTAAACTACAGGTAAAGCCATGCATCAACAGTGAAAAACCAAAGTTTGGCATGACCAGCCACCTGTACAAAATACATTGTACCAGATAATCCTTCTAACCATGAGTAAACAGTGCCAGATCTGAAGAACTGCTCCAGGAAACCACAGACAGGAAGTCCTCCCTGAGCTTCTGCTAGGAGATTATAGACAATAATCTACAACAGTGAAAAACGAGTTTATAGTGGCTTTTATATAATGTATGACACTATCAATTAAGGATGGCCTAGACAAATTTGTAAATACAGCAATAAAAAAGTCATATCCATATGTTAAATGCTTACCAATCACAGTTTATGGCAAACACAGGCTATCATAATGTACAAATGCAGGAGTTTCTCTCAATTTGCCTGCTCCTCCTCTAAAGCCATGTCATAAAGGACGCCAAGAGACACTCACAATTTGATGGCAAAAGAGAAGCTGCAGGCTTGATGCTTGCTTTTTTTGGTTTTCAAACTTCACATGATTTGTGTATTATCTTGAGTGTAGTCAAGGGATGGGCGGGGGGTGGTTGTGCGCAGTCATCATTACACATCTCTGCTCTTTCATTTGCTGTCTTTGGGTTTTCAATCTAAGCCCTTCACAACCTGCTACAGTGATTTCAGAAAAAAACTCACTTGTTCTTTGGCACCTTGTGGACTCTGCTCCTCTGGCATGTTTGTTTGTTCACAAACAAAATTCACTTAGCAAACCCAGTAATTGCTTTTCCTTTTCTGGCACATAGCATATATCTGCTCTTTTTGATCTGCAGAGCAGATCACTGCCACACGGAGAAGCCAGAACATTAATAGCTTCTGTCACTGCTACCATTCTTATTGTGAAAGATCTTCTGGAGGATTAGACAAAGGTTGTGGCCACATAAAACAGAGAAAGGCAATGCTTCGGGCACAAACCTGGAGCGAAGTGCGCTGTGCCAGCTCTGATCAAACAAACAGACTATGTTCTGTTGAAACCACAGAAGGCAAGGAAGACATCCCTTGAGATGGCACTGAAAATCAGAGGAAAGCTGCCCCAGTTTATCCAGGGGCAAATTTTTCAGTGTTGGGATTTGGGATCACATACATTCTTTTTTGTTTGTTTGTTTGTTTTGTTTTTGTTTGTTTGTTTGTTCATAGTTTTCTTCTTTTTTTTCTTATATGTTGTCATCTTTATAAAATCTGGGTTAACTTGTTTTGGACTTCTATCCAACAATGAAATACTCCTGCTACTGTGCTCAACATAGTTAAGGAAATAACTTACAAAAGAGTATTATGAAAAATTTAAAGATGGTGTTAAAACTTAATCCATGTCAGGGTGGGGGGAGATGTGCAGAAGAATCTTGCTGTGCTTCTGCTTCTCCTTCACTGAACATTAAGCCTGAGTTTCTACAGTAATTTCTAGGACATCATGAATAAAAGATCTCTGTAGGAGCTTGAGCCATGGTGAGAAGATGCTGCAACACATAAGACTTCCCCATTCTGAAGAAGAACTTCCCAGACATTTGAAGTGTGCTGGATCTGGGATTTCAGTTTGGTCGGTTATGGAGGAGAGGGCACACTGCCAAAGTCAGAGAGGAATGTGCAAACACCTAATTCCAGCTAAAACAATATGAGGGAGAGGGGCAGAAAAACTCCCAGCACTAGACTGTCGTCTCACTGAGTAGCAGTGTGGGAAGAGTCCCTTCACTGCTGTGGCAAATCTCACAGATACCCATCCTGGGCAGCTCCATCTGACTGTGGGGTTTGTCAGCCAAGACTGAAACAGATTTAAAGAAACACCAAAACCAAACAAAAGAATGCAATTTAGAAGCACTGTCTGTTTTCTCATTGTCTTAGTCCTTTTCCAGCTGTACCTAGTGGATCTGGACTCTGTCCTTATGTTGCTGTTAAGCTCTTCATCTTGCTTGACTCCTCTCAGCATCACTTCAGGCTTTTAGTTTCCAAAAGCAAGGAGGTTTACATGCCTGTGCTTTCTCTCTCTCTCTCTTGCCCTCTCTTTGTTCTGGGTGTTCCTGCCCTTTTCAGCAGGTCTTGAGCCCACCAGCCATTTCAACTACAGCTGATGGAGGATCAGAAACCCCAGAGCTGTTTAGGCTCCTGCCAGTTCCATGGGCATGAGTGGCTGCAGGTAACCACAGCAAAAGGGACACTTGCTGTCACTGGCAGGACAGACTCCAAGAGGATTTGTAGAAGTGCCCTGGTGATGGAGGACTTAGTTGCTGTTTTCAAAGTGGTGCAGACTCCTAGGAGACCAAATTCCTTTGGCCTTCCTTGGCTCCTGTCGACAAGAGCGTTTAAGAGCGGGCTGTGAGCCTTTTCAGAAACCATTTGCAGAAACTCTCAGCCTTTTTTTTTCCTGAGTAATGAAAAGTTTCATTCTGTTGCCACTAATAAATCCCCCTCCCCTCACCCATTTATGTTTTATAAGTTTGGGTTAAGCTTTGTCTACTAAAAGGATCGTACATAAAACACCACTTACTGAAATGTGATCTTTGCACATTTCTGAAGTTTTAATTTTCCTGTGGTGTAATCTTGTTACTTAGGTCATTCATTTTGTCACGCCTTGGTATCAGTCTGGTCCAGGTTTGGCTGCAGGGCTATGTTCTCCTGACATTTAGAGCAAGAATTCCCTGGGAAATCAGTCAAGAGATTTGACATTGCTGCTGGCCAGGCTCCAGTAGGTTTAGTTTTACTCTCCTTCTCTATTTATTGTGGAATCTGTCTGTCCACAAGCTGCACATTGAGTTCTGTGCTAGAGAAGGAGAACTAAAAGGGACAAAATGGCCATTCATTTGGGGGATTCATTCAGGCTTTTCAGAAAGGATTTACAAGAAGCTGTGCACTTAAATGACTGCTGAGCTTCCTTAGCCCTGCACTATTACCTCCCTCACAAGACAATTTGGATTGAATGCTTTTTCTTTGCCCTCTCCCCCACCTCAATAGGCTTCAATTACTGTTGGAAAAGCAAAATTAAGAACTAGGTAGCACAGGAACCACCTGGAGGTTTTTCACCTTTAGAAACAGTTTAATTTGAACATGGCATGGACAGAGCCTTTGCTTGGAGGAAAAAAAAAGCCCCAAACAACAAACAAAGAACAAAACAAAACAAAAATCTTTTTCTCTCCTCTTGCCACAAGTTGCTGCAATGTCAGTTGTGAAAAGCTGCATCAGTGGCACAGCCTGTCAGGATTTGATGAACTGGAGAGAAGGTGCAGGGAAGCTGCCCTGGGCACTCATGGGGGCACAGGAAAGTTAGGGGAAGAGCCCCAGGTCAACTGGAAATGAAGAAGTAAGGTCTCTTGTGGAGGGGACAGTGACATGTAGCAGCAGCACAGAGCAAGATGCAGTCAGCTCTGAATGTGCCAGGAGGGAAAACCATCATCCTGGTGGTCTGTGTGCTGGGGCTGTGTAGCCTTAGCCAGTGGGACCCAAGAGATTTATCTAACTTTGCTAGGTGAGACACAGTTAAGCAGTCACAGATTTTATCAGCCACAGAAAGTGCAGTACTCTGTAAACACCACTGTTACACACTCTGCAACACCCAGCCATGCTTTCCTGACCAGTCTGTGTTGCTGTTCCTTATATTCCTTCTGCTGTTTCTAAGTGCCTCAGCTGGAAATGCTCAGCTTCTTCCCTCACCACCACTTCAGGTTCCTAGAGAAATGAAGATCAGTCAAAGAATTGTGGAGTTCAAGACTAGATAGTAACATAACATGTTCTGTTTAACTTTGTATATTGTAGACCATTTCACTTTACCTCAAGACACGTTTCATGAGTTCAGTAACTTATATGCTTTGAAAAAGCATCCTTGCTTACATTTGAAAACTCATGGGAAAGAAAATCCACCCATTCCCTTGGTAGTTTATTCCCAAGACTAATAATTTTCATCACCAAAAATGGTCTTTGTCTCTAAACTGAATTTGTATGAATTCATCTGCCATATGTTGCTTCTTATTATGCTGTTATCTGCCAGATTAAAAAGCCTCTTATACTTCTACTGTCCCCCCATGAGGATACTTACATAATGTGAGCAATTCAACTCTTCATCATCCTTTTGATAAGCTTAGCAGACTGAGCTCTCAGTCTCTCCCTCTAAAAAAAAAATCAGTAACTTTATTTTTTTTCAGGTCTTGTTTGTGCCTTCACCACTTTTCCAACATGCTTTTTAAAATGCATATTTAATATTGGTCTCCCAGAAGGCACATTCTGAAGTGAAGACATTTCTTTTAGCACACCTGGGAATTGAATTAGTCATTCTTGCCACAGTATTGCGTTGAGGAATCCTTCTTTCTTGCTCTCCCACAGTAACTCCTGAGACCTTCTGGGGATATGGCCCTCATTCTGTAGATAAGTCTTGTTTCACTCTGAGGCATGCAATTCTGCAGACATTCTGTCGGACAGGCATCACACTAGAGCACAGCCCAGTCTGCTGCGTTTGGCCATCCTTTTCTCAATTTATGGATTTCAGTAATTTTCAAAGGGCAGTGATTCTATATTTGCTTCCAGACTTACCTGCTGAGGAAAACCCTAAAGCCCACGAGGCCTCACAGTGATCCCTTCAGATCCCCCAACATGATCAGATATCAAGTACTTTCAGGGGTCTCTCAGCCAGGTCTGAACCCATTTGCTGTTCTGTGGCTAATGCACAGTGGTAACGCTCAAAGCAGAAATAACTCAGTACAGCAGAAGGGCTCTAGAAACACTGAAACACACTGCTCTGTTCAGCTACCTCTGTCAACCATTATGGGATTTTGAAGATTAAATTGTGTTGTTGTTCATTTTCTTTCCTATTTTTCTTGGGCAAGGCTGAGCCTCAGTGGTGTATATTTGACATGTGGCCAAGTACTAGGAATTCGTTCTTTGTCCAACTTATTTTTTCTCTTCTTTTTTGTATACAATATAATGAAAATATGTATAATACATACATGGCTTCATATTTGTAGGATTTATATACCTAATGGAAATCTATGCCATGAACGGCCTCATGCATCACATTTCAAGAAAGACAATTTTGCTGCAGATCATTCAGGTTATCTTTGTAGATGACTACAGTAACTGTTGTCTTAATACTATGTATTTTACAGGGGTTATCTTCCCTCTCAACACTAATACCTCCTAAAAGCTAAAACCTCAGGGCACAGATGTGAAGATGTTGATCCGTTTCCCATGCAGTGGTGCATCTTTCATTGAACTAACCAAAAAAGGAAGGTCTGACTATGAATATTTACAAGTTCTTTTGCCCATAAGCTTCTAAAGAAAACCTGATAGCATGTTTTTCTCAAAATCCTTTATAGAACAGTAACTTTTTTTTCTGGCAGATTTTTGTGTTTACAGCTTGGAAACACACCAACACATCAAGCTAGTGATAACAGGTAGGTCCTGCATTTTTACTGGACTTGGACAATGGTTTCAAACTCAGAAATGACAATTGGAGCTATTCAATCCCTTAACTAAAATTAACACAAAAATGTACTTATTGCAGGAGACTTTGGGGATAAAAGTTGTTTTTTATTTATTTGCAGACTTAATATAGAACAATTAGTCTGATACCATTCTTCATGACTTACCTCTTTAAACTCATCAGTCATCTCTTTTCTTGCATTCATGTTTTAGATAGATAGCTGTAATAATAGTGGGGACCTCTCTAGGTACGCCCGACTATTATCATATGAATGCCCAGCTAGCTCAGTACATCGAGTCTCTGGCAGAGACCCAATAGCCGAGTTAAGCAAGGGACCAAAAGCCGCCGAGCTCCTTCCTAGCAAGCCAGTGATATTCAGCTTAAGTGATTCAGCTCTTTCGTGAGTTCAGCTCAGGCTGCTGGCAGGATAGCTCGGGGCCGTGGCAAGCAGACGAGAAAGAGGGGGAAGAAAAACGCCAATTTCCGCAGTGAAGGTTTATTCGGGAGGTCCGCGAAGGACAGCGATTCTTCTTCTCAAAGGAAGGGGTACAGAGGGCTCTTTTATAGCCTTGGCATGGATCCAAAACCAGCCAATGGCCGCAGGTTTAAGCATAATCCTTAACTGACCAATAGCTAAAAGGGTTACAATAGTATTGTCTTAACTGATTAAAGGAAGGTTCTCAACACGGTCGGGTGAGAGGAACCGGACAACGCCCGCTCAGAGATGACTCAGCATTCAATTCTCCAAGGAGCTTTCCCTGTATCCTTGGGGTTCACTACAGATAGCCGTGCTGAAAGTTGGTGTTTGAAGTGGATTTCATCAGTTTTATGGAGAAAACTATTTTTGTGTAGGCAGGTATTGTACTGAATTAGTGTCTCTGAAGGAGACAAGGCTGGTGGGGACTCCAAAGCAGGGGGTTGGAACTAGAAGATCTTCAAGGCCCTCTTCCAACCCAAATCATTCTGTGATTCTCGGACACCTCTCCAGGTCAAAATAGTCTGAACCCTGTTAAAAATAGATGTAACTTTCTAAGAATGCATGCAGAGAAAGGGAGATTTTGAGGGGTTTATGGTTGAACGTAGCCCCTTTTGTAAAAGGCTAACATGTCCAATTCCTGTGTGATTTTCAGTGTCCCCCTGCACACTTGACTGCCACAAGCACATTTGTCTCAGCCGCAGCACGGCAGAACCAACACCGCAGTGAAAGGGATTCTTTTCAGCTACACGCCTCACTGGCACCGTGATCCCCCTGCTCCCACTGCATCCTGGCTGCTTCTTGGGGTGTGGGAGGGCATGGAAAACCACCCAGCCTGGGCCTCCGTGTGGCAGAGTGGAATTTGCAGAATGGCCTCTTCAAAAGTTAGTTTTGACTTCCAAACCAAACCTGTTTAGTACAAAAGGCAGGGGAGGGCACTTCCATGAAGTGCCACAATGTAATTTTTGCTGTGCAATGTCAGAAATTTGTAACTCATTCTTAAAAGGCCACCCTGATTCCATGTGCATTGCCTCAAAGAGCTGTTCTTTGTGTACCTGAGAAACTGTAGATACTTCCAAGTATCCAAAATCATGAAGATGTATAAAATGCATATAAAGTCCCTGTAGTCTGTAGTCAAAAAAGATCTTCCCTTCCCTTCCCTTCCCTTCCCTTCCCTTCCCTTCCCTTCCCTTCCCTTCCCTTCCCTTCCCTTCCCTTCCCTTCCCTTCCCTTCCTTCCCTTCCCTTCCCTTCCCTTCCCTTCCCTTCCCTTCCCTTCCTTCCTTCCTTCCCTTCCCTTCCCTTCCCTTCCTTCCCTTCCCTTCCCTTCCCTTCCCTTCCCTTCCCTTCCCTTCCCTTCCCTTCCCTTCCCTTCCCTTCCCTTCCCTTCCCTTCCCTTCCCTTCATTTAGTCCAGTTTGATTTATGTAGTAATTTAGTTTTTTAATTACATTTAGTTTTTACTCAAGCGATGATGCTGAAGCAGAACAAAAATCAAGTCTTGGAGGGGAAAATGATCACCTGAATTACAGGCAAGTGTAACTTATTGGGGAAAATGGAGATTTTTTAGCCACACAGAGAAAACAATGTGAATGTAAAACAGTAGAGATCATAGTGTAGCCCAAGCAACTGGAAAAGTGTGTGAGAGATTTCTATCATGATTCTGAGCAAGATATTTTTAGACAGTAGTCTGCCCTGATTAAGTAATGAATAAATAAAAGACAAATCTTTCCCCACTGTTTCTTTGTGTAGAAGATACTGAAAGTCCTAGACTATTTCAGAAGTTTGGGCACACCATTGATTCACTTGGGTTTTGTTATGAGGCCAAAAAGGGAAAAGGAAAAAAAAAAAAGCCTGTGAAACCCTATAGCTGTCCAGTCTCAGTGGTTTTGTTACTGTGCCAAAATAAGGGGTCAAGGCATAATAGCACTCGAAAAGCTCACTTGCTGTAGATTTTACATAACAAGTTCTCAGCTTCTCTCATTCAGCCTGTGCCTGTTTCTGCAACCAAGGCAGCACAGAGCACAGATTTTAGCTATAAATGTGTCAGTGGGTAGAGCTTGTTTTCCTTTGGCAAATTAAAAAAATGCTTTGGTGCTTGGGGGCCAAGGGTGGCACAGAAAGTAAAATTGAAAATTCTAGAAAGAATCTCTGAAAATATACCGAAATACTCCCTCTTTTTCTCCATGTCTTGCTCAGAAAAGTATGGGTCTGGCAAAGTAGCTTCTGCTGCTTCCAATTATAAGTATGTTTAGGGGTATATTTTTATATTAAAAGTCTGTTAAGCATGGCTTCCTAAGAACTGGGTTCTTCAGCAACACTCTAGGAGTATCCACTTAGGAGTATCCCTTATTCTGCTTTTCAGAGGTGGCCTTTGCAACTCCCAGAGATGTCCCTGGCAGCAGCAATGGCTCAGCCCACATAAAGTTTTGCCTGCTATCTTGCAGGTTGAGTAGCCTAACATATATCAGCTTAAGCTGAAAATTTCAATCTTAGCATCACTTTTAAATAAAGCAAGGTAGCAAATGAATTGTGGGCCAGATTCTGCTTGGTAAGAGTGCTTCCACTAGGGGATTTTCTGTACTCAGGGGCAGAGCATTGTCTTGGACCCACTGTAGCCACTAGGCTGGAGACAGACAAAAAGATACAGGGAGAAACAGGAGCCTTGTTGGCAGCAAGTCTGAGACAGAGAAAAAATTTATCTAACTTTGGTTCAGTGTTTGTGTTTTCTCTGCTCTTCAGGAGGACCTGCAGGGATCACGAGGATTTTGAGAAACATCATCCTCCCTTGGAGCTGAGCTTTTGCTCTGCTGCAGCCTGAGAGTACTTTGATCAGAGATACAATAGCAAAGCCGCAATTTATTATTGTTCATTGTCACCTCCAGCCACAATTAACATTTCCCCTTCTCATTAGAGGTTTTTCCTCTATCCCTTTTCTGTTTCACATTTTTTTTTTGCTTTTTTAAGAGAATAACAGAAGTCATAGCAAAGGTGACAGCTTGTGTCTATGGCTTGGAGTGCACTAGGGGGTAACACCTTAACTTCCCTAAAAGCAGACCTTTCTGTAAATCCCTGCCTCCTTCCCCTCCCACCAAGTGTTCCACCAGGAAACTTCCTCCCAAAACCCAAATCTGTCCCCGTGACCAGAAGCAGGCTCAGCTGGCAAACTGCAGCCCCACAGACCCGGCAGCATCCTGCCCCAAGCAAGCTAAAATGCAAAAAGAAAGGCTGTCGTGTTTATTTTACTGCAGTAGCTCTAAATGAAGCGATGTGGCTTTTGCCACTTTGCAAGTGGCAAACTTGCAGTCCCTGCAAGTCATTTAGGTTTGCTTGGAATAACGTTGTGGTTCTGCAACATGCTAACAGAATGCTTATGTGCATGTGTTTTCATGCACGTTTAAGGTGTTCAAAGTCAAATGCAGGATTTCAACGATGTAGCTCCCATCATTGTTGCAAAACCTTTGTCTAGGGGTTATGAGACTGACATACAGATACTGTGTGCACATGCATTTATAAAACACGTGCATGCATTTATATTGCATTTATGTAAGCTTGTAGGGAGGAAACTCCCTACAAGTTGAACTCAGATTTCTGAACACACTGAGAAGCACACTTTTTTTTCTCAGATGAACAATAACTTATAATTCCTAGAACTTGAAAATCTGTCTCTGTGTGTGTCTGCTTTTGTCAAAAATGGGATAATTTAATATGCAGGTCCTACTCTGCAGACATCCAGCTTTTACATTCAAGTAACTACCCTGAGAAAATTAAGCCTTTAGCATTTAATATCCTACTGACATGTATTTACAATCCACTGAGTATTGATTTACCTCTCTGTATGCTGAAATGCCCTGATAAACCTGCTTTGCTCCTGCACCTTATATCTCAGAATGCTGTTTCTTGCATGCAAATCACACAGGCCACTCAAAATTTACAAATCTTGGGACACGAGCAGTACTGCGAGCTTTTGTGGCAAACGTGTTTTCCGCAAGGAATTTGAGAGGAAAAAGCCCGAACCCTGAGACAGAAGGAATTTCTGCATGACAAAGTCAAGACAGACACGTGTGCACAGATGGTGCTGACAGTACCATACTCTCAGGCAGGCTCATTAGTGCAGCCTCAGTGCCATGATAACGTAGATGTGCTGGACTGGAGGTGGCTTGCACTTGTCAGCTGAGAGCAACCCGGCAATTGGTCTCACCCATTTGTGCTGACATAATTAGAGAGGGAGGGAAATTCTGCGTGAGGAGACAGAGGAAAGGAAGCAACAATTACACATATTAAAAAAAATAGAAAGTTATGGTCACGGCATTGAGATTTTCCCTTTCCTTTTGTAAGGAGTCTTTCCCCCCCTCTCACAGTTGTTAATCACATCATTTTTGAAGACAAAAGGAAGAAAGCAACATAGTCTGTCCCAATGGCATCCCCATGTTATTTGTAGCCTCCACAGGGTCACAGAAACAGTGGCTATGTTAGTATGAGATAAATCCTGAGATGTTCTAGCGTGCCAGGTAAGCTGGAGCCTGCCACAAGGGGTGGCAGGACCTCAGAAAGGGCTGGGGGAACATGGCCCTGGGTACTGGGTCATGCAGCTGGTGTGTAGGAAAAGGCAGGAGTTTGCATGCCTGGATGGGATCCACTGCTTCTGCAGAACCCTCTCATTGAGCATCACTTCATTTACAGCTACTGCAGTAGAATAAATACGACAGTACTTATTTACACCAAAATAAAACAGCTTCTCTTTCATCTGGGCTCTGAATAAATTGAGACAGCAAGATTCTCACCCTGTCTGCTCTCCCAAAGGAACCAGAGGGACACTTCCCCCTGGTCAGACATCCTGGCACTGGTTTTATGCTGAGGCAGTGCCTGGATAGGCTTGACAGATGCACAGTGTTTTGAGACAGAGCTTGCATTCTTAAGGCTGCCAACTGCCCAGAACAGAGCTGAATGATGTGTTTCTCAGCTGGAGCAAAGCTGGGAAGTCCCCAGCTTCCTCCAAGCCCTTGAAAGTAAAGCATAAGGAAATGCAATGAACATCCTGGAGTTAAATTCCTTACTAATACCTAATTTCTAACCACTGCTCTTTAGCCACACAGTTTAATGATTTTAGGAGAAAACACATGGTATAATTTCCTTCCATTTACAGGACCACTTTACCAGTGAGGACACCAACACAGATAACATTTCATGTTTGTCCAACAAGTGCATGAAATTACAGAACCTGGATGAAGATCCAGATCTCTTAAGTCCAAGTCTGTCACCCCAGCCACAAGCAGAGCTATATCTAACATTGAAGAGACATGTGGAGCTCACTTCAATTAGGTGCATTGACAAAAGCACAATTGTTTTCCCATAAAACATGAAATTTCTATAACCAAACAATCTAAGACATTCTCATTAAGCTAAATAATATGATTGTTTCCTGAATCCACCCACTTGTACACATTTCCAAAGGAAAAGCAATCCCAGGTATCTGGGGATATGAGCAGATGTTTTTTGCTAAATCAGAGAGTTCCACTTCCCAGTAGTGTTTGTGCTTGCCCTGCCCTGTGAACTGTACATTAATTGGTTGATACAGGACAGGTGCATCCATATTTTTAATGATTTATAGTCAGATTTCCAACTTTATGTTCGAAGACCAAATTAATATAGTTTTGAAGGCATCACAGGAGTTATAAAGTTGATAAACTGGTATTAGGATCACAGTTGAAAAGACTTTTCTGATGTATTGTTACCCTTAAGGCACATACGACAAAGATGTTTATATGTAACCCACATATACAATACAAAGCTCTAGAAAAATATTTTCCTCTCAGACTTTTGCAAAGTGTCACATTGCAAATTTCAGTTAAATTTAAACTACATTTAAAATTAAAGCAGTGATCTCCAATGACACATCACCAAGATAGCACAGCCTGAGGCAGGAGTAGCTCCAGTAAATTTGGCCTTTTGGGGGAGTTGCACCAGAGGAAATTTCCAGGAGAATGTGCTGTGGTTGAGTGCACTGTGGCTGCACACCTCTGGCTTCCAGCAAGCAACAGCCTAGCAGCAGTTCTGGAAGAGATGGGCACAGTGGCTGTGTCTGAGCTTTGCAAGCCAAATCCTACCTGGAAAAAAGAAGCTGCCTTATGTTGATGTGTATATCAGAATTTGGGAATGCACATCTACAAAGTTTAACTCTAAAATTTGTTTATTCTTTAAGAATTTTGTTAATAAAAAATTTGATTTTATTAGTACTGATTCATTTTAGAAGAAAAGCAGATGTAGAACATTAGGTTCCAAACCCCAGATTTTAATTTCAGGAGGGATGCATGACTGTCTGGTGTTTGGAAGAGACACATGAGCCAAGGGAGCACTCTCCTGCCACGCCAGCCCTCCCACAGGCTCCCTGTGATGCCTTTACAGCACGTTTGACTTGCTCTGACAACTGACCTGCATTAGAGAAATGCTTAGAGATCTTCAAATGAAGAAATGTTCATAACTAAAAAGCATTTACAGTAATGAGGCCCCTTAAAAGAGGCTCTGCATGCCACAGCTGATCTCTAGTGCAGATATAATCTCACTGAGCATCGTGGAGTGTATTTTCATTCCTCTTCTGCATACATTATATATAATTTTCTGAGAAAAACAAACATCTGTGCGCAGTTGTGGAGATGAGATTTTATGCTAGTTGTGGTGGATGACCTTCAGTTTTTGTTTTTGCCCAGGATTCTTTCAAAATATAAACAAAGTTACAATGCAGCCTCCCACTTTGACCTTTTAAATTTTACTTTTAAAAATAGAGGTTATCTTTTATGCTGCAAATTATGCCTTTATCTCTTATAATCCCATAAGTCAGATATCACAGTCCCACTTCAATTATGCTAAACTCTTATGTTAATTTTAAATCATGTAACTTAATTCCTGGCAAAGCAGACTGGTGGTTTTCAAATTGTGGTTAATGAAGCAAAGTACAATCTAGATTCTGCTACTGAGATCATCTGAATCCCTTAGGTTGCTGAACATGACTGTGGAGAGGCTGTTCTTTACAAAAGTCTCGGTTAGATTTTCAAAAAATGAATTTTTAAGTGCAGTTAGGGGCTATGAAATTTGAAGTTGAGTGTACAAAGAAGTTAAATTGCTTTCACTAGAGCCATAGAACAACAGTGCAGCTAAAGCAATTACACTTCTGTGCACATACATGCTTTAAAGACCTTAACTAGTGTCCTCCCCTGTTAAATCACAAATGCAAATCATATCAGATTTTCAAGATGACAGTCTGGGGACCTGATGTCCATGTCCATGGATGTATGCAAATCAATGTCATTTTCCCTATCATTTGCAGAAACCAAATATTTGCTAATAATTTCTTTCAACCCCCTCCTTGACTCAAAAAATAGCTTTATGTAAGACCTGCTAGTAGACAAAATCTTATGAGAATGTGCAGCTTTTTCAATGCAATTAAAAAAACCCCCAAATCTCTGTCATTCTCTGATCTGATAGGCAGAAAGTTTGCCACTAAAATGAACTCAGTGTGAAGCTCAAGTTCTTCAGACACTTTGTCATTTACTAATATTAATTTATTTCTCTGAATTAAAGTATTCATACCAAACTCATCTATAAATTGGCCTCCATTCTTGATTAGCATGTTGCACCTTTTCTTCATATGCTTTTTTTAAAATACTGGTACCATTAGTGTGACATTTCTTTTGTCTGTAAATGATCAGTTAATTAACACACATCCACAACAGACAAGACAAAGCAAATATATAGACACCCAAAGGCTGGTGGACATTTATTTTTTATTTAAATTTACTATATTCAATGTTTTTCCTGTAAGGCAAGAGAGATTGACTCAGGATTTGAGGTTGAATCCAATCCTTACAAGAGCAGAGAATCTAGAGGTCAAACCAAGGTCAAATCCAGGGCAGTTTTCACATGACTTAGAAGGTTGCACAGTACAAAACCAAAACTTTCAGGAGGTCTTCTTTAATTGTCTTGGGTTGTAAGATGCGGGGCGAAGCCCACAGGAAAACCAGGAGGGATTTCTGACAGGGAAGGTGGGAGTTGAACACCATCCTGTGTTAAAAGGGGAGATTTTTGTTCACCTGAGGAGAAGCATGCATGGGGGAGGTTCAGTTGCCAGATATCCCCTCCCAAACAGTTCTGGGTGTTAACACCTGTGGGTCCACCAGTGCACAGCTCACACAAGCAGCAATGTGTGGGTTCACCTGTCCAAGGCATCCTTGCAACTTCTCACTGATGCTCAGCAAATGCATCTCCCCACACCTCGTGCTCGTGGATGGCTTTTTGCTTCTCCTCTTTGCTTCATGTTCCCTAGGAACAGCATGGGTTAAGCTATGGGTGCTGCTAGCCACAGACAGCACAACCCCTGGCTTGGGCTGCCCAGTGTGCTTTTACCTTTTCCCCTTGGGGTGGTTTGTCCTGCCACAAGGGGAGATGTGCAGAGCCTCCTCCACTCTGGCACCATGGAGACTGGAGGTGGGCTTTTTTCCTCTTCTGAGGAGAAAACTGAGGGACAATCAAGCAGTGAGGGTACCTAGGAAATGGCCTTTCAGTTGGGAACCGCAGTTACTCCTGTGGAAGGACTGAATCTGTACATCATACTCTGCCTGAGATGAAGGAAAAGAAAACAATAATGGCAGTAGCTGTGACCAATGGCTGGGAACAGAGGGAAAGGACATTTTCCTTGCATCACTTTCCTGTCAGGCTGTTTCCTCACCCTGCAACTTGCTGTATCAAGGCACTGGAGCAAGATGCACTGAACCATTTCAGAAAGAAAGGCATAGGGGACATCTTTATTGTGGAAGGGCATAGAGATTTTTCCCTGTCCATTTTAGAGATTTGGTCTACTGATGGACTTGATAGTGTTAGGTCAATTGTTGGACTTCATGATCTTAGAGTCCTTTTTCAATGGTTCCATGAACCTATGATTTTCCAGAGATTTCTCCTCCTCCTGAAACACCCTGGCCCACCCACTGGGCAAGACAGGTTGCAGGAACAACTGCATATTTTGGTCAGGCAGCACTTGTGGGAGGAGAAGGAAGGGAAGGGTAGAAGGTATCTTTTCCTTTTCAAACCAGGACTGTGGGATTCTGGACACATCTTCCTCTAGGACAAACCACCAACACTCATTACATCACATAAAACTGCAGCATGCACCCCATTCCTTGGCCTTGGTGACCACTGGGAAGGCAAGCAGGACAGCAAAACACAGGAGACTTCAGGGAGCTCTGGGGGCAGAACCAGTTTATAGGTTTGGGAGGCAATGGGTACACACACCTTTTCTGTAGCAGATTGCTGGGAGCTGGGCTGATAACCAGACCTCAGCAAACTGAGAATGATCACAGCAGTAAAGTTGCTTCTCAGTACAGACCTTAAAATATCCCAGAGCTGCCATGCTGAAACTTAGTCCATTTCACCAAAAATGAAGACTACCATGAATATTGGGACCACAGTATGCAGGTGTCACATGTAATGATGCATCCACTGTGCATTAACCTTTATGTTGTTGAATGCAGCAGCTCTCTGAAAGGAGGGTCATACTTGTCAACTCCAGTGCATCAATCAAAGTGAGGCAGTGGACTGGTCCTTCACAGGCTTACCCACATCTACTCTGCTCATCAACTGAGCTGTCGTGCTATTTTTAGTTTGATGCATTTGTATTCAAGAGCATCTTTCAATAAAAAAGTCAGGTCTAAAATTGGCTATGGTCTAATAGTAATAAAAAAACAAGCCTTGCAACTGAGAACACTGTAAACATTTTAGAAAATAAGCCAATGATTCTTTATTAATAAGTGACAGAAAGTAAAAATACAATCGAAAGTTTTTTCAAAACCCATTTCTAAAGCAAAGACACCAAAAAAGAATCATGCCACTCTGATTTTTTTTTTTTAAACCATTAAAAGAACATTAGGTAAGCTAATGCAACAGCTGTCTGAGCTACTGCTTCCACAGAATAATCCATAATGGTCAAAACAGCTTTTTCAGGCTTTTTAGTGCAATTTATGCTGTTTACAGGTCTTTTTTTCTTTGCATTCTCCATAATTTAGTATCAAATGATATCACTCTAGCTTATAAAATCCCCACTAATTCAAGACAACTCTACTTAGCAGTAACTTCGTTTCCTTTCAGCGCTAATATCAAAGTAGTTGTTTTGAATCCCAACATGATAAGTATCTAGTAGAAGCCTGAAGGTATTCTAGTGCTATGCAAGTGGTGATGTATAATTGAACATTAAGTAATCCAAGTAATAGAAGTCATAGGTCAGCTGTCTCTCCTCCTTAGACAATTCCTTTAGATATTGCCTCACTACTTCTGCACTTGTTCTCTCGTCAGAGGAATGTCTGTCTTTGAAGTTAGGGAACTTCAGATTGGCTGGAGCACCTACCAGCTGCAGAAAGTAGTTGGCATCTTCTTCCAGGGTTTCAAACTTTCCTATAAAGTCATAGTTGATGAGGCAGGGATAGCAGAGCTTACTGACTTGCTCCCAGTGAATGTCCATTCCTATTGGTCGGTGGGAATCCAACAAATATTGGATAAACTCCTTGAACTTAACTCCTGATCCTGTTTTCAGTGCTTCTTCATCTGCGTTATGTCTATACTTTTTAATTATTGCCTTCCCAAATATCGGATGGTAATAGCTGTTTGGATGCTCAAACTTATCCCTGAAGGCAGATACCAGTCTTTCCATGGGATCACGTACAAATATGAACTTGGTGTACGTGTTCAAGCGTGTGTAGATCCCTTTTAGGTCATAACTGTCCAATTTCCTCAGGTGCTTCCCATAGTGCACATCATCATGGGAGATGTTGTTTGCTGAAGCAGCGAGTCCACTGAGCACCATGAGGACCCTTTTCCAGTTGGAGCAGCCTGCTTTTGGCACTTCACAGTACAGAACCTTGTGCCTGTCCTCTACATAAATTCTTGACACTAGGTGCACCAGGTGGGTTTGCAGCTTCTTTCTGCTGTTGTATTTCCTACAGAAGTCCTGCAGGAAGGCTCTGCGCTTTTCCTGGGTGCTGTCTGTGTCCTGCCACTCACCGCCCGTGACAAATGTCTTGTTTAATGGGTGCAGAGCAGGAGGTAAATACACCCCTCTGAACCAGCTCAGAGGGGACTCACTCGTCCTCTGCTGCTCAGGGAGCCGGCTCCCCGAGGAGGCAGCCAGCACACCGAAGGGGTCAGCCCTGCCCCGCCAGTGCCTGCTGCTTGAGACAGCCATCTCATGGTTACTGAGGCCCACAGGAGCGCTTCTCCTCCACGCTGCTCTCCTTGGCATCCCCAGAGTAAAATATCCCAGAGCTGCCATGCTGAAACTTAGTCCATTTCACCAAAAATGAAGACTACCATGAATATTGGGACCACAGTATGCAGGTGTCACATGTAATGATGCATCCACTGTGCATTAACCTTTATGTTGTTGAATGCAGCAGCTCTCTGAAAGGAGGGTCATACGTGTCAACTCCAGTGCATCAATCAAAGTGAGGCAGTGGACTGGTCCTTCACAGGCTTACCCACATCTACTCTGCTCATCAACTGAGCTGTCGTGCTATTTTAGTTTGATGCATTTTGTATTCAAGGCATCTTTCAATAAAAAGTCAGGTCTAAAATTGGCTATGGTCTAATAGTAATAAAAAAACAAGCCTTGCAACTGAGAACACTGTAAACATTTTAGAAAATAAGCCAATGATTCTTTATTAATAAGTGACAGAAAGTAAAAATACAATCGAAAGTTTTTTCAAAACCCATTTCTAAAGCAAAGACACCAAAAAAGAATCATGCCACTCTGATTTTTTTTTTTAAACCATTAAAAGAACATTAGGTAAGCTAATGAAACAGCTGTCTGAGCTACTGCTTCCACAGAATAATCCATAATGGTCAAAACAGCTTTGTCAGGCTTTTTAGTGCAATTTATGCTGTTTACAGGTCTTTTTTTCTTTGCATTCTCCATAATTTAGTATCAAATGATATCACTCTAGCTTATAAAATCCCCACTAATTCAAGACAACTCTACTTAGCAGTAACTTCGTTTCCTTTCAGCGCTAATATCAAAGTAGTTGTTTTGAATCCCAACATGATAAGTATCTAGTAGAAGCCTGAAGGTATTCTAGTGCTATGCAAGTGGTGATGTATAATTGAACATTAAGTAATCCAAGTAATAGAAGTCATAGGTCAGCTGTCTCTCCTCCTTAGACAATTCCTTTAGATATTGCCTCACTACTTCTGCACTTGTTCTCTCGTCAGAGGAATGTCTGTCTTTGAAGTTAGGGAACTTCAGATTGGCTGGAGCACCTACCAGCTGCAGAAAGTAGTTGGCATCTTCTTCCAGGGTTTCAAACTTTCCTATAAAGTCATAGTTGATGAGGCAGGGATAGCAGAGCTTACTGACTTGCTCCCAGTGAATGTCCATTCCTATTGGTCGGTGGGAATCCAACAAATATTGGATAAACTCCTTGAACTTAACTCCTGATCCGGTTTTCAGTGCTTCTTCATCTGCGTTATGTCTATACTTTTTAATTATTGCCTTCCCAAATATCGGATGGTAATAGCTGTTTGGGTGCTCAAACTTATCCCTGAAGGCAGATACCAGTCTTTCCATGGGATCACGTACAAATATGAACTTGGTGTACGTGTTCAAGCGTGTGTAGATCCCTTTTAGGTCATAACTGTCCAATTTCCTCAGGTGCTTCCCATAGTGCACATCATCATGGGAGATGTTGTTTGCTGAAGCAGCGAGTCCACTGAGCACCATGAGGACCCTTTTCCAGTTGGAGCAGCCTGCTTTTGGCACTTCACAGTACAGAACCTTGTGCCTGTCCTCTACATAAATTCTTGATACTAGGTGCACCAGGTGGGTTTGCAGCTTCTTTCTGCTGTTGTATTTCCTACAGAAGTCCTGCAGGAAGGCTCTGCGCTTTTCCTGGGTGCTGTCTGTGTCCTGCCACTCACCGCCCTTGACAAATGTCTTGTTTAATGGGTGCAGAGCAGGAGGTAAATACACCCCTCTGAACCAGCTCAGAGGGGACTCACTCGTCCTCTGCTGCTCAGGGAGCCGGCTCCCCGAGGAGGCAGCCAGCACACCGAAGGGGTCAGCCCTGCCCCGCCAGTGCCTGCTGCTTGAGACAGCCATCTCATGGTTACTGAGGCCCACAGGAACGCTTCTCCTCCACGCTGCTCTCCTTGGCATCCCCAGAGGCTGGAGTGTGAAGTCCTGAAACGTGGAAAGGATCAGAGCTTAGAGCACAGTGACAGTCCAGCCCAGCCCACTCATGTTGCAGCAGCAGCAAGGATGGTGGCGTGTCCTTGTAACCAAGCCACATCTGGTACTAAAAAGTCCCCTTTGAACTGCTTGATCAATACACCTAATTTAGGAACAAGCTGGGCTAATTACTGAAATACATGCTTCTGAAGGTTACCTTTAGCACACAGTAGGTCTTCCTACAAAAATAAATAGCTCAAGTCACACCTCTTAAGAAATCAAAATGGTTCACACAGGGGGGCTGATAGTCCTGGTAGGAGTGGCCAGGCACTTTTCTCTACTGAACACATTTCCCCCTGTGCCAGCACAGGCACTGGTGGAGTTGCATGGCCATTCTCTGCACTGGCACAATCACAGTAACAGGTGATGGATCTACTCCACCACTGAGACTTGGAGCAGCCCTTGTCCCCCAGTGGTGGCAGGGGACAAAACCAGGGCCCCTAAACAGTTGACATCAGTGGGTTTGAGCAGGGTGTAGTGACAGACAAAATCATCCCTCCAAAATGGTCCTACTCCTACCTGCACACAGAGAGATGATGGAAGTGGATGGCCTGGACTGAATGTACATACAGGTGTCTGTGACACAGGTGCCTGCACCTGAGCTGCTTTCACAGCTGATAAGGAAAAATAGGTGCCTCTGGAGACTATTACATCTGACTTACTTAAACATCAACATTAATGACACCAACTAACTAAACATTAACTAGTGACCCTGCAAAGAATGTGAAAAGATGAGACTTTCCTCCTACACATGTCTCTGTATGCCCCCAGCCATTGTGCAATCCACAAACTGCAGGAACAGCAAAGCTTGCATCTGTGTTTTGACGTCAGATTCTTCAGGGCCTTGTATCATGCAAGTTGACTGAAGAATTTCTTGCAATATGGGTATTTCTGCCTGCTCATTCCTGAGTGGATTCTCATGTGTCTGCTAAGCCTTGTAGATTTTTTTTCTCCTGAGGTGAGCCCGCTGCATTGGGACACCTGTACAGCTGCTTATTTGCATTACACATCTGGAGAGGGAGGATGCTGGTCAACAGGTTTTCAAACATCTTGTTGCAAGTAACAGAAAAATGGTTAGATGGACAGACACAGACTACCTGACTGCTTCCATGAGCCTAACTTTTTTTTGGAAAGCTACAGAAAAAGGTTTTTCTGGCATATACTGATTAAACATTTACTGGAAAGTTGATTTGTGGACTGGCAGATCATATGTGTGGATTTGGGGGGGATGATAAAGTTCATAGGCCAATTCAAATAAAGCTGTTAAAAATTCAGAGAAATAATGTAAGAAATGGTAATGAAGGGAACACAATTTGAATTCCAGTTTGAAAAAAAAGCCTATGAAAAAACAAGCAGTTCCAAGAAAAGTTAGCATATGTTGTGGTGTAATAATTTCCCATAACAAAACAAACCCAGGGGACAAACAGGTCTTTATGCCACTGAACTGATTTTTGTATTGGTGAAAACAAAAGAAGAGACTTGTGCAGGACTTGTGTGTCTGTGAGAGAGAAGGCGTGCTGGTGTTTTTAGAGATACAAAAGGATAGTTGAATTCACTGGATTTGATGTGGTCCACTTTTCTAATATATTTTTTAAAAATGTATTCTGTCTAATATTTTATTCTTTAAAACAAATGAAACATATGTGTCTAGAGATTTATCCCTTCTGCCCTAGGATGGAAATAATTCAGGAGTTAAGTCAGTGTGTAACAACAGAAAGCGGTGCTAGTAGTGAATCAGGGTATGACTATGAGCCCAATGGGAGTTTCAGCATCACAGTGAATGGCAAAGTGCCATTCTTGCAAACCACAGACTTACAAATAATTTAAATGTTTTTACCTTAAAAGGGAAACCTGGAACTTAAGAAGGTGAGATGAAAAATACAGGATACTCAGAAACCAACTACACAATACAAGGCTCAACAGAGGTAGGAATAAAATTGTGTCGGCGCTAAAGTAACTAAAGGCTGTAAGTTCATCAGTGCAACTCTGGCGATTTTGAAAATTTAGAAGACAGTCTCCAACAATACATGGCTGTACTGGTGTTCCCCAATGCAGAGAAAACTCAGAGAGGGCAGTACCTCATGACTTCCTATGGTATGTCACCTGAATTTAGCAGCTCATTTCTGTGCAAAGAAACTTAAACCATCTGAATTTCAAACCAAAGCCACTAAAATGAGTCCTATGCTTCATAGGAAAGTTCAGCCTTCTCGAGCCATCCTGTCATCCTGAACTAGTGGGAGATGCCCTGGTTCCACTAGAACAGGAGGGAAAAGGACAGACTGAAAGGTGTGGTCTTGATTTTGTTCCATTTCAAAGAGTCTGCCTGGGATCCAGGACAAGCCTCGAGGGTAACCCAAGATGGTACCAGAGGAGGATTGTATTTTAGTTACAGAAACTGTGAATGCAGCTCTAGGAATCCCTACTAAAACATTTTTGTGGGATTAAAAACTTCAGAGAAGGATGGACAGAACTATTCAGAGAAATCTCAGTACCAATGTAATGGAACAGCATATGCATAGTTGGAGGCAATTGGGAAGGGCTCATTCCTAGTGAGATGAGGCAAAAGGAGAAAGAATCACTTAGCAAAAAAGCCTCAAACAGAAAGCAAAATAAAAAAATAATCCCCAAAAGAAAACCAAAACCAAACCAAACCAAAACCCTCACAGGTCTATCCCTCCCTTCCTAAGCCAAAAAAACCCCACACAAAACCTCAAAACTTTAGGGCCAAAGCAATGATACAAGAAGATCTGAGGACCAGGAAGTTATCTGAATCTGTAAAATATTATTAGTTGCTTTCCTCTTCCCCTTCTCTCTGAGACTTTACTTATCCCGCTTATGTTGGCTAATATATGTTTTTATGGTCTCCATGAGGGATAGTGTCCTTGCAATAAATGCTGGCTGTAACTTGCTCTAAGAATAGGAACAGATATTTTCCAAAGGCATAAATGGCTGGTACATTGCCATGGAAGTTTTCTAACTCAAAAAAAAAATTAAAAAAGAAGAAAGAAAGAGATCAAATCTTTTTATACACTTGCCTGAGTAACTAGATAAGTATGTAATAAAGGCGAGATGAATGAAAAGATGAATCAAGGTTTGATGAGAAATATTTAACTAGACAGTTTTCTTGGGAAACTTAGAGAAATTGTTTAATAGATAGTGCCATGTTCCTTAAGCAAAGCTGCCTGACAGTCTGACACTTATCTGCATGAAAGAGCTGAAAGCCACACTCTCTGAAAGGATTTAAATATTTTATGACACCAGTCTTACATAAAGAGAGCTGCCTTCTTGGGCTTGCTCTTGGTGCCAGTGATGCTTTGTTGCGCATTTTATGACACTTTAAAAGATCTGAACATCTCTCTGTTATATATTTTTTTCCCACAGCAGTAACAGGTAAACAAAAACTTGCAAAACCAATAAACACTTTTGAAAAACATCCATGTCCATATATTGGTATTCCCAACAGTCCATCCCACAAGCTGCTGAGCATTGTTGTTCTGAAAACCACCTGACCAAACACCAACAACAAGCAGCATGCAGGCAGTGTCAGACATTGACTCTGGATCCAGATCTTCCCACGCAGACAGCCCTTACCAAACTCTTTGAGCCAAGGGTCCAAGGAAAGGAACGTCCATTTATGGCTTTCCAAAGAGCTGCTAAGTTTGGGAACCAGCTGCCTGACATGGGGGATGAACTCTGTGCTTACCTTGGAACGATGCAAGGCTGTCCTTAAGACATGCTGGCAACCTGTGCAGCAGGCTGCATACATTTAGTGTGAGAATTAAAACCAGGGAAGTGTTGTACCTTTGCCAGTAATTGTGCAAATTGTCCTCTGTTTGCATAAACACATTTGAAAGAAAGTTAAGAAGTGGCCATGAGCCACTAGAAGTGGCCATTTAGAAGTGTAGAAGGCACTGTCTCACTTTAGCTAGGCTGGAACTGAAGACAGATTTAAAAATGAGTTTAAATTTGAAGAAACAATTGAATTTAACAGAGTATTTCTGTGATGTGTGGCTACTGGCAGGCAGCTCCAGTGAAGCTGTTGAACAAAAGGCATTTTAGAGTCATTAATGGGTTCATGGATTTCTTTTTCACATTTTTATTGCTGTAGATTTCCTCCTCCTCCTCATTCAAAAAAGGATTTCTTCTCACTGTAAAAATAAGTAGCCAATTCTTTCTTTTACACACATTGAAGCTGTCTTTTCCTTTAATACCTTCACAAGCCACTGAGGTAGAAGAGATTGACTACTGCCAAGAATGGTTAAGACTCATCCAATTATGCTTCGTGGTGATTTTACAATGCACGGGTGGGATCTCATCTAGGCAGTTTGCAATTAGAGCAAGTCACCATGCAAAAAGATAATGATGTATTGGAAAGGCTGATATTCCAGGGCTGATTTACAAAGATTTAATGGCCTGCAGTGCAAACAGTGCTGTGTTTCCTAAATGCCTTAGTGCTGGATATTTGGTTTTACTAACAAGAATAATAAAATTAAATAAGCCCAACAGAAAACATAGCATGAAGAATAGCAAAGGAAAGAAATATTTTGTTTTCTTGTGCTTTTCTCTGCTGCCAACTTACCTGTTTACCTAGGATCTCTCTGTAGAAAATTGACAAAGAGTAATTAAAGACAAGGTTCATTTTCCAGTTCACACTCTGACTCTAAAATGATCATGGAGCACATAAAGGTGAGTCTCTTAATTTAGGTTTTTAGTGGAAGGCTGATTGAATACTGGAGGACTATAAAACAAATATCCTCTTACTTGGATGGTAGTATCTGTGAGTCTTTAAAAACTTTGGAACCAGTTGTTTCAGCCTAAAACCTCAAGTTTTTCACATAATGGTTGGAGGGGGCTCTGAGCAAACTGATTTAGTTCAAGATGTCCCTGCTCATTGCAGGAGGACTGGACTAAGTGACTTTTGAAAGGTCCCTTCCAACTCAAACTGTTCTGTGATTCTGTGATTCTGTGATAATTTTTGGGCACACTTAGAAGAATCTCTTAATCAGAGGACCAGGATTGTGGCAGCTAGCTCAGACTTGGTGTGCAGTTTAAATGTGAGGAAAAGTTTGCATGATTCCTATTTTCAGCAAGTCAGTGAAGCCTGGAGCTGTTACTACCTCACTTCAGCTGTACAAACATGAAGAGCTGTACTTGCATGTGTGAATTTTTTTAAGCCTGCCAAAAGGAGAGATTATCCTAACTTCTTTTGTCCTAGAAGACTATTTGGAAAATGTAATTCAGAATGATCAGACTCCTCCATTACTACTATGCTACCTGAGCTAACGTGTAAATATGCTCAGAACCCTCCCATATCATAGCAGTTGTTTAGTGTAGTGTCAGTGAGCTAAACAAACTCCCACAGGATCTCCCAATGGAGAGACTATTCAGGCTGCCCACAAGTGACAGAAAATATTTGCTGATGAGGTGCTTCACCTCCTGTGCAGTGGAGATAAACCTCTTGATTCATCATTGTGCTTGTATCAGCTACTCCAAAGATAATAGGCAGCACTAACCCCCACCCCCCAGAGGAGCCATGAATTTTTGGCTTATCTAATTTATTCAGGGCAGATCACTGATGCTACATTCCTCAAAAGCCAGAGGCAAGACCTTACTGCCACAGACACCACATTTTCCTATGAGATATGTATCCCTAAAACACATGTACTTGTACCAAACATCTCTAAGATTACTAAACAGGTTGAGGAGAAAAAAAAAGAAAAAAGAGAATACAAGATACTCAGAACTTCCTTCAGAGACTAAGAGGCAAACCTCATAGTTTGTAACTGAATTACAATTAGGTTCAAAGGAGATCCGTGATGAACTCTGAGCCAGACACAAAATAGAATAACTGATCATAGTAAGAAAAAAAAATACTGCAGGTAAATTTTAATTAACAGTAATTTTAAATAGATACCAGTAATTTTAAATACTGCTTTTCAAAACACAGCTTTGTAAATCAGTGACTATTGCCCCTAGAATCTGTTAGCAGAAAGTCCGGCATCTCATTGCATGGTGACTTGGAGTTATGGCAAGGATACAGACCAAGACAGTGAAGAAGGAGAAGGCAGAGGGAAGGAGAGGTTTTCTTTTTTATACAGTGTGGCCAAGTGTCAGTGATTGGTGTGGAAAATTTGAAGGAGAGCCCCAGCCCAGAGATGGTTTTGGAGGAGAACAACCCAGGCGCACAGGCAGTGGGGAAAGTGCAGAGGCCCAATGGGGTAAGATAAACAGTAACATTATCACAAGTATAGTTATGTACTTATTAAGGAGACAGGAAAAATCCATTTGTCTTTGGCTGAGACCTCTTAGATACCCAACTCTTGGCTTTGCACCAGCCTCCCCTCCTCTCCCTGCCCTGTCTTGATCTACAGAAAGAACAAAGTCATGCTAATGAGGCAAGACAGTCTGCACGAGCCACTTCCACAAGCTGATTCACATGGTCAGCAACTTGGAGGAAGGAAATTAAGCTCTAATTTACTTGCCAATTCTTGATCAAATCTGGAATTAACTCCCTCCTGTTTCCACCTTCACAGTCAAAGCATTTGGATTCTCCAAAGCATGCTTTGAATGGGAAGAATAAGAAAGATCAAGGCATAAATAATAGAAAGAGTAGCAATAAAGATGCTATTATTATCAGAAAGTGAGTTTTGCGTGACAGATTAAAGATTCACCAATACAACTGCAACCAAGTATAGCAAATAAAAAAAAGCACTCCACTCCCTCATTGGTAATAAATAAATAATAGGGAAGGTCACTTGATAGCAATAATAAATGGTTTCAGGATAGTGCAATGCTGATGCTGCTTGTCTTGCCTCCTGACAACAGTTTTATGGCGCTGGTTCTTTGCACTATAACTTACAGACTTGAAAATAAGCACAGAGCCACTGCAGACCTGACAGCCAGTGTCTGGGCAGAGTCTGCAGCCAATTTGCATGGAGTGCGTGTCAGCCTAGGTGTGCAGCTAATGCACTGCTCATAAAAAGCAATTTTCAGGCCATGGACCTCTTAACACTTTATTTAGGCCATATTTAGCCTAACCTCCTTCTTACCCAGCAGCACTTGTTTTGGGTACAGGTAAACTGGTGTGTTCAAATTGTTTAATTCTGAGCTCGGTTCTCCTCTGTATTAGTAAAACCTAAGTCAAACACTGTGGTCAGTGGCCAGAAATCTTCACCAACACTCACTTACATTTCTGTACAGAACAGCAAAGCACTTTAAACAACCTGAAATTCAAAATTCACCAAACCAAGCATGCAATGCTTGATTATGAAGCATAGTGCTTTGTAAGAAGTTGGTTTACCTTATGTATAGAGGGAGCTTCAGTCTGAAGATGACACTTTCAGGCAATCTCTGTATATTACATATTGATCTCTTGTGCAACTCATTAAGTTATGCTAATGTGCCTACTTTTCCATAACTTAAAGCACAGAAGCAAATCAAATGACCTAAGCAGTTCCTGCTGTTGATAAATGCAATTCCCAAAATTGCAGTTTTCAGGTGTATTTGAAACACATCTTTGGAAACAAATAGTGTCTCTTGCATGTTCACAACTCAAGCCAGGCAGGAATTTTTGAGTGTATTTCATATTTCAGACATCTATTTTCCTCTCCTAAGAAAAGGGACACCAACATTTTTACATCCAAGGAGGGGCCATGTCTCAGCCCTTGCTGATCAACACCCAGCCTGCACAGGAGAGACCCCGTACCCATTTTTTTGTCTGCATGAGTAGACATATTTTGCAGGAAGCTGACCAAACTGCTGGGTGTTAATCCTGGAGGTCAATCCTGCTTGGACTGAAGCCCTGGCTCCCATTTCCCAGCAAGTGCTTTGAGAATAGAGGCCTGAAATCTAATGCTGTGCTTCTGCACACAAAGCAGAGTTCCTCACATTAGTGGCTGTGGCAAGATTCACAGGGTTTTTTTATTTCTGGTAAACAGAATCCATCTCTATCTTGTTTGCAGGTAAACACACTTATCTTCCAGCATAAACAAGACATCTTGCTGTTTTAGAAATAATAAGAAAAGTTTCAAATGAAACTAAGTTCAATGAAGAATATTAATGTATATTCAGGCATGAAGAATTCAATTACTCCCAAATTGCTTTGGAAGAGACACAAAGATCTCTAGAGGTCTCAAAGCATTTTCCCTTCAATCAAAATTAGCATTTAATACAAATTAGATGACTTTATTGGTAAATAAAAAAGAAATAGAAATGTAAATGTGCTCTAGGTAGGCAAATATCTCAAATACGTGTTTGCCTATATTTGTACACTTTTAAACAAATTTGTCTGTTAATTTCTAGACAGAAAAACTAATACTTGAGAAATGATTGCATTCATAAATTACAGTGGGAAAAACCAGACTGTGAATTGACAAAGGGCATTATTCGCTGTACACTTCATGCTCACACTGACTGACCCTGTTTCACTGAATGGGGCTGTCATGTCTATCGCAGGTAAAAGAAAACACACTGGCTTATCCTGTGGCACATTTTTGAGTGGCTATCCCCCAATATGCATTAATATGCAAGCAGTGCCACAACTGACCAGTGTGCCACCCAAACACTAACTAGTTCAAGCACCATCCCTCCCTGAAGCACAGGAATCATAAGAGCAGCCCTGTGTTTAAGGGTAGCTGCAAACACCAGAGCCACAGTGTTTGGTTTTATGCAAGTCCCTTGACCTTCACACTTCGTTTTTCCATGTCTGTAAACCATGGAAAGATAATAATTGCCTAGCCCATGTGAATGATTGTGATTCCTACTTTCTGATTAACACTGGTAGAAAACCTTGCTATTTTACAGAGCAAGAAGAGACAGAAATCTGATAACTGGGATTGCCACACAACTCCCAGTCTGTGCTGCCCTTCATTGCTTAAACCTCTCACCATGTCTTTTAATGCTTCTGTTGAGCATTCAGTCTGTTGCATATTGTTATGTTTGTTTGGTTGGGTTTTTTCACAAAAAGAATAATTTTTCAAAAAATTTAAGCCATTTTTATCTTCAGACACTGCACTTATGTTCCTGTCTATACAGCCTGAGAAACAGTTTCCTCCACAAGGGACTGAGAAGGTTCTCACATAAAAGTGTCTGCTTTACTTATTTAAATTATAGTTCCTCCTGCATTTTTTTCTCCAAGACACCATCTTGGTACTATATATTATGAACTAATCAGTGAAGGACTATTACATTATCTGAACTCAAAGGGGGCAAAGAATCTTTTCAGAAGCAACCTTTATCAGCTTGGAAGAAAGAAAATGTTATGTGTAGGGAAAAATGGAACATTTTTCCCCAACTGATTTTATCTGATAATATATCAGATAAAAAATTAAAAATGAATTTTAAAAAATGCAGCTTTCTGCTTACTGATACAAAATATGCAGGGAGAGCAGGAAAGATCTCATATTCAACCAGACAGGGCTCAGAGCTGTCTACCTCAAACAAGTGAACAAATGAGAACCTATAGGAGATTACCAGGTGACCCACCTAGTGGATCAGGGAAAAGAGGAGTGGCTGGAAAATTGTCCAGTGGAAAAGGACCTGGGGGTGCTGGTTAACAGCAGCTGGATCTGAGCCACTGTGTGCGCCCAGGTGGCCAAGGGCTTGGTTTGTATCAAAATCATTTGTATTTTTGATACAAATCAAGGAATCTTGGTTTGAATCAAAAATATGGCCAAACAGGACTAGGAAAGGGTTTGTCTGTCTGTACTCAGCACTGGTGAGGCCACACTTCAAGCCTGGAGCAAGGAAGGTTTACCTTGGTGGAGAAGGAATATTTAAACAAACTAGACAGAAACCAGTGCTTATGGAACAGAAACAAGGAGCTTATGGAATGCACTTGTGAGTGTTGAAGGAGCTGGAGGATGTCACTGTGAGCCTATTCTTTATTATCTTTGGAAGATCATGGTGATTGGGGAAGGTTTCCTGAGGACTGGAAGAAAGCAAACATCAGTCCTATCTTTAAGGTTGGATAGCAAGGAAATGACAGGCTGATCAGCTTTGCCTCATTACCCAGGAGCACGATGGAGCAAGGGACTATTCCTCCACAGGTGCATCTCGCCTTGATGAACTTCATGAGGTTACTGTTGGTCCATTTCTCCACCCTGGTGAAGCCCCTCTGAATAGCAGCACAACCCTCTGTTGTATCAGCAATTCCTCAGCCCAGTTTTACATTCTGTGACAACTTCCTAAGGGTACACTCCATCCCATCATCCTAGTACATAATGAAGAAGTTAAATGGTGTTTATTCAGCTGTGACCTCTGGGGTGCTTCACTGGTGCCTGTCCTCCAGCTAAATCTCATGTTGCATGGATTTATGAAGGGGAAATTGAGCCTGACCAGTCTAATAGTCCTGTCCAAGGAGATGACTGAATCAGTGGCAAGGGGAGAGTACTGGATCTTGTTTATCTCAAATTTACTAAGGCTTGTGGCACTCCCATAACACCTTCATGAAGTACAGGTTAGGTAGGTGCTCAGTGAGTTGGACTGAAAACTCAAGCTCAAACAGGTGTGCACAAAATGCAGCTGAAGGCCGTTCACTACTGCCCCAAGGTGGGTCCAAAAGTGTCCCACATCTTTATTACTAACCTGGATGATGAGACAGAACATATCCTCACCAAGTCTGAAGGCAATACAAAATTGGGAGGAGTGGCTGATACACCAGAGGGCTGTGCTGCCAATCACAAGGACCTCAACAGACTTGAGAAATGGCTAAACAGGAATTTCATGAGATCTGACAAAATGGAATGCAAAGGCCTGCAGCTGGGGAAGAACAGCTCCAGGAACCAGTACAGGCTGGGGGCTGCAGAGTGGGAAAGCAGCTTTGCAGGAATGGACCTGAGGGTACTGTGGGCCAGCAATGTGCTCCCAAAGCAAAATGGCCAACAGCCTCCTGGGCTGCATTAGGCAGAGCAATTCCATTAGATCAGAAGAGGTGATCCTTCACATTTGCTCAGCCCTGGTGAGACACAGACACAGTGGGAGTGCTGTGTGCAGCTCTGGGCTTCCCAGTATGCAGGAGACGTGGGCATACTGGAATGCATCCAGTGTATAAATGGATATGGAGGTAGACATGCTGGAGTGAGTTCAGTGAAGGGGCAACAAGGTATTTAAAAGTTAGGAGCATGTGACATACAATCAGTGGCCAAGAGAGCTGGTGCTGTTTAGCTTGGAGAAGAGGAGGTTTGGAGACATCAATGTACATGACCTGGGAGAGAAGAAGTGGAGTAAAAATGATGGTGCCAGACTCCCCTCAGAGGTGTTCAGTGACAGGACAGGAGGTAGTGGACACAAAGTGTGATACAAGGAATTCCATATAAATACAAAAAAATACATTTCTACTGTGTGAATATCAAACACAGGCTTCCAGGAATATCCAGAACAGAGGAACCACTATTCTTGAAGGTACTCAAAATCCAGCCAGATGTGATCCTGGACAACCTGCTCCATGAGTAAGGGGGTTAGACAAGATGATCTCCAGAGATGCCTTCCAATCTCAACCATTAGGTGATTCTATAAAGCACATGAGGGTGAAACAATAGTTCAGTTTGTTTAGTGGGCTAAATGTATTAGCTCTCTCATAGATTTTCAAACTTTTTGGGGGAATAAAGTATGTGGCACTTATATGATCCCAAATTGGGAAAACAGAAGGAAGGACCATACCTATCAGATAACCTCAAAGTGGCAGGACTTGGAAGCTGGCATAAATGGGCTGAAGTTTTTTTTAGTTAGGTCATTTGAGATGATGAAAGGGGATAGAGAAAAACTGGAGTAAACTACAGCAGTGCGCAAGGGCAACCAAGGAGTTTGGTCTGAACTGTGAAGTTTTCAATCATGTTAATATAGATTTATTACACCATGTGCCCGAAACAACCTTCAGGTCATATTCATATTCCTCATCATGGTCTGTGCAACAAACTTATATTGTCATTTAACAGAGGTTTGAGTTATCTTTGACTTCTTTTCTCTGGCACAAGGTGTGCACATACTGACAGTGTGTCAGAGCTGCAGTTATCCATGGTCCAACCCCAGCTCTAAAAAGTACATTGCCTCATCATTATCATTTCTGTGTTCCTGCTTCGCAGCCCCATGCACAGAAAGGGGAATACTCCCTGACAGAGCACTGACTGAGGGATGGATGTGCCACTTCTAGAGAGCCTGCCTTGACAAAAAACTCCTCAGTGACAAAACAGTGGGACAGATACTGGGGAGTCTCCCAATATGACCTGCAGCTTCACTGCAGAAGGGACAGGCTCAAATCCGAGCTCAAACACAGCGGGGATTTTAAATCAAAAGTCGGACTCTGCAAGCAACTTCAACTTCCAAATGCAATTACACTTATTCTTGTCACTCCTTCAGAGATTCAGAGGCACTGGACACATCTGTATGTAGGAGTGTATATTAAGACCACAACACAGGCAAATATGAGTGTTAAGGATAAAACATAAAGGATTTCCCCTGACACATTTTGATTGGTGCTCTGTAGTGTGTTGTTTTGCCAATACTGTTACATAGAAACAAGGTTTTTTCTTGTTTCCTTCCATTTTCCTCAGCAGTCATTAACATGCTACAGTAAACAGGCTGTACATTGGTGCCAGGACTTACCCTTGAAGTTGCAAAGGTAGTTAAAAACAGGTATTGAAAAGCAGAGTGTGTGCTACATCTGGTAGACTGCTGGTGGTAGATTACCACTGCTGTTAACTGAACATACATATTTATACACATAAATGGCAAAAATGGTGTTTGAGGAAAACTAGCAGATGCCTTCTGATTAAAGGGAACAAAAGCTAATGAAGATGACAATTGTAGTGAAAGGTTTCTGGAAGCAGATACTCCCTGAGTGTTTTGTCCATGTTGTGTTTCACTAAACTTTGCTTAGGCTTTAGAAGAGCTAAGAACCACACAGAAACCACAGTGGTCTTCAAGATTAGAGAGAGGTCCCAGATGCACACGGACAGTCAGGGTTTACCCAGCAGGAGATCACTGGGACAGCAGCTTTATCATTTCTCCATAGTGGGACAGATACTGGGAGTCTCCCAATATGACCTGCAGCTTCACTGCAGAAGGACAGGCTCAAGTCCGAGCTCAAACACAGCGGGGATTTTAAATCAAAAGTCGGACTCTGCAAGCAACTTCAACTTCCAAATGCAATTACACTTATTCTTGTCACTCCTTCAGAGATTCAGAGGCACTGGACACAACTGTATGTAGGAGTGTATATTAATACCACAACACAGGCAAATATGAGTGTTAAGGATAAAACATACAGGATTTCCCCTGACACATTTTGATTGGTGCTCTGTAGTGTGTTGTTTTGCCAATACTGTTACATAGAAACAAGGTTTTTTCTTGTTTCCTTCCATTTTCCTCAGCAGTCATTAACATGCTGCAGTAAACAGGCTGTACATTGGTGCCAGGACTTACCCTTGAAGTTGCAAAGGTAGTTAAAAACAGGTATTGAAAAGCAGAGTGTGTGCTACATCTGGTAGACTGCTGGTGGTAGATTACCACTGCTGTTAACTGAACATACATATTTATACACATAAATGGCAAAAATGGTGTTTGAGGAAAACTAGCAGATGCCTTATGATTAAAGGGAACAAAAGCTAATGAAGATGACAATTGTAGTGAAAGGTTTCTGGAAGCAGATACTCCCTGAGTGTTTTGTCCATGTTGTGTTTCACTAAACTTTGCTTAGGCTTTAGAAGAGCTAAGAACCACACAGAAACCACAGTGGTCTTCAAGATTAGAGAGGTCCCAGATGCACACAGACAGTCAGGGGTTTACCCAGCAGGAGATCACTGGGACAGCAGCTTTATCATTTCTCCATCCCCTCTCTGTTTCACTCACCTCTCAACAAGATATTTCCTGCTATTTGCCCCTTTGCACTCCTGCTCCTGTCAAGGCGTAACATCATCCATCTTCTGCAGAGAGCTTCTCCCTCACTTAAATTACTGGCAGCCAGTTTAACTCACTGTTGCTGAACTGAACTTAAAGGGGACTAAAGGATCTTACCCTGCATATAAAATTTTAACTTCATTATTGAAAATAAAAAGAATCCTGCTGTTACAGATATTTCATCATGATCAACACCCATTTAAATATTTTTGTTGAATCAATACAAGTACAAATCAAATATGAAGTGCTTATGTAATTGTGCCCTAAATGACAGACTTGAAAATTAAATTGATTTCTGTTCTGAAACACTCTTCTAGTTCTTGAAAATCCGAAGGAAATTCATATGGAATGGGACATCACCCGCTGAAGTAGTACCCATTTAAATGGGAACATCCACAAATTAACTTTTTACAGCTTTATTTAGATACATTCAGCATATCAAGACAACATTATATTCTTCCAAAATTAGATACTCTTAGGTTAACTGCAGAGAGACAGAGCAGGTGAACCATTCAATGAAGGCAAGACAGTGGCATGCAGGAAAAGACCAAGACTAGTCACACAAAGTGCAGCCCATTATCCACCCTTTCGAAAACGTGGCAAGTTTTTTTTTAATCACAATACATTCTTCCTGAGAAAAGGGCAATGGCGTGCACCGAGCACATTTTGTAACACAGAAAATGTGCACAATTAGGTCTCCAATCAACCATTCACACACTGCCAATGTTGCCTCAAGTTGTGGTTTAAAAATACAAGTGCCCCCCCTTCTGGCCAACAGAGACTCCCAAAAGTGACTTTGCAAGAGATTTCAGGCCAATTTGAAAATGCAGTTTTGGTTATAAAAGTTAATTAGACTTGTTCTAGGATATAAACTCTCAGTCAAAGCACATAACTCCCACTAAATTCCAAAATATTTCTACAGTTATTTTAAAAAGCGAAAGATTTCCTTTGCTTATGCAATGCCACATTCTGGACTAGATATCCATCCATCAGTTTCTCAATTAGAAGAATGTTGTAAAAACTCTGAATATTGCATTGTGCCACAGGAGCAGGCTTCCCCTAAGGGTCAGCCATGCAAGGGTTTACTTGGTGAAGAATGGTGCCAGCTCAGGCCACTGAAAGTGACACAGTGACATCTGTGCCATGCTCAGCCACGGCAGGGGACTTGCTGTAAGACCCAAACCAGGCTGCTTTGGGTGGTCAGTCCCCTGTCAGGTTAGTCCTTCACCTTGGTGATCAGTTCACAGATAACTGTGATGAATTACTCCCATGCCTCCATATAGCTTAGAAGGAAGATGGCCTAAGGGAGGGTAATTGCTGGACAGCAAATATTTTAATGACTGCTTTTAAAGTGGCATTTCAAAATAAATCTCACAAACAATCCAGATGCCCATTTATATGCCATCTGGACAAAAGTATTCAGCAAGAGGACAAGAAGCCAGAGAATGACAAGCAAGCACACTGCTTCTGTGGAGTCGGGTCCTTCCAATCCACAAGGGCATGTCACTGAGGAAAGCAAACTCTGGGTTTCCTCCTCTCTTTCTGGTTAGAAATTTTTTCAGTTTAGTTCCTATATGCTTTTCCTGATGTTGAAATGACAAATTACAATATATAAAGGTTTTTTCATAAATAATTACTCTTAATACAGTAATAAAGACAGGATGGAAAATGCCTCTGCAAGCAATGTCACAGTTTAGTGCAGCCTCAATGAAAATTCATGGCAGAAATAATCTAAGAAACACTGAAATACATTGCTTACATGTGTTGTTCAGGTATTTATATCAATAGCTTTCTGCCTTTTAAAAGGAATGCTAGCAAACAGAAGGGAAAAGAAGACATAATATTGTGCTACAAAATTTGATACCAATGAACAAATTACCTCTGGGCTTTGTCCTCAGCACCAACATGGGAAGTAGATGAACTGAATTGCTTAAATGGCAAATCTAGATCAAAATGATGGCTACTCTTGTGAATTCAACACATCTGCAGAGCCAGCAAATTGTCTGACACATGCTCCTTAGCACACCTGTATTGCTAATATTAGTGTATCTCATGAAGTTCTCCTTTCTACTTTGCCACAACTCTACTGTCTGAAAAAACAAGTTAACAAAAAGTATGAAAGTTTCCAAATACCTGATTAATTGTCTCTTGTTGCAGTTTTTTTCCAGACTCTGAAAGGGAAAGAAAAAAATAGTTTGCATATATTCTAATCAATATGATAGGGGACATGCAGAGCAACAAACAATAAATTAGTAAAAAAATAATCAAAAGCTATAATTAAGAAACAGAATTTAATATGTAGAAATTACTTGACAGTTTGAAATAGAAATGCACCTAAAATAAATCATAAAAAAGAGATAAATCTTATAAAAGAGATGTGATAGAAAGAAGATTGAGATAGGTAGCCAGTCTTGCTAATCTTGAACCCCACAAAATATTTAAACATTCAAAAGGGAGAAAAAAAAACTTCTAACATGTAGTTTGAAGCCTCTTAATGTTGCAAGATGTACTACGTGACCAAGAGACTGGTAGCATCCAGCTCACGATGTGACCACTGGAGGAGAAAAGCAACTTCTGCCATTACCTTAAAATAAAATTAAAAGCCTGTGTCAAGACTGAGGCTCAGCACCAGCTGGCCCAGGGAGAAATTCTATCCTGATGCTATTCACAAAGTGGCAAGCTGAATTATGGTCTTGTTTCCTTATTCTGGCCTTCTTCTGCAGCGTCCTTCAGTGTGCTCGTGGAGATAAAATCAAAACCTAGACAGAACACTGCTTTTCTACACTGTCTGGGACTCTAGCAGCAAGGACACCTCAAATCTGTTCTTTGCTTTTTGACCAAAAGGGCAGTAATTTGTTCCATTTACTGCTCCCATGCACTAGTTGTCAAAAGGGCAGCTGGTATCAGTTTGCTACTGGAGACTGTCCACACATATTGGGGAAAGTCAGGAATTTCACACTTGCCTATCCAGCTAGGCTACGTGCTCCCTGAGGGTTTTTAAAAATAATAATGATAGGACAGGACTTACAACCTGTCAGTATTGCTATTAACTGTCAGGGGAGCCTGCCTAGCTCGGGTGGCTGCCACCTCCAGCCCTGGAAAGGATACTCCATTTCAACAAAACTTTTCCATTTTGATAAGTGTGGCACAAACAGAATTTCTAAAATGAGGTGAAAATATTTAAAGTGTTAAAATACAGTATAAAGGCTCTACTTAAAGGAAAATGATCCTCCCTTCTCATCCCTGAGACTACTCCTCTTTTCAATGAAAGCATTGTAGATTATTCAGATGAAGATGATTACTTTAGGCTATAAGATTGTCTCTCATGATAATTACTTCCTGCATGCTTGTGTTGTATTTTTATTTGCTAAATTTAAAAACTATGCTTTTAAAAAACTCCACAGAACTATCATTTAGGGGAGACTTCTTAAAATGTATTCCCTTTCTCACTGAGCTCTTCTTTAGGAGAAATAAGATTTATTCTTGTAACAAATATTTTAGCCAAATAGATTGTTGGTAATAGAAGATTAAAGGGGTGTGTGTTTTTAGCATTCTCTAATGATATACAAGTTGCTAGGAAAGCAGAGTGTTTGAAATCTCTGGTTAGATCAACACTATTTTGCTCAAAGGTTTGTGGACTTTGAATACTGATGCTTTCCTGTTTCCCAGTACATTTGTTTTTAGGCTATTTTGATTCACTTTAAAGGAATTTTAATAACTTTCTGTTGACAGCATGGACAGCTGGTCTTGAGAATTAGTGAAAATTCACTTGCTGACTGAGGAAGGAAGTGACATCAATGAGTTTCTAAAGTCAGCCCTGAGGGAAAAGTGTGCTCTGCCAGAGTAGCCTTTCATGCCATTGTATTTCCAGTGATGCCTCAAGATGCAAATTGCATTATCAATCAAACTTGTGGTTTCTACCTCAGACAAATATAGAAAAAAGAACAGAAAGACTGGGAAAGACCCGTGCAGCCATTCCTGACACTACTAAGAAAAAGGTGAAGAATTTATGGTAATTCTTTTCTTGTTCTCTCTTCTTTCTTTTTGTGATTTAAATGTACAGTATCAAGGAAAAGGCAGTTGCAGAAGTGGCTGTATGATACAACAGCAATGATAACATGGGTTAAACAGGACAGAGATTGACTGTTGGGCTGTTAAGGATAGAAGAGAGATCAAATTCAAGGTCACCACTAAATTGAATACTGAGTTCTCCATTTATTCGCTAGATGATCCTTGTCCTCATCACAGAACAACTATGTGCATTTGGCAGAGTCAGCACTTGTGCTCAGAAGGGACCAAGGTCTGTAATAACAGACAGACTACAAATCAGGGTGGAAATATATTGGCACCATTACATGGGGAAACCCGCAAAGTCCTGGTGTGTATTTTATTATTGTTTTAAAAGAAACATCACAAAAAGCAGTGAAAAAACATGACACCTACAGTGTTGAAAGGGGTTTCAGTTTCCAGCTGCCAGAGGCTAATTGTAGAGCAGGACAAGGCCATTGAAAGTGGGAAGAATTTTCTTTGTCCTGCTTCAGGGTTTTTTTTGTTTGTCTTTTTTTTCCTCTTAAATTCCCAGAATTATCTTCTAATGACAAGTCACAAATCAGTGTTTTACTTTTGGCACTCACTTTTGAGGAGGATCATTTGAGGTGACCATTAACCCATCAACATACACCAGCAGGATTCAAAAACACCACTGGAGAGGGTGCTTCTTACTCAAAGGACATGAAACGATGGGACACTGGCAAAGCCAGACCTGTCAGAACACGTCAGCCAGTCCTACAGGCAGCAACTGCATCAGTCTCATGAAATGCAGGTAATACTTGACACTTACAAGAAGTTTCATTTCTGGTAGACATATACGTGCTAAATATAACATTTTTGACAGGTTTTCCCAAGCCACTGCAATGAGGCAGCAGCTTATGCAACGACATCAAACTAACTGGGAAATTTCCTGCCATCTGAAAACTCTCATGGAAGCTGCCCAGTAGGAAGCCAGTGCAGTCCCAGAGCATTCCTTCTGCAATTCAGACTGCTTGTGAGCAGCTTGCTCTTCTCCTATATTTTTCTGAAACTTCATTTTTCTACCTGTCATTTGCAAACTGTTCCTAAATGGCCTCAACATTGCCACCCGAGCTAAAAATCACAAGTAAATCCAAAGGCCTTAATCATAGACAAATAACTGGTACTTTGCGATTTGAAAATTGTATTTACCAGTATGAACCATGGTTCTTGTTTGCTGACACTGTGCTTTCCTACCATGCTAACTGAGGCCAAAATGCTGCAACTGGATCCCAGTGATATTTTTTTGCATCAGGACTAGAGAAACCTACCTCTCCCAATTAATTTTTAGTGATTTTCTTTTGTCTCTCTAGTTGCAAAAAGTGTAATGGCTGGTGACTGGTTGAGATAAATGGCCTTCTTGGGTTGACCTCAAGCTATATCACTTTAGAAAAAAAAAATTACAACAACATTGTTTAAAAGAATTTTCTGTAAGTTCATACTCTAATTAGTATACTAATTCCTGTTTCCAGGGCAAGTTGGTTTTTTAATTTTTTTTTTGTTGTTTTGGTTGGTTGTCCATGATTAAAAGATTACCTTACTGAGAGGAATAATGCATGTTTTCCAATGCAACTGACAGCTGCAAGACATGAGAGCGTGCCATAACTGCTGCTGTCACGAGGAATGGCAACACCGACTCCTCAGCCTCATGCACACAGCCTACAGAGAGCAACACGTAATTATGCACTCTGTGCCCTGCTTACCTCCCTACAAAGGAATGGCATATTTGTGCAGGTTTACAGATTAATCTGCTGTAATTCCCTTTAACGTTAAACTACTTCCAGCTCAAATATAATTAAGATCACCAGGTACAAAAGATTCAGATTGGAAATGTGAGTACGCTCCAGCAGAACAAAAACCAGCTTGATGCTGTTCTTTATGTTCAAATAGTTGGATACATTAAGGATTTTGACAGCATGTTTGTTCTGTAAGTACATAGATGAAAAAACAAAGGTTTCATTTCAAAAGGCAAGACATTACTACTGCATTTAATTAGAGAGAAAAATCCCTTTAGTATACAGATCTGCCAACTTATGTGACATGACTGCTATAAGACCTAGCAACAAAGGATTTTTTTTTCCTTTCAAAAATCAAATCCAAATCTATATATGTACTTCAAGCAACCAAAATAAAAGCTTTGGAACAAAATGTTTGCTTCCTTAAGTCTTCAGATAATTCTACAAATATTCGTGGCATGGCAGAAAGGCAGGGGATGAACAGAAATGCTGACTCTGTTTCTCTGTTCCCAGGTATCTGAGGGTTTTCAGATAGACTGAGAATAGTGTGGAGATCTCAGGGGGCAGAGGAGACCCTCATCCTTGCTCTGAAACTGCCATATGCATAATCTGGAACAGCCATATTCACTTCAAATGAGAATGGTACTTCTAAATAATCATTTGTGAAGAGGGAATTTGATGCGCTAATACCAATTTAGTTTTATTTTTCCAGTTTGTGAAATAAACCCTACCAACTTCATCTTTTAATTTATGTTTTTAGACTTAAACACATATGCAACCTATTTAATTGTGACCCACCCCACTTTGATTACTGCAGTCTTGATCTACCAGCATAAATTCTGAGAAATGTAAATAAATCAAAGCACTCATTTTTGATAAACTTCTGCAGCAAATTCCCATGGCACCAGAGCCTGGGGAAGAAACACTCAGATTTGTTTTTCAGGCTTATAACAGACAAGGTGTGACATTAACAGATTATCTTCTGTGAAAGCCTGTAACTAGGCACACAAAGATTAAAATATTTAGGGCAGAACCATACATTTCCTATGTTTTATCAGCAGGATCTTTGGAGTCTGCAAGCAACACAGCTCTTGCAGACCTGCACATCATTTCCTCCTCCTTCTAACAAAGAATTAAATAAATTAAAAGTGCTCATTTAAACTATTGTCTTCAAAACATAGTTTAGCTTACTGTTGCACCTCTATGATAATTATGCAACTGAATATGATTACAGTAGCCTAAAATATATTAATCACATCTTCATGGTATTGCATAATCCTTCTCAGTTGTCACAATGCCAACTCATAAGTTGCCCTGGCAGAAGGAAACATAAAAAGAAACCCAAGTTGATACTGATTGAAGCAAATGAAGGAAAGTTGGCCATCTCAAAATACTGAAACTCTCACAGCATTCCAAGGTCTCCCTGGTTAATTTTTCATGATTACTTTTGATATGAAAACAGACCTTTAATTGTCAGTCTCTAATAAGGATGCAGAACTGTTCCCTGGGAGGTTCAAAGGACCCTGGGAAACTAAACATTTACCAAAGCTTGAGTAGCCAAATGTCTTGTGCTGATTAACATAGACCATTCAGTTTCCACCTAACGAAGTCATAACAAGAAGGAACCCCAAAGGAAAAAAAAAAAATTGGACTGACAAAGGAACATTAGTCTTAATAAGACTGAGGGCTCTCATTCATTAATTCTGTTGAGTGTAAAAAGGAGGTGGGGGTATAACTCAAATCCATTCCTGGACCAAATCCTGCATTGACTAACATTGTGTAACTGTACTTAGGGTGACGAGATGTTACAACATAAATTAATTAAAAATTTGAAGTGTTACCTGCTCTCTGCCTCATCAGCAGTGATAAAAACTTTCAAATGAGACAGAATTGCCAGGATGCCCACTAATGGGCAGCCCTGTTTGCCAGTTTTCTTCTAGAAGGCTGTGCTTTCTGTAACTGGGAAAAGGGAAAGCAAAAATTTGTTGTATTTTTACTTTAAGGATGGAAGATTTGAGATAGTGGAAACATGCCAGACAGTGTATTTGGTTGTAACATCAACACAATATTGATATCACGATTTGGATGGTTTCCAGCTGAACATGGTGCATATTTTCAATGCCTATTTGGCATTCATCCTGTGTCTAACAACAAGAGTAGTTTGTTTCAAATTTGTTTTACAGCTCACTATGCAATTGCTTTGAAAAGTTTTTTTCTTTTTATCCAACTGCTTCACTACTTTTTTCACATTCCTGCACTCTTAAAGGAACAGAATGGAGTGAACCACACATTCCTATTCATTTGTAATAGGCAAGCAAAGACCAGTTAATTATGTCTTAGTAGGTGCATTTTTTGAAATCTTATCACAATGTGATCCAAATCCAATGGTAAAAATTCTCAGTTCCCACACTGCAAGGGCCATTGCTTTCTCATCTTAACTCATACAAACCACAAGTCTCCCCTTTCATGTTGCTAGTTATATATGGAGCTTTACACTGCTTTATGATTATGATAATCTGGAGGGTAGGTAATAACATAATTAATACAATCTGTTAAAATATCTTTTTGACTCTTCTTCCATGGCAAGCTCAATTGCTTATGCAGTTGTATTCCAAAAAAAAAAGGTTTTCAGGCTTTGACACAATGGAAGTTGTTTCTGCCCATCTGTTGCAGTTTCCTGTATCAAGGTTCTTAGTACATCATTCTGTGAGGGATCATAAAATCGTACAATGGCTTGGGTTGGAAGTGACCTTAAAGATCTTAAAGATATCCTAGTTCTAACCCTGCTGCCATGGGCAGGGACACCTTTCACTTGACCAGGTTGCTCAGAGCTCCAACCAACATGGCCTTGGATGGCTGACTGATTTTTTTCCAACAGAGGAAAACTGTCTGTTTTTTTTACTCTAAGAACATCACAGTAAGAGCTGTCATGATAGAAAAGAGCATGGAGAGCAACTGGAGCTTGAATCCACATGCTCAGACCCCCCACAGAAATAAAGCTGTGGGCATACATCTCTCTCTTGAACACACCCTGCCACGGTCTTGGGCAGCTGAACCTTTCCATTGGGCTCACAGTGGACTGAAACACTGCAGTAATCTGGCTTTGGTTTTGGCTCCTGCTCGGGTTCTGTTCATATTAAGGACATATGGTTGGCCCTGTTCAGATGGGGAGTATGAGTGCAGTTGAAATTTGCAGTCCAATTAACCACCTCAAGGCAAAGCCTCATGGAGTCATCATCATTCTGGTTGTCATCATGGTCTGCTGTTGGTTTTTCCCTGGTAGCAAAGATAAGTTGATCTCCACCTCTGGAGCACACTATTCTGATATAATCTTAATTAGAACACCCTAGGAATGGCATATGAAGGTACAGTACCAATGGGAAGCAGCACACAAGCCCAGAGAAACTTATTTTGACTCACCTGCCAGAATAACTGCACCACAAACAACTGAACTACAAAGCTTCTCTAGTGTGAATCAGTAGTGTAAGCAAGTTAAGTACACAGCAAGCCCAAACAGGGATGGAAAAATCCAGCTTCTTGGCACTAATTACAAAGTAGAGTCCCACAGCAAAGTCACCATGGGAAGCCTTAGTCTACAGTTTCTGCATTTCAGAAATAAAAAGAAGATGAATTGTCTGTACAACATAAGGCCAGGAAGTGACCAGTGGTGATGAGAGCAAATATTCTTTCAATTTACTACTCATTCTGAGTTGTGCCTACAAAAACAAACTGTGCTTGTTTAAATCTTCCCTGTTTCTTTGTTTAAGGTCTAAATGTGATACTCTAAGGCATGCTCTTAGCAGAATGGCCTCAAACAACTTCTCTGAAATCATTCCAGTTAGAAGTAGAATATTCCCCAGTGAGAACCTGAGAGTAACAGAAAGACACTGCTCACATTTAAGAGGAATAATCTGTAATTAATCCACTAGTAAAAAAGAGAGAGGAAAAAGGAAAAGGTGAAATGGGAACCTTATGAAATAGAACTTAAACAACTGGAAAAGTAAAAAAAAAAATCTATAAACCAAATAATTTTATAGTGACAGAAAATTAGGTGAAGAAAGGCAAAGAGGAACAAAAGCTAGAACATAACCTTTTCTAATGCATGGCTTTGAATTAAAATTGGTCAGATGCAAACCAAAAACCTACAGCAATCAGTTGCTGCAGGGAGTGCAAATTTATCTACATTTTGTATAACTGGAATATGACCTTTTATGACCAAATCTTGTGGTTGACTTCAGCTGCAGCTATTGGAAGTCATTTGTAAAAGGTCATCCATGACAGAGAACATAATATGAATCCAAGATGCACAAGGATTCAGGTTTGTGCTACTCAAAAGAACTTGGGGAAGGAGAAAGAGGGCAGGAAGCTCATCCACTGCTACAGATTCAGTTCTCAAATGGATTTATAGTTTGGTAATAGCAGCTAATCTAAGTAATCAATTTCCAATATGTGAATGCAAATTATGAGAGGATACAGAGTTTTTATGCTTGTCATTTATGACTACATTACTTAAATATTACCAAAGGAGATTATATATTATACAACAAGGCTACTTATATAGTAATGTAACTTGAGTCAATTTTTATTGTCTGGAGCATGGTAGAACCTCTTCTTCCCACAGATTCTCCACTACAAGAAAAGATTATGGACCCTTAGTTTTTATTGTCATAAATAAATAGGGTTCTTTGGCAAAGATAGTTTGTAGCCCTAAATAACATATTTATCTGACTTTATTCATACAAACTTATACAACCTTAGCACTGTTTTTTTGGTTTTTTGGTTTTTGTTTTTGTTTTTTTTACTTTTTGCTTGTTTTTTTCACAAAAAGTATGATATTTTAAGGAGTTCCTTATAAGAATAGCTGATAATGGTGCACAAGCAATCCTCAACAAGAAAAGTGCAATGATATAAAAAAACATGTCATTAGTCATTTTCTCTGAACATCAGAAAATTCAAACTATCATTCAGGGTAGTTGATAAGGGAAAAGAAAAATTATACAATACTTTATGCAGAGAAGTAAAAGAAAATTCCTTTTAGAGAGAACTGTCAGCAATTATCTAACCATGATCTCATGACAACACTTCCACAGGAACCTAAAATCAATTCAGAAGGCCAGTCTGTAAAGGATTACCACCACTATATGAGAGAACATTTAAAATTATGCAAAAAAGTAGTCTTTTATGCTTGTTGTCTTTAAAGCCAAACTCGTAGCTCAGGCTTGCAATCTGCCCTACCATGAGCTTTGGGCAGCTGTGTAGCAACTGGGTATATATTGCATCCACTGTGGATAATTGCAGCTGCCTCCTTGTCCGCAGGTGAAACACCCTGATGCTCCAAGCCTCACAAACAGCAGCATACTCTGCTCGGGAGGAGCCTTTTGCTCACTTTAGGAATGCCTGTTGTGCCTCCCTTTGTGTGCCATCCTTGCTACACCAGTGAGGAAACTGGCAGTGCTCAGAGGTGGAAAGCAGCAGGGGTGATGAAGCAAGTTCAGCTGGGAGAATCTTTATGAGAACTGAACTCAACATATGCCATTGAAAACATAAGTAAATGATTCTTTTTAATTAAGCAGAGACTCCAAATAACAGCAGTAAGGTGGTGTATGGTCAGGCTTTCTGTGCCCAGAAAATGCAAAGTACCCCAACACCAAAAGCACGACTGCTGCACTGCATCAGTTTGATCACTCGAGCAGGGTCTAAGTAGATGCTCTCAGGTACAGTGCAGCTTTTTCATGCACAGAGGGTAAAATAGGCTTTAAAACCCACACCTGCAGGTTTTGTACACGCCAGCAATTTCTGCCCACAAAACATACTGTTGCTGCTTGCAAAGGACCACAGGTACATACCAAAAGCTGGTGCTGAGCTACAATTTCCATCCATAAATGTGCAGGTGCAGTTCTGCAGAGACCTATGAGAAGAACATGACCACACAGCCAACAACTACTGCTTACACAGCAGCCTTCAGACAGCAATCTTTCCATAGGATGTGCCATGCCAGGCTCTGCAAGGAGAGGCAGAATTCACAGCTGAAATTGCAGCTGTGTTCATGACTGGCAGACTGATTTAAGAAACAAGCCTACCCAGTCCTGGTTTGCAAACCATGGGTGTGTACTAAGACTGGCAGCTCTGATGATGCCCCAGACTGAGGGCAAGATTAATGTGTCTGCTACAAAGGTGGAAAAATTTCTGAGAGAGACCTTTGCACCAAGTGATTCTACATGGTTTTCCATGACTGAAAGAACCCACCTTGTTTATTCTTCCCTAGTGAACTACATTCCTTTCCAGGCATTAAAATTAATTCTGCAAGCCTGACATGAATCAACATGAGAATTACTGACCAAGTAAGCTTCAGCAAGTACTAAGTGACGCAGTCCCATAGTACGGTGACTTTATTCACATGTACATTGCTGATTTCTAATGAAGTGAGCACTCAGGATGAGACATTTCTCTTTTCTTCTGACAGGAGAACACAGTCAATATTGTATGTGATTACCAACTTGTCAATGACTTCTTGTTAACTGCAGGGACAAGGTCTTCACATATGTCCATAGACTAAGGGAAAAAGGCATATTTCTGTTTAGCTTATTATTAATATTTAGTTCTAATGGACATAATACTTTATATGAAATCTGATTAATTAATGTGAAAAGAAACACAAATGAAATGTGGAAAAATTATCTTCAAATTAGAAGTTATTTTGGACTAAAGCCACACCAATTGTGATTGCTTAAATATTTAGTGAAGGGTAAAAAGCAGTTTGAGAGGACTGAATTTCCTGCCTTCCAAGGGATCTAAAAAGAAGATGTGGTAATTGAGCATCCACCCCACATAACTTTTGGCATCACTAACATACTGACCTATTGCTATAATTAAAGTAATTTGTATACTGTGATTTGTTTATAATTTAAAGGCTAGGTCCAAATGTTGCAAGCATGTGAGATGCAAATCTTCAGCGAAATTACTTTTACGTATTGATGTTGCTAGCAGGGGGTGGAAGAAATGCTTAATATTTTTAAATGGCTGGTTAATTAGATGTACAGTCAGAGACTCTGGAAGAACAGAGATGCAAACGGCTTGGAGTTTCATATTTCTTCACTTCATACAAGCATATCAGTAATGCTCCTGCTTTCAGTACTTTTTGTCCCATGGATTACAGATAACTAGCTCTCAGAATCACATTAAAACAGAAACATAGGCTGCAACTGTACCAAGCTTAGGTTAAACATAGCAACAAATTATTTTAGTAATGGAAGCTAGGCTCACCAATCACAGGAGAAAGCAAGAGAGAAAAAAAGTTCTAAAGAAATCCCTTCATATTTAATTCTCATTTCTGAGAAGAGACTAGACCAATTCTACAAATCCAGTGTGGACCACTAGTTTTTTTCTGGAAACTCATGCCATCATGCAGCCACCTACACACATTCAAGACTCAATCTTAGCTAAAAATACCCCTTTATACAATCTACAGACAAACAACATTTCTTAGGGTTTGCTTTTATGATTGGTTTGAGCTTGCCAATGCCCAGCCCTTGCTGCAGCTGAAGGGATGTGCTTTCCTCCTCCCGTGTGGCTGGCCACCAGTGCAACTGCACTGCAGGGCCAAGACACACCCTGCAGTCCTGACTCTGCTAAAAATTCTCATCCTGCCTGATAGGCTGATTTTCAACCATATGAGCTCACATCAGCTGTGCAGATCAAGACACCTGGTTGGAAACAACAGTGGGGACAATGAGAAGTCCCCATCTGGGAAGCTCATGTGCAGATCAACATAAACCTCCTATAATTCCATATCCTCAGAGTCCTTATCTGCCCAGCTGCTTCAGATCCGCCAGCATCAGAACACCCAGGTTTGTAACAAATGACTGAAGAGTTCAGATGCACAATAATAACAACTCACTTGACAAACAGCTATTTTTTTAGGGCATGCATTGTATGGGACTCTTTTTTTTCCTTTTTTTTTCTTTTTTTTTTATACTCATATACATCATCTATTTGGCTTTCCAAAAGGTATTTGATAATATCTCTCTCACAAAATTTCTTAAGGAAACCTAGCATGCACAGAACTAGAGTGAACATCTTGGAACAGATTTGGAAAAGCAACTGTTGAAAAGTAGGAAACAGAGCATAGGAATATGAGAGAGGACAGTCAGTATCACTGTGGAAGCAAATATCCAGTGGAGTCCTGCTGAGGACATTGATGTTCTTCAGCCTGCTCTGAAATCACCTGAGAAAGGGAGCAAACAGGGAAGAGACAATATTTGCTGATGACATTAAGCTACTTGGGGTAAAAATGATGGAGGCTAAAGAACTTTCTATGAGAGTAGGTTCATAATAAAATGACATTTGAAGTGAAATTTATACAAAATGATGCTAGAAATCTTTTAGGGGAAATCTTAATTTAGACTCAAAAGTAGTGGACTCTGAACTGAGTTACAAGCGCACTGCTACCCAGGAATAAGATCTTGGGGTTGTAAAACTTCAGTGCAAATGTCATCTTCCTGCTCACCAGTAGAGAAAGCAAATTGAAGACCAGAGAAAACCTAAAAGGCAACTATTGTGTTTCTGCATATTCACACACTTGCATCTTAAATATTATCTGCAGTTCTCATCCTTCCACTCACGTAACAGAGCTGAAGAAGCAAAGAGGGTGGACTGAAAGTATAAACTGGCTTACAAGGAGCAACAACTATGAAACCTGGGAAAGCAATGATCTAGAGGAGGTATGATAGGGATCTGTAAAATCATGAGTGACATGGAAGGGGTGAATCAGAACTGACTGTTTGCTGCCCATTGTAACACAAGGCTGGGGGCATCAGATGAAGCAGGCAGATGGCAGGTGGAAAACAAACATGAGGAAGCAGCTCTCCCTGCAACTGAGAAAGGAAACTCAGGAACTCTTTGCCAGGGGATGTTACAGATGCTAAAACTTTACATGGATTCAGGGGACAACTGAACAAGCTGAGAGACGGGAAATCCTTTTGGGGCTGATAAGCAAACAAAAACCACCTCTGGCACAGGAAGTTTCTGAAACACAAATTGCTGGAGTTTGAGAAAGTAACATGAGAAGGTTTCACTTTGCTGCTAGGATATTAAGCAAGACAGAGCTCTGGTCTCTGGCAGTGTTGCTGCTGTGTGCATGTCTAACAACACAAGAAAGTTAAAAAAGAAAGACACTGGTTTAAAATACTTCAGAATCTGGACACCCTCAATAACAACATGCACCACCTGCACGTGCTGTTGACCATTCCCGTTGAGTCTCCAGCTGCTACCCAGGAATGAGATCTTGGGGTTGTAAAACATCAGTGCAAATGTCATCTTCCTGTCACCAGTAGAGAAAGCAAATTGAAGACCAGAGAAAACCTAAAAGGCAACTATTGTGTTTCTGCATATTCACACACTTGCATCTTAAATATTATCTGCAGTTCTCATCCTTCTACTCACGTAACAGAGCTGAAGAAGCAAAGAGGGTGGACTGAAAGTATAAACTGGCTTACAAGGAGCAACAACTATGAAACCTGGGAAAGCAATGATCCAGAGGAGGTATGATAGGGATCTGTAAAATCATGAGTGACATGGAAGGGGTGAATCAGAACTGACTGTTTGCTGCCCATTGTAACACAAGGCTGGGGGCATCAGATGAAGCAGGCAGATGGCAGGTGGAAAACAAACATGAGGAAGCAGCTCTCCCTGCAACTGAGAAAGGAAACTCAGGAACTCTTTGCCAGGGGATGTTACAGATGCTAAAACTTTACATGGATTCAGGGGACAACTGAACAAGCTGAGAGACGGGAAATCCTTTTGGGGCTGATAAGCAAACAAAAACCACCTCTGGCACAGGAAGTTTCTGAAACACAAATTGCTGGAGTTTGAGAAAGTAACGTGAGAAGGTTTCACTTTGCTGCTAGGATATTAAGCAAGACAGAGCTCTGGTCTCTGGCAGTGTTGCTGCTGTGTGCATGTCTAACAACACAAGAAAGTTAAAAAAGAAAGGCACTGGTTTAAAATACTTCAGAATCTGGGCACCCTCAATAACAACATGCACCACCTGCACGTGCTGTTGACCATTCCCGTTGAGTCTCCAGCCACAGGAGACTGACCAGCACTTAAATAAATTTCCAAGAAATAGGAGGAACAGACTCACTGAATATTAAAAACACTAGACTGTGAGTAATGAAAAAGAAACAAACACAATGATTTCAGTCACTTCCAATGTCACCTGGAAAGTTTACTGTGAGCAAGAGACTGACCTGCAGTACCCTAAGGTAGATGCTAACATCAGACCATTCTGTTATGCCACAGGCTGGGAACACAAAGGGTTTAGAAGGCATTACAGGAAATTTTACCACCTATCAATTTTCTGGTTTACTGGTTCTGCTTCCTTGGAACTACACAAAATTACTAGAGAAAAACAAATGAGCCTTTTTGAGAAGTGAGCTGAGTTTTGTTCGTAAGGCAGATATTAAATTAAAGAATACAAATAGCCCAACAGCCATTAAAATGAACTCTTAAGCACTATTTCTAATTATACTGCATTGATTAAATAGAATTATATTTTAATTAAGCTTTGTTCATACCATCATCCTCCTATGTTTTTTCTCTGTCTAGAGGAGGAAATTAATCTCTTTTTCTAGAGATTCATTTTCATGGCAAACAATGCTTATCACTTCATTTATTTTAAAAGCAAAAAAAAATCTGTGCAAGACACGAATTGTCTTGGCTGTCTTAGACAAAATCAGCTGTCTGCTCCCAAGTTCACCTGCATGGAGAACCCCAGTCAATGCCTGCACTCTTCTCATTGCTGGCTTTTAAGTCCTACCAAGAGGCTCACTGCTGGCATTCTAAGCTGCTACACCTGCAGTTGCTGGGTTATGTTAACATCGTGTGAGTGCTCCCAGCCTATTTCCATGTAAAATCAGGTTACCTACAATCTGGGCTGAGGAGCAGCGTTGTGGTTTGTCCAGCACTGGGGCTATGGAGAAGAGATCCTGAATGTTAGCACCTACTGCCCTCTGCCTGCTCCACGCAAAAAGCTTAGGCAGCAAAACTAGAGAAAACTTCCCTTTCCAGTTTTTAAAATACTTGGTCTTACCACTCTGATTGGAACTGGTTTTTAATCTAGTTCTTTTGATTTCAAGAGTAGGAAGTGTTGTTCTTCTCTGCCTTGCAGTCTAGATAGGGATTGCCATTACAAAATGTGCAGATAAATACTGCTTGCATAATTTTATCCTGCTTTCATAAAACATAATTATAAATTTCTCTTAGCATTCAGTGGGATCACAAGTTCAGAGGTTCACCATATCTTTCCAGGAAACGTGGCGGGAGGTATACTGCAGTGAAGTTCATCATGACAGACGGAGAAAAAAGAAGTCCAGGTTGTAAATCCTTGTCCTGCAATATGATCCATGTAGTGAAACACTTATACAGGCCATCTGAGCACCTGGCACACACTACAGAGGGACAGACCTTGATGCCTACACAGATAAGACTGCACCATCAAGGACAAAGTCCTATAAGCCATAGCAGACAGCCAGCACCATGAATGGGGACCCAGAAAAAGTCTGTCTCAATGGTTTTGACCTTGTATTCAGCATCAGTGATAATCCACAGTTACCGACTTTGACTTGCACTTTAAATTCTCAGTTCTGCCCAAAGAGGATTGCTTGACATTCCTTAGATATAGAAAATCAACAGGAAATCTATTCCCTTGGGTTTTGCAAGAGGGTACACTAACCTCTGGACTTCTAATTTTTTTCTCTGACCTAGAGAATAGAAAATATTTCCATGTCCATTTGTGGAGGGACAGAAGCCATGCAAATGGCATTCAGAGAGTCAGACGTGGTCTCAAGTCCATGAGTGCAAAGGCAGTGCTGTAGCCCTGGGTATACATGTCCCTCAGTCATGAGCTACAGCTCTGAATGGAAGGCATACAGGAAATCCTGGCAAGCTGTTACAATTCTATTATCCCACATGCATGCATTCCAAAATGCACCACAGTAGCATTCCCTCCATCTAAGGCAAGCAATATAGGAAAATATAAAAGCCCATTTACATACGTAGCTACTTAAACATGTGTTTTCAAAGCTCTTTAAATTTTCAAGCTTAAATTTCCAGCAAAGGCTTAACCTGATGCAGTTTGGCTTAGAAATAAAACAAACCATGCGCTTATTTGGTCCTTGTCACTGTGTCTGCTTCTTCACAAGCTCTATCAACAATGGTCTGGCAGTTACCATCCCTTTCCATTTGCAGATTCATTCAGGTTCACACCTGGAATACTCACCCCTGGTTCCACCCACTCACAACAGCTGATTATTTTGATAATTAACCTGTCAGACTGCCCAGACAGCTAAAAAACCCCAAGTAACACTGGACCAAGGCCTTCTTTGGGAGCCTTTGGTCAGAAGCCGAGGACAGAGCTGACAAACAGACATACCATGACTGCATGCCACGCTTGCTGAAATCATGTGTAAATTAATACTGGGCATTCTGCATACCTCAGCATTAAGCTGGCCTGGTAGATGCAGTCCCCGAGTACCTTCTTTCCCTCTGTGACTGGCAGTAACAGCCAGAAAAAAATAAAGCAAACCCCACCCTCTTGGGACAGCCCTTGGGGCATCAGCTCTCCAGCCCACTGGAATTGCTTATCCATCAGAGAAAAAAGGTCCCATGGCAAATTACTGCAGCCGTGGAGCCAGGAGGTAAAGCGCACAACCTCCCGGCACAAAGGCAGCTTTAAAGGTGTGCCATGAGCTGCCAATATGTCCCCGTGTGGCCAGGCTGCCAGTGAGCCTTAAGCACCCCATCAGGAATGACTGGGGTTCAGTGTCCAGCAAAGCAAACCACCATAATAAGCTAGATGGCCTGCAGTGAAGTGCCGAGTATGTTAAACCCACTTATAAAGGTGGGCTTACTACTCTACTGCCTAAAGTACTTCACGAGTGGTGTGTGTAAATGAGGGCTCTGGCTTTGTTTGTTTTCAATAACAGGAGATTTTTCATTTGTCAATTTACAGCCGAGATTTTGATGCTTGAGAACTGTGTCTGTGTTTGTGATTACACACCCCTGCTGCTAAGTATGGTAATTTGTTCCGCTTCAGGTTTTATTAATTAAATTAATACTAATTGAGTGAACTTTTGGTATAATTTTAGCCTGTTTTTTGCACTAAATCCTGTACACTTTAGCTTCTGTTTAGCTTTCCTGTTTATCCCCTGTCCCAGAGGAAATGTTTCACTGCAGATCACTGCCCTGATACTCTTGGGTTTACAGATATTAATGGCTGTACTTGCATACTCCTAAACCAATAATAAAATCCAGCAAAATCAACAAATATTTTAGAAGATATTTTAGGGAAAGAAGCTGTTACAAAAAAACCCAAAAAAACAAAAAAACAAACCCATAACCAACCCAACCCAAAGATGGCTAATTTTATGTGACTAAGTGCCCTCTAGTGACAATGTCCTACTCTAAATAACTTTCACAGTCACTTCCATCTGTTACACAGGTTTGGTTCTCAGTATCTAAAACATCATGGGGTTTTTGGTTTGGTTTGGTTCTTTTGTTTTGTTTTGTTTTATTTAAAGAAAATAAAGCAAAAGGGACAGATAAAATCTATCAGTAATTATAGTAATAATAATAAAACAGTAACAACAACAACAATAATTATAATAAAAATCACCACCAATAACTGTGTTAGTCTAAAATATACTTTATTTACTGAAACATGATGAGTATTTTCCTGCGTCAAAGTGAATGCTATCATTTCTATAACTCACTGGAGATACATAGCTTTGTGGCAGGTTGTTTAAATTACTCAACAGTCCTTGACCTGCTGTTGGTTGCTTCTGAGAGCTGTCTGCCACTGAGTGGTGATGCTGCAAAGTAGAAGAGAGAAGTGACTTTGGGCCAACCCTACAACCCTTGCCCTTTGTTACAAATCTCTCACCCCACCCTGAAACCCACCCCAAATAAGTCATTCCTTCCCCAGAACAGCCCAGCCAAATGCTGGGGCAAACATGTCTAAAAGGCAGGCATGGAGCTTCACCTGCTCCACTCTCTTCTCCAAACATGTAAGTAAGGAAGCCCAGCTTATAAATGAGCTCTTAGAAAGAAAAGAAACCCTCCAAAAGAAAAAAAAATCCTTTTTATTTTGTCCCTCAATCTTTTTAAATTTGCGAAATTAGAGAAATCGTAGAAAAGATACCAATGTCTTTACTTTGTACTCCTACTCCTTTAGGTGAAAGCTGAAGATTTACAATTTCTTCTTAGCAGAGAAGAACACTGTATTATTATTATATTATATATATATATATATATAATATATATACAGTATATATATATAATATATATATATAAACCACACAATATACATTTTCATCAATAATATAGCATTACATACACACACACACACACATATATATATATATATATATATATATACACACATCCACAGCATTTCCATGATCAGATATCAGATTTTTGGATACCACTTCAAAATTATTCACTGCTCTTCTGTAAAAAGCATTTTTCCTATTTAAAAAAAAATTTTTGCTTTCTCATGTGGAGAATCTCACACTGACGATTACACTTCAGTCTGTAAAACTGCTCTCGGTCATTTTTTAAAAGACCAACAATGAATAATTTAAGTAATACTGTTCTCTGCTATGCATTTTTTAAAAATGAAAACACTTCAGTAAAACATGCTTTTTTTGTCTTTAGATTTAATGAGCATGAATTATATTTTCTGGTTTTTCTAATGAAGTCATAACCTTACCACATTAATTTTCTTTGCTGTACTCACTGTCTTTGCAGTAAGATAATCAATGATGTTAGCTAGAAAAGCAGTTTGCCAGTGTGCTCTCAAGTTACTGTAAAACTGGGGATTTAGTCAGAAGTACTCCTGTTTTCCTCTGGAACATTAAATTGAAGGCTTAAAATACAGCCTTTCAGTAAGCAGTTCCTTAGAGAAGATAAAAAACAGCTCATAAACCAAAAAAGGATGTGGGAAAGAGACAAATTTTTCTAACGCACACAGCATAAAATGCACTGAAGTAAATTCAAATCTCCTAAGGAAATGTTGCTTCTTTAAAAACAACAAATACCAATACTAAGATGCTCTGAATTGCAATTTGACCTTTCAAATTACTCTCAGAAAAGGGTACAGTTTTATTGTTAGCACCTGTTCTCAAGTTTTATCACCGTAGTCACATTTCTGCCTCTTTGTCCGTATTCAACACTGCCTAATATTGGTTAGAATCGACATAAAATATCAGGGATTGTAAATGCAAATGACCTATCTACCCAATGGAAGGAATAAACTACCCTTAAGTATTTTCTCAGTCATGACAGAAACATCCAGTGCCTTCTTAAGGCTAATAAATGTAGACAAGAAACACGTTACTCTTACACTTTCATGAGACATAAAGCTCTGCAGTTCAGTGTCTGTGGAAATTTCTTCTGAACATATTAAAATGATCTTAGGGCTCTGCAGAAACCCTGCTCATAAAACAAAAAAGCTAGGATAGTTAAAATTAATACATCATAAATAAAACATGCATTTCTGTATATATTAAGTGACAGGTCTCAGAAACTCCACAACCACATACAAGTTCACAGAGCAGCAAAAACACATGCAATTCATTAAACCCACTCAAGTGTGCTGGTTCTTCCTGGCATTATTCATAATTGAAACATTTCAATTCTAGTTAACGAAAAAAATTCCTCTAATTTAAAAGTAAAACAAGAAAATTAGTTCTGTGTTTCAGGATTACAATCCCACAGTGCCTTCAACTAGCCACATTAAGGCTTAGGGTGGTTAATTTTAAAATGTTTGAGGGGGTTTGTGGCTGTTTTTTTAAGAAAATTATAAAGAAGTAATGCAGCCCACTCAAACAGAAATCTTTGCAAACACAGATCTCTTCAATATTTTTTCCAGTATGCCATACAAACGCCAGACAGGAAAACAAAAAAAAGTGCCAACCTATATTTTAATGATAAAATGAAAATGTCATTCCTTAAATACAAATGCTCTTAAATAAGCATAAGGAAGAGATGGGCTGCAAAAAGCAGAGTAAGAGCAGTGTATCCTGCAGGATATAGTACTGAGGTGACGTATGATAGGATGTGGGTGACAGTATCCCCCTACTTTTCAACTGTTTTAACCATAAAAGCTCTCTGCCAAGCACCTGCATGGTTAGGACACCTCATCTGGAGTGCTTATACAAAAGGAGGCAAAGCACCCTGAATTAAACGGATTGGTTTGCTGCAATGAAAATAAATGGCTAAAAATTATGTTTTAAATCTCAGAGTCAATATTCATAAACCAGAGGTGTGATGTCAAGCTCTGACTGCAATCCACTGTTACTCAGCATTTGGCATTATCTTGTTCACAGAGATGAGCAAAAAGTGTATTTTCCTACTCTAGGTCTGTTTTAATGCTTCACTAGGTCTCCATGCTGCTACCCTCAGACAAAGAACCCACCCTCTCAATTTAAAAATAAAAGAAAATTAGCTGCCTGCACCTTTCCTTAAAGCCTTGTTGCATTTTAGGGCCATTCCAACAAACATCATCAGCTTTTCTCCACTTTGGGCTCTCCAAAGAAAAAGAATAATTTTTTCCCCAAAAATTTATTCTATAACATCATTAGAGCATTACCTAAGTGGAACTGGTGGAGCCCTGGGGAAAGGGACCATGAATTACTGCTTTTTCCTGCATTCTTCACTTGCAATCTGCTTTGGGTTACCTGCTGCAGACCAGATAACTGTAGTCAGCAGAACTTTGGTCTGGCACTGCATGGCCCATTAGAACTGGGCAGAAAATAAACCTGCTTATATAAAAACAGAAAACATAAAAAACAGCTTTTCATATGAAAGCTGTTTCAGTGCAACACCAGATGCGGGAGGAAATCATTATTCTGGGTTGCAGCTGGTGGATTCCTGAAATACAGATCTGTGTTGCTTCTGTAACTTTTTGTCAACGCATTAAAAAAAGGAAGCAAAACCCCAGCAAGTTCCTTCTGAAGACCCAATTTTTCCTAAAAGCCTGGTCTATCTTATTTGTAATCTCTTTACTGCAAATTAATGTTTTAATGAGTTGTACAGTGAGAAAAAAGGCCATAAGGACTTTTCTATTTGCATGTTGAAAAATTGATTTTACCTGAAAGTGGCAACTTTCATCAGTTACACAGGGCCTGAAGAAAACATACTTTTTCCATGCTAAACACTTCCAGTTTTTAACTTTTGGAAAATTTATTATTATTATTATTCCTTAATGCAGCAATATCAGTAAATCTTTACCCAGATGTCTATAAGCCTTTTAAAAAATTTTTCATTCAATAGAATAAACTGTTCTGAAAAACAAACCAGCTAAAATAGTTACCATGCCACTGTTTAAATAGCTTCCACCACAAATAAAACTATGCTGATGATTCTACCCATGTCTGAGGTCTGCATAAATCAAAGAGACACGTGAAAGTCATTCTATTCATTTAATAGTCACACGGTATAAGAAAGGAGAAAAAAGCCTATACTCTTAAATTTGTCTCTGTCTCTTCATAAAATCATCCTCATGAATTCAAATAGGAAGAAGCAGCTTGCCACTGGAAAGCAAAGTATCTGAGTGCCATGGCTGCAACACACCAGCAAGGGGAGTAGTAACACTTCGAGAACTTCTGTCTCCAGTGACAGTCAACTCCACATTAGTGCAGTAAAGTATAGAATATTGATGCCAGGCTGTATAGACAGTGGAAGGGATATTAATTCTACTGAAAGGCGGAGAAATTAAAAAAAGCAACCCAAACCCCACACAGACGCTTGCAATGCTAGAAGGTGGAGGCACACATGAAGGATCTCAGATCAGCCCCATGTGCCACTCACCAAACTACCCAAGGCAGCAAGCTAAAATAAAGCCCTCTCAAATCTGAGACTGTTATTTCCATTTCATATATTTTATATATACATATATATATACACATACATATACATAAACTGTTTTCTGTATTTTCTCCTTTTAAACAGTAATGGCTACATATTTATTTCTATGGGAAGGAGAGACTCTAGCTTCCTAAGAAAATAAACAGATGGCACTGCTGGGGTGGTAGGTAGGAGGGATGAAGCATTCTCAAGCCTCAGTTGCAACCCTTGATAAGGAAAGTAGAAGGTGGAATTCCTCAAAGCAGGCTTTTACACCTGGATTTCTTCGGGACAGATAACTGAGCCAGCACTTTCATAGAGGAGCACATTTTACAACTGCTGGCAGGCTGACCTTTTAAATGCTTGTGCCTGCAGCACTGACACAGACTTGCCCATGGTGATACTAAAGGCAGAGCTGGGCATCCCACCACAGCTCCTACCACAGAGTGAATAAAAGAGGGAGCACTGACAGTGCTTCTTCCCTGCATCATTCCCACTCTCCTTTTCAATCCTGTTCTACCAAAGGTACCTCTGAACAGTGGCACTGTCCAGCACAACTACAGCCCAACCGTGGAGCAGAATACCACAGGTCCCAGACAGGGAAATGCTGTAAAAAGATGCAAAGGTGAGAAGAAAAACTGCTGCGTGCACCAGGTTCTTTGCTACAGCCAAGGTTCCTGCATTCATACCTTTTCTTCAGCACTGTGAGTTTTTTAGAAAGAAACAATAATCCCTCTCCCTTCAAAATGCTGCAAGTTTTTAACAACTGCTACCCAAGTAGGTAACCAAGGCGTTTAATCAACTTGTAAATGCCCAAGTGTGAAGGCAACCTAAGTACTAATCATGAAATTACTATGCATGACAAAATTCAGAATAGTGTTTTGCTGTAATTGTGCATAATTTAACTCAAAAAGGCAAGAGGAGTTATATTTGGATACAGGAGAAAGAGGTCAATTTGATGAGGGGAAAAAATGCTGTCATTTTTACTAGTCTGAAAGAGAAATCCTTCACCCAGTGTAAGAATTTTAGGATGCTGCTTCTCCAATGTGATGCCATGGGGACAAGTCATCATCAAAGGAACATGTAATAGAAAAAATGGTATTCCAGAGACAGATTTTCAACAAAAGAAATCCACCTCTGTTATCTTAAAGCACATTTATTAACTGCAGCTTCAGCCATTGGAGGCAGATAGAGACCTGTATGTTACAATCCCAGAGTACAGTTGTAAAAATAAAAACAATATAAAAGTTTTTCTCCTTCTGATAAGAAGAAATGGAAATATTAAATAAAAAATCCAGGATGGTCCCAACAATTTCCTAATAATTTCATGACATTTCTGGACAATGGGCTCAGCAGATTTCCTAATTTTGAGTTTGTAAGTGGATGTTGATGGGGACAAATTTCTTCTTTTCTTCCAAGGGAGAAGATATGGGATGCAGGGTAACATCTGTCCTGGACACACTGCTTTTGACATGGGTGAGGCTACATGACCTACACAGAGCCTTTCAAACACAGACACAGGTGAAGGATGTGGGCAGTGGATTCTGAAGGTGTGCCCACCCCATCAGGTCAGCCTGTGCTCCCCTGAACTTTGTTAACAGGGCACCAGCCATGAAAGGAGAGCCACAAGCCTCCTGCCCCAGCACTCAAATGGTGATTTTGCCCTCCTTTTGTACCCTTCCCTTCATCAGCACCAACCCAAAACAATTACATCTAATCCCTTTACCTGGCAGAAAGCCAGCAGAGAAACACAAGCAGGAGTCCAACCTCAGGAATTTTGTGACACAGAGGAAAAGGAAACCAGAGCATGAAGTGCCTTCCACCGTGCATGGCCCACTGCATCAGTCTGAGCAGCCTAACCTGTGCTTTCTGACACAGTCCCGAGGATATCACTCCTTGGGACAGAATTTTTGGACCAGAAGCAGAAAGAACATGAGATAATATCAGGAATAAGTGCTTTACAGGTAACTAAGTTCAAAAAGGGTAGAGAGGGCACAGAGGCTATGGTAAGAAATTATCTTGATGCTAATGCAAATGATTCTAGTTTCTTCCAAAACATGCTCTTGCACTTGACCTTTAAGGCTCACCTTTCCAAGGAAATACTCTTATCAAATCACAATAAAAATTCCTTTGGGTTTATTTTAAATACAAGTAAATTGCATTAGCATAAACACATCTCCATCCTAAGAGGCAGATTCTTTGATAGGTAGCTTTCAATGTACATGGACTGCAAAAACAGGAGGATGGCTTTAACAACCAGCCTCTAAACTTCCCTAGAATGCAGCTGGACTGGTAACTCTCCTAAAAGTCATAAAATGGATTTATTTTTCCACTGAAGGTGTATGCCTTTGCAGCTTTTGGTGACTAAAAATATACTTTACTGATTTTGAAGACATCTGGAAAAATAAGCCATTTTTATTTATTTGGAAAAGGCACTAGAAACAGGATATATTTTCAAGAAACAAGCATGTGTAAACACAAAGTTCTCTAGGCAGGCACGATATACACCACAGCCTTGTCTAAGATGTCATATGCATTCTATATAGACTTTCTTCATAATCTAACACAGATCAATAGTGTTCATGTGACCACAAAAGGTTTGCTTTTTCCCTGAAAGGATGGCAGCTTTAGACATTGTGTTAAGTTGTTGCTGGGTACAGCCCAGCATAGACAAGTCCCTGCTACCCTTGGTGGGAACACCAGGCATGATTAGACAATAATCTGCTGATCTTTCTTTTGGCCATTTCCATCTTCCCAATTTTCAGTCTGTGTGTCACAAACAGGCACAGGTAACCCAGTTTTCCCTGTGTTAGTTGTCTTCTTACTTATGTATTGAAGTCTGAAAGAATAATTTAATTTGCAACAAGAGAAAAAATACTCAAGACCATAAAGAAAAACAGGATGCTGGAGAGAAATGCTCTGGGATGAACTATAATATGAGAATGAAGACAGCCATGGCTGGCGTTTCATCTTTTCATCATCCACCTAAGAAAGATTCTTCTTCTGAGCCTCCTGGTTTGCATGTGTGTGCCTTATCCTCCTCCTTTCTCTTTAAAGTAGCAGAAATTTTTTATCTCTAATCCCCTTGTCATCTGCTAGGCAAAAACACAGATTCAATGTCCTTGTTTATTTTTGAAAAATAGCATTATTATCAAGAATGTTGCTAATTATCAGTTACTTTGAGAGCAATGAAACACTTCTACCCTAGTTTTTCAAAAACTTCTCTACTTGAAATCAGGAAGAAGAGTGTAAGATTAGAATGACTTTATAACCAAAGAGTACTTTTTACTCTTTTGACTAGCTGAATCTTCAAAATAATTTCAAAACATGTTGTCCTTTTACTTAGGCTGCAAACTCTGACAAATTCAGAATAACTAAGAAAGGATTCTTTTATTCAGAAGATGTCAAAACAATAATGTCAGCAGAGTTCTCCAAAGAAATAAATTTAAATAGAAAATTCATTTGAAATTTTCTTACCCACACACTGTTCTGCAGTTGCACTGGATCAGCACTTCCTTCTGAAGGAGAATGTTTTGTCACAAAGATCTCTGACTTGCTCTAGGGCTCTGTGCTTACTTGTATTTCAGTAACAGGACAATCAAGGCCTGAAAAGATGTTTTTCTGCAGTAAATACTGTACCCTTCCTCCTTGGGGTCCAGCTGCATGTGATCCCAAGCCAAGGGCTGGTACAGCACAGCTGTGCTACCTTGGCTCAGATTTCTGGGAAAACTGGAAATTTGTGAGGCAATTTCCAGGGGGTGGAAAGTGGGCTAGAGCCACACAAGAAAAGAACGGGAGAGGTGCAGGCAGAGATGCAGTTATTGAGCTGAGGATGGCTGCTGCTGCAGGATTCAAGAGAAAAACACCAACGTGAGGAAAGTATAAACTACTTAGGGGACTGGAAGAAAAATACATCATCTTACCTGTTTCATTTCTGTTCTCTAATTTCTGGAACAAATGAGTATTCAAAAAGAAAAAGCACCAAACAGACAACTAAACTGACTGCAGTAGAAGTTCAATTATCATCTCAAACATTAGTCTGTGCAATTTTAACTCAGTTCCTATTGCTAAAGTGGATATTTACTATATATGAATGAATAAAACAGTATTTAGTATTATCCTCAAATAACCTTTCTGTAGAATACTTTATTTTTGAGCTGCATGCTTCTATCCGTCAGTGGTCTAAACCTACCCAATTATTCCCATTTTACTGCATTGTTTATCCTATAGACTCATCTCAGCTTGGAATGAATCATGGTAAATCTGTACATCTAGTGGCTTCCTGATAAAACACATTTCCAATACTATTTTTAAGCACTTACCAGACAGCGTGGCTAGGGGCACTACGTGACAGATGCTATGGAATCACTGAACATTTGAATATTACTATTTTAATTTTAGAAGAAGTGTTATACATACCACATGGGCTTGTTAGTGATTGTATTACAGCCTAAGTGATCAGGAGAGGAGTTACCACAGGAACAAGTGATCAGAGTGGGCTGGGGATACTGAAAAAACAGGTTGTATGTCATACCCACAGTGGTCTACAACAAGGACATGTATTATTTATTATGCATTTATTAATTCTCCTGCTGCAGAAGACAGGGGACCTCCTCCTTAACTGAGCATACATGTAGCTTGTTTATGGATAACATGTTTCCTCTTTTCTGAATAAACTCTTTTTTGCTTTAGGAAAGCCTGCTTCTTGCCTCATAAACTTGTCACTTCCAAACCTGGTTCAATATAAGGGAAGATGATGTAGTAGAGGCAAATGGGCTGATGAGCACCACACGATCCAGGTCATGAGACACTCAGATATAGGTGGGAAAGCACAGCTTGTGGTGCGGAATGAGACATGCCCCATCTGGCCAGGGCTCTGCAGTGTGTTCTGCAAAGAAGGATACTTCAAAGATTTCCAGGAAATAAGGCACCTTCCTGATGAAAGATGTGTACTGGAACTGTGAAATTCCTTAGGGCTGAGGCCTAAAGCTAGATTTGGCTCTCCACTAACATAAAAAGATATTCCATTTGCTCTCATAGAAATATGATAAAGAAGTTTAAGAAATATAATTTTCCTGCTGTTGGAGCCAAAACCAAAATGAACACAGGCAGTTCCTTTTATATAACACCAAACTGAGAAGACTTTTTTCCAAGGCTTGCTCAAGGAAACAGGCACACTGACCCACTAGCCATCGTGCAACTCCACAACTCCAGCTGCTCTCAAATGGCATCTCATTCACAAGCCCCTTTAGCATAAAAAAGGTAAAGAACCAGTCTTTTTGTATACTTCAGTTTCTTCAGAAACTATAAATACAGGACTACCTTTGCTGAACAGCATCATCAGAACCAAATTTGTAGCAATGGTTGTAATTTTCTTCTTAATTCCAAAGGATGTGAGGGTAAGGTGTATAACAGGACTGCATCAGCTACTGTCTGCCATTGGTATGACAGTGGATGATAATGGGTTTAATATCCATTAAAAATAAAGTAAAATGTTCATGCTAATTTACTGGATTAGGCATCAAGTTGTTTGCATTACAAAGTCAAGGAACAACTGCTTCTGATGATGCCAGTGTAAATTATCACAAAACAAATAATTTATTTTGCAGCCAAAATTGTAGAAGTGCATGGTACTACCAGATACACTCCAAATACAACCCAGTTGCCTCTGCCTGCCAGTCTTTCAAACTCATAATTTAGTTTCCTTGTAGCATTACAGTGATGCACAATCTGTATGCAATTCACATCATTTACTAATGGTATTTTTTTCCTTTTCCTAAATTCAAGCTACACACAAGAATAAAGATATATTTTCACATCTGATTAATTTCATTATCATTTATGCTAAGTCTGCTCCAACTGAACCTAAAAAATGTGGAGGAAAACAGTTTTGTTTTTATTTTAGCTTGGATTTAGAGTTAAGAAGACAAGTAGCAGCAGCAGCACGAGACACATATAATAGGGCTTAATTACATCTCACACAGGCTTAATTACAAGAAGTGGCAGAAAGAACCTGCAACATTTCATCATTAGAGAAAAGTTATCAACCATGTTTCCCAAACTTTTAGTACAGAAGTGCTATTAATTGCTTACTGCCAGCACACAGAATTTGCATTTGTTATTCAGGCTGATATACATATCACAACTGCCACAAGAAATGGATAACTGAATTAGTTTGATGAATTTCATAATAATAAACATAGCACTTCCACAAGAAGGTTAGGGTATTGAAAGCCTGCATTTATGAGTTCTGATTTCTGCAGCAACCGGTTTGCCTTTTTTTTCTTGTTGTAAATTCAGGATAAAATATTGCTATTGTTATATCCTCTGGTTTCTTATTTAATTCCCAATCCATAGAGGAGATAGTCTATAAGTCTGTGTAAGTAAAACAGTAATTTCAGAACTAGTTGAAATACACTATTTCATCCACAGAGGCAACTTAAAACAAGTTGGTTTCTGGGCACAGAAAATGAGAAGAAATTTTTAAAAGTGTATGTCCACACTATCCCATACAACAATTTAATGAAAATTTTTATTGTAAATTTTAATTTTCATTATTTCATGACACATTAGCTGCAGTTTCATACAGTTATTTAGATGCAAGCGGTGACCTTCCACTGCATAGATTTAGGTGAAAAATGTAAATACTGATTACTGTACCATTGACTGATTCACACAGACTTTTAGCTAGACCACTTGTAACACACCATTATGTGTTCATCTTAAGTCATGCATTACAATAGTTTGGAGATACAAACAAGTTCCAGAGAAGCTGAAACCATTATTTCAACATTTGGTGGCAATCTGTCAAAAGAACCCCAAAAGGTTTTCCAGTGATGCTGACTTTTACAAGAAATGCACATTTAACTGAAAATGACCCGACAAAAGAATTTGGAGCAGGCCTAATCCATTCCTGGCTGCTTTGATGGCATTTAGTACAGGCTCACTTCTAAGACATTCTGCTGTATTACTGTTGTCAACATCTTTGAGCAACAACACTCCAAACCTGGTTACTCAGCCTGTACTGCTTCCCGGTCATCAAAGCTGAGCACTTCTGCTGTGCTGCAGAGAGCAGGTGTGAAATACTGACCGCATGCTGCCATTTTCTGTTTCACGCCGTGTCTTCAAGAAAGAAGGTGTAAACACCAGGGAATGACCACCAAATACCTGGCTCTGCTATTGGGTGTCACACCCAGTGGCTTCAGAGTCCCTTGGAAGGACAGGACCACTTGGGATGGGAACTGGGGGTGGGGGTACCATTTGCTACACATAAGACACTGTTGGGCAGCTATCTGGGGTTCAGACCTGTAGGACAAGACTGCAGAGGCAGAAGTTTCTCACACCCTCTTTCTTTAAATGGCACATTAATGGTTGCTCCTTTTCGCCAGTACACAAGGTGATGATTCAAGCAGCAGAGCTCTGAGGAGCTCTCTTTAGGAAATCATTCCACAGCTTGAAGCACATCTTTGGCAGAAAACTAAACTCCCTTTAAGTTAAGGATTCCTGAAATCCAGTTGAATGCTGCTGCTACTCCTCAGTAACCCAGTTTCACTTCGCCTTTCTGTGGTTATCAGCACTAGGGCAAATTAAGGTCTTTTCTCTTGAAATAGTAATAATTTGGAAAGAAAGTGTTCTTTAGCTTCACTGCTTCTAAGGTCTAAGCAATTTCTCATGAATATTAATTTTTTGTCTTCTGTCTGAGGTCAGTCCTAGTAGGTATCAATATTTTACTTATCTGCCTCACTGTCATTTTTGGCAAGGGGGAAAACAACAGCCAGCTGAAAAGATGCTGTAATAAAGATGTTAAAGAATAAAAACTTGAGCTTAAATCCTCACCTCTGCAGAGCCTCATTAGTACAATTCACCCTGTCTCAGTTCATCACCAGTCATCACTGCTTATTATTTATAGTCCTTCTACTCATCTACAGTCTGTATGACCATGTTTCTATCCAAGCTAACATGTATTAGTTATTTGTGTATGCTTTGGCAAGATGGTATCAAAAGGTTTACTAAAATGCATGTATTATACCACTTGCCTTTCATCTGCTTATTTTGTAATCTTATCAGAAAGGTAAAAAAAGCAATCTGGCTAGATTTATCCTCTCTAAGCCTATTTGTCTTATTGCTTATGGTTCCATTATTAAAGCTGAGGAAAATAATCTTCTTTACTCAGCCCCACAATGCACTTATCATTTGCCTACTTTTTATGGTTCTAATTTCACTGGCTCTTGCAGTTATAGTCGCAAAACACTCTCAAAAATGGACCCTGACATGGAAAAAGAAACATGTGCACAGTAAGGATAAGGTTTGTGGAAAGAGGTAGAAACATGAATTAGAAACAGAAATAGAACACAAGGTACAGCAAATTTTGATCCTAAATCTGCCTCTTCTGACCACAATAAAGTGTGTGTGCTCAAAATTCGGTTCTGCAGCCAGCACTACAAATCAGCCAACCAGAGCACTTCAGCACTCCCTTAGCTTTAACCACATGAAAAGTCCCTCTTGACTTCAGGGACTATTCAAGTGTCACAAGCTAAGCACAAGCTTCACAGAAGGAAAAAAAAATCAGCTACATTAAATCACAAGCCTCATTTTTTAGCTCTGAGGGCCTACATCCTGCAGATGGAGGAAGCAAGTATATAAGGTATAGATATTGGTGCCACTGAGGGGCTCTGAGTTCCAAACCTGGCTTTGCACAAGGTTTGTGCTTTTTTCTGTTATGCTTCTTGATAAACATTCATTTGTATTCTTCATTCTCTTTATTATTTGCTATTTGGTTCCTGAGCTTCATTTTTTACCTTTCCCAGGAGGATCTTTTGTAAGAGGTTACACTCTCCCCTTGCTACTACTAAGTTGAGATGCACAGACTTGTCCTCTGTGCCTGCAAATTGTAGAAATGGTTTGAGACATTACTCAGGGCACTGCAGATCAAGAAGAGGTTCTTTAGTCACCAAAAAATCAAAAGTAAAGGAACTGCAAACTCTGTTTTAAATAGGCAAGTCAATTTTGTCCACAGAAACTTTGGGTGTGATAGTTAGGAACTGCATTTTTATATGTTTGTGTTTAATATGTATTTTTTTATATGTTCATTTTTCAAGTCCCACTACACACTGAGATTTACTGAGTGTCCCTACAATATTTTTCCTTAGGTATATTTTCCTCAAGCCAGCAAAACACAAGCCACTTCAGAAAAAACACCCCCAAAACCAACCTTGCTCAAATTCCCAAACCCATTCCAGTAGTCGAAGACAAAACCAACCCACCATTACTGCACTATAATGCCATGATGCTGCTTCACAAGAGGTCAAGGAAAAATAAATAAAATAAATAAATAGTTAGCAGCTGAAAGGGTAACAACGTGTGCCACTTCAGTTTCACATGAAAAAGTAGTTTCTCCTCTCAGTAGTGGAAAGATGATAGATACTGTCATTGGTGAGAGTCCCTGACCTGAAGCTGGATTTTCAACAACAACAGCAAATATCTGAAAGTGTTCAGCAAAAGAAAAGCATGAACACAGTAGGGGAGGCAAAAGAAGGAAAAAAAAGTGAATAGGAAAAGTCAAAAGATATGTGATTCTTAATAATAAGACATAAAAATTTCATGTTAAAAATAATCGTGATAGAGACTGCTCCAGAAGACAATGCGCCCAAATAAAAGGGAATACAGTGTAGGCACAATTGAAATTGGGGAATATTAAAGCAAATGCTGATGAACCAGCAGGGACAAAAGAGGAACAGCAATGTTCGGCCTGAATCGGATGCAGAAGCAATTTGAATCACTGTGTCTACTCTCCTTTTTTTTCCTTCCCTTTTGTTTTCTTAAATAAGCCACTTCTGCCTATTCCAAGGAAAAGAAAAAAAAACATTCAACCTTTCAGACTTCTGTGAAACTGAAGACTCTTTGAGGCCATCCAGGAACATTGTGGATATGTAGAACAGGGTTTGGTGAACAAAATGGATTTGCTCAAACTTCTGTGAATGTCATTGACCTCCATAAGGATGAAAATAGTAAGATTAATGATTGCATCATGAGCGTACAGCACCAAATAGATCAGGAGACCCTTGAACAGATTTTTAAGAGAGAAGCAACTCTAATTCTGTTTCCTGCTATTTAAGACACATGGCTTGTGGAGTCATGCTAACAGGTAACAAGCAATTTAGGAAGTGCTGGTGCAATTCCTTCAACAGCCTGGGGATCTTGAGGGCATTTTGTAGCACAGCAGTTGCTAATTGAAACACAGAGATGCCTCTTTCACTCATGGAAGTGCAGAGCACTTCAGTGCTTAGTCAGAGATACACACTGTAATGTGTTTTGGCAGCTGAGGTAGAGGGCAGAGAGGGCCAAACACACATACACGCACTGATAATGCAAGAAATCCCACTCATAATTCCCTCAGCACTTCTCAGCCAAATAGGCCTCCTTACTCTTTTCAGTTCTGTAAGAGAAAAAGACTCATACAAATGATTCATACAAAAAGAGGTAAAGGATGCAGCTTCACACACATCACTGTGCCTCAAAATTCAAGTAAGGTTTACAGCACTTCCTCAGGTGAGTTACAAAAGAGGCACAGACATTCCAGGTCATACAAGACTTCTGAAGATTTCAACTAGGTAACATGTAATGAACATGTGAGCACGATTTAATTACTAATTATTCAGAGGGCATAGAATTTAATTACACTCTCTTCCATTTATCATTATTGCACCCACCTTTACAAATACAACTGCTTCTGGAGAATAACCATGCATAAAATTTTTCAAATCTGGCTTTAGTCAGTGTGCAGCTATATATCTTTTTTTAAACAATAGTAAATTTTAATTGCAGAACTCTTTTGCTTGTTTAGATGTACTGCTGCATTATACAAAAAAATATGCATTTGCAAAATTGCAGGGCACAGCTGTTTTGTTACTTATACTCCATTTTAAAATTGACTGGTTGGAGAATGAAGTTTGTCTGAAAACAATCACTTCTGAACTCATTTAAGTTTACAGAACTCCTATGAAAGTCCCTCTTATTTGAGCTAAAATGTGATTCACTGGCTAAATAAATTATACACTAAAACTGCAGTGCAGCAAGAAAGGGGTATTTTATTTTCACGCTTTTCATGCTGCATCATTTTCAACCAAAAACTAAAAAATGTATTTAAGGGCAAAAGACCTAAGCAAACACAGCTGACTCAAGCTAGAAGGTCAGTAAAGCTGAGAAACAGCTGCATGAATATCTTATACTGATTAGAAGCTGTAATTCTCAGAAAATAAATAATTACCCCAGATACCAGTCAAACTAGTTCTGTGAACCATCTTTGCTGAATGCACTTTTAAAGAAGTAAAAGCACCAAAAGCTGTTTGCATAACCAGTTAGGATAGGTTGCAAGCAGAGGGTTCAGAGATTTCATTCAGCAAAACCAGAATTAAAGAGCACCCACAGGAAAATCTCAGGTAAATCAGTGGCACAACTTACAGTGATTTCAAAATGAGGAATCTTGGATCTCAAGAGTAAGGATGGCATTTGTTTCCTAAACAGAAACCCTTTCTACTTATACTAGAGAGACACGTTAGAGAAATCTCTCAAAAATGATAGGTTTGGTGCTTATCTAAACAAAAAAAAAAGAAAACTAAAGGCGTGTCCTAATGTTTGTGCCATTACACGGACATATTCACAAGGGGTTAAGAGAAGATGTAGCAGGTGGTACCGATCCAGGTGATGACTGAGGAGAAAGGAGGCAGGGGGACTCTTACAGAAGCAGTTTTCCAATGGAGAATAATCTCAGCTCTAGCCAAAGCCAAATACTGAGGCCTGATATGCTGCAGGAGGGAATTTCAGCTAAGGAGGGACAAGCCTCAGATGGATGAGTCAGAGAACCCCTGCTACACCATAAAATGCCATAACACACCTACACCAAGATCTTAGTGTAGTAAGTTCAGGTGGCAGTGGTTAGAGAGAAAAGCAGCAATTTTCTTTTGAAAGGAGTCTGGACTTAAATAGACATCCTTGCTAAATCAAAACACCCACCACACTTTAACAGTAGGCTACCAACTGTGAACAAACTGGGGAATTGCCTATTAAATGCAAAAATCTGCCCTCTCTGTTTTGGCAACAAAACCTGGAATACTACCAGACACTAAAGCATTAGACTGTGTAAAGAAAAAATAAATGAAAACCAAAATGATTTCTGATGGATGTTAGCCCATGAAAATGCATCAGGACAGCTACAAGGAGAGCACAATCAGCAACTAACCTTTCACAGCCCCTCCCCTACTACTTCTGCAACACACTGAAAGGTTCACATTGTCACTGAGCAGCAAATATAAATACATACCTTCTGATGAATGGGAATAAAGATCTCGATGGATTTCACACAGAAGACAGGGCATGACCGGTATAATTAAGTAATTTGAAAACTGAAAAAAGGCAGGTTCGGCAGGTTTTAAAGCACAGGACAAAAATCTGTGCTTCTGCATTGTAATAGGCTGTTTCATCTCCAAAGGAAAATGTTTATGACATTATGCCAGTCCATGGGATTGTCTCAAGATAACTAGTTCTTCTACATTCAGCACACAAATACATTACTCCATTTTATTCCTATACAAACAGCAATTTCCCACTATTATAAAATGAGCATACAATGAATCTCATATTCTCTCTACTCCCACAGTGCCTCTTCTTTATACCGAATGAATACAAAATGTGAAAGAATTAAGCTTGTGTGGCCAAGTCATATTCTAACACCTTTTGAGTGCTTGAAGTAAATGTCTCCAACATTTTATAAATACAGGACATTCAAATATGCATAGAGAAAATTCAGTTCTCTTATTTTTGTAAATATACACACATGAAGTTTTAAGGAAAAGCTAAAAAATGCAGTGTCATTTAAGACAAAACATCCATTGCAGCTTCTCCTTCTTTTCTCTGCTAGAAAAGTGTAATTACAAGCTTAATGCCATATCCAGTGTTTTGTATATTTTTTAAGTACAGCACTCAATACAAAAGTCCATTTCAGGCCTAAAAACCTTGGTATGGTACTATAAAGCCATTAACTCTATATTAAATTATACCACATTTCATTTATACTACATTTCATTTTAGCTGTGATGGCCCAGTAATTACTACTGATTGTTTTTGATCTCTCACATATGAAAAAGCATGGCTGGTGAATTAGTGATGATAACCAATAATGAGAAGCAAGGGCATTTATACTTTTTCTTTGTACACCATTCAATTATTATTAACAAAATCCATTATGCTCTGTATTTTACTACATAAGGCAGCTATAACCCACTAAATATATCTTTTACTTTCTCTCCTTTTTTCAACAGAGATCACAAGATATTATCATATTGCCTTTTCTCTCTCACCGCACTGCCAGGCTCTGGCCAGCCAATTCTGAATTTGCTTTCACTTTCAGACATTTATCTGCATGCAGTTAGGTGAAAGGTATTATTAATCATATCCTGTTGCTAGGCTACCTGGAGATGTTCATTTAAGCTTAATGTTTCTCTTTGTTATAAAGTGCCATGAAGAACACACAGATGTGAGACAAGAAAACTATCTTGCAGAAGCTGCCTAAAAATAAAATAAAATCAAGGCTCTCATAACAGAATACGCATTAATAAGAAAAATAATTAAAAAAACCAGTATAGTCTACAGTTTGCATAGTAGAGCTTCATTTTAACATGAAACCTTGAGATAACTGATGCACATGAACGTTTTAGATAAATGATGCACAATAAGAATTAAAACTGAGGTTTAGCGTTCAGCTTCATAGCTGTTGGAAGAGCTTTAAAGACATACAATGTCTTAAATAGAAATAATTCTGCAATGAGAGCGTTATCTAATATTCAATGAAATAAATATTGAATGTATGATTTACATACATTCAATATTTTTGAAATAAAGAAATGTATGAATTATGCACAAATGTAATGTAACATATGAATGAACACACAATTAAAAGAAAAATACTATATATGCCCATGTAAATTAGCGTATTATTTATAAGGTTTTTGGTTCTAGCTTATGCGAAGATTTACACTTCTGCATAAAGATTCATATCTGCCACATCCAGGAAGAGTGACCAAGCACTTGACATGGGCTTCAGTTACACATTACAAAGTTCTGTGTGACAAGAGACAGAGCAGCATAAGAGCGAGATGTCACTTGAATGGCTCTTTTAACCCCGTGAATAGCCGACGCTCAGTGGAATTGGAAAACATGAAGCAAAATCCTCACAAAGACAAGGCCATGTAAAATTTTGCTCCAAAACAGCTGGATGACCTTCTCTGACTCTCTCAATGTCTCTATACAACCAGCTATCTCATTTAAAAATCTGCAAAAGCCCTTGTCTATGTTACAGCTTTAATCATGTTAGGGAACTAAAGCAAAACAGTCCAAATTGTTTCCCTTTCACTCTGCTCCAGCTTGTCTAAAAAAAAACCTGCATGTACTTGAATGACTTTCCAAGTATTTTGCAATACTGATACTCATTTTAATTCCCTGTAGGATCCCTTTCCATGACTGAAGACAGAAAGCATCCACTTTGAGAGTATCAATATCTGGTGCACACACTCATTTGGAAATTTGGGTTGTAGCCCTTAAAAACATATAAGCACTCAGTGTGGTGGCCCCATAACTTCCTAATCCATCCATCCTGTTGAAATGCAAAAATTCTGAATACCAGTATAGACTGGCAAATCCTCTCTGTTTCTGGGGAAAGTAAGCCTTTTTCTGAAGTTAGACCTGCAAGCCAACATAGCACAATGACAAAATGACAGTAAGCAGTGTTACAGAGTTTTCAATACAGATTCCTGGCTTGGATTATGGTTATCACCAGAAACACACATGGGTGCAATAATGAAAGTAGTCTTCACCCTTTACGGAGTTAGAAAAACAAAAAATTACTTTCACAGACCAGCAGTGAAATTCACTGGATTCCTTCTCTAACTCCTGCTACATTGGTGCTTTCCAAGTAACAGCTGCAAATAATGCTCTTCCTGATTTTTCATGTGAAAAATAGATGCAAAATACCTCTGGAAGGCATTATTGCAGTGTACTGATATGTCAGCAAAAAAGAGTACAAAAATGGCTGTACTATAGAAGAGTAAGTGATTTTTCAGTTTCCTTTATTAGAGACATTATTTCCAATTAACTTTCATTTCTTCACTAACATTATAGGCATAGAAAAGTTTGCATTCAGCATTTTCAGAAGTACTAAGCATGGGATTAAGTCCATAAGAAGACATTTTTTCAAAGTTGCATCTGTGGCACTGGGGTTTGAAGTATTTACTGGTTAGCTTAAGAAGAATTTGCTTCAATCAATATTCAATTTATTCTTTATGGAAAAAGACAATAAAATGCTGCCCAAAACAAACCTAAAAGCCAACAGGTACATTTCCAGCACCAATTCTGGTCTAAAATTCCTAACTGCAGTCATGTTTTCCTATGAGAAGGCTGAGATGAAGCCAAACAGGCAATGCTGAGGACAAAGCTAGTGCTGCAGCTATCATCATAAGATCCAGGACCTGTACCTCTGTCACTGTTTTTTATGGTAAGTGTTGCACCAAACAGCAATTTCTGCAATGAAAATCTATTTTGCTTAAAATCTTACAAATAAATTGATCTGAAACTGTGCCAATTTTAAAAAATGAATTCCAAGAAGATAAGGTTCAGCTTCATTTAGAAAACCAAGCACTTCTTCAGAGAGAGAGAGAAAAAGACCCAGGACAAATGTGGTACCACTCTAATTTTACAAAATTACGTGTTTTGGCTTGGTAGTTCTGCTTTAATAATGCTTTGTAGCAGTACTAACTCCAGATTGCTACCCAAGTTATTTTTCCCTTTTACTTCAGATTTCAGTTGGGTAGGGGAATTAAAAAAAACCACCAAAAAACAAACCAACGCATCCTTTCTTGAAATGAGCTACAATTACAGAAAAGCCTCATTTTTAGCTTACTACTTTATAAAGAACAAGTGTAACAAAATATCCCATTTGTAGGAGTTAAAAAGGATAGCTGTGAATGTGTTTTGAAGTTGGCAACAAATGTAATATGGCAAACACATCTTACCAGAAGGAAAAAAATTAAAGACCTAAATAATTTTATTATTGTGCTGTGCCTGGTGTTCTGATAACCACTACTGCTACACTTATGGTGTGAAACATACCTGTCCACATGTCCTGATCCCCCAACTCTTGTAACAGGAACAAATTTCATGGTTCTGTACTGCAGAGGGAGATCCTTACAGCATAGATAACAAACCTAACATTTAATTTAATACTCATTTCCTGAGTTTCCACTCACACTTTGAGAAAATGACTCTTATCCTTATTTTTTGGCTTGGCCTTCTTTTTCTGAATTGATACCTCTGTTTTTCCCACCAGATACACTGGACAGGACAGCTGGTGTTTCAAAAGCCAATGAATAATTCTTGCTGGTATAGAGGGCAACCAGCCTGGATCCAGGGTAAAGCTTTTCAAAGTTTAACAATGTTAAGTTAGAGGCTGCGCCCCCCTCCACTTCAATAGCACCCTGTGTCACCATTATATTTTCTGAAAAATCCTTTTTGCCCAGGATTCTTCTCCTGGGAAGCTGAGAGGCCTCAGAGAAAAAGGAAAACAATATTATCTCATTTGCTTCTCCTGTGTTTTGCTGCCTTGGCATGAGGTTTGGAGATTGTTTATCCAACAGGTGGTTGTTTCATTGGTCTCATGTGAATTGTTTTAACTTAATGACCAATCACAGTCAGGCTGTGTCCGACTCTGGAGAGAGAGTCACCAGATCATTATCATTCTTTGTAGCCTTCTGTAAGTATCCTTTCTCTATTCTTTAGTATAGTTTTAGTATAGTATTCTTAAATATAATATCATAAAATAATAAATTAGCCTTCTAAGAAGATGGAGTCAGATTCATTCCTTCCTGCCACGGGGGACCAAGAAAACACCACAACCCTGCTTCCTGCATGGGAAAAACTAAACATAGCATTTATTGGAAAGGATTTACTAGTTTGGAGAGTGGAACCCTAGGATTTTGTATGCAGATTTTTTTATCTTGTTCCCTAAATTTAGGGTTTTTTGCTACCATGCCATCTTACAGCTGTGGAAACTGTTTCATCAGTAAGATGTTAGGGTGGCAGAGACTGAGATGACATGAGCACTTCAAAGAGCAGGTGCTGTGAAACCAAGAACCATCGGTTAGTCAAGAAGCAGCAATGTCAACAGGGGAGCATCCTGATGTCAGGCACCCTAATTGAAGCATGCAGGGCAGATTCAGTCGAGGGTACCTTTGCTGCAGCTCAGCATCCCCAAATACAGCAGAGAGAAAGCAGTGGATAGTTTCCTCCCCACCAGAAGGTAACTTCTCATCCTTCAATGCCCTCCATGGGGACCATGCCAGTGAAGTGCTGTGTAGGCAGTCACATGGAGTCTTCTGTAGCTCATGAACATTGTGGTAGAACTAGAACTGGAACTGCTCAACTTATGGCCAGGGGCTTCTCCAAAAAGTATCACTCAATCAAGCGTGTGTGAGAATGATTTAAAGCTAACTGAAATTAATTTCCTAATGAGCAGGTAGTTCTCTGAGAACCTAAACACACCACACCTGCTGTTTCACTAATGAGATGAATTATTAAGGGATTAATGAGTAATCTTCCTACTGCTCATATTTTTAACAACCAGACCTTTTAACTCCCACACTCAGCTGCTTACAACACTATGCTGAGCATGCAGTTTTAGTGATCACTTCTACAATTTAATGTCCTACCTGCAAAGACTCAGTTCTGTGCTAACACCTACTGCATTGAGGTTCTCCACACAAGAAAGGATGCCTTATTTTCATGACACCCTTCTCACCTTACAACTGACATTCAACTTTTTGCTGTTCAGCTAAAAATGATGACATCCTCTTTCCTAAGTGCTAAGAACAGCTTTTGATTCACAGGCATCATAGAGACATCTTTCTACCTTTGATGCTCTTTATACTCCTTCTTTAACCAATAAATTCTGCTTCCTGTAGCAATGCATTCAGTCTTCACACATGAGCCCTTTCCTTGTGGGTAGGCTTTGTTTAACACATTCTCCTTTCTCCTATAGTACATTTCAGATCTATTCCCTTTGCTCTTTCCTTGAATGTACAGGGGCCTCAACAACTCCTGTCTTGCTAGCTCTCTGCATGCAGCTCAGCACCTCAACAAGTCCCAGTTTCCTGTAACAGAAGTAAGATTTTAGCTAATTCTGCCAGTGTATTTTCCAGAGCTACAGTCCATGCCCATCTTACAGCAACACCCAGATATCTTGGCATGCTCCAAGTTTGAGGAGTGTTTCTTTTCTTCTACCTCTAATTGAAAACGAGTTATCTAAAATACAGTTTGTCCTTCTTAACCTTTGTTATCTTCCTCCCTCATGAAATATGTCTTCTCATCTGGAAAACTCCTTCCGCTTGAATTCCACTCTGGTTCCACCTGACAGCATCCCTGTGTATTTCCCATCCAAAAAACCTCTGTTCCACTGGCTCAAGAGATCTGGCCTTGAGATACAGCATTTGAGCTCTGATGGCCATGTGCAACTGTTCATAGCAGAATAATTGCAGTCTGAGCCGATGATTATATTCCAACCCATAAATATTTGTTATTAACAGGTAGAGGGCTGCAATGGAACTCTTCCACATGGCAAAATAATTGATAAAAAAGATTTTTATCTCTGCAATACTCTAGAAGTGTACAACTTTTAAGACATGCTTTGAAACATACTTTAGTTTCAATTATTTTTAACTGCAAAACATGAAGGTCATAGCATGGACTATATATATCTTCAAAATGTTTATTAAAGTAACATTGATTACTAGCTTAATTAGTCATAGCTGCAGCTATTTTTCTCCTGAATATTTTCTTCTGTCCACACATTTTCAGATTCAGAACCATTTTTCCCAGTATTCCTCTGCATTATTTCTATATTGATTAATAACAATGAAAATGCATAAAGAGCAAAGACTTTCAACTTTTCTAGGAATTTTCCATAATAGCATCCACCAATCTGTGCACCAAACAAGTGAAAAAAAAAAAGTAGGAGTCAGTCTGATTAAAAGTACTTTTTAAAGCAAATTTTAAGAACCAACCTCTATGTTGTTGATACCTGCCTTCAGGTAATGTTTGAAACTCTGCTGAAAATCAAATATGTAAATCAGTGTTATCAACAAACTTCTATGGTGTTCTACAGAATTTTCCAAGCTGAGAGTTTCCACTGCTGCTACAGCAAAACCCACAAAAAAAACAACTCTGAAAAATAAGGTACTGCAAAAATACAACTATAAAAGCAGTATATAAAAATTAGAAGCAAACTTTCCAACACAGTTAATCCCCTATAGACTGCTGAAGACATTCTAAAAAGCATGTAGGAAAAGAACAATAAGATAAAAAAAACAACTAACAGAACATTAAGAAATCCACTTTTTATACCATGGCTTAACTGTTCCCCAAAGAGGGGAAGGGTTGTTCTGCCATCTTATGAAGGAAAGAAAGGAGAAGACTTGTATTCTGAGGTTTCAACATCCAGTTAGGAATTTAGCAGCCTAAAAATTTTATGTCCATATGTAGACAAGCATGAACTTTGCTGTCTTTTGCTTCTCAGGTCTCTTTTAAACATGGGTGTGATTTTTTAGATGATTTAGATCTCAAGAATCTTGGAAAGCCTGACTCACTACTAAGAAGTTTTACCCAAATTACATATTTTTAAGATGCCATAGTAATGAATGGAGAAATTATTTATGTTCGGAGACACAAAAAGAGCAAGAATAAAGAGAAATTGCTTTGTTTCTATGTTACCTCACATTTATGCTCCAATGAAGTTGCAGAGAAGCTCAGTAACACACAGAGAAGGCAGTACAATATAACAAAGCATCTGCAGATAACTCCATCTCAGTTTTCTGCTCTTTGGTTTTATAAGGAGTCACAAAAATACTTTAGCACTTCATTATTTCTATAGCACCTATGAGCAAAGTGTGCTCTGTTTTTTATGTCAGCCAACCAACCATTAAACTACCAGAAGTTAAATCTTTTAATATCTTACAGTATCTTTTCAGTTCTGCAGGCTCCATATATAAAGCAAGGGTGTGGGAGAACAAACCCTGCAATTATTAGCCAAAAGGAACAAAGCATACTTCTGTCTGCCAGCCACTAACTCTTGCACCACTTGCAATGCTACTATACATCACGAAGGCTATTTTTTTTTGTATATAAAATGTTAAAAACATGGCTGAAGCTATCTAATGCTTTATAAGGAATAAACACTTTCCATCAGTAAGCATGACAAGATAATGAACTGTAACCACTTGTACACAAAAACAGTAAAAATAAACAAATCACTGAGCAGTTTTAAGTTATGGATGCACCAGAGCTGAGAAAATAAACCATGAACAATTTGTGCTAAACCCAAGCTGATCTGGAAAGGAAAGCCAGAAAGTTGGAAAAAAGTTTTCCATCTGTCACCTACAACCAAAAAGAAACTCTCCTCACATTACCCTGAGATCCTACTGGATATCCACGTCAAAGGGACAAGAAAGAGTGTAAAATACAACAGTGTGTATATGTGTGTTTGTGTGTATTATCTTAGATTTACTATCAGAATTAATTGTCCCATGCAACAAACCAGGGCTTTATGATGACATTACTTTGGACAGCACACAAGGATACATACAAGAGCCATGCTTTGTATCTTTGAGCACTAATAAGAGCATAATTTTTATTCCCACTCTGATTATTGGTATAAACAGACTCCATTTTTACTGTAGCTTATATTGTAAACATTTGTTTTTGAAAGTCTTTTTTTTTGGTACAAAAGAACATCTTAGCAATAAATCAAAACAACATTACCTCCAAAAAGGAGGTGGTTTGAGGCTCTTGGGTGCAGATAAGAAAAGCAAAGGAAGTTAATGTGTTTAAGCTAACTTGCTCTCCTTTATTTATTCATGCCTGTTGGTTCTCAATATTTTCCTTCTCCTTATTATATATAGCTTCTGGAATTAAAATTATAAGAAAAGAACATTCTGCCTGAGGGATTGCAAGAGAAATGTGAGAACAAAAAGAAACAATGAATCTGTCAAGTTCAGATAAAAAGAATACTCAAAGAATTATGGGTGGTAGTTGGATATTGCACAGAAATTTTAACAATTTTTTCTTGGGAAGGTATTTCCTTGATAATAAGAAGTATCTGTAGTTATGTCAAATTGATGTGTTAACACAAATTATTATCTCTCACACTGCCTTTTCCACTGTCTTTACTCCAGTCTTTAGAACAATCTTTCTTACAATTGAGCAGTTTATAGCTCAAGTACGTAGAAAACATGAACAAATCCATAAATCTTTATATGAGGCTCAAAACACTTCCATCAAAAATGCATCTACTTTGCTTTTGATAATGAAAGGCAACAAAAAGAGAAATAGAACACGGTAAAAACTTATATGCAGAAAGACTCAGACTCTATGAGGACTCTTAATATACCAGATGCAAAATGTTTAAATATTAACATTAAACCTGAGAAGTAAGCACAAAATACAGATCTATGATATGTAAAGAAGAAGATATCAAGGTTATGAAACAACTCTTGGTTAGACCACTGTGATCAGCATTAGTACCTTTAATATAAACAACACTGAAACATCTCCAACCACATCTTTGCGGGAATGGATGCTGAAATACAACACAATGCATGCAACACAATAACCTTTGTATACATTCCTAGCTTAAATAGTTAGAGGACTATAAATTGTATTTTCCCACTTCTTTTGGCTCTTAAATATGTAAATACTCAAGTTATATACAACTGCCTTGGAGATATTGACATAATATTTATTGAAAATTTATAAATTGTGAATTTATTAAATGTAAGTTTTTTAGTTCAATGTTTAATTTATTATGTTAATTGCATATTCAATATTACTTAATTTTTTAAATCAATATTTATTGAGGCTGTTTTTAAATTTTTTTAAAATTTTGCTTTATTAAACCAAACATAAAATAACATAGAGACCCAGAAAATTTAAGACAGTGAAGGGACTTGGCTTCCAAATGCAGTAAATTAAATACTGATACTAACAGACTGATAAGTTATCAATCTTAAACTAAGATAAATCAGGAAGTATTCTTATAGTTTAGATTTTATACAACACCTGTCTACTTTGCAATCAGAGCTTCTGAATCTGAATGCAGTGACCACTGTCATTTACAAGAAATCATTTTATCTGACTAGACAACAAATTTTGATAATACAAATGAATTAGTTAAAAGAATTTTGTAAGCAATGAAATAAGAGCATAAATTTTGAGGAGTGGCAAAATTTTATCTAAAGACTAAATTGATAATTACAGGGAGTTTTAGAGTTACTGAGAGGGAATGGAATAAAGAGAGCTTCATCCCTCTGTAAGGAATGTTCTCTTGCCCTTGTAAGGAAGGGTCTCAAAGCACAACAAACATGGCACAAGCTTCCATTGAATCTGAAGTGCTATGTCTCTGCCAGCACAGGATTCTAAAACCAGAAGAAGCCTTCAAAGCAGGACCTAGCACCACCTCTGCTTTGAAGACAGGGAATTAGGGCATAAGTTTTCTTTATTATCTTCTTGAAAAATCATTGGCAAACTCAGACAGAACATGTTATCTTCCACCATATCTAGAACCTTGAATAAGACATTGCTCCTTCTCCCCCAGGAAAGGGAGGCAAAAGACTTTGATGCCATGAATCTCTGATTTTCCTGTTTACCAGGTAAGTATATTACATATAAAGAGAAAGCCATCCATCTCCATGAAACAGAAAGAAATTTCCTCAATGTATAAAGTCTGAAAGAGGGTGCAACACACCATATAACACTTCTACTTGCAGCATTTTATGCAGCTGGTGTTTTTTCCATTGTTTTTTCTTCTATATTCACAGAACAGTATCTGCACTTTGTTGATCAGCACCTGAACTGAACTGGTCCTTCAAAAGGATCTTAAAATGTTAACTAGAACTTGCTTGGTTTCTGGTGGGACTGAGTTAACTTTCTTCCTGGAGACTGGTACAGTGCTGTGTTTTGGGTTTAGTATGAGAATAATGTAAAAACAGTGGTGTTTTCAGTCGTTGGTAAGTAGTGTTTATACTAAGGCAAGGACTTTTCAGCTTCTCATGCTGTGACAGCAAGAGGGCTGCAGGGGCAGAAGCTGATAGAAGACCCAGCGAGGACACTGGGCCAAAGGGATATTCCACACCACATGGTGTCCTGCTCAGTGCATAAACCAAGGGGAAAGCTGGCTGGGGACCTCTGCATGGGACCTGTCAGGGTGTCGGTGAGCAAGGAGTGAGCAATCACATTGTGCGTCACTTCTGCATATTCTGGGCCTTTTCCGGCCCATTAAACTGTCTTTATCTCAACCCTCAAGTTTTCCCACCTCTGCTTCTCTTCTCTCCCTCATCCTGCTGTGGGGTGGAGTGGGCTGTGTGGTGTTTGGTTTCTGCCTGGGGTTACACCAGGAAGGAACTACACAACATACTTTGAGGGTTAACTAAGCTCAAGAACCACAGAAGAACCTGGCAAACCTTTGCAGTTTTATATAGCCTAGCAATATGAAACCCCTTTCTATTCTTGGCTAGATTTCCTTCACACACCCTCTTAAAAAAGTTTATAGAGAGAGAACACGAACTGTAGTACCTCTAAGGGGTGTTCTCAAGGCCAATCTTAGGCAGTGGAAACCAGCCTCTTTCTAGACTTTCTCTTAAGCCTGTAGGAAGACTGTGATTCCATAGAAGATGGTCAGAAGAGGATATGTAAACTGGATTTGTAATTGTAAACATAAAAGAAAAAAAAAAGGAAAGGAAAAAGGCCAAAAAGCCCTGTTGAAACCAATCACACACCTGCACCTGCCTGCTCACCACTCATTTTTGACTTCATCCAGACAAGTGCTCCTGTTCCTCTCAGTCTGCCCTCCTCCCAGTCTGCCCACACCCCAAACAGCAAATATTACAAGCTCTCTTCCCCAGCCTTAATCTAAACCAGCGTGTGAGTCCAGCCCCACTGACACTACACCACAGAAAAGACTGAGAACAGATGTTATCTTGCAAGACAAAAAGGAAGATAACCACTCTCCACTAACCACTGTGGTCAGGAAGATCAGCCTACCAACCCCAACATTTCTCTTTCAACTCCCTCCTACACATCTTGTCTTCTTTCTTCTCCTGTATTTCGAGATTCACATCCTTAGGGTTAAGATGCAAATTGTGAATGGAAATATTTTTACATCTTCTTTGATGAATCTTCATACATAATTTACAAAGCCTTACATAAATTCCCTTAGACCAACACAAATCTTCTCCCTTCTTCATGTATCACCATTATGGTTTAACAGGGTATGGATCTTCTTAATCTTCTGCAATTAAATTCAGGGTTAAAGGACTCCACAACCATAATCTACTAATGTTTGAGGCTAAAATCATACAGCAAATGTCCATTAAAAAGAAAAAAAATAATTCTGTAGGACCTGTAAGACTAACAGCATGTACCTGAGCAGGAAGAGGAGTGCCACCCACTACAGAACTATTTATTTGATCCAGAGTCACTTACTTTGTAATTCTGTAATCCAGGGCTAAAAGCATTCATCAAAAGTATCTTGCTGGCAACAGCCATATCATGTCCAGTATCATGTGGGAACATGTTACAATAAGTTATTGCTCAAATCCAAAATACCTCAAACTTTTCAGACTAAAAGTGAGCTATGGAAGTGGTCTTATTTGCTTAAAGCATGAAAAGCATAACACTGAAGGGAGTTGACATTACCCTCATTTCCATAAACCACTGCAGCTACTGACTGACATTTTGCAAGTTAAGCAAGAGAGGAGTCAAATTCATACTGGCATTTCTACTGTCAGGCAAAAAAGTGTGAAGCGTGCATAAACCTGCAGTCCCATCTATGCTTGTCACTGTACCCCTGAGAAGCAAGTGCATAATGTCACTTTCTCCTCCTATCCCTCTGCATCGCACATAGAGAAGGCATGATGCTCTGTATCTTCTCAGATGGCGTTTTACGTTCAAGAGTGAGCCTTTGCTGTTTCAGAACAGTGCCCACTAGGACAGTCTGTTTGATGGAAACCATCAGGCTAGAAATCTCCCTCAAAACAGTTGCCAAGTGTTCAGGCAGCAGCTACACTTGTGTTATTAAACAAACAAAATATCTGAACTTTTTGGCAGAGATATTCAGCAGCTTGAAATATGCATTATTGCACCTCCTAACTGGATGGTGACCAAAAATAGACTTCTTGATGAATTCTTCCTCCTAGAAAGTTTACTCTTGAAGGAGGGTATATTTTGCTACAAACACGAGGTTTCTCCAAACAGCAAATGCATAAGAGAAAGCAATAACAGAATGAGATGGCTTATATTGCTTTTGGAAAGCTTTAAAATGTTTGATTAGAACTGCTTTGGAGATTATTTAATCTGCAACAGAATGCTGTCTTTTTCTAACTTTCAGGAATTGAATTATAATGGAATGTGACCTCTATCTAACAGTTCCGACAAAAGACAGCACAGTTTTAATCAGAAAATATAAATTATTAGAATAAAAATAAAAGCCTCACAGGTTTAACAAAGGATGGAAAAAACTTGATTTCTACATCAAACTCTCCAACTCATGCTTCAAGAAACTGCCCAGGCAGACTTTGCTCACAAAATTCTGAGGACGTTTCATTTCAAATTGAGACTTAATCGATTGATGTTGCAAGGTCTCTTTATGAGAAATCATTCTTTAAAGGACAGACTGCAAAATATTTGCTAATAGTCTATGTAGTACTGCAGCTAATTAAAGAAAGTACATTTGTCAAATAAATTAAGTGATACATTATAATTTGCTTTCTCAGTAATCTATAATGCATCTCCAATATATCAGCGTGAGTTAAAGGGGCCTTTGTTATAGCTGGTAAAAACCTCAATTACTCTTCTAAAGAAAAATCTGACATTCTATTTTTTATCCATTCTTAACAGGACTCTATACTTAAGCTATATATCATATAGTTCTTTGAATCAAAAAGGTCCTTCAAAAGCAAAGTCAGATATTAAACAAAATAATTTTTATTTTATTAATTTTTTCTCTGAAATAAACAAGAAATAGCCTTATTTTTTATTTGTATTAATTTCTACTTTGATAAAATTATACTTTCACTGAAAATTATTCTGAAGGTTTTCAAATTAACTCAACTTTAAGCTATTTCATCATTATTCTTCTGAGGTAAAAACCCCAAACATATCCTTACAAAATTATTTAAAATGTCTTTACTATTTACATTTTTCTTTTTTTTTTTCAACCATAAACTCTTGCCAGGAAAATAAGTGAATTTTTAAAAGAAAGCAAATGTACGTGATTGCATCTATTTAGGGTTTATGTAATTTCTCCTAGAGCCTTTCTTTGGACCACCTAGCTTGTGGGGCTTTTAAAAAGTCATTAGAGCTAAATTGCTTGAAATTAGTGAAGTTATTTTTCCCATTCATGCATCTGTCTCAGCTGAGAAAAATCATTCAACAGTGAGCACTTGACAGAGCAGCCATTTTCCCCATTAATTGCCGACTAAGACAAGAAAATTGAATTTTTGTCTGCTGAAGTTTAGGCAGTGGTTTCATGGGTAGAACAGCCTCAGCTGCTGTCGGCTGCTCAGTTTCTCTAAGCTGCAGAAGTGCACTGGCATACCTATACCTGCTGATGACAGACAGCTCTTCTGAGACACAATGGCAGCAGGTTAGCTCCTCTAAGCAATCCATAAGGCAGTGGCCATGGCTTCACAAACACTGCCCAATTGTTATTCTGCTCCCAAAGGTGTTGCAGCTGATTGATACGCTCAAATTTCATTCTAGATAGTGAGAAAAACCTCAAGCTATCACACAATTCTATTTGCTATCCTTACCCAGCAAACGTTTTGCCCAGCTCAGACTGTCAGGTCCATTTCTAATCACTGTAAAAGTAACATTAAGTAAATGTGGCATTTGGAACACTTGATGCTTTATACAAAAAAAGCAGAGATCTCCACTTATTCTTCACTTCCTCTCAATCTTAGGCACTAAGACCCATGTTTTGTCAAATGTATGGAGAAAATATACATCTAATAAAAAACTAATAATTTCAGTCATGTTACTGACCTGACTGGCAGAGGAGTTCGCTTGTTACTCACTTAAAAAAATGCTAAACTTTGCATTATGAACAAAGTCCTTAATACCTAAGCCTCTCTCCCCTCAAACATCTATCAGATCTCTGATCTGCTCTAATAAAAATTTCTCTTCTTGAAAGACAGTTTATTTACATATGTGCAAAGTCAATCCCAGAACATTCATGAGTACAGTTAAATAGATATCTCTTTCCCTCTTACAAAAAAAAATTATTGGAAAACAACATTCTTCAATTTACTATCAACACTTTGACAGGTACAAAGCTGAAATGATACAATCAAACATTCTTGATTAGTTTTTGATAAAGAGAAGCGCAGCAAAGTGCCAAAAACATTTAAAAAGTAGCCAGGATGTTCTGCTGAGCCATTTGTCCATTAGTCACTTTTTAATTTTATGATCAGTAAATAACATTCTTACAGGGACAGAAAGTGGAAAAATTTTTTTAGTGATTCAATGATAACACACTCTAGAAAATATTTCCATAGAATTGAAAAGCATCATAGGAAAAATGCTTCCAGTAGTATCCAGTATTCAAGCTGGATTTCTCATCAGAGGAATCTCAGAGGAAAGGCATCAGATAAGACAACACTGTACAAACTGATGAAAGGAGGAATAATTCAGGGTAGTGAACACACCTCCAGTCTAGAAGGCCTCTAAATTATAAAACACAAAAGGCAAAGAAAATTCTCTAAATTACTATTACAAACTTCTCTAGTTTATAGTCTACTCCAAACACTGTTTGCAGAGACAATATACAAAACTGGGGAAACCTTTGAACCTGACCTGATTTATTGCTCCTTTTTGTCCGCCACAGAAAATTGGATTCCTAAGCCTCTGCTTGAGCTACCTGAAGGTAGAAGTGACCTGATATGTCCTACGTGACAGGGGGTGATCACCTTGCTACCATACTTGCTTGGCTCAAGTAGCATTTCTCTTGGAAACTCACAACTTTCAGGTTTCTATCAGTCTGAATGCCTCCCCTCATTGGTATCCACAGCAGTCTAAGGCTAAGTCATTACATCCTAAAACACTCCTCATTTTAAAAAAGTATTTATGATCCACTTGATTACATTGTCCTCCTATTCAGAAAAGAAAACTCAGAGCAGTGTGATTTGGGCTTTTTTCTTGGACTCAACTTGTTGAATGTCACACCACCAAAACTATTTTAGCTCCTCTTCAGGCTCTGCCTTCCCTCCCCTCCACCATCCCTCATTCCCCAGCTCACAGCATTACACCATTACAAGGCCTCCATGTACAAATGTTTACTGTCACTTTGCATGTTTAGACATAAGATTAGGCCTCACTCCCCCACAACAAATATTTTGTTTTATTAGTAACTGGAAAACACTCCTAGGTAGGTACAGTTTCAAGTGAACATTTTTGATAATACAGTATTTGGCACTGCATCAAATGCAAACATAATTATTTGCTCAGTTTTATGGCTATTTATTGAAAAACAAAATGTGACTGTCTGCAGCAATGGAACTACCTGAAACATTACCTCTATGCCTCAAACACTGTTGTGCAAGTGCAATATCACATCAGAGGAGAACATCAAAAGACAAAGACTATTTAGGAAAAAAAAAGCAAGAGCAGACACTTGGGTACTTTCAATTGGTCAAACTTCAATATTCCTCACACACAAAAAATCTTCATTAATTCTACTGATTCTCTGAAGCACAGATCTTTTTGGCTAAGGGTTATCTTAACATGAGGAAGATAGTTTTAAATTGCACTATAAAAGGAGATACTATTCCTACAAATACATCCATTTCAAACTTCTACAGACTGCAGCCATGTTAGCTGCTTCCAGATATTTGGAGGGCGAGAAAAGAAATATCAGTGAGAAACAGTTCTCAGTTTCTCCAGAGTTCTGGAGAAATGTCACAAGTTTTTTCAAGGCAAAAGCACAGTTGTGGCCAGGACACTCTTAATGAATGGCTGATTGTGTGATGCCAGCCTTCTTTAGATGGCGTCACCAGAGAATGATTTTATGATAGAGAGTTTAACTGATGACTGATATGTGAGAAACAACATAGTTAAAGGACAAAAATATTTTAGTAATAGGAACTGCCAAGCAGTAGTCTGAGAAAAGTAAAACATAACCATGAAAAATATAAACACGTACAACAATTATGTAATAAAAAAGTAACTTTAGCACATTTCTTCTAACAGAAGTCATAACAGAAGTTAGAATTAAACATCTATGGCATGCTCTCCTTTCCTATCATCAAGGTTCTAGAAACCATTTGCTTTACTCTGCCATTTTTTATCAGTTGCTCTTGCTTTTCTATGGCTTACCTCAGGGGATACACAGTTACAAAGCACATTTTTTAGTGAATGTGTCAGCTTCAAGAAACACATTGAACAGAATGAATAAATGGTTTTGATCATTCATGTATGTGGTCTTTGGCCCTTATGGAGAGACAAAACCAAAAAGATGTTTTTTACCAGCTCTAGAGCTAGACGTTGTTGCAGCCTTCTGACCCAGGCAAAATACCTGGTCCTCAGCCCCAAATGAAAACCAAAAGGACAACAAAGTTTTGCAAATAAACATCTGACCTCCCCCAAGGAATTAATATGATTGCCTTAAGTAGATACTAGTCCACATGGATTAGATAGTTTAAAATACCAAGATTAACTTCTAACTTTTCAGAAAATCAGTCATGAATTTGTGTGTGCATTGATCATCGCTGACCAGACTTTGCTTAAACTGCTTCCCAACTGTCATTCAACTGTATTTTATTTACAGAATATTAATACAACCTGCCCAATATGCACATTTTATTAGCTGGAGAGTCAAGGCTGAGTCTTCTTTCCAAGAATACCTTGAACCCACCTGTCAGTCACAGCATCTGGCAGCTTTATCTGCATTACATTTATATGTACATCAGTCCTAAACCTGATGCCAATAGAGTTTTGTTATATTGCATGATCAATCATAACTCAAGTGGTAGCACACCTCAGCTATTTTTCAGATTAATTCCATGAGAAAGAAATTTCTGCTTAAAGGTTAAATAAATCATGAAGTATTTGTACCTCACCGCAACTACCTCAGCCTACATAAGCCCAGTCTCACCCACCTGTTCATCTTCAAAATAGGCACACTGAAGTGGAAAGATTGAAACAGAAAAGAAGTAGGGTGAAATTAATTTTGCCATCTGTAAGTGGATAAAGCAAATTAAAAAAAAATCCCCGAAGTCCATATTATTTGTTGTATTTCACATATACTTTGTGCTGGCCCCCATCCCATGAAAGTAATTTGAAATCCAGGAGCAAAGCCAGGGGTTTTTCTGGGATGTTTTTCATTGTCTTCTACCTGCCATCAGACTGCAATAGCAAATCCTTAACATAAAATTGCACAGAGGAAGAAGAAAACTCATCAAATACTCACTGGAAAAAAAAAAAAAAAAACACAGTGGGTTTTTTTTTACAGTTTGTTTCTTCATTGGATATAATTTAATCGGGGGCCAGTCAGCCATCTCTTACTCTAATGATTCTGATCCTACAAGTAACTTCTTTAGTGATTAGGAGTCTATTCATATCCAATGGACTTTATTATTGCATTAATAATTCAGCAGCTCCCACAGCAAAAGAGTAAAAAAGATAAAAACACATCCAAATAAATTCCCATCCCTCTACCAGCCTGCCTGAGCTGCTTCTTTCCTTCCCATCACAGAACATGACAGATTTGGTTCTTCACCAGTGTCAGAATTTTACATATTTGATGACCTCTTTGAGGACAGTTGGTAGATAGAAAAGGTTAGAGAACTTCAGAATTTTATATTCACACAGAAATTTCAGGTTCTAAGGAAAACAAATATCTGTCAACTCTATTAACAACTGTCCTGTAGAGCTACTTGGCTTGAGCATTTCCAAATAGTTTATAAATCAAGCTGAAGTTCATGAGAAGTCTTGATTCATTGGCCCAACATCAAGAACAGAAGTGCTTCCTGGAAAGTGCTCCATAATTCTTGACTGCAAGTACAGAATCATCTTAAAGCAATGACATTTAATGAATTATATGCATAATGTTTAAAGTAACAGGCTGCGTTTTGCACACAATTCAAATCCCATGACCTGTGTTAACAGATGGTTCCCTGTTAGCTCTCAGTAGTGGACAAGGCATACTGTGCATTAATGACTATTTAATGAGAGCAAGAAAGATCCAGAAACAAAGAAAAGAAAAATAAATTATTTCATCTCTGTATTTTCCTAATTTGTATTGCCAGAATTCATTCAAAAACTGTAGTGTGAAATATACAGTCGATTTTTTTTTTTTTTTAAATGAAATAACATTGTTACAACACTGCATTATTTGGCCACTAAGTGTTCTTCCAGGAATAAAAATATGATTTTGCACAGATGAGTGGACCAGAAAGTGAAATTCTATTTACCCAGTTCTATTAAGCTTTTGCTAACTAAAGATCCTTCTTCTCTGCCATTGTTGTAAGGACAAAGTCAAAGTAACCCTTCATGACATACACCTCTGAACAACAGAAACATTATGGGGGTATGGAAACAATTCTGGAACAACTGTTTTCCACTTTTCCCAGGAAAAAGCAGCTCTTTAAAAAAATTTAAGCAAGAATATAAAGTATAATCAAAACTGTCTCTGCAAACAACATTTGCTTTAATTATTATTTCCTGTTGGACATATATTCTTTTCTTAGCAGAGCTATTTTGCGGATGAATGGCAAAGCATCAGGCACTGATATTTTCCTGTTTGACACAACAGAATGTTTCCAGCTGCAGCTAGCAGAACTCACGCACCACATCTCCCTAGCTGACCATAATCTAAGCCAAACACCTCCAAGCCCTCATTTCTCTTGCATATAGATTACTGAGAGGCAATATGCCCACACCCAGGGCCCAACAACACGACTCTAAACAACCCCAAGTTCACCTGAGCTGATCCTAAGTGCATGCTTGTATTAGGCCTAGATTATACCACATCTGTCACAGAAAGTATTGCAAACCTTTAACAGCTTCTTCCTTCATCTGTATGCCCTCACACATGTACACAAAGCTGTGCAAGATCTTCTGTTGTTGGACTGTAATTAGTACTGAAATGACCTGCTCTATTCCAATCACATTAAATATAAAATCAGTTAACAGGTGTTTTTCACCTGGCATGCACGCACAGTGAAATTTAATATTGGCTCTGATTATTCTTAACCTTAGACTGCTGATCTTCAGTTATTTTTCTGAAGGGTTAGGGTTAGGGTTAGGAGTCTATGACATGCAGAAGACATCCCCTGATGTGCATATCCAAATTTGTGGCTTTTAGGCCATCATCTGTTGTGTTCTAAGGCAATGAATCTTTTCACTAAGAGACAAGTTTTGCCTCGCTATCACTGTTACTTAAGAAAGTCAATTTTTCCAAAGCCAATGACTTAAGAGCTCCTCCCCTCCTTCCCCCCTCATTGTCTGCTTGGCTCATAGGACGTTTTGTCCATGGGAAATGAACTCCTTGCAACCATTGACTCAACACTGTATCCCTTCCCTGCCGTTCCAGGGTCTTCTGTGCTTCAGCATCCCTGAACAACAACAAAAATACCCCAGCCAACCAACAAACCATCAAAAAACTCAACCAAACAGAAAGGAATCATTGCTCATTTAGAAAAGTCTGACATTGACCAGTCTTATTTGTTTTAATTAGAATATTATGGAATTGTAAACATGAAAATTATTATTACCATTGGCCAGAAAAAAAAAAATAAGTCTATCATTCTCCAAATATTTTGAAAACTCATGTCATTTTCCCTTGTAGATGGTGCCAAGAGACAAAATCCGTGCCTACTCACCCTGATTTTGCTGGAGCTATGTGCTGTGAATTCCTGGCAGGATTGTGTGATAAAAAGCTGAGTGGTCAATATAAACAAAACCATTTGAAACAACAAAGCTGTGAGGGACAAATTCCACTTTTAGCACACAGGTTTCACACAGGTTTAATAGAGGTCAATGATAATCTTGGATGTTGTTACCATGGGGAGGCTCTGAAGTGACAGGGAAACAATTGTTTTTGGTGATTTGAGTGGGACTGGGGGGAGTGAGAGTTTCTAAAGAACTACTGTAGGCAATGATATTTTCTAGGTTGCACTTGCTGCCAAGTATGGCTTTCCAGACTTTCCAGTATAGGATGCTGCTGCTGCACCTCTTCACTAAACCAAGATCAAACCAAACAAAATCCAAAGCCAATGGATGTGTGTTATATTCCATTCCCTATCACTTTACATCAAGTGAGCCTCATACATGCCTGGGAACGGTTTCATCTATATACAGGGCAATGCTTAAAATACAGCATTTTTTCAGTTTTCCTGAGTAATGAATATTTACTGTTTTACAAAAAGCAGAATCTTCAAGCTGATTTGATTATTGACCCTGACTTTCAACAGAAATAAGCAAATTTGGGAGTTTTGGAAAGGGCTTGCCTGTTTGTTTATTTTAGATTTTGTTGTTTTTAAACATTTGATAGCAGCCAGCTAGCCCTCCCTTATTTGTGGCTGCAGACAGCAACATTCCCTCCCACACACATAGCCACAAGGCTCAAGGTTGAAGGAGCTGAGAAGAAAAACACTGTACGCTGATGTGTCATGCATCTTCCCAGTTTCAAACTGACAGATAGGAAATGTCTTGCACGGGAATACTCTAGGATGTAGAAACATTCTTTTTCTTTGAATATGCTATTAAAATAAATTTTAAAAAAATACAAGAAGTGAAACACTTGTCTGAAGAAGTAGGGACCCTGAACTTAAAAGCCCAGCCAATATTCATGCTGCTGTGAAATAATGATTACCTTTAAAAATAAAAAAGAATGAAAAATAAAACCAGTTTCTTTCATATTAAAAAAAAGACATTAAAGGCACTTCTCTTCTTCCTTGAACCTTTGGCTCCCTGACACAAATCATGTTTTTTTCTCATTAAATCATACACATCATCTGCCACACATTAACCCCTTGCACACTAAAATGGCTCTTTTACTTGAAACCTCTCAGCCTTCTGACCTTTAAATGCTTGTATCACAAATTGCAAAATGACCCAGAAATATCCCAAATTAATACCAATAACCTGTTTACAGTAAGTAATGAGTAAAATGAAAAAGACAGAAACAAAGGCTCTAGAGTGTGGAATACCAAAAAAATTCTTCCATATAAACTCATCTCCATGTACCCCAGTAGCTGACTGTGGTTAGGAGATAGGTTTCTATCTAAAATATTTCTCCTACCAGGAGTCCCTACTCCCACAAAAAATGGAAAATAAAGGGGATACTTTAAATAAATATATATCCATGCATACCTATATATATATACTCACCCTTAAAACAAACATTTGCATTTCTAATTTAATTCCAGTAAGAAACCAAAGCTTTTCCTTGGAATTTTGCACAGACCACATCACAGGTTTTAACAGGACTGTTTGCAATCAAGTGACATATCAAAACAGTTCAGCATCAGACACAGAGGTAAGCAGCCTTAAATATATTCCAGCAGCAACCACTTGCTCCTCTGAAAATTTGCACTGCACGTAAGGAAAATGGAACGAGCCAGGAAAAGAAAAACATTCATCTTTTCATCATAATTCCTAGATAGTCATATGAGAAGCCGCTGAGGGAGTTGGGTTTGTTTATCCTGGAGAAAAGGAGGTTCAGGGGAGACATTATCACTCTACAACTCCCTGAAAGGAGGGTGTAGCAGATGGGGATTGATTTCTTCTCCCAGGCACCTAGTGACAGAATTAGAGAACATGGCCACAAGCAGTACCAGGGGCGTTCAGGTTGGACATCAGGAATCATTTCTTCATGGATAGGGTGTTTTAGAATTGGAGCTGATGGCCCGGGGAGGTGGTGAAGTCATCATCTTGGAGGTGCTCAAGAAAGACTGGACATGGCACTAAATGCTGTGGTTTAGCTGATAATGTGATTATTAGTCAAAGGTCAAACTTGATGATCTTATAGGTCTTTCCCAAACTTAATGATTCTGTGATCTCAATTTTTTTCTACTGTTCCATGTAAATGATGATTTGCAAGGTGATAAATATCTCTCCACCCTTCTTGCTTTGTAAGACTACGTTTGTCTTAAATGGAACTGCATCATACAGTCCATGCCCAGAAGAGACAAGACTACAGGGCTGTACTGCCCAAATGACAAGCTTTAAAGGAAAAGATACTTTAGAACTGAAGAGGTGCCATGAATCAAATGTTATCAAAAGCAGTAACAATGGTGGACAATAACTGAAAACTAACCACTTCATTCAATGACAGCATATCTATCAGAAAATTTCAAAAAAGTTGGAAAACAAACCAAAACTCATATATCATGTTAAAAAAAGAAAAAGCACAGCTACTTAACAGAAAGAATGACTGCTAAGGACTCTGTAAAATCACATTTCTGAACATCAGCCAGATATTCTGCTCTGAGGGTCTGACTAACTGGAAAACAGCCTGAAGAGCAACTGTTATATTTTTTTATCCAATTCAAAAGGGCATTTTGAAAACAGCATTACTGTTACTCAGTCTTTCCAGGAAGGAGGATACCCCAATTCATAAGCGTTTCACTAATCAAGCCAAAAAGCCCTCCAGGGGTAACTACAATTCAGATTTTGAAGTAAATTTGCTTACGTGCCCATAGATACAAGAAAGTTACAGAATCCTCTTCTTAAAGTTCTGTTTGAAAACAGGCAAGAAAGAGTATATTCAGGTGTCCTTAGTATAATTAAGGGATGTGCTGCACCTTTTAAAACTAGATCTCTGTGGTCTAGGTATGAACAAGGTTTGTGTGGGCTGTTCAAAGCTTACGCACAATAATACATCAAATGTCATCAGCTACCACTCAAACATGAAATTGAATATATAGCTAAGAGGAGCCCCAAAACCTCATTTAGTTTGCTTTACAACACCAGAAAGTGGAAACTGGAATTTCTTCTAAAGCAGAAGGATTTATAAAATTAAATGGGATTTAGCTATAGGAATGATAAAAGTAAAATGAATGAAATGCAAGATGAAAATGACTGAATGAAAAAATGAATTAAATGGCTGCTGATCAGCAGACTTGGGAAGGATATCCTCAGAAATAGATAAATACAGCCTTAAGTGTTATAAAATATGAAATTTTAACTTTTTTTCCTTAAAGCTTCTGGGGTTTTTAACTGCAGAAAATAGGGTGTGACTCCACAGTCAGCAGCTCAAAACATCTTCTCTTCAACTTTTACTTGTGTTTTTAGACAATTATGGTTTAAGAAGTATCAGTTTCCACCTGTTTCTTAGTAGCTTTTTTCCTGCAAAGGCAATTATTCTCTCCCTACAGCTTCCTTCTACTGAAAGCTGGGTGTGAAGACAAGAAAACCATTCTATGTTATAATAGAGAAATTCCCCTAATAAAATTTTGTAGCATTTCTAGGATTTCAATACCTGAGTAATAGTTTATCATTTACTGATCCTACTGAATCTTCCTTCTTTTGTGCTTCAGTCCAATAATGTGGCAGATTAAAAAATAAAACAAAACAAAGAAACAGAAACATTTCACGCACAAAACACAGCATATTCCAACCAGAAGGGTAGAATCTAAGTACATGCAGACTCATTAGAGCAGCCTCATTAGCGACTGGGCATTGTAAACCTGAAGATTTGTTTGCCATACCAGTGATGTTTCATCAGACATAGGAAGACTCCTGTAAACTGCTCAAGACCTTGACACCAGAAATATTTCAATCTTAGTAGAAGAATTAAATTATTCATAATTAATAACCATTGCTGAGCAGGGTTCTTTTCACCTTTATCTACAAACCTCTTTTCTACAAATATATTACTTTAATGTATTTTATGATGATTGTCTAGAAAAACTATGACTTCCATGAAACAGGTGCCTTTGCAAATCATCACATATGAATGGTTCTTTAGGCCACATCAATGTTTCTTTGCTTAGACAAAGTTTAAATAAAAATCAACTCTCAAAAAACCAAAGAGTAAATATTATCATGTGTACACTCATATTCAATTGCTACTTAGAGTACCAAGATGAGGAAGAAAGGCACCCCATGGACTCAAAATATCTCACCAGGTTACAAAGGACCCAAAAGACCCCCTTGGATTACAAAATCTGGCAAGGTGGGGAAAAAAGCCCACCTGTGTATGCCAAGGAATATGTATAATGGATACAACCCAGATGGCTGCAATAGCAGATTAAATTGTGAAAGCTCATGCAAAGAGTTGCATGAAAGCTCAAACTTTTTTTTAAATGTGATTTTTATCTGAATTTTTTGTTTCTTTACAAAAGGAACACCTGTGTATTGAGAAATTGGTATAGGTCTGTGTTACAAAGCTTTTCGGGAGGTAGATGCACAAAATTGCAGGAAAGCACACTGACTGCGGAAGGATGCCTGGGCAACCACTGATGCTACAGAACTGATACTCTGCAAAGGGAAGGGAAAGCACACGGAAAAGTCTCATTATCCTTAAGGTGAGATACAGAACTGCTGGGAAAGAGGAGATGCAGACCTTTTCACCCTCAGGAGCCAGAAATCTATGGGAGGATGGCACAGCCTTTTAAGTAGTGGTAAGACTACACTATTCTAAAGCAGTCCTTCATAATCATGGATTTACTAGTCACACAACACAAAAAAATAATTACACAAACTTTGAGAGAAGGGAAAAAAACAAAACATAGCAAAACCCCAAACAACAAACCCAGCATACAGTTCTAGCCTCAAAGATATTCTCAGATTATTTTGAAGTAATCAGTCACACTAAATCACATCAGTCCACATAAAAAGGAAGAGTTTTAAAGTAAAAAATTAGAACCCCTATCTTAAAACTCCAATTCATGTCTCTAATTTTCAGGATTAAATTGCTAGTGTCCTTTATACCCCACAGCCCCCTAATTCAGGCAATTCATGGTACAGAACTCAACACCAGCCATGACACCCAGCAGTTTGCTTCATCTGAATAAGATCAACAGTGCTGGAAATTTCTAAGCATGTAACAAATAGTGATTGCTTCTTAATCAATGCCACAATATTTGATGCTTGCACTGCTCTATGCAAGACCATGTGGAGAACTGTCAAGCAAAGCTGTAGGATCCAGCTGAATTCACATTAAGCTTCACTCATGTATGTGAATTTATATACAATGAATATATTTATATATGGAGAACATGAAGTGCTCCGTATATACCACATTAGCAATGTTGTCAATTAAATTTTCATCCAGATGTAGTCTGTACATATTTATGCTCACACTGGACTACTGACAAGTGTGTTCCCAATTACTCCATGAGCTGAATTGAAGCTACCCAACAAAAGTAAAGATGTATCATCCTGTCTTTATACCCTCCATGCCCAGAGCCAAACCAAGAAACTCCCCTGTTCTCTCAGTCTGCTAATGTCTCTGAAAAGCCATCAGAGAGGACCACCACCTAGTTAGCAGCTGTTTCTTAGACATCTTTAAATGAAAGATTTTCCCTTTTTTAAGGTATAGGGATGATAAACATGACTAGAAATATTCTGAAGAGTCCAAGCACAGTGGGAGGGAGCAGAAGACATGGCTGTGCTGAGAAGTGCATCCAGCTGCTGAGCCTGCAGGTGCATCTGGAGTAGACAGACAGGATGAAAAATTAGAGGTGTTCCTGGGCTGGATACATTTGAGTAATGAGGGAAGTTTGTAAAAGTAAATCAGAGAAAAACATGCTTAGATAAGATCAGTCTAGAGCAAAATAAGACAAACAGGGGAATGAAATCACAGTTGAGATCTCAGTGATGTGAACAGGAAGTAGAAATAAGAGACCCCAAAAGAGAGAAAGCAAACTATGAATAAAAACTGGCATTGGATCTAGAGTGTAAAATTATGAATAGCTATAAAAGTGGCAATAAGAATGGCAAGTGAGAAAGAAAACAGTCCAACTTTAAATCAGCAGGCCAAAGGTTAATAAGGGAATTGAAAACTACCATATAATTTTCCAGTTCCCCCAAAAATCTTTACATCTGGGAATAATTCACACCACAGTTAGGAGAGCCTGAGAAATAAGCATGAACACTAGAAACCACAAAAGAGTAAAATTCACTATCTTTTCCAGAGATTGTGATTTATAAAGGCTCCAGATATTCAGAAGAATGGGGTGGTAAGGAGCAACATTTCACAGGTGCAAAACAGATACTTTCCTTAACTCAAACACATCCAACTTTCCATCCCTTCAGCAACCAAATGCAAACATGAATGCTGTAGGTCTTGAGCAGGGCACTGTGGAAGACAAAAATCAATTCTGCCTACAACAAACCCTTGTCTCTACAGGCTCTGAGCATGGCAATTGAGAAGCACGAGGCACACTTTCCATTTCCTAACAGAACTTCACCTCACGTGCTCAGCCACTTGCAGATTAAAACTAGCTGTCTTACAGCTGTGCAGCTAGTGAGAGGATTAAAGGAACACATAAAATCCTTGCAAAGATACTTGTCAGTTTAGGATTCTCCAGATACAGCTCATCCCCAAAAAAAGCCACAGTGAACAACATGTGGCAATATGAAAACAGAGCAGAAGAGGGAAAAAAATTTGCAAAATGCCCATAACTAAACTAATGTATATTGTGAATATGCAAATATGTTCTATTTCATATCAACTCTAAAGCAGCATACAGGAGTGGAGCATAAGAGAATTGTGCCACAGAAGGTTTAGGGGAGATACAGGTGTTTGAAATAAAAAAGAATGACTCTCTAAATATTAAATTGGAAGAAGAAGCAAGAGCAGACACCAAAGAATGAGTTTTTTCCATGCTCTTGCCAATGTGCATGACCATATACATTCTCTACTCTTACTGTAGAGAATGCCAAAATTCTTTTTTTTTTTTTTTTGGATCTTGATGAAGTGCTGTCACAACAGCAGTCCGGTGAGATAGAAGGGCGCTCAAAACTGCAGTCACACTTTAAGCTCACTAACCATTCTGTTATTCTCTGATAGCTTCCATTTTATTAGAGAAATGTTTCCACATGGAAATGACTTATGTGTGCAAGGAGAAGCCTCTCTCCTGAAGAATATTATAGCAATATATCAAAGAAAACCCCAAAGAAAGCAACTGGTTGGCCAAAAGAACAGAGTCTGTCCTAGTTCTACCTTTATTTTATTTTTGCTGTTTCTTTTTAATAGTAGAGAGATACATACAAAAGAAAGGAGTCAAAAAAACTGCAGTGAGAAACCGCAACAAGGAGGACTGCAGGGAAAGAAAGGTTAATTACAGCACAAGAAAAGATGCAAGGAATGTGAAGAATGTCAGCAAGTAAATAAATCAATAATCTACAGTCATCATCTACATTCCTGAACTACCTTGAAAGCAAGGATATCTACCCTTAACATTCCTGAGAACAGCAGAGATTTTCAAGGAAGACCCCCTCTGCTTCATGCTCAGTTTCTGCCAGCACCTTTCTGTCAACAACTGATTATAAGGGAACCTTTCCAAAGGGAGCCTGTATTACGTCTCACAACAGTTTTATTAATACAAGCTTGTGAATACTTTGGGACAACCCAGAAAAATTAACCAGCCAGAATTAATGCTGTGATCGTTGCACTTAGTTGAAAAAAACCTCAAGGTCATTGTCAAACAACTGCAGAAATGATGCACTATATTTCCCCCTCAACACTGCTCTCTAAAACATACTGGAGCCTAGCAGCTCATGGAATAACAGTACAAATCAATAAAGCCAGAGACTAATGTGGTTTTACAGATATATTTCTTCACAATGGCATCAACATACTATAAAATAGGAATTTTACAGAGGAAATGGAAGCTGAGTGAGAGAGATGAGAGAACTAAAAGTCAAGACTCAACAAGTTAGAAACAAACAGAAAACCACTGACAAAAAAACCCCAAGCTTATATACCAAACAATCCAAAAAACTCCCAACCAAACCCAAACCTTGAAAACAAAACCCTAACCCCCCATACAAGTATACAAGTAAAATCAAGGATATGTCCTCAATAAGGTGACATAACAGAAGTGGACCTGCGGAGCAAAACGGTGGAGGACCTTACTGACTTTTGTGGAAGGTGACTGAGCTTCCAGTAGGGGTTGAGGCAAATAACCTGGTTTAGTTTAGTCCATAAGAGAACCTAGATTAAGCTGGGGTTCAACCCAAAACATCACAAATGGGAAACAACAGAAATACAATTCAGAGGTGCAATCCTGAGTCAGTGCTAACACAGATTTACCTGAAGTTGCTTGATGACTCTGATGCTATATATAAAAAGATTTCTAAGCCCAGTCTCAAACAAACAACAACAAAAAAGAAAGGGAAAGAATGATTCTGTGAGCACTGCTGCTTAGAAGACCACTTTTGTCTACAAAACACAGCAGTTTTTCTCCAAAAATTACTTTAGTACAAAAATTGTAATGTACAAATCCCACAACAAATCATCATTGAGAATAATTTCTAAATTGGACATGCAGAATGCTTTTGCAACACTTGCTTTTGCAAATTAAGCTGATACAATACAATTAGGTAGCTGGGGGCATCTTTTCATGTGACTGAAGAAATTTCTTAATGAAATGTAGCAATTGAAACAAGTTTATTTTAAATGCTATTTTACTTCCAAAGTGGGAGCGGGGGTATGGGGACTCCATCCCCAACTGTCCTCAATAGGTTTTATGGTCATCTAAAATAACAGATACAACTATGTTAAAAAAAAAAAAGAGAAAGCCTAGTGTACCTGTGTGTTGTTCTTCAATCCAAGCCTGCAGATACATGAAGAGGAGTAGACCAGCTACTCCAAACAGCAGTACAGACACGAAGACTTGTCTTAGGTTCATGACCCTACAAGGGGGCTTTTCTTCAGCTTTCAGAAGGACTCATTGCTCACTTTTCTGAAGTCTTCAGCATGCCTGCATCTTCTTGCAGAGACATCTTCCCCAGAGACACCAACCTGGAATAACAAGAGAGGGAGGTTGTTCTCGTGTTACACTTTTGTTCTTCACCTGAGACCGTGTTAACAGCATACTACACACAAGCTGGAACCCTTACAAGCTATTGCTTTCAATGCTGGTATTTCTGCTCACAGTCTCAATGTTCTTTCCTCCAGATGAGTTCCAAGCAGATGTGTTTCTCAAAGTGGCTGAAAAGACCCTTCCACCTCCAGCAGAGCAAACATCACCTGCTGTCATAACAGAGGGAGGTGATGACCCAAATGAGGTCACTGGGTGTGACACCAATGCCCCACTCTGCCCACCCACCATCACAGTGGGAAGCTACAGCCAGCTACAGCCACCTCCAAGAGGCTGCCAGCCCCCTGTGATGGGCAACCCAGCATCTCTGCTTCGGGACTGTGTAATCAATCACGTGTCCGTAAGGATGGGTCACCCCAAACACAACCACTCGGCTCACAGAGCCCTGGCATCGATTCAGGCTGTGCATCAAGGAGTCAAACAATGAGGTTCACCCTCAAATATGAACCCAAGTTGAGTTTTGCAGGATCAGGAAATGTCAGCATAAGATGGTATCAGTAAAAGAGCAAAAAATTAATTAATGGCTCATCTTTTTATTCAGCTCTGCTTCGCAGTATGGAGAGGGACTTGTCAGGAACTCAATTCTTGCCACAAAGTTTAATGGAAATGAGCTCAACTGTAAAAACTTATCAAAAAGATTTCTTTATTGAACAGCAGTGGGCCCAGAGAAAGTGATTTACCTGATACCCTGCATGTGCCACAAAGGGGTCATAAAATTCATTTTATAAAATCAGAACATGGATCACTAGAGGACAGCTCCTTAACCTGAATAAGAATGTGCTCACTTAGAAAGTGCATTATTAGAGCTGAAGAGCTGTTTTTGAAACTGGCCTGCACAGCAAAGAAAATGCCTTAAAATTTAACATAATGGACACTGTTGTCAGTACATATGACAGAAGTGTCTGATGAACTAACACATAGAATTCTAGGAAAAACTCAAGTTTTTAAAGGGATACAGCCAACTGGAAGATATTTGAAAGATAAATATGTTAAATACACAGAAAAGAAAATGCAGCCACTTAACACTTATCCTGAATCATACAAGTACTCCATGTTCCACAAGTTTGTATTTTTTAATAACTCAGCTCTGTTACATCTATAATTGCTGAGTTTCTAAAAATACAGTACACATAAAGCTTAGCAGGAACTCCCATCAAAAACAGCTGTTGAATGAACAAAATAACTATGTTAGAAAGATGCAAAAGATTTCAAGAACAACAAAACTGCTCCGGACTTTTCATATGTTTTTCCAATTCCGTGCCATTAAACTGTACACTTCTCTTAAGCACCGACTTGCCTGCAGAAAATGTAAGCCACGGTTTAAATATTAATCATTTTATGTGTAATTGTTCTGTAGAAGACAGATAGCTAGACATTAACAGAATGTAAATGTTCTGTCTGAAGCTTTTTTCTTTGGGTCATGAAGCAACTGGTTCAAACCATGCACATGAAAGGAAGGTGACAGAGGCTTTATTCTTAACCTTGCTCTTTCTACTTTGATTCTGCAGAGAGGGAATTTCTTATATGTTACATACAAGTATCTGTTTGCAGCTTTTGTGATGATGCACAGGATTGGAAGGAAGCAGTGAAAATTGGGCAAAAACCAAGAAAATTCTTGGGGAATGCTGTGAAATGCTTTTTATATAGGTGTGGGTACTGCAGCGTCCTTTTACCCAGATCTTCATTAGCTGTTATCACTTGCACCTGTTTTTCTTACAGCGCTCTCAGCACTCTCAGACTTGCAGTGCTCTTTATCTGTGCTGCAAAGCTGCTTAAGGCTTTGCACCTAACTTCAGTGCTGCAGCAAATGCAGTTTGCATGCCTTCAGAAGTCACTCTGCTAATGAGACAGAGGCTTCCCAGCATAAGCAATGCTTCAAGAACCACCAGTCGTAGAATCGACGAATACAAACCTCTTCTGTTTCCTACAAACAAAAGCTGTGTTGTTCATGTAACAGGACATTGACAGCATCTGGATTAGGAGGAAAAAAAAGCAGCAAATAAAAAGACATGAGGGTCAGAATATATTTTTGAAATAAATTAGGGGTACTAGAAAGCAGGAATCAGTTTCATGCTGTTTGGGATTTGCAAGTTTCTCTCATAATAAAAAGGTGAGGAATCCAGACACACACAATGACAGTGCATGCTTCCAAACAAGCCCACTTCTGTAATGTTGCTTTCTTCTATCTCTGACTACACAAAGCTCCCATATATTCAGACTTTCTTTCTGAAAACCAGCATTCTTGAGTGGGCAAGGAAAGCTTTCTCAGGCCACATGGACAATGCTGAAAGGAAAGTATCTCACACATCTCCATGAACATTTCTGACACTTGTAGGCTGGCACTGCTGCTCTCTCCAGCCACTTGCTCTCATTCTCTCTGTTTGCCCAGCTCTTGCCACCACCATGAGCACTTTCTGACCAAGTTTAACCAAACTACAGCCCACAAAGAATTTACCCAAGGAACGGTGTCAATGGTTTTTCCTTTAGCAGTAGCTGGTGTCACATACATCCATGACCCATGACAGCATAGGATATAGAGCTGACCTTGCCCAAGCATCATCATGGTTGCATGCAGCACCACCTACAAGCCCTGGAAGGTGATGATGAAAATGCACAGTAAAATAAGGAGCACTTTTAAGCAATTAAATCTGTTAATAAGAAAACAGATGTTTTTCTACTAGGTTATTTTTGGTTTTGAGTGGAAAAAAGTTTGTAAAAGGAAACAGCAGTTCAAGGTGTTTTTCGTTTTTTTTTCGTTTTGAACTACCAAACACACCCTAAGGCAGATTCACTCCATCACAGTCACTGTAATTATCTTTGTATCAAGAGTTTACACACTGCTTGCAATTAGTTTAATTTATTTAAATTTCAGTTATATGAAACTGTATTCTTCATTTACATGTCGACTAAGTTTTAAGATTAGTTTTAAACAAGAGTAACATTACTTTAAATTAAGACTACTGATTTTAGCTCAGGTTTGAAACTAAATACATAAAATCCAACTATTCTGCTACCTTATAAGATTTTAAAGGCTTTTCAGCTTGAATGAGTAGTTTAATTTATTTAACACAGTGATTTGTAACCCCCATATGAAAAAATTACAATGACATTTAAAAAAGTCTGTGTCTGTGAGTCTTCTAGAACTTGAATAATGGCTGCACAACACTGACAAATTTTCTTCTTTTGTATTAAAAAGCAATGGTCGTGGATTACACTCTCAGGCAACCTGGGCAAGAGGAAATACCTGCAAATATTCCTTAATCAAGATAAATGCTTTCTTGTGGCTGTGAAAAGCCAAGAAGCAGTTACTTTCAATGCAAGTATTTTCAGAAGAGATCAGCCATATCCAGACTGAGGTTCAGCATCCCTGCTTAAGCTGTGAATGCTTTTTTTGCTTCTAGTTCTGGGCGATATGGCTCCCCTGGGTGATACCTTGACCATCCTTGTTGATGGTTCTTGCTATGAGGGAACCAATGTAGCCTGAGAAACAGCTCTGTGTCTTCCACCTGTGCTGAACTAGATTCTTGCTTCGGCCCAACATCACCCCCATTTCTTTGGGATGTGTGGACCCTAATGTCTCACCTGTTTGAACTCAAGCTATGCACCCCAAAATTGCAAGTTCTTTTGAGTACTGGGGAAAGACTACTGCATATCCTTATCCATCGTGGAGAAGCAGTAAATCTGGCAGACAACAGCAATATGTGCCTTAGATGACAAACACAGCAAAATTTTAGAAGTTTTACAAGTCTGTAGTCATTCACTTCTGAGTCCAAATTGTTTAACATTTGTCAAATATTAAGAATTTCAAGAATCCTCATTCTACTGATATAAAAGCCTTGCATTTTCCCCATTGTGTTTTGGGATCAAATAGGTGCATTCCTGTACAGAGCCAACAAGAACAATTGAAATAACACAGTCACCCAAAAACGGGGAAGAGTGTACCTCCTGCTTGGCATGATTCCTCCTTTCAGTTCATCATCCAATTTTTCTTACTTTCAATCAAGTATCCCTGCAGCTGAGGAGAGGCGCCTCAGCACTCAAGTACCATTCCTGGCTCCTTCCTATTCTAGAGCACACAAAACCAATGGCATCTGGTCAGTTTGGCTAACTTTAGATTTCCTTGCCACCATAACCCTCACCATCACCTAGTTCCAAAATCAAGGACATACAAATGCAAAACATTAGGTTGCTGCCTATTTAGAAACCTTTCCTTTTAATTTCACTTTTTTTTTTCCTTCACCTGGAAATAAAGAATATCAAGATGCAGGGCTAACCAGTAAAATTCAGATGAAAAAAACCCAGACAATCTTTATAATGGTTAAAACATTCATATTACTGTGGGATGCTACAAATTCCCACCCACTCAGTATCTCCTTAGACACAACTGAATTAATGACAGCATAATGAGAAAAAGAACACAGAAAGCAGTTGCAACTGCACAGTTTTGGGGTTTTTTTGGTGTTTTTAATTTTCTTCCCTCCATCCTTACCTCAAGAAGCACTACATTTTCGGATACCTCCACCGGAGTTATCATGGCAGGAAAATTTTGCAGTGAGGAATGTTCTGCTGGACACTGGCCCAGACTACTTTCAGCTCAGTCAGTAGAAGGAAGCAAGGATATCTTCTCACTTCAACGCTCCCCCTCCTCCCTCGCGTCTCATCTGTTAGCTCATGTCCTACTTCACACGCAGATGATCCTCCAGGATCACCTTTCCACTGCCCACATCTCAGCTTTCTGGCTTCACAAGGACTGGCACAAGGCAGAGCTCCAGCTCTTAACAATGCTTTCACAGTTCCTCATATCAGGCAGTACTACTTTTTGTTCTGGTTTATTACAGAGATTGCTAGAAATAAACATACAGTATTTGCCATTTCCTATCTCTGAGCAAGTTAAGCTGAGTGTTATGGCTGGGTAAAGTCAAAGGCCTTACAGAAATTTGAATTAAGTGAGTAAGCAGATGAAAACAATCAAACAGTGGTGCTAAGAAACTTTGTAAAAAAAATTTTAAAAACTGAATTAACCAACCCGTCGCCAAACACCCCCCAGATAAACAAACAAACAAAAAAAGCAAACCAAAACTCCCATAAAGGAGTTTTTCGTGTCCATAGAAATTTAATAGGGGTATATAGACAGCATACGGGCCCACTGTTACATCAGTCCTGCTGACACCTCAGCAACTTCTTCATCTGAAGAGTTGCTTATAAGAAGGCTGTGTAAAAGTATAATTGAAGACACCATCTGGCCTGCACAACTTTTATTACTGGCAATAACAGAAGATTACTACCTACCAACACTGCAAATCAAGTTAAGAGAATTCTGTAAGAGTTCCATAAGACACAAATAATGAAATATTTTTTAATGAAATATAGAGGGATTTATCTTCAAAGGAGAGACCTGTTTTCATCAAAGTGAGTATTCTTACTCACCCACGGCCAATTACAAAACAATAAAGCCCCTTTAAAAAATAGAGCTTAAAATTTTGAAATTTTAATAGTAGTCAGGAAATTCCAAACATCAACCTCACCAAAGTGACTTCCCACCCAGTCAACTTGTACATATTTAACATTTTTCAACCTCACTCTTCCTTGTTATATAGCAGACCACAATGTTGTTATAGCAATTACATTTTGTTTTAAATGTACTTCATAGCACACAACATACTATACAAAATTAATAACACGGCAAAGAAAATATGGTTTGCATTTGATTTCGCCATTTTAATCTATTAACATCACTAGTTCCTCATTATCCTTTTGATATATTTCCAAAGGAAAAAAATCCATTTAAATGAAACAATGGGCATAAGTTAGACTCTGCTTCTGAGAACACGCACACCATTTACCTGGTCCTGCTTCTCAACCATAAATCCTGCTAAACTTCAGACCATGTTAGTTTAATGCACATAGCAACTTGGCTCAGACACATGGAGATTAATTTAAAGCTGCAGTTTTAGACAAACAAAAGTTATGCTTGTGTTAAGAACAGATAAATGCCATGTGTATGCACGTTGACACATCAGCATCATGGAAAGTTTTGGTTACTTACAGACAGCAGAGAAGACACTGAAAGCATCAGGTCTGGAACTTCACCAGCTCACCAGGATATTCAGTTTCAGGGGTTTCATCCTACAGCTGCGGGACATCTTGCTTCAAAAAGGAAAAATCATTATTACTCTCAGTAACATTTGCCAGTCAGGACTGGGAGACCTCAGCAGAAAAAGGCAAGTTTGGCATGCTTGGCTCTTACCTGTCTGTAGCACTCCTGGGAGTCAGCAGGCAGTCCCATGGAAGTCACCTGGATTTTGGGAAGTTAAACAAAAACACTGCTCACAAGACAGCAACTTGACGGCTCTCAGTCTTCTAACAGGATTATAGGTGGGATTTCTGCCCACTGTCAGGATAAGGAACATCAGCAAAAGCACTGTGTCAAAGCCAGATCTTCCCTTTTTTGAACTGTTGAAATGACATGATCTTGTTTACGGACTGCAGTGAACCGAGGGGCTATCAGCGTGCCAACAAGACTCGCAGCCTACCCCAGTCATTCACTCTACTGCTAGAAAACACACAGGCAAAATACCAGTCCATTTTTTTTTTATTTTGGAGACGTGCCACGAATTCCCGATTCCCGCTGTGTGACGAAGGAGGGGTGTGTGTGTGTGTGGCTGTAGGGAGTCAGCACAAAAGTTGCTCGGTGCGCGGAGCCGCAGCGGGGGCTCTGCGATCCCCTCAACTTCTGGGCACCCCGCAGCCCCTGGGGGCCGCTGCCGGCGCTGATCCCCCGGCCGGGGGCACTCCGGGGACAGGCCGGGGCTGACCCTCATCCCGCAGGGCCGGTCCGCGCTGGAGGCACCGCGACGGCCGCGCCACCGCCTCCGGCTCCGGCGCTCCGCGTCCCGGCGCCCGGGGCTGGGCGGTGCCGGGGGCAGCGGCTGCCGCCGGGGCCGCGGGGACAGAGACCCGGCCGCAAGCTCACCCTCCCTCCCTCCCTCCCGCCGTGCCAGGCGGGTGCCCGCGGCAGCCCCTCACCTGCCCGCCACTCCCGCCGCTCCCGGGAGGCGCTGCCGCCGCGGCGCCTGCACACAAACTTTGCTGGGCAAACTTTGGGCCCGGGCGGGCAGGGACACCCCCGGGCGCAGCGGGCGGGTCCCCGCGGGGCAGGTGAGCCCCCACGGCCGCCCCCGTGCGCGCCCGCTCCGCCCGTGGCATCGCGCTCCCTCCCCGCCGCCCGCAGAGGAAGAGCTTGGCTCAAAGGTTTTGTTTGCTGCTGCATATCCAGGGGTAGCTCTCCCCGTGCTAGCGAATAAATATGTCTAAGCCACCCGGTAGAGGCAACTCATAGCTTTAATTAGCTACTAAAACAGGTAGTGTAGAAACTTTATTGCCGTCTATGGGAAACGGGATGACAGAGAAAAATGTTTAATTAGTGCTTATTGGAGCTTCACGTGTGCCTTGCAAACCCTATCAGCTTATTGTGACAATAGACCAACCATGTAGATAAATGGCATTACCTCTCTTTAACGGGAATATCGCTTTGCTTACATTTCTTTAGGGGAGCCCTCGAAGAAATAGCTCTTAGCCCTTGCTAAGGTGAGGCAAGCACGGAGGAGTTCTGACTTTCCAAAGCCGCGCTCAGACGACTCCTGCGTCTGTCTCCTTCAGGCGTTTGGCTGCAGGGCTCTGCTCCTAGAACTACCCCAGCAGACAGATGCTTCTAAAATGCTCCCTGATTCACTGCCCCATTGCTCACCTACGGCATCGAGGCCTCTCCCGGAGTAACAGTAATGTAACCATTCATGTTTTTGCAACAGTTTTTACTCCAACAGGTTTCAAATAATCTCACGCACTGTTGAGACGCACGCAGGGATCTCTTCGCCAGCCAGCGCAGCACCGCCTTCGGCAGGAAGCTGAGCAACGCCCACCAGCCCAAATACAGCTTCAGAGCAGAGGGGAGAGAGCCGGGTGCTGCTCAGATTTCCAAGGGGGGTTAACTAGGCACAGAGTGTAATTACCCTGTCCGAAGCTTAGACGTTTGTTGAAAAGTGCTCCAGGATCTGTAACAGCCGTAGGCAGCTAAAACCTGTGCGCAGGAGTGCTCCCTTGGGTTTTCAATCCAGGTGCTAAACTGTCCTGGCCCTGCTTAGTTTGGGTTGTGCGAACACATATAACCTCACTGTGGTGCCGTATCTTTTCTCTGGTTTGTCTCACTTAAGGGTCTCCCTAGTCGCAGTTCATTATAGGAGCTAGGAGCTCAGAGCAAGCCTAGGGAGAGAAGATTTTTCCCTTAAACCCAATCATGGATCCATTTTAAAGTTCTAGTGAGTAATGACCATCCCTCACACCTGTAGCTTGTCTGGTTGCCTAATAGAAGTCAAAGGGGAAGGAGGTGAGTGTGAAGTAAAATATGGCATCTTTTGGCTATGTCAGGAGAGTTGAGCATATTTCCCCTTCTAGACAACTTGGCAGGGATGTGATCCCATGTTAGCCGTATGCTTTAACAACAAAAAATGCAACCTCATATTTAAATTATGGATCCTTTTAGTCCCTGATGGCCAGTGAGATTTTAGAGAAAAACAATGTGCCAACTGAATTTTAGTTTCCTGATGTAATATACTCAGAAGACTGTAATGAAGGTCACTGAAGCTTCTAGTAAGGATATACAAATGAACCTTCTGGGTGTTGTAGATTTAATTTCACTCAGTAAGTACATGCAGCAAACATATTTCTTCAGACTGATCTACTCAGGCTGTATCCATCAACTAAATAAACTTATATATAACACTGAATAGATCTGATGTCTTTATTTTTATTTTTCTTCATTTAATGGAATAAATTAATTGCTTTGGGATAAAAGCCAAGTCTTGTTTTACAACTTAGTAAAAAAACAACCAAACAAGAAAACCCCCAACCACAAAGAACTCCAGACTAGTGCACTTAGTTTTGATAATACTTGTTCCACACAGATTGTCCTGGTGCAGAGGGTATAGTCCAGCTATTGATATAAGAATCTTTACCGAATTAACGATTAAAAATTCAACATGCAGGTGAAATTAGACACTGGATTAGGAAGCTCATCAGCTACGTAATTGTAATCAGCACCTTCTGAAGCCTGACATGTAGCAAAAAAGAAGCAAATTACAAAAGGGTGGCGGCAGTCTGTCTGTGGCAGCAGGGCTGGTGTGGAGCCAGCGCCTACATCAGAAACTCTGTTCTTGGCAGGTTTCTGCATGTTTCCCATGAATTCTGGTAGACAAGTAGCTCAAGAGTTAAAGAAGCAGTATCATCCTCTGAAAGCAGTGAGACAGCTCCTGGGTGGTGATGCCTTCTCACAGGAACAGGAGCAGTCAGTGCACTTAGAGAAGAAAGCTAACAGGTTGTGAATCAAAACTCCAACCTGCCAAAAACTAGAGGCCAATTTGCTGAAATAAAACCACCTTTGCTCTGCAATAAGACCGACTTAGGCTCCTTGCACACTTCCTGTTTTTTCAGGAACAGCCATTGAGGAAAGTATGGTGTGGAGGGTAGGTAGGTCGCAGCAAGCCACACTCAGAGCTGCTTCTCCATGGACTGTGCACTGTGTATGGCCCCTAAATTTGTGGGTGCTCAAACCATGGGGCAGAAACCATATCTATCATTGCTGTAATTTGTTAAGAAACCCCTCTCACTTGCTGAGCTTTCTACCCAGCCTGGGTTTCCATTTTTCATTTTTCAGAAATTTTCTGCAAAGCTAGAGCAGCCATCTGCACAGATACACACATTTCAAAGAGTCAGAATTTGAGATTCTTATGTTTAAAGAAAAACTTAATATAAAGGCCCTGGCTCATGTAGCAGGGCCTGTTTGGCCTGATCTTTTTCCAAAGGGGAAGGAATAGACCTTCAGAGACATTTTTAGATTAGCCAAATTCATTCCAAGTGCTGTTATCATTTGCTGCACTGACTTTTAGGACGGGCCACACTGGCGTAGTTTCAGCATGTTATATATAAATATAGAGCCCATTAAACAAGCCTTTGGTGATTAAAAATGTTTTATCATTATGAAGGTGTCTTTTGCTCCAGGGTACAAACTATTCAGCAAGTAGTTTCATTTTATTTCCTTGAGCTTTTTTCATTTTCAGCTAATTAGCTAGAAATACACCACCTAAAATATTCCCCTTTCCTCAGTTAGGAGGCTAAAATTTGACTCTACCAAGCATTGCTAGAGGGCATTTGCTTTGTTCTTTAAAAAAACTACCAGCAACTTGGTATAAAATTCATTTGCTCAGTAACTGGTATGCTGGGGTAATTATCAAAGCCTTTCTAGCCAAGCAGTGTGCTCATTCAAAAATATTAGGCAATTCAAAATGTCTGTGGTTCTTCAGCTATTACAAAGTTTTGTTTTTAAGTAGTCTCCAAAAACTTGACTTAAACACTTCAATGAGTTGACTCTGAAGCTATTTTATCCTAATGGGCTCCTGTTCTCAGAAGACAGACAAAAGTAAACAGTAGCAGCAATTTTTTTTTTCTGAAGGTCGGTACATTATCTTATTCCAATTCCAAAATGTTCTTCAAATAGCAGTTGCTACTCTGTCAAGTGCTGCAGGGCTACAAAATGCCTTAGGATATCCTGAAAAAATTATTTCTTAAAAAAAGTGAATTAATTCTGTATTTGAGTGACTGGTGAGGAATTCCATTAACAGGTGTGAATGGAAAGGTGGAGATTAGCTCCCCTTCTCTTACCCCCTCTGCCCTAGCTCTGGGTGAACAGGGTTTATGTGAGTATTCCTGCTGTTATATGATGCATTTATACCTCAGAGGAGGTATATCCAGTTTTCCAGGCTCCATGCATAGAGCCTTTTCAAGACAAGGCTGGATAGACCCCTGAGCAACCTGGCCTGGCCCCATGGCTGACCCAGTCATGTGCTGCAGGTGGGACCGCAGGTTCCCTGTGATCCTGTCCTGTGTGAGTTGTCCTGTGCTGTCTTCCTGGATGGCCCACCTAAAAATCAGGAGGTCACACTTTCCCAGTATGGTCTCATCCCACTACAAAAATGAGGCTTGAATGCCCTCCAGAGAATCACAGGGCACAAATGGATTAATGAGGTCCCTAATTAGTGTCAGAAGGGTTTCTGTTGGAATGTGGTCTGTAAAGGAGGAAGTTCCTCTGAACAAAAAAGAAGCCTGTTCTTCCAGGCCTTTTGCAATATGTGTGTAAAAGCTGTGTAACATTGTAATTTCTAGTTTGTCTTATTTTAGAGAAGAGGAAACATTTATCTTTGTTCCACCAAATAATACTTGATTATGGTGCCTCCTGGAAGAGAATAGCCTATTGTACCAGAGTGCTAAGCTGGGAGACAGCTTCCTTGGTCTTTCAGTTCTTGATATCGCAGCGGCTACACAAAATGAGTTGAAAAAAACCTTAACTGTGTGATTTAAATGCTTTAAAAGCATCCATAAAGATGTTGAAGGTGATGTTCTTGTCTTCCAATTTTCACTAAGAGATACTGCTGATCTCCATCCTTACTGTGGGGTCTGGATTTCTCAGCGACAACTGACTGCTCTTAGACATTACAAAGAATGAAAAAAAACCTTACAAAAACCTCTTTTAGACCAATTTTACTATCTTTCACGTGACTACTAAATGTCAGAGAAGTAGATTCTACATTGCCCTTTGGTCTCCCTACATTCCCTGAATGTGAGACAAACAAAATTCCCTTGTCCCCAACAACACGCTTGACAGTACAGAGTTCTGCAGTAATTCAACATCTGTTGACAAGCTGTCTATATAAATCGACAGAGAAACAAACTGATTAATGAAACTGGGGTACCTCCAAAGTAATCCACAATCTGTTGAAATAAGACACCATACCAGCAAATATGTAATTCCAATGTTCTGGTTCCTCTTGCACCCTAAAATACCTGGAATAAAAAGCAGAAATACAGTGACATGACAGTTTGGCAGCTGTCCTGAAGCTAAAGGAGGACTGAATGAAATAAAGCAGGATTTTTTTTTTTTTACCAGCGTCAGCATTGTGTTGAATGTTTGCATTGCTTATTAAGACCAATGGACAAGTCTTGAACCCATTCTGACAGCTTGGAATCAAACACTGAACAAATTATGACATTATGGTGTTCATATGTGCCAGGAAAAAAAAAAGATCCTGAGAAATTTTGGGATAAATGAAGGTGGAAAGTAGAATAAATACTAGGCAGACTGACAACCACAGTATTTAAGAGAGAGAAAAAGAGCTAGAGATTAAAACATTATCCAAAATCTCACGTGAACATTAGTTCCAAGTGTTTGGTTGTTGTGTAATTGTTCACATATGGCGAGGTACTGTCCCTTGTTTTTGCACCTCCACAAGGCATTATTACAGTGTCAGTCTAAGGAAAATGAGGTCAAATATTCTATACTGGGTATAGGACACATGCTGGCCAGCCTAAGATTTGCAAGAAATTTCACTGCTTACCACACACCTCCCTTTAGCTAGAGGCTGAGGTACATATAAAACAAAAGACAGTTTTTCAGGGGGCACAACCAAGGTGCTTAACCTATTATTGCCTATTTTATACAAAAAATATTCTCACAGCTGGGTTTTTAGATGGAGATATTTCACTGAGACAGCAGTGATTGCTGTGGTGGGTCATCTTCTTTTAGATACAAAATTTTAGTCTAACTGTGCTAATGTAGCTATATCTGCTGGCAGCATTTGATGGAGCTGACCATCAAGTGGTGCTCTTTAAGATAAGATCTAGCAGGGTAGATAAAGCTGCACATCTCATTGTCTTAACCCTTCTCCTAGCCATGTCATTGTTTAGAATTGTGGTCCTCATTCTGGGAATATCCTCATGAACTTGAAACTCTTCATTAAGACTGAGATATGAGATGGATTTAGGAGTCAGCAGCATGCATGGGCAATAAAACTCTATATCTTCATTACAGCATGATCAAGATTTCCAAACACTGAAGTGTATAACTTCACACACTAAATGGAAGAGTAGCCTGGGAAAACTAACATGCCTCTAATGTTGGACTGTTCAAAGAGAGAGAGATCTGGAAAAGCTGTGTCAGCTCAGGCTGGGAACTAGGCTTGGAGCAATTCTGGAAACGTGGGTAATAGCAGAAAATTCTCTAGCCAGCGGCATTTCCCTCCTGTCACATACCCACACCCATTTCTCCTGCCCTCAGGCCCCACTGCTTCAAAATGCTGTAAAAAAAAAAATCAAGCGAATGCCATGATGGAGCCTCAGGACCATAAAATCCTAACACATCTCACAGGATTCCTGCTAATTTCCCTTGGCTCAGCTCAGCTCAACTGTATATAAACCATGCTCTCCAGGATTTGGCTTACTTTCTCTCAGTAATTAGGTTTCACAGGAAGGTTTTTCTTTATTTTTGGGAAACTTTTCCTCATAACCAATATAGTTTATTTCATGTGCTTTTCTTCTTGCTCTTTTCCCAAAGGACACAGGATTGTTCACTAACATTTTTGTGAGAATGTTACATGGTAAATTCCTACCAAGGAAACCATAGCTCACAGCATATTGTTCCTTTAATAGGAAGCAATCATCTTTCATCCTATGTTTGAATTCTGCAATGAATTTATCTCACTCATTAATCCAGTGCAAGCCACCTTCTTTTTGTCTCTGTCTCATTGTAACCTGCTGAACAAAGGTGACTTTCTCAAGGATGCTTTACATAGCCCATTCTCCAGGACTTTCTTTAGGCTTTACACTACTAAACTCATCTTTTCCAGATGGTATCATAATTTCCTACCCTTCCATGTTCAGCATGAAATGTAAGAACACTTAATAAGTAACTTGGGACAGATCATGAACTTCCACAAATACATTCATGCAGTGCTTTCATTGCTAGAGACTGCTACTCCACATCTGGAGAGGGGAACGTGGGGGGCTTGCATGACAATATTTGGGGGCAGGGGGAGGCAGGCTGCAGGGATGGCTTCTGTGAGAAGCTGCTAGAAGCTTCCCCCATGTCTGACAGGGCTGATGCCAGCTGACTGCAGGACAGACCCACCCCTGCTCAAGGCTGAGACCATCAGTGACAGTGGCAGCACTTCTGGGGTAATAGAGTTAAGAAGGGGAAAAAATAACTTCACAGGAGTAGGTTGTAGCTGTAAAACAGAGAAGGGAGAATATGTGAGAGGAACAACTCTACAGACCTCCAGGTCAGCGCAGAAGAAGGGGGAGGAGGTGCTCCAGGCAGCAGAGCTGAGATTCTGCAACCTGTGGTGCAGATCATGATGAGGGAGCTGTGTCCCTGCAGCCCATGGAGATCCATGGTGGAGCAGAAATCCACCTGAAGCCTGTGCAGGACCCCACACCAGAGCAGGTGGATGCCTGAAGGAGGCTGTGACCCCATGGGAAGCCTGTGCTGGAGCAGCCTCCTGGCAGCACCTGTGGAAACGTGGAGAGAAGCCCACACTGGAGCAGGTTTGCTGGCAGGACTTGTGACCCTGAGGGACATGTTGTCAGGTGCCTTTTCCAGCACACACCTGATCTGGGCTGCACAAATGGAGCGGTTGCTTATATTGTTGTAAGCATTTTTTAAAAAAAATGTGTGCTAAAAGCATTAATGTTTCTGTTTTGTACTTTTTGGGATTATCTAATTACTATAGGAAAACAACTAAAAAATAAACAAAGCAGCCTGTTATTCTCATATTTGCTTTACAAATAAATGCTCTGCTTTGTAATTACTCCTTTAAAACTAAATGCTTAGGTACAAAATATATTGCTTAGGAAAACTTTACAGTCATCATGGTGAATATTTGACAGTACTTGTAGAACTAAAGTACAGATACCATTATTTATTTTATTGTTTATAAACGGTGAAGTTTTGGTGAGTAGAGCTGGAAGTCTTTTTATTTTAATAATAGACAGGAGCAGAAACTGCAAGAAGTGTGGGCCCTGTACACACATAGGAACATCCTTGACCATTTGTTGGTTGTCATCAAACTATTTTTTGATTGTATATATTAAAGTCAACACATGTGCAAGTCTATATGTATACATGATGCATTTATATCCAAGTCTTTTTGCATCTTTGTGTTCCTTTGTTTGTCAAGATTTGCAAGTCATCTACAAAGAGGTTAGCTTATAAAAACAATTGAAACTTCCAGCTGTGAATTAAAATAGCAGGAATTTCTGTTTGCTTTCCTTAATCTCAGATTGGTGTGAGGTGCACTGTTGCTGCTTGTGTCAGTGTAATAATGCTGACTGTCAAGTTACATTTTCAAAAGCAAATAGATTGAAGTAGTCAGGATTTTCAGGATCATCTACAGTTAAAAAACTCCATATGTTAGGTAGTTTACAGGGAAGCCATTATTAGCAAATCCCACAGACACCCTGCTGTCAGAGCCCCATACAGGGCACAGAAGGAAATACATTCTCTCACTACAGTGTGGATTTATTAATCTAGAGGTTCAGGGCTCCACAACATGAGACTCCCATTGTGTCTGCAGCCAGATTTTTCACCTGTGATTCCTCTTCTCCTGATCTAGAACCTAAACAAAATTACTGCCACATCCCTTCTTCCAGCTGGATTAATTTGCCAGCTGCTGGTAGCCAGCTGTGAAACAACACTGTGTTTTTTACAGTGAACAGCCCCCAAACCATCAAAAGGAACTAAGAAGATGGAAAATTCAGGCTCTCACTGAATTCACCAACTGCTACATTGGGATGGAGGAGAGAAGAGAGGTTTTAGTAAAGGAAATAAATTATATTTGCAAATGAGATAGGGGGCAGTTTTTTCTTCAGGTAATATTTTCTTTCTAAGTATCTGCATACATGCTTTTAGAGTATGTTTTTAATATAAGGGTAATTTATCTTCTGTAGACAGTCAGAATAAATGAGTTAACAGAGTTTGCTCAGGCCTCCTCGTCCCCAGTAAGTGTATGCATAGTGCTGTAATACTATTCTGGGTCTGCAGTCTGAAGTTACAATTTCCATTCTGCCACCCTACCAGCAAAATGGGACCTCTCATTTATCTACATCAGATAGTGGTTTGCAATGGATAGATCAACTTCAAATAAAATGTAGGAAATTCACCTTATAACATAAATGTTTCTTGCATTCAGCACCTGCCTTCATTATGGTGCATTCTGTAGCAGCTGCCTGTAAAGATTACGTTGTATAGAAAAAGAGACTTCTAAGCCATCAAAGAGGACTGAATTCAATCCTTTAAGAAGATGATGAGAGCACGAAACCTGGTCATTTTCAATAGCTGAATTACAACACCTTTCAGGTATTACACTTGCCCCTGAACATCCTTTGTCATTTCTGCATTGTTATGTTCACACTTTCTGCTTCACTGTCTTTTCTTCCCCTAGCTTAGTGTTAGAAAGCCAGAACTGCCACCATTACCTTTGTCACCACCACCACAAGATGGGATAATTTGACACAGCAAAAGCTGCTGTATCAAGTACATGCAATTTAGGATCCTGAAGTGAACAGATAAATTGTATTCTCCATCTGTCTCATGTATGGTAGCATACAGTGTATGGGCAGGTTCAACATTCAGACCAAATGGCTTTCTTCTAGTCATCAGGACCACAAAGACTGATGCTTTATAACAAACGCTTTCCCTCTAAATGTAATAATGAAATATCTTGTATTCCAGAAATACACACTTTTGTATTTGAGGTTATATTAAGCACTGATCAGAGCAGGTCAAAGAATTTTACATTTCTTATTTTTACTGCCTACAGTGATCTTGTAAATCAGCATAAACATTTTTAAATGTTTACACACAGCTGTTGCAAAACCTATGGGGAACACAAGTCATGGAAAAAGTAGCAGTTTATGGCGCTGGGAGAATGTGAACCTGTTGCCAACTAAGAGCTTCTAATGGGCACAGGAAAGGCATTTTGTTCTGACATGTCTGTGCTCTCCTGCATGAGCATGAGTAGCTGTCAGGTTAATGCTGCCAAAACCTTTGGGATAAGAGTCCTGAGGCCAGAGGCGGCTGTGTTTCACTGCCACCACCCAGCCCAGCACCCTCCTCCAAGTCACTATTTCCACAGGGACTGGCAGCCAGTGCAATTCCTTGCTACATCCTCTTTGAGAGCACCTAGATCTTTATCTGTTTCTCAGAGGGAGTGTAAGCCCAGCTGATGCTATGAGTACTCAGAATTTCCCTTTAGCTGCTGTCAATCCCTTTCTCAAGCAGTGAAGGAAGAGATCCTCAGGCTCTCTCCCATGAGACAGTGGCCAGCCAGGAAGCCAGTGTAAAAAGTTTAGAGCTTACCATTACATGTAGCAATCAAATGCTAATTGCTTAATGGAACTGAAAGGGAAAAGGTATTTTAACCGTGAATAACTAACCCCACATTTAATCATTGCTGTGTAAATCTGCAGGATCCCTTCTGAGTCTGACAGGACGGCCCTAGAATTACCTCATTTAGCAGAGCCCCACAGAAGAAATGGGGTGCATGCTCAGGAGGATGGTGTCTCTATCTAAAGGTTAAGGTATACAAAAAGATTTCAGGAGCTTGAGGAAGAAAATTAGTGTGTGAACATGAAAACCTGAGGAAGGAATGATGAAATTAATTACCAGACTAAAGGAAAAATGAAGAAGCATGAAGAAAAACAATTAGTAGTTGAAAATGCTCTTGAGTCCATAACCTTGGAGAATGCATTGAGCTAGTGGTTGCTGCCACTTTAGGCAATTATTGGATATCATATAAACCTTTTTTTCAAACAAAGACAGAATTGTTTATGTTTTAGGAAGCAGCCATCAATAGTGAAATTAAATATCTGAATGAATGCAGGAGCATGTTCTAATAAAACATGAAGGAAGTAATCAGGGAAGATTATCTGTCTTGTCAGTGCGATATTTAGCAGTGATAAAAAAGAAACTTGTTGCCAATGTACTTTCCTTTTTGCAAGCTGATCCAATATAGTATAATATTAAATGGCAGAGACTCATAAAGAGTTTAAATGCTTCTCTGCAGGACAGAGCTGAAGACACGCACAAAACTTGAGATTTACATTAGATTACTAAAATGGTTACTCTTAATGCCAAACCAGGGTATCCTGGGATTGGCAATAACTCCCCATGATTGCTCAGAGCAGCCTATAGTCATGCAGATGACCTGAACTGGAGTCTGATGAGCTGCAGAGGAGCAAGGCTTTGTACCCTGGACTAAAGGAAAGCATCGCTTGACCAGCCCAGGACAGAAATTCAGCACCCACTTGCAACCCACTGATCTTTTTTTCCCCTTGTCCCCAGGGCAAAAAAGGAATGATGGCAGGGCCCACCAACAAAATGTTGCCTCTGTCTGGAGGTTTCTGGTACAAATTCCCATGCGGAGAGCTAAAAAGGAGGTCACTGCTCGCAATTGCAACCTTGCACTCTACCCTGGATACAAAAAACACCCAGCAACAGAGTGCAGCCTCGCCTGCTACTGCAGCTCAGCAGATGGAGGAGCTGCTAAGCTTAGCTTGCAGGATTGAGAAATGGATTTTTTCTTTTATGGGCAAAACCATGTGCAGATGAACTGAGGATCACCTACAGATGATAGAAATAAAATCTATTACTTAGCAATTTTTTAGGTCAACATACTACATGTCACTCTCTTCTCTCATCCCTTTTCTGCTTATTTTATTCCAGTAACTTGTTTGCTTGCTTGTTTTTCTGATGCACTCCAGAACTTAATTTTCGCAACTGGAGTTGGTGGGCCTTGCTCAGAAAGCCTCCCAAATTTACTGTTGTTCATCTTTAATGAGACAGCTTAAGAGAGATAGTACAATATATTTGCTTATAATTTCACATGGTTTTCCTGTGCTTTTATTGTAAATGGGATTTGTATCAAAACCCAAAAATAAACCATAGAAGCTTGTGTCAAAGCTTTACTGTGAAGCTTTGATGCCAACATCTGCTTCTCAATACATTCTTCCTGAAATCTAGGAAGGGTATTTTAACAGTTTCAGATATTGCACACTTTGTACTTAAATTCTAATGACTTTCTACACCCGAGTTGCTACTGTGAGGTGGTAACCATTTTAGTTACAGTCTCCACACCTCTAGGCCCATTAGATACAGATCTGTTAGAACCTCTAGGCAGGGCCCTAAATCCCTGAAATACCAACAGAACAACTTTTCTGAAATGACACCTTCAGACTAAATCTTTATATTTACCTTAATGGTTAATATAATTATTACAGTGATCTTCATGAGTGAATTTTTCATTTGCTTGAAGAAAGCTGCCTTTGTGTCTATTTGATTTTTGTTTTAAATTAACATTTTCCCAAGGTTGACCAGCACATTAAAATTGTTTATCATGGGCCAAATTTCTGTGATTAAAGAAAAAAAGATTAAGTACAGCTAGGGAGATCTTTGTGTGTACTGGGTAGATGCCCACAGAGGGAGTAAAAGATGTATTTATTTGGTAATCTTAAAAGTACAGAGCAGCCTTCTGAGTGTAGCCATTACAATTTATGATTTCTGCCATACTATATATTGATTTCCCTATTTTAAGAATCAGCACCTTTCCCTGTTGATTGAATTCTAATTATTCATTCCATAGTTACATTGATTTTAACAGTCTTCTGGACAATTTTGGACCAGGTTGGTTTCAAATTACACAAGATGAATTCATCATGACTATTGATATACAAACTTCCCTTCTCCAGCAACTTGAAAAAGAAACAAATTACATTTTCTCCCTTCTGCACAGGCCAAACTTGTGTCACGCTCACTTGTACTGTAGAAGTCAGCTGAACTTAGCCTGTACCTTACGGCAACTCTGGGGAGAAAAGGCAAAAAAGAAGAGTTAATTTTGTTTGTCTGAACCCGATGATGAGTATGTCTATAGTGGATGGTGATTAAATTAACTGTACTTTTCATATATTTAAACAAAAACAGAAAATCTTCTACCTGTAGGTTGCATCCAGGTGCTGCTTGGGTGTTATGGGCCCACCTTTACTCCCTGAAGTCATGAGGCATGGATGATGGGCACTAAGGTGCCTGTTTCAGCCACCTGGGATATTCCCAAATTCTCTCCCTGCTCCCAGGGTCCCTCCCTCAGTGGAATGTACCCCTGCCTGGCTGATGCACATACAGGAATGGGCATTTGCAAAAATCGATAATGCAGCCTGACTGTTTTGTAATTAAGTTTAAGGAATCCTTTTTGGCCTCGTGGTTTTATTTCCACTTACCCTGGACAATGACTCCCTACTCTTTTGAGTTATTGCTATATACAGGAATATTCAATATTCAGTCAGGTTGAAAGCTTCTGATTACATTAATCAGCTTTAATAGGATATGTTATTAGATCTTGAATTATCTATAAATCAAATATATGATCAATGGCAGCCTTTAAATATTTCCAAGTCAATATTTCCAGAGATTTATTCATTCAGAAGGGCCTATAAGTGTTTTACAATTGAAGGTTCGGATTCTACTTGCCAGCTTTATTTAGCCTTCACTTTCTTTCTTCTAAAGTTCATTAATTTGGATCCTAAAGTTGTGGTGCCAAAAATGGTTGAAGCAGTAGGATATAGAATAATAGAATCATTTAAGTTGGAAAAAATCTTTAAAATCATAAAGTCAAACAGTTAACCCATCACTGCCAACTCCACCATTAAACCCTATCCTAGGCATCTTATTTATAAGACTTCTAAATACCTTCAGAGATCTCAGCCCCTTAACAACCTGTTCCAGTGCTTGGTAAATCTTCCATTGAAAATTTTTTCCTAATATCCAATCTAAAACTTTCTTGATGTGACTGGAGGCCATTTCCTCTTGTCCTCCTTCTTGTTACCTGGGAGAAGAGCCTACCCCCACTTAACTACAACCTTCTTTCGTGTAGTTGTAGAGCGCAGTAAGACCTTCCCTCATCCTCTTTTTCTCCAGGCTATACAACCCAGCTCCCTCAGCCGCTCCTTGTAAGGCTGGGGTTCCAGAGCCTTCACCAGTTCCCTTGACCTTCTCTGGATATCCTCCAGCCACTCAATGTCTTTCTTGTAGAGAGGATTGAGCAAAATTCAACATGTGGTCTCACCAGTGCTGGAATACAGGGGGACAATCACTGCCCTGGTCCCGGACACATTATTTCTGATACAAGCCAGTGCATTTCTTGGCCAAAACAACACTGGATCAAGTTCAGCTGGATGTCAATCAGCACCCCCATGGCTTTTTACTTCAGACAATTTTCCAGCCACTCTTCCCCCAGCCTGCAGCTCTGCATGGGGTTGTTGGGACCCAAGTGCAGGACCCAACATTTTGCCTTTTCAGCCTCATACAATTGACCTCAGCCCATCAATCCAGCCTGTACAGATCCCTCTGTAGAGCCTTCCAGCACACCAGCACTCCCACCCAACTTGGTGCTTTCTGTGAACTCACTGATGGTTATTAAACAGCACCGGCTCCAATACTGAGCCCTGGGGATCACCACTTGTGCCTGGCCACCAACTGGATTTAACTCTGTTCACCATCACTCTGGCCTGGCCATCCAGGTGCCTTTTTCTACTCACTGAAGCATTCCTCATCCAAGCCATGAACAACCAGTTTTTCCAGAAGAATACTGTGGAGGACAGTGTCAAGCTTCACCAAAACTGTAGGTAGACAACATCTGCAGTGTCCCTCTCATGTACTAAGTGGGTCACACTGTCCTACAAGGAGATGAAATTAGCCATAGTCTGCAAGTTCAGACCACATCTGATATTTTTATTTTTATATATAAACTACCAGATACACTATTAATGTCAAGTCCTGTCCATGCTTGCATTTCCACCGTGCTTTCAAGCTCACTTTGGGATAAGACATGGATATGGTCCTGTCTGCTTGCACCACCATCATAGCCATGGGAGGGAAGCGGGGTATGCAGAGCCCAGCCAAGCTGTGCCCTCACAGCTCTGATCTTGTGCCTGTGTTCCAAAAGGATTCAACTCCTGCCCTGAGCCTGCTGCCCTTCTGAGCTGGAGTTTTACCTGCTCTCTGCCAGAAGAAATGTGACTCTGGAGTACAATTTTCAGTGCAAATGGTAGAACTGTGGGTGCATTAGAGCAAAAAGAAATTAATGGAGAAAATTAAATCAGATGATGATTTTACAGCACACATCCATTGTGCATTCAGAAATCACCCACTTCTCTACATGTACCCATTCTAGAAGTAGCATACAGAAGTTTTACTGCAATGACATGCTGTTTTCTTTTCTAATGAGGAAATGAACAATGAGTTCTCCTCCTTTAACCTTGCATGTAGAAAATAAGTCCAGCAGGCAGGAGAGTTTGATGATTTAAGATGTTATTTTCTAAGTTATAAAGCTTCCTGTGGAGATGAATTTTCTTACAATCTCTGACAAACTATCTGGTGATTACTGTGATAAGAGTAGTAAATGATCTAAAAATATGTACATTGTCTTTTGAAGTAGAAAGGAACTTTTACATGAGTTCTTTAAATCTCAGAGCAGAGCTGTTTATTCTCTGTTGGGGTAAACACATCATGTTAAGGTTTATCCTGAGCAGCCTAGCAGAAAATAATCTGCATAAATAGATAAAAATTTATCAAACAATGAATAAAAGATTCAAACAGAAAATTTACTTTCTTTTGTTTCTAAGAGGTGTAAAAAGAACAAAATTACCGGGCTATTTCTTTTCCCTTAAAATCTTTTTATAGATAATGGTGAACAGATGATTCTGTCAAACTTCACTTGCGATGAATTCAAGACAAGATAATATCATCATCCATCTTCTTGATGAGCCTCATCATTTTATCTTCAGTCTGAATCCTGGAGAAAACTTAACAAGCTCTACACATCTCTTCATTTAAAAATTATGGTTGAAGGAGAGAAAATGTTTAAGGTCAAGCTTCTGAGCTACCATCTGGTGCTCATTTAACAATTGCCAAGAACATCTGCCACCACTGCACATGCCTAAGACAAAACTTAGCCAACATCACCTTTTCTTTTAAGGACAAAATCTTAGAGTCACGTGAGCATTGACTGACATGCATTTCTGCCAGCAGTCAGAATTTAGCAGAAATTTAGTGGTTTGGCAACCCAGTGGACCTTTTAATAGATAAGGGCAGTTCTGTGGTTCACAACACAGAGTTCACTGTCTAAAAGCCTGGTTTCACAAACAGTTCTGTCACAACTTTGCAAGACACATCAAAAATTTTGGGGGTGGGGTAGAGGGGTATCCCCTGACTGATGAGAGCTGAAATGCAGTTATTTGGTAGTAAAAGAAAACTCCCATAGTTCTGATTTTTGAAGCCGCCCCTCTGCTTTGGCTCTCAGGTTGCTGAAGGCAGTATTTTTGGAAAGTGTTGTAAGTGAAATATGAATGCAGACACTTAAGAGCTAAATAAAACACATCCTCAGAGATGGGTATAATATTCTCTAAACTTTTATAACAAAATGAAAAGATATAAAAATCAGAAAAACATATGGCATACAAGGTCTAATTTCTCAGATAAAGCTCTGTGTATTTATTCATATTTCAAGATATACCAAATCCCACTGGCTATTAATTCCTTACATTGGGGAAAATGTTTAGAGTCTTAAAAACAGTGTAAGGATGCTATTCTTTACTCACATGCATGAATTGTTAGTAGCAAGAAGTAGATAGGAGATTAAGACCTGTATAACTAAATACAAGAGAAATAGTTTGGGGTTTGTTTTTTTTTCATAGCTTGTATGGAAATTATCTCCTCTAAATGATGGACATGACATATAAAGTGCCTATGAAGAAATGATGAAAATTTTAACTAGAAGGAGACATTTTACATGGCTTCATCATTAGTTTGATGATTTGATCAGACAGGGCAGACTCTTTCAGACATGCTTAGTGTATCAAATTTCTGTAGTCTGGTAAATGCCATGCATTGGATTATTTTCTATAAGTGAAAAAAGTAATAAAATATACTAAGTATTTAGTGATTTGTCTGAACTATGTAATAACCAGTGTGTGCAATTCAAGGTAATGCATATGTATACCAATAGGTATAATGAATAATTTAATTCCATTTATAGAACAATGAACCTGTACTTTAATGGTGTCTGAAAAGCAGAGAAAATTGAAGTGATTGAAAGACTGAATGTGACTAAAAATTCCCATAGTGATTACAGATCAATTTACCTTTGAAACTGGAAAACAGGAGTTATGCTTCCTGTCCTTTTCTATATGAATTTTTAAATTATACTACATTTTGTATTTTAACAGATGGCACAATTTAATCCTTATCAGAGGGACGGGAGTTATGTGGAAACTGGTAGTGTTTTTCTCATGGTATGGAGAAGATTAATGGTAAGTATAATATTTTGCGCTTTTTATTATAGCTAAATATAGGTCTCCTAAAAAATTATCATCAAATTGGGTTTTTTACAGAATTTTTCTGTTTGTGTGAAAATGAAGAAAACAATGCCTGCAGCCAAATCTCCAATCTAGCATCTATTAGCTTTCCAAAATTCAGAACACCATTATCAAATCCATTTCACAAACAACACTGTGTGTGATCTCCACCCAGGCTTATCTTGCCAGCTCTATTCAAGAATTTTAACTGGCAGAGGAACCTGTCACTTTGAATGTGATTTTACATTTTTTCTTGATGCCTAGAAATTGTTTATCTTTAGTAGGACCTAAATGTTTTCTTTGCTTTTGAAATGCCTCTAGTCTGAGCAGTCTGCTTGCAGCTGAAACAGAATTTGTAAGCAGGCTGGCATTCATGGTGTGACACTTTCTCACCTGATCCAGATTAATTTAGACTGCCACTGAATCCTCAGTCTGCTGAATCTCCCTGGAGTAACTTTTGTACATTATGAAAATTTAAAAAGAACTTCTGCTTTTAAGAATGAATTGACAAGTTAAAAAGTGATAGTTCACAGAATACCAAATGTCTCCAAAACCTTAATTACAGTATAAGATTAAGAATGCTGAGATTGGTGTAGTCTACATTTATGAGAGCAAACATTTAAAAGTTAGGAAAGTCTAGAAGTTCAGGTCAACAGGCAAAGTATACATGATTTTTTTGTATGCTTTGCATACTTCAAAATAGGGGAAAAAAAGTCACGTTTTATGCTTAGCATGGAGCAAAGAAAGGCAAATTTGAGTAGAAATGTGCAGGCAGTTGTGTATAAGAATTCAGTCTCATTCCTTTCAATAGAATTGGAGCTTTTCATTGGGTTGTTTTAGATATATTTTTTTTTTTGCAAATAATGCTGTAACTCTAAATTGTGGGAAAGGCTAAAGCTATGCTTTAATTATTTGTTTGCAGTTGGTAATCATATGTATTTGCTTCCCATGTTTTCTAGGCTGTATTTTTTGTGTGTTGTTGAAGCCATGTAAAAAAATAGAATGGTTTATTGTGTTAATGTCTGTCTTTGTTGTGGTTTAATTCCCTTGACAGTGAAACATCACGCAGCCACTCATTTACTCGCCCCTACCCTGGTGAGGTGAGGAGGAGATTCAGAAAAAGGTAAAACCCACAGGATTAGATAAGAACAGTTTAATAATTGATATAAAGTAAAATAGGACAAACCCAGCAATTGTAGTGAGGAGAGAGAAACAAGTGACACACATTACAGTTGCTCCCCACCCACTGACCGATGCCCAGCGTGTCCCCCAGCAGCAGCACAATGTCCTGTAGTGTGAAATATCCCCTTGGCCAGTTCAGCTCACCTCTTCTGCCCATGCTCCTCCCGTCTTCTTGCACACCTGCTCACTGGCAGAGGCTGGGAAAATGAAAAGTCCTTGACTTAGGTTAAGCACTGCTTAGCAACAACTAAACCATCAGTGTTTGGTCAATGTTTTTCTCCTACTGAATCCAAAACACATCGCTAGGAGGAAAGGTAACTCTACTCCAGACAAAACCAGGACAGTCCAGTAACAGCCAGTGTAAAGCTGCTGCACAAAACCATGTTTGTCTCTCAGCAAAACAGGGATGAAAATACTGTTTAAAGTCTATCTCAATGCAGTATGGTGCTCCTTAATTGTGTCAAGCAGGCACACAAGCACTGGAAGTCACTGAAGAAGAGTGGGGAAAAAAAAAAGGAAAAAAAAAAGAGCAGGACAATTTGGAATTAAATCATTTTGGCAGGTGAGGGAACTTTCAACCTGGGTCAAATTAATACCAGTTGAATGATTTGGAAAGAAAATCCTCATGTGGCAAATATTTTCTCTTTGCTTTTATCAAAGATATTTATAGGTTTTAATAAGTGTAAAGACTCACATTCAGCATCTAATGCAGCATTCTCTGTTGTGGTAACAATGCTGATAATGCCATAAATAAATACAGTGGTGTGGAGCTGCTCAAGCGATGAAATCATCTTTTTTCGTTCTTCCCCTTGCTAGTCCAGCTACATCTCTTGGTGCCACCAAAGGTAGACAGACTTTTGAAGAAGTATTATACAGATTGAGGTGGAAAATGAAAAGTCATGTCGCATATACCCTCATGGATCCCAGCTGCTGAAAGCTGATATTCCAGGGTATTTTCCTCCATCATTAGGAAGGGGCTATTATGGTGATAACATGGGTCGCGGTGGGGTTTGGTTGAACTGGAGGAGAAAATGAATGGAAAAGGGACCAGGGAGAAATGGTCAAGGAGGAAAAGGTTAGGAGAAAATTTGATATTGCAAGAAATAGGGGAAAACAGAAAAATGAGAGACTAAAAAGTAGGTTAGAATGTCTAAGGAAAAGGGTTGGGAGGGAGGGAAGAGAAAGGAAGGGAAGAATTGAAGGTTAGTTTGAGAAGTTTGCTGACACTCTCAAAAAATGTGTAGTATCAGGAATTCCCCAGAAATCCCCAACTCTACACACAGGGGAAGACAGGCAATGGCTGAAAAAGCCGGTCTTATTTTAATTAAATGTTTATTTAAGTCTAACATATTTAAAAATTATAATTGGTTTCCCCCAGCAGTGCCCTTAACCAAGCCCCTTCACAAAGATCTTTGAAAAGCAGTCAACTCACGAAAAATCCCACTTGGCAACACTTTTTCCCTGAAAAAGGAGCTTACCGAAATCTTCAAAGGCCAGAATCTGGCATAGTTTTCTCTTGGGTAAAGTTAACTCTGCGAGCCGAAGCTCCGCCAGGAAGCGCGACACGCTCCGGCTCACTGCACACGTGGGCTCTGTGTGCCCAGACCCACGGGCAGGAGCGACTGACCTTTCTGCCCAGCAGCACCTCATCCCATGCCACCTGCCCCTGCCCTAGGAGCCTCACGTTTGTGCACGGCCCAGGTGGCAAAGTGCAGCTGCAGCCAGGATGGATGGCAGAGGGTAGTGCCAAGGCAGCTGTGCGGTGTAACCCATCCCTGCCCTCGGACTGCTCAGTGTCCGGCCGCAGCACTGCAGAGCGTGTTCTATCAGCTGGGTCATGCTCCCACAGGAAGAACAAATACATGAATTTTCAATGAGCTTTCTTCTGCCAAAGCTGATCCCCTCCCACTGCCCTTTGGTGTGGGCAGAGATTCCCTGCAGAAGCGGATGGAAAGACAAGGTGCCGTGACCGTGCACCTGAGCAGGTTTTCATCCAGAGACCACAGAGCTAAGGCCTGGCTTAAATGATTGTTTCTTGGACAGGACTTCTGATGACTGTGATCAGTGTTGATGTGTAAGAACAAACCTTTCAGAAGAAAGAATATCATATCCTATTACTCTGCAATTAAAATCCACGGGGATGTTTAGAGAAAATTAAAATTCATGCCCTTGCTGCAACCTGCGTAAAAATGGATGGAACGACTCATTGCCTGAAAGCTCAAATGGACTGCCAAACTTCTAAATGAGGCTCATGTTGGGAAACCATAGCCCCAAATTTCTGAAATTCAGGCTCTGTTAATGCATTCTAGGTAGGGTACTTAAATATTCACATCATATGGTCTTTGCAAGTCTGATATTAGAACAGACACAGAATAAAGGTCAACAGAGAGAAAAATCTAATAATAAAAAAAAAATGCATATGCATTCACATCTTATCAAATACACAATGGAGTTGGCTGGGCATGTTTAGAGGAAGTAATTTTTCAGACAGAAAAAACTGGTTTGTGAAGGAAAGCTTTCATCAATACTTTATGTACAGTTTCTGCGTGGAAAGAATTCCTGGTGAAAGTACATGTACAACCAATTATCCACTGACTGCAGCTGCCTCTGGGGAGAAGGAATAGAAAGTTGTTTCTATAGCTCATTTTGTCAAGGGACCTGGCCCTCTAGTTCAGAGTTCCCAGACTCCTGGTGGAAGTGGGAAGTGGGAAGCACTTTGAGGGGCACATTCAGAGTTGTACAATGCCTTGCCCCAGCTCCTCTGCCTCACACTGCCTTCTTGCCCCCAACCCAGCCCAAACCATGTCTAGGATAATGACAGTTTTCTGGAATGTGCCTGGGAATCTAAATGAGGATGTCTACCACTCTGCTGGCCCCATGGCACCTCCCAGAAGCCAATTAGTTAGAAGCAGTCTCCCTCTCTATCACTCCTGATGGTTGTTAACTGCCAAGAAGTTCATAAGAGGGAATTGCGTTTCCCATTTCTGAAGAAAAATCAAACGATTTGCTTTTCACTCTGAGACCTAGACAGGTGTAAATGTACCAAGTACAATTTAGTGATACCAGTTTAATTGCATATTTCCTTCAAACTAAATGACCACCTGGATGCAGTCACAACAATAACAACAGTAAATCAATGTTTGTGAGGAAATGCTGTTAAGTATTAAGATCTAATAATATGCTTTCTTGGAAGCTGCTGTAAAATTTTTTGTTTCTCTTTGCAAATGAGTGTTAGGAATGCCAAGAACCAACAAGTGTCTAATATTATTTTTCCCCAGATGAAATGAAAATTTATTGATTCCTGTGAAAGAGATTCCTTGATGTGTAAACACATTATTCTAAAGCTTAGAGGAATCATATACTTTTATTTCTCCTGTCTTCTGAAAACACTTGAAGGAAATATTTTATCAAAAGAATTAAATGAAATGTTGTGTATGTTCCCAGATAAAAAAGCCACCAAACATATAACTTCCATTTTCACACTGTGTACATAAGCATTCCTAACTTTACCTTATATTTACTTAAATGAAAGGCATCTCTGAACACTAAAAGACATGAATCTGCAAGGTTTCTTCTGTGTGAAGTGGCACCAAGGCTGTCTGGAGGACACAGTCTCAAGGTTTAGTGTGAGGTTGTGCAGTGAGGAGTAGGGATTTGGACTTGATGATCCTTATGGGTCACTTCCAACTTGAGATATTTTGTGATTACATCATGTCTGATCATGAGGGTGAATATCAGAAGAGATTCTCCTTCTTATCACTTGCAAGGACCCCTCATGTGCACATTTTAAATGCTGATTCCACTGTTTTATAGCAACACAAGTGATCACCAAACAGGTGAGAAATAGGGGTGAACCAGTACAAAGCACCTCCTTTTACTAGGTGGTTTGGCAACTGACACTTAGGGTTCTCCAGTTAGGATGGTCATTCCTATAATTTCATTGACTAGGGAAACCTTTAAAAGGAATGTAGAATTCCATTAGCAGTCTGTTGGTCCTCAGGGGCATTCAACCATTTGAGCCTCTACACTGTTTTTTAGAGTCATTTTTCCATTACAATAAGCATGACAGGAAATCTGTGACTGATAATCTAGTTATTTCCATATTTCTATAAAATATATAAATATGCATGCATGTGAAATAGATAAAAAGATCATATAAATTTATGTATTGCCTATATATTATATCTAAAATGATGAGCTAATGCTTGTTTATAAATTTATGCATATAAATTTGTATATAGAAATCTAGTTACTTCCATATACACAGAATGAGAGAAACTTTCCAGATTTAAGAATTTTAGATTGCAGAAATATCCTCTACCCCTCTGTTTTTTTTTTTTATGTTTTCCTCAGAATGGACCCCCATCATTCAGATTTAATTGGGGCACAGGCTGCTCTAACTCATCAGCTGAAGTACCCTTCTTCCAGAAGCTTGGCCATGGGCACTACCATTTCCTAAATAGCTTCCAGTTCCCAGCAGCTTTGCCTTGTCTTGAGTGGGAAATGGAAAAGGAAAGGCCCAGGAGTTACCAACTGCTCAATAAAGGAAAAAGAACATTCCTGTCTCTGCCATGGAACAATACAAAACAGCAAAGAAGAAAAGCATGTGTTGTATTTGTGGTCAACCAGACAGCAAAAGGAGAGGAAGCCCCAAGATTAACAGAAAAAAAAAAAAACCAAACTGATTTGTGATGGTCACAATAACTAGATGGAAAAAAGCCACTATGTATTTCAATTCCAGTTAAATTAAAGCCTGTTTCTGCTTAATACTTTTGATAATTTGTCCATAAGCACTTCATTATTTAAACAGCTTCAACAGTTCATGTGGTACAGCCAAGTTTAGAAAGGATTTATTTAACATGCCATTACAGCAATTAGCCCCAGGGAAAGTTCAGCTTGCATACCCAGCTTCTAAATATGTCTTGAGTTTGTGTTTATCAAGCGAGTTTCCTTTTCCCCCCCTACTGAGTATAAACTTTTCTTTTTTTTTTCCTCACTTCACAGCTCCTCTGAAGCTTTCAACCTGAGCTCTTTCCTGAGCACCTGGCACACTGGAGCTCCAATCCAGAGGTCCCTTCCACGTTCCCTCCTGAGGACACCAGCACGATGTCTGTCCTCAGCCAGGTGCATCTGTCAGGCCACATGTGTCAGCTGGGATCACAGCTGCAGGTGTCAGTAGATAAAGACAGGATGTTTAAGAGGCAGAAAGGAGATTCAGGATGTTGAAGTTCAGTTTCGAGCTCTGATGTGACCTGAGGCAAGTCATGTAGTCACTACCTGTATCTCGGCTCTCCAAGCCTGCATGGTGATGGTTGTAGTTCACCTCCACCAAGGTTACTCAGTCTGTAGTGGATGAGCTATCACTTGCAATATTTGCTTACATCAGGTTGGCACACCAAGGGTCCAGTCTCATTTCGGGCATCCAGACACAACCATTCCTCAAAAAGCTTTTTGAATCCTATGACTCTGAACAGATCTTCACAAGTAAGAATGACATTCTGCACAGTGGAGGAAATGAGTTCTGGTGCCCAAAAATCTGGGTTTGAGTTTTCCAGGATATCATGTTAAAAAAAAAAAAAAAAAAAAAAAAAATTTTATAAATAAAAAACATTTATTATCTTCTGAATCCAAGACATAAATTCCTTTGTCTGTTCACCTCTTTTGATGACAGGGAGCAGACACAGCACTTCTTCCCCACCAATAGCTCTGGACCTCCTGATTTTATTTTCACTTTTCCTTTACTGCCATCCATAGAACTTTCCAGGTTCTCTTGGGAGCAGGGAAGGAAGTAATTTCTTAAAGGTTTCTGCTGAGCACTGCGTGTGCAACCACCATCCCAATGGCACAACCCCAGTCCCATCAGCTGATGAGCCTCTCACAGTGCATGTGGCAGGAGCTTGCACTTTTTGCCCTCCAACATAGATTGGGACCAGTTTTTGCTACATTTTCAGCAGGATTTCCCACAACATTCAATGCACAAAACAGAATGCAACTCTAAATCTACTGCTTCTTATATCTTCAGCTGCAATTAGGTTTCTTAAACTGTTTTTGATGAGCATGCATTTTACAATCAAAATGAATTGCAAGTGTTGCAGAAGAAAAATGATGTTTCAGAGCCTCTGTTTGATGCACATATTAGCCACAAGAGGCTTAGGGAATGTCACTGCCTGGGTTAAAAGAGTAATGTTGCTTTGGTTTTGCAATATACATAAAAAATCAGCCATTTTCACTCTGCAAACACTTTCTGCACAACACACTGAACATTCATTATACACCAGCTCTGCAGAAAGCACAGGGGTACCAATGGAAATTTTTTTCTGAAGCATCAACAGGACTGGCCAAACTCTGATTTGTTGGAGGCAAAATTCCCCATCTAGTTTAATTTCCTATTACTTATTCTGTCTGTATCATATAAATGAACCGAAGTACAATAATACTTCCAGCAAATGACTCTACAAACTCATAATTCCCTGACAGCTTCAACCATTGGACTTATTTTTAACAGTATTTTGAGCCTTTTTGTATATGTCTGCAATAAATTAAAATCTGAATATTTTCAAATCTATTTCCCGGCATTATCTCTGGATTGTTCAGGATGAATGGCTACAGCAAGAAAAGTTGAGAGGAATTTCAAGGGCTCCATGAACACTGCCTAGTGTACCACTGCAGTATAAGATTAACTGACATCAGCTTGACCTGCTACTTGCCTGAAGGAAAATGGTCTGATGGTATTTGGTAAAGTTTATGAGATGCAGGTTCCCACTGTGGTGTAGGCAGGTCTTTAATTTGCTGTCATTTATGACTGTAATGCTCCCTAGGCGTACAGCTTTGTCACAGAAGTGACAGAGAATCAAACTTCAAATTGGTGATCTTTTTTTTCCCCACTTTTCCCCAGCATCCTTTGGAATGAAAGGAATCTGATACAGAGAGAAGAATGCAAGCCTGATGAATACTTTTCATGGGACAGTCATGAATAAAATAGAGAAGAGTTACATAAACATTTGGAGAGAAAATATATGCAACTGCTCTCAAATACTTGCTTAGAACATATGATTTAATTCAATTTTAAATTTATTTTAAATTCAATCTTATTAACTTAAAAAGAATAATTCTTCAAAATCTAGTTTGGAAGAAACAAAACTTTTGCTCCATGATCACGAATCTGTGCTATGTTTGAAGCACTCATTTTAACAAATGTAATGAACAAATACAGAGAAAAATTGTCATGGAAAAATTATTGAAGCCCAGCTTTTGAACCCCAGCTAGCTTTGATCAAAAACAAACTTCTATATAATGTTAGAAAACCACTCATATATTTTAGTGGGAAAGGCTGTCTGGTTATAAAGGAAAAAACAATCACGTCTGGTTTTCCCTCACTGGATTCCTGAAATTAACAGGGAATGACATAGTGGCTGTGAGCGTTTCATAGTTTCTGGGGTGGAGAAGGAGGGAATATTTCTCACTGATTTCTACTGACCCCTTGTGGAAACCTGAACTGCATATCGTATCCTGATGATACCATGGGCAGGAAGAGTCTCAGGAGCTGACTCTGACCGTGTCAATGGCCTCTTAAGAGCAAAAAACTTTCAGGTTGTAAAGAATCCAGAAGATGGCCGAAATTCAAACATTTTTCTTAGTCTATGAGGGGAAGATTTTGGACTGCTTGGTGTGTGTAACAAGGCTGCAATTCCAAAGGACAGGTACTGACAATGTAAACATGAGACTGAAATTTAAGTTATTAACTCCATCCACCAAAATCCCAGCATTTAATTAGAGGCAAATGTGTGCAACTTTTATTTTGCACTACTGGGGAATGCCATTGTCTATATAAATGTCTTTCCAAAGCCTAAATTCAGCACTAAGATGAGAATTTATTCAAAGATGGGAATTGCCCCTCTGTTGGGTAATTTAGTCTAGATGTCAGCCAGAATAAGAGATAGGACAACTGTAAGAGGGGTGGTTAGAGATATTCCAACATTCAGCCTTTCCAAAGTACATATTAAATTCAATGAAAGATAGGAATTTAAAAAAAAATATCTATTTGAAAAAAAAAATTAAAATTACTGTAATGTATGTTCACTCTCAAGTACTTGTAAATGCTTTATACTTGCATACTCAATATGCAAACATTCTGTCACTTGGGAACAAGCCAAGGTTCTTGCTACTTCCATTTGTCCTAAAAAGAGAATCACTTTCAGAGGAAAAACATAACTAAGGAAAATATTAAGGAGTGAGTAGCAAATTTTACAGTTTGATTTTTATGTAGAAAAAGTACATCTGAATCTCACATGATCCATATACCTGGGAATTGTACTTTACAGATTTTGTCAGCTGTCAAAACACATAACTAGTACTTGAAAGATTGTTATTGTTTATTGATGAGAGAAAGTAACTATAAGCAGTTCCAAATTTCATGTCATGTTTCTCTAGTGTTTGCAAAGATTAAAAGTCTGCTACCTTACGTGACGTGCCTTCTCTGGAATTGGTGGTTTGTTATATTAGTTGGAAATATGTTCCAGACTATTTGACACACGTGGAACCAATTCAATGAATTCAGTATTGCTGTCATTCTTCCCCTTCTTAAGGAAAAAAGAAAAAAAAAAGAAAAGAAAAGAAATAGATGGAAGAGTGAATAAATGTTATGAATGTTGGTGAAGCATAACATGTACTATATACATAAACTCCTCACTCCATATGTTTTCACTTGCTTCATGTGCTTCCTGTAAAATTGCCTTAGGTTGTCCATGAAAAGTTAGGGGGAATAATTTCCATTAATGTTTTCTGTCCCTTAAAAATAAAAAAAAGCAACAAAAACTACCTTAGATGAAAACTGTTAGTTATAAAATCTGAGAGCAAGTAAATGAAGCTTTTAAGCTTCAAACAAAGTAAGTGGACAGCAAAATCACCTGGGAAAATATATTTGCTTTAGACATAAATGAATTGGGCTTAAACTAAATATCCTTGTCTTTCTGTATTAGGGAAGCATCTTTCAGCTTAACTTTTGGAAATGGGAATAGTACACAATAATCATACCAGATGGGCCACCCACAGCATGAGCGTGGACGTCGGACATGAAAAGAAACGTGGAAATCAGACACTTCTAACTCTTCTCCTGTGATTGCAGAAGAAATAAAATTAAATGTCTGAGAAAATAATCCTGTACAGAATTTAATCAATCTTGGAACACTGCCCTGAAAAACGGCACTTTTGATTTTTCCAAGTGAAAAAAGAAAATTCATTGGAAATTTCCCTGTGGTTCCATGGACTCAGCAAAACAGCCAAGCCATTCAAGGGGTTGATGAGCAATAGGTTTGGGACCTAATATTTTTCTGTTTGAGCCAGGCTTCAAAAACAGTCAATAAAATATTGATTGAAATCATAAAGTCTAAAATCACATGCTCTACATTTTCATAAGTTCATCTTTAAAATATTGTTCTAATGTCTGCAATGAAATTTGTTGTGCACTTTTCCTTCTTATGTGTTTCATATACCAGTGACACTTTAATGTACTTTGGGGTGTTTTTGGAAGGGGTAAGTTTTCTTTTCAAAACAGTTTAAATATCTGAACAGATGTAAAATTAGGCAACATTGACAGTATAACCAGTTGTGTACCGCAGACAAACTTGTCAGAAAATTCTAATATGACATTTATCAGCTTTTAAATGAGAACACGACTATCAGCTTCAACACAATCTAGGATAATGTAATGTTTACAGCTGAAGAATGACTGAATGCTTACACTTATAGAAATGTTTGCTTTTAATGGACGCATTTTCCATTCCCATGATACAATAGTCTTAAAAAAAACCTTTCTGTCTCTCATATAGGCTGGGTTATAACAACAATTATTATGATTTTTATATCTATACAATGATGCCTACAAAATATTTAATACCTAAGCAGCTGGTGCACTGTGGCCGATGCTTACTAAATGAATAAATGTTTTGTCTTGTGTTTCCCCCGTGTACTTGCCTCCATCTGTTGTCTTGTGTCATTTTTGATTGAGGCCTAGAGGCAGTACCACAAAACAAATAATGTCAATTTTGTTTTCATTATTGCAGGGCCAAGAACCCTACTTCCAGCCTGAAAACACTGGCACTTGGTGCTGCACAAACACAAATGCAAAGAGACGCTTTCCGTGCTTACACCCCATGCAGTAGGACAACTTTACAGTACAAAATTTTGCACGAGAAGTTTAAATTAGTATTCATTACAGGACAAATAACTTTATCAAGCGTGCAGTCTGGAGTGAAAGCAGATTTACCAAGCTGAAGGAGGAAATTGTTGTTCCTCCCAATGAACACTCTAAAGTGAACTGTGCTCTCCAGGTCAAAAGACAGGTGAGCATCTGTTTAACTTCACATCCTCCCATTCTCGCCATGCCTGCAAGCTGGTCTCTTCCAGGACAAGAGCCCACCAGCTCTGACCCACAGACTCTGGGGACCATGGTGTGCTTGCTCTTAGCCCTTGGGTGTGTTGCACTGGCTGCTTCTCCCCACCGCAGGGGTTGGTTAATCACTGCACTATTCAACACAAGCCCACAGAGCTGATCTCCATGAGCGCTTTCTAAACTCAGCTCTCATCAACAGGGCTATTGCAAACAGTGCTTTTAGGTCTGGGATGGTCTCTCAAGGGGGTACCTGCTCATTTTCATTGGCTGCAAAAGGAGACCACCTGGCTAACTCAGTTGATTAATTCATGCGCTTTAAGTTGACACCTTAAAACCCTTACAAATGTTTTAGGAGAGCTATTGGGTCAGAATCAAACCACAAGTTTTAAGGGCTTGCCTGCTCAGCTAGGTACATAAGTTCCTGTATTTGGGTGATGGATTTCTATATCCATACAACCACATGTGCAGATCCATACAACCATTCTGTTCTTCTACAGCTCCTGAAAATACATCAGTGAGGGTTACAGAGTCGGTGCTTACTAGCCAAAAAGGGAGTTTCTTCAGTCTGTGAACAATTCTGCAACCTGAGCCCCTGAAACCCAACCTGTCTGTAATCAAACACTCCTTGTTTGAGACAGTGGCACAGAGGAAAGAGAGTTGCAGCAAGAACAAGAGCAAAAATGGCAGAGAAGAGTCACTGAGGACTGCAAGTTCCGGGGAGCCTGTGGTCCCGTGTGTTTGGATAGCAAGCTTAGTCAGTGGGTGCAATACAGCAGAGATGCTTTGTTTGGGCAATACCTTCTAGGTCTGAGCCTTGCTGACATTAGCTATTTAAGCCCAAAGAATGATTAATGCACAGGCGAGTGGGATTTCATCCCAACTGTGAGTATTTTAGGACAGGTCTGTTGTCAATCTCACAGTATGTGAGCTCAATTTTCTCGAGAAACATCTTGGAGTTGTCTGTCTCCTCTGAGCAAATGGCTTCAGGGACAAAGAGCTGAATCCTGAATTGAGTGAACTAGATTGTCCCTGACACCTCTGTCAGGACAAGTTTCTCTCAAGAGAAGGACACGATCTCTTTTTCTTGGAACCGCATAAGACATCATTCAGTATGGCCATGTTTGACAACTAAGAGAAATACAGCTGTATTCCAGAACTTCAGCTAAGTAACTTGGTATCACGGAAATTTTTAGAATTGCAGTTAAAGCTGATGACCCATTTTCCATTATCTTGAATCCCAAATAAGGTGTATTAAATATTAATTTCAGATCTGTTTCAGAGCGTACCTCTGAACTTGGAAGGCCATTCCCCTTAGGGAACAGAAAAAGGAGAAAGGGGAATTCCCTCATTTATTCAGAAGAAGATTTATTCTGTTTTGTGTAATTGCTGGCATGGGAGCAATCCTTCCCCTCAGAAATAGCTGTATGTCATATACTGCCAAGTGGTCTAAAATACCAAATTCAATGAAGTAAGACAGATACATCCCAGATACGGAAATTTTGTGGGAGAAACTGAACAAAAACCTTATTCACCTCTGACCTCTTCTTTCTTACATATCATGAGGTCATGTGATGAACCTCATGTTAGAGATCTAAATTATTCTTGGAATGGAGTGATCTCTGAAGAGATTTTGGGTTTCCTTGGTTCTGTTTTTATTAGACTGGTGGTGGAAGTTTTCACCTCTGATCATTAGTTTGCTGTTATCCAAATGCATGGCAGAGATTTTAAGAGTTATGGATATTTTCTTACCTCATTCCCCCTCGCTTTTAATAGTCTAATTAAAGAATAAATAAATGCTTGATAAACCCATGTAGGACAGATGCCTCCTCCGAGCTCTTCCCACACCACTCAAGTGAGCCAAAGCCTGATAGTGAGGCCAGAACCCAATTCTGGATATTATTACTACAATGGCATCTACTCCATTTACAATCAGAGTTCCCACACTCCAGGCACTGCACACTGCAGATAATCATAGAATCACAGATTCAGTTCAAAGGGATCCACAAGGATCACTGAAGTCCAGCTCCTGGCCCTGCACAGGACACCCCAAGAATCACACCATGTGTCCCAGAGCATTACCCTAAAGCTCCTTGAACTCTGGCAGGCTTGGTGCTGTGGCCACTTCCCTGGGGAGCCTGCTCCAGTGTAAAAGAGATTTGTTATCCCCCAGGGATAATAGCCCAGCCTAATATGAATAACAAACGAAGCCAAAGGCTGTTATTCCATTCATCAGGAAAAGAGACTGAGCAGTTGTGCCCTGTGGATTTTGTGTGAGAAAAGTCTGCAACTGCCTGCACTGCTGGTCTTTGTCTAATCCTCAGAGCATGACTTAAAAAGGGGAGAAAAGGTAGAAAGATGAAGGTAAAGTCAGTTACAAAGTTCTATATTTGATAGAAAGCTACGTGGGGAGTAAAACAAAATCACAGAATGACAGGACATAAATGCAGTGGGAGCTAGGGAAAGATGAAAGAAGAAAGGAAATTGGATAACAATAGTGATCAGAAAGAATAAAGGCAAAGACAAATAATGACAAGCAAGAAAGAAAGAGGATTAAAGGTGAATGATGAAAGCTATGGAAATAAGGGTGGTAGCTGCTATCAGAATAACAGGAAGTTATTTTATTTAAGATGTCATTGTTAGGAGTCAGAAAACATATTTTTGTTTAAACATAGACGATCCTGAGAAGAGGAGGGTTTTAAGGCAAAAGGAACGTCAGGGAAATTAAGAAAACAGCTGACAATATGTTTACGTGGCACCAGCAGCTGCTGAAGTTAGCTGAGGATGGCCTAGCTTGATTACTGGCAATGGTACAGTTTGTGTTAACACTGACTTTCACATAGTCTAAGCAGTCCTGTTAAAATATGGGGCGTTAAAAAGTATCCCAAAATACTCTTTCAAATCTCTCTCTTTTTTTTTTTTTTTTAAGTTTCATCTGAGAAGAATACACCATTATGAATTTTTATTGTTCTGTTCTTTTCAATTATTTAATAATGAAAATTTTTGTATGGAATAAAAAAAATCTCAGAACATCCTCAGGAATATCAGCAAACTTCCCTATGAATAGCTCATACATGCAGCACAGGTTTCGGAGTTTGTTTTACAGGCATAATTTGGGCTGACTTTCAGGGAGTCCAAGACTGAATACATGCAAGGAACTACAGGTGGAGTGCCAGGCCCTGAGAAATATCCTGCTCTCTTGCTGTTCTCTGCCCAGCCCACATGGACATCTGAGATGCTCTTGCCAACAGGCTGTGCTTGCACCATTTAGAGTTGAATTAGTGGTTTGGGGAACAAGCACCTGAAAACCCCAGTTGCCACACAAACAGAGCTGGAAATACCTTCACCCTCCTCTGGCAGCCAAGACTATTCCCTACCTTGCAGCAATGGGCATAAGCGTTGAGAGCCTGTACTTCCCAGAAAAAATATCAGCCCAATGTCATTATTCTCTTGATGAGAGATGGGTGGGATGAGTAAAGCAAGGAGATAGAGAGACAGACATGGCAGTGAGGTCCCTGTCAGGACAGCAGTGGAAGAGCCTTGGGGCACCATTGGGGTAGAGCCCTGCCATGACTGAACCTTTTCCAGTGTCTCTGCATCTGGGGGACTGGGGAGTATTTGAGATCCAGGTGCTAATCCAGGTCTGCTTCCAAGCCTACTTCCAGGCCTGCTTCTGTCTTTGCCTAACAGCAGCAGCAGCCACAGCAGCTGCAGCAGCAGCACAGCTTTTGCATCACCTGGTGTCTGTGGCTGCTCAAGAGCATCTCCAAATTCATCTCCAGAAAAGACTAATCTCGGGTGATGTACCTGCCATACTAAATTAGAGAAGTCCCACCAACTGTTGTTTTATATCCCACTGCTTAGTTCAGTGAGAGATGTGTTCTCTAATTCCTTGTATTAGTGCTTTGTTGTCCCCAGAGAAGAAGCCTCCTTAACTTAATAGCAATACATGTGTAGTTAGCAGCTTGTAACACTTTGCTCTGCTTCCTTGAATGCTGAGGTACACTGAGTTTATGAGTGGGACTGGTTGCCACAAGACCATGTAGTATTACCAGTTAAAACAATCTTATTTTTTTGTGGGACCTGTATCTCATTCAATTTCTTATGGTTCAGGCACTTCAAGTGCCATAATTTTACTATGAAGTCTAATTCTCAAGACCTGACTCCAGGGATTTGGTGATTAATTTGGATTTATGGTGCAGGAGACCCATACCTTTCTGTGACTGAAATGACACAATAACAGAGTTAATATCTGAAGGTTTTTTCGGCCAAAACTCTTGCCTAGAAGAACTCACAGAATGAGGGGTATCTGGCTGCAAAGAGATCCATAAACAGTAATCACTGGAGCTGGGTGGAAAAAGTTAATACCAACTCTTGGAAGACTTCAATATTTGATGACTGCTTTCATGTCGATTTAAAATGAAAGCTCAAAATGTCAAAGTTCTGCTTAGTCGGATTCCAAGCCCAGTTAAAAATCCATCTGAGCAGATGAAAACTGTTCCTAAAGCCCCAAAAATTCTGAAATATAGACCTTGATGATTAATTAATCTTTCATGTGAAAGGTTTTGCCACCAGGAAGGAAAGGATTTCTGAGGTCAGGCTCTTTGAAGCCCACCCAGAGCTGGCAGCTTGACGTGCACCAGTGGTGGCCAGCGGTGAGTGATCTATTCTCACCAGAGTTTTTCCCAGTGAACTCCAATCCTTCTTAAACTGACTTGAGGATGATTCAGTCTCTGATGAAAGAAGCCTTTGTAAGCCATCACTATTCAGAGGGAAATGTCTAGAAAATATGTTCCTTTCCATTTATAATCCAAAAAGGGTACAGAGAATACCATGTTTCATCAGCATAAATAATTAACTGCAGAATGACATGTAATATTCATACTTTAAAATCATTAAACAAAATAGGCTGGAAAAATTTTTTAAACACGGATTGATATTAATCATTTAGCCACAAATTCAGCTTCAAGCTTCTCTTTTGTTTAATTTAATTATTATTTTAAAAAATCTATTCACAGGCAGATGTTGCTCTGCAAATCCACAGAACTAATACCCAAGTGGGGAACAGCCTGAGGTTTAGCAACCTGCAATATTAATTAACATCATGAAGCATTGTTAATGATAGTGGACAAAGTAAGAATGAAGAATTTTCTAAGCTTGGTAAAATAGGGATGAAAATGGGTCAAAAGAACAAGGCTTTTCAAACAGCATTGCCTTCTTAGCTGTATTGTATGCTCACAGATGGTTCTCTATCTTTTCTGTATCTCCAAGCATGCACAGCAGGATCCTCTCAGAATGGAGGTGTTTAAAAGAAAAGAGAACCCCAGAAGATTCATGAGGATTTCCTAGCAAAGAAAATGCTACCATGTAAGAGCTGAATTCACCTCAGCAAGTGGAGTCAGCCAGAGCTGTGCTATTGCTGTCACTGAGAAGTGAGAGGCAAACCCCATGAGCTGGCATTGTTTGGTTCGTGGCTTGGAGGACAATCACACACAAATTCACTGTGTCAAATCTCAGTGATGGTCTTGTTCTGCCTTTCTGGCATCCATTCTGTCTTTCCTCCCCTTTTCCCCAGCAGAAAGCACTCAGCCTGAAACTGGGCCTTCTGTGAGATGGCTGAAGTTCTGACACGTAAGGCAATTATTTATAAAATAAGAGTAAAAAGTGTAAAGATGGACTGGTTGGAAAAAAATGTCCTCTGGCTGGATATAAGAATGTCTAAATATTTGCTCCAGTGTGACTGTCACCTATTATCCATCAGAAAGCAACCAGAGACTCAGCTTAAAGAAGAATATGTTTTTATCCTCTGCTTTATTTTCATGCTTAGCTTGAGTTTCTGGAATAACTGCAGCAACTTTAAACCATGACCTATCATGCCTTTTTTTGCTGCACTATGTTCTCAGCCAGTTCTAAAAGGCTTCATTCACAAACCAGGCCATGGAGCCTCTGCAGAGGGAGAAGATGCTGTACACTTGGGTTTTGAAGTGCAGCCTACTGAGGAAAAAAACATTATTCTCTTAGGATTTCACTGCATCCTGCAGCCCTTTCAAGTACAAAACCACAGTGCTTGTGAGCTGTTCTTCTAGCACTGTATATACTTCACAAACTTAGGCTGGAGTCATAGACAGACCTTGGATCCTACAGAAACTCCTTTGTGCCACTAGAGATGCACAAAAATGTGACTTAAAGCCACTCTGCTGGGGAAGGCAATTGATTCCCTGAGCCTGGACCAAGGGCAAACATTTGTGAAACATTATCAAGGACTTAAGACATCTTACAGGCTGTTGTCCTTAAACACATGCATGTTTTGGAAAGCAAGTATAAAATCTATCCTGTGATGATTCTCTCCCACTTCATGGCTGTGTTTGTTATTTATTTCAGTCCAAAGGCTGAAGGGGATTGCACAACAGCAAAGCGGAATAAGGGCTTGTGCACTTGCAAGTCATATACAGTTTTTTCATGAAATGTGCAGTTGTGTAAAGCATCTACAGTTAGGATTTCTTCTGGTGAATTGCCTGTGACAGTGAAGTGAGGTACTTTTCTTCATTAGCTCGCTCATGACAACCTCATGTTGAATATTTTATACATTCATAAGGGAGTTACAGACACATGCATGCTTTTCTGTCTCATCTGAAGGTTATTCTATCTTCAAAAATAAACAAGAAAATTGTGATTATCCTGTGGTGATTTACTGTACTATCACTAAATTACATGGAAAAGGATTTTTGTTCTTCTTTAAATGAAAATCGTAACACAGCTACACAGAGGTCACCGGTGTCTCCATGGCAATTCTCAGATGTGTAAACAGGTAGTCAGTGAAAATTTTCAGTGAAATAATTCTTCTGAGTTTGTGATTTTCCTTTCCTGTTTAACAGCCCTGCCTGCTGAGCTGCCATCTCACCTGAGCTGTGAGGTCTCTAGGGCAGGCTGGGTGTGTGCACAGTGCCTAGAGGGATGTCCACTTACCAATATCTTCAGCTCTCACTTAGAAGAAATAGGTCAACCATTATGATAGGTGAATACCAGGATGGTGACAGGTGAAACCACAGTGTTACTTTGCTGTTGTAATAAGATCCTAGGGAAATATTCCTGCTCTTAAGTGACATAAAATGTGAGAGGAAAACACCTTTCCTTGCTGACAAAGAGAGGCATGAATGGGGTTAGGGTAGACCTCTGGGTGGCAATGTGCTTTGTAGGCAGAAGAAGTTGGCAGAAATGGATGCATCATTTAACACAAATGTACTTGTGCTAAAAACTGGTCAGTTTATCTGGCATAAAGGAAGACTCTATTTCTACTATCAAGATCTGAAGGCATAATTACATGAGCCACAGCACTTGTAAGGATGTTCAGTGCAGACATAAATTTATTAGAAAGCAGAGAAAACACATTTGCATACTGATTTAATATTTCTAGAGAAACAATTCTATGCACTATGCCAAAATAAGGATTTAAATTATCTAATATGAAATGGTGAAATTTAATGAATGATTTAATAACATCATTGGCATTAGCACAGATGGCTCACCATACTGGTTCTTCACTCTGTCTGGTATAATGGGAATGGTTGAGAAATGCCACACATTTCTATTACACAGTATTATCCTGGGTGCCTGCACAGTGTTCCACTGCAGAAGTTCTAGTGCCAAAGCATGAAAGTTATCACTTATGTTTCAAGTGCAGAGGAAAAGCCTTGTGATTTATAACAACTGCTGAGCGTCTTAGAACAACAGGAACAATCTTTGTTCTCTGAGAGTCACACATTGCCCTGAAGTCATATGAAACAAAACAGAAGTTCCTATGGATCATTACTGCTAATAAAATATTTCCTTCGGAGGAGGGAGGGGGAAATTAACAATGAGCTCTAAAGCTGATGGGCTGGTCAGTAGTCTAAGCCTAAAAAGGGAGTAGTATTTGAGTGCTTTCTGTAACCTTTAGCCTGACTTTGGATATCTTTGAAGGATGCAAGAATTTTAAAAAATACCTGGACATTTTCTAAAATATCTGTAATTTGCACATGCTAGCAATTAATGAGATGAGAACTTATGTGTATTTAAATGGAAGTGAGGCCAAAAATCACTGTGTTTAAATCTCTGATTTGGTTAACTGTGTAGTCTTATGAATTAGCAGAACCTGTGCTTTGGGGAACAGGTAGAAGAAGGAGGAATGGGGGTTGGTCACTGGTGCAAAGCTGCAAAGGCTGGACTGTTACCAAAATAAATGTTTGGCAAATTATACCCTTAAAATCTGATAGACAGCTATCTAGGCAAACCAGAGGACCCACTGAAGACCATTTGTTTTGTTATGAGAATAGCAAAGTTTCAGCTGCCTCAGGTTGGGTACTAATTTGTCTTGACAGCGAGAACTGACTCCTTAGCAAATTTAAATGTATCATTTATAGTTAGAGTATGAGGGACTTCAGAAAAACTTTTCACAAAATTTGTGAGCATGCAGATGACCTTCCTGTTTCATCCTGCATTTCAGATTTTCTAAACAAGCAGATAATTGTTATTATTTTAATGTTTTATTCAATAGTGCCTTTTCTGGTTTCATCAGAACAGGGAATTATCATAAAAAGCAAGAGAACAAGGATAAAATTCTGATTCCCCTTAAATTCTTGACAAAATTACCATTGATTTAAAAAGGAATGAAATGTGATTTTTTTCCCCAGTGCTTATCTACATACTTGCAAAACATAAGTTTATTTTAATTTTGCGCTAGGAAACTTGGAGCTACCAAGCCTCCTTCAAACAGCAATGTCTCAGCTGCTATTTCTCCATACAAAGGCAATTACAGATTTGCCTCTGACATCTGTGTGTGTGTGTTTTCAAGGCTGAACTAGAGTGAAGCTTGGTTAAACACCGTTTGTGGCAGTGGGGTTACCTTGCGTGCGACAGCCCTCACCTCCGCTTTCATCTCCCCCTGAGAGCAGCCCTTTGATGGCTTCAGTAGAGTGACTTATCCCAACACCTTTTCACACAGATTGCACAGTGAACCCCAGAGCAGTGAACCAGAGGGTAAATTTGCTTTCTGTAAGAGTTTGCTTTTGTTGGAGAGCATGACTGAGACAGTGGGTCAGGAGAAGCTGCTTCCATCTTTAAAGCTCTGTTGCTTGGTAGGGGCTTGCAACTAGTTTGACAAGGCTAGATCAGACATTCACTATTGTACATCATTGTAGTTAGCAAGTTAACTCTTAGAAGAGGTACTTTAACATAGTTTAAAGCCAGCATTTGACCTACCTTCAAAGGCAGTAACTGTTGTCTTTTAGCACACAGGGCCTTTGGAAGCTGCACAACTTTTATCTTGGTGTCATGGACGGTGGTGAAATGTGTTGTCTCTATCTGACAAATATAAAAAGCAGCAACAGAATTGTGAAGAATTCTCCCTGAAGTCTAATGATCTGTTATTCATCACTGTTTATCGGTGCCCCTACTGTATATTTGCTGTGCTGTCATGGAAACAGCCATTCCACCAACTGATTAAGAGAAAATTAAAGTGACAATGTCAAGAAAAGCATATGTTAGAAATTAATTTCTTACCTGCTTCACAAAAAATAAATCCCCCAAATATTTTTAATTCACAATAATCCTATTTACATTCATGTTTTGTGAAAAAAGTAAAGACAGAAGCTATTTCATAAATTCAGAAACCAAAAATAAACCAAACAAAAAAGCCCACCTGTATACAATAAATCACAACTGAATTTGCAAGTGAATTTAATAAAATTTGTTCATTATACTTTGCTTTGGTTGTTTTCCAGTTCTCCCACAAGTGCAGGCTACTCCACCTAGTTCCGTATGCCAGCTTTTTTATATGGCACAAAAAGGCATAGCAGTGCCATTATGGCACATTGGGACATAAGGGTTCCTTGTCCCATCCTGGCTCTACGCTCTATCTCAAAAAATCGGGAAAAAGTTGCTTCCTCAATGGGGCAGTTTCCCAGCAGCAGTGGAGGTACACTGCTTTCCTTGTCCTTCTCTCTCTTCCCATCCCAGCTCCAGCTTTGTCCCACATTTTCCTTGCAGTGGCATAAGTATGTATTTGATCTTCCTGTAATGTGAAGAAACTATACTTACTGGATTTTTTATTTCTGAGCCTGGTCAGATGACTATCAATCCAACTGTATAGAAAATGAGGACAGTATGTTACCTCGAATTGCAACCTCAACTTAGAATGTGGATCCACAATAGAACTGCAAGGACAAGGAGGCCTCCAACATGATGTAGTGTAAGCCTTCTCACCCATCTAACTCTTAAAAACAATAGTATTTCTTTTACTGGGAAGTTGCTCCATTCCATCACCCCCAGTGGAGTTCCTTGAGAGTAGCAGCCTCCTCTGCCACATTTCCAGCGTGTCCTCTTGCCATTGAAGTCTATTCTGTCCCCTACTCACGTGGAGGCAGGCAGATATGCAGTGGTAGAGTCAAGCTGTGCAGATTTTCCTGTCCTGGGGGACTTTGCTAGCACTTTGTGTCTCTGTTAGAGCTTCTTGTTGCTGCCTTAGCAGTGCAAAAAGCTGTGCTGCACAAGGGAATCTACCCAACACACCCTTGCTAAAATGTTGCTCACATGAAGACAACACAAAAGCCATCCCCAAAGTCACTAGAGTCAAACTCTAAAACTGGACAGAAAATGAAAGCAGATCAAAGCCTGGATGGATAACTCTCCCTCTACTATTCCTACATTCAGATGAAGAAGGTGAGGCAATAAGTCAGTGCTAATTTGTGTGGAGACCTGGAATGTGCTTCATCATTCTCCAGTGATCTACGGTCAAGAAAAAGGGCTGATGAAAGTAATTATTTATAGCAAGCATAACAACAGTGCTAGTTAAAGCTCAATAGCTGTCACCATGACTTTAACAAAAGCTTGTGAGAGTCATACCAATTTGATGGTGTCTTAAAGGGAGCTGAACTGTAGAGAACTGCAGTTTTGTTTCTGATACCAAGAAAATCATCATGGTAACAGCAGTAATCAAAATAAATGAACCCGACCGAGATATACTGAGGATAGAGCTGTCAGCAGTTTTTTTTCCTCCTGCTCTGGTTGAACCCCAAGAAGGGAGTACTGAATAAGAATCCACTACAACTATCAAGCACAGTGCAGTCTGTGTGAGACTTTTACTTGTTCTACTCACCCTGGGAGTACCTAACCTTATCCACAGAAAAAAGAGTCATTAAAAATAAGGGTTTTTTAATTATTACTTGGGTTTATGACCTATATTTAAACATGTATTTTAGTTTTGCTTGTGCTAAGGTTTAAGTTCAATGTGTAGCACTCAGTCCCACCAAGTGCCTTCACCCATTCAGTATAGACAGTGTTGGCTTACTGCTGTCCCCATATATGTGAATTCTTTTTTAACTCTCTCAGCAGCAGTCTAAACTAAAATATCATGCTTATACAGCAGCATTAATTTACTTCAGGAACAGAACAGTGAAAGTTATGGCCATGCAAAAAAGTTCTCTTCTGGTCCCAGGATAATTTTTAGGATCACTTTTGTCCTTTCTTGTTGTGTCTCACAATCTTCTCCAAATGACCTCCACTGATACTCCCTGCCTTCAGAAGCTTCAGACATATGCGTCACTTTTTTATCAAACAACACAGATGCTGAATTTATTTCAAAAGGTAATTTGAGACGTCTCTAGTGACTTTGCATGGCTTTCAAAGCACTAAACATATTAGCTTCATCTAATGTAAGACACCAGACCTACAGCTTGCCTCTGATTCGATGTACTTTGTATCTTTGAAGCCTTGAAGTAATCTAATCATGTACAGATGTATGGGTGTGTGTAAGTCTGCAGCAGCCAAAACAATCTTTAACTTTGGTCTGGATTCTTCACAGAGAATCAGCCTGTGAGTTTGTCCATTTCTTTACTTCTATAGTATTTTTTTTTTATATGAGCCAGTAATGTGCACTTGCAGATGGGAAAGCCAGCCATGTCCTGGGCTGCACCTAAAGCACTGTGGCCAGCAGAGAGAGGGAGGTGATTCTGCCCCTCTACACTGATGAGATCCCATCTGAAGTGCTGTGCTCACTTCAGGGTCCACACTGCAGGCAAGACATGGATGCTGGAATGGTTACAAAGATGACCAGAGGGATGGAGTACCTCTCCTGTGAGGAAAGGCAGAGAGACTTGGGGTTTTTAAGCCTGGAGGAGAGAAAGCTGCAGGGAGATGTTATTGTGGCCTTTAAATATTTAAAGTGAGCATATAAGAAAAATGGAGATAGACTTTTTATTAGGGCTTGCTGAGATAGAAGATGTCCCTTCTCCTTGTGGGGAACGCTGGACTAGATGACCTTTAAAGGTCCTTTTCAACATAAACTATTCTATGATTCAGTAAATATCAAAAGGGATAAAAATATCATAAATCTGTATATAGTTCAATCTGATATTCTATTTCTACTGGCAATGTTATAGTATTTTTGCATTAATGATGTCTTGAGATACTTGCAATGATGATTAGTCATTCATATGCTAACTTCTTTAACTGTGTTTCACAACATTAGGCATATATCTATTTTTATACAGTTTATGATCACACAGTCCATTTTATCCTTATTTTTAGAACCAGGAGTTTTAACAAACCAAACATTAAAAAAAGCTGCAAGAGCTGCTTGACTGTCAGTATTAATTGAGGAACATTGAATTCATAAACCTATATGTGATGAATGTGATATCAATTGTCCTTGGAATATTTGCCTTGGATCTGGGTGATGTGTCACCCAGAGTTTTGAGCTCCCTAATGTGCTGGAATTTTATTTCAGAATTAATTACAATCCTGCTCTGAGTTCTGAGAGACTGTCTTTTCTTGTTAAAATTAAACTGTAGTATACTACCTCCCATAATGCACCCACTGCAATTTTTTTATGTGTATGTACATGGACAGCTTATCAGTGGCCAGACTTCATTCCAACACTTATAAACCGGTAGCAAGATGAACTATTCTGCCAGTTTATTACATAAGAAGGTGTACATTACACAGAAAAAAGTGGAGGACACAAAGGGCAGACCGCAGTGTTTCCATCACCCTGCAAACACCCCTGCAGTGCTACTTGCTTTCTGTCGAGGGTGATTAACTCTCAAACTCACCACTTGCTGTGGCATCACCTGGCTGCAGGATGACAGCCCAGGTCTCCTTGTCCCCTGCCAAGGGTGCCATGGCTGCTCTGCCTTGCCCCTTGCATCATGCACCCTGACAGCACCCACCACTCCAGCTGCAGCAAAGGGTTCTGCAAAGCAAACCTACCGGGTTTTATAGGAATTTTATATTAAACACTAGATGTCACTGGCATACTCTTAACACAGTTTGTTGGAATTGACTGCACAGTGCTTGCTCAGCCCCTCACCCAAATGCAGAAGCTTTTTTGGTGCCTATGCCTCACTGGCAGAGACCCCAAATCCTCCTCAGGTCAGGTGTGGAGGTGTTTTCAGTGCCCTCACTGCCCAAACAATGTGTTTGCTTGGGAAGCAGCAAGTACAAGTGTTTTCAGAATTGCAGGTTTTGCTGCATTTGTGTATTGTCATTGGTCTCAGACAAACAAGTAACTACAGGAAAAAACTACAAGTTACCCAGAAAGAAGAGAATTAATTACCCAGTTGTCCTACTATTAAGGAAAAAAACGAATCCACAGGGTTCTGTTCCTTCTCTGAAGCAGAATGGTTGTCCAGCACAGCAATCAGGTCATACCTGTTTACCCATGCTGTGAATAGCAAAAAAGCAGATTTTCTTTGGAAAAGCCATAAACAAGAATAGCACTTTAACTCCAGTGTAATCAAATTCAAATATTGTCAGAGGCTTTGTTTTAGAAAATTACCTTGATCATGAAATAAGATCTGAGTAAATCACCTTGGTTGTTTTTCTATCCTTTGGGCACATTTTAACAACTTCTTGGTAACAAGGCTTATCAGTGATAGCCTGAGTCGTGATGCAAGTTCAAACTCTGTGCAGGCTTTTCCTCTCTCTCCAGCGAGTCTGTGACTGGTAACAGCAGCCTGGAACCCTGGCATGGCCAAGGTAAACAAAAGCAGTGCCCAGTGGCAAACTAGGAGGTACATTTCAGTTTGCATGATAGCCTCTGGAAAAAACTGAGGCATCCTCTGCTCAGGACCTACTGCCAGACACTGGGAAATGTGCAGAGTGAAGTGCAGGCTGGCAACAGGCAGGGCAGCAGCTGTCCCTGGGTGCAAAAGTCAAGGAGAGCTGAAAGTGATCTGGCACGTATGAGAGTGTATCTAAGAACTGGCAGAAGATTTGCCCTGCCTATTTTGTTCAGTTTTTTTTGTGGGTTTGTTTTTCCTTTTTTTTTTTCCCTCTCTTTTCATTTGTGACCAGAGAAGTGGGGAATTGTCCCCAGTTTTCAAAGCATAAAAACAGGTATGGAAACATCTGAGCTCAGGTATCTGACTAACTGTGAGCTAGGTATCATACACTGTGCTAAGAATGAAATTGTTTGATGACCTCAGAAAGTCTGAAAACAATTATAAATCCTAGGGTTAGAGCTGAGGTGCTCTTTGTGCCTATAGAGAGGTGATCACACCCAGCTTTTATTCAGGACATATCCTGTGTTCATCTCTGAAAGTTCCATTTACCCAGAAAGGAGGCCCTGAAGCTTCTCTCCATTCTGGCACAAGTCAGTCATTGGAGTGGTCCTCATCCTTCAGGATAATTTGGGGCATCTGATGGAAGGCAGGAAAGAAATAATTTTATATTACATCCATTCCCTTATCTTAAGGAGCAATATAGAGTCTCATCAGATATCAGCCACATGGAGCAGAATTGCAACCATGACAAACTCAGGAATTGTTCCCTTCCAAAAATGAAAATAGACCCAAACACCCAGTTTCCTTCATCTCCTCTTCCTTTCCCACACTTCAAATGCTGGATAAGGAATTGGTTTTGTACTGTGCTTTAATGAGCCACTACCTCTGGCACCAACACAAACAATGGTTACTCCTATAAAGGTCTCTGTTGAAGTAAAAGCAAAAAAGACAGAGCCCAAGTTCTCTTATTCTGGCTGGACATGAAATGAAAATGAGTGGAAAACAAATGATGCTCTTCAAGAAAAAGCCACTGAGGGATGAAATCTGTAATACACCTTTATTTCTGAATTGTTCACTCTTCCTTTATCCTGTCATTGTGCAAAGATTCCATACAAACAGCATGATCTACGTGGAAATCAACCAAGTAAAATGCATATTTAAAATATTTTTTAAAAAGCATATTAAGATCATTACAAATTTATATAGTGAATTAGTATAGAATTTTCTTTTACAAATTCCATAAATCTTTATTTAAATATGTTGCATTTAGAAAAAAACTGAGCTTTGGTTTTTTTCCAGAACTAACCTGTTATTCTGATCAAAAAGGGAATACACAAATATTCAAAATTTTGCTAATCTTTTTGTTCCCTCTTCCTAATGTGGAGATTCTCATTAATGACTTTTTCGAATCTCAAATGCTGATATAGGTAAAAAGTGACACATTTGAAAATCTAATTCAGCTTTCAAGGATGATAATGTTCATGTGCACATACTTCAGAAAACCCCTTGTTTACCTGTCTTGAAGAGCATATCTGATCCTCATGGCACAGTGCCACACAAAGGAACATTGATGTCCTCCTGTCTTAGTCAAGAAAATTTTCACTAAAATCCTAATGGCAAAGAATTTTCAAAGCGTGAGTATCCTTCCTAATCCATCTCTCCACATTGCTCTAAATTTATTTCAACAACTTTCAAGTGTTCAGTTTCACTAATACCAAAATCATAAAAAAGCTATTATCATTGTAATTGTATTAACTGCAGTAAACACATACTTTTTTTTTCCCAAATTTTTCAACTTTTAAATCTCTGCTGAAGTCCTGATTGACCAGTGGCACATGCTTAATTTTGCAGCTAAACTTAATCTACTTGCTCAGAAAGTTAACATGACAGATTAAGAAAAACAACCAACCTTTCCTTTGTTTGATGTATTTCAACATTATCCATGAAACGCTGATGACACAGAAATCACTAGGAACTCTACAATTAATTTGAACAAAGCCATCATTTTATCTCTGTCTCTCTGTGGACTGAGGACGATGTTACTCTTTTAATAAATTTCAGTAATCAATCTTTTTCATTGATTTCTTCAGGAAAGAAGTCTACCCCAAACGTGTTATTCACAAAGTAACTAATCTACAGACCTAACAGGCAAATAAATACTTGCTCTTTTGGCACTGGACAGCTCCAACCCTGTATTCAATAGCAATTCCAGCAATTCAGAATGCTCTGAGGAATTCGGAGAGCAATCTGTAGTGTGTTTGTGACCATCAATCACTCAGCACCATCTGCAGAGTGCAGCAGCTCTGAAGGGGTGCAAAAGGTGGGGTGCCACCTTCTCCTCCCCGCTGTGCTCCTGCCCTCCAGTCCCTGTGCTCCCCAGCTCCTGCAGTGCCCGTTTGCTTCCACACCCGAGGGCTGTGCTGGTTCACTAGAATGTGCCGCAGCTTCTTTTGTCCTTCCCATCGCCTTCTGCGCAGTGAATCTTGTAGCCTTGGCATTTACAAAGATCTTAAATGACTTAGCCACGTACCACATAAGCTATTAGACACAACCTTTTATTTTCAGTTATCAAACTGCAAAACTTTTTTCATCCTCCCTTACAAGCCTGGGCTATTAGCAAACCCATCTGTGAGGTTCACCAGCCTGTGTGATTAACACACCCATCTGCTTCAAATCTGTTGATAATCCGCAGATCAAAGTCCCACTTGACTGTGGTCATTAACACCTTTCAGCTCAGGAATATAATTCAAATATTCTTTTGCTAATTTTTTTTTTTTTTGTAATGCTAAGAATCTATTTCAGATGACTGTTTTCTCAAGGAAATTCCAAGTGCTTAAAGGCTCTTGACAAGCAAGTGAAAAAGAGGTTTTGGTGCAATAGAATTTGGGGCACATTTCTTTTACTGTTTATTCTTCAAAGGAACGAAAGTCAGGGACTCACACCTTTCCCCAGTTTCCCTGTACCCCAGCTTCAATGTCTGCAGCACAAACAGTGTTTTCTTTGCACGAAATGCCTTGTGCTTCGAACTTCCTTTCCATTTTCAGTGCTTCTCAGGACTTCTTGGTAACTGAGCTTCCCTATTTATTAAATGTGACAAAATGCTGCTTTCTCACAACAGTAAAGTGCTCATGTTGGCTATCAGCCTCCACTGCTTTAGTTTGGAAATTATGTAATGCAAATGGTAAAGATTTTTCTGTCCCTTCATGCTCCAGGACAGCCACAAATTAACATTTGTTACAAGCAAGTTAACTATTTTATTGCTTTTTAAAGTCAGATATATTGATTGCATAATTTTCTATTTGAGTCTCCTTGGTACAGCTCCCTTCTATTTGAAGCTCCTTGGTAAAGCAACACTAGATCACAAAAATGTTGGTTGAAGTGAATCCAGGCTCAATATGCAATGCAGAGCAAGGAGATAAATCTTTCTGGGATATCATCTTTTTGTTCTCACATTTCACTGAAATACATTACTTGCTGTGAAGGGGAAAAAAGCCTCAAGGGCTCTTGGTATTTCACAACTGTGAATTTCCAGCCACTTGCTATATTTATGGCTACATTATCAGTCTTCATCAGGATGCAGTAAATACCTTTGTAGAGGTCAGTATCTTGGATTTAGTTCAATTGTTATTTTCAGTCGTGGTAGAAACTTGGCTTAAATCACTTCTGTCATGTACTTGCGACACTCAGCTTGTTCCACTGTCTCCTGCTCCTTCTGAAATGAAGGACAGTGTTCCTGCATGGGGCCACTGAGAATGAGAAACTCTGCTTTGTTGCCTTCCTGACATCTCTCCTTCCATCAGTCTTCTTCTTCCGAGCACTCATCTGATCCTTTAGACTCAACAGATGAATCAGTAATTTCTGCTTAAACATCTGCAGATGGCTTTCAGTCTTTTGATCTTTATTCCTACTTCCTTTATTCAAATCCACCTGTTTGAAAATCCATTCTTTCCCATGTATACCTGCAGCTCAGCAAAAATCCATTCCTTTTCCATTGTTTAGTCTACCTCAGGCTCCAATATGGACCACTAGAGCACTCAGCCATGCAGGATTTCTGTAGCAGCCAGATTTCCAGATTTTACATTGCCTGGATTCTTGTCACTTTCTTCTAAGTGAAAACTAATTCTCCCTACAAGGACTTTTCCCCCTATCTTTCCACTCCTACGCCTTCTATCCACCTCCATATACGTCACTCCTGTATTTGACACAGACCTCTAATTAACCTAATTAAATCAGATCAATGTGTCCTCTTTATAGAAATAAATTATGTATAAAAAAATTGATTGAGCTGAAATGTAACCCTCCCTGGAACATTCCTGCTCAGAGCAGATGTCATTTGTAAAATGTACTAGCAACTTGCCTGCCTGAGACACAAATTTCTCTCTAAGTCTTAACTTGGTTGTTTCTTAATCACTTGTTGTAATAGTTTTAAAATCTAACTCAAAATCCTCATTACCTTCCACCTAGGAGAAATACATCCACAACCCAAGTTCCTTTAGAGAGCTGAGATTCCCTGCTCTTTGTCATATTTCCTCACTTTCACTTGTTCTCAACTCCTCTCTGTGATCCAGCAGTTTCCACTCAGCCTCAGACAACGTTTCGCATTACTTGCTCTAAAAATAACAATCTTTTCAAGCTGTAAATAAATCCATCTTTCCTCTTGCCTTCGTCTCTGGCATCTTAGAACCTTCAAGCTGGTGCAGAGAGACCAACATTGTGTCCAAAATTCCAATTCTCTGGGGCTTTCCTGCTCTAGAGGTGGTCCCAGGGCTCCACACAAGGGTCAGCTCAGGTGGCTCTGCTTGACCTCCCAGGACAGTGAGTTCTTCTGCTTCTTTCAGGTGGTCAGTCAGCTCTGCTCACATCCATTTAAAAACTACCCTGGCCTTCCAACATGGAAACTGCCAAACCTTTCTCTTACCTTTCAGCACATAGACCACTGCTTGGCAACCTGTCTTGAGCTGTCAGAATGTCACATCCACTACTCAGTTTTTAAGGTTCAACAACCAGAATTGGATTTATCAAGATTTCCTTTTCCGTGTTCAGTTAAATACTTCATGCTGGTACCAAACATGTGAGCCCCAAAAGTTAGTGTTACTTCTCCCTGCACTTACTTCCTATTCTTGTCTGCCTTCTTCAAATCATGTTTCTTCTTCCTTAGCCTGCAAAACCCACTCTTTTCCATTCTTCCAACCAACCCCTTTGGCTGAGTAAAATTCATTCCCTGAAAATGAGGGGTCATGTCTCCCTCTTCTGCTTCTTCAGTCACAGCACCTCTATTACTGAGAAATTGATTTCACCAATTGCGAGAATAAAGGGGTCACCATACAAACCTAAGGTGACCTCTGTTACATCAGAGAAAAATGAAATACGCTTTTATTTCAGAGCAGATCCTTTAGAAAAAGCTCCAAGTTTACTTTTAAATTCTTTCTACTGACACAGAATCCACGAACACTGGTAAACTGGTTCACTGCAACTTGGAGAGAGCTTTACTTCCAGCTTTCATCCATTTGACCTTGTTTTTTCTTTTGCTGGAGAGCAAAGAGCCTTCTGTCCTTCAAATGAACACTTCCTGTGGTCAGCTCAGGTGGCTCTGCTTGACCTCCCAGGACAGTGAGTTCTTCTGCTTCTTTCAGGTGGTCAGTCAGCTCTGCTCACACCCATTTAAAAACTACCCTGGCCTTCCAACCTGGAAACTGCCAAACCTTTCTCTTACCTTTCAGCACATAGACCACTGCTTGGCATCCTGCCTTGAGCTGTCAGAATGTCACATCCACTACTCAGTTTTTAAGGTTCAACAACCAGAATTGGATTTATCAAGATTTCCTTTTCTGTGTTCAGTTAAATACTTCATGCTGGTACCAAACATGTGAGCCCCAAAAGTTAGTGTTACTTCTCCCTGCACTTACTTCCTATTCTTGTCTGCCTTCTTCAAATCATGTTTCTTCTTCCTTAGCCTGCAAAACCCACTCTTTTCCATTCTTCCAACCAACCCCTTTGGCTGAGTAAAATTCATTCCCTGAAAATGAGGGGTCATGTCTCCCTCTTCTGCTTCTTCAGTCACAGCACCTCCATTACTGAGAAATTGATTTCACCAATTGCGAGAATAAAGGGGCCACCATACAAACCTAAGGTGACCTCTGTTACATCAGAGAAAAATGAAATACGCTTTTATTTCAGAGCAGATCCTTTAGAAAAAGCTCCAAGTTTACTTTTAAATTCTTTCTACTGACACAGAATCCACGAACACTGGTAAACTGGTTCACTGCAACTTGGAGAGAGCTTTACTTCCAGCTTTCATCCATTTGACCTTGTTTTTCTTTTTGCTGGAGAGCAAAGAGCCTTCTGTCCTTCAAGTGGAACACTTCCTGTGTTCCTCTTTCCTTAGAATAAATCAGCTGAGAACCCTAAGCTATGAGTCATGTTTTCAAGGGCTTTAATGGCCCTCAGAGCTTTCTACCATTCTTCAGTAGTGGAAAGCACAATAGATTGGTCACAGATACAATTTTCTACCGTAGGTTGTGCTGTGTCAAATAACAAAACTTTCCCCGTTCACTTTATCTGCATCACTTGTACTTCAGTATAAGTACCAGGATCCCAAGACCTTCCAGTATTAGAAAGTTAAACTTTTCAAGAGCCCTGTTCCTGTGGACAGAAGCAAAAAACATGTTTCAAAATGGGATTTCTAATAAATTTCCACATAATTTCTCCCTTGGATTGCAGAAATTCACAAAGCCCTTGACATTATTTCCTTACTTAATTTCCTCTTCACCTGAATAGTTTTGAAAGCATTGGTTAACATGTTGTCACAAATCTAGGCTCTCCTTTGAGATGTGCATGATTTTTTTGCTGGTTCATATGGAATTCCAAACTCTGTGATCATTGGAAGCGACCACTGGAACCAGTGAAGGTCCCATTGACAAACCATCAGCTAATCAAAACTCCTTTCCAGACAGACAATTATGTATTTACCAGTCTCATGGGTCAAATAAAATTTCTTGCATGGGCATTTCATTAGAATGGTTTCCCAAATGAGGAAAAATGTAATTATTTTTAGTCTTTTTCACACTGTTCAAATTTTACCAAATTCTTCTAGTAAAGAAATCATGCCATTGTCACAAAGATTCTGAAGAATTACACAGAGGAATTTCCTCTTCATTCCATTGCTACAATTTTGCCATTGGACTTGACCTGTTTTCCTCAATACCCCTTTTCTGATGTGTCCACAATACTGCATAAATAGAAACTGAACAGTGTTGTATTGTTTTATTCTCTTGTCTTCCCTCTAAACATCATATTTGACTTCCATGTTAACAGGTCCATGTGCTTTCTATAAGTGGTAGAATGAACTCAAATGTTCCCAGAGAAAAATCATGGGTGTTTTTTCTGAATGTTTTGTGAGTTTCAATTTAACTTTCATCCTTTATTAAAAGCTTTTGTTTATTACCAGCATGAGTTTTATTCTGTTTGTCCATAACAAACATTAACTAGTTACAGATCACTTTATTATGAAGTTAACACAGAACTTGGTCCAACAATCTATTCCTGTTTATGTTTCAAGATGAAACTTAATATGGACATTCCCCAAGCTGGACACAAATCGCTGTTTAGATGCCAGTTTTCTCATCAATTTCCCCATCCAAATTCCTTTTCTTCCCTCCTCCTGCTCAAGCTCTCATTTAGCATGAGTTATGTCCTGTCCTGCCCCTTCAGCTGCTTTCTCACCAGTAACATTGTCCCTTTCATCTGGATGCCAGCCACTTTTGCCTTGTTACCCTTTCCTGTTCTTCCCCAACAACTTAATCTTTTATTAGTCCTGTTAGAAGCACAATCTCTCAGAAAATGAATTTAGCTAAAGCTTCTGGCCAACAACAGCAACTTTGAAGGGGCTGAAGTAGCTGAATGATTTGCTTGCCTGCAACACAAAGTGGTTTGGAGGCCTTGTGGTTTCCCAGAACTGGTGTGTGTTAGGTGTTGCATCAAGGTCGGCAGCTTTGCTCCTCAGTACCTTGCCTATCTGAGATTTTTCTGGGCATCTTGTACTGTAAGCAAAAAGAGGAGCATCATCAATTTCAGCCTTAGGCCTGAGTTTGCTTGACCAGTCGAAATAACAAGGAATCCACATTTGCAGCCCTGAGGAGAGAGGAGGAAAAAAATTTGTTTGTTATTTTTCATTTAGAGAAAAAAATCCAACTCCTTATTATGCTTGAAAATGATTTGTTAATATGCTTAATGACATGTTTGAAAAATTCAGTCCATAAATAGTTTGTTTCAAATGCAACAAATGCAAATATATTTAATTCCAAGGCAATCAAAAGAATTATGAGACCTTTTCCCCCCATATTATGAAAATTCCTTTAGAACTGAATACAAAGTACAGACAGTAAATTCTGCTTTGAGACAAGAAAGAAATATAGCCAGAATCTCCTACAGAGTCCCTGATGGCTGAATGTGTGAAATTAATCACTGACAGGTGGAGAGGACAATTCTCCACGCAGTGTTGAGCTTCCTATTCTCTGAATGACAGCCAGTTAGAGTAAGAGAGCCAGCACTAATAAGAGGTGCTTTGCTGCATTAACTTTCTGATCACTAGCTGTGCACCTGCAGCAAAAAGAGTTTTGCCCAAAACCCGACCTGGGAGTATGTCTTATATAAGTACATATTAATCCTGAACTAGCATTTCCTTTGTCTCTCTTCCAAATTGCTGTCACCATTTTCAAACTCCTCCCTCCCCAGCATTCTTTACACTTAAATGTTTGGTGCAGACTCCGAATTTTTGTTTTGGCCACCCTTTATTCTTCACAGGCTCCTTGGTCTTCAACCTCAAACCTTATTTTGTGGAAATACCCTACCCTATGACACCCCCTTGATTCAGTACTCAAACCTTTTGCATTTTTTTTGTGATTTTTTGTGAGTTCATTCACCATCCTTCATAAATATATGACTCTTTGGGGTGCCCAGGAAGGCATGAGTGTGGAAAGCATAACAGAGGCATCACATGAAACAAATCCACATCATGTTCAAAAGAAACAAAATGAGTCAAACTGTGGAAATTCTTGCCATGGTGTGGTCTGGATATCAAACAGAACTGCAATGCCCATCAATAAAGTCCCCTCAAACCCCAAAGAATAGCCAGTCCCTCCAACACATGTTAAAAACAAGTAGAAGACATTAGGTGAAATCACTGAGTTGCAGACCACTAGATATTGGCAAAATAAGTGTTACTGTGTGCTCTAAAACTTTTTCCTGGGCATCCAATATTGTCATCTGTCAAAGCAGGATGTTGGGCTAGATCTTCTTTCACTCTGACTCAAAATATCTGTGTATTTATGGTAAAACCAGCATGGATTTTGCAGAGAGGTATCTAAAACATTTTTTTCTGTTTCAAACAATACTGGTAACAAATTTTAAAAGATCAAAAAAATTATAATACATTTAAGCAAGTGAGTGCCTTTGTTTCTTCACAGAAAACAAATGTGTTCTCTGTTGCAGAGAAAGAAAAAGGATTCCTTTGTTTAAGCTTCCTCCCTCTTCCCAAAATGGTGCTTAAAAGAGTGATACACCCCAGTCTTTGTCAGGGTGAAAACTTACCTCTTCAGCTCCAAATCCCTACTAGCTGAATTAAGTCCTCCAGCTAGTGGTCAGTTGTCTTCTAACAATCTTACCCTGAAGGATCCACACAAATCAGCCATGGCCACCCTTTTTTCTGCCAGCACTTGCCTCTGATTGGATGATCAACATGAAGCAGAAGCAGACATAAAATAAGCTGCAAGTTTAATTCCTCACCCTGATCCATACTTGGTTTAAAGGAATACTGCCACCTGAATAAAGGTAGATACTTGGATGGTGAAATGTGCCAAATCCTGGATTTACACTACTTGTCCTGCAGTTTAGAATAGGAAATGTAGGACAAACATTATAAACAAGCAACTAGCAGGCAAAAAAAATACCATGTATTTTTTTTCCAGACGGGATTTATATTTTCTTACATACTTTTAAATGCTTGAGAAATTTTGGGTTTCATTTTTCTTTGTCATGGGTATATAAACATGCATATGAAAAAATACAATATTTGAAAGTCATTCAGGACACGTGACAAATTTAAAAAGCTCTCTTCTGCAAGCATGTTTGCCTACTGAATTTCTTATCCAGGTTTTAAAATATAGTTCTATGTTCCCTGACACTCAAATGGCAGTATTTAAAATCACTGCTAAGAAGAAGATAAGCTTGTTTCAGTGCTGTCAGCTAAGTCCCCATACCTTTATCTGGAGTTTTCATATGCTGCAAAGTTCTGTGACTGCTTACCTCATATACACAGAAATATTTCAACATTTTCTGCAGTTAAATCAGAAAAATCTTTGAGGATCAAGGTGTGTGCCAGGGCAGGATTAGGCCAATGCTTGGTGGTGCATTGAATTAGTCTTTCTGTTGGCCTGATTACTTTAAGCTCTATTAAAAAAACCAGCTCACATTTATTAGGAGTGAAACCTTTTTCTAAATATGAACCTAATGCCAGGACTTCAAGCAATTTACAACCTTCTCTCTAAAGTGCATGGTCTCATCTATTGATCTCAGTAAACCATGCACTCTGAGGTACAGCTATTCTGGTTACCGTGTTTGTTTGCAAAGCATAACCAGGGTTCACCCATTTATGATACAGTGATTAAAGGAACACTTGCAATTCACCCCTTCACCCAGCCTGACTCCTGTACCTTCTACTCCTGTCCTAGCCGTGGTGCAATTACTTTTGCTCTCCAGTCACTGAAGGGAGCTTATGTGGGTGGGAGCACTGCTGCTACCTGCTCCTGCTGCTTTATCAGAAAGCCATGCTTGAGACTAATGCCTTCTAAGAACTGGGAGAAACTCCCCATCTTTCAGGTGGGAGCAGAAAAAACAGCAGAGGTAGATGACAACTTCACATATTATTACAATGGCAAATCATAGCAGAAAGAAACTGGAGCACTAAGTAGGGCCAGTTCTTTGGTTGGTATACATTTATTCTGCTTAATTTACTTTGGAAGAGTCCATTCACTTCACCTGAGGCTCTGGGTTTTAAAAGATTTGAAAAATAATTCCTTATAAATAAGTAGATTTTCTGTGAGATCTTTTCCTTTTAATGAGGATTATTTTACTAGTATAGATATCAAGAAGGAGCAGCTTTTTAAATCCATATTTTGTAGTACTTTCTTCTCTGCTTGTTGGTTTGTTCTTCTGTTCAGCAATGTGTCTGTGTGACATTTTTGATGCAAGTCAGTTGCTGCCTGCACTTGGAGCTGCTGCACCTTGAGCAGTGACAAATTCTAGACTGATTAATGCTGCACACACTCCACAGAACATCCAGTTCCTACGGACACCGGCGTGACTGCAGCAGCAACAAGATATGATGGGTCTCTATCCTGCCCTGAAAAGTATTACAGCCCACACCAACTGCTTTCATTATGTAATTATTATTTTTTAATCTGGATCCAATAATGAGCTTCTCTGTATGCTGGCTTGACACTGTTAAATGTTAATGCTGCCCACAACACTTGGTGTGTTTTGTTCCATAAACCTAACAAAGTGTCTGTGCTCTCTTGCCAGCCACAGATTTATTGGGGTATGGATTGCACATATTAACCACAGTCATCAGGCCACAAAGGTTCCATCACAAACTGCCTACGAGCTAACATCATTAAGAGGCAGACTTCATATATCTTCATGACTGATACGCCAATCTTTCCCACTCCATTGACTAATGAATTGACGCACGCGATGTTCCTCTACATTAGTGTGCATCCCTTTGATTTACAGCACCATAGCAGGGGGCTGTGAGCACTCACATACTGATGAATTCCAGACACCACTTGCACCTGCCTGAGCAGGACGCTTCCCTCTGTGGAGAACAGTGCTTGCATCCCAGGATTGTGCATAATAAACATGGTGGGCTTCACTGTCTGCATTTTCACCTCTACAATGCCATCAGACTGCTTACCTGCCTCAGCCAAATTCCCTAGCTGCTATAAATCAGGACACATCCATTTACATTGTTTGTTCTCCGAGCACTGTGCCTGAGCCTTTTGGTTTGTGAGCTTTAAAGATACATCTGGGAGCCACCAATGTATGCATCCTCCCAGGGAAGGTGTGCCAGTGCCAGGGAAAAGGGCTCAAGAGGAAGAGAACAGTGGATTTTTGCACATGATGAGTGTCAGCCCTGCTAGTCTGCAGCTGTGGTGAGAAAGCAGCGGCCACTGGCCCAGCACTGCCCCTGTGAAATGAGGGGAAGAATGAGGTTGTGAAAAGATGGAGAGTAATAGGAGATTTGGCCCAGAGCTTTTGTCTATTGAACTAATTTACTGGCTACAGGCTCGTGTTTTGATGGCAGCCTTGTATTTATGTTACCCACAGCACAGGCTACCCAGTTCTAATGACTGGCATGAAATACAGACTAATTTCAACCCTTTGCAAGTTGCCATCACACAGAACAGTCATCTTCCAATCTAGTACTAAATCCATCTGATGAAGGGAAAAAGCCATCCTGAATACCATCCATTCTGAGAGCAGGGCAAGGCAGCAGCAATTGCTTAGATGCGTCCTGGATGAAACACTGAACAAAATTTGCATTGGGAGTTTATGGTGTACTGAGATAAAAAATAGGATGTGAAAGTATTTTCAAAGTTAAAATAGGAAATTCTTAATTTATGTAGCAAATAAATCAGAATTTTAAGACATCTGATAACAGATGTACCACTAAATCATGCAGATCTTCCCACAAAGAGATATATTCCAGTCTCTGACACAACATTTCAATGAAGGCTGAAATATATTACTCTTTTTATATTCTTGGTTTGTTTGTTTATTTTAATTTTGATCTGCCTCATATATTTATACAAATTTCATATCAGTGAGATGTCATAGATTTACACCTAGTAAACCACAAGATTTGGAGACACAGGCAAGTCTCTTCCTGATACTCATGGAAGAACAACTAAAAAGAAGACCTGATCACACAGTTTAAAATGAGGGCAAAAATACTTCTTTCATTTAGCTCCCTTGCTAAAGTGGTCACCTTGCTTAAAAACAGCAAACTTGTTGCATGACTAATAGATACACCTAGTAACAGTTTTCAAACAAGAAGTGGAATTTTTGTAATTGAAAACAGAAAAAGGTTCCCCTGCATAGAGAGAGATTAACATTAGGGGAAGTCAATTCCATAATCCCCTTTAAATTAACAGATCCAGAATTTCATTGAAAATACAGGGAAACAAAGCAAAAATTCTTTTAGTTTGCCATGCTCTGACTTTCAGGAGAGAATCTAGTGGTAATAGAAACCAGTTGTTAGCTTTTGTAGTTGGCAAAATTTGAGGCTGGAGAATGGAGGGAAAAAAGCAAAGAAAGAGTTATATCACAGAGGAGGTTGTTACACTCCTTGCAATCAAAATTAGATCATTTTTCAAAGCTGCTAGAAATAATGTAAGCTGCTTCTGGGCATCTTTAATTTATGTGACTGCTACTGGCAAAGCAAATAAGGTGTTTTGATACTGTTCTTAATAGCATTATAGGGATAAAATGTGTCACAGAGTGACATTGCCCTACACAGCACTGCAGCACCAGATATACAAAGAGTAAAAAAACCCCTTTCCTTTTAATATCCAGCTCATGTTGTACTTTGCTCTAGATAGAGCATAGTTATTATGCTGAACTGACTAGTAGAAAGAAGTGGTTTAAAAATCTAGGTAAATTATAAATTAAATTTCTAATGGGTGCTGAACACACCTTTATTGCAGCAAACAATTGAGGCTGAATTGAGGCTGGAGCTGAATTTCATCATGCAGAACCAGCAGCACAGGAGCTGCCAGGGGAGATACCTGGGAATATATTGTGCCGCATGGAATGAAGGGATTAATTGGTGGGTGTGAGAAGAGGAGAGGCAGAAATGGGTGTGAGGCAGTGGGAGAGAGCACTGTTTGTGCAAGCTGCTAGGGTGATTTGCTCTGTGCCTGCATCCAGGTGTGATGGGGGATTAACTTCCAGCAAAGTCTGTGGAAGGAAAAAATCACAGGTGCCAAAACAAGCTGGACTATCTGCTCACTGAAGGACCTGCTTGAAAGAAAAAAACCCTTCCTTCTCCTGGCCAGCAAGTGCAATGGGGTTCAGCAGAAGAAGAGGAGCAATGGAGGAAAAACTTGGAGTTCTTCACCACCAGGACCACATCTCTAAAGTACCAGCCTGTGTACTCCCTTTCGTGGCAGGAGTCCAGGTCTGTTTCCTGTGCAGAGGAGGTTGGCTTGGAGAAAAGGACCAGGGAGCCTTGTGGGAAATATTTCCCTAAAGAGTGGAGGGAAGAAATACAAGTGAGTGGTTTGCTGAAATAAGAAGTAATGTCATTTAAATTAATTTCCACCAAACCTCATGTTTATTAGTCACTCTCTTAGTTTTCTGACTTGTGAGATCCTTGATTCCTTGGCTTTCAGAAACTTTCCTGTCCACAAGATGTTGTGAGAAATTACATATTTTTTTACTGAAAACCTCTTTCCTAGATGTCATTAAACTATCCTGAATTTACTTTCTTTTTGATGTTTATATTGCCTTAAAAATTCCACTCCAAAGTTCTGTTTTGTCCAGCTCTTCAGATCTGCTGGCTTTTTCACTGCCCTAAACCCTCAAGGCATTGCTGAAAAGGACAGTGTAAATTTGTCAGTCTGGTGTTACAGAGAGCAAAATGTGGATAAAGTCAGTATTGCTCAAACTGCACTTACTCTCTCATATACACAACTTCCCCATCTCTTTGTAAGGTGTAGGAACTCCTTAATGGCAAAAAAAAAAACCCCAAAAAAACTCCAAAAAAAAACCAACCAAAAAAACCCCAAAAAACCAACTCAAAAGAGCGCACTGGGAGCATGCTGAAACAGAAAGTTTTAAAAGCTGTTGATAACATGCAACAGAGTTTGTATTTGTTTGTATAAACAAACTTACAGAAAAAGGAATATGCTGTTCACTGAAAACACTGCAAAAATTTTAAACTCCCAAAGTTTCCAGTGAAACATGCGTTATGCACTAAAAATGCACTTGTTTACATATGACCATATCCTGTATCCAGCATCCAGAAGAGTAGGGCTGGCCCTTCCCTGCATGTCTCTATAAATCCTGCACAAGTCTTTCCGTATCTCCAGCACCATCAAGCATATACTGCTATTGTGACTCCTGTGACAAGCTTCTTCCTTCTCATTAGCTACAATTTAGAGATGGGAAAAGAAGAAAAACTACAAAGTTTGATCTGAGATGACAAGGCTAATTTTGGAAAAAAAATGTCCTTCTACTTCTCCAGTTGTCAGGTCTAATCTAAAGCAAGCACAGTGTGCAGATAGTAAACATAATATCCTCCTAATTATATTAAATTACCTCTCAGGAGCTGCTCTGCCCTCTTGTCAAAGGCCAGGAACTGGCTTTTAATGATGAATATGAACCTCAGTGGGACATTCTGTATCATCATTTAGTTCAGCAAATGTAGCCCAGATCAGTTGTATAGGTGTAATTAGATGCTGAAAAATAATTACTTTGGCCTTACCATTAAAAATTTCTTGCTCGTATCCCCTTGTGATCTATGAACAAATTACTTTATTAGGAAATCATTAGAACTCAATTTGTCTCTATATACTACAGACATCAATATTCATTTCTCATAATGGAACCACACATTCTTGCCATAAATTTGTATAACTACATAGCAGATACCAGTTTGGAGTCATTACTGACCTTAACAAAAAGACTGCTTTTACATAGCAAGATGTTTTTCTTCTGCACCAGCTTCCAGCAGAAAACTGAGCAATGTGAGCTTTCTTGTTAGGCCATTAGCTCAGACAATCTTTGCGTTTTTATGCACCACTATACAGGAAGAGTTTTTGTGCGGCTGATCCCTTTGTGCTACTGCAATATCCAAGTTTGGGTCATTAGGAACAAAATAGCTCCCAAACAAACTATACTCTTATGAGAACACTGCTATTACCAAGGCCCTTAGAGCATCCCAGGTGGCTGGTTCCAGCTGTCAGCCTGTGCAGAGCCATGGGGAGGCACCCCCAGATGCCTGCAGGCAGACCCTGGCTATGGCTGACCCATCTCACAGGACCCACAGGAGCTGGCTCTGCCTGACAGCGGGCATAGGCTCCCCCACAACTTCAGTTTTGTACCTATTTCTCTGCAGATTCCTCTGAGCAATGACAAAGCAGGTGACTCCAATGTCCTTAGTGTGGGGACATGGTCTACTTTCAAGTCATATCTAGCAGTTATCTGATTCATTAACCATTAGGATTTACAAAACAGATGTGAGGAGGAAAGGTGACCCATCAGTCAGACCCCAGGTCACCTCCTGTTACAAATTGCTTTCACATAGTTCAGCCTTTAGCTTTCACACAAGTGCAAGATATCCCTGAAATTTATCATTGCATGACTGAGCAAAAAATCTTCAGAGAATTCTCTGCAGTGGTGGCTGGATAGTCACTGGCTGTTGAAATAAGTCAGCATTAAGCAGCTGCCATCTCTGAACATCACACACCTCCATGCAAGTACTCCTTACACTTGGACTTCTAAATTTGCATGTTGATGTCTGCAAACAGTCCTGCATTTTATAGCGTGACAAATTTTTTCTGGATTTTGTATGCCACAAACATCTGTGAAAAATATTAATAAAAACGGTGTCTATAACCAACAAGATGAGCACAGAATTCATAATCAGAATTTTTCAGAAAAAAGGCAGCAGTGGGTTTAAAAAAATATTGCTTGGAACCTGATAAGGACTGAGAACAGTCTCAGACTGTTGATTTTATCTTCCATTTCAGAAGGTACATATAAGCATCTGTTTCCAGTTAAGAACTTATCTGTCTAGAATCACATCCTTCACATTGTCCATACGTTTGTGGTCACTGCAGTGAAGTTCCTTCTGCCATGGCTCTGGTTCAGAAGCCATCAGAGTCCCACCTTCCCCACTCACAACCCTTTTGAACCCCTCTGACAGTGACAGTGTCATGGGTATCAGAGCTGCTCAAGCTGCTGAGAAAATGCAACACAAGTCATGGCATTCAGCTAAGAGGAAATTAAATGCAAGACTCCCTGTGCTCCCTTGCAAGTACTTTATCTATGGCACTGAAGTTCTTAAAACAGGGAGCAGACAATAAGCATTTCAAGTGAAATCCTCACACAAAAGGAACACAGTGCATAAGTCATCAATGCAAGTAGTATAAATCATCTGAATAGGCAGCTGGAAAATGACAGCACCTATATTATGAGACTTGAAAAGGGAATACAAAATATAGGTGGATTTTTATCTTTTGGGTTTATAAGGCTGTCTAAAAGACATATGTGTCTGATAGACCATAAGGTCTTGCTAGACTAAATGGGCCAAATTCCTCCCTGGGTTAACTGTTAAGTTTGATTTCCTCCCATCAGAATGGCTTGAACCAAGAGATTAATGTATGCTAGAGAACTAATTTGAAGTATTTCTCTATTAAAAGCTGCCATGCCCCAAATGGTATATTAATTCCAAGACCAGGAAGCGTATATTCAAAATTAAAGAAAGGAGTAGAAAGAACAACATAGTACAGAAACAAGCAGAGAATGAGTGCTCTCAGCCAGCACAAACTGAATGGTGACTAAAGAGCTCAAATCTTGTATTGCTGCAAAAGGCTTCTTCCAATTATACTAATTCTTTTATCTTTACTTTGCTTATCTGACACCCCCAGCTCCCAGTCAAATCCCGCCAGCACATCTGGAACAGCGCTCAGGAAGGGACTCTGCTTTGCTCAGGGCAAGTGTCTTTAAACATTATTCTGTCTCTCTTTACGTTGCACAAATTTCTCTTGTTTTCTGATCACCTCCAGCTCCAAGTTCAGTCTGATGGACTGACAGCTATTCTTGAAGCTGGTTATTACTCAACAGCTGCACTCAAGGGCTTGAAAAGGAATGAAGCAGGTCTCCCTTTCAGCCTTGGAGAGAGTAACTCTCAAACCAAGGTACCCTAAAGCATTCCAGTGAAGGTGAGGACATTCCTGTAAAGTGATTTAAGCCTCTACTAACAGTAGGCTTTCCTGGACTTAGAATACAGGCTGGAACCATTGCTCTAAAAGGTTCATTGCCTTAAATTTACCTTTTCCTTTTTTGACTCAAAAGCAATCAACCAAGAATACACAGTTACAAAAGCATTAAATAACACATGGTGTGTTTAAGATCACAAGTATAGAATATGTCATTGAAGTTCTTTCTGCAGTTTTACTTTGTTATCGACCTTTCTAAGAGGACAGGAAAAGGTTTTGATTGTGAAAAAAAAAAAAAGATTTTGCAGTTGGTGGTTAAAATACAACTTTTTGAGGTCTATGGATTCACTTGTCTTTCTTACCTTGTCTGTTTCAGCCTGTGGGTCAAACCAGTCTGGTTGAGTACTTGCAGCATTGAGTACAAGCAGACAGTAAGAGAAGAAAAAATAATGGCCCCACACTGGCCCCACATGACATCCACCAGTGCACTGTGAATGGGTAAAGAACCACTTTTGTTTCAAACCTGACTCTGACAAGTGCCACTCGTTGGCTGACAGTACAAGAGTACAGGAAAGTCAGGGAAGAGTCAACACCATCTGTTTCAGGATGTTGTGTGTGTATTTTATCTATTTCCCTAGGCTGCTCAGTCATTCTTTACTGTTGATTACCCATTTTTAGGAACAAGAATCATTTAGCTCTTTTTTTCATGGATCTAACCTGTTCCCAAAAATCTTGCTTTGCACATACTACTGGAGTGGCTCCTTCTTCTCCCAGTGCATTGTTCTATGGTTACATAAACTAAATTTCAGCTCCATTTGTTGTCATGTACATTTGCAAGTGGTACAGCTCAGTAAAACAAGATTTTAAAGTGACCCAATTTCAGAGTGAATCCCAGTTGATGCTGGGAATCCAATATTCACAGTATATACATTTTATGTATTGTTGGGGGAGGTTCCTTGGGACTAGCCTGAGCTCATGGATTGAAAAGTATTTTGTATTCAGAGTACATCATCCAGCTTAGTTTCCCTTAGACTGCAATGTAGATTGTGCACTCTAAGACTTTTTGACAATGGGAAATAAAGTGCAGTCACTGAGAATCAAAACACTTGCTTTGAAAGCACATTCCCAATAAAACCTAAAATGCTAATGTGGACACTCCCCCAATACCTTCTTTCCCTATTACACTTATCAACCTCTTAGAATCAGCACAGTTTATACTTCACTGCTCCCTGTATTTTCCATGTTATTCGTAAATACATTGAATTTGAAAATGCACTCTCAAATTCATGTCAAGATAACACATAGCTCCTTCTGAAAAGCCACCCTTTTGATGGATGAGTCCGCTTTATCTCCTAATCATCTTGGAATTAAAAATGTTGGGCCATGAGTCATGCTTGAAAGTGACAGTTTCAGCTGTTAGTCTGGCAACTTTACACTAACTCTCTTGGGCTGGTCTTTTAGTTCTCTCACAGCACGTAAAATCCACATAACCAAGGACCTTAAACCTGTCCTACCTTAAAGCTCCTGTTTAGCCCCGGTTGGTATCTGCCAAGACCCCCACACCCTATCCATCAGACCTGCTCCCCAGCAGCCTGCTCCCCAGCCCCTGCTGGTGCAGGGGATGAGTCTGTCCAAGGTGCAGGACCTTGCATTTGCCCTTGTTGAATTTCCTGAGATCCCTGTTGGTCCATTCCTCCTTCCTGGAGGTCTCCTCCTGGAGATCTCCTTTCTGGAGGTCTCTCTGAAAGACTACTCTGCCCCTCGCCCCAGTTTGGTGTCATCTGCAAACTTACATTTGGTCTCCTCCTCTAGGCAATTGGTAAAGATATTGATCAGGAGAGGTTCTAGCACAGAACCTTGAGACCCCCAAGGTACTCATAACCAGCCTGGAGCTACAGTTCTAACCACATCGCACTGTGTACTCTAATACTGTGTATTCTAGTATAATACTCTGCTGAAAAAAAAAAAAAAAAGCTTTTTTTTTCAAACTCCAAATAGATTTATTTGCAATTATGCCAGTATTTATACAAAACATTTAATAGTTTTGGTATCTGAATTTATGGTTGCTGTAAATCAGATGCGTCCTACAGTGAATTTTGTTTAACAGTAAAGGTCATTCAAAAATGCCATCATAAAGCTTACACAGGAAAGTACTAAATTAGCAATAGTTATTTGTCTTTGTGCCTTTGTATGAAGTCTTATGATGTGAACTATTAAATGAGAAATGTGATAAGAAGGTGATAAATGTAAAAGGGCATTGACATCAGTATTAATGAAGCAGCAATAATACAGAAAATCAAGTTATTGTTACTTCAAAAAACATTTAACAGTTGGAAAGGAAAAACAGAGAGGGGGAAAGAAGATGGCTATTTCAGGCTGCTGATTTTCAGGAAACATTAGCATTGCAATTATGCAAAGTTTTATAAAGTTACTTTGTGCATGCACTCAACTTTTTGGGTTAGGGTTTTTATTTTTTATACAGTATAATGAGACAGAGATGAGCCAATCTGGAAAAGAAAACAAGTTGAAAGCTGTATGATCACCTTGGATCTTCAGACATTCAAGAACAGTTGTTTTTTGCTGTTGGTCTTTCATCTTATGTTCCAGTGTTGGGGTGAGGGCAGAAAAAAATATAAATACTGTATGAAAGGCTGGGTTGTTCATGAGCTCTTTTTATGACAAGCAAAAGTAAGAAACAACAGAAGTCTACAGAGGGAGAGATGTTATGGGAATTCATGCTCAGTGATGATTTTAAGTGTTGCTTGGTGAGGTATTAAAGCATGTTTCTAATGGGCTCTGACAGATAACCTTTGACAAATTTTGCTGCACTGTGTACCTCTCTGGTCGTCTGTGTCACCTTTCTGATGAAGGATATCACTGGAGGGCAGAGTCTGGAAGAACAGAACTGCTGCCAACCTCTCAGTTCCTCCCAAAACTACATCTTAGCCAAAAGAAACAGTTACATAGATAGGCTTAAATATAAACTGAAATGACAGATTGAAAACCAGAGCAGTGAACAGCAGAGCTCAAGAAGGTATTTGCTTTGATGTCTTTGACCATCAGGTTAAGATGGTTCTGCCTGTTTGCTTTGGCCTAATGACTTATTTCTGACTGTGCTTCTGCAACTGGTGCTCTAAAATGGTCCTTGCAAAGTATAGACCTTTCAAACCATAAGCCAGCTCTCTAGTAATTCTGATTCTATACAAGATGAATAGAAGTAATGGACACATACCAGAAAATTGTATTTACTCTTGGCATCACTATATACACATATCACCTTTATAAGGATGCAGCTGATACACAGAAAAAATACTACATTACATTACTGGCAAGAAATTTCATTGTGTAGGTAAGCTGTTTTGAGCTGTATTCTTTCCATAAGAGTTCAGTACAGCTGTGGGGAGGACTTTCTCATGCCATTAAGGATCTCAGAAATAAGCCTTATTTTGCAGCTGCATTGAAGAAAAATAATGTCAGTTCACCATTAAAGAGATGTTACAGAATTTTGTTTTTGCATGTTAAATAAATAATACAGTTTTAACATTATTCTGTAACAGAAGAGTTGTTTTGAAAGCAAAATATTGAAATCTTTTATTATGAAGCCATGAAAATATGACATTTTGCTTTTGCTGCAATTTACTTCTGTGTTGCAGTTTTGGGAGATTTTTTTCTATGTATATTACTTTTAGAATTGGCCTAACTTAAGAAATGTTTTGTTTTTATGCACAGCCTCTTAAGAACTCCTCAAATCACCTATTTCTGGAGAAGCATTGACATATAGCCAGATGCAATCCAAAGATAGAAATTTGCAAATACAAATTTACTGACCTGAAATACAGGACAAGGAGTGAAGTAACTTGGGATCTCTTCTTTACTTAGAACTAAATTCATGTACACAAGATATCTGACAGACAAAAACTGTCAGGTTGGACTCTATGATCTCAGAAATCTTTTCCAACTTAATTGATTCTGTGATTCTGTGTTCTCCTGATGAACAATTTGAAGAAGCTCTTTGAGAAAATGCAGTGAAATACTCTTTCTCAACCACCATGTGCTAATAATAAAAGTACAATGGTGTATCTGATCCTGACTGTTCTTAATGTATTATGACTACTTCACATGGAAGATATACTCAACTTGCTCAGAATATTTGCTTTCTTCAGGGTTTCAAGTGGTTTTACAATATTCTAACAGCTCTCTACAAATTATGGAAATAAATCCCACTAGATGAGAATGGTTAAGATTTGAGATGTGATTTCTTCTGAACAAATTACAGCAGGTTTTTTGTCAAGGTTTCAACTAGAACACTATATTCAATCTGAATGCCACAATTATGAAAGATAATAAAGGTGCTTGATAAGAGAACAGAAGACTTACAAGCATGATGTATTTTTAAAATATTTGGATTTGGTTAATCTACAGAAGAGAAAGAAAAGGATGCGTAACCAGAGAGAATGGTAATTACCATTGTCTGAGTCCACTGCAGGTTGGATAAGAGGTAATAAGTTTAATTTGCAGCAATTTAATTGCAGTAATTTAATTTAGGAGATTTAATTTAGACATTAGGCAATAAATTTTAATTAGGGAAGTAAAGGTCTAAAGGAATATGAAGATTGAAATAGATTGTTGGCTGCAGAATCTCTAGTACTATCTGAAGAACAGGAGAGATGAATAACTCTGCAGCAGTTTTGTCTTTGAAATGAAGAGCTGGAGATGAAGAGCTTCTGAGGTTCCTTCTGGAATGTATTCTATGTTTTATAAGTCTATCTACAAAATATGCTGGAGCTGAAGAGACATTGGAAATGCAGATGGACAATTCTCACTCCACACCTCCAATCATCCGCGAAGTAATTTCCTGCCCAAACCTTGCTGCTTATAGATGTACATTTATAAAACATTGCTGTGTTGACACTCTTTTTCGTGTTTGATTTGATTTTGACAGATTGCTGTGAACAAATTCTATTAACCACCAGTGCTGAGAAAACACTTTAAAGCTGTTACACAGAAATACACCTTGAAAGTGAATAGAAAAAAAATCACAAGAAATGCTATTTACACTAGAAGACTGAATTATATGACATATATTATTGTGACATATGTATTATATAGCTCAGCTATTCAAAGAAGAAAAAAACCTATGGGGTGAGACTGCTACTTCTGATTGCAAGTCTTAAACAAGCTTCATGAACAGTTTCTGGGAAGGAAGCAGAGAAGGAAGCTATAGCCTCTCATGGGCTGTTTGCACACAAAACCAAACTTGATGAATAGATTTTAAGGGCTTAATGAGTTAAATTTGTCCACTATTTTATCTTTTGTTTTCTCAGTTATCCCCCACTGTTAGTGTCCACTTTAAGAAATTGCTAATTAGAGAAAGGGTTTTTGAGAGGGTAAATCGGACAGAGGAGAGACAGTTTTATTGTGGCTAGGTAAGTGAGTCATTGGGAAGGAAGGAAAAGAATTCTTTCTCTAAGTCCTGAATCCAACAAAATCCTCTTTCTTTCTGGTTACCTGTAATAAAAATGTGAAAGCAATGACTTTGTTTATTATGCGCTGAAGGACACCCTGGAAAACCCAGCTTGAAAAATATGGGTGATACTGTGGTGGAGGTGATGGGGCCCATATCTGTTAAAAAACCAAACCTAAAAAGAACAACAAAACACGCTGGCTCCAGAAAGCAGTAATCCTGCTGTGGCTACTGCCTGTAGTTGGATGGGGTGGGTGGCTCTTCTCCCACTCTCCCCCATCTGCTCCCCCATCTGTCGGATGGTTTTCCTTTCTTGCCCTTGCCCCAGAACTGATTGGCAGACATTTGGCATTTGACAGACATCAAAGTGAAACTGACTGATGAAAATTCACTGCCTTGCTATTTCTCACTGCCTTTGACAACAGGGAGAGGAGAATGTGCATTTATGAGTATGCATTATTATTTGTAGAACAGAAAGCCTCCACTGGCAACTGCTACTGCCTATGAGCAGGTGCTGATCACTATCCTGACAAAGATTTGTAATTCAGCTGTTGTTCCAGAGAGGTCTTTATGAACCAGAACTAATTTGCAGTTAGGACAATGCTTGCAGAATGCTTCATATATTGGTCTTGGTTTGCTTTTTACCATACTGAGGGGGTTAGCCTTAATTGTGACTTGTTCTAACATAAATCAAAACATATTCTAACGTAAATCAAAAAGTAATTGAGAATCAGGTTTGTTAACAGGTACTGATCTGAAGGCTCGAACCTTCAGTTAAGGAAGTCACTCTATTCAGTGAGCAAGACAAACCAAAAAAAAAGTCTAGTATGAAAAGACCATCCCTTCATGACCTCAGCAAAAAGAGTAAGCCATGTCATTGATATCTGTTGAGAATTAAAAAAAATTTAATTTTTTGGGAAAAATAATAACTTCAGGTTTCTTGTTGTTATTGAAGAGAAATACTGCCAGGAGACATGTTTTCCTGGCCACCACTTGTGCTAGAACCCATTTGCTAGGTTTCTCTGGCTGCAGCCATTGCTTTTTGGAGAACACTGATCACTGCCTTTGTTGAAGAGGAGGAAGAGCACAGGTACCTGAGCCGAGGAGAGTTCTATAAAGTAGCAATGAGGAAATTTCATAGAATCATAAAATGACTTTATTTGGAAGGAATCTTAAAGATCATCTAGCTCTAATTGCTGGCCATGGACAGGGACAACCTCTACTACACCAGGCTGCTCAAAGCCTCCTCCAACCCATCCATCCTTGAACACTTCCAGGGCCAGGTTACCCACAGCTACTTCACTCAAGGAGGTGGGTGGTTTTGTCAGTGCCCCCTTAGAAGTAGACAGGAGAAATTTTTATTTTAAATCTCACCTCAAACAAAATCTCAACTCAATCGCTTCAAAAAAAATCCTTTTCTTTGTAAAGTACTTCAAAATTTCCTGCTTTCAGAAAAAAAAAATCACATTTGTAAAATTTTTGTGGAATGAAACTTATGTCCTAGACATTGGCAAAATGAATATGGAATGAAGGATATGTACTTCCATGCTTTTCATCTCTCTCTCTGACCACATTCATTTCCACCAAGGATTTTCCTAGGTAGTCTTGTCTGGTGCTGCATGCATTACCCTTCCTATCAACAGTAATTAATGTTATTATTATGTTAAAAGGAAAGAGAAAAAAAAGAAAAGGCTTCACAGGAAGAGACAAATGTTTTGGAAAGACAGTGAGATCCCAGCTCTCAAAGACATGGGTGTGTCTTGCTGATTGTTTTTATTAACAGAAAGTGTATGCATGAGCCAAAGAGAAAGGTATAGGGAAATAAAAACCTTTTAGTGCTCTAACTTGGGAGTTTTAGTTGGCCCCCAGAGTACTCAGTGGTAAGGGATCTGTCAGACAGACACTTAAAATTCAGCCTACATCACAACCTCAAAAGTCTTGAGAAGCCATTCCCCACAGCAAGTCTCTCACTCATTTTATGGCATGGAGTTGCCATGTGTGATTCTGGACAGGATGGAAGCAGACTTATGGGAAGAGGGCAGTCCTTAGCACAGCCTGAACTTCACACCTTTCAGGAGACCGTTTTAAAGCAAGACTTGATCTCCACATAAGATACCTTTACGATACAGATTTTTGTGTACATAACAGCCCCAGAGGCTGTTCAAAGTCTGTGTGGTGTGGAGACCACAGTCAGTGCAAACTCTGAATTATTATTCTCTTTGTTTTGCTTATTAAGATTATACCTCAGTGACTAAACTCATTATTATACAGTGCAGGCAAAACAGCTTGTGCTGTGTCAAAGCAGTGAGCACTTCCCTCAATATAAAAAGAAAATTAGTTTTGCAACACTGACCAAGACAAGTAATGAACAACTCTTCTGCAACATTTGCAATTTGCAGAACCACAAGCTAGCACTGTTCCCTGTAATGATCATTTGCTACACAGTATACATTAGGAAAAAAATTGCAGAAGCACTGTCTTCACTTTCTCCATAGGCGATGAAAGATGGAAAAAAAATCAGGTGAATTCTCGATGGTCCTTATGTTCATGTTTGTTTAGAATGAAATTGGTGAAATACGAGTAGTTAGCATTGTCTATGAAAACACACAGCTAAGATAAAGCACAGCATTTGTTTGAATCTTCTGATGAAACAAAGCCCCGTCTCTGCTTTTAGAATTGCCATCAAAATATTTCCTCTGGACATGACTACTCTGGTTTTGGTTCCCTGTGCTGTTACCTGGAGTGCTGATGGGTGCCACAGAAAGCATAAAAAAGCATACCACACATCATCCTAACAAGCTGACAAGAGATAGACAAGTGTTAGATGAAGGACCTTTTCAAACCTGATGCTTCCCAAGATACCCCTTAACAGCTGAGACAGCAGAGATTTAACATGATCTAAAGCAATTGGACAGGGACTGACTTGTATCTGTGCGTCTGTGTGTGCATGAGCAGCACTATGGGATGCCACAAACTTCTATTTTATAACTCAGCCATAAACATTTGCTCCAGGCAAAACACAGTGTGCCATCTAGGGAGCAATTTTTGTTTAAACAAATTAAAAAAATATCAGTTTGCTCTTTCTAGCTTCATGAGAGCCAATATTTCCTGCCCCCCGCTTCTACCATACAAGCGCATAATTCTGCATATCATTTAGTAGGGATTTGATTTATTGAAATAAATTTGACTAATTGTTAGTTCAGAAAACAGAGTAATGTGTTTGCAGTTCTTTTTTTGGTGGAAGTTTAGTTAGAACAGAGAAATACAAGTGTGAGGTCAGGGTACCTGCCTGTGACTGTGCAGAGTTTCCTAAGATATGTGTGATCTCCTCTTTGCTTGTCCCTGTACTGATAGGCACAGATTAATTACTGCTGTAGAAATTCTCCCCTGGTCTTGGAAATTTCATGTTAGCAAATTGGCCCCAACAACATTGTACTTTCATCTCCTCACATTACAAACTTTTCTGGATTTGCTATGCCAGCATATTTGGATTTGCTAACTCCACAAGAGCAGAATTACCTCAGGAAGCTTACTTTTTATTGCCTTTTCTTCAAATGTTTGATACAAAACAAACTGCATTCCAGCAAGCAAAGGGGGAAGCTCTGTATTGCAAACCTGGAAACAGAGTGATGACAGAGGCTTACTAAACAGAGAAAACTAAACACAAAAAATACAGGCCTGGGAACCCCATGATGCTGGTCCCCTGGTCCTTGTGGGTAGCAGAGGTGAGGCAGTAGAAAGCAGAAAGTCCTGCCCTACAGAACTCCCCTGTCCTGATTTCCAAAACGGGATGCTGAGGCTCCACTGGAGCTGGCAAACCAGATCATTAATGCTTTGCTTCCTATGTGAGGTGAGCAACAGTGGTAAGGACAAGGAGATGAGCAATTAGCAGTGTGCTAACGAGTAATTGACACTTCTGATTTGATTTGAACCAGACTAACATGGGATAGGGTGGGAAGCCAGATGCAAAAAAAAAAGGATGAGATTTTCTTGCTTCAGAATGAGAGAGGGTATGGAGACAGTATGGACTTGTATCCTTGGAGAGGGCCACTGAGGGTCATTTCCTTTTCAGCTCAGAGCTCTGTGGTTCATTGAGGGATGTGGCTGTTCTCTGGGTTGTATTTTGGGATAGTCAGAATACTTCAGCAATAGTTTTCACCTCAGGAAGGATGGTGGTTCATGCAGATTTCTGAACATACAGCTCTGTAAGGTTGATCATTAGAAACCCTTTGAATCTCAATCACAGAGACACTAAAACATTATACCACTTACTTTTATTCTCTTCCATTTTCTAGTTTGAAATATCTTCAAAATGTGTTGGGGAAAATATAATTTGTGAGCCTTATACATGTATTAAAACCAAGAATGCCCCTTGGACAGTTTGTGAAACTCTGAAAGGCGTCTCTTGTTGGGTGGTGAGACATCATTCCTGGGAAAGGACCTGCAAATAAACCCAATACAAGGAACAGCTCCTATCTGCATGCATACCTTCACATGTGAAAGGCAACTTTTTGTGCCCTTCTCTTCATCTTATTCTTCTCTACCTTGCATTGTGTGGGAAGGTGAGCATGAGGACCTGTATTGCTGTTGGACCTCACTAACACAGCATTGCTAAAATAAACCATAAATTGCTCTGAAGCCTGCAAATGCTGATACAGATGATGGACAGGAAACTTCAGTGAAATTTCCTTTATTTGTTATAGTATTTGAATTTTTGCTGATCCTTATCAGTTTCATAGTCTGACTGAAACCAGAAGGGATTATTTCTTTTGCTCTGGAATTTAAGGATGAACATATTTGTTCAGAGGCTAGATGAGACGAAATTAGAACATGCTACTGGGGCGTAATAAATTCACAGTAATTGCAAGCTAGTGTTCCTTAATTCTTCAGACACTATCATCTGTAAATATTCTGATCCTTTTCATAGCCAGCTCATTTGTGCTTTTGTCCTTATTGAATCAACTGTTGTCTTTTCTTTCATGCTGTCTCCTGAGGGAAACCCCTTTTAAATCTTTTTGCTTTAATTCCATTAATTGGCATATTGTCTGGTCTTATGCTTTCCCTCCTGGGCCTTGAACTTATGCTCCTTCATTTCTTAAACTCCTTAGTTATATTTCTGCAGCTTTGACTGACAACTTGGTTGATCAGAGTACAAAGCATGTGCTTTCTTATCTTTTACTTCCAGGCTAATGTTGAACAATGTAGTCAGTCTATCAGTCAATTTATTAAGCTGGGGTGGAGTTCTCTGTTCTGAAGTCATCACAAAAATCAATAATAATCAATTCACTTATTCTAGGATACATTAAAATATTATTAACTATAATAATTAAAAATAAATAATTTAAAGGTCCTCAAGCCTTTAATGATTTATGGATAGTTCTTCTTTTGCCCTTTGCTGGAAACTTGCACATTTTGAACCCTTTTTCAGGGACATTAACGACGACAGCAACTAAATCATAAAGCCTTTTCAGTATGAAAGACCAGAAGGTGAAAATTGTGCTTTCAGCATCATAACTTCCCCCTTTTATTAGCAGAAGAATGAGTGTGCAGGAAGTATGCAACATGAAAGAGAAAAAAATAGTTTTGCTAAAGCGTTATTGCAGTAGCAAAGAAATGGGTTGAAAAACACAGACCTAATATTACTCCTACTCAATACATTTTATGGTTATAATAAACTGAATTAATGATACACTGGAAACTTTTGCTTTTTTTTTGCCTTTTTCCCTTTTTTTTTTTTTGCAGTACACACAAACCCCATGTAATATCTTTACTGTAAGTTACTCACAGGAATGATATGAAAACATAGTCTTGAGTAACTCTTCTATGCCATAAACCATCAACTTTCTTTTGAAAGAAAAGCAGGACAAAAAAGACATCTAAGGTAGTGATGAGTTTAATTAGAAGCAGAATGGTTGTATCATTCCAAAATTTGTAAAAGCTGGTCTCCCTGACATACCATGTCCCTGATCTTTACCATAATATAAGATGCTGTTTTCAAGGGGGAGAAGAAAGAACTAGTTTCATAAAAGTTTTTCTTAGGGCCCAGGAAGATCCTGATGTGAAAACCAAGCATCATAAAGTTTTGCTTTGTATCTACTCCTTGCTGTAGGGTAAGAGTGTGACAAGTGCTTATTTATATCTATGTATGTATATAAGTATGTTGAGGCAACAGCTGTGTAGGTTTTAAAGAAGGCAGCCCAGTGAGACCTGGCCACTTCATGACTCGCAGCAATACTGACCTCTCATTCAATCAACAAACACCATATTCAGATTTCTTTCTCAGGCAAGCTCCATTCAACCCAAATCCTGAGGAAAGGATGAGTTGAAATCCTAGAAAACTGCTGACAATGTAAATTGCTGGACATCTGATCAACTTCAAAGAGGATTTTGCTATTATAAGAATTCAGAGTATGGCCCATGCACTCAAACAGAATGAAAAAGAAATTGTATACTTCACTGTGTTGCACCTCAAAGGTGCTTAGTTGCTAGAAGTGGCATAAGACCCACCTGACTTAGCTTGTGCATTTGTTTATTCATAGTGCCCAGATGGTAACAGCAGATTAGAAAGACCAGAATCCTGGGAAGCATATGAGCCACTCAACTTTGTCAAAAGTTCTGCATTTGACTTGGTCCCATAATGACACAACCAAAATAAATGATCACAAGCTGTGTTGCTTAGCCTCACGCAAGGAGGAAAGGACTACATGTTCTTTTCAGCTGTCACTCTGCTTACCTAGTCTTCTGAAAATACTGATTCTTAACTTTTTATCTGTGCTTCTGGCCAATATTAAATGAGAGAGCCCACCAAGCTGCAGAAATGAATCTAGTCTCTGCTCCAGAACTACTTCAAGGTGGGAGTACATATTAAAAATGTAGTTTGAAAATTTTAAAGATGTTCTTGTTAACATGGACAACATTTGCCTTAAACACATCTTTTGAGGCTCGTCATAAAACTCAAGTTTTCAATCTGCACTGTCCCTCCTGAAAGCTGTCTGAATTTCAGCGCTCTGCTCTATACAAAGCTTTCCAGTCTGAATATGTTCCTTGTCAAGTTTATTTGTGCTTGTGACAATGCATTAGGTTAAGCAGATTCTTTTTCATTTTGATTTTAAAGAGCTTTTCATATGAGTATTTCTGTATGATGAAATGAAACACCAGCTGACTGAGAAACTTGAACTGAGGTTTACTGTAAACATTCCTGTGAAATCTGTACTTATATAGAATTTAGATTTTTAAGGTCAAAACCAAATAATAAGATCCGTGAATTTTCAGTTCTCATTTAGCATATCCATCCCTTTGATTTTACCAGTCCAAATGTTGTTGCAAAGGGTTGTGTGATTTCAGTGTCCTGTCCCCCAAATTTCTGTGCTTTCTCCATAAAAACTCATTCAGTCAGTTTAGCAGAGAATATTTGACATTCCAGGGGCATATTTCAGCAAATAAAAAAACACACAGAAGTAACCTCTATTGATATGATCAACTCCTGTAACATAAATTTTAAGATGGAGAGCCATTTCAAGACTTCTTACCTGTCTTGGATTTGGCTATCTCTAATTTTTTGATTTTCCTAAATGTCAGCCCTGTCCCCATAAATCATTCAGTCAGTTACAATAATATTTGTGGCATATTTCAGCAAACAAGAAGTCCTCATATTGATATGATCAACTAGATTGCACCTGTCTTGGATTTGGCTATCTCTAATTTTTTTGGTCATCTCGATACCATTGGTTTGGGGAAATATTCTATTATTAATGTAACCGATATAGACATAGCACCTTTGTATGGCCCAGTTGCATTCCCTGGGAACTGGAGCTTTCAGTCATTGTGGTGGTGTCCATGAAAACAGATCCTTAAGTCAGTTAAAGAAAATCCACAATGCAATTCATACCAAAGATCAAACAAGAACAGAAACCGTACATGACGCAGATATTAGACACAAGGCAGCATCTACTTAAATAGAAAAATCAAAATATCTACTGATCAGAAATGAGCCTCAGCTACTCTGGCTTTATGTTTATTCACATCCATATTAGGACAAATTTAGGTTTATCTTCCTTTTTCCATTGCCCAACTTCCCTTTGCAAGGTCCATGAAGACTGAACTTGATTAAGGCAATTCATGAAATTAGTTTCATGTATACTTAAGCTTCAAACACAGATGCCTGGAAAATGTATGTAATAATATTTGCAAAAATTGATTCATTTTGTCTTATCTAAATCTTAATAATTCTAATAACATTTCAAAATTTGGAGCACTAGTTCATATTTTGTGAGTTTGGAGTTATATATGACTAACTTCTAAATATGCAATGTATCATGCTGTTGGAGAACACCCTCAGATTTTGAAGGAAAAAAAATTGGAGGAGAGGGTAAATAGAGAAAAAGAGGACTAATAAAAAAAATCAAGTTTAGAAGGCATCCTAAACCACAGTTCCCTACTTGTTAAACTTAACATCTGAAACAGGTGAAAGATATTGCAATCTATATGTTCTTTGCAGAGAAGAAATATTGGTTTTATTTAGAGGGTACCCAAAGCTTCAATCAAACTGAAATCTTTTTCTGAGCTATCGTTGTTGTTACTGCAGCTTTCATGCTCTTCTTTCAACTGAAGGTGTTCATGACGATTTTTAGGCTCCCCATGTGGAACAGCGGTGACACGAGCAAATAAAAAATCTGAAGTCTTCTTGAGAAAGACCTCCAAACTTAAAAGTCTGAACAGGCCAATAATGATAGATTATAATTGCTTTTAAGCAGACAGTGTTATGGCCTCACATCAAGCAACAGCTAATTACTAAGGGCAAGAAAAGGGTGCTCTAGCACTAAGGTATATTAATCACATAAAGACTAATGTACACATTCCTAGATAAAAATGATATAACAACAAATTAGATTAATTCCCTTTTCATTGGCTGGTCAGGCAGTCTAGTTCTATGAAACTCTAATATATATTTATCTGCTGGAACATAATGCTATTTTACTATTTTATTAGTTATTGCCCTTACTGCATAAAGTCATCCTCCCTTTTAAAATGCCAGACTATAACAGATAATGTGTGATGTTGATAATAAAACCAATGAATACAAATAGGGGGTTGAAATTAATCTATTCTAGAAGTGTTACATTTTTGCTGCCCATTTTGGTCATTAATGTTAAGGAAGTAAGAAGTATTGAATGAGAATGTCATAACCTTTACCAGTGTGTAGCAAAACCAAGGCAAAAAAGGTTCTTTGATCATCCTGTGGGGGCTGACAGACCCCGGATGATGATAAATAACTATGAGACATTTAGAGGTAATTTTTCAAATTCTATTTAATTTAGCATAATCCATAATACATAAGATTTAGAGCTAGTTCAGGCTGGTGCTTTCAATGAAAGATGAACCTTTTAGAGAAAATATTTTAGATAAACTAGGATCAATGCCCTTTGGGTAGAACAAAGACTGAGGAGTATTTAGCAGCTGGGTGACCACCCATCACCCCAGGGACAGCAGGGCCAAAAGCGCCTGCTGGAAACAAGGAGTGAGCTGTCAGGAGTGACTATGAGCCGTGGCCACCAGGAGAACAAACCCCAGCCACCATGTCTGGATGCTCACTGGAGGAGTGTCCATTTGAGCACAGAGGTGGCTCAGCAGGAATTTGACCTTTCCCAGGATGTGTTCAGGGAGCAGGGTAACTGCTCACCCTTCCTGAAAAGGGGAATGTCATGTAGAGGCTCCAGGTGCAGACCACAGCCCCAGTCATTTCATAACAGTGAAGTTCTCTAGAATGGTTACAGCATTTCACTCTGCATTTTTCTGATGAGATTCTAAGGGCTTTGAATATTCATGGCTTCCACAGCACAAATTGGTAGAGACCAGAAAACCAGGGCTTTTTATGGTCATGGTTAAATATTCCATCTGTAATAATTGCAGCATTAGTGGTGCTTAAAGGTAATATTAGTAGTGCTCAGGGACTTGAAATATAGGAGACCAACCCTGAAAGATGCTGTAAACATTGGAAGTGTGGAATAGTTTGCATTTCCCTTGCTAAGGATGCTGCATTATCAGGCCTTACCTGTTCCACAGACCTCAGGGAGAATCCACATTATGCCCTGCAGTGAACTGGTGTCTGCTGGACAGATCTGTTCCAGAAACCAGTCCAAAATAATAATGTCAACAAAGCATTAGAATAATATAGTAGAATAAAGTCACTTCAAAGCCCAGGTGAGCATCCACAGTACTGTTCTGCTTGTGCTGGGTACTGGGACCAGCTCTTGTTGACAGGGACTTGAGAGTGCTGCAGCATTTCATCAGAGGTTGTCAACAAGCCCACAGGTCCTGAAACTGTGCAAACTAAAATTCTGTGGAAAGTAAAGAGAAACTAACATGGTCCTGAAATTGTAAGAATAGCTATTCCCAATCTGAAATTGTTCTGCTCTGTGACAGAGCATTCCATCTTCTCCATCATGCAAGAATTGGAGACTCTTTTAAAATCTACATTTAGAGCTATTTACACCAGCTGTGTTTTAGAATGCCTGCCTCTACTTTACTACTAAGGAATAGCTTTCACAGTTGAGGAATAACTAGGGAATAACACCCACTGTGAACGTAAGCAAGTTAACCTCAGTTTTAATGATCCAGGGACAGAGTTCTCTGGGAAGGCATGTGCTCTAAAGCAAATACTGATTTATGTATTTCTCTTTTATCTTTCCCTCTTGCCAAGCAATTTCAAATCATACTGTGTAAAGAATCCTGGGTAAATGACCCTTTTTGACAGGGAAGGTTAATAAATATTTTTTAAGTAATGAAAGATGGTGGAAAAAACCAGTGAATTAAACTCAGATCTTTCAAAAAATGTCTTGGTCTGTGTATATAAAGAAAAATATTGTAGCTGTTCTCTCAATATATAGGAACCTTGTCACTGAGATGAAGATTAAAAAAATCCCTATTTAATAACTGCCATTTATAATTCAGAGAGAATTGATTTACTGATTTAAAAGCATTCTGCCAATTGAGAAGTTCCTGTAATATTGAAATCAATTTCTTTCAAGTCTATGCAAGTAAAACAAAGCTCTATCAGTTGAACAGCAAAACAACTTTTCATATTAATCAGTAGGAACTTGAAAAATCCCACTGATGTAGAAAATTAGCACCTTTGCATGTTTCCCAGATTTTGATTTCATTTTGGACACTTGGTCATGCATTATAAGTGCTGCCTGGCTGGCTGCAACTATTTCAGTTGAAATCCATTATTTCTGGGAGAATTATGTGCCTTGTTAGTGAGATGCGAGCTATTTCCACTCCAGCATCTGCACTGCAGTTGATCTATTATTAACATTGAGCTCATTAAAAAAATGAAAGAATCTGATTTGTGCCTTTAGGGTGGGGGCTACTGAGGCTTTTGCTGAAGCAAATAAGCTGGCTGTGCTGCTTCCAGTTGACACAGCTGTCAGGAAAGCGTTGGCTGTCGCCGCACCGCGCAGGGACGCTCAGTTACGAGGGCCTTGTAGCCATATGTAAACAATACCAGGCTGATGACAGGTTTATGACACTGGAGACAACATGTGCAGCTGTTAGCCACTGGGTTTTATGGCGCAAAACAAATGTTTTCAATGCGCGGGCGTTTGGCACGGAGCCGCCGTAGCGGCAGCGGGAAGGGGAGGATGGGCAGCTGCTGGAAGATTTATCCCTGCCCAGCAGTGCTGTGCTGAGGCAGGGGCTGGTGGGCTCCTTCTCCTCACCTCCTCAAGGGGGGCTCTTCAGAGGAAGCTGCGTTCCTGTCAGTTGCATACATGGGTTTTGTGGTTTAAAACACTGAAGGGTTTCCCATGGGAAAGAGAGAACCATCACTCTAGGACAGGGATGCTCGGCTAGCAGCTGATTTGGGCCATGTCATATAGTAGGCACACTGAAAGAAGAGTATTTAAGACAGGAAGAGTTAAACAGCTGTGTTAGGGTTTAGAAATACTGACCAAAAGGTCTTGAATGGGAGGGTACAGAGGCCTGAAAGAGAGAGCTGAGTAGCAATGATGCCTTGGAGTAAGGCATCATCCTGTACCACTTTTGTGTTATCAACCCTGAGCACTGATTTATTTCTGATCCAGAGTGCATGTTAGAACAGGTGGGGAAAATTAAGTGAAAGAATTTGAAAAAAAAAGTAATTTCCTTTAATAAACATCAGTGACTCATCAGCTACATCCCCAAACAGTAACAATATTTTACAAGTCATTGTACTGTCAAACCCTGGTACTTGTTGTACTTTAACCTTGGGTACCTCAGCTAGCCAAGTCGCTTCAAGTACAACTTTCTCAGTAACTGAAGTTTAAATATATTGATCAAAACTTGTGGGCCCCCATAGCTTTTTGTGACAGAAGGATCCCAGCACAAACTGGTTAGTATGATGCTGGGCACTAAGTCATGGTAAGTCTGTAAGGAGTGCTGGTAAAGGACATGGTCTGGGACCTGTTCCCCAGCCTTGCAGGCAGTGTCACTCTGCAGCTGAATTCTCTTCCAGGACACTGCCTGGACCTCATTGACATCCAAGAGAACAGTCCCTGGCCTATGCTATTCTCTCACCCTAGACTGGCACTGACTAGGAAAGTGCTGTTTATCACTGGTCAAAAATATGCGTGAGAAGTACAGAAAGAAGTCAAAGGCACCATGGGCCAGGGCTGCAGTTACATCCTTGTCGTATTTAGTACATCACTTTGGATGCAGCTTTAGCACAGATCATAGTGTCAGACCCATTTTCATTAACTCCTAATTATTTAGGACAAAGAGCTGCTATGGGATACTGGCGTTCTGCTTTGCAGTGAGGCAAACACCATCCCTTGAATCTCAGGATACTTCATTTTAAAAGACTTTCATGATAAATAGGAATGGATACTTGCTCACAAAAAAACCCAGAACCAAAACCAACCAACCAAACAAAACCAAAACCAAAAAATTATAGAAAATAAAGTATCCAGGGAAGCTATTGCAGGTTCCCATCTGCAAATATTCTGGAAATGTGAACATTGATCACAAAACATGCAGAGCTAACTATTTGTGAAAAATTTCCCCTTCTTTTTTGAGTGTTGTCTTCCTCACTATAACTTTTTCCTTCACATTTTTAAAAAGAAGCCATGTTTCTGAATGAAAGGCATAAAAAATTGAAGGAAATTCAGGAAATGTGTTTTCTTACTTTGAGTTTTCAAGAGTGTGCTGAATTCAGAATTATATTCTCTCTTTCATTTAAAGTATCATCTTCTCCCAGATAAATTCAACTTTCAGCCCATGTTTTTGATAAAAAATATTTTTGTTTATGCTTCAGAAGCAAAGGAAAACAAATAAACAAACTTAGAAACTTATGTAAAAGTAATATTTTTACCTACTGAATTATTTTAAAGAGAAGATTAAATCTCAGCATTTGACTTTAAATAGTTGCAGTGTGAGAATGCAATATTCAGCAAGAAATGTTAATATAGCAAAATAATTGCATTGCTGTATAGCTGGGGGAAAATCATAAAGGGAATTATCTTGATTTGAGAGCTAAAGTTCAGTAATTGTGCTGTATTTTATACTTAGCAGCATGTCCAGATGACTGGGTAACACATTTGAGAGAATTATTCCATCATACAGCTTTTGGAAGAGCTGTTAGTTATTGCCTTCTAACATCTTCTTCATCTAACTTTAATTTTTGAAGTTGTTCACATCCTTGTCAATATTGGTATTTTTGTAGTGGGTGCTGGAAGTAATGACTGTTTATGACACATTCTACTTACAAAATGCCCCCTTTTCTAACAAGATCATAGCATAGTCATCTACAAAAACTGCATATTCTTGCCACAAAAAGCAGATGCAGCTGGAAAGAGAATTTCAATTTTGAGCAACTATTTGTATGTGTGGTGCAGGGTTGCATGAACAGCTTCCAGCCTTCCATTAAGTGCTCTGCCTTTTAGCTCTGGGTGAAGTTTTATAGCCATCATAATCTTCACCCTCTAATAAAAAAAACCCAGCAAACACAGATGGATGATGAGATTGATGATGGTGCTCTCCTAAATCCTCCCCCTCTTCCTTTCTCTATAAATACTGGGAGAAGACAGACCATGCCCACACAAGGCATGTGAGAAGTTTGCTCCTGTTTTAACTCCATCTGGTACACGGGTGGACCGTGTAGGATCCATGGGCAGTCCTGGTGCTGGATGACACAGATAATATGAGGTCAGTATGATGGGACTTGAATTGTACCATTCTTGTAGTATTAGTGACTGATGATCAGTAGAAGCAACAAAAAAAAAAAAGTCAGAGCAAAAGCATGAGTCAGGAACTATCAACATTCACATCCATCTGAAATCACAGTTGGAAAGTCTGTTCCTAAATACATATAAAATATTATATAAGCCCCTTTAACTTTTCTTCTGCCTATATGTTGACATTATCCACTATCTTAAGCCTTTTTCTCATATGTCTTATGCTTGCGGATTTGTTCACAGCAGCACCATTTCTGTCGTATCTCTTCTGAGAGTCATATCTTCCTATACCAGAAGCCAAAATTTTTAACCATGTCTTTATCATTCCTTGACTATTATTTATGACTTTTCAACCTTCTTGGACCTGCCTCACCAAGGAAAACTGTAGCTCTTTTCAACAGAGAGGGGGGTGACCAGCACCTCTTTTCACTGGAACACAAAACCTCAGCTATGCCAGTGAAACTTGCCAAATATTTTGGAAAGAAAAAATGGAGCAATGCAGTTAGTTAGGCAGTACACACAGCCTTTCAGTGGGTCACCTATAAGGTTACAATAGAAGAAGCTATCCAAAAGCTGCAGGAGAACTCAGAACATTTCCTGTTAACCTGCAGCAGGCACTGCTGTAACTGTCGGTGTTCCTGTCTTCCTCCTGGTTGTGGTTCAGAGCCCATTCCAAATGTTAAGTTGTGAAATTTAGTACATGCCCAGCAGAATCCCAAGAGAAATTTCTGACACAGAAAGAGTACTCTGGGCTCTGGGGCAAAAAAAAATAAAAAATTGCGTTAGCTATATTTCAGCAAAATTGAAGAGAATGCAGGTGAGATAGGGAGAGCATGAAAAGACTAGAAGACACATGGCTTCAAACAACCCCAGGACAAGTTAAGTTTCCTAATCAAAAGAGGGCTGATTGTGCTGTCTCCAGCATGGAAGGTCTGGAACAGGGAAATTAGTTTTGCAGGCCTAAAAATTCTAGGAAGCCAGTGGTCTGAAATCTCCCTTTGTAATCCTCTCACAGCATGTGAGGAGTGTAAGAAAGCATTAGCACCACTTTGAAAGAGGAAAAGTAAGCTCTTGAACTTCCAGAAATCAAAGTTAGAGTGAGTTTGATGTCCTGTATATAACATGAAGATTATTTTAACAACAGGGCTGACAAACGTCCAAACAACTTTTTCCACAGTGTGATGAAAATCTATACAGTTTCCTGAAGACAATCAAGAGTTTAGTAAAAGCCAGCCCAAACTCATTAACATTTCATGAATGCTTAATTCTAGCAATTTCCCTCACTTAGCACTGGCTTGATACTGGGGAGGAGAAATACTTCTGCAGTTGCAGGTTAGTGCTCCACCACACCAGCAACTGGCTATTCCTTCTACCAAATTTACAGAGAGACTTCCATGTCCCTCAGGATGAAAGCCTATATTTGCTTGCCTTAAGGAATGTGAGGATATAAATCCATGATTCTCAAGACAGCCTGTCTAATTTATAGCCTTCTCTAATTTTCAGATATGGCTTCCTTCACATATAGTACTAGGAGCTTTTATGCAATCATAGAGAAAAACTATATACAATTCATATTATATTTTTGTTCTTATATATCTGAGTCTCTTTTTTGAAAATTTCTTCCCAGAAAAAAGGTTTTGCAAATTTTTTTTGTTAGCCTTATACAGAAGATTGTCTTTTCCCATGGAAACATTGTATGTCTTTTAAATAAGATGTGTTGTCAATACGGTTGTATTGTTGCTAGGTTCTTAAAATATAGAAAACCTTTTATTAGGGAGAAGAGGCATCTTGAAATGAATTAAAGCTGGGAAGCTCAAAGTATTTGCAGAGCTCTAGTAATCTGCCAGTTTTTCTCTAAGAGGTTTGATAGCTGAAGGTTATGAAATCAACAGTGCAGACAAGGAGATTTTCACCATGGCCTGGCTTGCAATTTGCACTTCTCAAAAAGCAATATCCTTTTTTTTTTTTTTTTTTTTTTTTATTCCTTTTAATCAGCATGTCTCATTTCCCTTCATGGCTGGCACTTCTGCAAGAATTTTCATTCAAATGACCTCCTAACGAACCTCTGCAGACACACAGGCAGAAACACAGTTCTCTGGAATCAACAATCTCAAATTAATTTGTTCTTTACTTGAGAATGGACAGGTTTGCTGACCTAAACATGAAGGTACAGATAATTTCTGACTACTGACATAGTTACTTGCTAGTGCACTGGTTAAAGCAGAAAGATTTAAATATCATTATTTTAAATCAGCAAGCTGAAACCCACAGTTTAAGTAGCTGATTTTTATCTCATTTTGCATACACCTTTTTGAAAAAAAAAAAAAAAAAAGGTTGATTCTTTTTGCTACCATACACTGTAACCTACTCACATTTTTTTAAACAAATGATATATAGCAGGCCTCAGACCTTCTTCTAGAGTCAGAGGAAGACCAGACAATTAATATGTGACTATTGATGCAGGAGGGCCCCCAGTCAGGGAATAACATGCTCTGACTCCATGATTCAAGAGGCTGAATCATTGCTTTATTAAGCTATACTATATTACATTACATTGCATACTATACTATAACTATCTTACACTAAAAAAAACCCATGACCCTTACCAGACAGTCATGACACAACTTTGACCTAATTGATCAATCAGTCCAAACAACCATCAGCAGATTCCAATTAACAAATCCCTTTTGGTAAACAATCTCCATAACCCATTCCACATGTGCCAAACAACAGGAGCAGCAAGTACAGATAAGAATTGTCTTCTCTTTTCTCTCTGAGCTTTCTCACTGCCTTCCCCAGGAAAAAAATCTAGGGAGAGAGAATTATGTCCCAGTCTGTTCAAAGAGTATGTGAACACCACATGTAACCACACTTGTGATGCATGGGCAGTAGAGACTCTCTGGGAGTTCCTTCATTCCCTGTTTTGTGCACCCACCACGGCAGCATCCCTAGGAAAGCAGGGTTCTTGGACAAGGTTACTGCTGGCAGCGTGTTTCATTTGCCTTCCATGTTGTTCCTGAGAAATCAGTAGGAAACAGGACAAAGAGGAAAGGGCTGTTAGCCAGTGGATCTGTCTTGGCAGGATGCACAAAACCTGTGGATCACAAGTTGAACTCCTGACTTAAACAATGAAACAATAAATAGTGTTTATTTTTACTGTCTGTCCCCATTATTTCTATCGTACATGCCCACATCTCATTGCTTAGTTACCAAGTGCTAGATTCTTTCTTATAATTTGGACCAAGCTGCATATGGATATCAATTGGACATTTAGCTTTCACATAAAGAAAGAAAAAAACTACCTAAAATGTGCAGAGAACATTTTTTTAAATGGGGGAAAAGAGCCTTACATTTAAACCAGCTAACTTTTTAAAGAAGGGATCAATATCTACCAGTGAATTGAACAGCAGTGGTTCTTTCTGGTCACGATCTCACTAAGCTTTCAGAAGTGGTGGTAGATCTCCTCCTCCTCCCCTCCCATACTTTTTGAAAGCTCTGAGAGGAATATTAGACTCTCTGCTTTTTCAACTCCCAGCTGGTTTCTCAGGTTTGAATTAAATAGTCACTGAATGGAACTAAGAGAATGCAGTGAAATGAAAAAAAATCATCCTCTGTCCTGCAAGATGCTAGTGCTGTCAAAAGCCAGTTTAGCACTTCAGCACACTGGTTCCAGGTTCTTAACTCTACAAGCCATGTGTATAATGTTTGGACTGTTTTTGACAGCAAGTTGAGATTTCTGCAGGGTTTTATTTCCTGTAGATATTATCAGCTGAGACACTGTCATTTCTTGCCATGTTTTCACAGTTCATTGTACATAGCCTTGCTTTTAACACAGGCAAAGCTAAACCTTCAAAAAAAATGAATTTTATTTTACATTGCTGCTCCTCTTTCCAAAGCTGCCCCTTCAAACTGTTGACACTTGCTAAACTGAAAGACCAGCATCCAAGCTGGAACTGCAGGGGACTGTAAAGCTGAGACACACAAAAAAAGCTGCAGGCACACAGTTTGCACCTGAAAGCAAGACTGGTTGCATCTGTAGGCTGCTTTTCCTCACCTAATTAATGCCTTCATCGGCAGGACTAAGTAACTTGTGTACAGCTCCATGATAAAGTATCTATGTAATGCTGAATGGCTGTTAGAAAATCAGTATGATCTCTTACCACATTTTGCAGATTTAGTGACTTTAGTCCCTGCTCACTGCAGATAGGCAGTAAATATGCCCTCAGTCTGCTGCCAAGCATCTGTATAGACTTACACATCTGTAGAGCAGGAGCTGAAATGGATTGTCTAATGTGAACAGCAGGCTACATAATTACCCTTTATTTACTTGTAACAAATCAGTTACTACAAAGAATTGTATTTTCTCCACTGAAAAAATGCTGCATCAATTAAATTGGAAACTGCACTTGTATTAATTCTGTCAATGAGCAGCATAATTTCAAAGTGGACAGGGGAGTATAAGGGCACAGAAAATAGATTTTTTTCTTTTGAAGGGTTGGCAGTAGTACACCAAGTCTTTGCAGTAATTCCAAAGAGTTATTGATTTTTGGATCCGAGAAGAACCTTTGCTTTCATTTGGCTTGACCTCTCATACAACAGAGGGTTTTGCACAGCAAATTCTCCAATAAACCGCCTACCTTTTTTACTCTGTTTTTTAAAGACCTTTAAAAAAAGTCCTGAAGTAATGAGGGAACTGCAATCTGCAAGTTCAACTGCAAGTGAATTTAGTACTTCTGGCACGGATTTATCTGAGTCCCACATTTAGGGTCTGCCATCACACAGCTTCTGACCTTTATTCTGTCAGTCAGAGGAATACTTTCGCTTTCCATCAGCACTGGAGTAAAGAAACAGTGCCACATTTAAGAGTCATTTATTCTTGGGCAGAGTGTATGAGAAGTGCCAGATGAGGCATGCAGAAAGTAACATCCACACTGAGGCTCTGGAGTGATCTAGATTGATCCAACAATCCGTGCTTGTGTTAGAAAAGAGAACAAAGGAGAATTAGAAAATGTGACTAATGCACTGTAACACTGCCACTCACCTGAATGCACAGAGAACATGAAACAATAGCTCTAAGGGATAAAATGTCTTGCATACAATTGTGTTAAAATATGTGACTTTTCCCTCCTTTGTTTAGAGTGGGCCTTCCAATTCTGTCCCTATCCTTGCCATTCAAGGTAAGAAGAGGACCCAGAGATATTTTGTGTCAAGGTATGTCTGCCTTGCCTTCATTCACATCTGGATTGTTTTAAACTGAGGAAATGTGAAGCTTATGAAGCAAAATTAACCAAAGAAATATTATTCACAGGTTCCTTCACCCATCTGCTCAGCTCAGAAATTATCTTATTTCTCCATGAAATATTAAAATTTGGAGTGACTGAACTTGGCAGGAGGGGACTACCTAACTCTGCTGCAACCTGTCCTACCCTAAGGGACTCTGGGGTGGTGCTGAGGGCTCTGCACCACCTGGGGTTTGCCTGAGATTTCCCATTGCTGAAGAGAACCAAAAAGACCACCTGTAGGCAGAAGTGTTTTTCCTTTATCCCTTTGACATGTATCCCCAATGGTGTTCTAACAAACAGCCAGAAACTCTTAACAATAGAATGAAAAATCCTACACTGACGCTCTGAAGGTGCTTTTTAGTCTAATACTGAAAAATGTACTTTCTTGCTCATTACAGAAGATTGTATTATGTATTATAGCTCTCTAGAATATCTAACTGTCCAAGAACTTTTAAAAATCATTAAAAGGATTATCATACAAAATAGCTTTGTATTTACCTTTCAAGTAAAGTGGCTGTGTCAACTGAACTCATGTTGAGACAAACAACTTCATTTTACAGGATATACATGGACCTCAAGAGAGTATTTACAGCACTGGAAACTACATGATGATATTTCAGTGCCCCACAACATTTGATATCTTTGATCCTTTCATCTGTTTTGTATCTATTGCAGAAGAGATGCCAAATTATTGAAAGCATGAGATCTTAGGCACGTCTGTAGAATCTGACTGTGTGCACCTGTCATACATAAAATACATCTTTTTGGGTTCCACTTGGCATCTGAACATGAAAAATGGGCATCTTTGCATTCTGAGCAGCTTGTGAACCCAGTTGTAGTTATCAATTTTGCATGCACGTAGGCTCTTTAAGTACTAAATGAAACATGCTATTCAATAGGGATGAGCAGTTAAATGTCTATACTTCTGAGAAAAACTAATAAATAATGTGTCTTGTGCTCAGAAGAAGTCAGGAAAATGTTTAATTCCAGAAATATAATTTGGTATTCAGCAACAATATTTTTATACTAAATTGCATTTGTCTCAAAAATAGTGTTACTAAATCATAATTTAATTCCTATGTTCTAACTATGACTACTAAAGTGTCCATATGTCACCTGTCATACTGGATTTTTAATTCCTGTTCTTTTCTTGATCCTTAAATTATATGGCTTTTACATTCTCCAGCTCCCAAATGCAGTCCTTCTGTTCAAGCCACAGAGAATCATATTTTTAGGGCTGGAAATGGCTGGTTCACTTCTTCCCAGCAGTTAAGATGGAAGTTCCTATACATGTATATGTCTTAAACCAGTAAGTGCATGGTCACATCACTGCAACGCTTATACCTCCTCAGCTACTGGTCCCAGATGTCAAAAGTACATGTCAGATATTAAAATGTAGCATGAGTGGGGGTGGCTGTTAATGCTGCTGAACAACTTCTGCATCATACCTCTCTACTGATGGGGGAAACCTTCTGCCACCAGCTATTAGATTAGAAAAATGCAGACAATTTTTTAAAGTCCACCTTTCTTCCTTCTTCTGGCCTTGTCAGAAGACACATACTGGGTAAGAAGGGCCTACTGCAATTGTTGTGACCCAATGATTTTGAAAATCTTAGCAATTGAAAACAGGCAAGCAAATAGAGAAAGACTTCTTTATGTTATTTTTAGCTGCCATTTTGAGCAGAACGTCAGCAATTTTAGGGACAACGATTCTGTGACATCTGATACCAATCTCATGAGACATATTCTGCTGCTTTAAGTCCCCCAAGTAGAGGTTCATTCCCTGACAATATTTCTGTTCAAAACCAGTGGCAGCAGAATGTGACAAAAACCTAATGTTTTCATTACTAAAAATCTTCTTTTAAAAAACAAAAATAATTTATTGTGATAAGTGAATCTTTCTGCTATGGTGAAACAAGAAGAGAGATAAATGGACATGATAGAGATAATATTTTCCAGTGTACATTTTTTTTGGTACATAAGACACTCTTCCACCTAAGAGGAAGATAAATTTAGTAATCATCTCTGCAAACCTTGCTCATGTCATTGCTGTTGCTCTGTGTTAGCAGATGAAGAAACAGTAAAGAAAGAGCACTTTCAGTTTAGCAGATGTGTACTTATCTTGCAGGATGGAAGCATATTACACACACACGCAGGCATACCTAGATGCACACACATACACACACACAAGTAACCCTTATTTACGGTATGAAGAAATAGTTGTATGAAATGTAGCATTCACAGCCATGCTGTGTATCCACCTCCTTAGCCAGAGGAATGGGTTGCACCAGCTCCATGCCTGCACTGGGCCAAGGTGAGCAGAGGTTACCATCAGCAGAGACTCTGCAGAAGGACAGAAGTGATATGGGGAAGGTAAATTCCTTAGTCATGCATGAGGAGACTCACTGTTTAAATATAGAGCTGTATTTTATGTTTTGATTGCAATTTTCCATGTTTTTAACAGTCACTGTTTTATCAAACCCTGCTGTCCCGAGGGCTCCTGATGATGTCAATGAGAGTTTTGTGTAGACAGGGATTTTGGGACATGGCTCATAACAGAAAAGATGATTGATGTAAGTAAGAATACAGAAGCATTGATCGGTTGATCTGTCCAAAAACAGTCTGACACAGGTCCAGTTTGCAGAGAACAACATGAGGAAAAAATATATTGGCATTTATCTCCTGGGACTTACAAGTTTGCCACTTGAACCAACAAACTGCATAACATCCTAATGCACTTGGCCAGCACAGCAGCCAGCAAGATTATCCTTCATAGACTTTGAAATGAAACACCCTTCACCCTGTTTATTCTTCATGCATGATTAAGTGCAAAGAAAGCAAGCCATATCGGTATGACAATCTGTCAAGGAGAGGAACCTCTCGCACAATGATAAAGCAAACATCTAACCACATTTTCAGTGTAAAACCTCTTGTGTTGTTTATAGAGAATTACATGAAAGCTGTGTTAAAAGGACATTAAGGCTGAAAAGTTAAGCTTCTCAGAGTCAGGAAATAATGGAATTCAGACTGCTTGTGAAACGAACATTTTATGCGTTTGGTAATATTTGTTATTACCCAGTAATTAGATACCTGCATGCTGTATCTTTGCATAGGACCCAGGCCTTTCTCAAAGCAGAGCATCATTGTGCTCTGTGAGTTAGAGGCTATTCAATATTTGGATTTAGCCTCATTATTCAGTTAATTTTTATTAATTTACTCACTTATGTACCATGTACTCACATACTTATGCTATTTAATACCACTTCAGACTCTAGCATTCCATGTGTCATAAATTGATGGAAAAAGCCACACTGGAAGGGATCTCAGAAAATCTCCCATCCAACTGAAAGAAGGGTCAGGTGTAAGGCAAGATGTGGCTGCTCACAACCTTTCTGGGCAGCCTTGTCTACTGCCTCTTTTTAAGAAAAGCATCTCCTTAAATCCAGTCTCAACCTTTCCTGATTCCATTCTCCCCACTGCCTTTTGCAGCCTCCCCAAAAGTGCCTGGCTGGGGGCATTCTTTTGGATGCTCCCAAAGCTGCCTCTTCTGGAGTCTGAGCCAGTCCTGCTCCCTCAGCTCCTCCTCCAGGGTGAGTGCTGAAGTCCCAGTTGGTGACCCTCTGCTGAACTCCTTCCACTTTATCAATGCCTTTTCTTCACTGGGCAGGGCAGGGCAGGGCAGAGAAGGTCACAGTTCTCTAAATAGTAGTGCAATGAGTGTTGAGTAGAAATGCATAATCACTTTCCTGAACCTTGGAAGCACTGTTTGTGCTCTTGTTAATATAACCCAAGGTATTTTGGGCCTTCTCTGCAGGCAGTGCACACTGCTGGCTCATCCTCAGCCTGATGCTGGGCAAGATCCCCAGGTCCTTTCGTGCAGAGATGCTCTCCAGGCAGTCAGTTCCCAGACTATGATTTATGGCAGGGTTTCGATTCACAGGTACAGAGCTGTGCATTTGTCCTTGCTGAATTTCATAAGATTTCTGTCAGTTTGTTGAGGTCCCTGTGGATGGTAATTCTGCCCTCAAGTGTATCAAGGAGTCCTTTCCAATCTTCTGTGACCTGCAAACGCGATAAGAGTACACACCATCATCTAATCTAAAACATCAATAAAGATAACAGGATGGTCCCCAGGATAAATCCCTACTCTAGAAGGTAGTTACAGGTACATCAGTAGAGTGAATCTGTTAGAACCTGCCTCATTTGACCCATCATCTAACCATTTTTTTAATCCATCTAGTTGTGAACTCAGCCGGACCATAACGTCCTGTGAATGCTGCCATCCCCACCTTCAAAGCAGATGGATTCTGGGTGAAGGCATTTGCCACTGCTAGAAGAGGCTCCCTCTATTCTGCATCCATTTTTACAAGACTACGAGCCCACCAGAATGCCTCCTGAGGCTCGCTTGTCTCATGAAAACTGGTCTTGCTGCACACTCCTGCCCCAGGGCCTCTCTCATAGCAATATTCCTTTTTTCTTTTTAATTGTGCAGTGTGTGGTCCTGTGACTCATGTACTGCGCGCTCTTCAGTTCTCCTCATTAGAGATGTGGGTATTTCAGCACAGGCTTTTCTGTGGAGCTCACTTCTGTCACATGCAAGTAGCAATGCTTTAATCTCTGTAGCCCCCGGGAGAGGTAAGGAGGTGGATGTGGAATTGTTCGGATGTGGAATTGTCTCTGCTGATTTCAAGTTATATTTAAAATGTGTTAGTCTGGTTATTCACAGGATTTAGCTTTCCATAGCACATTTTACATTCAGATAGCAACTATCAGAAGTTTTTAGCTGTGCCCAGGAATAGCCTTAGAGGCTAAATTTGTGCACCCAGGAAGTGAGAAACACATACCGAGAATTATTCAAACATGCAGACATCTGTCTTTGGAGCTGTCTGTAAACCAGCACCTCTCTATACTGAATGCACAGAGAATTTGGGCTCTGAATTTTGGACAGTTTTTGAAAGTTTAGCTTCAGAGCCTCTGGCAGACTATAGCTCTCCAAGGGAGCACTGAAAGCTGCATACCTGGGTAACTGCAGCCCCATCTTCCCTCAAGAGAGGCCACCTTCTTTCTGCCATACATCAGCAGGCATCTTACAGGTAACAGCTGTTTTCAGAAGTGTTCCTGCCTAATTCCTTGAACATAATTCACTCATTCATTGACCAGAGCAGAGACCTCAGATTACAGAGTTTATTGATTACACATATCATCAGGCAGTTGAAGACATTCATGCATTCAGAGACTTTCTGACTATTTATCAAATCTGATGTTTCCTCAAAGTATTTGACTTCGGAAACCTCAGTAAAAATCCTGTCAATAAACTCAAACATTGTTTTTTTTCTAAGGTAACTATGTATAAAACACTAAGAGTTAAATTGCTCTACACTTTTACTCTGCATGTTTGTGTGTGTGTGTGTGTAGATGTAAAGTTGAGGCTCCTCTACATGCTGAACTTAAAGTCAAATAACACAACTTCAAGATGGCTTTCAGCATAATAGTTCATCTGATGTGAGGCAACTAGATGACAGAAGACTCAGATCTTTCTCAAAGCCTAAATTATACAACAAAAAAAGGCACAGATCTGAGGTCAACACAAAGGGTATCAATTATACAGAAAGCTAAAGGAGGGAGTTATGGGTGGGATAGAGAGAAATAAGGAAATATAAATTGATTCAGAGTTTTCAGATAAAGGGGAAATGAAAAAGCAGCATCACAAGATTTAATTATATGCTTCAAGATTGACTAGGAACATGGGTCTCAAATGAGCCATATTCCAGGACGACCTTCTATGTGCCTGAAGGTAGTAGGTTCAGAATTAAGTGCTTACAATGAGAAAATCTGAGTGAGAATTCAGGCAGAATTCCTGAATTTCACCAATAACAAATATCCATCTTAATAACAGTGCTGTTCTGTACTTTTTAAGAAATATTTTCATTGGCCTGGCTAGCCTGTGTTCATCGCTGAAGAAAAATTTACATGCTTGAAGCAGATAGAATTTATTGAGAAAGCCAGACAAGGATAAGCATGTAAGGGCAGAATTAAATTAGGACTGTGAAAGTGTAAGCTTCTTCTGACTACAGGCTAAAGAACGTTGCAGAAAATTTTTATGCTTATAGATTTCTTTAAGAGTGGCTCGTGATGGATCTTGTCTTTAAAAAATATAAATCTGAGCCAATCTACAACTCTCTAAAAGCTGGCACCATGGTTAGCTTAAGATATCCCCCACTCCTTTCTAAAATGAGCAGCTGTTAAGTTACAGAACAGAGCTGAAAGGAACCTATCTGTACTAAGCACTGCCGCTCCAGTGAAACAGAAGGAAAAACAAATCACACATTACTAACAGCAGACTAAATTAATTGAACTCTAGTGACAAGTGGCATATAAAAAAAGGTTTATGAACTGAAGAGAGGCCAAGAATTCTCTGTTGTTACAGATTGCTGCAGACTGGCCATGTCAGCAGTGCGAACAGACAGAAACGTCAGCAGCATCAACCCACTAACAATACTGTATTTAGAAAATACTAAGTGTGCACTCATTATTTGGTTCTGTGCTCTGACTGCAGTACTACAGAGACTGGAGTGGTTTGGGTTTTCAGGTTTCCAGTATCCTCAGATCACCTCTTCCACACAAATTACCATATTTATCAATTGTTCCATCCTAAGCAGTAGCTTTCAGGACTCCTGTCACTTTGCCTTTGAAACAGCAGATACTCAGCACCAGGGAATAGGACTGGCTGTGAAAACTCTGATGGCACATTTCTATCCCTGCAATTCTGGCAAAAGAAAAGTGCTTGGTGGAAATGGTTCAGTTTTGACTATGGTTGAGTGGCAAAGTGATTGTGAAAGTATGATTTAAACCTGGGGGGGGGTTGAAATAAAGAGGTTTCATAAATTCTTGGTTATTACATGGAATTCCAAATATAAAAGAGCCCTTTGGCTCCCATTGTGACTGGTTACAGTCTCTGCAGAGGAAGAGTGTTTCCTCACCCCTTCACACTATGCAGGAGGTATCAGCAAGAGAGAGTCACTACTACATTTGGTAGGTATCACCTGAAGGTTAGTTTACCATGTCTAAATTTAATCTCTCTTTCTGGCCTCAATCATTCACAAGATATATGTGAGAGCACCCTGGAGTCCTATGAATATGAAGAGAGAGAAAATTCTCCTGCAGAAGCTGAAAACCAAGAAAGATTAAACTATGGTTGATGCAGGAAAGCAGGAAACTTCTCTGTATTTCTTTCTTTTTTACTCTGGAGATGGGGGCTGTATGTGTGTGCTTGTGCATTTTTTGCAGCTTTTTTTTTTGAACATACCAAAACCCTGACAGCATGGTGTATTTGCACTCTATGAGTCATTGTCTGCTCTCTTAGTCAAAGAAAATTATTGTGAGTAAGGGCAAAGGTGAAAAATAGTCCAAACCAGAATTATAGGCATCTCTGTACCATATTGTGTTAACAAATTTACAAGCAGCCTTGTGCCAGGACAAACAAGGAGCTGACCCTTAGAACAGCATAAAGCTAGAGATGGTGGTTTTGGCCCTTAGTTGCCTTCATACTTGAAGTCTTAATTTCTTCTCTCCAGAGCCCTAAGCCCCATACATCAAAAGCTTCTAAGTATAGTGCAAAATTTTGCCTTCCTAAATATGTAAAACCAATAAAAACTAAGACTAGTTTTGAGCAAATTCAGTGCTCCTTTACAACATTTCAACAATAGGACTCAAAGCATTATTACCCAGAAAAAATGCCATGAAAATCCTAATTTTCTCCTGGTCATGTTCAAAGCCAGTAGATGGCTAACCAGGGAGCAGAGACCTGATGTCCAAATTACCTGAAATTGTCCCAAAACTTACAGCATCTCCACTTTTTACTCGCTGCTTTTGCTCTTGCATCAAAATGTGGATTGTTAAAATGTGCAGGCAGATACAACTCTTACAGAAAATAAAATGTTCTGTGCTAGGCCAGCTGTGTTGCAATCCTGAAATTTGTATTTCTCCCCTAAATAATCTGTGTGATGCTTAAAGACAACTCTGTGGGTTTTTAGTTTATGTATAATGGGGCTATAAATATTATTTAGCTCTCAGACCTTCACAGCCTGTGAAGTACTGAGATGATTTGCAGACAAAAGTGTTGCTTAGAGACAAGAATAAAAAAATTAGGGGTCTCTAATTTTGCCTCTCAAGGCAATAAAAACCAAAATAAGTTTTTGAGACCATGTTTCTCCTGAATTGCACAAGGAAAATCAGCTCAGAGGCAGAAAATGGTGCTGTGTTTTAGAAGCCAGACAACTCAGCAACGAGCACCATGTCCTGAGCTGCTGGATGCTATCAGCTCTGCCACCTCCCCACATCCCACTGCTCCTGGCCTTCCAGGCTCTCAGAGCTCCAGAGGTGCCTCTGAACCTTCCAGCCTTCCCAGGTCTTTGGCAAGCTAAATATGAAATAGTTGTTACCCACAGCTGCTGCACTGAGTGGAACTCCGGTTTAAGTAATTCATTTTGATAACAATGGGGAGGTTAATTGATCAGTCATTAATTTTCTTGCTTCGCAGTTTTTCCTAATTATCTCCATTACACAGAAGGTCCGCAAGGCATGTTCTTTGGTAAGTATGCCTACTTTTTATTGCTTTGTGTAAAAGCACAACATATGTGTAATTATTCAATGCCATTTCATCTCTCAGCACCCCTCTTGGCACAGCATACTCCATTCCTGAGCTCCTCTGGACAATAGTTAACCTCTCTTTCCATGGAAAATGCTGGTTATAAATTCTTCAGCAGGAATTCAGGTTTTGACAGAAATGTCAGGAAACAAATGCCTTTTACCAGACTTGACAGTTTTTCCTCTGAAAATTCAGTTATGGACTTGTGGAGACAATCAGGAGCAACCAAAATTCCCCTGTTCCTTTATTAAATCTGAAACAAAAGCTAGTGGAGAGAATATTTTTCAGGCACAAACATTTATTGCAAAACTTTGCAGTGGCAGGAGGAGTCACATGGCCTATCCAGGTATCATTCTGTTCTGATACTTTGAAAATGGGCCAGTCTTCTTATGCCATTGCATATTTCTGCCGTGTATCCTGTGTGTTATCTCATTCTGGAGGCTGTCAGGTGCAGGATATTTGTCCAAGTCTCTAGGCAAGTTTAGGCTGGAGTGTAAGGGGACAGAAGGACTGAGCGTCTGTGTGTCTGTGGCTTCCCCCTGGAAGGTATGTATGCACACAGGGCAGACACAGGGCAAGGATCATGCCTTACAAGGGGAGATTTCTGATTTAACTGTTGGAACAGCTGCTTCAGCTGAACAAAATCAAGTTCCTGCAGCACTTGTTTGAATTGAGCTGGGAGGAAGGCAAGGCAGGCACTAGGAGCATATTCATCTTTAAATAGCAAAGCTGCATCAGCAGAAGCCTGAGACCGTACAAAGTCACAGGGGTACAACTACAGTGCAGGGTTCATTCACTCCCTGCTACATCTGTCCCATGAGATGTCTGAGATCTGCTGGCCACATGCTGTCCCTGTGCCAGGAAGAATCCCAGGTGTTCCTTGTTTTCCTTGTCCTGATTTCCCTGGGGAAGAACATAACAGCTGGGAGGGAGCTGCGTTGCACTCCCCTCTCATGCACTGCTGGAAGGCTGGGGCATATGGGATGAGCTGAATAAAACACCTGCTCTGCAATCCAGATGTAGGTGCAAGATTTTCCTTTTAACAGCAGAAAATCTGTGCACATCAAGCTTCTTCTTAGAACCTGGAAAATATGACCCCACTGACCCCATTGAGCTGTGCAAGATTGCTTAGCAGAGAGGAAATGTAAGTAGTTCATGACTATTTTTAAATTTCATTGTAAGAAAGGCAGCTTCACCTTGAAAAAGAAATTCATAAGACTCTAGGCACAATAGTCTGTGATAGAAGGATTAAGACACACATAGGCTGTAAGGAGATAAATAACTCTGTACTCTTCTTGTACCTTCCAATAGGTCATTCATCAAGAAACAGTGAGAGTCAAAGAGCAACATCTCTCTGACCTTGTGTGCCATTTTAAATTAAAATGCAGGACATTTTTCTTAGTATTAGATGTGGATGCTCACCACAGTATGAACTCAAGTGTGTATATAATAAAATATTGTATTTTCCTTTATGTCTCTCTAAATTCTCCACCAAATTCCCATGGTGAGAATTCCCACTCATCATGCTTTCATTCTGGTGAAATTTGCTACCTTTCCTCACTCTCCCCTTACCACGTAGCACTTTGTTTCTCTGCATTACTCACACCTACCTGCTCTTAAAACCCATGACCAAAAGTTCTTATGAAACTATTGTGGTTACCTCACAGGAAACCTCCAAATGAGATATTCTCTTGGACCTAACACCTGGAGAAGTCAGGTCACTCCCTAAAACGTTTGGTGGGATCTGTGTGACCAGACCCATTGCAAAGGTGTTTCTCCACTGACTTCCCCATCTGCAAAGGGAAGACCCAGGTAGTTCTCCAAAATGGGAAGACCACAAAAGTTAGCTGTGTTTAGTTCTCTGAATTGAAAAGGATGGAGAATTGATTTCCTTCCCTGGACAAATATTCTTATTTTTCTGCAATGCAAATACAAGTACAAAATAGAGCTTTAAATGGGCTTATATTTGGAGAGAGAAGCATAGACAAGCAATGGCATTGCACCAGCACCCCAACTTCATTGGCATCTCTTTGTTATCATCATCATTACACTGGTTTTCTGTCCTTCACCCTTAATTACTCATGGTTCATCTGAAGAGGATGATGGCAACTGTGGAAATGCCATAGTGCACCTCGAGACACCAAATGTGCTTATTCTGAGTCACACAACTGTGTGTTCAGTCTCAGAGGTGAAGCATCTGAGATATTTCAGCTCTGTGATCTGCTCAGAAAACCCTGTAGCTCAGAATACAGCAGACGGCCCTGCTCCTGCTTTCCCCATCCTCCTCATCCTTCTCTTAAATTGTCTGCACCTTCTGTGCAACCCACCCTCGCCCCCTGCAATTATATTAATTCTTATGGGAAATATTTCTCCCCTAGCCATTGCCTTTTTCAGGAACAAATTCAGGAAGATAATAGCATCTGTGACAGTTAGATGGGCCAGACCTGAAGCAATGATGCTGAACATCCATGCCTGTGGAGGAGCTCTAGGAATGAGTTTCGCTTGAGCTGGCTGCTTAAATCTTTCTATTGGAACTACCTGAAATACATCAAAGCTTTAGGAAAACATAGATAAGTTTTGTGCTTCTCTTCCAGTAAAACAGTGTTTGAGTCTTAAGAGGAAACTAAATAATAGTTCAAACTTATTTTGTGGGAATTATTAAGAAAGGAAAATACTGGAATCTCACACATTTGCAGACTCAACTGCCATTGTTATGTAACTGTGTTTGTAATATTATACTTCTATTTGATACTATGAGTTTCTAATACTTCTTTGTTTACACTCTCTTTAGCAAGTCCTTTCAAGCACAATGTAAACTTCTGCCTCTATGGTTTTGAGGTATTTCAGAGTATCAGGCTGCACTACTTTTATCATAAAACATGATCTTATTCTTGCAGACAGCCTAGTAAAGAGGAGGACTGCCATCTACTCTATGTCATTATGGAAATTCAGTTCTACAGCAGTTGAACATTCTTCTGTCAGTAGCAGTTACTACCCGTTTAGTTACCTTTTTAAAATTATTTTTTAATTAACTTTACATTTCCTAGACATGTAGAATACTTTGGTCTCTGAACTAACTCCAGCTTTCTAATTAAAACTGGCACATGCTCTGACACAAGTCAAAATTATAGGTCGTCCTTCCTCTTTAGAAAAAAACACTTTACCATACGGCTTCTAAAATTAGCAAAGGTAACTGGATATTAAATCAGTGGCTCAGCAGATGGATAGATAAAATTTAAACAAGTTATATTCTATTAAATAAGGAAATATGAGTGCTGAAACTGTAAACATGGTTAGATCCAGAGTAGTTCTTCAATGCCTCTGACAAGCGAATAAGTCAAGGGTAGTGGTATCTTGCAGACTTTTCCATAAGGTTTGTTCCGCCTCTTCAGCTATCCTTTATGGGTTTGCCTGTAGTTTATTCCTGCCTTTTCTGTTTGATTTAAAAAACCTTTTCTAGCTCTCAGCGTAGCTCTCCCACGCACTGATGACCTTTTAAATAATTAAAATGCTAACAGTTCGTTCAAGCTATTATGCAACTCACTCTTCAAAGTAGCAGGCAAAGGATCAAAATGGGGAGAAATAAGACCTTTCTGTGCTGCTTGGTTTTGACTGGCTTTGTTTTCCTGACAGGGTCTGTTTGAGGAGAACTGAGAAGTGTGCTTTGTTACTGGTTCAATAATCAGAAATTCTCAGTGTTGTGTCATTATTCATCTTTTCTGTTTTGATCATTTGAGCAATTTTTCATATTGTTTTCCTCCTGGATTTATTATCTGGCACTCAACAGCCAGAGCTTTCATAAAGCTCTTTGGTGCCCATGGGTACACACATAGCTGATGCCTGTTTAAAAGGCAGTTTCACAACTTCCAGAGTTGTGCTGCATCATCCAAAAGAACAAATGCTCACTAGGAAGATCAAGACACTCTTAAAATAGTCTACTCAAAACAATGACATAATGTGGGAGGAGAGGTGGAATCTAGGCAAAGCACAATGTTAAATTAAATATATTGGACTTACTTCCAAAAATGCACAATTTATTTTATTTTACACCAAATCAACAGGAGCATAGAAAATAGAAAAAAAAATGAAATTAAGAAATCTTGACACAGAGAAAAGAAGTTGGTAGATTTAAAAAACAAGAGTTACAGAAACCTCTTCATCTGGGCTAAAAAAAGAAAGTGAAAAGAAAGCTAAGATAGGCTCTCAAAAAGTGGACAAAGTTTTAATATGGTGATACAGCTGCTCCTTTAAAATTAATGGGAAGTGTCAGTGCTGTGTTGCCACAGTTCTGCTACAATAAGAAGTGGTATATGAGCCCTAAAAATGCACAGGATTGGACAAATAAACAAAGATTGTCTAAAGGATTATAGAGACAAAACAAAAATGTGTGTTGATGTGACTGGCACCCCCTGCTCCTGACAGTTACTTTTATAAACTTTGATAGCTGTACATTCATTTCTGTCCCTATACAATCACACGTATCAAGATAAAGAGATTGGGATGAAATATAGAATGAAAATTTTCTCAGAAGCAGGAATTCCTGCAGCACATCTCCAGGGTGTCAGGTAAAAATCTTAGATAATAAAACCCAGACAGCAGTGATTTCTGTGATTTTTGCATGTTATATTTTAGGTAAGTGTGTTTAAATACATTTCCAGCCATATTTCCTCACTGATTTTTACATTTCAAATTTTAGTTGCACCTCAGATTCTCAGCTGTTTGAATGCCAAGCTTTGCTATTTTTAATGTATGTATGGACATTATCCTGCTCCAGTATAACACCAGCAAAAGAGGCAGACATCATTACCTGCATTTTGCAAGAGGAATTTCACATGCAGAGCAATGAAGTTGTTTAACCAAGTATATTGACAAAAACAGTGGCAGCTCAGGATGGAATTGGGAGTATTGAAACATTTTTGAAGAGTCAACACTAATTGCATCATTATTTTAGTGGTTAACATTAGGGGAAGTCAACATGAGAATATATGCTACACACAAAGAAAAACAAACAATGTAATGACACCAATATACAAATGTAGTCTTTTGACATGGGGAGGGTAAGAATTTAAATTTAAAAAAAAAAAGGATCTTTGACTAATGACAATTTCCTCATAATTTCTCTTTCTTTGTAGCAAGAAATTTGAGACCAAATGAAACATAAACATTTCAATAAACATGACATCGACCCCATCAGTATTTTCTTGGGTGAAAAGACTGACTGATCTTCAGGGCATTTAAGTGTAATATCAGAAAAGTCATTGCAATGTAGGAAACAACAGAAAACTAGTTCAAGAACCTCGGTGGACAAGGTCACAGCATATTCTGTTCTGTTTTGTAACATCTGCTGCCTGAAAAGTTACCCAGCAAAAAGAGATGTGGCGTCGGGATCAAGCTTTCCTATAAGATGCATTCCCTGAAGTGGCTGTAAACATCTCTTGCTTTTTAAAGTAGTGGCAAGGTTGTCATTCAAATTACAAGGGCACCTCTTTCTAGAGAGCCAGCCTGCATTCTGAAGGTCAGCACCACACTCTGACTGTCATAAAATAAAATAATTTTTTAAAGTGATTTTATTTGAGATATACACTCATTTTGTGCAATACATGAACCATTGTAACTTTTATTCTGAGTACAACAAAACAAGAATAATTTCCTTCTGAGCTATATTTCGTAAAATTTATTCTAACAAATCTAATTCATGTTTAGCTTCAGTTTCTGGTTGTCTTAGATCTCCAGGGAACAATGCCACCTGCTTTGCATGAGAGTTTCCAGTCGAAAAAAATCAGCCAAAATTAAAATTTATCAAATTAAAGAATTCCCTCCTATGCCACAATATTCATTGAAAGAAGCAATAAAAAATAATCTCTAAGTAAAAAATGAACCAAATAAGCTCCTAAACCTTTCTATCAAAGTTAGTCTGAATAGGCTGGTGGTGTGTACCAGGTGAATTTAAGCTGATAGTTCAGTATAAAAACACTACATCAATCTCTTATATCAGTAAAAGAACCACTCTCCCAAATTATAACCAGCATGACTAAAGACATTTTATCATAACTCTGAAACATCTGTGGTTTAGCTGCTTCAACATAATATTGAAAAAAAAAATGCACTGTGTGATCCCATGCATTTTAGTTCCAATCCATATTTTTGCTTAACAGCTCTGATTTTTTTAAATAGGACTTATTAATCTACATTTTCAATACTTGAAGTTGTTAGACGCACAAGGATTTTCACATCATATATCTATTTAAAAGAGATTAACATGGATCCCTGAATCTCTGCCAATACCATATTTTTTACCACATAATTCTGTCCAGTCCAGTCCAATCTCAAAAGCGCGCGTTTTATCACTTTGCTCTCCAGAAGGTATTGCATTACCTGCAATTCTTCACTAGTTATTCTAAGCTGAGTTACAGCAACTTGACCTTTCCTGCAACTCCCTAAAAATTATTTTCTGCCTATCTTGAGGTTCTTCACACTTCTTCACATTTTACTCCATTCAATCCCTCTAAACACTTAATTCTTCTTGAATTTAGCAACTGGTTTGATTTTTTATTTTGTTTTCCACTTAACTGGGAATTTTGTAAACCTCAGCAGGTTGCTATTGGTTAGCATTTCTCCATGTACCATATTTTGTCAGACCGGCCTGGTCTGTGACAAGCATCAAATGCTTCATGGTTTCTCTGCTTGCTATTCTTTTCAGACCACAAAACCTAGAAAAGTCCAAAGGACACAAGCTTTGGTGAAAACTGAAAGAAATGAAACATTCTGGACAGGCTTGATTCCTGTAATTGGTAATGGCAGATGTTTAATGTGCCTGTGTATGTTGCATTGTGTGGTGGATGGCTAAAAAAGACAAATTTTAGAAAGTATATTTTCTTTTATTTTTGAGGTAGAAATACAGACAAAAGTAATTTCAAGAGTAAGACTGTATTAGTAAACTCTTCAGCAAAAACTAACTTTCATTTAGAAAACAAGTCAATATACTGACAAACTGATACACTCTTTAAATCATTCAAGAGCATACTTGACCTGTGCATGCAAAAAGGCATTTGAAACAATTTATCAAACATCTTACTATGAAGACCCTTGCACTGATTAGGGGGCTTCCAATTTTACCCTGCAGCTCTATGGTCTTTTTTTTTTTTAAATTTAATTAAACAAAATTAAATTTTAATTAAAACCACTGCTTTAATTCTTTCACAGGGAAAAAAGTTTTTAAAATCCCTAAACCTATTTGCTGAGTTCTTCTCCAGTAGCAAAATTCAAACTCGGGATAAAATTTTGCATTTTGGAGGCAGCCTCTTCTGAAGCTCTCAGCCCTATAACACTGACAGGCCTTATGATACAGGCAGAAACAACAATGTAATTGGTTTTGTTGGTGTCATTTCCTGACACCAGATAGAGCAGGAAGGATTGTAGACACCAGCTGATTCCTTTTCCATACACTGCTTGTTAATTATTTTTTTCTGGAGGAAGGTAATTTACACTGGTTGTATTGTCAGTCGTCAGTGGGTTGCTGCAGTGTGTAGTCAAGCTTCAAAGCAGTGTTTTGTTTTGTTTTCTATTCTTGCCTGGATTCCCCCTTTAACCTTATCAAAGCAGTTAAATTTCTTCAACCTATCAAGCTGAGCCATGTCAGCATCTTTAGATAGTCGCTGTTGACACGGCTGAGCAAAGCTGAATTGATCTCACAGCCCTCAGGACATCCTGAACAGCATGCATGCTCTGTACTACTGCCACATGCCTGACTTAAAGTCCAGACATTTCTAACTCATTGCTGGCAAGTTAAAATGGTTTGTATCACTAACGCTATTTAAGATCATTCTGTTGCCACAAATGCTGTCCTAGTCATCTTAGATTGTGCACTAGAGATGGAAAAAGGACAGGGATGACATGCTTGTTTGCACTAAAAGAAAAACCACAAAACCCCTGCAATCTGAAGCAAGAACAACAACAAAAAAACCAAACCATGATTCAAGTTGAGCTGTACCTGTCTATCTGAGAAAGCAGCAATAAAACAAGCTTAGGTACATTAGAGAACAAAGTGTGGCTGACAAGGCTTCCAGCTACTCTCCATGAAGCACTTGACAAGTGAATGGCTGTTTTCCAAGCTGTTAGGCACCCGAGTTACTGCACATTTCCTTGTATCCTATATGTTTTCCATTAGCAGGCATGCACAGTGACAGTAACCCATGAATCATAAGAATCCTGTCCTTAGCACTGTGAGCACAAAACCACCTGGATTTTGAAAAATATGGAATTTCACAACCAGGTCATCCAGATCATCAGGAGAGCTCAGCCTCAGGACAACAAATTATTTTAATTACTCATTCTGTTTACCTCATTCATAGCTTAATTATATTTGTATCTCCTAACTTTCAAGTAGAGAAGCAGAAGAAAATTCTCTTGGAGAAAAGAATCACTTTGTTTTTCAAAGGGTCTTTGTTTATATATTTACATGCCTGCCTGCTTGTGTGCATTTTAGTTAATGGCTGTTTACAGAGTGCCCCCCAGAGAGGTGAAAGACACTTATATGTGATCTAATTTCAATGCAACATCTAGATCAGTGAAAAATGAATAATCTTGTACAGTGGTGGCCTATGAAGCAAGGGCCATTGATAATAGGGAAAAAAGGTTATCTTTTAGAAATAAAGGACCAAATCCTGGGGCCCCGTGTCTAATGAACATCTGTGCTGGGGTACATAAAAAGTACTGGCCATACCACTACATAAGCAGGAAAGTATGTCCATTTTGCAGACCCTAAGTCATCATTAGAGAAATGAAAACTAGCAGAGTTACAGAAAACTTCATACACATTGAAGTCCTCTTTGTATAACCACAGGCAAGGATCTATCCTTATGAGTTGTAATTCCTAAGGTCTTAGGGGTTCTTTTTAATGCACTGTTAAAATGGAGTACTGCAGAAATGGTGTTTGTCAACAGAAATGTGTGTAAATTCTCCACACAGAATTTAATTACCCAGAGAAATAGACCCCTAAAGTTCTCGTTATATGGGAAATAGGTGCAAGAACCCTGGAGGTTTTTGTGGTAGAACAAAGAACTATGACTTAGGAAAAAGAGATCTGAGAACCTGGCAAGCAGAAATCTACCTGTTCCCTGACTCAGTGGAAAGATGGCATCTAAACTCTCAGACAATGTAGTTAATAGAAGTGAAAATCTGTCCTTTAAGACAAACAGGAAAACAAATAATGATCAACAGAATAAGAATTAACACAGATTTGAGGATTTCTTCTGAAATGGGATTTTTCAGCTTGTGATGACAAGATGACTAATACCAAAGCAAAATTGTGGACAATAGGCTCCATAATGTCAATTATCTCATTAGCAATAAATAGGCTGTTGATATAAAACAATCTGTTCGTCTTTCAAATTATGACTTATTGGAGCATTCTGATTTCAGAACTTGATCTCAAAAGCATTTCAGATCTCATTTTTCTTAAGAGCAAGAGGGATTTTAATTTATATATTCTTCTCTTTCACCTAAAAAACACTGTTTAATCATCTTCCATTGTGCTTTTATTCAGAGTCAAGGAACACACTTTACCCGTTTCACAGAGCATTCACGGAGCATTCACAAAAAAAGGCTCAACTAGAACTCTATTAACTTGTATGCATGCAGATGGTTTGGAAAGTAATTTTATTTGTATCTACATAATGATTCACAGATTGTGATTATTCCAGAACCCACCTGTTGGAGAATTTATACTAAATAAAAAAAAAACATTGAAATGGTATTTTGTTTTCCCTCCCTTACTTTACCACAGCAAGAAGCCAGACAGAAGTGGTGATGGTTTGTAATTTTACCTCTGACTGCAAAGGCAGTGATTTCCTCAGGAGTCACTTTCTGTGTGTTCAGATTAGAGACAATAATAACATGTCCTATCCCTCCTTCATTTGTCAGCCAAAATGCTGAGCTGAGCTGCAATCTAAAATCACTGCCAATGCATTCTGTGCTGCGATTTTCTGTGTGGTGCAGAAGTGAATCTAAACAGCTGGAATGAACACACACACACAAAATCACAGTCATAGCATTAAAATGTCCAGTTCATAATTTACCTATAATTTGTAGAAAATTAATAATGTGATAGCTTCTTGCATGTGGGTAACTCACAAAATAGACTTGTAAGTTTTTGGGAATTTTTAAAATCCATAATTACAGGATTAACCAGTTCTGTGTTACCTTTTTTCCTCAAAAAGGTAAAGGAAACCTGTAAAGGAAACCTCGGGGCAGCTGAATGGTGTGTGACTTGCACAGAGGCAGCATCAATAACCAAAGGAATTTGGAGGAACAGAATATCTCAAGTAGAACTGCTCACTGATGTTTCCTGGAATTACAGTAAAGTATATTTTGGAGACAACTTCTGAAGTAGAGGGAGGAAGAGTAACCAGACCAGCTGATACTCCCTGGCATTTTCTCATATTAAATCTTGGGGTTTGGTCAGCTACAAAGCTGATGTTAGCTGCCATTATTGGTGCTTCCTACCTAGAGATTTGAGCAGGAGGCAGGTCTTTGGAAATGCTAACATTGGCACAGCTGCTAACAGGAGCCAAAACCAAATCTTGCTCCCACATAGCCTCTGTTCTATTCAGCTACTGAGAGCTGGTGAAAAGCAACACCTCAGCACTACTCAGTCATTACATATCTAATCTCTCATGAAGAATAAAAATAAATTAGCTGCTGTGGTCTGAGCTAAATATGCTCTTTTCCCTGAAGTATCAGCTCAGGTGTCTCCACATCAGTTTCTCAACAAAAGTTAAATGGAAGGACTTGTCAAATAGAAACACAGTCTCTTATGTATGAAGTTTTACTGCTATCCCACATACAAATGATTGAAAATAGGCTTACATATCTGGAGGACTAGAAATAAAAACTATGTCTGGCACTTTTCAGTTTAAAGGGGTTAATAAAAAGTGCTGCTTGTGGAGTGGTTTGGCTGTTTTATAAGGTTTTACCAGTTTTCTCCTTGCATGTGTTTAGGAAGTTTTATTATGGTATTTTCCTAGCTTGCTGAATGGGTGAAGAGATCAAAGGAGGACAGTATATAGTAGCCCTGTGTCCCGAAGTGAAATTATGATTCAGTTATTAGCTCTGCTTCTCAGAAGCATACATGAACTAATGCAGCATCTATCCACTTTGCCTTATCTATTGTGACAAGCCTCCGGGGGCTGATCCACATGAAATTCATTTCACATCTCATTCATTGAGTGCCTGGGATTTGAAATACCTTTCTGCTCTTCTTGGTTTCAATAAGCTAGACTGCACAGACTCATTGCCAGCAAAAAGTAAGAAAGTATATGTCTCGGTAGAGATGGTGCTTTCAAATTTCCTGTGAGGACACTGGAGAAGCGCTGACATTAATTTCAGGAATTGTGCACATGTGTACCTAGGACAAGGATGACTTAGAGAACAATCATACTTTTCAGACCAATGGAAATATGTTTTTATACAGCTAATATTGAAGTTTGTATCATATTAAATAAGAAATATAAAAAATTATGTTCCACCTGAGATATATGACAAAGAAAGTTTATCTTTTCCCCTAACATTGACTAAAACAATCCTCATGATCCCCTTTAAGGAAGTTGAATATTTGTTAAATATTTGGCAGTTTGTACTCAGTTTCTGTACAAATTTTACTGAGAAAAACGGGGTAAACAAGAGCCCACTGTTTTTCCAGAACATTGTTTTTCATATTTCTAAGCAAAAACCTTGGAGAGAAACAATATTAGAAATATTACAGGAATTTCCTTCAATATAAAGAAGCATAATCCAATTGCCAATTGCCAATTGCCTTCCTCTTTTCAATGCTCCTCAAAATGACCAAAACTGCCATGTTGCTGGGACACACAAATCAACATCTCCAGCAGCCTGTAGACCTAAAGAAAACAGGGAAATAAAAGTGTTTCTTGCTGCACAAACTTATGATTATTGGATGTCCAAGTGTGAGCTGCTGTATTTTTATGCAGTAATACTAAATCCTTGTATCAACTAGGAAAAGACTTAGTCCTAGGGACCTCACCCAGAAAAAGGCTGAGATGAACATTATTTGCCTTCATGTAAGAAGCCAATGTATTTTTCAAATTGCCTTTGTGTTTCCTCCACCAGAATTGCCATCAAGAGCAGGGGGTAGAGCCCAAATGACTCCATGCTGGGACTCACATTACAAGACTAAAGAATCAGATTTACACTTGGCTTTGCTAGCTCAATGAATCTTTCAAAATTAATTCACTTATTGGGTCCAGTTTTCTTATCAGAAACCAACACCAAACATGCAAAAGGGATTACTGACAGTCTGTAGCCTCCCATTGCCAAGAGCACCAGCAGTCCCAGGGTAGTCAGTGGAGGGGCCTACATGATCCAGCTGAGTTACATGGAATAAGGAAGGGAATTTAATACAGCTGGATCCTGAGACTATTAAAGGATTGCAGTGGCAGTCACTGTGAAGAAGAAAGCAGATTTGATTCTCGGCTACCAGGTTTTCCTTTTATATCCTCATCCCCATTCATCCTGAATATTTGTTCACGGGATGAGAAAAGAAGGAGGTTTCATGGTTCAATGTGTAACCATCTGCAGCCAACAAGAAGGACACACACATGCAAAAATGTGTGCAGCCAGGCCCTGAACTGTGAATACTTCTCATACAAACTCCTCTGAGGTGGTGCCCTCCTTCTCCCTTTGTCTGCTGGGCAAAGGAAAGCTCCTGTGGGGAGAAATGTAGGGGCAGGCTATCGGTACACGTGCAGCAGCTGGGAGAGGCATCTCCTCAGGGAGAGCTGAGCCTGCTCCATGATCTTCACCAGGGTCTGTCCCCTGGTCCCTTGAAATTATTCTGGGCGCTCAGCTGCCACCTGAGGAGAGGTGTACAGGGAAATCAAGACCTTCTTCCCATAGTAAACCAGACCACAAGAAATCTTTAAGGCACCATACAGTGCAATAAGTAAATTCCTTTCAGTGAAGTAATTTCCTTCAGATGGATTATCAACACTCAGACTAAACCTGCAGATAATAGTACCACAGCTGGAGAAATCTGAGTTCACTGATGAGGTATTCTAGAATCATAAAAATAAAACATATTCTGAACATTTTCTAAATTCTCATGAAACAAAATTGGGAACCAAATTTTTACTTAATTCTTCCTTAATTTCAATACCAATAATTAATTAATTCCTCCTAGGCAACTCTCTAAGCAATATGTTGTAATATGTTTAATTTTAGCATTCAAAATATCTCTAATAATGTGTCTGATTGTTAATACACGTTCTCAAAATAATTTTACCAAATTATCAAAATAATATTAACAAAATCAAACAGAAAATACCAATTTACAACTTCTGTCTAAATCAGCAGGCACACTCAAGTTCTTGGCAGATTTTTCTCATTTGGTGATGTGCATTTTCTTCACTAGTTCCTAAATTACAAAACATGCAGCACTGGGGAATCTACAAATAAAGAAAGGAATTTAACAAAACCGTGGGATTCTCTTTGGATAATGGCCTCCCCACAAGCATAATTTTCTTCTTAAAGCAGCTTTGCATTTCTCAGTCTCTGATGTTTGTTCACCCACACGCATTCTGTGTGATTTTGTAAATTAGTGGTAGGTCTTGACGCAATCTATTTATTTTAGGCACTTGTACCAAGAGATTATACCTTATATCCCCATAGCTTGCAGTTACTTTGCTTGAACTGTTCCTTCTAGTTGCTATCATGCATACACAGGGCAATATGCAAATAATTACATGCAACATTTTTTTCTTTGATGCTGAGCTTATGAACTAATTTAAATATTGTTTCCTCTTATAATAAAACACAAGCCTTGCTTCCAGTGCAATCACTCTATCTTCATGAAATGGAATTGAATTAGCATGAGAGTACATTGTAATCTTTCAAGAAGCTACAGTTAACAAACTTGGTTTTGAGATGTTGCCTGACAAAATACACAACACCTAAGAAGTTGAAAGAAATTAAATGAACAGTGAACCAAATTATTATTGTTCAAAGTTCTATATTGCTATTGAATTGTTTGATGCATGTACAACATAGATATGATTCTTAAAAACACTGTTCTGAAATACTGTGATATGTCCTTAAAATGGGACACAAATAATGCTCCCTTACAACATTTTGAATTGGGGAACACCCAGTAATTGGGAATCTTCAACTGTCATTACAAATCATATAAAAACATACGCCAATACTGCTTTCAACATTGTGCTAAGGAGGTGTGCTGCATCACAATGCTGTAAATTTAGATTCTACATTGATTTTTATGCAAACCAGATAAACATCTATATACTGCATATTTACCTTCCGAGATTGTGCTCTGCACCAAATTAGTGGGGCCTTGTTCTGACAAACATATGTAGTATTAGAGAGCACTATTTGTTGTGTAAGCAGGTATAATTTACACTATCCTGAACCTTTCAGTTCCACAATTTTGTTCTCATTATTTTCTTATGAAAAATGTGTCAGATAAGTCACATCAGTTCTTAGGGTTTTTTAATCCCACAGTTTTGTATTTTTGCATTTTGGGTTTTTTATCCTTTTAATTGTAAATTTTGGATGAAATATAATGAAGTTAGAACAATGTAATATTTATTTGGAAATACACCGCATAGAGAATAAAAAGAAAAAAACAATTGTCATACACCTGTAAATTCAATATTGTAACCATTTCACAAACCTCTGATTCACAATTTTTGAAAAGCATGAACTTTTCCCTCCAGGGAGAAGTGAAAGATACGGAGTTTTTTCCTCCATCTTGTTCAAAGTATGTTACCTGTCGATACAGGAAATAATGTTTATCCCTATTTTTCACCAGGATAAACTGCTTTATTTAAGCCCTCCATAAAAATGGAGGCAATCTGCTTCCAAATCACCTGTTATGTCTGTATACACAGACAAAACTGTGGATATACCAGGCGCACTAAAGCAAATTAAGCTAAGAGATGAGCTCATCCCAAGCACAAATGCAGTCTGGGCAGTGACTGGAGAGAGACCAGGCCTGAGGATTTGGGGTGTTGGTTGATGAGAAGCTAATAAACCTGCCATGTGTGTTTGTAGCTCTGAAAGATGACTGTGACCTTGGATACACCAAGAGGAGCTTGGCCAGCAGGCTGAGGGAGGTGATTCCTCTCCTCTACTCTGCTGTTAAATCCATAACTGGAGTGTTGCATCCAGCTCTGGGACCTCCAGCTCAAGAAGATCATGGACCTGCTGGAGTGAATCCAGAGGAAGCCATCAACATTATCACAGAGCTAGAGGACTTATCCTATAAAGACAGTCTGAGCTGAGGCTGTTCATCCTGGACAAGGCTCCAAGTAGATCTAAGAGCATCCTTCTAGTGCCTTAAGGGGGCTTGTAGGAGAGCTGGAGAAGGACTTTTTGTAATGGCATGTAGTGACAGGACAAGGCAGGCTGGCTTTAATCTGGGTAGGTTTAGATTGGACATTAGGAAGAAATTCTTCACTATGAGGATGGTCAAATTCTGGAACAAGCAGCCCAGAGAGGTGATAGATGCCGCCTCCCTGAAAACATTCAGAATCAGGTTGGATAGGCCTCTGAGTAACCTGATTTAGCTTAAGATGTCCCTGATTGTTGAAGGAGAGTTGGACTAGATGATCTTTAAAGGCCTTTTTAAAGTGATCCTATGATTCTATGATTTCGTCCCTCACTATCAAGTATAAGTAAGGGATTTTCTGATGATGCACTTGAGAGTCCAAGATATGTCACTGAGGCTGGCAAAGGAGGAAAGGTGAAATGGATGGTGAAACAGCACATGCCTGGACTGCCAGATTTCTTCTCATGCCATGCCTGCAGTGCAGGCACAACTTTAAAGTCTGTCAATTTGACCAAAACACAGAGTGGAGAAGGAAACTCACCACTGGGGAACACATTCAGAATCAATAACAGAACTGCCTCAATCTATTGCAAAGATCTTGTTAGGGGGCTAAAGGACGATTAGAATTAGGGACCACCTTTTGTGTGGAGCGTCACAAATGGCTACCAGGCTGTCATTCCCAGGGCCTCCCTTTGCTGTGTCACTGACGCAGCTGTGACCGCCACCAGCCAACAGCGCTGAGCACTGCAGCTCTCCTCTCTCCTCCCTCCTTGCGGCAGCCCACAGCTCTCAGCATGGGCTCTGTGCACTGACCCGACTCTCACATGGAGACTTGAAAGCAGGTAAAACAAGACCTAAGACTCGCATTAGCAGAAGGAGGCAGCGTGATCCAAATGATTGTAATACTTTAACACACGCTGTCATCCCTAGTCTGAGCAGCAGAGACAAAAAGGCAGACAGTCCTGAACCAAAACGTATGTTCCCTGCTGTATTAGAGCTGCAGCAGAGATGTGGATGTGTTTGTCTTCAACTTAACAATACCCCAGAGGACAGTTTTGTATTCAACACTACAAAGTATCAGCATAACCAATGCTTTTCCCCTTTAGCATTACGGGATTCCTTTAAAGTCTGCTCTGCTTCCCAAATTTCCAGTGTGGTCAGCTGCTCAGAGTCAGCACCTTGAAAAAATAGGTCCCAATATTATTGATATTCTGTCCTTTTATTCCTTTTTTTGCAGATTTGAATATACTCAAAGCATAGTTTGGCCAAGGAAGCTTAATTAGCTAAGACCACAAATTAACTGTTCAGATTAAATTCCTTGTATATGTCTAGCACTGTGATATTTATTTATAGAGTAATTATTATTGAATTTCTGAGATAAAAGCATTTAGACTAAAAGCACTATTATAGTTCAAATGCATATTAATGTATTTCAACCCCCAAACCTCCAACTATGCTGAGAAAATATTCAAACTCACAGTAGGCCTCAAAACAAAGGAAATAAATAAAACATTAAGGTTGAATATGCAGTCATGAGATTGTGAGCTTCTTGCAGCTAAGGCTTTCCTCCTTATGAAGTATCTACTAAAGTGTCTAACAGACAGTGGATATTACTCAACATAATTATTATCCTCTTAATGTAAAACTTTCACATCACATTTTCTGTGGGTTTGTTTCTTGTATTTCTTACTGAATCACACTTTAGGAAAAATTTCTGTCAGGTACTGTGAGGCAGCCAAGGAGCAATTCAAGTTTTTAAATATTTGGGGAGGTTTTGATGCAAAGCCACTAAAATACATGTATAGAAAATGCTAAACAATGTTTTCCTTTGATCTATATAACTTATGGCACAAATATTGCTGGCCTTTGCTCATAAAATAATACTTCTTGGAATTTTCTTACTGCACTTTACATTTTCTGAACTTGCTCAACATGCCTTGAGGATGCCCTGTATATTTTTCCTGACTCCTACAAAAATATGAAAAGTTTTCATTTGCATGGATCAGTGTTCCACAGGTCTTCTCTATCCTTCTCAAAAATGTGACTGTATAAGGACTAAGTATTTGGGACTCTTATCTCCCAAAGAATTATAGACAAGTTAGGCATGTAGCTATTTTGAGAATCTTGGCCCAATTGACAGTGCTTTTCCAAGATGCTTTTCAATGCTGACTTCGAGTAAAGGCTGAGAAGAAGCCTCATTTCAGTATGAGGGAAGTTCTCAAAGACAAAACACGACTCAGGAAATTCCCAAGAAGTGTAGACTGTGAGATTTTTTTTTCTTTATGTTTAACTCTCCACATTCCTAGCTGCAGAACCTTCTGAGCTGAGATGCTCTTGAGCTTCAGCAGATGCTTCTGTCTTTCTGATATTTCTTGATCACTTCTCATTTAATCTTCTCTTTGCACTCAGAACTCCAACTGGGTGACAGAAATCCATATATTCAGTTACATATTTCAGTATATCTAAAAAATGTCATGCCACTGATATTAGATTGGAAAGAAGTAATTTACTTAATAAGCAGTGCAGATAATCAAGACTGTAATCTTTGCACTAGGTTTCATCCAGTGTCTCAGTCTCCTCTGTGGAAATAGCTGGAGACCATTAACCCTCTGAATATTTGACTCAAATTTCACTTACATATCCATGCATTTCATCACCTCTAGCGTGAGCCTTGCAAAAGCTGGAAACCAACTGCCTGCAAATCACATTGATGCTAAAAGAAAGGAAAATCTAATTCCCTGCCTTCACAGCAAGGTACAGGGAAAAACACAAACAAAGTAAAATTTTGGCCACAGCTGTGGCTTTTTGGGTTTTTTGTTAAAAATCCTCTACATCTAGTGGCTATGCATTCTTTATTCCAGGTTTTCAAACTGAGGACATTTGCAGTCAGTGTTGACACCTTGTCCAAGGAACCTTTAAACCATAGAAAAAGAAGAGGCCAGGCTACAGATAATACTGAAAAGTCACTCATGTTATTAACCTTGCCTTCATAGACTAAGTGCAAGCAATATTGTGCTCCTTGCAAACTCAAATGCTTCCTCCTAAAAGCAGCAGAGACAGATAGAGGTATGTAAGAGGCAACTGTAAAAAAGCTGGCAAGATTTAGTTTTGCATAGACCATAGCTACATTTTGGAGTTCTGGAAACATGAATTTTGAAAAAAATATCTTGGCCATGACAGTTAGAATTATATTCTAAATTTCATTAAATGAATATCTGCTAGTAAACACATTGGAAGATGCAAGAGTGCACTGGCAATTACTCCCAATGCATTCACCAAAGTTATTTCATGGGACTCCAGAATATCCTGCTAGCAAAATCAGGTCAGTGAGTATCAGTTTCTTCTGTAAGACATCCCTGACCAGAATCAATTTATGGTGTAATAGTTGTGACTTTAGTATCTGACCTTTCAGGCCATGCAGAGGAAAATCGGAAAATCAGAAACAGGAAAGAAATCCTGCTGAAAACCTAAACCAGGAAAAACTGAACACCTTTTCTCCTCAAAGAAATTGCCCATATGTTGTATTAAAGAATTTAGCTTTTCTTTTGAAAATGGGGATCTTGCAGAGAAATCTCTATGTCATATTGTGAACATGCTGACATGACTGAAATATCAGTGACTTTACAAGAGTGCAAAAGGATGGGATATCCTGCATTATTAGCTCAAGCAGTTTCTAGAACAATCAAACATTGCACATGATTTGTGGGGAAAGCATGAAAATTTCCAAAAAAGAATGTCAGTTTTGACCCCCAGTCACTCTTACACTTCAGAAAAGCTTAGCATGATGATAAACACCCAAATTGAGAACTGCTGCACACAGTGTCTGCCTTAAGCTGTTGATAATCTTGGATTACTTTTCAGATCTTCCTTGCTTTAGCAGCTTCTGTCAAGATGTAAATAAAGGAGATCATGTGACATTCCTTCAACCAGTCATGAAGAAGTCACTTGTTCACTGACTAGCTGGCAGGTTTTCAGGGCAAATCTGTTCAGACACTGGAATTTGTGCCGGTTGCCTAAGTGACCAGTAATCCACTCCGAGAATGACAAAGTTACTGAGGTGCCAAGGGACAGTGTCTAGGAATGAGAAATATTTGACAGTGGAAAAATATGTGGTTTTAGTGATGTTTGGTTCATTTTTCCAAAGAGAGCCGAAATTGCAAAAGGCAAACTGAGATCACTAAAACTCTTTTGCACGTGGATTAACTTGTAATTCACTTACTCATATGCATGTGGGAATACAGCTTCTCAGACCAACTTCCTTCAGCAATAATGCGGTTTATGCTTTTGCTCTTGTGTTTCAATAAAAGTCATGAGATTAAAAATTCTCCCTAGTGACTGCCATCCAGAGCTGAAATGTAAGAAAATGGATCATATATGGTACCTAGAAACCACAGCGACTGCATTTTTATGAAAAAAGTAAGAGATCAGTTGTAATGTGACATGGGCTCTCATGGGATATACTAATCCTGCTCAGAAGAATTAGCTCACTTGGCTCAATTGCTCCTTTGGGGCTTACAAATAATGCACATTCAAGTAATACTTATTTGCATGGTATCAAGAACAGTGTCATTTATGCTTTAAGGTGCCCCATAACGTAAACTCTAGTTATGGAGAAAATTCTAATCACATTAACAGAGCCTTTTACTAAAGCAGTAAATGTTTTACAGGAGAAGCAGGAAACTTTGTGGGTTTTTTAGTGCTTATACACTTTCTGGTCCTGGACCATAAGAATAAATACGGGCATTGAAGTTAGATAAACATGTCATGAGATACAGAGGCTACAGCAAATCCCTGCTCATCAAGGTGCTTAGGCTTTGTTCTCTTTGCCCTGACTAACCAGGTAATTCATGTTAATTATGCAGGCCTGTATTGGTTTTGCTTGGCCTGGTTTTGTTAGCAGGGGGGGCTGCAAAGATGGCTCCTGTGAGGAGCTTCCACCACATCCAGCAGAGTCAGCCCCTGATGGCGCTGAAGATGGATGGACCTGCTGCTGACCAAAGCTGGGCCAATGAGAGGTGGTGGTAACACCTCTGTGATGACATATTTAAGATGAAAATCAAAACAAAGTCATGAGATTTTTCTTCTAGTCAGAGAAGAGAAGGTGAGAATATGTGAAGGAAACAACATGGAGACACCAAAGGCAGTGGAGAAGGAGGAGGAGAAGCTGCTCCAGGCACTGGAGCTGAGATTCCTCTGCAGGCTGTGGTGAGAACATGGTAAGGCAGCTGTGCCCCTGCAGCCCTTGGGGATCCATGGGGGATGCAGAGATCCACCCACAGCCCATGGGGATCCATGGGGGATGCAGAAATCCACCCACAGCCATGGGGATCCATGGGGGATGCAGAGATCCACCCACAGCCTGTGGGATTCCACGGGGGATGCAGAGATCCACCCACAGCCCATGGGGATCCGTGGGGGATGCAGAGATCCACCCACAGCCCATGGAGATCCACGGGGGATGCAGAGATCCACCCACAGCCCCTGGGGATCCATGGGGGATGCAGAGATCCACCCACAGCCCCTGGGGATCCATGGGGATGCAGAGATCCACCCACAGCCCATGGGGATCCATGGGGGATGCAGAGATCCACCCACAGCCATGGGGATCCATGGGGGATGCAGAGATCCACCCACAGCCCCTGGGGATCCATGGGGATGCAGAGATCCACCCACAGCCCCTGGGGATCCATGGGGGATGCAGAGATCCACCCACAGCCCATGGGGATCCATGGGGATGCAGAGATCCACCCACAGCCCATGGGGGATCCACCCACAGCCCCTGGGGGGGGATGCAGAGATCCACCCACAGCCCGTGGGGATCCATGGGGATGCAGAGATCCACCCCCAGCCCTTGGGGATCCATGGGGGATGCAGAGATCCACCCCCAGCCCCTGGGGATCCATGGGGATGCAGAGATCCACCCCCAGCCCCTGGGGATCCATAGGGATGCAGAGATCCACCCCCAGCCCCTGGGGATCCATAGGGATGCAGAGATCCAACCCCTGGGGATCCATGGGGATGCAGAGATCCACCCCCAGCCCCTGGGGATCCATAGGGATGCAGAGATCCACCCACAGCCCATGGGGATCCACGGGGATGCAGAGATCCACCCACAGCCCATGGGGATCCATGGGGATGCAGAGATCCACCCACAGCCCATGGGGATCCATGGGGATGCAGAGATCCACCCACAGCCTGTGGGATCCATGGGGGATGCAGAGATCCACCCACAGCCTGTGGGATCCATGGGGATGCAGAGATCCACCCACAGCCCATGGGGATCCATGGGGATGCAGAGATCCACCCACAGCCCATGGGGATCCATGGGGATGCAGAGATCCACCCACAGCCCATGGGGATCCATGGGGATCCACCCACAGCCCATGGGGATCCATGGGGATGCAGAGATCCACCCACAGCCATGGGGATCCATGGGGGATGCAGAGATCCACCCACAGCCCATGGGGATCCATGGGGGATGCAGAGATCCACCCACAGCCCATGGGGATCCATGGGGATGCAGAGATCCACCCACAGCCCATGGGGATCCATGGGGATGCAGAGATCCACCCACAGCCATGGGGATCCATGGGGATGCAGAGATCCACCCACAGCCCCTGGGGATCCATGGGGGATGCAGAGATCCACCCACAGCCATGGGGATCCACGGGGATGCAGAGATCCACCCACAGCCCATGGGGATGCATCCCCACAGCCCATGGGGATGCAGAGATCCACCCACAGCCATGGGGATCCATGGGATCCACCCACAGCCCATGGGGATCCATGGGGATGCAGAGATCCACCCACAGCCCCTGGGGATCCATGGGGATGCAGAGATCCACCCCACAGCCATGGGGATCCATGGGGGATGCCCACCCACAGCCCATGGGGATCCATGGGGATGCCCACCCACAGCCCATGGGGATCCACCCACAGCCCATGGGGGGGGATGCAGAGATCCACCCACAGCCCATGGGGATCCATGGGGGATGCAGAGATCCACCCACAGCCCCTGGGGATCCATGGGGCAGAGATCCACCCACAGCCCATGGGGATCCATGGGGGGATGCCACCCACAGCCCATGGGGATCCATGGGGGGATGCAGAGATCCACCCACAGCCCATCCATGGGGATGCAGAGATCCACCCACAGCCCATGGGGATCCATGGGGATGCAGAGATCCACCCACAGCCCATGGGGGGATCCATGGGGATCCACCCACAGCCCATGGGGGATCCATGGGGATGATCCACCCACAGCCCATGGGGATCCATGGGGATGCAGAGATCCACCCACAGCCCTGGGGATCCATGGGGGATGCAGAGATCCACCCACAGCCTGTGGGGATCCATGGGGATGCAGAGGCCCCTGGGGATCCATGGGGATGATCCACCCACAGCCCCACATGCAGAGATCCACCCACAGCCCCTGGGGATCCATGGGGATGCAGAGATCCACCCACAGCCATGGGGGGATCCATGGGGATGCAGAGATCCACCCACAGCCCATGGGGGATCCATGGGGGATCCAGAGATCCACCCACAGCCCATGGGGATCCATGGGGGATGCAGAGATCCACCCACAGCCCATGGGGATCCATGGGGATGCAGAGATCCACCCACAGCCCCATGGGGATCCATGGGGATGCAGAGATCCACCCACAGCCCATGGGGATCCATGGGGATGCAGAGATCCACCCACAGCCCCTGGGGATCCATGGGGATGCAGAGATCCACCCACAGCCCATGGGGATCCATGGGGGATGCAGAGATCCACCCACAGCCCATGGGGATCCATGGGGGATGCAGAGATCCACCCACAGCCCCATGGGGATGGGGGGATCCATGGGGATGCAGAGATCCACCCACAGCCCCCATGGGGATGCAGAGATCCACCCACAGGATCCATGGGGATGCAGAGATCCACCCACAGCCCGTGGGGATCCATGGGGATCCACCCACAGCCCATGGGGAGAGATCCATGGGGATGCAGAGATCCACCCACAGCCCCATGGGGATGCAGAGATCCACCCACAGATCCATGGGGGATGCAGAGATCCACCCACAGCCCATGGGGATCCATGGGGGATGCAGAGATCCACCCACAGCCCATGGGGATCCATGGGGATGGAGATCCACCCACAGCCACCCCACAGCCCATGGGGATCCATGGGGATGGAGATCCCCACCACAGCCCCCATGGGGATCCATGGGCAGTGGATGCCTGGAGGAGGGGAGGCTGGGATCCAATGGAGACCCAGTGGGAGAGAAGGCCCCACAGCCCATGGGATCCAGTCTGGAGCAGCCTGTCCTTGGAGGGCTGCACTCCATGGGAAGAGAGCCATGCCACAGCAGTTTTGGGAGGACTGTCTGCCCGTGGGAGGAATTCACATTCAGGAAGATGCAAGAATGCAGCAGCAGGTGCAGTACGGCTGCTGCTCGTGAGAGTGGACCCACACCAGAGAAGTTCACGGAGAGCTGTCTGCCAGGTGAGGGACCCCACGGCCTCACAGGGGAAGGACTCCTCTCCCAGAGCAGTGGAAGGAAATCCCAGTGATGAACTGACTACACCCCCCTGCTCTGTCTCCCTGCTCTGTTGGTGGGAAGGAGGGAGAGGCTGGGAGGAAAGAAGGTGTTTTAAGGGCTTATTTTACTTCTCATTATCCTCCTCTGATTTTGTTAGTAATAAATGCAGTTTGCAACTTTAAATTGAACATGTTTTGCCCTTGAAGTGTTTTCTCCCAGTCCTTATCTCACTCATGAACCTTCTTTAATTTTCTGCTCTCCTCTACCCAGCCATAGCAGGGGAGGGTGAGCAAACAACTCTCATGGGTGCCTGGTGTTGGGCCAGTGCTAAACCATGACAAAGTATTTGCCCTCTCACTTTTAGACATGAGCATTCCACCCATGTCTCAGTGCCTCCACTGCTCCTACTCCTTGAGCAGTCCCTGCCAGGTAAGCAGTCTCATAATTCCCAATAATAAGAGAAACTAACCTGTGTGAGCAAGAGTGGCAGAGCAGGCCCTGAGAAAGGGAAAAAATATCATTATCTCTCTCTGGTCTGCTGCTGCTCTGAGGGCTGAGCATTGCACTGGGAGGCCACATGAAAAACAGATTGAGGGACACACACACAGAGTGTATTTCATGAGAGATGGAGAAGAACAAGACAGAGGAGATAATCTTATTCTTTAGGGAAGATAAGACAGGCTGTTTAAAACAATGTAGTGTTATCTACTTTAAGTAACGAGTACTAACACACAATTTAACAAGCATTGCTTACTCTAGGAAGCTTAATTACTCTTCAAAATGCATTCAATACAAAATTTCTCAAGCTGATTACTTCTGCTTAATGTCAATGCATTACGTCCTAGCCATTTCAGTAGAAACTGCTATGTAGCAGCCAAATTTACTTCTGCTCCATAAGTGACATGTCATGAAAAATTATTTAATGAGCTGCTGTATTCTGCATTTGTGTAAATAACTTTCGTGTAAACATGCATTAGGGGTGATCAATGTGGCTTCCCCAGTCCTGAAAACAGTCAGCAGTTATGACTGCGTGAAGTGCTTCAGGGAGTTGTGGGAAGATGGAGATTTAGAGCAGATTATGCAGCAGTTTCTATTGATTAAATATTGGCTTGCTACAGACCTTCTCTCCCTATCCTTCAAGATGTCCTTTCATATCTCCTGCTCTCTTCTGTCACCAGTGAGGCTTTGATCCCTCTCCCACCTCTCATGACAGCATTTTTCCTGGCACCAGTGGTTCAGGGATCTGCAGCTTCCGAGTAACTCACACCACAGAGGAGACATCACCAGGTGTAGGGACGGTCAGGGAAGCACAGTAGGGACAAGTTAGAATAGGCAAAACCCAGGTAAAGAAATACAGAGAACTATTAAGAAAGATGATTCTAGGAGAGATGGCTGAGGCTGGTTGTACTGCCAGCAAAATGTCTCAGGTACCAGTCTAGAGCACTGGAGGATGTTTCTGTGAATCTCCCTGGGCACTCAGGTGAGAGGATTTGTGTGATACCTGAAGCAGGTGGCAGGGTGTGGCAGGGAGGTGGCACAGAGGAACAGTGGGTACCTGCTACCAAGGGTGGCAAACAGGGGGCAGAAAGCAACATGGAAGAGAGAAGATATTTCTGATCCCCTTCTGCCCTGCTTTATCACAGTCCAAGGTATGCTTTGCAATGTTTGCAATTTTTTCAGAGTCTTGTCTCTCATTTCTAGTTGGCTATATAACTGATATATATGCCATGAATACTATTATATTTTACACAGTATATATTTTTATTGTTTTAGGAATGGAAGTCCATCCTCAGATTTTACTTTGGCATGATATGCAGGAACAGTTTTCCCACATAAGGCTGCATCCAACTTTCACAGTGCATGTACTTTTGATGTTGTTGCTGGTAATTAAAAAAATCTAAATTAAATTCATTCATGTCCAGCTTGGTCTTCTAAACACACTTGCTTCTCAATATTTGAAAAACCAAATGGTTTTGGAGTTCACCTTCATATTAAATCATCAGGTCCCAACAACCATTGCAGAAAATTAGCTGTTCGTACTTCTGACCACTTACACTGTATCACTATGTTTGCCAATGTTATGCATATTGCACCTAATTGTGTGTACCATCAAGACAGTCAAGATGCAGGATTATCAATACTGCCATGAACTGAGCTGCCCCAGATTATGTTCCGATGACTGTTGAGAGAAAATGGAAGAGTAAAGAATTTTTGGAAGGCAGTGAATTACTTTCAAGGCATTACCTGTTGAACACATAGACTTTCACTGCAGACAGACACATTAGCAATCTTTAAAAAAAGGCTTAATTGGCTTTTGAACTATGGTATGACCACATGAAAAGCCCTGTATTTTAAAGAGGAATTTACAGCATGAACAGGAGTCTGCTAAAATGAAAACATTTGGGTTTTGCAGAGGTCATTGTCATAACTGCTTTCAGCTGGGACTCGTGGTTTTTGGGCATTAATCAGCAGTGAAAGCAAGCAAGACATAACATGCTACTCCTTTGAGCTTCCTCAGCTAAATCAAATAGAGAAATCTGAGCATGAGACACTTGGAAAATCTTTGCCTACACTTGGGGAGAAAAAAACCCCAACCAAAATAGTATCTTGAGTCATGCTACTGTACCACTGATATTAATAAACAAAATTGATTCTGTTTGTGCCTCTAGTTTGCAGTGAGAGTGCCTCACTAATGGCTAAGGTGGCTGTCAAGATGCATTCTAAAGTGTGGGCTTTCAAACCTCTACATCCCACACTTGTGTCCCTGCAAGAAGTATATTTTAGTCTCTAAATTGCTAAAAGGCAAATGCATCTGGGAACCATCAGTATAACAGGCAACATGTAGGTCAGACAAAGCAATAGATGCTGGCTTTGGAGCCTGACCTCGTCTTAAACTTCCCTAGAAAGAAGAAAACAGACCAACAAATTGTGTTTTGCCCAGGGCTCTGCTCCCAAGTTCCAGGTGATGCCCACTCAGAGGGGACTTGCCAAGTGATGAAAACCCCCTGTAAGAAGATAATGGTTAGCAGACAGTTTGCTCCCCAGGTCTGTCATCTGCCCAGCAGAGTTTGCAGTAATTGCAAAATATGTTTCTGAAAGGGTTTCTTCTATTGTGCTTGTCACAACTCTTCACATGTTAAGTAGGACAAAGACCAGGACAAGCATGATGTATGCCCTAAAGGACAAATAGCTGTCCGGTTTTCCTCCAGCTGGCTGCAATCCCAAATTCTCAGCAGATGACACATGCACCACACTTCCTCCAGTATCACAAACCCCAGTGAGTCTGTCATTCATGCAGCAATTTCAATGTTAGCTTAAGCAAAAAGATGGGATCTAGGACTGTGAGGCATGAACAAATGACAAACTGAAGAAATCTAGAGTTGGATAACATGCCAAGCACTCAGTTCAGAAATCAAAACAAAATTAATTTCTATGACTTCATTACTTGTGACAACAGCCTTGCTACAGCTCAGCTCACTGGCTGGAAACCCGCTGCTGCCACCCGGTGTCACTCTGCCAGCATCGGCCTGCATTTACTGGGAGCCGGGAGTGGACCTGGACTGCCGTACCAGGAGTCCCAAGACAGGTGCTCACAGCTTCTGGAGGAAGAGAATAGAGGAAATGGCAATGTATGCACATATTCCTGTGTGTACATATTAACCCCAGCTATCTAAGGCATTGTGTTGGCATGAACTTAAGAAAAATTTTAAAAAAATGTGGGAAGCAAGAAGAAATTACTCTGGTTGTTCAGTTATTGTCTGTATGAAGCAATAAGTAGATTGTTTTATATGATTTGGAATCACTTGCAAGCATATTAAATCCCTGTGAAATGAGTGAGGAGCAGGTGACTAGAAATATCATACCTTTTTTCATTTAAATAACCCACTTTCTTTCAAGTTTCATTTCATGAATTTTCTTCAGTGGTGCTGCTTTGCTAAGCAAACCCTAATGCATTTGTTACAGCCCAGGGAATGAGCTGCAGGTTGAAAGGTAGATTGAGAAGAAAAGCATCCATTCATTGTGATTTTCCAGGTGATCAGTAATATTCAGGAGTCTAACTTGCCTCGCACTCCAAATTGATTGTTTTACCCAAGATAATTAAAACCTACATTCTCTGAGTGCAGCAGCTGCTTGTGAATGTCAATGTTTTGGCCAGAAGCCTTTTCTCAAGACAATTCACAATGCAGTATTGTTAATATGCTGTCCTGTGGGGAGCATGTTGTGATTGAGAGACTTCTGCTCATCAGACCATACTCATTATATTCAGTTTTGCACTGAGTTATTCTTCTGTGACAGGTAGGGTTTCATTTTGTTCAGAGGAAATCGAGCTAAACATTGTTTTGTATCACATCCTCTTGAGAAGGAGCAATGTAGGAATGTAAAAATAGGGAGGAGAAATTTAGCTCTGTAGGGTTACTGGGTTTTTCTTGCATGAAATAATAGAGCTGTTTGATTGCTAGAACATAAGGCAGGTTCCAGCAGAAACCTTCACCATCCTTAGGAATGACGCAGTATGTAGATCGAGAAAAAAAATTAAAACAAATAGCAAAATAATTAATTCTGTGTAAGATACCTCCAATCCCTGGAATTTCCAAAGACTCTCATGAAATTTGCCAAAACCACAGCCAAAACAGTAGAAACTGCTTGGGTGAAATTCCTCCAGCTGGCTAAACCAAACCGTTGCCTTCTAGCTCTTCTATCAGGGTTGGTGAGTCTGCTTCCCTTGCACTGACCCCAGTAACTGGTTCATCCTCTGCAGAGTCAATTCAGCCCACTAGAATGGCAAAAATCCACTCATTTCTCTATCATGTTGTCTTTAGCTAGATGCAGTGGCTCACAGCAGGGCTAGATAAGCCTTGCAGATGGCAGAAAGAAAACAAGGGGAGTAGGAAGATTGGAGGAAAGGATCAAGTACCCCTGCTACAGAACTGCAATCATAGAACTCGTCACTACCAGTGCTTTGCTTGCAAACAGCCTTATTAATTGTTAGGTAGAATTTTTGAGACTGCATCTTTAATAAAGATGTCTTCATTAAACAGCAACAAGACCTCTGTTCTGGGGAGAAAGTTACAGAAGAGTAGGCTGTCAACACAAACTTACATTTGGCTCTGGAATCTGAGCAGAGATTGACAGCCACACCAAAGAAATGGGGACATATTCACTAATGTTGGTGCGATTGGAGGTGATTATCAGCTCTCACAGCAGGGAGTGTGTTTAATTTTTCAGGAGGTATTTTGACCTTGCCAGTTAAGAAATAAATTAAGGAACATATCTGCTTATGAAAGCTTACATAAGCATATCCACCCTTCCAGCTCCTGTATGGTAACAAGGCATTTCCAGCTGCACATACTTCTCCTGTCTTGACAGGAAGGAAAGGATAACCAGCCCTTGGAATAACACTGATTTTATCTTTTTTAGGCCGTTGACTAGTGAATTCAAATAATCATCTTGAGACACAGAATCACAGAATGTCTCATACTTGACAGACAACTGGACTCATTTTCTTCTACCTTCTTCTCTCAGCAAAGCTAATATGAATCCTGATTTCCTAGGATAGTATTAGGTGAGATGGAGCAAAACAAGGAATAGGCCCTAGGAAAAGGCATACTGACACAGAAAGATCCAAGTTTGTAAAGCCAGCATTCAGGTCACCAGGGTGCTGTCTAAGCAACATCTAGACATGGATGCCAAAGAGGACCCCAGGTTATTCAAGAGCTCACCTAGGTGTCCTAGTAGCCTAACGGAGGGGAGAGCTCCAACAGTGATTGAGAAGGAGGATGACCTTTCTCCTTCTTCATCTCACATTGTACCCAACCCTGACAGTGGGTCCTATGTCCAGTTCTGGGCCCCTCACTTCAAGAAAGACATTGGAGGTGCTGGGGTGTGTCCAGAGAAGGGCAGCAGAGCTGGGGAAGGGTCTGGAGCACAAGTCCTATGAGGAGTGCCTGAGGGAGCTGGGACTGTTTAGCCTGGAGGAAAAGGGCCTCAAGGGAGATCTTGTTGCTCTCTACAATGCCTAGAAGAAGGATGTTGCTAGGTGGGGTTGGCCTCTTCTCCCAAGCAACAAGTGACAGGACATAGTCTCAAGCTGCAATGGGGAGGTTTGTATTAGACATCTGGAGGAATTTCTTCATGGAAAGCATTGTGCAACATTGGAAACAGGGAGGTGGTGGAATCACCAAACCAGGAGGTGTTCAAGAAACAGCTGGATGTGACACTTGGTGCTATGGTTTAGTTGACTTGATGGTGCTTGGTCAACGGTTGGACACGATCTTGGGGGTCTTTCCAACCTTAATGATTCTATGATCAAATCCATTAATGGAATTCAGACAATGGCCTGTAGAGGTTAAATCAGAGATCCCATATAGCCAGGCAGTTCCTATGAAGAAATGGCTGAGGCTCAATGTTCCTGTTAAGCTTTCAGTGACAAACAAATCAAATCTTCCTTTGCACTTCTCCTTCCTCTCAATGCTCTGAAAAGTTAATGTTTGAATTGAGGCTCTAGTATTACTGTAGAGAAGGGAGCTTCAAAGCAGCATGAGTACAGCATGCAGGCAAGTCAATAAACACATGTGATAGAAAGTGAAAGCACTGATAGCAAACAGGAGAAGAGCAATAAGAAATGACACTTATAAGTCCAAATGTAGATGGTTAAATATGGGTCAATTTTCATGTAAAAAATGATTGGAGCTATGTTAGAATGCTATTCATAAATATCAAAATGTTTTACAAAGAACTGTTTATTATCAGTTCCTTTTGTTTTACGTAAGAGAAAGCTGAAACCTAGATCTCTGTATCCTTCCTGATACCCCAGTGATTAGTGCTAACAGAGTGTGAATTCTGAAATCTGAGCACTTGAAAGACTGAAGGAAATGTCTTAGAAAACTCCGTTACTTCAACCAGTTCTGCAAGAGTACATCCTGGAGTTAACAAGCTCCAGTTCTGTTTCCCTGTCTCATGTCCCAGTCTTCATTCATTTTGCAAGCCCTTTGGTAATACTATTTCTATAGAAGCTTTGGCTCTTCTGAAAGAAAATGAAAAGCTGCTTCTTCATGGCAAGTTAGTTCTATCAGAGAAGAAAAAAAATCAACAGCTTATTTAAGCTCTCATTATTTAATTGAAATTAAATGTGGCTATTTAATTACAGTTATGACTGAACTTCTATTGCATTACAGTGGTATATCTGTGAAGATGTAGCAAATTGATTAACAAGGAAGGAGCAAATAATGTTAGCAGAGTTTGAGTACAAGCAGTAACCTCCTCTTAACTGCCCATTAACTATTTCTTCATTGATAATAAATTATGATGGACCATGTAAGAACTACCTTAATATGAAATGATCTTACAAGGGGTGCACAGGTAAGAGGTACAAAATTAATTCATACAACTGGACATAAAGTCTTTACAATGTAAGAATTATTCATTGGACAGTCTGAAATAATTTTTCATTGCATTATCTTCATGATCCATCAAAAGACATAAAAATACAACAGGACAAATTATGGCATCCTCTGCTAAGCATGGCCATGTCAGATGTGATCAACAATAATTGAAGGAGACTACTGCTTTTCTCACCAACAAGAGAGAATGTATCCATTTAGCAAGCTCCGTATCAAGTTGAGGAGAGGAAAACCCTTGGACTAAAAGACATAATCTAATAGATTACTTCATTTACATTACAGCAGAAATAAAAACCAGGACAGGATCCCAAACTGGCTGGCTGGTGTATATTGAACATCTCTTGTGTTTATCCAGAGTTCTTCAGAATTCTGAGATGGCACAAATATCCGTGTAACGTTTCAATATACCAGTAGAGGCCACCACACACTTCACAAAACTACCAGACTGCTTGGTCAATCAGTTCACTCATTTCCAAGTCTGGTGGGAGCTCTGGGCTGGATCACACCAGGGCCAGGCTGCAGCTCACATCTTCCCACCAAGTATCTGCTTCTTCAGAGGCCAATTTATTCTCAAGTATTTTCCCCCTAGTTTGTGTCCTTTCTCCTGCAACCCAGAATTCAATCCCATACCAGTTCAAATTCATTCTGAAGATCCCATCTTTGTGATATGTTCTCAAATATGCCACTGAGATTAGTTCAGTTGGTTAGAGGATGGTGTTAATAATGCCAGGGCCCCTTATGAGCCATTCACTTAAGAGCTGGACTTAATGATCCTTGTGAGTTCCTACCAACTTAAAACATTCTGTGGTTCTGTGAAATTCACTGAGGAGTTTCCCTCAGCTTACAAAGCCACTGTGGGTGCAATGTGACAAGGCTTATCTCTATGGAATACCAGTGAGAAAGATGGCAATGATCTCTCTTCAGACAGTGATCTACAACAAAAACCCAGTACCAAAACCATGGCTAATGTACTACCTCACTCACCCTGAAGTTTCTGAGGTTTGGTGATAGAAAACTCTGTTTTCTATTTATGCTCATCACACAGCCTCCTGAAAGATATTAACAGTGTTTTTTGATACCCAGGTTTTCCAAATATACACACGGGCTAGCAGTCATATTTGCACTCTGTTCATCAATACATACCATGGATTATTTTCACTGTTATTTACATTGCAGAGATAATTTGCAATTGTAGAAAGACTCTCTTTTCAAGGTTTATATTGGTACTAAATAAAGACACACTAAAGGAAAGGAAATGGCATTTTCAGGATGAATATGACCAAGGTATTTTAAATTTTCATTCCCTGTTCAAATTCATGCATTGAACTGCAATAAAACAGCCAGTTAGTAAACACACAAAAAGGAAGGGTTTTTTCTGCTGTCTCTAAGGTTCATCCCTCCCAGGCCATTATCTAAATCCAGGGCATATTTGGGATTTCTTACTGATGAATATTGCATTGCTAACACACTCAGATGTTTCTGTTGAATGTAAAATGTAAAAATCTAGATCTGTCCAAAAGTCCAGTAGATAGTGAAACATGGCCCTTGATTCATTAAAAGATGCTGTCAGGACTCTGTAACTTTGAAAGATTTTCTGTAATCTATTTAAAGGCTCTTTCAAGAGGAAAGTGTTTCTTGTTATCTGAAGTACACAACACATATAAAGTTGTGCAAGCAGTATTACAAAGAGCAAAATATGTCTATGGAAATGAAATGCCAGACAGGTAGAGAACTGAGTGGGAGACGGATTAACAATGAGTGATAAAGATGGCAGACAGTTCATTAATGCTGTTTCTGAGCAGAATTATTCAGAAGATGAAGCTAAGACCATTTTATAATGTACATCCCCACAGTGAAATGCATTTAGTATTAGGCTTTCTGAGCCAATGTACAAAACATGAGGAATGTCTTTTCTTTTCAATAGGCAAAGAGCAGCATTATGGAGTCTTGTTCAGAATGCCATTTCAGTTATGCTTTGAGAAAAATACAAAACAGGAAGAATAAATTAGAATTTTAAAAGCTTACTTTAAAATTTAAAACTAGCTTGGTTTCCATGTAGAATGAATCCTCCAAATCTAGAGTAAAAGTCTGAATGAGTCTGAAATCTAAAAGCAAATATAGAGTGTGTGTACCCATAGATGTGGGATTTTTTCACTTGTTCTGTTCGGCAAATATTGTCTGCTCTCAAAAAAGGGAAAGAGCTAGGAACCTTCTGCTCCTGAAAACAAATCTTTAAACCATCTGTAACAATTCCTGAGGGTTAGCTCTGCAAAATACTGATTACTGTGTGTAAAACATCTGTATCTTAATTTCAAGTTCAATTACACTTTGCACTTAGTATGAGTGCAGATGTAAATGAGTCCGCTGATTGTATTCAAGAACCAAAATAACTTGTATGAGTGTAAGGAACTTCTATGGGTACAGAAAATGGGTTTGAACAGATGTAGTTTTTTAAGTCCAATACACTGCTGTCCTGGAAAATATGATCATATATTTTTCTTAAAACTAGTAAAAACTATTTTCAGAACAGTTCTGCTGCCTTTTTTTCCCTCCCCCTAGTCCCTGTTCTTAACAGAAGATCATACCAGACCTCATTTCTCTTACCAGAAATCAGTTAATTCTAATTTCTGTTCTGAATTATTTCCCTGGAAACTGTGCCAAAGTTTTCTGCTACCTTAAATAACTTTTCTTTCTTAGAGTTTACGTCTGTGGTGCATGAATAGTGACCTCCCTTCTCAGCTTGTCTATATCTGACGTGGTCCTCTAGCAAAACAGGATCTTGTGAAATATAATCTAGGTGTTAGGTCACGCTCATAGCTCTTTTCTGAATGTGTCCCTTTTCACACTTCATGTAGGAAACCACTACTGTGTACAGCCTTTCTGATGAACTGTGCCAGTGTCTTGCACAACAACATTACGGTTTTTATGATCTCTGCCAGAAATAATGTGTCCAGATATTTGCTTCACTCCCTATAGCAGATCCTGATTGCTTATCTCTAATTGTTAAGACTTTGAGCTTAGATGTTACTGCAACAATTATTGATGCATTCCTGTTATCTGTGATCTCATTCTTCATAGTTAATTTTCAAGGGTTTTTTTGGCTTTTGTGCATGTGATTCTGGTTCCATCATCCAGTGCTGCTTATGCCTGTACCTCCCTGCATTGTCATCATCCACACTTGTACTCACTGCCAATGCATTTACCTCTTCCTGCTTTGAGCTTCTAAAACACAGCTTTGAGGTAGACCACAAATAATTTCTTTGTGACAACTTCCCTTTCAGAGTGTCTACCAGCGTAACTGTACCAGTTAAAAAGCTGTCACACATCTAGCTACCCTGATGGCTGCTCCTGTACAGAAAAGGGTGTCACCACATCAGTATCTGGATGAACTGATCTACTTAAATTTAAAGAAAAATTAAGGAACTGCTACATTTCTGGCAATGGCATCAGTTGGAGAGAATATTTATTCACTTGAACCCCTTCTCCCAGCACCCTATTTAGCCTTAAACTTTCAGTGGGCTTCACAAAAAAAAGGAAAAAAAAACGTTATATGATACTTTCTATCTTTAATAAAACAAGATAATGGAAAGAAACTTGAATTCTTCTAAAATCACATTCTAGCATATGAGGTGCAGAAGTTCAGGGATTTGGGAAGGAGGTGAACACAAATAAACATGCTGTGAATCTCAGCAGAGCCAACTGTATGTGTTTATAAATCATTAGCAAGGTCTACAACACCCCTGGTCCCCTATGACTTGAGTTTAAAAGGCCATTTTAATTCAGTCACAAAAACTGAGGGAAGTAAGAGATTATGAAAGAGGAAAAAATACAGTACTAAAAACATTCTTAAAAACATTCTTAAGTGTTGTCTGACTATAAAGAATGCATCTAATATGAGCAGTTCATCTGGCCTGTCCTGCTGTTGGATCCAGCTATGAATGATGTCTGGGCAATCAGAGGAGCAGAGAAAGAGGCCAGGGAGGTCCAGCAGCAAGCCACAATGCCAAATGATTTTATGTCCTGCCTGCTGGAGTCCTCTATTTCTCCATTCTGAGAAATTCGGCTGATGGGCCCCTGGGTGCCACTGTCATATTTTCTGAAAAATCCCGTCTCCAGGATTTCTTCTCCTGGGAAGCTGAGAAGCTTCAGAGAAAAATGAAAATAATAATTATCTGATTGCTTCTCCTATGTTTTGCTGCTTTGGAATGTGGTTGGAGGCTGTTTCATCCAACAGGTGGTTGTTTGATTGGTTTCATGTGAATTGTTTTGACTTAATGAGCAATCACTGTCCAGCTGTGTTGGGACTCTGGAAGCAGTCACAAGTTTTCATTATCATTCTTTGTAGCCTTCTGTCTGTATCCTTTCTCTATTCTTTAGTATAGTTTTAGTATAGCATTCTATGGTGCAATATAATATCATAAAATAATAAATTAGCCTTCTAAGAACATGGAGTCAGATTCTCAATTCCTCCTTCATCCTTGGGACCCAGCAAATACCACACCTGGGTATGAGGGGAATTCCTGGGTTACTCAGACACAGGTAGTCTTTTCCTGTAACAGTCTTGCACCCCAAGAACTACACAGAATTACACCCTGATTGCCACCAAGAGCAGGAAGACAGTTCTATTTTGTACCTCTCCCTGCCTTGAGGCTAGTACTATTTCCATATGCAAGAAGAGTGAAATGGCAAATTTTTACATCCAGAGATTGGGAACAATTCTGGAAGCTTTAATATGCTAGTGTGATATATAGTATGTAAATAATCCCAGGGACATAATTCAAGAATGCACAGAGAATGGAGAGTCACTGCTGGAGACCAGACATAAAAATGCTCCCTCATAACTTCTTGGGATTGATCTGGGCTCGTACGTCAAAGGGCAAATAGAATGGAAGTAGCAATTTCATTACTGCGTCTGTCAAAAGAATGTATTAATTGGTCCAAATTCTTTACTGTCTTTAATGGATTGAGCTGCCAGAGAGAATTAATGTCTCACAAATTTGGGTGAATTATAGGTTAGGATGCTCACAAGCTTGTCAGAAGAAAAATGGTCTCTCTACAAGGAAACTGATGGATATGCTGAGCTTCTCCAAGGGCTAAGAAGAAACTGTGCTAAATTAACATGTTTAAAATATGTTTTGAAAATAAAAGAAAACAAAAGGAGCAAATCAAAGAAATTTTCTGCTAGCCAGTCTTATATTAAATAACTTGATTTCAAATTTAGCAATCCCTTGCATAAAGATCTGAAAAACACCACTGCAGATTAATATTTAAAAGAAAGGTGCCTTTGGGGTGGACTAGAAGAAAAAAATTACCATTACTCACATGCAGGGAATTCTCACTATTTTTTTACAAAATAGGAAAATTCTGTGCATGGAAATAGTATCCCTCTACGGACTAATTAGCTAGAAACTGAAAACATTGTTCATAGTGAAAAACAACGCTGACAGACCCTGCATGTGGACATAGGACTTGATTTCTGTGTGAAGCTCAAGGTCTGAGCTTTTGACAACTTTACATCACTCAGTGCTCGAGGACAGGCAGAGATTGTGGCTGATATAGTGAGGAATGCATGGGTACAGTAACTGAATCTTTCATAAGGAATGGTATTTTTGTATTTTCTCTACCACATTTATAGACAGTTTCTGCAACTCTCTCCTTATAAAGGCTTTGTTTGATAGCTTTTCTTTCTCTGTTGTCCCATGTTTTGGCCAGTGATGCTTTTTTTTTTCTCTATTTTGAACAGGGAGAAAGAGAGGAAAAAAAAAGCCAGAAAGAATGGGAACTGAAATGAAAATAGTCTTTTGATGCGTAGTGCTATTTGTCACTCTTCACCCAAAACAGCAGAGGTCTGGAAAATGTCAACTGTCTGGAAAATGTTTTCCTACCTTTTAACAAAAAAGTCCTTATGATGCATGTTCTGCCAGCAAGTTGGATTCTGGTATAAAAAAGGTCATACAGAACTCAGATACTTTTATTCAGAAGTCTTGCAATGAAGCTTCATAGCTAGAGCCAGGCAGCAGCTTTCCTTTACACAACCAACTTCTTATTGGAACTACAGTGATGATCATATGTCATCTTTTCCTCAGTGAAATCCCTGCCCATGGGGAGTAGGAACAGAGGATGTGTACAGCTGGGATTTCTGAACCGCAGAGGAAAATGTAAGAATGCTATAATAGGGGAAAAAAATATAAAAGAAAAAAAAGTTATCTGAATCTAATTCTTTGGATTTGCAAAAAAAGCAAACATTTCAGCCAGTTAATTACCAATTTTTCAGGCTGTAGTCAGTATTTGCACACATTCACTTCAATTAATTGTGATTACCACTATTGGAAATGTTATTAAACATTACGTAGAGCTGATAAAAGCCTCTGTTAATCTCTCCATTTGACAGAGGATCCTGGTTCTACAGACATACCCTGAGTTGACAGGTTCTTGCCATTTCCCTGCAGTCTTTCTAAAGGCATGGAGCAGCAGTAGGGTAGGGAAGCACCATCAGTGGTTCCCAGCTAAGAAAATCATGCTGTCTCCCAGAAGTCCTGCAGTGCAGGCTTCCCAGGATCCATTTCATATCTGCCCAGGATGGGAAGATGCAGGTGACCTGGTGATCATTAGTGATTTGCCTCCTTCATAACTGGAAGTCTGAATTTTCCAGCAGCTCCTGGACAAAACCAGCTTGTTGCTTGGCACAGGACAAGGCAAACAGGCTGCATTTGAGCTGCTCAAGCATAACACACAAACTGTCTACTCTTGCCCTAAATTTAGAAGCTCATTGAATCCTTCTTGTTATTTCATACTGCCTTTACATGATATAAAATAAGTGGAAATTTTGATTTATAACCATTGGCTTACATGTTGTTAATCTGTTAAAGAAACTGACAGAAAGAGATGGATGCTGCATCTTGCCTGTAGCATTCCCAGGGTGAACTTCAGCCTCTAAAGAGAAACTCAGTTTTTCCCACAGACACTGAAAAACAGTGAGTCCAGTCTGGTAGTTGGTCACCGCCACTACAACCCACAGGCAAACAGGTGGACACTGACATAACCAGGACCTTTCTCTTCAAGGATTTAAAACTGAAGCAAAACACTTTCAGTACAAGCAAAACTGCCTATCGTTCCAAGAAAAGCAAAGGGACACTGGGCTGATAGCTGTCTTAGCAGTCTGGTTTAGAAGAGGTGCAGCTGCATCATAGACCAGCTAAGCTTTCACAGAGATTGTTTTGGTACATCCAAGGAGAAAGGATTGCAATCATCCATATTATAAAAAACTCAAAACTTGAATTACAGAGACTTGGTTCCCCTCCAAAGCTGGATTTCCTTGCCATCCACAGGCATTCCTTTCAGTGTTGGTCATAAGCACTCAAGAGTGGAGGAAAGCCTGAGCAGCTGAATCCAGTGCTATAACCTAAACAAGGGAGGGCAGCAGTCCACCTGTGAGGCTTTTCATGTAGCTCTTTCCTCTCATCAAAGTGATGTCCCCTTTTAAAGAAGTTACAACTCTCATTTCTTTGCCTTGAGCCAGGTCCTTTTCATCTCAAATCCCATTTTTCAGTGAATTAGGATATCATTCATGTTTGACATTTAAGGCACTATAAACGGATGTTATCTTCTGTGACACACTATGACATGTAAGCTCACCAGAACCAGGAAAAGTGGCATTCAAGAGATGTTTTCCAGGTGAGAGCTGTTGGGGAAGGAGCTAGACGAAGTCCCTAACAAGCAGTCTCAGACTTTTCTGAGAGGAATAGAAAAAAGGTATTTTAAAAGGGATGAGATCTCCCCACTCTCCCAAATTTCTCAGGCAAGTCAGCTGCAATAAATGCCGAATAAGCTAAAACAGGACTAGAACTTGCTAGAACAGCAAGGACTTGCCTGCTGGTAGCCCTAAGCAGATCATCTATCAGTGGCAAAGGATTCTCTGTCTCTGCACGTAGAGCAGCATGAAACTTCCCTGGCAGTCAGTGGAGCAAAACTTGGCCTGGCACCAGCTGCTCAGGGCTGGTGTGAAACAGGATGTGGCTGGGGCTGTGGAGGGCACTGATGTCAGTGATCACTTCCTAGCCAGAAGAAGGGGATATCATTTAAGAACTGGGCAAATCAACAAGGCAAAAAAGAAAACAAGAAAACCCATGAATGGTTTCAAGGCTCCTACCTCATCTGCAGGATCCTAACTGCTGGTTCAAAATCATTTTCCTGTGAAGCTGAGAAGGCCTGAGGCTAAATTCAAACCCTGAAAATCCTAAAAGGGTAGCAAAAAACAAACAAACAAACAAAAAAAAGCCAGCGGAAGACAGTCTTGGCAGAGTAGTGGATGTCCAAGTTTTCAAAATCACAATGAGAGTTCATGAGCTCAATAAGAGAATGTATTCCCTGGACACTGAATTATAGTATCTTTATTTCTAGCATTTCTAATTAACATCTCTGTGCAGAGTTTGTAACTAAACCACAAAGCTTAAAGCAGTAGCTACATCTCAGTCCTTCATTTCTTGAAAACTCTTAATGTATTAGAAAACACTTTTCATGTATTAGAAAACTCTTCATGTATTAGATTTGCAAGCATAAATGTTTTTATTGAAAGACAAAGCCTAGATATCTTAACAGTGATTTTGTACATTTGACTCCTGGAAAAGTAGCAGGCCTGTGTCACACAGTCATTTTCAACTTTTGTGTTTTGAAAAGTGCTAAAACCATAGTAGCACTAATGCTTTTCCAAGGTTTGTTAACCTTGCTGGCTAAACAGCTGCTCTCTGTCATTTTAGGGTTGAAAAGGAGTTAGAATGGCCTTGGCATTGCCAGAATTTGGGAAGCTGTGCTCTAAAAGCTTGAGACCAATTTCCCTCTTAGTGAAGGATGATTGGCAAATGTCGACAGGCTAAGGACGTTTATGTTGTGTGATGATGAATGTCACAGACATTAAATGGGGCTGCTGCAAAATTTAATGGCTGCTTTAGTTGCCTCATTTCTTATTAGAAAAGGTCACTTATTGTCCTAGCTTACTTGATTAATGTGAGCTCCTGTATCTTTATGGGGTGTATTTACAGTATGTGCTTTGTTTGTTCTTCTTTCCAGACTATACCAAGGTTTACTACTCAGTGTGAATTTAGACTTGTTGTTGAATACAGGCATTTTTCCAGAAAGTTTGTGTAAGCTATCCTGCTGGAAAGAGGCTTATGTCTGGGGCCTTAACAACACTTGTAGCCCACTTTAGTACAATTTACTCTGGTGGGATGGCTGAAATTCTTGCCTGCAGTGCCATTTTAAATAAACAAATTACTAAATCCATGCCGCACTCCTCTACCTGCATTCTGTGAATTTGAAACAGGATTTTTTTTAAATCATCATTACTTTGCTGAGGTCTGGGCAGGGTAATGCCATCCATACAAAGGAAAAGCATTAACAAGTCATAGTTTCCTCATTCTAAGGATTTTCACCTTATATCAATGAGTTTAGCTCCTTCCAATAAGTCTCATTGCTGGGATATTGGGAAAAGACAACCACTTTCCTTCTAACAGGAAGGGACAAGTGACTTTGAATAAGACCTGGGACAGATTGGTAGGCAAGGTCACATTTGATATAGGAATCTTCATTTGATTTAGGAACCCTCAGTCAACTACTGTAAAGTTTGTGCTTAACCTCAAACATTTAGGCTTAATATCCTTTACTCAGAAGTCGATCACTGGACAGCCAAATGCAGCTGTACATCAGCCTAAAATGGAAGACAGTAGTGAAACTAAAAGCCATGAGATCTTTATACTGAGTACACTTTCCAGTTCAACCAAATTACTTAATTATTCCATAGTCGATTTTCAATTCAGGTAAGACCTATCCTACCCACAGTCCCTCAGTCTGTTCTTATTATCAGTACTTTCCACTTTGCTTCACAGGCTTTTACAGGGGCAAGGCACTAAACGAAGAAGTTTAAATAGCTGAGCTAAATATCTGCCACAGAAGTGAAATTGTGCATATGAGGTATATGTAATACAGCCATATCCATAGGATTAAACATAACAATTTTATGACAAGCTAATGTCACAGACAAGCCATCCTTCTAAACTCCTGAATTATTAATAGGTATGCCAAACCTCTGAGAAATTCTGAAAGGTTGGCATTTATACAACAATTTCCAGGTTATTAGGAAATAGAAATAGAAATAGAGATGAGATGTTTCATATATATTGTGTCTCAGCCTAAAAATTTACAGCCTGATTTTTCTTCTGAGTTTTGAGCCCCAAGCTTTGTTTAGGCTCCATTTATTGCTGTAGCTACCCCTACAGCCTGTCCAGCCTGTCTCTCAAGCAAAAGAGACAGCTGAAGGCTTTTACCTGATATTCTTCAAGGTTTCACAGATATGTCTCCCATTAGAGCAAGATCATCTTATGTTGGTGCACTAAACTGCTGAATATGGATAGCAATTATTTACCACAATTTAAAGACATTAAGAACTTGTCAGAATCAAATCAATTCTTGGTTAAGTAAGGTACATTAATAATTGCCAGCTGATGAAACTAATATGGATTTTATTTTAAACTGAGGGAGAAAAAAATATTCATCATCCTTGCCATTTTTATGGAGTTATTCAGAGAATGAATTATTGATTATAGGCACAGGACAAGTGAGTAGACTCTAGATATTTGGGTACTTGTCAGACTAAGAAGTATGATTACATTCAAATGCAGAATTGTGACAAAATGGGTGCAGTGGCTGACAGTCCATTGCCAATGGAGAACAGCTACATATGGCTTTAATTAATTGTGTAGAATCAGGCAAAATAAGAAAGAATTTGGTTCTGGATAATGCACAATGCAGGAACAAAGTGCTAATGTCAAAACAACTGCAAAAAAAATGCCCCTCCCCTATCTTCCACATTTCTGGGAAGGCCCCATTCACAGCTAGTCCCCAGAGTGGCAGCTCTGTGCCAGCACAGAGGTTCTTGTGTTCCCACAGCAAGTCTGCAAGAGACAGGACAAGAAGAGCTTGGGTGGTCACATGCTCCAAAGCTTTTGGCACTGCAATTGCTCCCATGAGTAGGTCAGGTGCAATTGCATAGCTGTAAGCCACTGTACACTGATCAGGGATCAACCATTAATTTTTGTGCAAATGCCTTTCTTGGATTTTTTATTATATTTGAAGGAATTATAGTATTAGAAATAATTTGCCTTCAACTGTTTCCTTGCTCTCAAAGGTCATGCTCTGCATTTTGAGCTGCATGAAGGCAGTCATGATCTTTCTTTGTGAGATAACCTCTCCACTAATTCTATTTTTCAGTTATGCTTATTAATAGTCACACAAGGATGTGATTTAGGGAACAGCATAATGATAAAATAAATTGCTACATCTGGTTAATGTTATAATTTGTTGGTGCAGATACGCGTGTGTGGGTAGGGTCACCATCTTCATAGAACTGTGTAGCAAGAATAACCTTTGATGCTAAGAGCGATCCTGCTGTTGACATTTTAACTGGAATGTTTTCATGGGGCTACTGAGAATGACATACAAACTGCTCTTTGAAAGGTCATACATATGTGTCTATTGATTTAATATTTAGAGATGCTTTCAGCAATCAAGAGGTACAGGTTTCTGCAAACATCTGTTAAAAGCTCCACATGGGTTTCTTTTAGGACTGCAAGTAGAGTGTTCACAAAGCTAAATTAAAACTGGGATTTAATTCTAATTATTTATTTGCCCTTTAAGAAATATTGAGCATTGGGAAGAAATTCAAGATCATTTTTGTTTGGAAAACTGAATCTCAATAGTTAGACTCCAGTTATATTTCCTCTTTTGGTCACTGACTCCCTGAGAGAGTTAAGTGAATAATATTTTACTGTAAAGCATTTGCACCACCTGTAATGTGTTATATTCCAATACATTTCAGACCACTGAACTGAGATTTTTAAAGCTGACTGTACAGATGCATATATTTGTGAATTTAAGAAGCTGTTTTTGTAGGAATTTACCATATAATTGGGAAGACTTCAAATTTTCATTTGCACAAATACCATCAAAATGAGATAGTAAATGCTTGTCCCTCATGAGTAAATAAATCCTAATCCTTAAGGGGAAAATGGGCATTGGATTACCCAGTGCAATAGCTCACTTGCCAGTCCTTTGGATAAACTGATGATTAAGGAAAAGCACTCTGTAATGTGTGATTTAACCTTGCTGATTTCATTATAATGATCTGAATGAGACATGTATGATGAAGTAACTTAAAATACATTAATTTCTCGACTGTAAAAGGAAAAAGAAATCTGTAAAAGGAGCCACAATATGCCACCCACACAAACAATTTGAGACCCTGCTGATCCTTCATAGGTTTGTTGTGGAGGAAAACACAAAGGTTTGGAGTTATAATTATGAGGACTTCATTTCCATAGTGCTGGTGTTACATTATTTAACTTTGGTGCTTGGTCCTCCAAGCATGGCCCACAACACCCCCTAGAGTGACAAAACAATGTGTAGGAAAACAAAAAGCTTCCCAATCAGCTCAAATGTCATGTACAAAATCCCCTCCTTGTAAAAACCCAGGAGAAAAGCCACGTTATTTCATTTCATTAATTTTGGTGAAGTAGCTGTTACAAAAGTACCAGGCTCTGTCCAAGCTTCTCAGAAAATTAAGAAAACATTGATCCTAATCAGATTTATTTATGAACTGGGTTCTGGATTTACCACATCTTATCCACATCTTCTTTGCATTCCGGTCATCCTCAAAAGCAGGTCCTGATTTGGGGGGAACCTGCAGTAGCCCAAGTACCGTGGAGCTGGGCAGCAACACAGCTGCAACCCTGAGGATCAAAATTTTTCATTGAGAACCATAAAATGTACCTAAGTCTTTTTGGGATCTGTGCCCAAGTTTCTTTCTGGTGTTTTCTCTCCAGCTTCTGCATAACTGGAGTGTATTTTAAGGGCCCTGTAAAAAGGACATTGTAGAGACTGGAATGCAAAGTCTGATAGGGGATGGAAATATGGATGAAGTCAGTGGCATCTGTGGTGGGGGCTTGGAGTGGAATGTCCCCCAAGGCTGCAATGACACTGTTTCCAGTTGCCAGTGTTCCTCCACTGGTTGCTTAGCTGTCACAGTCTTTTTCTTTGTAAGCTCTGCAGAGGCCAATCTCTAGAGGGTGTGATAGTAAATGTCTTTCCTGAGTCCAACCCACCCACTGATCCCACAGCCCACTCCTATCTTTACAGCCATAGGTGCAAACTATTGTCTGTCACGGGTGCTCATCTTCCTGAGGCAGATTTTTAATAGCTGGAGAAGCCAATTTGCATGTGGATTGGTATATTTAGGCATATAACCTGTAGGCATATAATCCAGTTCAAAAATTCTTATTCCTTTTCTTTATATGCCCTTTTAGTAATTTCAAATCCGTACACCTTAACTACTTTTTATGGCTGTTTTTCATACAACTTTTAATTAACAATAACTTTTCACATTAAAATTTAATTAATTTTCCCCCCATAGTGAATCATTGGTCAACAATTCACAGCAAGTCTTATTAAAATCCGATGTAATTACTCTCTGCATGTACTGAGAACATTACAAACACTTGGTACTTATGGTCACAATGATTAAGGAATTGAATCTGCTGAATATTATTGTTAGAGCTTACATGTCCACCAAATCAAATGTATTGGTCCTTTGTGTTAGACTTGTAAAAACTCCACTTCACCCAGCCAAGCTACTCAGCTAAATCCTTTCTATCAGATTGGAATTGGAAAGGACTGTGGCGTTCGTAGGAAAATTTGTAAGTGCCATTCTTCTTTTTGTTCTTATTGCTTGGATTGCTGATTGCATTCTCCCCTGTCTGCCTCACTGGATTTTCCACTGGGGATTTACAACAGCTCACCATATAAAGAAGGAAAGAACAGAATGACCCATTGATGCCTGCCAATTCTGAAGAGGTTATTTACCTGGGGCTTTCAAGCATTTCATAATTATTTGACGCTACTGATGGCTTTTGCCAAGTCCACATATTTCTGGACTCCTGCTGCAAGCTGCACAAATACATTCCAGGGTTCCAATTATGCACCAGCTCAGCCCAACACGTAGCTCTTCCACTCAATTTACGATGCTAACAGGTGTTCCTTAGGATTTACTATGTGATGTGCCACTCATCACATACCTGCCATCACCTCTTAGGTGTCAAAGACTCATTTTGCCTTCTTTGTCCCTCCTCACTCTCTGTACTTGCACGTAAATCACTTCTATTCTAGCCAACTGCAAGGTTCTTTCCATGATGCTTCCTTCATAGAGGCCACTTCACAATGGCTGTAGAAAGTAAACAGATAGAAAATTAATTCTTTAAAATGCAGAAGTCCTCTGATCTACATTTCTAAGACCTGGCCTACATTTTCAAAGCAAAATTCCTAGTTAACAGGACTGGATTAAATGTGCAAAAGAACTTTTCTGGCATTTTGATTTCTCAAAAGCTTTTAAGACACAAAGATCACCCACACTGCAGAGTAAGGATCAGTGCCCTCACCAGTCTGAAGGCGGGGTGCCTTTCTCTTGCTTTCCTTATAATCAAAAGTGTTGCAGACCCTTCACATCCATGCACTGTTCTGCAGGTATTGACATTAAATTCTGTTCCCATTCCAGGTGGGCTTGACTTTGATTGAGAGTGGCCTAATTGAGACTGGTAAAAGTGTCCCTTTTGGTGTCAGTGCAGGTGGTGAGGATATAGAAACCTGGATTTACAGAAATGCAGATGCACAATCTGACTCCTTTCTCAACCTAGTAGTGATTTTCAGATCTGTTCACAGTATCTCACACTGATGATAACAACATATTGTATTTCAAAGAGTTATCAGTTAGGGAAAAAGCAAACACATCCAATCTGTCAAAACAAGAGAAAAGAACAATAAGAAGATGTTTCCTTTGCAGGAATACTCACCAATTTAAAAATGCAACTTCAAGGCATTTAGGTGCAAAGATCTTCCAATGTTTCAACTAATTGGCCCATCTAACTTGAAACTGTAGCCCTTTAGTGGATGAATCATTCCAGAAGGACTGGTGGGACCCTGTATATGTACAGCTCCCCAAGAGCTCCTTTATATGCACAGTTCCCTATGAGCTAGGTGTTCCTTTTAAAAAGAGGAAAGATAATTTCCAAGATTTTGATCTAGCTGCCATTATCTACAGACATGATTCCTAGGATAAAATTATAGTGTATGTACTAAAAGATAGGAGGGAAAAAACCCCACAAAATATGAAGAGGAGCTGCTAAGTCACACTGTTAGGAAGCTTTCTTCCAGTGAAGGTGTTGCAGAGGAAAATGTATGAAACAAGCTATCAGGGGAATCCATTGCAGTGGGCCTGTTCTGCTTTTTTGTTGGTGGTGTTTTTCCTTCACACCTGAGCCTTGGCCATCACTTATTAGACCATTCCTGACATAGCAACTTAACGAGGAGAGGTATTTAGACCGAGGTAGAAAGGCAATAGGGAAGGCCAATAACAGTTCGTGGCACAAGGACAATTTTGTGTATTGATTCTCTTCAGACCAAGTAAGTAAAGCCTGTAGGGAAGACAAGGGACTGAAGAGGGGGATTATATTAAGTATCACATGGAAAATTAAGTTCCTACTAGGGCTTTAAAATTCCTAGCTTCTTTCTCCTTCTTTTATTACCTTCCAGTATTAAATATTTCCTCTAATTCTATACATTTACTTTTGTGTTGGCAGAAATTTTTACTCACAAAAAGAAGAGAAGAGAGTTTTTTAAATCACAGCTAAGATCTATCTACTGTTGCTGAATAAAAGAACCAAAAGTTACACTTTCTTTGATGACAGACAGAAAAGTGTGATGACAAAAGCTGTGTGAAACTTGGTGATAACAACAGGAGCAGTCTGCATGGCTGAGGCAAGGGTTTTAAAGAGATTTTCTGTCTGTGTGAGCTCACAGCAATGTTCATTTTTAGTTTTGAAAGTTACAAAGGAATAATTACACCCTTTAGCTGGGAATGAAAATGCAGAAAGTCATTTAGGCCCACTGTAAACTTTCTGATGGAGGAATTCTAGGCTTTCAAACTTGCAATGCTAGGTTAGACTTGCACATCATAAGCAAAACAAATTCCAGCTGATTAGTTCTCCATCATGTGCATTATAGCACATGAATGCTTGCTTCTTTAAAAATACTTCCATGGTTAACTTTATTGCCTATTGCATAAACTATTAATGCCAGGACTCCAAAATGGTGCCAACACAACCAGTTGTAAGCTGCAGTATTTTATGGCTAAATACTAAGTGTAAATATGATAATGAGATTGGAACAGGCCTTGCTCAGCACTGTTTAACGTTGAGTTTAGACTCTTCCCTTTAGAGCACACATAACTTTCCACATCAACCTCCCCTTATGTGTGTTTGATAGGTGTTTGAGCGCATCCCTCAGCTCTGATGAAACAGGTGCTCCTGAAGTACCCTCAGAAGACCCACCTTTCGTGGAGAAATAAATGACTGCAGTGGCAACTGCAGAACAAACACAAGTTGGCTACTGCGTATTGTCACAGCAAGGATTAGTCCTTATGAGAGCTTTATTGCACTTTGTCATATTTGTGACTAGGCAGCTGTGAAAACATGTAAGAATGCTACACAGATTTTCCATTTCCTGCCAGCTCACTAGAAACAAAGCAATGTGGCAGGGAGAAGCAGGGTATATGCAACGTAAATGGTGAGATAAAGCTTAGCAAGTGTGTTCAACTTCACGGCATGCTGCAGGATGGAGACGCACATGAAGTTTTTAGCTATCCAGCCCTCCAAGGCAGCTGGATTGAACAGCTGGGGGACTCCTTGTTTTAGCATTTATGAGCGGGGAGCTTGAGTGATTTCAGCACACAAACTCCCCAGAACATGCCCTCCTCCATCTGAAAACTTGGAGGCAGCAGCGACTTCTCACTCCAGATTCCAAACATATCCCAGGCCCACCTCTCCCTCCTTGATTCTTTGGCTGGAAATGCTGGTTTTGTACAGCTGGTCAGAGAGTGCCTTAAGCCCCTGGTCATTCTCATTTCCCATTTGCCCCTTCCCCACTTTTCTCACTACTCCTCTGATTGCCTAGTATGGCTGCAGAAGATAATTAGCAAATAGACACAAGCTAAACGAGTCTACTTTAGGGAAAATTTGAGCTCTTCGCTGCAGTGTCATCATCTCTGCCTTTAGGCCTGAGGTAGCAGCAACCTGAGAAGAAAAGCACAAGGAGTATTAAGCATAAGGGAGAAAGTGGCCACTGCTGCATTACAAACTCCCTTCACATCCCAACCTTCACAAAACTCTGCAATTCTCTCCCTCCATTCCCAGGGAATGGGTGTAGGAGATACCCACCTGCCCCCAAAAATATAAGGCTTTTATTAATGCATCTTGATAAAATATACAACAGCAATTCTTAGTGGTTTTGGGGGAGGGCGTGTGTGTGTGTGTGTGTGTTCCTCAATGAACAGAACTTTTTCAGAAGCTTATATAAATAGGCTTTCCAATGAGCTACAGACAATCATGAATCCTAGCACTTTCATTCTCCCCTAGGAATTTTATAGTAGCTTGCATGTAAAAAATGAATCAAAAATCCTTTTGAAACCAAACATAAAGAAGAGACACCACTGTCCATGCTTCTCTGCAGAAGAACAAAAGAATTAGATGAAAGATGGTAGACATGTTGCTTAGGCAATATGGAAAAATGCTCAGAGGTTAGAGTTGTGAATGAAATATAAGACTCTGTGGAACAGAAAATAGAAATAGAGGTAGAAGATTTATAGGGGGTGCTTGTTTTTGTGTGTTTTTATTTTTCAGGAAATTGGTTTCATGTTCCCAGTACTGAATGTATTGTGTGTCTTCATTTCCCCTTTAGTTTTCTTGACTACATACCTGAAGCTCCATTGTGGTGGCATTATTTTGAATTTCCTGATTTCAGGACAGGTGCTTGAAATCTAAACTAAATAGCCTGAGATGATTTGAACATGTCCTTAAGTAGCACTGGGCTGCTGTGTATTTGCCACTTTAATGAAGTGACTGCAACAAGACTTCTGTTGTCCAGAGCAGCAAAAGCCTCACTGCATGCTGCAACAATTTAAGCTCAGCTATTCTTTTTTTAGATTTAATATCTTTCCTCATTTTTTGCTTCATCTCTTTGGTCATGGTGTCTACATTAGAAATTTCAGCTGTTTCACTCCACAACTCTTTTCCTATCGAGCTTCATGTCCTGGTGTATCATCAGTACCCATTAACAGCTGCTAGATTTGTCCCAGCTGTTTTACGGAGCTCACCCTGACACATTGTGGCAAATTGGCATTTTACAGTGCATTGTCTATTTATTTTTCCTATGTATCATAGAACTTGCCTACCTTGCTGTTGTAGGAGATCCTGTCATTAGTGGTATTGCTTTACATATTATTCCCACATATGTTACAAAGTATGAAGCACTCACAACAAATATGCCAGTGAAAGCTGTTCTCTAGTCAGCCTTTCTTTTTCTACTAAAGAACTTTCTTTTTCTGGACAAGAAAAATCATTAAGGATGTTTTTACTCAAGTAAGACAACAAATGAGCAAAAGGTTGGATCAGAAAAAATAAACATCAGATGAAGTGAGGCTGTGGACTACAGATAAATTGCAGAATAATTACTGTCAATAACTTTGTTATTCATTTTACCATTGCCAATCTCCTGGTTTTTTCATTGTATAATATTTAGATAAGAGATTACTGCTGGGAATTACAAGAAGGAAGACAGGAAGAATAACATCCAGCTATCCAGGCTCTGGATAATCTCGCAGTCAGGCTGCCTTTGTAAAAAACCTGATGGTGGCATTAGACTATACTAAGATTACCCTGAATCAATCCTATGTACCTGTCTGCCCAACTGGAGGCTAGACAGTGACAGATGTAGGGCAAGCACACATCAGTCTCCCTCAAGCATTCCCCAAGCTGCAAGCAGCCCCACCCCTACCACAGAGTGCAAATGAGGCGTTTCCAAGCTGGAAAACTGCTTAGGAGAGGGTCTGCATCCCAGTCTTCCATGAGCGTGTTGTAAAACTTTGAGGTAGTGAGGAGTGAAGAAAGCTGTGTAAGGTCCCTGTGAGCACAGGGAGGAGTGGGTTTTGGACAGGTCAGTCTCACAGGTGGCCATCACTAGAGACTGACAGACCGACAGACTTGCAGTCTTTGCTCAGTCCATGACCCTTTGTGCGGTGTCAAGCCTGATCACATGTCATGTGCACACAAGAGAAGACCCAGAGCTCTCCGGATTCAAGCAAGTCCTTCTGACCTTCAGGGAGTACATGAACTTTAATGCAGCTCTGCCATGAAAAAGTAAACAGAGCCACTCTACTGTCTCTTTTTTTAACAAGCAAGGGGGCACACAAACCTCTGTGTCCTTCACATCTGTGAAGTGGCTTTGCGTTTGTGGCAGGATGAGATCATGTTCTCCACCTGTGAGCAGGCAAAAATCCCAGTGGTGTCTCTCCCCTCACAGACCACAGGCTTTTAATGGTAGATGAAGCCCTTATCTAGCTGTGCCTTTCTTCCCATAAGTGGTCCAAAACCACCCCAGGCAGAGGAGGCAGGTTTCACATCACCTTCATTCAGAGATGTAGATGCACACATAGAAAATTTTAACCACAGGACCTCAGGATACTGACAGAAGCTGGATTAAAATGCCTCGATTAAACCTCAGACTTCCATGAAAACTTCTAGCACTTGACCTCCTCTTGTGACAGATCTGTAAGTGTTAATTCAGAAGGGGTGGCTGGTGACATTTACCTGTTTCCCCTAGTTACTATCTGCATCAACTGGACTGCAGACTCAATGGCTGGCATCAAAAGGTGGACTTGATGCTTTTGGGAGCCTTTCCAACCTTAATGACTCTCTGATTAATTCATACAGCTGCAGTAGTAGTACTGTCTGTCTGTTAGGGGAGATTCCAATCCCAGCTTCAGACTGGGGTCCACGTTGTACACCCACAGAAGATAACCAGCAGGTTGAGACAGGTTCAAAACCATTAGGAGCAGATGAAGTTGCAAATAAGGCTGTGAGTACAAAACTGGCTGAGCTACAAGCAGGGGAGTTACTAATGGCGCCAGTACGGTGCTCTGTAAGGATCTGTCCTGTGTCCACCAGCTTTCCATGTGGTTGTTAAAGGGCTGGATGGTGGAAAGGATAACGATTCCCAAATCTACAGGGTACACCAACATGGAAAGAGAGAAAGGGAAGAAAGAACGAAAATTCTGACCAATTGGAAACACAAAGAGACAAAATTAGTCCGTGGTCTTAGGGACACGTAGAAGTTTCTAAACCAGGCAGAAGTGCTGACTTGCATAAATACACCTGGCAAACTTCTGGAAAGATGGGAGTTTTGCAGAAAAGAACTTGGGCATATGTTTTGTTTGAGTGAATAATATAATATCTGCTGTCAAAAAAAAAGCGCCTTTTTTATTGTATGAACAGGAACAAAATCTGCAAGAAAATGGCAATTTTCTTTTATTTCAATTGTAAAGGTTCTGATGAAACATTCTATACATTTTTAGGTAGTGTGTAACAAAAAGGGTGCAGGGTAGAAAAAAGAGTGAAAGTGTGTATTAGTAGACCCAGCTTGCAACATGGGGATTAGGCATAGATGTCAGGGAAAAACTTCCTAGTGGTAAATATAGCAGTGCACAGGGATAGATTTCCTGGGAAGCCTCCCAAAATAGATTGGCATGTGTCAGCTAATGCACAGTTGACTACTGTGGATAAAAGCATAGATGGGATGGTCTCTTGATTCTCTAATTTTCAACAAAATGTTTAGGCAAAAGCAAAAAATGCTACTGAGTTCAAATGTTCATGTTACGTTGCACAGCTTAAAATGCAGCTAAAAAGACATGAAGCAGTTTATGTTTTATTATTTTTATTGAAAAGAAAAAATAATGATGAGTTATACACAAGTTCTTCATAATAAGAAGATACCATTTAAATGACTCCAATAGTGCACTAAAGCTCATATCTTCCAGGAAATAACTAAAGCAATGTCCCCTCTTTGACTAACCAATATTTGCATGGAGACTAATTATCTGTGCACATGGCTGCAGCCTCACAATGAAAGACAGTCAATTTAATGTGAAGAATAATGGAGATCAGAGTGCTGAAGGAATTTAAATTATTACTTTTTTTTTTAATAGAGGAAGGGTGTGCTTGTGCATGTGTGGGTGTGTGCACATGCACACACACATGCTGTGTTCATATGAATATACACATTAATGTATAAATTCACATTGTATCAAAGTAGTGTTTTATTTTGTTGGTTTGTTTTTTTGTTTTGTTTTGGGGTTGTTTTTTTTGGGGGGGTGGTTTTTTGTTTTTTTTTTTTCCATTTTGGGGGGAGTGTTTGTTTCTTTTTCCTTTACATGACATTAAAGGACTCTGGCTTTACATCTTCATAGTGTTTATTCATTGCTAATGGCAATTTGAGCTTGGTGGTCTCAGTACCAGCCTCTTATCCACACAGGCAGAGGAAATTTTTATAGAGAGGATTGCAAATGGTGCTTTGCAGAGTGTTACAATCTAAGCAAAACACTCATTGAGCACACACAGAGGTGGTCTTATTTTAAACCTTCTTCCTTCATCTCCAGCCAAAGAAATCCTTAGCAGTTGCTACATACAGGCCAAGCTTTTATCTTCAACTAGTTGTGCTATATTATTCTACTAGAAAAACACTGGGAGAATATTTGGATAATGGATTATACTTTTCAGCCTGAGGTAATTCAAAAGGTTGAAGGGATTTTGCTCAGTGTTATATCCAGTAAACAGAGTATCACCTTTCAGCATAGCCAAGAATGGAAATGTTCAGTTGAAAATGTAAACATGTTGGTAAGTTATGAATGTGAAGAAAGGAAATGATATTGTTTTGCTATGAAAGTTCAAAATAACCACTGAAATGGCTCTAAGCAAACCTCAAATCTTCCAGTCGCATGCAATTCTCAGCACTTCTTATTTACCTTGCTGTTAGGAATAAAAAAAAAAAATGGATTTTTATATTAAACTGCCTTTTTCTTCTAGAGAGAGATTCCAAAATGCTTAAAGTGCTCATATACAAAAATCAAATACAGCTATGGAGTGAAGCCACTGTTTTAGAAGTATACAACCTGTATGTGCCAATTGTTCTAAATGCCTAACTGAAAACTGAGGCTGCAAACCCACTAATGGCACAGATTATCCCTGGGGTCCTTGGAAGAACAGTCAGTTACTGTACATGGAGCTATGGGCTCCAGGATCATGGCAGGTCAGATTCTCAATTCATGTCAAGGATCCCTTGGTTAGAAAAATAGTCCAGCTAAGAGATGATTTAAATTTCCTCCAGCACTTCTGGAGTCTACAATTTCACACAAAACACAAAACAAATCTGAGCTAAGGTGTGGGTCTTTTAAATCTTGTTGCTGAAACTGCCTACAGTCACTAAATGATAAAAACTTTTAAAATGGTGCTCTTTTTTGCTGGAAGTTTACTTCACCCTATGCTGGCAGTCATGTCCTGCACCTATCCCACTCACTGCCACATCTGCTCAGCTGGGTTCCTCCCTTGTGCTTGCACAGACCCAAGGATGTGTTGGTTGGCAGGAGCTGGTGGAAAGGTTGTTGCTGCCTGCTCAAAACAGGTCCTTGTCCAGCCTTTTGTCAAGGTCAGCTCTAGGTGTTTTAGACATATGCCATAATCTTCTTCATCTCTCCCCCTCTTTGTCTTGGCTAGTCTAGTTAAGGTTTTCAGGAACTTCATGAACACTCAGACCCACAAATACATAGTTTTCTGTACCACACAATGCTTTCCACAAAGAGATTTATCCAAGAGCTATTTTCATGAAGAGCCAAAATAGTGATAATGCACACGGTTACTAAATATGTATGAATGGCTGCTCAGGTATGCAGGAGAGAATGAAAACTCTCACATTTGGACCTCCAGGGCTGTCAAAGTGACCTCTTAATAGACTGGCAGGCTCTATAAATATAATTCATTCATTTTATCAGCTTATTTGTTAGAGCTTGAATTTCTTCTGATGTATTTGCCTACTCCCAATTTCAAAGGTCAGTTTGGCTAGTATGAATCGTATTCATGACTCACAGAATTACACTCTGTAATGCTGCCAAGAAAACAAGCTGCAACACAGTAAAACAGCCCTAGGAATAACATTCACTCTCTACCAGGTATCCTGAGGGTTGTCTCTTATGCTGCAGGAAGAAACCACTTCTATTGCTACCAGGAGCAGAAAGAACATTCAAATTCTGGTGAGCAAGCTCTCTTTAAGCTTGAATGGCTGCTGTTGTTCATCCATTAACTGTAGATCTTACTCATACTGTCCCTTCATGGTTACTGAGTTTTGATTGCTTTGGCTGGGTGTAACAGAAAGACTGTGGTTGTTATCAACAAACACTGTCAATCAGCTTATTTGTTGACTTTGGTGCAGAAATTCACTGGCTTGGCTTCCTACTCTGTACACAACTCTGGAGTGCATTTCCCCGTAAAACAAATGTGCTCCTCCATAATCTTCCTTTTTGTTGCCAAATCTCATAGATTCTGAAACAGTGTCCTGCTATATGGTGATAGAAGGCAGCACACAAGCACCACATTTCATCCACAGTATTTTGTTTCTCTGTTTTCAGTTTGCAAGTGGCTATTTCCAAGTGATGGATCTATCAGTGTTTACCTTAAAATTAAAAGCTGTAACTGCCTGGAATTTCACCGCTAGATATGAAAGCTCTGTAGTAAACCTACTGCCTTTGGATATGAAGTTTAATAAGGTTAGTGTTATTGCTCTGTACCTGTGGGATTAACTTGAATTCTACTACATTTCTAGATACAGAAATGTTTGTCTATTAATTGCCTGTATAATATTATGTATTGAAGACATTTACTGCAGCCTCGTAGTAAGGTAAGTAGATACTATTTTGCCCTATTCAAAGCAGTTACAAAGGAGTGTTTCATTTGCCTACCATGGAGAGCCTGCCTGCACCCCATGGCTCTCTGCCTGTGCCCCACAGCTGCCTGCCTGCCTGCTGGGCACCCCACAGCCCTGTGTAAGTGATAGGCACCAAAGTGGTGGGGGTCTGATGCTGAGTGTCCTCTCAGGTCTCACCCCAATCCCAGCAGTTCCTGCTTGGGATTGCTTGCTCTGTTTAATCATTTCTATTCTTCCTTACCATTGCAAGGAAATGCTGCAGAGTGCTGCAGAACTTAAGTTTCCTAAGCATCTCTCCCCTTTCCAGGCACTCTGCATGCCTGGCTGCCTGCAGATACCTTCCTCATGAGTGTAAAGTGCCAGAAAAATGTTCCTCAGAGAGGTTTTTTGTTCCTAATGGCCTTCTGAGACAGGCCACAGTGGAATTAGGAATCAGTGTGGTGATTTAATTGGACAGCTTGCTTTATTTTCTACACACTAGAGATTTTCCCTCCATCTGCTTTCATGGGAATAAAAACTACAGCCCTAAAATGGAGAAATTGGACTGAAATTAGTGTATTTTCCAAGCAGGAGGGATGAGTAGAAATGAAAAAAAAAACATATTCTGAAGAAAAAAATATTTCCAGATGATTCCCAGTGAACCAAAGCTTGTTTTTCTTACCTTGGTACAGGTCAGGAATGCCTCTTCTTCAGCCACACTGCACATGGTGTCATCTAAGCCTGGCTATGAAATACCCTCACCTGACTTTGAAGAAGCTTTTGAACTCTTTCACTTTATCAGTGTTACTCCTTCAGGCTACCTTTCCACATTTGCAGTGTTCCAATGCCTCATGGTTTGCCAGCAATTTGCAGGTCTAATACTGAGCAATCACTTCAGCAATAAGAAAGTATATAATTATGCCAGATCTCTTCCCAGCTATGTCTAATGACAGGTTAGTCTGCCTTTCAATACTCAAAGTGCATTTTAACAACAAGCTGTGTCAGGACTAAGGGCAGAAATTGGCTTAATTGAACACTTTATATGAAGGCAAGGGCTAATGTTACTTTGTCAAAGTTAAGATAGCATCAAATAAGAGATGCTGTCTTCATGGTGAGCTACTCAGACCTATTAATATCCTGATTTATATAAATTAACTTTTTCCATAGGAAAATGTCTGCTGTTAGACTAGTTCTATTTTATTCTCCAGTTAGGAGAAAAACATGCCCCTGTAGTGATCGAAAACATTTCCAGTTTGAACCACATTACTTAGCAGACATTGATTTTATTAGTCACATGGTGTTGTTCCTATTACCCAGATGAGTGCATATTCAAGCTCTTGAGCAACAGTGCTTACCTTGGCAAAATATAGTATTTGGTTTCCAAGGGCACTTTAAAATAAATTGTTAAAATTGTTTTTCTACAAACATGGAGGACAAAATCCTTTTCACTTGAATGTTCATAGAAAGAGAAAACAAAAGGAGTAGAGGCACATATTGCTGCTTTCAAATCACTCTATTGTGTAAACAGAAAATGTTTTTACTGCCTCAAATTAAAGGTTTCAAATGTCCCCCCTTTCTCAGTTAAGGGAGAAAGAAAACATTTCAAACTGGGATGAAAAAGAGACCTCAATAACTGGCAATGAGGGTCTCCACTTACGGGGGATCAGGTTGAGTCTCAGCCTAACTCTACAAAACAGAACTGCTGCAGGAAGACCTGAGCTGACACTGTCACAACACAGCTGGTGGCAGAGGTTTGTGTCACTGATTTGAATTGAGAAGTCAAACCCTGAAAATTTAAATCCCTGGTCCTTGTTCTAGTGTACGGTTATTTCTTATCTGAAGATAAAAATCCTTATCCTTGTTCTTTCTAGAAACTCCTTCTTGTTCCCTTGAAAAATTTTTAATGTTAAAGAATCAAAAATTCCCAGCAAAAACCAGTTTTGTCAGAGAGGTGCTATTTTGAAGGGGAGAAGATGGTGAGCTATGTGAACATCATCTCCTTACACCCGGACTGAAGTATACCTGTGGATTTTCACATCCAGCCCTGAGTGTGGTAGGGCTTGTTCCTTCTCAGAGAAGAAGAACAGCATTTCAAAACTGTATTGCATACAGATGGATCACTTTTATCCAAATGGTTCTTTGCCTTAGAGACTACATAAACTCAGCCACTAAGAGTCACACTTTTCACTCATCCCAAGGCAAAGGATCACTACTGGTATGCATTAGGAGTGAGTCCCCAACACAGCAACCCCACTAGAAATATTTTCTTGTTTAACTGAATGTTTCTAAGCTGTACTCATTTATAGATGAAACCTCTTCTGATGCAAAGCTTTATACACATAACAGGCACCATTAATAAAGTGCTCTGTGACATTTGGAAAATCAGGAAACTTCTGGCTAAATTAATCAATGGGAAGCAATCACTTCAGAAAGTCTGCATTCCTGACAAAATGCATGCATGTTGAAATTGATGTAAATGGATGATAACAAAATCTTTTCACACATTACTGACAAGTAATGGTAGAAATCATTATCCTAATGGTTTATGAACTTTTTACACTAGAGTGATGTACAGTGGAAATATAATGACTTTCTATTCTGCACTTGACATAGTAAATTAATGGAAATTATTAATGCGGAGGATTTCATTTCTGTGTATGTTTTCTGTTAACTACAGAATGCAAGTGGTGTTCTGTCCCTCAGCATGTCTTAACCTCAAGTCTTCATCTACACTAGTATAACAGGCTCTTTAGTTATAATGGACTAAAACCAGCACAGTTTCTCCAATCTGAATGCTGTTAAATCTGTCATACCAAGAGAGCAGTTCCCTTATGGGCAAGAAAGTAAATCAGTTATAAATCTTTCCCTGTCTGCACCTGTGTCATTGACAACAGACACCTCTTTAATTTATTTATATTTCTTTTATTTATAATTGCAATGTGATTGGTATTTCCAGCATATAGGAATAACTTCTGTATTTGGATCCAACTTCAATTATAAATTGACATCAGTAGTTCTCTGACTCCACATGCTCTCATTAACTTCATGCTGTGGCTGAGGTTATCATCACTGATATTTCAGGTAAGCATTGCTGTGCTCTTGGGAACAGCCAACGGTGTCCTCATGGAAGGTGGAATCGCTGCAGCACATCAAACCTGTCATTCTACAGTGCTCAGAGCTGCAACAGCCTTGAGTTCTGTATTTTGCTGGAATTGCTCGAGGTGAAGCACTCTATATCACCACAACTTTCATATCCTGTATTTGAGGTGGTTCTGCTAGCAAAATCCCAACAGAACCATTACAAACTTGATATCCTTGCCCTATCCCTTAGGCCTTTCTGCTGTTACCACCACAAACTACTTAATACAGGATTCATCTGTAGTTAGATATGCCACTAGAGATACATTCAAAACATGTGTAGGACCTTTGTCTCATATGTCTATGTCCACATTCTTGGGAAAGGGAGATCTTATACCAGCAGAGTTAAAGCAGAATAAACAAATAAGGCTCTAGAATCTGTAAAACAAAAGATTTGGATCCAACTGCCTGAAAGAAAGAAAAAGAAGGGTGTTGAATTTTGGGCACTGTCCTAATGTAACTTGAGAGTAAGAAGAACACAACCAGCTTTCCCTTGAAGAAAAGAAAAACGGAGGAAGAAAAACAAAGAGAAAAGATAAAAGAAAAAAGAAGGGAAAAAGAAAAGATAAAAAGGCCAAAAGGAGAAAGAAAAACAAAAAGAAAGAAAAAGGAAAAGGAAGTAAAGGGAAAAAATCAAAATGAAAAAAGAAAAAATATGTAAAAGAAAAAAAGTGCAGCTTGTGATAAGTTCAGAAAAATGTTGTGATGTTTGCAAAATCTGTAATAATTACAGTTCTTCAGTTAGACTGAGCCGTTACCAAAAGAATAAAAAGTTTGACACTTAGAATCTCTCTTCTGAAGAGCTTCCCCATCAGCATGTCCTCCCAAGCGGGTAACTAGCTTGACAGGTCGAGGAAGCTCTTGCACTTCTCGTGATGATGACGTGCTCTCAGTAGCCCATGCATCCCGAGCCAGGAGCAGACAGAGGAGATGTCACCTCTGGGGACCGGTGGTAGAAATAGCCATTTGCGTGTAGGGCTTTGTTCTTATCAGCAGGAGAAGGCCTTTGAGGAGTAAAGCCTAGGTCACACAAAATCATAAAAGCAGAACTCCTTTTTTCTTGTCTGCAGGCACTTCCATTGTAAAAGTTAGGGCCTGCTGCTCACGGAAGTTTCTGTGTAAATGAAGGTCTGCCCTCGCACCGCTGCGGCAGAAGAAAGGAGTCTCAAAGCTGAAGCTGGAACACACCGGTGTTACAGTTCCTCACAAAGGCCATGTGGAAGCAAAGGACATGTGCAAGGCCCTGGTTCCTCCCATGCACGGCCCCTCACACACACAAGGGGTGCTGAGCTTTGCCCTGGGAGCCATGGCCACATTCCCATTGGGAAGGCACACAGCAGCGCCAGTCGTGTGATGATGGCACAGTCAGAGTAACAAATGTGTGATGAATTGTGTGGTTCTCATGCAATTCATCACACATCTGGCTCACAGCCAGCCTACCCCCAGCACAGTGCCCTTCCTGTGCTCAGCTCTGCCAGAGCACCCCCAGGACACTGCGGACTGCTATTGCAAACAGGTAAATACAGACACGGAACTTTCTGTTGTCAGCTTCTGTCTCTTCCCTCATTTCAGAGCTTTCCTACCCACCAATAGCTGATGTCTTGCTGTGTATTTCTCAAAAGCCAGGAAAAAGTAAATTTAGATTCTCTCAGGGATAGACTTAGAATGAGAACATGCACAGTACTTCAGGGGAAAGAAGAAAAAAATCTTTTCTTGCTCACATAAAATTGGACTTCTTAGTTAAATACAAATTCTCGGCAGTTATTATTGTCTGGTATTTCAGCTGACTCAGCTACTCTCTATAAACACAACTGTTACCAAAGGATGCTCAGTCTCCAGAATAGTAAATTTTAAAAAAAGTTTGTTTCCTGCAAAACCATGATCAGAAACAGCAGCACTTTTCAGAATCTAAGGAAGCAGCGACTTACTGCGAAAGACTTCACAGACAGGCAGTAAGCTACCAAGTTCTGCTTCATGCACTGGAAGAAGGAAACCAAATGTATATCATACAACTTGAAGAACAGGACAATAGGCAAGTCTGCCTCAGCTACTACTGAGCAAACTCCAAGGTGCCTCTTCAGGGTACAAATCAAAAGGTAAAGGGCATCCATTAATCTACATGAATTAGAGACACAGGGGAGTGAATCCCCTTGGCTCTTGCTTTCTACTTGTGCCAGAGCTGTTTGATGGTTGTGACACTAGGATAGAACAAGCAGGAGGGAACTAAAAAATCCATCCATAACCTTTGAAAATGAGCTCAGGAGTCTTTGAGTGAGTGAGTATCATTTGACTTACGCCAAAGGATGAGGTGCATCTGCAAGGAAAAATTAACTATCCTTCTTTATGACTGCATGTCACCAGGATCTTTCTGAAGGTCATTTGAGACATGAATCTGACTTCTCAGGTGCAATTTTTTTCTTCTTTAGTTGTAAAACAATATTGGACAGCTCAGCAATGTGATCAATATATTTCAGATGTTTCCTGAAGTGGAATCACCTGACTTATGTAGAAGGGCAGTATATAATGATGCTGTTTTGCTTTACAGCTCAAAAGGACAGGCAAGGATGATACAATGTCTTCAGGAATCTTGACATGATTGATACCTACCCATATTCCCGAGTAATAGTACAAAATAAAACCACGAGGAAGCAAATTCTGATCAGGGTTTACCATAAGCACAGTAGTAGAGCTGGTTGCATCCCTGCTTTGCCAATGCAGGAAAGACTGGCTAACACACTAGCGGGCACATTGCTACTTAGCTAACATAAATGAGCCCTGCAAAGCTGCCATTAAATAAAAGAGAAAAAAAACCCCACAACTGAACAGTCTGTCAAAGTACTCTCAAGAGAAGAGGAATACTGAGGCAATGTCAGCCTGGTTGCCATCAGGCATGGCTTGATGTTTGTGGAGAGTGACATTGTGAAATGCTCCTGAGAAATCTCCCTTTGGCATGGGGGAGAGTTTTCACATTTACCCTAGAACCACTTACTGAGCTATTTGCACTCATTGCCACAAGAGTTTCTGTCAAGAGGACAGCTGGGAGCCCTGGCAGGAAAATGTTTCTTAGGGTGCCATTCACTAAGAAATACATGATACAAGCAATCCAACTTTTCTGAGTTGTTTTAACTGTAATGCAAACATTACCCAGCTTGAAAACACAGAGATGCTCTGGATGAAAAAAGGAATGTTAATGAGACCACAGAGGAGCCAAAGACTGTGAGTGTCAGGAGAAATATGGACTCCTTTTGCCCTGCATGGCAAGGATGAGTAAGTGCTTCAAGAAGTTTTCTCTGTTCTGCAGTTGCATATTTCAACAAAAAGGGAGATAGAAATATTTTGGTGCTGTTAAGGAAGAAAAAATATTTTGCTGAGGATGAGGAGGAAAGAGGTAGGTGGGTTGGTTTCTTATTTGCTGTTTAAAAAGAACAAAATAATTTTTCAAATAAAAATCTTGGAAACTAGATGAAAGGTACATTTCCAGAAACATCAGCTTTTTAGAGACAAATTATCTAAAGCTTGATTTACATATATTTTAATGCTCACAAAGTAGAACAACATTATTAATAATAAGTAGTCATGGTAACTATTGAATTGTGCTTGAAAAGATGAACTGATCAACCCTATCACACTGTTGAAAAGATACCTGTGCCTTGATTTCTTAGACTTGTAGGTAGCTCTTTTCTCAGAAATGGATGCTTCTAATACCATATGTTTAAAGACTCATGGCCTAGCTGACGAGTTACTTAAATGTTTCTGCTCCACTAGGTCATGCTGGATTGTTACTTGTCTGCACAAAGTTCCATTCTCCAAGTGACAAAACTTCTCATGCCTTTCGATGCAGAGTTGGGGTTTCAGATCAAATTGCCTGTTTTCTGCAAAATTGTTTTGATGAAGGGGGAGGAACATGGCTGAACATGTTAGATAAAACCTTGCATTTTCATGGTCTCTCTCCTTCACTGTTCTTTTTCTTTAAGCAACAAAATAATCTACAAAGTATGCTTTCTGTTAATTAAGACAAGGATTTTGGCCTTTCTGCCCTCCTTGCTTCATTTACATGATCTATTGGAAGTTGCCCTGCTGACACTAATCACATACTGCCTTGTTGACAATCTGATTTCTGCTCAAGTAATGCACTTAAATTGTAAAAACTCTAGGTCTCAGCTGTCTAGCAAAAATTCAACTCTACCTGCAACTTACCCACTGACCAGAGTGCTTCATCAACCCAAGGCATTAGGTAACTTCTTACTTATTGCCCTAGTGCAGAGGCATCAGGTGATTGCTTTTTTGAAGCACTCATCGAAAACTCTGGCTGCACAAATCACATGCCCACTGCACATGCAGTCTGGATTTTAAAAGGTAAAAGCAATGGGGTATATTTGCAGCTCTATAATGGTGGGAATTAAAAGCATAAATCCTCTCAGGGTGTACAGGAGGTTTGTACCGTAGTTGCTGTTAAGTGTGCGAAAAATTTGGACTAATCAGGCCATCACCAAGAGGTACAATTTGCAGGGGGCTACTCAGTATAAAACATATTAGGACTTTTCAGGTTCATTCTCTCTTCTACGAGTTTTAGACTTTTTGCCTTACTTTGACCCTATCAAGCTATTTAAAGGATGTTAAGTGCTTTGTTCCCTGCAATTCACAGTCCATAGCTCCCATCCTCTCTTTCATCTCTGAAGAAAAGGACAAGAAAAAAGGAAAAAGGTGGGGAAAAAAGCCTCTCCGTCCTCGTTACAATCATACGGCCAATGCTAATGCTTTTTACAGAAGTGCCTCACCTGGGATGTTTTACTCATTCCCCTTCGACTGATTGTTATTAAAGGTCTTTGGAGATACTTTTGTTTCATCCTTCTGTTCTAGTTTAGCAAGGGTGATGACATACCAACTGAAATGTCTGGAGGCTTGTTAGCAAAAACCCTGTCACTGGAAGGGATCAAAGTGTTTTTGTGCTGAGTCCCTGGGGCACTGATCCTGGCAATACAGATGGACTCTGATGCAGCCTCCACATGGTTTAACATGACAAGCAGCTGGATCCCCAAGCCAACAGACAGAGAGTTGTTTTCTCAGGATGAACAGCGTTTCTCAAAACTAAGGGGTGAAATGAGCAACGCTGCCAGAAAACCTTAATTTATTTTGGGATATAGGGTAAAAAATATTACTTCTTTCATCTTACTGAGGAGAAACTGATTCTTGTCTCTGCAAAAACCACAGAATGAGGATCTGAGCAAACTCATCAGTGCACATCAAATTTTTTTAACAGCAGGGAAGTTGAGAACAAATCACTTTCATGAGGCCAGCCTTCTGTGTTAAGAAGTAATGGTTTTAAGCTGAAAATAAGACCACATTGGCTGTCAAATGTATATATGTAATATTTTCAGTCTAGCTGGAAGATGATCTACAAACACAAGCTGGCTGTACATCCATAATCAAATAATTGACTGGCTGACAACTGAGGCCAGTATTTGGCTTGATGCCCCTGACTAGACAGGAAATGGCATTTCCTGCATCTTGATAAAGCAGATGTCACTTGGTCCCCCCAGCAAAATACACGGCACCAGGGGCATCTTTAGGAAAGGTTTCTTCCAATTCATGCAATAGCGGTCCATTAAAAAATATTCTCCCGCAGTTTCATTAGGCAATAGCTCTTAACAAGTTAAACATTTAGGGTAAAAATTATGCAACAGATATATCTGCATAGCTGGCTACATCTCTTGCACTGCTCATTTCCCAAACTGGCGCTCCTGCTCTCATTTAAGTTGTGTCCCTCCCTGAGGACACCGTCCCTCCTGCACAGGAGCACAGCATTTCTCAGGAAAGCAGGGATATGGCAAAGGCTCATGAGTTCAGGGTCTCTTGAGTTAAGTACAGCTTGGTAGTTCTGAGCTAGTTGTTTTGCTGTCTGTCTTGGTTTCCATTAATTTAACCCACAAAGTTTCATTCTCTTTGTGGTTTGCCAGTACAGAAATAGTAACTGTGACTTCAGTTAGTAAATATTATATGATTGATGTTTTCCAGTCTGAATATGTGCCTTTCTTCGGCAGTTTACTCCACAGACATGGATTAAACTTAAATCCCTAGGTCACCTCACATGCTGTTTATTTTTTGCCCAGCACTTCAGAAAGTCTTGTGGAAGGTAGTCAGCTTCTCTGGGGGTAGCCAGAAATGTGGAGGAAGCAATGTGCAATATGTGCAAGCACCAGTCTCTTCTCTTTCTACCATTGCTTTTCAGTTGGTTTAATTCCCTGGACCAGCTCACCCCAAAATCACACAAATGCCATAGAAGAAGAAAGAGAGAAGATGAAGAAGGGACAGGGGGTCAACTGCAATCCCAGATGGCAGCTGCCTCTGTGAATGTGAGATCAGGATCCCAGCAGACCTCTATTTATAGTCTTTCCCAGAGGGGAGGGGAGGTAGTTCAGTTCTTGCCTTCTGGAAGAAATAAGAGCATTGCCATCTTGCCAGAGATCAGTGCTGCCAGTCTGTTTTGCCAAGAAGCATTTGGGACTGCAGAGTAAATGCTCCTGTGATGAAATATGAAGAATTTGCATTATCACATTACTCCACCAATCTAATGCACGTTCTGCTCCTGACTGCAGCCAGCACAGGTTCTTCAGAGACTAAAGTCCTTATAACAAACAATTTTACAGCCAACAGACTTATGAAAGCCTGTATGCAGACAAATCCCTGCAGTTTCCCGTTCAGTTTGCACAAGTTAAAACTGAGAGTTGACCATCGGATTTGGCCCAGAAGACAATGTCAAGTCCCCGTTACCCTCAGAGCTTATGAAACTAGCAAACAGTGAAAACACAGAAGCAGTCCTAGAGTTATCCGCACAGTAACAAAGCACTGCCCTTAAAGGACAGGTTTTAGTTTATATTTACAGGAAAGATGGGTACATGCTCCTGTGACTGCTTTTTTTCTTCCCACTCCAAGTGCTGATGTCTGAAAGCATCTCTCCAGGATGAGTGCTGCAGGATTCCAGATGTAAAACATAACCCCAGTGTGATCCATCAGGCTGGTTATGGCACTTGGTATGCTGCAAGGATAGCTGAGCTGAACTTAAGGAAGCAAAAATCAATTCATAAACAACGTTTAGATTTGAAAACTGTCCAAATTTTGCTGCTTGGGTGAAGATAATTGTACTTGCATGCATTTTTGAAATCTATGGCCAGGGTGAAAACAGGTATCATTCAATAACTCATCTCTTCTCAACAGTAGCTGTAAATATACTGGTTGATCTATAAAGATGGCTTGGATTAATTTTTTGTGTTCTTTCCTCCACTAGTTCTTCATTGCCTTCTTTTTCTTGTACTCTTCCAACCCCCTGGAATTAGTTTTAATTTGCAAAATCTTTGTAGTACAAGCGCACCATACACTTATACTGCAACCTCTCCTTTTCACATAAGGAGTAGAAAAGGCTCAATTTTTTTATAAGCACTAACACTTGCAAGAAACAAAAAACAGGACAAGGACTGCTTTGGAAGTTGGAGGCAAGATCTAAGGGGTTTTTCATTCTGGATCCATGAGAGTGATAGAGTTTTCAAGGCATGTCATTTGACTAGACAATTATTTAGGCATAGTCTGTAATCAAGGGCTATATATAGCTCACTTCTGCCAGGCCTGAAACAACATTAAACACTCAGAATATTTAACAAAGATGCAATTCCTTAGTAAATGCGGTTGATCCAAGTGAGCTGTGCCCCAGCCCAGCATCACATCCAGCAACTCTGCCCCCAGCAGTGATCTTGCTCTCTCCCTTGCACCAAGATAGATACCCACACTGCTGCATGAAGAGCTTGTCTGGGGAGATGAAACTAACTGGATAAAACTAAAGAAAAAAGCTTCAGAAGTATTCAGTTTTCAGATCTCATGCCATGACCATACAAGCATCAAAAAAAAAAGAAGGGAGGGAATATACAGCTGGGGTCAGAAGAGATGGCAGAATCAGAGCAGCTCTGTTTTGGGATGTTTTATGCTGCATAACATTACATTCTTGCTCTTTTCAGGGCCTACCTTACACTGTTTTTGGGGGGCAGAGAGACTTCAACATACATCAGAGCCCTCACACCTCAACATATTAGGGTCTCCTCATGTCTCCAAATGCAAACAAATGTGCACTTTGAAGGAAGGGTCTGACTTGGACTCTAAAACCAGGCTTCTGATAATGTTGAGAAGACTGTAAAGTTTTGTGCTAGTTTTTGCCTCCAGTCCTGGAGAGAGGTGTATTGGGACATACAGAAGGGCAACTGCACTGGTTTTGCCTGTGCACCCCTAATCCTGCAGTTCTCCTTACTTGTGTTTACCTAATACCCTGGGGATACTTCATTAATGTATAAATTTATTTATAAATTCTCTTCATTACTGTTTCTGACCCATAATGTTGGAGCAATTTTCATCCCATGATCTGTAGAGACCTGGTGGTTTATATCACTTACTGATAGTCCCCAAAGCAAATGTGGCTCTAGGACTTAAGTCATCATAAACTTGTCTTGCCCCCAGGAAATTACTAGGGCAGCAGATCTGTCTTCCCACTTGGGCTGTTCATTTCAACCCCCATGCAATTTTATCTTTTGATGGGATGCAAGAAAGAAGGTAATGCAGAGGCAGGACCAGAAGGCTAAGCATGGCACAGCTTTATCTGGCTGTGGCACTACTAGTCTTACACTGCCTGAAAGAAAACATAAAATAATAGACTGAGAAACGGGGGATATTGATGTAGGCTAAAATTTGCCAAGGATCTCCTGCTCCTCTAAAACATTTTCTGTGGGTTCACAGAATAGAAGAGGTTGTAACACCACAGCATTACAAAATCCTGTGTGTATCAGGGCTGCTTCAAAGAGGAGAACAACTGCCATCTGACACAATGCAATCAGACCTCTGGCTTCTTCTCCATGCCTTTGGGATTTAAAGTCTTTCTCTTTTTTTAACCTTCAGTTCTCCTGCAAACCTTATCTATCTCATTCTACACAAGCATGTAAAGGTTAAACTTGAGTTACACAAAGTTCATAGTGAGGCGAGCATCTATTATTGCTTCTAAGCACCAAAAGTCAACTTGTTTCTTTACTATCCTCATGTTAACATTTCACCCTTCTCTAACACAAAAAGGGTGCTGCAAGAGAGCACAAAGCACATGGTGGAAGCTGAAGTCAGTGCATACTCTGCTTGCCTCTTGAACAGTGTGTTGAGGTACAAGCAAAATGTTTCACCTTCATGTGTGAACCTGATTTGCAGTGGTACAACTGGTACAATGAGACAAAAACAATTATTTGGGAGAGGAGGGGAAATATAGGGATGCAGTCCTGAACTGCTCCTGTCTAATCTGCAAGCTGATGAACACAGATTGTGCAGTGCTGGACTACTGCCTGCAGACTGCCCAAATCCTGGATTAAACAATCATGCCCTGAACTGCAGACTCCACTACATTCTTGTGCAGCCCAGTGCCACAGATCCTGTTGTCACTTCTGTTTAATAATAAAAGCCCTTACTGCTTTGTATTGTGCTACATGCAAAACCAACAACAGTGAGAGAACATTGTGGGTGCAAAGTCAACTGTTTAAAGGTGAGGAAATGGCAGGTTTAAGATTTTCTAGTCCCCTTCCACTTACAACAAAGCCTTTCATGATAAGGCCACATACTATTTTTTCTGATGAAACCCTGTGCCTCACTCAGTGCAATAGATGGTTCCAACGCACAGCTGTGCAGTGTATTGTTTCATTCCTTCACCTACCATCTAGTTCCAGCCTCTGCTTAACTGTACAGTAACCAAATCCCTTCCCTCTGCATAAAATAATTTATCTCTTCATGGACTCTCCTGTGGTGCTTCTCAATATGCCACTTGAATGCTTCAGAAGCAAAAGTTAATTTATCTTTAAATTAGAGAGGAGTTTATATTCCCTCCATTTTAAAGATGGGAAGCTGATGAAGTGAGGCTGCACTTACAAAGCAGAGCAACCCACCAAAATGTACCCTTGCAGCCCATTTCCTCCACTCATCCATTCACAACCCCCAGCTTGTGCACACAGCTCTCTCGGGGTGTGCAGGCAGGTGTGGGTGTCTGCCCCAGGAAGGGGGGTGTGAGAAGAGAGTCAGGCACCTCCACTTCACCCCTCTGATGTGGGGCTGCCACACAGCACGTGCAGCCACCACTGCCATGCACCCCTGGCTTATGCATTAGCTAGTGAGATGAATTGGAAAAGTCATCAGCTGTTTCTCAGGAATCACACAAACAGGCTCCAGATTTTCAGTTTTTTACTTCAGCACTGTCAAATTCAACCACTCTTGATCTTATGTACAACCATAGCTCAGCATTTCGGCGTGGGATTGTAAAATCTCCAAGATCTCCAGTCGGGGAATTAAGGAGCACCGTCCAAGCCTGTCTGCTGCTATATTTAGTCCTGCATTTTTTCCAAATGGAGGAGTGTCTGCATACAAAATACAGGATCTTTAGATTGGACCAGACACTTCTCAGTGACTTGAAGCCTACAACACAGCCATTAAGAGCAATAGGTCCATTATTCCTACAATGGAGAAGGAGCTGGTGCAGAAGAGCCATGCAGCCACATCACAGCAAGACATAAATTCCCTCAAGCACCTCCCTGGCCTCAGCAGCACAGGGTATTGGTGCCCTGGAGCCAGAACCACTATCACCAGCACCTCAGCTCACAGCAAACAGGTCTCAGTAATGCCTTGTCTATTTTCTAACTAAATCAGCAGCAAAAACCACACACTTCCTCTGGAGGAGGAGTCATAGATGTTTCCTTGCCTCTGAGACACAGAACTGTGGATCCCCTCCCAGGCAAGGATGCCCTTCCCATGTGTCCTGGCAGCCATGCACACTCCTTCTTTGCCCTCCAGGGCTCACCCCTTTTAATGCTATCCTGTCCAGCCAAGTCTGAGCCTGAGTCTTCTCCATGCTGTCTGTTTTTTCTAACAGGCCATAAATAAAAAGCATCTGTTTAGCTACTCATACTGGAACTTTTTTCACACATTTCCCAGGCCTTTCATTAGTATGCCTGTTTCCCAATGATTACTTAATTCACCCCAAGGACATGGAAAACCCTTCTTCCCTTTCAGATCTTTGATTATCTTTTATTCTTTTTTTGTTTTGTCTGCCTGCATCTTCTCCCTGAAACTGCTGACCAGCTGCTTTGTCGCATTAGTTTTTCTAGACCCAATATTCTTCCGGCGACATTCTTCTTTTTTGTTTCACCCTCATATCTCAGAGCAGTCTCTCACAGCCTTACTGACTGCTTTGTATCCTCTGAATTTTTCATGTTCAGTGAAATTGTTTTCAACAACACTGTAATTATTGTTGCATTTATAATCTAACCTGCTTTCACCTCCCGACACGGCAGTCTGGGCGCTGTTTTTGCTGGCCACGGGGATTCACTCCCAGGGTACCTGAGTTTATTGGAACATTTTGCTTCAGCCATCACATTGCTTCCTTGCAACAGTCAGAGAGAGACTTTAGGGAGAATGCCTTGCACTGAACAACAGTCACCTTTCATTTTCAAGCCAATTCAAGAGATTTCAGGGACTCCTGTTCAGCCAGGAGTCATTGCTATACTTAAAGCAATCATCCCTTAAGCAGCACTGGATTAAAACAGCTTGTGCTTGTTACACCCATAGCCCTTTCCACTCTCAATCAAAAGGCAAAAAGTACTTTTCTAAGATCTGCTCCTTTTCCTGAGAGCCTGTTGGGTGATGCTTGTGCTAGAGCAAGGATTCACTAATAATCTTTCTTCGGCTGCATTTTCAGCACAACTTGTTGGGTTCCTGCCCCAACAATGTGCGTGATCTGACAGCTCTTTTCTTTCTACTGCTTCTCCCCCATCACTAAGGAGCTTTGTCCTCTCAGTCCTTGCAATCCAATCTCAAGATTTCCACTCATTTCCACTTCCTTATTCCCAGGTCTCTTTGCTTGGTTGTGAACATCAAAGGGGTAAAGGGGCATCTGCCAACTCCCTCTCCATGGAAGTGGTGCTTCACAGGTCATTTTGTCCAGGACCTGATGAATTTGTCATTAAGTGTTGTTTTTCCTTTTAACTTCCTGTATTTCTAGCACAAATGCTGGGGCATATTTTTATATTTATCAATTTTGAATCTGTTTTCTTTTCCAAATGAAAAAAAAACCCACTTCATGTACTGCTTAAGTGAGACTCCCCCCTGCATCACATCCCACAATAAATCACAAAATAACAAAACATGCAGCTATTGAGCTTCCCAAAATAAGCCAGAATCCCCAGTGAGGAAATTACCTCCCCTTCTGCTCACAGTCCTTTTGTCACACATAAACCAGGCTGTTCCCTCCAGGTCCCAGCTGCTCCCAGGACAGCTGCAGCAGCGCATGGCAGGAGCTGGGGTGCATTTCTGGGCCTGTGGTTTGCCATGCAGCCGGCAGCTGGGAATGCAGCTCAGTGCAGGTGGGACAACAGGGCCCTGCTTGCCCGCAGGCAAAAGGAGAGGAGGACTAAGTGTGGCTGATAAGGGCATAAGAGGAGAGGAGAAGGGGGAGAGAAACAAACCTCTGTACAGAGGAGAAGGGAGGAAGGGTTGAAGAGCAAGAAGCAGTTTTGGAAGGAAATAAAAAATAAAGCCCATTCTGAATTTCTAGATGGTGTCATTTCCATCTCTCTCCACTTATCACCTAGCATAGCAACTAATAATTTCATCACATCTCTCAGAAGGGGGAAAGGATGGAAAACTAGGAAAGAAACAGCTTGAATCCTGAGAAAAATTTCTGCTTATAACCTGGCAGTTCTCTCACATGGCTGCTGCCTGACACCAGTGCTTTCAGAGAGTAATAACCTTCCCCACATCTGTTTATGTGGAAACTGTCTAATCCAGTCAATTCATCGCAAGGAACAGGCTCTGGCACCCCCACCCACTCCAGCATGAGCCTTTCTTTTTCCTTCCTTATTCACATGGCAGCAGAAGGATCTCAAAGTATTCACTTAGTCCTCAGTTCTTTACCCAGGTCTCAAAAGCCATATTTCACTGTATCAAATACTAAACATGGGATGACATTTAATTTTCAGCTCAGGTTTTATACCATTCCAGAGTAGTGATCTACAGATCTAATGCCCTGATGTGTGCTCTGTATCTTTTCAGCTTATAACTACACATTCAGAGAAATATCATTGCCTCACCATTCAGCTATTTTAAATTAATTAAAAGGAGACTCAATTTTCACATCCAATCCCAAATCTCTTTGCAAATTTTCAACCTCTGCTTTCTTTAGACACTTTCCCCCCCTTTCTCACAGATATCACCTTTCTTGGACTATAAGACATGCAAGATAACAAATTAAAACTGATTATGTGGGACGGGGCTGTGCGAGTGGTCATTCTCACGTATACCTAGGGCAGGCTGGCCTTCCTTTTGACTCATTCTCACAGTATTGTTGGGAGCTCATCCCTCTGCATCTGGTACTTTTTAAGCCTTCAGAGTCCAAATAGAAACCAAACCTCAATTTAGGTTAAAAAATGTAACCCCATTCCAGGGCTGCAGTTCATCTGTAGCTTCACATCTTTCTGTGAATATGCCCTCCTCTCCTCCTCGAGGAACTAATCCCTAATTCTAACTTTTCTGGAACTGGACTCCCAAACTCTGTCCATTTACAGAGATGTCTGAGGAACTCGCGACAGTCACCCCTTATGTTTTTTTTTCTTCTCCTGAGTGGCTGCACTAATGGTTTGAGGCCTTACAAACACCAGAGCAGCTGTACTTGGGTCACATCAAAGGTCCAGCAAGTCCAATACCTCATCTTTAACAGGAGGCAATAGCAGATGCTCATTATAAGCTGCTATCAGTTGACATTAATATGCCAGGCTGCACAAATCACAGCTGAAGCCTCTGACTCATCATCTATCTTGGATTTAGCTGCCCTTGTTACAACCCTCACTCCTGCTTTTGGGGGTGGATGTGGTGGGGAGAAGGTAATCAGTTTAGCTGCAGCTATATGAAAGGAAAAGTGAGGCAAAGCCTTTAGACTTTTCCCAGTGGTTTAAATGTGACCTCTTTCTTTTCAGTCAGAAATTGAGCTGAGGCTCCAAATTGCTATAACTATCTGCCTAGCTTCATTCTCCTGCCCCTGACCCCCAAAATGAAAGTATTTCTTCTAAAGATTTATGTATGGTAAACTCACATGAAGAAAGTAGAAGTGTTTGAATGTGTAAAATAAACAACAAAATTAAAAAGAGGGTTGTTTTGGTAAATTAGATCACCTGGTAAATTTTCTTTGTTTAATGGGCTTGTATGTGCTCAAATAATTTACAAACTGTGCTGTTGCTTCATGAAGCATTGGCAAGTACTGAGTCACTGAAGTAACAGGAGGTACTTCTTCCATAAGGAGGGATATGTAGGAAGAGAAAGTGCACAAAGTCTGTAATATTGGTGTTAGAATAGCTTGGCTACTAGCAGATGGCAAGACAGGTTAATATTTTGAATTTGAACTCATTAACTTTATGAACGAACTGTTTAATTTTAACACTAGGCCTGAAATCATCACTGCTTCACCACCCTTCCTGGGACTTTGGAAGACCACAGGGAAACAATCTTAGCCAAATTATAAGTGCAGTAATAGATGGAAAAAATGAGCTTTAGGCTGAAGGGATGTTTTTGCAGAAAGCACTCCTCCTCTTGCAATTTTTTTGTCATTGTCAAAATAACTAAATGCTTGGATAGCACCAGAGCTCTATCAATTTATGTCTGAAAACTCTTCCTTGCCCATCCCTCTTCTAGGCAGAAAGACCTATACTTTTCCTTCCATGGAACCTAGTTTTCTAGCCAAGGACACTAGTAAATCAATATTTTTTACTGCTTTTGCATGTGTGTAAATAGCTATGCAAAGTGATGAAGAAAGGGGCTGTGGGATTTCCATGTACTCAGGTTTTTTTTCAAATCCATTATCCTCCATGGTTACAGTGTTGGTTTTTTTTCTCTCTTTAGTCCTTATGCCTTTTTTTTGCTACACAGTAAGCATTAAAAAAATCCCAAAACTTGAAGGCAAAATTCATAACAACAGCAGGTTGGAACAACTGCCAGCTTTCAGAAACCATTGTTTAATTGAAAAGTTATAAAGTAAAAGCAAGTACATGAATTGTAGAAATTGTCTGCATGAAACATTTATTGTGAAAAACTCCATTTCGCAACGATAGATGGAAGGACATCTTTTATGCAGAAATAAAACAATTTATCTGCCTGCAAAGCTGACATCTCATAAGCGTGGCTCTGAAGAACAAACTGGAGCACTGAGCTGCAGAAAAATGCAAACTCTACTTGCCAAAGCATTCCTGCATCCACATGAGTGACCTAGGGAGGGAACCAAAGGTGGCACTGAGATGAAATGAATTAACCTGCCTCTTCCCATGTGAAGAAGTGTAAATAAAAATCAAAGGGATCTTTATCCCACTGACAATATGGTATGCAAGGTCACGTGGCCTCATATTTTAAGAGGATTAAAGCTAAATCTCTGCAAACTTTGAAATGGCCCAACCGACCCTGTAAGCTTTTCAGTTTAAATGGGTGCACAGCATGACTCTTATGATCAGTTAGAATCTGGTAGGATGAGATGTAGTGAAGTGGACTCTGAAACAATTCAATCCTGCAGTGATAGGTTTTACACATTCTCTGTTAATTTGGAGCTGTGCAGGAGGTGGAAACAAAGCAGCTCACAAAAAATAAAACCCATTATGAAGAAAGTTTGTGTGAAAAGGAAAAAATGCTTCATATTTATTATTCATCAAATTAGGAACATCATTTCTGTAATTCTGCTTTATTTCTAGGAGAACTGAAAACACCAGGGTCTAACTGGAGCACACAAACCACTTAAACCACACTTCCATCACTCTTAAAACCATAGTTTTCTGAAAAGATGAGCAGCATAGAGCAGAAAGCCCTACTGTAGATAGGGAAGAGCAGACTTCCACCAAAACATCTCTGTTTGAACCTCAGATATTATCACATGCAAGGTGCACGTGGAGTAAATCTATTCACCAGATGGGGAAAATTGCTAATTGTCCAGCAGAATGTAGCCACCAGCTGGCAGGGAGCTACTGACATGCAAACAAGAACCAATCCCAATAACCACACATAAAAATAGCATAACAACATGCATTCAACCTGAACCATCAATTCTTGTGAGGGGCACAGCTGACAGAAAAAAAAAAAAAAAAAAAAAAAAGCATCTGCTCTGAAAGCAGCATGTGAATTTATGTGCTCATGTTTAACTTGTGTTTTGGGAGCACTGCAAAATGTTCCCATGTTAAAAGCAGTGGTAGTAAAGCAGCTGGGAGATGCATTCCCTCTAATGCTGCTGGCTGCCCTTTGGAGCTCAGACTTGAACCCTCACATATGGAAAGATGTGAACATTTGCTTTCCAGAGTACTGTCCCAGACAAGTAGTTTTGAAATAATTGTGCCAACATGTGCAATTACCTAGCAAATGAAACTGCTGCTGATCTCCTAGAAAGTCTGGGAAGATTCAACAATTTTGGTATGAGTTCAGAACCCGTTTATATGTTAAGAAAATTGCTCTTTTCTTATAAGAAATTAGAACAATTTAAATTATTTATGGAAAAGGGGTCACTGATGAATTCTGATTAGATCTGTACCTTTTATCTTTTATCCGTCCATGCGGAAATGCTGATGTGGAGATGCAGCATTTCCTTTCCTTTGCCACAGCCAATGTTTTTTTTGCAGCTCTTTCTTGTCCACTTTCTTCCAGCTTTCCTGTGGCTTCTACTAAAAAAAATTCGTGAGCAAGCCAAGAGACCCTTGGGTGAAATAGGAAACTACAAGAGAGACAGCATATTTTCAGGAAAAATTGTAAGGAGTATTTAACCAATCAAGCTTTAACTCAGGCTCACTCAGGAGGCAAGGTTCAGAATGCATGGACTGAGACTCTCCCAGAGACCCTTAAGACAACAAGTGGCTTTCAAAGTATTTTTTTCTTCTCAATGTTATTCAGTGCCGATGTGTTCCCAGAGGCTTCCTCAGTAAAATACAACAGAGGCAGCAGGACCAAGAAACTGCAGTGTGGGCTGAGCGTTCACCAGCTACAGTTCCCTAGCTCAGAACTGCCCTGCACACCTCTGTGTTCCTGAGAGCTCAAAACAGGGTTGGGGGTGATGTTAAGTTAAAGAAAACAACAACAAAATACTCAAGAAAACAGTATTTTTAAAGGCACATTCAAGTAAGCAACATTCTACATAATAACCCAGTTTTAAGCACCTATCTGAAGATCTTAATTAGCCCATTCTGCTGTTAATTTCACATATCCCCTCTTTGCCTTCAGTATCTTTACAGAATAATTTTCAAGCAACTGCATCTATGTTTAAATCCATATCCATCTAGACAGGATATGATTATGATTATTTATGATTAGCCCTCCAAGCATTCCCTTTTGATCAGTGTAAGAAGACTGAGAAATTAACCCGCTTCATTCCTGTCCCTAAGTAACCCCCTGCACCCCACTAAAATAATAAATGCACTTTCCCCAACAAACTTTTTATGGGTTATTTTTTCTTTTCTGATACAGTGTTGTTAGTTTTGCAGAACAATCTCAATGTTTTCATTTGAAAGGAGATTACTATCTTTTCATGCATAGATATTCTTGGGACAAAATGTCAGTTAGCAATTTGGGGCCGGCAGGTTCATCTGTTACTGTCCCAGGTAAGGTCCCCAGGGACTGTCCCTGACAGTGTTAGCTGTCCGAAGGGACAGCTGCCAGTGCTCTCGAGACTGGAATGGGCATGGGCACAGGGACATTGGGATGCCACTCTGGGTCACCCAGCCATCCCCTTGTAGGATCAGAAGAGCACACCATCCCCCAGCCTGGAGCTCACAGCCACAGCTTTGGCCCCTGTAACACAGTCAGAAGAACAGGTTTATCTTATTGGAGCAGGGCTGGCCATCCAGTGTCCCCCAGACAGCTCACAGTGCCTGTGCGCCTCGTTATCCCTTTTCCCTCCTTTCTGCCACGCTCACAACTCCCCTTGCCTGCTGCAGCCTCTTTCCAAAGAAACATCAGCCTTTTTATTTTCCCATGGCTGTCAGTTTTGTTGCATCCACACCCAAATAAATTGTTACTGATGTGGTTACCCAGGCACTTGCAGGACTATGGGCAGGAAGGTCCCAGCACTCCTCAGCTCAGATATCTGTGAAAGCTTACTGTTTCCCATGTATATACTCTTTAGCCACCTGCAAAACCCATCCATCCATCCATCCATCCATCCATCCATCCATCCATCCATCCATCCATCCATCCATCCATCCATCCATCCATCCATCCATCCATCCATCCATCCTGGTGCTAACTCTAACTTCTGCCAGCTCCTCACATGGTTATCTGTTACATCTAGTAATTTCCTATGTCATGTCCCATTCTTTTTCACTAAACATCCCACTTACTTAGATTAATGGCTGGGCAGGTTGCAGTTAGAGGTGCAGAAAATTGCCTGCAGCCCTAAAAACCAAGTGAGGAGACCCAGCATATCTGTTATTTTTTCTCTTCCAAAACTAATTGTTCTTTTGTGCCCAAATGATACCATAAACTCAAGTCCAGTATTTTCTGACCAATCCTTCACCAAAGACTGCAGTTCAGGCCAGTACCTTTGGCAGTCCATTTTCAAACTTTTCTATTTTATATACCAGGTGCTTGAGTATTCTTCTGGATTCTGGTTCACTGCTCCTTTTTTTGGACCATAACTGAGGCAATACACTGCACTTTTTGGAGGAGTAACTTTCTGCCCACAAGCCTAACAGCAATGAGCTTGTGTGTAACAGGACACATGAAAATGTGAGGCCCTTCAGATCTTGAACATAACGTGCCATTGGAGTGGTCTGGCTGAAGTTTAGCAGCTCAGTGGGATGGGTATAAAATGAAGCTTCATGTTACCAGTAAATTGATTGAACAGATACTGAAAATTCAATCCCTGTTTTTCCCAGCCTTCTTGCAAACTCTTCCCTTACATCAGCTCTGGCTTTTCATCTGACCCCACGGCAGAATGCTGCAAGAAAGGAAAATATAGCAGGAAGCTCTTCATCAGTATAGGCAGCAGCTCACTAATGCAAGCTTAGTTTAGGCTGGAGGCTCCATTCATTTTTGACTCAAATCAGAGTCAGAGATTTGACTCTTCAAAGCAAATGCAATCTGGAAGACTCAGGCTTCTTGAAGTCATGCTAACAGCCATGGGCAAAGCCAGCTCTCCCAGATGTGGACATTGTTTCCCATCTTAGTTTTGCTTTTTCATTGGCAAGAAAAAATGATCCATCTCTCTAAAAAAATTGATTCCATAGGATATCTCTGGATAGGTCAAAAACTATCAAAACTTAAAACACTGAGAAGGGAAAAAACAATCACTTTTGAAAAGTTCTGAGATATATATTTAGCCTAGACCCGTATCTTTGTTGGACAGCACAAAGAAAGAATAGCATCTGAAAGAACCAATATATTTTCAATATCGAAGAGGAAGAATACTTTGTACTAAATTTGAAATATTGCCTTTACTGCCATTCATAAGCATCTGAAGCATTTGCCTCTGCTGTGGATGTTCAGACAGTACCCTTATAGAGCAGAAATAATTTTCTTTTATAAATTTACATGGTATCAACATAATACACTTAAAAAAATGGAAGTGGATGAAAATAAAGGCTGCTAAATTAGCTTCTCTGGGGTTAGAAGTGCATTATGGGTAGCTATTAGAAAATGCTTGCACTAACCATCAAGCAAGTGAGCAGATTTAGCACATCACAGAAATTAATGAGTCTCCATGTAAAAGATGATAGCAATCTTTCCACAAAACTACCACCTTGCTTGCAGCACAGCAAATGCAATTTAGCTTCTTGAGGCAACAGAGCTGGTTTTCACTGAAATGTTGAGAAAGATGAATGTATATGCTGTGGTCCTTAACACAAGGAATGCAATAAGAACCTCTGACCTAACCTGCAGCTCTGCCTTCCTGCAGCTTGATTCACTGGCCAAGAGGTTCCTAAACCATATTCCTGCAGGTTTTAGATGCAATGTTCCCTGCACGATATCTGTTTGCTGAAACACTTGATCCTTTCATGCTGTTGTTCTCCCTCCCCTTCTTCCTAGCGGGATTCCTAGGTAAGATCTTCCTTTGCAAAGAGAAAGAGAAAGAGAAAGAGAAAGAGAAAGAGAAAGAGAAAGAGAAAGAGAAAGAGAAAGAGAAAGAGAAAGAGAAAGAGAAAAACTTATATGAGAACTAGCAAAGGGAAAGAGACCAGAAAGCTGAAAAGTTAGATAAAGCACAGCGTGGCCTTCTGCAATCGAGATTCCCATGCTGGTTTATTTCTAGACAGTATCAAAACTCCCCAGGCCAGATTCATACGCTAGAGATGGTCCATGTGAAATAAACAGCCCGTCTCCTCACTGAGAAACTGCCACAGGCCTAGAAAACAAACAGCCACAAGGGAGGGGGAAAAAATGATGAGGAGAGTGTAAGGATCATAACACTAATAGGAACAGTGGAGCAAGACAAAGCAAAGGAGCCTGGAGCATCCTCACCTCCTCATGAGAAACCTGTAGGGAGAAGGCTAGCAGCTTCCAAGGGAACAACTTCTCTTTGAATGCTCTGCAGGGGCTGGGACTTCAGGTAGATCTCTGGCACAAAGCAACTGCATTTCAATCTGCTGTGCCCCAATTAGGCAGCTGGCCATCTTCCTTACAGCAAGTAAAGGAGTGGCAAAAAGGGCTGATAGAGAGAAAATAAAGACAGATATTAAACAGCTGTAAGACTTTGATTTGCTGTACTGCAAAAAGCACATGCTTTTCTTTTTTACCTCCTTTTTTCCCTCTTTTTTACAATTGTCCAAGGAATAAGAGAATATCATCATAATTGCATTCAGGTCTTGACTGAGTAGTTGAAAGGTCAGGAATTTGCCTTAAAAGGGATTAGTGGAGAACAGATCAAAACAGATATATTTAAGTATATTTATGAATTAAGATTCATTAAAAGAAATTCCTTCATTGTTGCTTCATTCCATCGTGTCTAATGTCACTGTAGTTCTGCCATGAGAGGACATTTTTCTAAGGTTTGCTTTTTTTTTCCCCACAGGGACTCAGTTTCTGTCCCAATGTGTTTTTTTCTCCTCAGTCACTCCAAGCTTTTTCTCTCTATCCCTTAACTATCATGCTCCAACCAATTGGTTTCACCCTTCCTGAGCAGTGGGTCCCTGAGCTGATGCTGCATTCACACCTTTGCCCATCTCCTGCAGCTGGCACAGCTCTGCCCTGCCCCCCCAATCACTCCAACACTTCACACGCACAGCGGTCGCCTTTCGCCTTCCTACAGAGCAACACCCAAGAGGATCACGTGGAACCGTGAAATCCAGGAATTACACATGGTGTTCTGCAAGGGAGTGATTAGAAGAGGACTGTGTGTTCACCCAAAACAGGACTGATTGAAGCAATGTGCCATTCAAACAAAGGTGATGGCAGAGCTACATGCACTAAACACATTGTTATGGGGATTGCAGGCCCTGCTTGTTAAAAGCACTACTACTCAATTTAAAGAACAGTTGAGTAGCTTTCTTCTTCTCTGATAGAGTCTGCTGCTTGTCTGCCAGCTGTCATATTGTCCCTATCTGAGGGAGCTTTTCTACTTGGAGATCATAAAATATACTTCCGATGAGCTCTCTTTGCCTTCCTAACGAGATAGATTATACTATGCCGGAGATATTTTCAAACATGTTCTCAAAGAAAAAATAAATCCAATACTCCAGAGGGAAGATTCACCTTAAAAGTAAAGCAGCATAAATGCTGCATATCTTTTCCCCAAAACCAGATATTGTGGTTCTGCAGCAGAGTTCATTGTGGTATGTCTTTGCCAGTTGTTTTCTGCTTCCATAATTATGAATGATGTATGTGTGTTCAGTTTAGGAGAAGAAAAAGTGTCGGGCTTTTCCCTCAGCCTGTAGTACATAAATGCTTTATGTGGAGCATGTACTTTCAGTGGAGTAGAAAAGGTTTGTGGGTCTCCAGTATACAGGAATCTCATCACCAAAATACACAACCCACGTGTCTTAGACAAGCCCTGTGTGTGATTTTACAAAAAAAAAAAACCAAAACCAAAAACAGGTGGAGGCATGTTCTTCTACTCAGTAGCTTCAGTGGGGCAACTACGCCAGTTTTTGATGCCTCCACAACTGGGTGATTACTCAAGGTGGGGAAAAAGTACATTACGACATAAACAAGGACAAATACTACCTGTTTGAAAACCTATGAAAACAATAGCACCCCGCTCAGTTACATCTCACATAAGAGGAAAACTCATCCAAAGGTTGGTCCCAGGCTTGAAGGGTGCTCCATGCAGATGGCAAGATTGACATACAAAGCTATTGAGGTCCACAGAGGAAGAAGCCACATCAGATCATGCATCCATACATTCTTCCAACCAACTCCAAAGGAAAAGCCTGAGTACTGCTGCACAAACTCATCATCAGGCAAGTCATGAAGACCACAATGAGACACCAAAAGAGAGTAAGCATGTCTTCTGCTGTCTCTTCCAATAGCATGAATCCTCTCCAAGTCAGGCTAAACTTAGAAATTAAGAAATTACCAAGAAAATGAATGTGTTACAATTATTTATGTCCATGCTGAGAAGAAAACCAGTGTCAGTGCTATCTGTATTATTAAATAATTGCCTAAAGCATATCTACTGTATTCTTATAATCAGGATGCAGCAAGCTCCTTTCCCAGTCTTGTGCCTTTTCTCTGTGCAAAAAGTCACATCTTTCAAGAAATCATCTTTCATTCTTCAACAAGAGAGGCAGAATACTACCCCCAAAACAGTCTGTTTGTTGAGGTAGTCTTGTTAGGAGGCAAGCATTTGAAATTGTTAACTCTTAAAGAATGTACTTCTGCCAGGCATCTGATCTCCTGGGTGAACACTATCAATCACAGATATGCCTGGAGACATATAAATCATGTCTCCATATAAATGGAGACATGATTTAAATCTTCAATGCTTTTTAGAAAGGTTTGCCAGAGTCCCTGTCTTTTACATGTAACACAATGCTTCTGATAAACGTGGAAAGCAGGTACACCAGGGAAGCTGGCCACAAAACTTCCACATTTTTGGCTTGTGATGAGGTTTAGGTAGGAGACAGCTGCTAACATGGAGTGGTTAGTACAGCAGAACGTCTGGGAGTTTCATCACTGAAGATGCATGTGAGTTCTCAAATTCCAGGTCAGGGAGCCTTCCAACCACAAGCCCAGAGTGCCTTCCAACCACAGAAACACACCAGCAAACAGCTGCAATAAAAATTATTTGTCTGGACAATCAGGGAACTGTCTCCTAAGGCTATGATGTTAAATTTGGATGCAGCAGTGGAGAATTTTGCACAAGAAAACAAAATTGACTACAGTTTTTCAGATGCAGAATAAGACAGGCTTTAGGCATTATTTTTTCCTAGTCTCAGGAACAGAAATCATTTTGTGGGCTTGGATTGCTGTCATTTAGTTTTCTGGTCCCATATAAAAGATTCCTTCACCTCTTTCATTGCCTTAGAAAGGATCCACATGAATGATTACCTCACATATGGTCAGCCAAGCTCACCTGGTTGGGTGGTGCAGGCATCTGGGACTTTACCTCCTAAAAAGAAGCAGTAGACTTTTAATAGCTGTCAGCCCATTTACTGGTGCTTGCTTCTCTGCATTGCTGTACTATTTTGTACTTTTAAGGGTTTTTTGTGGATCTAAATGAAAATGAAACTGCTGGAATTCCCACTCCTATGTGCTGGAAATGGGCCATGTTTAGCAAACCAGTTCCACAGGAAAAGCTGGGAATGGATCCATAGTCCTACCAGATAGGTGTTGAGGCTTCTGATTTGATTTTTGTGCATTTGATGGGTTGAGCTGAAAGCATCCGAAAAGTGGCCTGTGACACAGGCCAATCTTAGAAATATTGACCAACAGCCACATTTTTGGCTTAATAAATGTTTAGATGACCTTCAAGGCTTTTGATGATAATCCTTACAGGCGAAGACTGGGAATAAGACATTTCATGGCTTCAAATATTATGTTTTCACACCAGTTAATTGCTCTTATCACAGGGTAGAAAGTGCAGCTTCATTTAAATCCCTTGTGGACCATAGCTCCTTCATTGCCTACACTGTTTCATCACTTGCTCTTGAAAATCTTGTAGGAAACTGAAGGACTCCATGGAGAACCAAAACAAATTGTGCAATGAGTGAAATAGGGAAGGTGGAGTGGAAATGTCAGATAAGATACATTCCCACTGCATTTTTGACCAAGAGTGAAGGAACTTGTTACAGACTATCACGACAAAAATTTTTTCCTTTTGCCCCCGCTGCCACTTTTTAATTTCCTTTTTTATTTATCTCGCAGTAATTGACATTCATGCTTGGGCTTTACTTAGTTTTCTGTTAGCATTTCCAAAGGCTTTACCATGAAGGGGTAAATCCTGTTGGAGAAAGCCCCATATGGTGGATGGTGCTGTATATGTATAATCATCATAAATCATAGTGTGATTTGGGTTGAAAGAGCCCTTAATGATCATGTAGATCCAACTTGCCTGCCATGGACAGGAACACCTTCCACTAGATCAAGTAATGTTTCTAATCAGTATCTAATGTATATATTATATATATATATATGTAGAATCAGTATCTAAGGTATATAATATGATTTATGATGATTATTATTATATATGCATGATCCATACATGCATTTGGTTAAATCCCCTGTCCATGTAAAGCAACAAGCAGCCTGACACACTCTTTCCTTCCAGATAACCTGGCCTCCACATAGACACAGAAGTCACGTGTGAGGCAAACAGGAGCCAGAGCTGGCTCCAAGAGGCAATCAGGAATCAGCCATTGTATCATTTTTTCTTCAAATCAAGTTTTAGAAGACTGTTCATAATCAGTTTATTCACATAAGTGTCTGTTTCCTCACTCAGATTCCAGGCATCTGTGGTACAATTAAATGCATGAAATAAAAGAGCTTTCCCTGGACAATACTAAATTACTACTCTCTTCTGAAAAGGAAAGTTGTTTTGAAGAAATTCACAAAAAAGGCAAAGCTGTTGATCTACATAGGCAGAAAGACATACCATGCCAAGTTTCATTTATGTATGTTTTTGTTTTTTCAATGTTTTGTCAAGCACCCTGCAGCACAGCTCAGTGATAGCGGGTAGTGTTTGAATGAGTGGGTAAAGGATGTCAAACTGAGTACAAGAATGAATGCATTGGCCTTGACTATGGAAGGTCTGGTTGATTTAAAAGCTAATTCAATGATACAAGCTTTCACTCAGCTGGTTTGTTCAAAGTATACAAGCAGACTTTTTTCTCTACTTCTTTTTTTCCTCCTTGTCTTTCCAATGTGTGTTGCAGGCCTCAGGCATCTGTTCACAGGCTTTCTTTTTCTTACTGTGGAGAAAAATCTTCTCACCTGTCTGAAAGATGGAGTTAGGACACCACACCACTCTCATTAGTTGCGAAAGAATTTTCTTGCCTCCTTTTGGTTCTGGGCATGCCTTTTTTTGTGTCACTCATGCCTCCTAAACTTCCCCCAGCTATATCACCTCAGGACACTCACTGCCTAGTACAGCAAGCTGTGAGATGCTCAGCATTTTCCTCTGATCAGTGCTGGTCCTCTGTGAGCCAGCTGCTGTGCCACGAGGAGGATGGGGTGGCAGGAGGCAGGGATGGGAACTCGGCTGCTTGGAAATTAAGACAATGAGCTCCTCCTTGATCTTGTTTCTAGCCCACTGCTCTGCAGAATGACAGTCTGGGGGTTACTTCTTGGTCTAGATCTCCAGCTGGGCTTGTCATGACACCTTATTCAGAGCTGGGGCTGTCTCATCCTGTTGTAATTGGATCAGTCTTCTGGCTTGTCTGGACAACGGAGGAGTTTTGTAACATTTGTGTGTATATCCAATACTGTATGGACTTGTCGTGTAAGGATTTGTTTTGTCACAACTGAAGTGACATAGTCATGTAAAAAAAGCAGAAAAAGAATAAATCTACCAAGCTGCCGGATGAAAATGGCCTTCTTGAATCAATCCTAATTTGACGTTAGTGTAATTATGGATTATTCACCAAGATCCAGTCTTCTACTCATAGCATAGAAATTGTGAAGGTGCCTGGCACTAGTAAATTAGATAACAAAGAAGGTGATTTGTCATTATTAGAGATCATTAGTTCTTTTCGTGTTTAAACTTGCCCTTTCCAAAGGCAGACTTCTTTTGGGTGTCTGGAAGACACAAAATGCTTCATTTAAGGCCCAGCTGGTCTGTTGGTCATTGCACTGCATTGATTCAGCCCTTGCCCAGAAAACAGCATTAAAAGCTAAATAAAGTGTGAGCTAAGAAAGCAAGGTGCAAGTGGACAAAGAAGTCTTTGCCAATAGACAGATTGTAAGGTCACGAGCTTTATCAGCAGACAAAATGTGAAAAGTACAGTTTTCTCACCTGTTCCTTGGACTGATACATCCTCTGTTCTGCAGCTCTTTAAGAAAAGAGATCTCCTAATGGGGGATACATGAAACTCCCAGAGGTTTGACAAAACTGTCTGAACTGGACCACTTGGAAATGATGGCATCCTAAAATCCTTTTCCTTGAAGGAAGGAAAGTGTTACTGTGCTGCCCTCTAATGCTCACAGCCTTGCATTCACTCATGGATGGAGAGGTTTGAGGTTAGTGTTGCTTAATAAGCAAACCACTGTTTTTGTGTCTGCTCTCATCACATAAAATTGGAAAAATAGGACTTTATGCTAAATTCCATGTCGCTTTTCCTATGCAAGCACACTTGTTATTATGCAGTGAAATCATGAATGATGGAGTGCTTTGGGGTGGTAATCCAATTTGTAGATATTTCATTTAGAGTGTGCCATGAGTGAATAGTCCCCCTGTGATGTATTGATAGGCCCTAGGCTCATAGTGTCACTGAGAGGTAAAATAAGGCAATTCAACACAACTGGAAAAAAATAAGGGAACCATCCTTTTACAAAATCGTGATAGACATGTCAGGTTCCTGTGTCTTTAAATTTTAGAGCATGTAGAAATGATGCTCTGTGGTCTATTACATCTCGCAGAACCATTTCACAGGATCACTTAATCTTTTTCAGAAGCTTCCCTACACTGAGCTTCTTATTGTTCTCCCTCAGCATCACCTAAAACCCTATGAAAACTTAAAACTGCCATCCTAATCCAAGACTGAACACCCGAGATTTGTGAGATTTCATACCTCCTGTTTTGCACTTAAATAGAGGCCAGCAGATCCCCCACTTCTTCCTTGCAAGGAGATGCAGAAAATGGGGAAGCAGAAGTGGTCCTCCAATTGGCCTCAAATTTAAGGCTCAATACTATTCAGGGCCCTTTTAACTTCAAAACTTCACCTTGAAGTCTGAGAGCTATAGCAGCAGCCACACAATTATTACTAGGACGGGGGCAGGAGGAGGAAGAGGAGGGAGGGTAGGGAAGCAAGCAGAGACACATCTCCACAGAAACCCAGTGAGGGTCAGGATCTAAACTAGCTTATCAAGCTGCATAAATATTAATCATACTGTTTAAGACTATATTCTGCTCCATCTGCAGAGTTTCACTCTAAGAGGTGTCTCTAACAGGTCATGATGTCTCCAAGCATCTTTTATTAATAATTAAAACAGTATATCTTGAATTACCAACTGGTTCATGGAAGATATTGCTGTGTTGGCAGTGTCAGGCAGGGGAGAGCCTAGTGCATAATGCCGAGGTGAAGGGACTATGTATGCAGCCTTTTGCCTTTCTCTTCATTATTTACATTTCAGTGCTCCCTAAACGCCATGAGAATGTGCCCTTCTTGTGCTAGGCTCCTGTACCACACCTCTTTTGCCAATCTGCAAAATGACAATGCTTTCATTTGTCAAGATCTTTGAGGCCTGACAGTGAAAAGCCTTCTAGACCAGCTGTCCTGGAAAAGAACTTCTATGCCCAAGAGCTTGTTTGTTACAATGTACTAATGGCATTGTTAAATGCCAGCACCAACAAATTTTGCTCTGTCTGTGGCCTTAGACTGTCACAGGCAAGCTCCCTCCCTTCAGGTTCTGGAACAAGAAAATTCACATTAAGGAAACAAAAATATACATGTCAGAATTCCTTTCTGCCAAGGAGGAACAGGAGAAAATGCAGCGCAGTGATTCAGCAGAGCATCAGCAAGGAGTGTTGAAAGACACCAGCAAGACTCAAGTGGTGGTGGTGGAGGAGTGTCAGAGTCATGGACTACAGGTGGAAAGGTGGAAGGATGAAACGCCAGCTCATCATATGGCTTGTAGCACACAGGAATGTGTGTGTTACCAGCAAACACCCCTTTCAGGGATCTCAGCCATAGAAAATGAGAGCAGAGTAGCAACAAAGGGAGAAGATGCAACCAATCCAGATATTTTAACTCTGGGCTTGTGTTTCTTTTTCCATTGGAGGTGAATTTGCATCTGGCAACAAGCATTAACTGTGTACAAAGGCAGGTCTGTGGCTCCTGGTCGGCCACGACAGTAAAGTGCAGGGGATGAAGTAGAAACAGCATTGAGGCCACACAATGCAAAAGGGACTCTGCAAGAAAGATGTCCAAGGAAATAATGATCCAAGCATTATGGTTGATATGGTGTGATCCCTACTCTACCAAGATTATCGGTTTAGCTATGGATGTGGTGAAACTGAAGCAACCAGGACTCTTCTGGAGTGTGATATTAGAGCAAATCCATGCTTGAAATTCATTTTTTTCTGGCCACTTGTGATGTACTTAGATCACTCTCTGCTCTACCAAAATGTGCAGAAAAACTGAATCTGTGAGCACCTGAATCTCAGGCCTTACTTAAATCCATGCAAATAGGTGTTGCATGCAGTTATGTTTGAAATTCCTTGTGACAAAAATCTCTTTTTGTCTTTGGAATGGTGTAAAAGGATTTCAGAACTGAGTTCACATCATTTTCAAAACAATGTCACCCACATTTTTAATTCCTATGCACATTAACTTTACATGGGGATGGGGAGGGGAGTCTCTGATGAGAACAGTTGAAGTTCCCAATGAAGCTGTTGGGGAGCTACCTGATTTTTCCAGACACGTGAATTTACTTGTTCTCATCTAGTCATAAGATTTCTTTAGTTCTAAAAGAAGCCTGGATGCCAAATTTATTAGTTAACAAAGCTACAAGAAGTAAAAGAAATCCCTCAGAAGCAAATGCTGATGAGATTGCTTAGAAAAAGTTTTGTGTAGTATAAGGCGCTCACACAAATGGAGATGAACTTTTTACTTCCTTTTTGGTAACTATTTTAACACCCATTACCTCCTTTGCTTCCCTTTTGTGCTCCTTTTGTCATTGTTTTCTAATTCCATTTTCTCATGATAGCTGATTCACAGGAGGCTCTTAATCTTTTGGCAAGGTGATGTAATTCTGTGAAAAAATATTAGATAGCTAAGCTGAGGGAAAAGAGAATTAAGGGACTTGTCTGAGGTCACACAATAGGTTAATGGCTAATCACAGTTTGAATCCAGGAACTTCTAGTTATTAGACTTTTTCTGCAATCGACTGTGTTGTCTCCTGGAACTCTGAAGTGCTATAATATCACTTAAAATTTGATATAAGTGTTGCATAGGTGGAAATTAAAAATGGGGTCAGGAGAAAAAAATTGAGTTATTGGGAATCATTAACAAGCTTCCAACACTGATCACTTCTTAAACAAACAGGCTGGATTCTGACAAGATGTATCTGACACCCTCAGAACAATTAATCAAGTCCCAGAAGTGGCAAGCTTCTGTAATAATATCTTACTTGTAGATCACTGAACATCCACTGAAAACAGTGCTTGTAATAAAAACTTTCTTCCTTTTGTTTCCATGGTGGAATATGTTGGCACTTACTGCTCTGCTGGGAATGGTATGTGGGAGAAATTCTGGTCCAAGGCAGAGTAGTGCCCTCCTTTACCTGTCTCCTTCCAATTAAACCTCCATAGATTTATGTCTTAATAAAACAGCAGTTATACTTTCTTTTTTCAGTTCAAATTTGCAGTTAAAAAACACTACTCCACACATAATAGGTGCTGTCTGCAATTGCTTAAATTGGGCATAAACATTCATTGCCTCCTTAGCTAACAAATGCAACCTTGCTGTTCAAAGGAATGAGGAAAATTCCACTCAAGGTCAAGTGATCTGATGTTTCCAGGCAGCCTCATTACCCACATTAGCACTGTAGAAGACGAGGCAGAACATCTGCTAGTACCACAATAAAGATAGAAATGCATTTGTATTTGCTTAACTCTTCATGTCAACGTTGAGCCTGTGCTATAATTTTGGGTCAATGTTCTGAAAAGCTGCTAGTCTCAGTGTTTAAGACCAAGCTCAAATGGTTTCTTGGTCTCTACAATTCCTTATGTCCAAAACAAAACCATGGGGATACTGGAATTATCATCTCTAGCTGCTTGGCAGCACTATCAGATTTCAGGCAGAGATGGCCCAGCCAATCTGACATGGATTTTGTCTCACGCACCTGACACCTACGAGGTAGCTCTTTATTGGAGAGTTATTGGCAATCCTCTGTCATTGTGTCCATCAGCAAGGTTTGCTCACTGTAATGAAAATGAGTAACCAACCTGGAAGAAAAGAGGATGCCTTTGCAGCACTAGAGTTTTTAAGCTCCTCTCTTACTGCCCTCTAATGAGTTTCTTCCCCAGTGGCTTTGCTTTCAGATTTTTTGGAGGGTGTGGAAGAGCAGCAGCATCTCACCAGTTCCTGCAGGAGCAACCCTCCTCAGCTCATTTGAGGTGCACAGCTGTCATTCAGAGGTCCCTGCTTCTTTGCCTGACTCCCATCCTCATAAGAGTACTTCTGGATCTATTTTGCATCCATAGGTTATGATCACATACTGACAGCTGAAAGACATCTCTCTCTAGCTTTGCATTTTTCCCGAAGTCTGACACATCTGAAGGAGGGTGTGGAAGGAGGGAAGTGTAAGATCTGGCTCTACAACTTCTTGTCATGTGGAAGCCTTGCTGCTCAGAGTATCTTAGTATAGAATTTAGAAGAGCTTTTCCTCCCTTAAAGGCAGGGTAGCACTGCAAAAGAGTGTTGCTGGGCTGAAAAGATGCCTGAAATACATGTTCAGTACAGTCCATTCACACAGTGTGACTGCTTTATATCCTATTAGCACTCCTGTTCGTTTCAGTGCAGTGCACATGAATCTATTCAACATTCAGAAACTCCTGTTGCAGGTGCTATGCTCATAAAAACCTGCACCTTTTGTGATCAAAAGATCCCAGAAATTCTCACTCCCAGAAGGTCCAGAAATAAAGTCATGAAAACAGAAAGCTATCCAAAGGGTTGCTGTGGCGTATGCTCTGTTGGTCTGGACCCTGATGCAGAAGGCAGCCAGGAAAAAGGGAAGAAACTGGTGGGACATGAAACTGGTCCTCTCCCATTCCCACCCATTTATTCCCTGCCTTCATGTTTTCATTTTAAAATGTATACGGACAGCAGGATTGTCCTCCAGTGAAAATATTTCAGCCTCAGTCATCATACTGCTGCAACCAGGAATAATAAACACACACTTCTGGTGACTGTTTGGAAACTGCTGCAGAGAGAAGCACAGGAACAGTACCCAGTGATTAACAGTGGGAAATGCTGCCTTTTCCAAGGTGGCCTTAGTGGAGTTCCATGCAGAGATGTGAAACCAAGATAATCTAAACCCACATTTCACTCCATATGTTGTATTGCCTTAGCACACTTCCTTGCCTGTATTTTAAAGTGCTTTAATTCAGAGTAATTTAAAACCTCATCAGTACTCACTAGAGGGTTGGGGTTTAGAACCTCAGTCAATTAAGTCCATGCGGATGAGTAATAGGAGTAAAAATCACAGTTTTCGGAGCAGAAAAAAAGAGAAAGGAAAAGAAGAAAAAAGATTCTATAGCCTAGCTATTCAAAAGCAATTATATTTTTAGTTACACAGAGAGACATTTTCAGACTTCTAATTGCTCCAAATCTATCTGCTAAAGAGTCATTACATTCCATTTTAACCCCTCTCTGACACCAGGAACTAATGCTGTAATTGAACTGTGTCACCAGTGATCTCAGTTCAAAATCATTAGTGGAGTTGTTCTTTTTCATATTTGCTCTAACATTTCTGCTCATTGCTTACAGGCATGGGGCCAGATTTGCTGCCAGCATATGTGGGTACAACACCACCAAGATCAGTGCTGTTGTGTCCAATTAGGCCTGTGATGAGGTTGGCCCCATGTGCTAAGAGCTTTCATTAACCAATATATTCCCATTACAGACTATGATCTGTTCACCCAACTACATCTTCTTTAACATGTGGCAATGCAGTAGAATAAAACTCAGTAGGGTCATACTTTGAATTCTCCCCATTTTTATGGGTTTTTTTAAAATATCAGAACCCCATCTTTGGGTAATTTCATATCCACACATGTGATTAACATTTCACATGCAGACAATCAAGGAACAATATTTTTTAAAGAAGTTGGGTTGCTGTGTGCTCTCTGATTCCTTGTTTTTAGCAATGGGTGTATGTAAAGTACCCTGGGTACTTTCCATCTCCTTTTTCTCCACAGACCTTAAATGAAGAATGAGAAAAACTGAATCAGAATATCATGGTAAACATGTTAATAAGGTTCCATGCAGCTTATGTGTTATGGGTTTTGTTGCACTTATGAAAAAAGAAACATTAAATGTCAGGGATATTTTTAAATGCAGGCTTGTAAGGTGATATTTAACCGTAAACAGTATGATAGTTATTGGCAACTGATAATGTGAGTCCTATAGCAATCTGTTAATTAAGATTCCACCCACATTTCTAGTTTAAACTCTGCCATAAAAATATGCTCTGTACTATAATCTGGAACACAGATTTTAGCACAGCAGTGCTCTTTGTTTGTTTTGTTTTTAATTCCAAAAAACTGTTCAGCCATTTTATAGCTGAGAAAGGCAAAGACTAAGCTAGAAGTTTCCAAGCCCTCAGTTATGATCTTGCACAACTCATCTGAACTCAAGATAAATGCTTGCAAACACAATAACTCAATCCCATTCCTGTGGCATTTGACAGCTTAGAGCCCAGCATTTAGTCAGCAGGTAATGGAGGGGTTTGCTGGTGCCAGTGTCTATCAAACCTGATTCATAACCTGCCGTACTCCTCTGAGCATGTGCAGGCCAGACAGATGTCATTATTTATGACCCAACTCTGCCTGTGCTCCCCGTGATGGAGTGGGCACCATTTGGCTGTGTTAGCACTTACTGCAAAGCTCTCCTCAGTATAACTCTGGTTTCAGCACAACCATGCAACCAGCATTTTCTGGCTCACATCTGATTAATGCAGAGCACAGGAGAAAGTAGTTTGTGGCCATCTATATGTGATTGTGTAGACAGCACCTGAGGAGAAAATACTTTCTGGGCCAAACTGTGACCCACAACCTGTTGGAATGGTTACATTGAGAAAAGCAACCCAGTTTCCATTTTTACCTGTCTGATGTTGAAACCAGGCTCCCTAGGGACAGAAAAATGAGCTTGTATCTGGGTCAAGATCCTGGCTAACTAAGTCACTGCCATGAATGTTCCACCTGCAGTCAGCTTTGCTCCCAGGGGAAGAGCAAATGCCACGGGTGACACACACAATGTCGGACACGCTTCCAACACTTCCATCATTGAAACACAACTTCTTTCCCCAACTCAGTCAGCCTGTGGCTTAACAGCCCTTCCCTCTCTGAGAAGAGACCATCGGTGCTAGTGGAGACACACAGTGGTATGGAGCAGAGAATGGATCCTTGGTAAAATCAACCCAGAGGTGAGAGGGAAAAAAATGGACAAAAAATCCTCCCAGCTAGTTTTAAGCTGCTTGGTTTTTCCCAATCTTATTCACTTCTGGCTGCATCAACATTTATGGCCTCATCAACCAGTAACATCTGATGCTGGTCCAGTGGGAGAGCAAAGCAGAGGAGAGTGCAGAGTAATCTGCTGTAACAGCACTCCTGGCTGAAGGTAACTTAATGTGCACAGGGATCTGTGGCTCAAAAATTCAGGTGTGATGGTGCAGTGATGACCAGAATCACTCTGCAATCTGCTATGTTTGTTCGAGAACTCAGTTTTTGACTCAGGCTATGACCAGTGCATAATAGTGTAAGACCAGATTGACTTCATGAATCTTTGATCTGGTTCAACTTCAGCTTCTTTCTTTGAAGTTTAATAAGAGGTTTTATGTCCTTTTTACAAAATTGTATCTAAATTTACATTAGTTTTACTGTTATAATATGACTACCAAATCAATAATATAATCTTTTTTCAGTATTTACTTAGCATAATAAAAGCTGGAAAATTACCTAAAAAAGTGAAATGAAAAACATTCCCCAAGCACAAATGGAATTAAAAGACTATAAAAACTCCATACTCCCAGCTCCTCTCACTTTATGTAAACATTAACCTGAGCTTCTCTAAGGCACTCAGTACTGTTTTAGCTCAACTCCCCAAGTTCAGCACCTGTCCACATAAATATCCCTGGCCTTTTCATGGCAATTGGAGGGCAGCTGTGTGAGACCTTCCCAACAGCCCTACTCTACAGCAGGTCACAGATCTGCTTCCCCCCTATTTCCTTCATTACCCAAAAGGTACCTTCCCCTCAGCCACACTGAATGCATCCAGATCATAGAGGAGGCAAGACACCAGCATAAATGCTGATTATTCTTATTACCTGTTGGAAAATAATAATTATCATTACGTTTCCAAAATTAGGTTCCACATTAATGTCTTCCTGCGGTGCCCTTTATATTACACCATAGAAGTCTAATCTGCAACTAGTCTTTCTTGTTTCTGTGGGATTATTTTATCACCTTAATGTTCCTCTAATAGGCAGTATTTTTGGCACATGAAATGATGAGTGTGTATTGTAAACCAATTAGGCTTCATTTTAAAAAGAAACTGTGATAGGCTATGGAAAAACATCACGAAGCACTGAGAAATGCTTGAATTTCTTGATAGCTCCTGCCATCAGAAACTGTGTTATTTAGTCATTCTGCTAAACCATTGGAACTGTTTTATTTTTAGATTATATGGCTCCTCTGCTAACCTTTTCTTTTTCTGTAGAACTAATTACCATCCCGTACACTATTGCAAATACCTTGAGTTTAAAGCAAAAGTTAGATTTATTCAGTGATTCTTTCTAAAAGAGCAGGAAACAAAGACATGCATGCCTTCTAACTAATATTATTCTGTGGAAAATTTCATTTCAGCCACCATCATATTTTAAAGAGTTAATTTCCATTTTGACTGTGTTTTATTAATAGGCCACTGGAAGCTTATAAACACTTCAAGGCTTTTAAGATTGTGTTTTTGCAAAAATGATTAATTATGCAGTGTTATGGATTATGATGCCCTCCTTTCCATGGTTTCCAGACTTCTTGCTTGTTGTCATGTAGCTCCAACAGTTCGATGAACTCAAGAATATATCTTCCCCTGTGTGTTCTAAAAGGAAGTGTGATTCTTTATAAAGGACATATTGCAAATTGAAAAGCTGCCATCACACAGTCAGGTTGTCCTATGGTTTATATCATAAATAACGGCTCTACACTTCTTAAAGACTAGTTTAGCTCTTGTGCAGGACCCCAGACTGTCAGCTGCAGAGACTGACAAGCTTGAAGCCAGTAGAGACAGTGGTAATCATCAAGACTGATTTCCCACACAATACAGACCATCTACATTCTCTCACTATTTCTTCCAAAGAAGACAATTTTTCTTCCTGGAGTGTAAGAGCTATTTTATCTCTTAGACAGCAAAGGGATGGTGTCACCTTGTGCCATGTCACCTCATTTTTTGACAAAACAATGTCTGAAGAGTTCCTTAGTAATTCTTAGATTCTTTATGGATAATGTGAACCAGAGCTGAGTAAATCTTGAAACAGGCATGTCTACTGGAGAGTATCAATTTCAGTTCTTAATTAATATAGACAGTGTGTCCCAGCTCTCCAAACACAGACATAGCTTTCCTACTGTCTTCCTGAGAATACCACAGTGAGTGAGTGGATTTATTCCCAGGAATATTAGTGATTTTCTCAGTACACACACGCTGCAGAGAAATTACACTTTTGACTTAATTGCTAATTCCCACATCAGAAACCTGATAGAACAGGCTTGCTCTACTCTGCTGGAAGGGCATCCCTGGGTTGCAACAAAACTATTTTACAAATGCAGGCAGAAGACAAGTGATGCGCCAGGAATTGTGCGTTGATGCTGCCTGTCTGCAGGGCGGTGTGACGGCCAAGTGCATTCAGGAGCCCTGGGGCCTCTCTGCTGATGAGGCACCAGCAGAAAGATGTGGCAATCATGAAAAATCACATTTTGACCTGGCCTGCCCATCCATGTAGAGAAGCATGGTAGGGAGGTAGGGAAATCTCTTATTCCCTCAGGGAATTTTCTTGTTACAGGAGACCAGCAATCTACATCTTGTGCAGTAAACAGGCAGACAGGGGAGACGTTCCTCTTGTCCCTGATATAGTAGCAAGCTCAACTGAGGTTTCACGGACAAGAAAATAGAAGAGCCTAGAAGGCAACAATGACCTATCTCCTCCCAGTCTAGGGCTGGGGGTGGAGGGGGTTGCTGTGACCTATAGTCTGGCATGCACTTTTCACGCGGAGCTGGACAGACACAAGAAGCCTTTCCTCCAGGGACACTGGGAGATGGAATTCTTATCTGCCACAAATAGTTAGCATGGAAACCATTTACTTTGTTTCATGGCTAAAATGCAGCAGCTATGCCTGCCATCACTCTGTTAGAATCTGACATAGCAATTCTTAATCATGCTTTGGCTTTTTCCTTGTTCTTGGAGGGGTTGGCACAGCTGATGAATTCTACCTTGCATGAAATTCAGATAATGGCATCAAGCCCATGGTTCAGACAGAGCACACTGACCAAGTGTGGGCACACACGTGGCACCTTTTACCTACACCTAAGGTGATAGAAGGAGCTGCTGCAGCTCTCCCAGTGCTGTTGCAAATCCCTGCATCCCTGCTCTCACAGCAGAACCTGCTGCTCCTCCAGGCTCCTTCAGCTGCTCATGGGAAAGCTCCCCAACCCATTCCAGCTCAGACAAGTGGGCCCTGTTTGAGAGGGTGATGAGTAAATCTCTGCTACCCCACCTGGATGCAGGTACTCTCCTGAGAGCAGCTGAGGCTGTTTTGCTTCTGGCAAGGATGGGTAGCTAGGAGGCAGGGTTGTGCTGATAGCCTCTGCAGCTGGCACTGCTGCTGCAGCTGGAAAAAGGTTGTGTGCTCACACAGTGACTTGCCCAGGGTCTTACTGTAGCATAAAGAGATTTACAGTTGCTTTGGTTAATAGGCAGAATACCAGCACAGGGAAGGTGGGAAAAAGTTCACAGCAGAAACTCTACAGTGCAATAAAAAGAGAAGAAACAAGGGAAGCAAAGGGCAATAACACTTTATTAGAATAAAGCCCTTTATTCAATACTAGAAGAAAGCACATTTTCTGTCATTCTTCACTTTTTGCAAAAAAGTCTGTATACAAACAACTCTTAGTTTTATGAGGCAGCTACCAAAAAATCTTTCTTCAAAACTGTTAGACAGTGATAATTAAAGCTGCTTTTGAAGAGACTGGATTTGAACCACTGCTTGACAGGAGAGAGCATTATGCAGCACCCTGCGTTCCCTCTGCATCATACAGCCTTTCTGCTGCAATGAACTCACTCCAAATGAAAGTTAAATCACATCAGACAAACACATAATGAGCTTGTGCTGCAATGTTTAATAAGTTAATCAAGTATGTTAATGATACATATTTACAAGAAAGGACTTTGACTCAAAATCAAGTCGGAAAACAACAAAGGCTAGTAATAAGAACAGCTTTGCATTGACAAAGTCCAGATGAATACGAGATAATTTGGGCATCAAAAAGAGAACAGGGAAACTGGTAATAGACGGAGCCATGAAGAAGAGCTGAATTTCACAGCCTATCCAATAACAAAAGTCATTATTGATGGCAATAGCAAAAACAACTTGTCTGTACAGGATATTAGTGGAACTCAGTGGATTAAATTGTCTAAATTTGTACCACATTTCATATTTATTTTTAAAAATGGTTCGATATGTTGAATCTGAATCCCAGACTCTTGGAACATCTGGAAGGTCTCGGGTTTTTGGTTGGTTCATTAGAAATTAGGGCAGTTGTGAGTTTTGGGTTTCAAACATTATTTCCCCCTTTACAACATAAAGCATGCTTAGAGTAATTTGGATTGAGGTTTTTGTTTTTCTGGTCAATTCTCCTGTCTTTAAAAATAAAATGATTGAAGTAAATAATCTAATTGTGAAAGACCCCATTTTAGATAATGTGATTGTTTGACCCTGATTGGACGTCAGACGCCCACCAAGACCATTCTATTATTCCCCTCCTCAGCTGGGAGAGGAAGAGAAAATATAATGAGAGGCTCGTGGCTCAAGATAAGGACAAGGAGAGATCCCCACCAATTACCATCACTGGTAAGAGAGATTCAACTTGGAGAAATTAAGTGAATTTTCTACCAATCAAAGCAGGGGAGAATAATGAGAGGTAAAACCAAATCTTAAAACATCAAGAGTGTTTTAAGTACCATGGTCACTGATGAGCTCAGCCTCAGCCAGCAGTGGGTTTATCTTGGAGACAGCTTACATCAGCTCTCTTGGGCATGGGGAAATTCCCAGCAGCTTCTCAGAGAAACTCTCCTTGTAGACCTCCCACCACAACCAACTGGTCATTCAAATCCAATTCAGATAAAAATGTTATCCTCTCTTGATCTCAAAACCTTGAGACACATTTAAATGGTTAAAAATGAAGGAAGACTAAAGTGTATCCCAACTGGGACTTAGCTATGTCTTTCACTGAAGAGAATTTTGTTTCCTCTTTCTTTCCTTTAGAGAGCAAAATTATTGGTCCAGATGCAGAAATATTGTTTATAGTTCTAGTGCTAGCTTGAAGCAAGCCTGAACCTAACATCCCTGAGTTCAGATGCACACCTACTATGCTGTATAATCCATTTACTTGGGTGCATTTTGTTCATCTCCCCATTCTCAAATCCTTCTTGGTCCCTTAAGAACATGTTATGCCTATTAATGTTCAATGTCTATTTGGCTGACTCTGGTGCACCCACTTGCTTGAAAGAAAGCTCACGGAAGTCAGATGGAACTGGACCTTAAATATGTATTTAAAGTATCTGTGTTCTCTTTAAAATATTTTGCTTCCTTGAATTTTCTTAGGTTTATTCTCAGTGGTAATAATTCATCTTGGATTTCAATGATGCTCATTCATTTTAAATTTCTTTCATCATACATGTTTATTTTCTTGCATATGTTCATGTATTTTAATTTAGTAATCTGGTTTTGTTTTGCAATATTTGTCCATAAATGTCTATTAAACATCTTGTCCCAAAATGGGAGCTGTTCTTAAACAAAGTGCTCTTGGCTATTTGAGTTTTGTGACTGGTTGGCTGAATGGTAGGGACTGTTTCTGCTCCCTCTCTTGGAGGGCAGAAGTGCTGCAGTTTAGACAGTAAGGAGCAAGAGAGCTCTTTGGATACACAGCATTTTCTGTGCTAGAGTAGCCAACACTCCAAAGGACTGATTAATTTTTCAAGGTTAACACTTTTTAGTGAAGTGTGATTGTGAGCTGCCTAGTGTTTTATGTCAGAAATTCAACTTTACTCGTGTCAGGGACTGCACTAATAGTTTAATCAGAAGTCTGAAGATTTTGCTGAAGGATGAAAGACATTGTGACAGTGCTTGAATGGTTAATGCTTTTCCCTTATAAACTTCATAACCCAGATGCTGAACCACTTGGAGCTAAATGATGACTCTTGTTAACTCATTATGTGTCATTGGCAGTGGCTTTTAAATGACAGCATCACAAAGTCCCACTGAAGGCCAATGGCCAGCAGGACAGATCATCTGATGTCTCTAAAAGGTTTTTGCTGGGCGGCTTTGACAGACAGAATTCAGCATGCCTCAGACCCTGGCAGAAAGGGAGACTGCAAACGACTGCATAAAGGAACAGAAGCTTTCCTGGTGCTGCTTCTCTCTTCCTTTGTTTCTTTCCTGCTCTCATCCTGAGGATTGCTTTCACTTGGTCCTTCTGACTGCTGCACTTTTGCCTCCCAGTTCTTCTCTCATCATTTTTTTTCTGATTTTTAGGGTAAAACACAGAGACCAAGTAGCAAGGAGATGTTTTGTGCATTGCAGTGAATACCTTTTTCCTTCAGGGTTAACCTTATTGCACACACTGAAGTTTTCCTGTATTCTTCTTGGCTTTTTTTCTTTTTTAACTTTCTCTACACTGAAAAGCTTAGCCTCAAAGTGCATTTTTCTCTCATCACTTGCAGTGGGGGGAAGAAAAAAAGCAGCTGTGCCATAGCTTTAGTTTTTAAATTTCCTCCAGTTGTTGGACAAACTATCTTTTTTCCATTACAGCAGACTGCATGTCTCTGTCTAGCTAAGAAATAATGGAAAATAATAATAAAGCAGTTAACACATTGAATAGTTGTGTGAGACATGCACTTCATCCCTGTGTGTCTTTTCTGCTCTTCATATGCTCCTGTTTAGTCCCTGTTATTGTTCACTCAGCATTTTATAATGACAGGCATATAAATATTATAGAATCATGCAGCTGGTGCATGCCTGAATGCAAATTACCTCGCAGAGGAAATTGTGTAGCACACACAGTACCTGAAAATAAAGATCCAGATAATGAACATGGAGAGTCTTTAGATGTGAGTGGAATTGCACTAATTTACAGCAGCTAAGGATTTTCTTGTGCGTATACCTCAACAAGCAAGTGAAAAGCAGCTTGTCCTGTTCATAATTGGCATCTTTCTTGTCACAGTTCCTCTCACCAGCCCCTCAAAATCAGATGTAAATTTACCCCCTTCCCTCAAGATTGAAACACTGGGGCTTGAGGGATTTGACTTGTACATGATTTAGGTATAAAATGGTTTTAAGTGCACAGACATGTCAATCCAGCACAAAGGTTAAATTTCTTCAGGGAGAGAAATCTCTATAGTCTTGTCCCTTTCCTTGAACTGAAATGTCCTCCAGATAAAATGCCAGACAGTTCAGGAGGCAAGGAGCAGATTTAGAAAATTGTAATGAAGGAAAGACAGGCTCTTTTGCAAGGAGCTGATGCAGCATAGCTACCAGAGAAAGGAAGTCAATTGAGCTATGATGACAGAAACTAAAAATTCCTTTCTCTCTTTGTCCTTTAAAACATTTAAAAGGGTTTGTTATACCCCCATGACAACTAATAGGAGCAGACCTAAAATTAGTTAAATAAACACAGTCCTTTCACAAAGAAAATGAATTTTGCACCAAAACCTCACCAACAGTTAACTGTTTTGGATGTGGCAAATTATAGTAACAAATACTAAAGAGAAAATAGTTTGGGCTAAAGTTCTAATACAGTAATTTTACTTGTACCAAGTATGTGCTTTGTTTTAATTACTGCTTTTTTAAAAACTCCAGCTACCTCACATACCACGACAAGCTTTAAGGAGGGATTTGTAGTGTTTCTTGCCCTTCCATTTTCCTCATGGAAAACGTTGACCTGTCTGCCTGAAGAGCCATTGAGGTTCTGAATCCGGCAAGGAAGGAGCAGAGAATACCCCTGCCTTACATCTTGAGTGGCTGTTTACACTTCAACAGGAGCAGGCTAAATCAAAATGACACTTTCTGATACTTTGTGTTATGCAAATTGCTCCACACGGGCTAATGCCAGCACACAATGTGGTCCAAAGACCCACAGAAAAGGACTTGCACAGAAATTAAATGTGAGCTGAGTGAAAGGCTGCTGTTAATTCCTAGGGCCAAGGGCCAAATGTCTTCATTTTGCAGCATGTGGAGAAACACTCAGGAATGAGGCAACCACTTAAAGCAAAACACAGACTTCACATAAACCTTTAAAGACATTGCCCAGGCACTGGGAATGAAAGACCTGTGTGACAGCAGACTGTATCATCCTATCATCACACAAAAAATTCTCACACCTTTAATATAAAATGAATGGAGATGTCTCCAAATGATAGATATGAATTCTTCAGCACTGAATACCAGCAGTGTTATCACCCTTGGTTCATTGTGACAGCAAGGAAAAGCATGTTGTACACACGCTAACACACAGCAAGTCTGCTGCATGTTAGGAAACATGGTATCTGTCACAATAACACCCCGCCCATCTGTGCATGCCCCCATCCTATTTTATTTTTGTAAGTTTTGTCAAAAAAACATGAATTCATCCATTGTTTAAGAAGGATTTTGCATATAAAGAAACCAGAATTAAGTTCAAAAGCTGCCCGATAGTATAGACAACCAGTATCCAAGTAATAGATCATCTATCCAAAAATTTAGCTGAAGACTAATTAGAAAAATACTTTAAAAGCTTTTCAAAACATAATCTTCAGTACTGTATAAATACTCTTCAGTCATGGAATTCCTCAACCTGACTTGAAAACCTGCCTGAAGGTTCAGCTGGACCATTGCTATTCCCTCCCCAAACAGACCTGAGATAAAAGTGAGCTAGGAAAAAAAACCAGCAAAGCCTATGCAATTGTGCTCTTGAACGTCTGGCCAGGTTTCTTGGTAACGTGACATCAGTGAACATGTTTGTTTTAAATTCCTTGAGTGGTCGCTAGGCAAAAAGTGCAGAAAGGTCAGGGTAGCACAAAACTAATACTGGTTTTATTACTACTTTTGTCCTTATTAGCTCCCTAACAGGAAGAAACTGCAACCTCCATCTCAGTGAAGAGCAAGAGAGGAGCAGGCATCTTCTGAGCTTGTCTTCCATGACACATTCATAATTTTGGTTTCAGAAGTACAATTTCAGAAGTATAAGTATTATTTACTAGTACTACACTAGACACCAATACTCTTCTGCTGAATTTTGGGGTGAACCATGTGTTATCATAGAATCATACAACTGTTTAGTTTGGAAAAGACTTTTAAGATCATGAATTCCAACTTTTAACCTACTGCTGCCTGGTCTACCATGAAACCATGTCCCCAAGTGACAAGTTATACACCTTTTAAATATCACCAGGGATGGTGGCTCAACCGCTTCCCTGGGCAGCCTGTTCCAATGTTTGATAACATTTTTGGTGAAGGAATTTTTCCTAATGTTTAATATAAACCTCCCTTTGGTGCAACTTGAGGCCATTTTTTCTCGTCCTATTGCTTTTTCCCCAGGAGCAGAGCATCCCCTGCCTCAGTACAAATTCCTTTCAGGCTGATGTGGAGAGTGGTAAGATCTCCCCTGACCCTCCCCCTGAACTCCTTTTTCACCAAGCATATTTCCAGACACTGCCCCCAGCATCTAGTGCTGCATGGGGCTGTTGTGACCCCAGGGCAGGACCTTGTTGAGCCTCAGGTTGTGGATCTGTCCTGTCCAGATCGCTCTGTAGACCCTTCCTGCTCCTCAGCAGGAGGAGTCTCCTGTCCGGCTCAGTGTCATCTGCAAACTGATTGCAGGTACACGAGATCCTCCTAGCCAGATCATTGATAAGATGATTAAACAGGACTGGCCCCAGCTGACCCTGGGGAACACCTGAGGACCAGCTGCCAGCTGGATGTAACTCCATTCACCACCTCTCTGGCCCTGGCCATCCTGGCTGCTTTACGCCCAGCAAAGACTGCTCACAAAATCCGTGAGCAGCCAGATTCTCCAGGACAATGCTGTTGGAAATGTTGTCAAAGGCCTTACTAAAGTCCAGGTAGACATCATCCACAGCTTTTCCTTCATCCACTAAGTGGCCTCATAGAAGGAGGTACAGTGGGTCAAGCAAGACCTGCCTCATAAACTCATAAACTCACACCAAATGGGCCTGATCCACTGATTGTTCTGTGTGTGCTGCGTGGTGGCACTCAAGATGATCTGCTCCATGACCTTTTCCAGCACTGGGATCAGAGTGTAGCTCCCCAGATCTTTCTCCCAATCCTTCTTGTAATTCTGTAATTTACTGTACTGAAAAGTGCATTTATTTCAAGTTGTATAAGGTCAACAGAGGAGAACATTGTTAAAAAAATAATTTGAAGAGTGGTATGAAAATCATACCACTGACATGTTTCAGGGTTCTGCTGTGGTCCTGTTAACATTTATGCACAAATTGTGGTCGATAAACAAGAGCAGTCATGTGTCTAAGATGAGGGGCTGGTCATAGGAAGAGTAGCAAGGCCCATTGCAAGATCAAAGCTGATGTCCTCTCATCCTTGGGGAGCTTTGAGGAATGTGAAGTCAGAAATGTGAACATGGGCTTTTTCTCCTGGGCACCATCAAATTCCTGTTCTGTTTCACTTGATTGAATGGGGTCCCCACCAGGGACGTCCTATGCTTCTGCCTAATCAGGGGAAAACACAGTGAAAGATGTGACTAGCCATCTGTAGGGAACAGTTTCTGGGCTACAGGCAGGAGTACACATTTGCCTTGCTATAAATTAATTCAGTCCAGGGATTCATCACCCTTCCTGAGGCCCCGCTTCAAAATTCACTGTGATGGATTATATATGCCATTACCAAAAACATCTGAGAACATGTCTCTGTGGGCTACATTTATCAGCACAAATACAGATATTCTTTGTTAAAACGGATCTTATACCCAGTCTAGGTAGAGGTAAGGGTGATGGCTGCAGCCTCTTGGGTTTTTAGAGGCTTTCATACTGGGATTGTAAAGAAGCTCAGGAATGAAAGTTCTATTGCCTTTATTATTATTGGTGGTGGTGGTATTGTGGTAGGGTTTTTTTGGGGTTTTTTTTCCTTCTGTAGTTTTTTTTCTAGCTGAGAAAGGAGGCATAGGCCACTGACAATAGATGTCCAAGGTCACCCAATATGAAATGAGCCCAACTCAATCAGTCACATAATGGTTGATGGTTGTTCCAGATGATGGAAAAAACAGGAGGAAAGGATCTACCACACACTGTGGAGACATAAAAAGAAGAAAATAGAGGAAAGAAGCCCAATAGGTGCAGAGAATAGGCTGAATTCAAGGGAAGGTGGTCTTACTGTGATATATTTGGAGTTGGGTAAGAGAAAAGGTTATGATTGACTGGATGATTAAGTGATTTGCCAACATTCTCAAGCAGCAGCTTTCCACATAAAGAGAGGTTTCTCTTTTTGCTGTTCTTTTTGCTGGGAATACAGGTGTCTCCTTTGCCAGCATGTGAAATAATACAGCACACAATAAGCCTCAAGAAAACTTTCAAGACATGGGTGCAACAGTAAAGAGTTACTTGTTTTTTACCATGTATTCAAAATAAGTGTCATCTTTGACATCAGCAACATCTTATGAAGTGGCACATGTGACCATTTCCCACAGAAGTACAGTCATCTCTTTCTGTTTTAAGCCTCTGAAATAGGACTGGGAGATGTTGCAACTTGTGGAATCTCAGCAGTGAGTTTATGAATGATGCATGAAACAAAATCTACCTCCGCCTGACGCACAAAGGGAATATCAGACAGGGCTGCTAAGCCACTGCTGGGCTGGGGTGCTTGATGTGATATTCAGTTCAGGAAAAGCCAGGAAAGTCCACCAAGTACTCTTTCAAAGTGTATGTGCAAAAGTACAATGAGAAAAAAGAAAGAGATAATGATATTAGCTTGTCTGCATAGTGGGTTTTTTCCCTCTTCCTCCCCTTCCCTCTTTCCCATTCTCTTTCCCAAAGCAATTTCCTTCATGACTTGGGCAAGAGTAAAGACTTTTCATCACTCCTTAAAGAGATTCCTTAGAAACTCATTGTAGTGAAATATGCCTAATATATTTTCAAGGAAGGTTCTTTCACTTAAAAGCAGTGTTCTGTGACCTTTTTAATAATGAAATATCATCCTATATTACACATACTAGTAGAGGGATCTGAGAAGCACTGGAAGATATTTCTGTGGTGTAAAAAACCCCTATATTTCCCCCAGATTATTCTGATTTTTCAGATGACAGAATAAGAAACAGTGGCAGTTGCCATACCAGTTCATACATGTATGTATCTAAAATATGGGGGGTTATTTCTTAAATGATCACCAAATAAAAATGCAAAGCCTAATGAAGTCAAAAGGTCAAAAAATGTCTTTCAACACCCCAATGATCTTATCCATCACTTGGAGTTCTAAATTTTAAATCACAGAAACCTTATCCACAAAACAGCAATGGAGGCAGAAAATACACTTGAAAATATTTTCTTTCCTATTCTACATTTCAGCATAGGCAATATTTAGTTACTAAAACCTCTTTTTGGTTAACAAGGCATTTGTAGCAGCCTTTAACTGAATTCCTTGTGCCAATGGAAAGATGAGTGTGAGGATCAATGCACCTGTCAGTACCAGCAGAGATGACAAATCAGCAGGCAGAAGAAGTCACCTTCCCACTCTTATGAAAAAGCTAAACACGGTATTTTCTTGATGCAGATGCACCATCAAATATTCCACATCACTGTAATCTAAAAAAAAATGTTTTGCTCCATTTCCTACATCTTCACACTGATGATCATCAAAATGTAAGTGTTAAGACTGACTCTTTTCTCCAGCATTTTGTTAAGATCTAGGGTTGCAAAAACTTTTATTAGATTTACAAAATAACTAGGGGGAGGGGGAGAAAGTACAGATTTTGGAGTCCTCTTATAAACTCTGGTAAGAAGCATCACCTTCAAAAGAAAGCTAAAAACAATTTCAATATATTTACTCATAGCTTAATTTAATTTTGCTAATTGACTGGATCATTTGAAAGGAAAGTAGTGATAGAGATGTGACACACATTACCAGGAAGAGAGTTGACAGATCCTATGGAACAGACAAAAGAAAGAAACCATTCATGTCCATGAAAATAGGGTCAGATGGCTGACTGAAATAGCACATAATGCAATATATTCATTATTGTCCTCCCTAACCAAGGGAGTTACAAATTGTTATATATACCTATTATTTGAAGGGATTTGTGGGTCTCCCTTGAGGAATGCTACTGAGGAGCCAGGGATGCTTCATGAAAAAAATTGAAGATTTCTGCCCTTTATTGACTATCTGCAAAAGTTCTTGCTTCTGCACACATTATTCAATTTTTTAAATGGCTGACATTCTTATAATTTTTTCCTTTGTATAATTTTCTAGGAAAAGTAAATGTAAAATAAAAATATTTTAAGGGTCTACTTATGGCAACATTCTTGATGCATTCATTATATCAACCTGGAAGATTTGGGTCCATTTAATAGATATTAGTGTTTGGAAAGGTTTAAAGAGTTTGTTGAGAATTGTATTGTTTCAGAAGCAGAAATTAAATACTAAAAAATGATATTTACATGCATTATTTCCAAGATCCCATTTCTGCTGTACAGTGCAGAATAAAATGCAGATACACTGTGTATCTAACAGTAGTCAGGTAGAGCTGTGCCTGGAAATAAATTATATTGGCAGATAAAAATGTTGCAGTGTAGAATTATATCTGAAGATTGGCCCTTCAGTGGGGGCTTGGTATCTATTTGTTTTTCTGAAGTTTTTCCAAGGAAGAGTTGCTCATTCCTTTCAGTGTGGAATGCCCATCATATGTGAAGCACTGAGCAAACATGACTTTAATTCAGAGAAGTGAGGGCAGGACAAAAGACAATCTGAAGGCAGAAAACCTGCGGGCAACTCCTACATTGTAGAGTCACAGAATACCCCTGCAAGTCTGCTTTTGCTTCCATGGAGAAGTAAGAAAAAGCAGAAGTCCAGCGTCCAAACTCAGGCCCTGGATATCCAACATATTCCCCTGGAGTGATGTGAACTGCACCTTCAGCAGCCCTGTATTTAACACGTCTGACACAAGACAGCAAACTAAGACAGCTGCTTCCCACTGCTGCTGTCACTGGTCAGGAGAGAAGAACGGAGAAGGTGATGAGATAGAGACAAAAAAGGGTGAGAACAATTAACCTCTGACATACAATATAATATATTATGGTCATCACCAGCTTAATTGAGGACAGAAGCTGCAAGGAATATGGTCCAACATGTGCATAAGCTTTTCAAGGTTCATTTGCAAAATGCCATGTATTTGCATTATCTGGGAGTAATTTGCATTTCTGTTCCCCAGTCATTTTCAGACAGGTGAATGCTAATAAAGCTCCCCGGGTAACAAAATATTAAGAAGATTTAGAATGTGGAAAACCACTTAATGTGGTTAAGGGTAACCACATTAAAGTGCAGGTCATCTAACAGTTTAAAGGAAGATGCAATTTCTCATTGTGTCTTAAGAAAACTTTAGTCATGAGGCATTCCAGTGACAGGCACAGGCCAGCACACAGTATGCTGTCTTGAAGCCTGGAGACCAAAGTCGTCTTTCTAGATCCATCAGTTTTTTCATTTTCTTGGGCATGTTGTTCTGCCATTTGTCCCGGGGACAGGGAAAATGTCTGTACACAGACTGATTCTGCATCTCAACATGCATAAGCTCTACAAAGTACCTTGCTGACAGACACAAAACACATTTCAGAAGGCAGGGATGAATGGGTGGTTTGGTTACAGTAAATAGGAGGTGGCAGTAAATGGGCAATATCTAATTAGGTCTATCTCCACATTCCTTATCCTTAAAATGGAGCCATTGGAACTTCACTCCATTGTCATACAGTTTCACATCATGGGGGTAAAAGCACAGCAAAATGTTTGGAATCGCTTGAATTCTCCACATTAATAGAGTGACCTGCCATCTGCTGCTCTGCCCACGCTTATGGTCTGTTGCTCCATAGTTAAGCATCCATTCACAAGAGAGGAATGTTTGTGTGGCAGGCAGCTAGGACTCTATTGTATAGGTCTTTACAAACATTGCACTGTGTTTTCCCAGGCATTTTAGCTCTGTCTCTAAACACACGGTTTGCCTGTGTGGTTTGGTTTCTTGAATTTTTTTACCTCAAGGAAGACAAATCTCACAGCTTAGTGAATATTTTCAAAATTTAGAGATACACATGCACACATATATAATATTTTAATGTAGATGTCTATGCATATGTACATATGTATAAAAGTACAATTACAGAGAAATGGGATGAATATCAATTTTGGAATTAAATTCTGATATAATTGATTCTAGAGAGAGACTTTTGGGGCAATTAAATATTATTTTTGCAGACAAAACTGCCTTGGGAAGTTCCTCAGCATTGCCCTGACCCAACTGTTGCCCCTCTGCTGCAGTTTGCTGTCTCCTTGATGGAGGCAATGCAATTGTTTGTGGAACACTCTGTGTCCCAGACCCTTCATACAATCCAGGGCAAAAAGGAAAACACCAGGAGAAAAAGGCTTTTGTTCTTGTTTTTTGTTTGTTTGCTTGCTTTTCAGTACAGATCTCCCTAATCTGGTCCATGGAATGATCCCACAAGCAGTTGTGCTGGCACATCTCAATGAGTGTGGGAGCAGGCACAAAGGGCTGAAGGGCGGTGGAGGGAGGGCAGCTCATTTTGCCACCAAGGAGCACATACCATGTCACTAATCCCAGCAGCTCTCAGCAACAGTGAATCAGAACTTCAAACCTTCTAAACTATTACTATGTTTGATTTATGTATTTGACTCTTTAAATAATCTAGGTGTAGGGGAATATTTTTCTAAAAAATATTCTCTCTTGTTTTTTCACTAAGACACACTGACAAGAGACTATTCATTTCTTCCAAAATAGAGCGTCAGACAGTGAAATGAAGCTTTAAGTTAAGGAATTTTTTTCTTTTATGTAACATCTTTCTTGCCAGTGAAATAAACAACCAGCATGTATTTCCAGTTGGTGCTCAATTCTTCCTCATATTTCAGTCAGCTCTTGTACATTATTATATGAGTTCTATTGTTACAGTTAAATGTATACAAATCACTGGGTGTTTGTTCCTCGATGAAGCAATTTTTTCCCCTAGGATAAATAATTGTGGGCATTTTATTTATGAAAAGCTCTCTACTCAACATGCTCACGCAGGTCCAGCAAATAATATAAGTGTGTGCTTAACCTCAGGGGTATAATTTCTGCAGCACTCATCAGGGACAATATTTACCTGCTGAGAGCAAAGCATGGGTCTCACTGGATTACAGCCAGCATGCTCAGAACTTCCCAATACTGAGCTCATAGCTAATTGAAGTCACTACATTTGTTTCAGTAGGAGTTAGTCACCTGAACACCATTGGAGATCTAACCTTAAGGACTCTTTGGAATCCTACTGATCCCTGTTTCTCAGTCGTGTTTTACTGCAGCATATACACATCTGCGTGCTATTCATGTTTCCAGAACTATCCTTTTAAAAGTTTTAAATTGGTTTTCTTATCATTTATGGTGTCTCTGTATTTTTTTTTCTAGTATGAAAGCAAACAGGTGCCTCTGCCTAACCTTTGTTCTAGTCAGTACTGGATATATTTATGCTATGTCATAAGTTATTTGTTACTTTCTAAAGCATTCACCTTTATAATCACCATGCACACAGGAGACATCTTGCTATTCCTCTGATACTTTTTTCTTGTCCTTCTCTGGATCCATTTGCTTTGCCCTTTTTGAAGTGCTGTGCCCAGAATTGTAAGCAGTATTCAAGGTGAATGTGCACTCTCAGTTTACATTATGAGACATTCTTAGTGGCATTCTTTTACTTTCTTAAGATAGACTTGTTTATTTTATTTGAATCTTGGCTTCCATCAACCGGTGGTTTTCATCAAGGAGACTATGATGAAGGCATCTTTATATTTTTTCTGCCACGTGGAACTTATAAGTCATCCTGCAGTTCAGTATTTTGCTGTCAATTTGCTTCCATTCAAATTCCTTGACTACTAACATTTCATCTTTCTCAAGCCCTTCTCAATCCAAAGGTTCAAACATGGAGAAACAATGGCACTCATCCACACACCAAATCATGGCTGGATTCCCATTTAGTTTATCCTTCCTTCAACTGTTCCCCAGTACAGTTTAGGGCATTCTCCACACAGCCATCCAGCTAAGGTGAGTCCATTAAATGTATGAGTAGGCAATACCTCTTCCCCTTCCATGCTACAAATGCCTATGAATAAGCAAGAAAACAAGCAGAAGTCCTACACATACAGATCTCCACTCTCCCAGGATGCAACTTCTTGTTTCAGCAGCAAGTTCCTCTACCCAGGAGTGAGGGGCTCCATTGTCCAGAGATTGGCACAGTCTGTGTTCCTAAGACAGGTCATTATTTTTTTCCTGCAACTATGCCACTTAGCATTGCTCAGAAGCTTTGCTTTGTCCTCCTTTGCTCCTTTACACAAACATTGATGAATTTGCTGCACTCTTCCAGTCAAAGGGATGGTTTTTTTTAATTTATTTTGCAGGCCAACCCCTCCCTGGACTGAAAACAAACTGCTTACTACAGCTTATGCTGCTGACAACTTCACAATTCCTAATTAATTGTATAACCCTTCTTTCTTATCCCCCAACTGCACAGCTCCCTTTATGATCTCCCAAGGAAAATTGTGAGGAAGCCTACAGCAGGTGGGAGAGCTCATGTGTCATCTCCTACAAATGCAGGCTGAGAGACTACTTACCCAAGCTCAGGCACAGACAAGTACCCTAAAATTAGCTGGGCATTTGGTGGCAGCAGCTGTATGTAGCAATGCACTGCAAGATGTAGAAACAGATGGCATTGCAGAAAACACGGATGTTGTGTTTATTGTCTGCTGGGAGGCCTCTCTGCCTCCTTCCTCTAACATCTTCGCAGAGCATTTGAGGGATAAAATGGGATTCCCCTTCTGCTTCCCTTTCTACTGCTTCTGTAGTAAGCTTCTCTGGAACTTCATTCACAGTTGGTAGTTGGTCATTCCTACTGCTTCTCTTCTGGTTTTGACTGTTTTTTATTAGAGCCTTCTTCTTTTATATCTTTTGCATGACTTTTACTTCACATGGCAGCAATAAACAGAAAAATATTGTTGCTAGAGCATGTTGACATTCATGAGGGGGGCAAGTGTACATATTAGCATTTACTTCAAAGCTGTCAAAGGAAAAAAATTAAATAATTATACCAAAGGATGTGTATGGATGTATGTTCTGCCAAAAAAAAAAAAAAAAGAAGCCAGAATACATAGAAAAAAGCTTCTTTTTTTTTTTTTTTTTTTTCAGAAAAGAACCAGAAATGGGAAACCAGTATAATTTTGACAAAGTTCAGGGAAAATCTCCAATTACTTCTTGAAAGAAGTAAAGGAATTTTTGTAGTTTAGTTGAATTTTGGGGACATTAAGTTCAAAGAGATTTCCTCAGTATGAGTTCCCTGAGCTCTGTCATGCACAGATGGCTCCAGACCTGGGATGCCCACTGATTTTCTTACTGAAGCAGTAATGTTACACTGCACTTATTGGGAAGCAGGAGGAAATTTTAAAAAATTGAAAAATTTACTAATAAAACTAGAAATTTCAGAGGGAGGTTAAGTGAGTATCAGTGTGTCTCAAGGTGTAAGAGGGTGTAGTATCCACTGAGGTAAGTGTTCCATGGCCTCCAGAACACGTGGGAATAAATTGGTGTTTCAAACACCCCAGATCAGCTGATCCCTCCCTACAGGATGAGGTGGCACAACCTCAGGGAGACCAGTGATATGTAGGTATTTACACCCAAGGCCTAACACAAACACACAAAAACAGCTAAACCTATCACTTCCAAACAGCTGGTGCTCTTCCCTCAGCAGCACTGGGGCCATCTCTCTCCTCAAGAAGCACAACAGCAGCTAAATCTTCTTCTCGTGGGCCTTCTGCACCTCCACTCTGCTGCTCTGTACCTTCCCCTTCTCAGTTCTTTCCCACCAGTCTTCTCCTCACCCTCCCTAAGTGTTCCTCCATGGCATGGTTTTATGAAGTCACCCCAGCCTTTGATTTTGCTTTGTTGGTGCTGATACAGCTCTCACAGTCTGGAAGACATATTCTCCTTCCAAAAGAACTTCTTCACAGCTTCTTTATTTACCCTCTTCCCTTTGAAGTCCTCCTCTGTGTGAGGAGCAGAAATTAGTCAGGTCTACCCATGATGGACCCACCCTGGAACAGGGACACACAGAAGCAACCTGGCAGGAAGATGAGTGGGTGACAAAGGGCAGCAGAAGAGCATTACTCTTTGCTTCTCCACCTCCAGTGCTGCCCATTGCCTCACAAGGTCAGCAGAGACTGTAAATGGATGATTTACCTATGAGTTTGTAAGTCCTCAAATTCTTTTCTACTTTCAACTGTAATTTTTTGGTTTTGTCAATGAATTAAATAAAATTTTCTCTCCTGAGTCTACCTCATCCAGATGCCCTCTAAATTCACTCCTGCCCAGGGGATCTTTAGTCTACAAATGCAACTATATTTGGACAAAGAGAGGGGGTGCACTCTTATGCTCCATGACACAGCTTTCCCTAACTACTTTTACCCTATAATAGCTATGGCTGTAAGCCCTGAGCACTTGCAGACTAGATGACAAACTTGTGTTCACATACTCCTGACAAACACAAGCCACAAAATCCCCAGGCATTCACCAGCCTGCTGAACATTGGTGTGACCTTCACTCTGACATGGGATAGAGTGGCTGGGGGCAGAAAGGAGTTGCTGATCTGTGATTGCTTTTGAGGCAGTGAATCATGGTCATGTTATCCCAGAACAACAGGATTGCCTATCTTCCAAATCACTGAAAATTTCAATTTCAGCCCATTAGTGGCATTGTACGACCTGTTTTGATAAGAGCTTCTACCATTCTTTCATCAACTGAAAATAACTGAACTGCAATTTGCAGTCATCTTTACCATTTCTACAATCTTGTTAATTAAAGTCTGAAAATGAGATTTACATTACATTACAGGATCTTCAACCTACAAGTATTGTCATGTGTGACAATGTTTGTAAACCAGCACGGTCATTAGGAACCACGGTGGGTGAGACACTGGTGTCTTGTGGAAAGAAACTCTATCAGAATTTGGGGCACCAATTTATAAGTGCCAATTTATAAGTTTTTGTTTAATTTTGGAGAAAAATCAAGGACTGTTGCTTCACAGGAGGTATTAGATGTGATGCTGTTTGCTTGTGTTTCAGCAGCTATAAAGTAAAAATTTACATAGTTCCCAGCTTCTGCCAGAGTTCACAATGAATGGAGAAGAAATAGACTAAAATTTATAAGTATAGGCGTACCTTAAGGAATTGGATATCAAGGTATAAATGCTTTCTGTTCCTTAGGAAAAAATATTGTAGCAATCAGAGGCTGCAGGAACTCACAGTTCTTCTGAAACTTAAAAGAAATCCACTTTTTGGCTATAAAATATGTATTATTCATTTTGCCCAGGTTAACTTTATTTTTCTTTTAAAGGAGCCTTGACACTTTAAACTGGCATTTGTGAATATAGTGTAAATCTTTGCAATATAACCAGGTGACAAGTTGGCTGCAGAAAATGAGAAATATGACCTGTGGAATAGCCCATTTAAACAGAAGCATGAGCTAGGATTCAGTCTATTTACAAGCACTAAACAAGGTGCTCAGGCATCTTTGCACTGCACTTTATCCCAGTGCCACAGTAGTTCTTGAGTTATATATAAATTATTTTTTTCCCCCCATCTCTTTCCTAATAAATTAATTTTAAAATTAGTAGTACTAAGTAAAAATTTCCTGAGGACAATCACTTAAATACAAAATTGAATTAGGTCTGGCCATGTTCTAACCCACTTTGCCTTTGTCTTTCAAATGCCTCTAAGCAAGTAAATTTTGCTAACATAAGTGCTGAATAAAAGTCTTTGAATTCACAGTGGAGACAGCGTATTTTAGGACATTCAGTGTTGTTTACAAAAAGTGTCTGACCTTCCTAAGTCCTTTCACACATCCTTAGCACAGAGACCAGGTGATGATTCAAGAAATGTTTTGGCCACACCTTCTGATAATTGGGAGTGCAGATGCAGCCATATTACCAGAGTGGTAAATATTCATTGCAAAGTTAATTTGGGGAATTAGCATTGGGAAAGATGAGCAGAAAAAGCAGTCAGTTTGAAAAGCCAGAGCATGTCACTGTCTCTACTGGTGATGCACTTGTGTTATTGCTTCTGTATCTCATATTACTGTTAATTAAGGCTGCAGAAAGTTGGGCTGCTCCTTCACAGCGAAATACTGGAGAATCTGTCTGCCTTTTTGAACAAACAGATGGAATACAGTCAACAATTTAGTGTTTTAGAATGGGCACTGTAAATGTTTCCCAAAAGGGGCATTCTTGGTGCACCAGAGTATAGCTAAAGGGTAGGAAAATATCATGGACTCCAATGAATTCAGTTGCAGCTCTTCCTTTGTGGTAAAAAAGCCATATCTTTCTCACATAAAAAAACACCTTTCTTTCCAACCACTACATAGATCTCTGCTACCCTACAGAAACAGCAAGATTAAGTCACTAGGAAATTTTTCATGGTTGGGTATAACTGGTTTTGAGTGGGCGAAACTGTGAAACAATACAAGGAAAAATCCACATTCCTTTCTTTTTTTCCTAGAAACACTGGCCTGGAAAAAAAAGTCAAGAGCTTGAAGCTAAATATTGACTGAAACTTATTTTGAACTGTGAGCAAATGCCTTGCCTCCCAGTGTTTAATTCTTTCAACATTAAGGGCCATAGGAGTAGAAAGGTATTACCTAAGAGATACCCAACTCTCTCATCCACTTTTACTCCTAACACAGAGCTCTGAGGCTCATGAACTTTGGCAAACATGAAAAGTCAAAAGGGTCTCTTCCTATACCAGCTGCAAAGAGGACATAAATGAGGATAGGCAAAGGATGTCAGATATCAAATGGTATGTGAGAGCAGTAACAATGAATGGGTGAAATTATCCACCCAAGCGGCTAAGACTAGAGCGATTCCTAGGGAAATACTGAACAAGCCAGGCAGAATATTTCAGTGCATATCAGCACAGGAGAAAAAAAGTCTCCAGTGGAGAAAAATTGAAAATCTCAACTCACACTGTGAAGGAGAATAGGATTAACAAAATTCATTCACCTTTGAACTTACAGAGTGAATAAAATGAATGTTCCAATCAAAACATTAGAAGATTGCTGCACCCAGATGAAAACTCTGCACTTGGTCATCATGTGTTCCCAACAGCTGGCAAAAGAAGGCAAGGCATCTGATTACTTTGCAACAGCCTTTCAAATATCTTTCATACTGATGTTGGAACATCCTGCAGAAAGAATAATTTATAATGGATTTACAAATTATTTGAAAAATGGCCAGTAAGGCAGTGAGTAAGGCAGTGATAGCACAAACTAGAGCATCTATAATCTCCATAAACTGCGTGGAGTCACACAAGGCAAAGAAAAATCTGTTCATGGCACAAGAATAAATGCAAAGGCTGACATAAGATTGCACAGTAAGCTCTGTTTAAAAGGAAATTGTGTGATAGCAGATCAAGGAAAAAATGCACACTTGTATTCAAGAAAGAGAATGAGCTTAGGCAAAAGTCCCCAATAAATCTCAGAGCTGTGAGCAGCTAACAAAATCCTCCTAGATGGCAGCTTTGAAGAAAAACAGTTTTACAGGAAAGGTACTGGGCTGAGCCTCAGGAGGTTGGTGTCCCCATTGCTATGCTGCTGCACATGTTCACTGGGACTCTGGAGGAGAAAAAAGATTCAGCAAAGCTTTCCTTTATAGAATGGAGAGAATATTTCCCTTCCCTGACGTCCTCTGCCTTATGTATTTATGAGGTATGAACATCTTTGCATTCTCTCTCAGTGAAACCTGCCAGGATTTACTGTGGAAAACAGCATTCAAGGGACCCCTTATAGAAGAAAGCATGTACCAAGAGAACCGTTCTGAAAACCTGCAGATTCAGAAGGAGAATATGAGGCCATGAATACCACTTACACAGAGGATGTCTTTCATGAAATTGCAAGGAGGCTGAATCCACTCACTTTCTTTCATGTCAGTCTAGGTACTTTTATGCTCTACAGATTGTCAGCAGGCAAATCTTGCAACCAAAATGGGGTTCCTTGAAGTCCATTGGCACACATTTAACCAAAGAGACCTTTAATGGTTGCTTTGACCTTGCTGTGAGCAGACTGAAAGACATCCCAAGGTCCATTCCAGCCCAACTGATTCAGTGACTATTGCACTATGAAATGTCCAAATTAATGACAAGATTTCTGGCATGGCACACTTAGAGTCTGATCTTATGATATGGTCTGAGACAAATAGCATACCACAGTGTAAGTAGCAGCTTCAGCTTCATTCCTGAATATCTCCATCCTTCCTGCTCCTAGCCATGCTCTCCTACTGCTCACTTTGAGATGACTTTCATATTTATGTAAGTCACACAGCAAGACACAGCAGCCCAATCAGATAGCAAAAAAGGACAAGACAAAGCAGTTTCATTTGAGATCAGATGAGCCATTGTAATGGAATCAGGAGGGAAAGTTGATTGCTGTGATGAGAGATGAGGAGGGGAAAAGGAGAGGGTGGAGAAAAGAAGAGTCAGAAGGAAAGTTACCACAGTTTCCCACTTTAGTCACTGGTGAACTTGTACATCAGCTTGGCCATGTTGTGAAAATGTATCCTAAAAGAAATAGTTAATTTAGATCTACAATTCATCTCAAAATTATCCCACTCTACCCATATCCTATCAAGATGTTGTTTTCAGTGAGTAGGGGCTTTTGAACGTCAGCAGAACTCCAAATTCAAAAATTAAGTAGTGGTGACAATGACACAGGACAGAAAAAGCTGTTGCTCTTGTGTGCTGTATGATGGCACTGCAACACGGTGAAAGTTGGGAAAATGAGAATGGTAGAAAACACCTGGTCTGGAGGGCTTGATCCTTTACAACACAATCATAGTGTTATGAGTCAGGGTGGAGGAGAACCACAGCTTTCCATCAGGGAAAGGACTCCACTGTGCCTCCAAGACAGAGCTGGCTCACAGTTTGTCAGCAGCAGAGGCAAACTGAAATATTGGAGCAGTGCAGAACAGACAGTGAGGCTGTGTGGAGCAGGCAGGTGCTGGCACAGGGAAGCTAAGGCAATTACCACTGCCACCTCTCCTCTGCTGCCTTCTTTCCTGCCAGGCCCAGCTAGCAAAGTCAGTCTTCTTTTCATTGCCTATTCCTTCTCACCAGAGGCAGATTTATTTTCACACCCCCTAGCTCAGCCAATGGCCCTGCTCTCACGCCCCTTTATGAGGGGCATGCTTTGCTGCCCATTACAGGCAGTTGTCAGCTTGATTCTTCCCCAAAGCCAGCCCTGCTGCCAAATCTATTCCTAGCAAGAACTGTAATCTGAAGGGGAGAGTACACACCTACTCACACTACAAATTATGCTAGGTTTTCCATCATCAATGTCCTCACTGATGATGTCCTCGTTCCCCAAACGTACACAGTGCTCCTAATTATACACTTTCCTCTCAGAATTATTCCAAATGGAGCAACATGATGACTTCAGTGCTCTGTGACCTCATATCAGGATATGTCTTTCTTCACATCTTTTTCTTCATATGTTTTTCTGTAACCTGCCTATTACAGAAAAACAATGTTGTGTGTATATTTGTCTGATTCCCAAGGCTATGCAGCAAAAAAAGCCAAGCCCAAAATGCACTAAAAGGGCCATCAATGGAAAATGACAAGTCTTTGATGCAGGAAAACTTATACATTGAGGCAAAATCTCAGGATAATCTACAGCTGCTCAGGTCATGATGAGTGGTACAAAAATATCAGTAATAATGGACATGCAGCTTGCTAGGCAGGAGAACACATGCTATGTAGCAATGGCTTCATGAGTAAATTTAGGGACAGTCAAACTAGAGATACAAAATACTGCAAAAAGTGACTGCACAGGAAGCAAGAAAGCATCTTTCCAGACAGAATAATCCCAGAGCTGAAAGCATGCACTTTGTATTATTAAGGAAAATTTAATCCAAAATACTGAAAATTACTCATTCCTCAGTAATAGGGATGGATTTAGATCATCTTACGTTTCTTCTAAATTTGACTTCCCTCACACCTTACAAGCATTTAAGGCCAGTTTTCAAAGCAAATCTCTCCTAAAGGGCTGCTGTTACCACTATGCTGAAGTGGCAGCAGTGGCTGGCTCCTCTGTGCTCTTGAATGGAAAAAGACCTGAGTCTCCTTGGGCTACCTAGAAATGGGGAGGACTTTCTGTTCCCATCTTCTGACCAAATGAAGTGCAGCCTGAAGGAGGCTCCATGGCTTAGGAACCTGAAGAGTAAATAATTTTTGAGGATACCTCTTGCTCACATCTGGTTACTGTGGGGTCAGTAGAGCTTAGTACCAGAAAGGACCACATTTTAGGGCAAGAAAGGGTAGCTGACTAGGGAAAAGTGAATTCAAAAAAACAGTCCGATTCACATTAGGACTGTGCACAGGTTGTTTGCACTGCTGAATCTGACTATGTCTGAAAATAAAAATGTCTCCATTCTGGTTGCTTTTAATGTTGTATACTGCCATCGTCCATTTCCATTGTTTTGCTGATTGTCCTCAAGTTCTTTCTCTCCCTGGTCTGAATATGTGGGATAATGCTTGGTAGGAACACAAACATTTCTTTGTTTCAGCAGAATGTATAAATTTCTCAGCTACCACTGGCTACTTGCTTTATTTTCTCCTCTGTTCATGAATGGCACCACTTAGTGCTAACACAGAAGAACAGCCCTGCGGGCAGCACCACCATAGCCTTGCAAAGCCCTAGCAGAAGAGCTGGGACTACTTTTGGCATGGGATGGCAAACTGGTGCCTCCACCTGCCCTCCTGTTGTCCACCCCAAAGCCTCAGAGAACATTCCTGTCCCTTAATGGTACCCACTTCACAGTCCAACACATTCATCTGATCCACCAGAGAGGGGAGTTTGGAAAGATTGCTGAAGAGGACTGATGTGGCAACACATGGCCCTTTCTATTTTGGGGCGAAAGCCTCTGGTGGATGGGAGACAAAAACAGCTGAGGCAGAAATGCCTTCTGTGGCCAAAAGGGTTTTCACATGAGTGAGATAGACCTGTTTGAGATACAACAACAGGGCTGCAGTTTGAGCAAGTCATTCCCTCAGAAGAGATATGCAGTTCATTCTTGCCAAGAAAAACCACTAATGTGACTTTTCAAAGTTTTTTCCCTCCTATAAGGTCAACTCTTCTCTGAGTTCATCAAGCCCACAGCTGTATTTCTTTTCTCTGGATGAATGGCTACCCTAAGTTGTTAGTGAGGTGCAGTTTAAGAGGGTTGGTAATAGATTTGCCAAAGTCTTCTCTGTAGAATTGATATTAGCCTGTACTCATAATAGCATTTCAAACCATAGTGTACTGAAGCTCTGACCATATGGGCCAGGAAATGGCAATGTGATTAGCATTTCTCCTCTGTTGGCCCCCAGTATGCTACCCTGTGGCTATTACAGCCATCTATTTTGCATTCTGGCTCCCCTGTGATACCGACAATAAACAGTAAACAGTGCACTTGGTAATAACTTCTCCAAAGGAAAAAGAAAAAAAACAAAAACAAACAACAAACAACCCTCAGCAAAAAAGCATAAAGTAGACACACTCTGTAGGAGTTTCCAAGATGGTTTGCAGCAGCTACCCAGGCATCAATGCCAAACAAAATTATCTGAGTGGTAGAAATAGGTCCCCAAACAGCTGCCACCAGCTGTAGCAGGCCAAGATAGAAATAATGAAAAGAAGATTTTCTTTTTCCCTGAGCATTACAAGAAATGGAAGCAGAAATACATGAAGTATCTGCACCTTCTGTAAAGACTCTTTTGTTACACATAATCTTTATAGAAATTTACATATGTCACCATCTGCTGGCACCCTCCATTACTGCATCTCAATATTATGCTACTCTACAAGAAGATGATTCATAAAATTCCAATGACTGTGTTTAGAAAAGAGAGGATTGAAGATGTCAGTGTAATGAAAATGGCCAAACTGGGGTGAAACCACCAGAGCCTGAGATTAGTTTGCAAAAGTTCAGCACATATTTTCTCCAGGAGAACAAGGGGTTTTATAAAGCCATGCTTGAGAATGGGAAAAAGGGATGCCATGCAGTGTAACTTGCTAGAGACTGATAGAGGGATTTGTTTGATTGCTTGTTATGGATGAGAGAAAGGAGAAGGTCTACAGGCAGCCAGGGATGAAGAAACACTTTAATCAGTTTTCTGTCCAGTTGCTAGGACCCTTTGCCTTTCTATCCTTTCTTTTGCCTTTCCATCCCTTTTGCTTACATCTGCCTGAGTTCTTGTCCAAACTCCAATCCTGCAGTCACTAATTTCTTTTTTTTTTTACAGCAATCTTCTTTGGCTTCTTTAGAAGAATGGCTGGAATCAGCACCTTGTAACTCTTTTGGTAAATCTGCCTAGTAATTCTTTGTTTGTCCAGAGACAAAATACTTCAAATGGATCAGTGTAATGCTTCTAGGCTAACTTTGTGCAATGGTGAATCCAGGGAGCTTTACAGGTTTAAGATAAAATAATCTTCCATAAATTGATCTCTGAGTGAAAATATCATGTAAGAAAAGTGTTTAAACCTACCACTTGACAGATTTATTCTCCTGCATACATGGGTTTGATATGTCCATCTATCTCAGGGCTTCTTTTCAAGCCAAAAAAAATGTTGTATTTTGAACTGCAGGGCAGTGACAGGGCACCCAATGAGAATCAGTTGGGTAGCATTTCCTGCCAGGTAAATTTACTGAAGTCTTAACTTCATGGGGGAAATGGTGTTGGTCAAAGTGAATTTAACTTGGTGAGAAACTGGAATGTTGTTTTTGTTATGCTTTTTTTTTTTTTTTTGATAGAAAACAATTCCCAGAATGAGAGAAAAAAAACCCTGGTTTTTAACAATGAAGACCAGACACCAGAGAAGCATGAAAAAAAAGTGAACAGAGGAACGGAAATCTCAGAGGACAAATGTCAAAATTATACCACAATTGCTTGTTTTTGTCATCTTTCTTATTACTTCTGAAATTAACAATAAGGTGTCTCTCAGTAGTAAAAAAGAAGTTTGTGGATTGTTTTTTGGTGAGGGTGGTTTTGGTGGAATTTCCATTCTCACACTCCAAGCTCGAACTCAGGTGCTAAAAACTGAAACTTCAAATCATCACTTTACTTTAATCATCAGTTTAGACATTAGTCTATTAGTCTTTGTCCAGGTTTCCTTGTATATATTTTACAAGATTTGTATTACTTCAATTTTTTTGATGATTTTTACATTCAGGGGACATGCTTAAGCTTCAGATAAGATTTGAAAATAAGAGTGAAATCTTGTACTTATTTTAAGCAGCAAGTCACATTTCAGAAACAGCTTTATCTAGAAAAGAATTTGAATTTTTCCATACCTTATCATGTTTCTGTTTTATTCAGGCAAAATGTCACATTGGCATCTATAGGGGAGCTATTGTCAGTGACCTTCACACCACCATGAAAAAGCAGTAGAAAGGGCTTTTTTTTCCCCCATTTGCTCAAGCAAAGAATAAAGGAAACAACTCTGAACTCCTTCATTACCAGTTGAATCTTCACTTCATAACAACAGTCCTTGCCCAGAGGAGGTAACAAGCATCCCAGTCAAGGAAAAGAACCTAAATAAAAGAAAAAAAAAAATAAGAGCTGAGAAAACTTTATAGTAAAGCTGGATTGTTTGTGGCATTAAAAGACACAGGTTTTTGAAAGCTCAAATATTTTGCTTTTTCTTCATGAGTCCCTCCACACAGGGCAACATAACCCTGAGCGCTGCACTGTTCAAAACCAAAATTAAGACCAGTTTGCACAGTGCTGTAGATTAAACAAGAGAAAATGTTAGGCAATTAAATGCTAATGATTCAAGCTGGGTGCTTATGTTTTGTATTACTTGCCTAATAATGTTAGCATTTAAATGGTCAGCTTTGAAGTTAACAAACAGCCCATTAAGATGCAACCAGGGAGTTGTGGGCTCTTTGGGTGCTATTGTTTCAGTCTGGCTAGCTGCAGACTCAACAAAACAGCAGCGATGGGATTTACTTAGTGAAGATTATTTTTGCAATTGGAAGGGCTAGAAGTTGGTTTCTTTTTTTTTTTTTAGTGAAAGCTTGTATTATTGAGAACACAGCATGTGGGAAAAGCCTAAATATACTCATTTTCTTCTGAGTGCTGGGATTTCTATTGTCCCTGCAGACCACTTAAATACAAATCAGTTGGTTCCCAAGCTCTGAGCAGCGATCATCCTGCTGCAGCCATCAAATTTCTACCAGATCTCCAAGCCGGTGTTTCTGGATACTTGCAGGGGTTAATATAAAAATGTACTCTTGGCAGTAAAAGTTAAAGGAAGTTCAGTGATGAAAATTGCATCACATAATGAGAGATCCTCAAAGCAGCAGCGGCTACTTAAAGGCCAGAAATAAGATATAATTGTCAATGGAACAGAATATTATCCAGGATAATGGGCTCCTACAGATGCAAGAACAGCAAGGCAAAGCCAAAGCATTTATGGAAAATAAATGGCATGGTGCAGCTCAGGTTTGTTCTTCTTCAAAGTGCACAACATTGATCCTGTGGCAATGGTCTCTTATTCCAAATCATTGATGTAGACTTAATTATTTTATGTAATAGAGGCTGATGTGGGAGTTACTTACTGTGCCTCTGCAGACCTATTGCATTAGGAGTGCCTCTGAAGAGAAAAGCACTGTGGATTTCAGTGCCTGGATTTCATCAAGCATTTTGTTATCCCTACTGTGACTGCTATTCCCAGCACTTTCCATGTGGTGTTAACCAAGGAGAGCTAGTTTTCTGCTGTCAAAAGGCAAGTGCTGTGACAGTTTGATGTTTCCTGGTGGCAACTGTAAATATTGACATTTTAGTCAGCAACATTTGATGCAACACATTAAACGTAATGGGGCTTTTTCACTGAATTTAAAGTGAATAATTTCAGGCCCTGCTTGGTGCATTAGGAGGAACAGAACTGTTCTTAAACTGGCTTTGTTTTCTGATGTACTCAACATGACGTATAAATGCCAGAACAACCTCCTAGTAAAACTGTATTACTTCTTGGTTTTTGATCTTTTGTGGCCTGCTAAAGGGCTTATTTAAAATGCCACAAAATATGTACTGCTAGCTCTCACATCTTAATTGAAGAAATAGGTGGTCTGGATGTTTAACAGAGAGTGCTGTGTGTCAGAAATATGAAATAGTGAAGTAGTTCTTAGTTCATAAACCAGGTGCACTAAAACAATGCATTTCAGTTATTCATTTGCCATCTCCATGGTCATGATGTCATTTCTGTAATTTATCATAGGTTTTTTTTCTGAGAAATGTTAAATAGAACATAGCTATTTATTTTGCTCTACTGTTCCATCCTAGGTTAACTTAGGGAGACTAGCCTTTAAAGGGTAATTCTACATATTGCCACCCACACATGACATGACTAGCAAAATGATGGTCATTTTAATGCTGTGTGGGCTGTGTGTAGCTGTACAAAAGATCACAGATTTGGTCCTCTGTGTTTTATGCAGAAACTGAATGCAAAATCTTAGCAGGTTGTGTAAAAAAGAAAAAAAAAACCCACACAGATAAAAAAAAAAAATCCAGAATACCATAATGATATAGGTAAAGGGAGATCAATAGTATGATTAAAGCACTAGGATCCCACTGGGTTTTTTCCAAGCATCTACAGCCGGGCAAGTGAATGCCTGATGATTTTTCAACTAGCACAATTTTAATTGGGTAGGTGACTGGGGGAGTCATGTAAAGCCTGCCTTTCCTTCTGATGTCTTTTTTTTTTTCTTTTCCTTTTCACAATGATGATAACAGCATACGGTCAGTTCTGTGACCTTGTGCAAGAACAGTCAACAAAGCACCCACCTCTGTCAAACCTTTCCAGAAGATCATAGTGGAGATTATGCCATCTGCATCTTGAATTTAGCCCAAATTGCTCCTAGAGAGGCTGATGACAACTTTTTAGTGCAATCTATTTGTTTTTTGCCACATATAATGTTTTTGTCTGTTTCTAACACTTGAGAATATGCGTGCATTCATTCTGAACAACTTGGCAGGCTTCTTATATTTACTTTAATTTCTCTGGCTCTGTAAATGGCCACTGTATGGGTATCACAAGTAATGTGGATTGCTGCAGTTTTTCCATACTCTTTTTATTATGTGTTGCAGCATTTTCAAATGACAGTCACAATCTGGGGCCAGCCTGAGTTCCAGGAAGGCCAATTATAAACTAGCTGTGCCTGTCTGCCTGCTAAAACCACGCGGAAGCTGGGAACTACTGCACTGGCTTCTGTAACACCTTCTCATGACCATACCATACCCATGTTCTCTGTCCCAAAGATGCATATTCTTTGTTTTGCAGCTTGATCAGGGGACTGAAAAAGCTTCTGGAGGAGCCACAGACCACCAGAGTGTATCTATTTTTCTTAGCACTCTTCCCAGAGACATAATTTTCAATGCACTCCACTGCTGACACATTTATCCACTGAATGACTAGTGTAGTCTACACCTCCTCTTCTTCAAGTCCCTTCTCTCGTGCCAGAATATCAGACTGTAGGATTTACACAGCTGCTGGGGAAGAAGTGATAAAACAACTTTCCAAAGAGCAGCTTTCAGGTGGGAAGGGATAAGCAGCCTGTGAGAGCGTGGCTGCATGGCATGCACAAGTTTCTCTAGCTAAATTTGCTGTTGAACACCCTCATAGAGGTACCTACTTGATGATGATGTCATACTGTAGAGAATTTGCAATGCTTTCCAGAAAAGAGGCCTTATTTTCCTTCCTATGTCTGAAAGCCCCACCTTGTGCAAATCCCAGGCTTTCTCCAAGGTTAGTCCTTGATTTCTGCCTTTATGTGGTTAGGGGCTAATTTGCTTACAATACCTGCAGGTGCTTCAGGTCTCCCTATCAGCTGAAAGACTCTCTGTGCCATTATTTCTGTAGGCTGCACTTACCTGGCCACCCGAGTTTGCCACTCTCCATCACAAGGGACAGAGGTCCTGATTCCTTCCTTGTGGAGTTTCAGCAGTAATCATGAGAGGGTGGATCCTGCATTACAAGGCTGAAGCCTACTATCTTCAAGCCAAGAAAGTCAGTCCAGGATAGAGTGCTTCTGCACCAGTCCCTGAATGCAAATGCACCTGTTCAATATTCAGATCTTGAGGAATGACCAGCACTGCTTGTGGTGGATACAGACACATTGTTCCAGAACAGTTAACATTTGACACATAAATACAACCAAACCATTCTCTATGACAGCTACAGATTGTCCACTCTCAGCAGGCATAGATAAAAACTATGTATAGCCATCTCTTAATTTGCCTTGCCTTAATGCTATGGAAGGAGATACAAGACAATTCCGAACTTGCCAAAAATGTTGCAAACAAACCTCCACTGGGTTTGGTGGCAACAAAAAAGGCAGCTATTAAAATATTGATGTCTATATTTTCTGTATTACTCGAGGCAGAAAAATTATTCTAAAATTCTTCAATTGTCTAATTTAAAAATGCTTTAGAATTTAACTAATCTTAGCAGAAAACTAGATGTGTTTCAGTTTTAGTTGAAACCCAAAGAGATGTTAACACTGCTCATGCACAAAACAATATTTTAAAAATGTAAATTAAGTGCCTAAAATGTTGTTTTCTAGGTTAGAGTTATTTTATATCAGTCTAGCTGTATTTTCATGGAAGCAATGGAATGGTTGGCATTCTGTCAGTGGAAATGGCTTAGTAGGTCTAACAGCTGCAGCACTGTGTATAACAGGTTAAAATGAGCTCAGAAAGCAGAAAATTGGAATTTCACATACCACTCTCACCCTCTGCTTCTTCAGATGACTAACTCTGCATTGCCTTCTACCTGGATGTCATTCAGTGCTTTCACTTTTTTGTCCAGGTCTCTCCTGGTCCCACCACCTCTCTTTGCTTACCTCTGCCATTAATAGATTTGCAATATCTCCATGCTGGCTCCCATGATCTGGTTCATTTGGAATCACTAGTGGCTGGAATTGAGTAATTAAGTTTTAAAAAAGAAACCTCATGAACAGTGCATTTATCAGCTTAGTGAGATGGAGGTGAAAGGGGAGAGGCAAGGGGCCTTTGGAATACCTGTGGTACTGATGTTAGAGGCACCTGCAGTGGAGGAGAGCCCCCCACTGTTACGTGTGATAGCAGAGTGGGAAACCAGCTGTGCCTGTGACATTAGAGCCCCTCTACAGCTGAACAAACATATCAAAGGGCTGCATCAGATTGTGAAAAGCAGAACTACTTGAAGCAATTCACTCAGGCTGCTGCCACTCTGCTTTGATTGATATGAACAAGTCTTATCTTCAAAAATATATACAGCTAAAGTGAGTATTTCTAGAATCACTTCAGATTGCATCTTGGAAAGGAAGAAAATTTTGCCTCCTCCCTACCCCTCCTCCTCCTCTTAGGCTTCCTCCACTCTGGAAAAGTCTTCTGCATGGCTAAGACATATGCTAAATGTGGGAGGAAAAAAAGGCACCTTCCAAATCTTCATGTCTTTGACAGCAAAGCAGCTGTATATATCCCTGTTCTTTAGAAGTATGAATTAGGGCTGAAGAACTACTGCTCCAAAATCTCTTACCTTTTGACAGATCAGTTTTGTTTGTGGTGGCTCTGGTTGTCAGCTGCAGTTTGTCAAGCTTGGAACAGTATTTGGTATTGGAGGGAAGGACCACCTTTTTTCTTTTAAAGAAGAAGAAATCCAGGAGGAGGATGACTGTCCATACACAGCTGTGCATGCATTTTCAGTTTGGCTCAACTAATCTTGCAACAACTGTAGTTGTTCAAGGATGTTCTCAAGAATGGAACCCCTACCTCCATCAATCTCAGCATGGAGACTCAACTCTTGGTCCAGATACAGCAGCAGTGCTAGGGGACAACACTTGCAGTATCAAAAAATTTCAATCCTCTATTTTCCTAATAGGTATTAAATGAATTTCTAAGAGCGCTAAAAATATTTTGGTTTTAAAAGCTGATTCTAACAAAGAAAAAAAATTCTAAATATCAGGAGCTGACTACAAAAGCTTTAGGGGAACAGAACAAGAAACCAATAGCCACATGAAGACAGAAAAATGCAGCAGATTTTGATAAAGAAAAAAAATTCCCCTGAAAAGACAGCTGTATTTAAAAGTAAAGATGAAGGAAGCAGGCAACAAAATAAAGAGAACTGACTCTAGGTTGAAGACAATTCACACAGGTTGGCCAATCATATTTAATTGCTGTGTTGGTGGTCTTTATTTAAAGGTCAGACAAAATTGTACCAAAATCCCCAGGAGGATTATTAAAATGCTATTTAAGACAGTGGGTTGCCTGTGGGAGAAACAGTGCTAGTTTCATTATATTTCTAACGGTGTTTAATTAGTTTATTATTGCATTTGGAATTACTTTCTTACAGAATTTTGTCTTTTTGTACTGTTCAATACTCTCTACCATCCACATTTTCTGCCAGACCTGCAACAGAAATATAATTTCTTGAGTTTAAATTCTATATCTTAATCTTTGCATCTTATCCAAGCTCTCAGGCCTCACCAGTAAGTTCCTATGCAAACAATCAATCAAAATATTACCCTCTGCCCCATTTGTCAATGCTCATCTTCTGCCCCTGATATTGCAGCAACATGTCATGCACTCCATGCACTTCAGAACCTTGTCATTCCAAGATTGATGATGAAATCATGGCTGTTTACCCTTTGGAAAGCTTAGTTATCAAGTGCAAGGTGACAAAAATATTTATCTAGAATGGTCTTCTGACCTTCTGTTCTCACAGAAGTCGGATAATTGGAAAACATGTGCAGTAATACAGTCTGCAGGGCTGCACAAGCAACCAAAGCCTGTGCTGCTTCTGAATGCAACCAACACAGAATGCAAAGCCCCTTTGGAGCAGGAACAGGGATATTATGTTGGAACAGGAATACTGTTGGATATTCTCCTTTTTCCTGTAACACACGACAATGCTTTAAGTCAGGGACACAAGCTTGTGAACAGTTTCCCAGTGGTTGAGAATGCTCAGTATCTCTTCACTAAAAAACCTCATTATCCTTACCTAGTGAAGGGAGGAGCTGAAACTTTCCAAAAGACAGTCCTGTATGTGATTGCAGTACATCCAAAAAACTTTTTCCCCAATCTTGCAGCTCACACCTGTCCAAGGTCTTGTAGCTGGACCATTTAAAGCCTCCAGATAGAATTTTTTAGCCTTCCAGTACCTAAAGGGGCTACAGGAGAGCTGGAGAGGGACTTCTTACATGGGCAGATAGTTGTAGGGCAAAGGGGAATGGCATTAAATTGAAAGAGGGTAGGTTTAGACTGCAGATTTGGAAGAAATTATTTACTGTGAGGTTGGTGAGACACTGGTACAGGTTGCCCAGAGAAGTTGTAGATGCCCCATCCCTGGAACTGTTCAAAGCCAGGTTGGATGGGGGTCTGAGCAACTTGGTCTCGTGGGAGGTGTCTCTGCCAATGCAGAGAGATTAAACACAAATGTTCCTTAAGGTCCCTTCCAACTCCAGCCATTCTATGATTCTATGATTCCATGATCCTACGAATATGTAAGCATACTGGCCCTGTGAAAAGCTTAGGTTGGAAACGCTGCACTTGTTAGACTAAGCAGCTTAAAACACATTTTTGAGACTAAAAAGGGATTGGCCCACACAGGTCTCCTTCAGAAACTTTTTTTTCCTCATGTTTTTGGGCAGCCTTCAGCTCTCAGCCAGCACTTGGCCCACTCAGCCAGCTCAGTGCTGCAGGCACCAAGGGCTGGAGGACAGCTATTGAGCATCTGTCATCACTGCCCATCTGACATGAAAAAATCAGAGGGAATGAGCACTCCATGAGAAACATGAAAAACATGAAGCTAAGAAACTTGATGCTTTGCTAAAATCACCCTCCTATCCTATTATGGTGTCCAACACCAGAGTGTGTGCAGGATTTGATCTTGTTGGATGTAGTCTGTTGTTTCAGACAGTTCATCCTTTTCTCTCGGCAGTAAAGTTGTTGCCCTCTACAAGAAAAAGGCTGAACTATTCCTAAAAGTGGCAAAGCTAAGCTTGCCTTGAGGAAAGTCTCTGCTACCAAAAAGAAGAAGATATTTTTTAGGAGTACTAGTGTGGAAAGTGAACCTTGGTTTGTGGGGAAGAAATCAGATTCAACAACAGTTTATAATGGAACTACAAAGACCAAGCACCTTGATGTCCTGGAAGAGTTAGGTGTTTAGTTCCAGCTGGTACATGTATTGTAAGATCTAACTGGAACTTTCAAGACAAAAATTCTCAGGATGTGAACAATCCAGTCTCCATTTTCATTACTGTGAGTTTAAGCTGAATTTTACACAGGGCCTGAAATGGGAGCTCTGTTGGGTCCTTGTACTGCTCATTATGATATAAATATATAAGGAGCCCAGCAACATACAGATCTACTTTAGGATTGAAATTACTCTGAAAATTGTCCTTTAAGGCAAAATTGATTTTGTAATATGTGAGTTCTGTAGGGAACATTTTCCACTTTTTTTCTTTTTTACAGAGAGTGTGCAAGTTGGTCTCTATCTTTCACAAAATGGTATTTGATATGAACTATTATTAACTGAAAAAGATAATCTGTTCAGTGAAACATGCTCATTTTCTGGTCCTAAACTGTCTCTGCTCCCTAGAAGCAACAATGCCACAGTAATTCAGAACACAGGCTCTGCTAATGCTATGCTTCATGCACATATTTATCAATCTGATAATTATGCTTAAAATAAGGCAGGGAAATAAAAAAGGCTGACTGAGATAGAATTCTGATCAAATGCTAGAGGCAGACACAGTCCAGGTCTGCTAGCACAGAGTTTTACAAGAAAACAGAAAGATAAAATGCAATTTTACATTTTATTCAGTGCTGTTTATTCAGCTCTTTTTCCCTAAGAATCATTATCAATATGAAGTTATTTATGCTTCCATTTCTGATGGAACTTGGGCTTGGTCAGCAAATCTTTTCCAGAATACAGTATTCTTTCTTTTTTATATTTGCTCACAGATGTTTTAGGATAAAATATTGATTATCCTTCAAATGGACAAGCAGTTTCTTTTGAACCAAAGGGTTGTTTTCCTCATTACAGTTCTAAACCACTTGCTGTTTTTTTAAACCTATTCAATCTCCTGGTTATGTTTCATCAGCTTCCCTTCAGGGTTGTTTTTTCTTGGCCTCTTCTCTCTCAAATACTTAAAGTTGCAAAATTCCTGGGATATTTTGCTATTCTATTCATGATGCAGAGCTGAGAGAGCTAAGGGATAAGTGTGTGTGTGTTTCTTTCTATATATGTTTGAAAAAGTTAATGATGCTGTGATACTGCCACTCAGATATTATTGGTGATATGTTTTTGTGGTGGGCTGACCTTGGCTGGCCACCAGATGCCTACCCAGCTGCACTTTTGATATCCCTCCTCTACACATGGGTGAGAAAATAAGACAAGGTCACGATACAGACAGGGAGATCACTCACCAATTACAGTCAGGGGCAAAACAGATTCAACCTGGGGGAAATGAATTTAATTTATTGCCAATTAGAGTAGGATAGTGAGAAAAACAGACAAAACTAAAACACTTTCCCCCATCCCTCCTTCTTGCTAGGTTCAATTTCACTCCCTCACTCCTGACTCTTTTATTGGAGGAAGTAGGGAGGGAGGAATGGGGGATGGGGCTTGTGGCATGTCCATAACATTTTGTCTCTGCTGCTCCTTGCTCTGCTCTCTTCCCTTGCTCCATCATGGGGTCTGTCCCATGATGTACAGATCTTCGAGAGCAGCTCCAGCATGGGTGCTCCTTCCAGACAACATGCTCCTGGCCAGGGCTCCTTTCCATTGGCTGCAGATCCTTCAGGGCATGTTCACCCACTCCCCCATGGAGCTGTCCTCCTCCATGGGCTACAGGGGGACAGTGCTCCATTACATCCCTCTCCAGAGGCTGCAGGAGAACCTCTGCTCCAGCGTCTGGAGCACCTCTTCCCCTCCTTCGTGCCTCACCTTGGTGTCTGCAGGGCTGGTTTTGCAAATGTTTCCTGCTCCCCTTTCTCACGCAGCTGCTGCGCCGTGTTTTTTCACTCTCCATAAACATGTTATCACAGAGATGCCACCAGTGCTGCTGAGGGGCTCAGGTTTGAGCAGCAGCAGATCCTTTTTGGAGCCAGCTGGAAATGTCTCTAGGGAGACACACATGGGGACAACTCTCTGAGAAGACTCAGACCACTCCTGCTGCCCTTTTGCTACCAAACTCACGCAGCATAAACCACCTGCTTTTTTATAAAGAAGAGTATTTGGCTTGGAATGTGGTGGTCATCAAGGAAGCTTTTGAAAATCTTGGAAATCTGATTTTTTTTTTGTCACTGATATCAAAATACTGTGAGCTGAATCTTAAGAGAAAAGCAGAAGGTTAAGAACAAAAGCTAATACAAGTGTCTAGTTTTCTTGTTGAATCAAGAAGGATTGTCCTCCTGAATAGGTGATTCACAGCCCAACCAGTTTCCTAAAGATCTGTTTGTACTAGATACAGATAAATCTGAAAGCTCATGAGTTTGAAAACCAAAGGAAACACAGGGGACAGGGATGTGAGGGCTGAAATATCAGAAGAACATATATATAAAAGTAAATAGAGGCATTTTGTACATTTTTGACCTCACATGATCTGCATGATCACAGAGTAAATATGAGGCAGCAGTAGTTTTCTGAAGTTTCTGAGCTAGAAAATTCATTGCAAGCATTCCCTTATTGAATTTTACAGCCAAACCTTTTTGTTTCCCAACTGCTGCAAACTTCTGTAATAGGCACCCCTATTTTTAAGTGAAAATGTGTGAATGAAAAAGAATCTTAGCACCTTCAGGCTTTGAGTGGTGAGGCAAAAATTGCTTTTGGCAGAAAAAAAAAGTTTGAACTAGGATGAGATTTAACATCCAGAGGCTGCTGTTGTAATAACCCACAAATGTTGTAACACAGTGTCACACAGAATCGAATGCCATCATCATTCTCCTACATGGATGGTCGTGGGTGCAACATTGGCCTTGTGGTGATAAACATGAATGCCAAGGTCTGTGAAGTCACATCTGTGTGAAAACTGTGTCGTTGGAGGTCGTACCTTGGAAAAATGATGAATGGAATCGCAAAATTCTTTAAAAGTGTTCCTGAAAGAAGCTTGAGCCATAGCATCTGCTATAATCAGTGCTTCCTGAAATGACCCCCTTAATGAATGAATGAATGAATGAATGACAAAAGCACACGAAAGAAAAAGCATTTTGCATCTTCTTACCTATTCTGTGACCTAGACGAACAGTTTTCTATTGCAATACCCTGCCCCATGCTTCTGGTCAGTGAGAATGAGGCACATTCCAGCTCACACGTGGGGATAAAGCAGCGGAGCAGGGCGCAGCATGAGGGCTGCCTCCTCTCCTGGGCTATCTGAGGGAGGCACCCTGCCTTGCTGTACACCCATCCCTGTGTGCCCTGCAGCTTTTCACCTCTTCCCTTTCCCTTTCTCTGTTTACGGCGGGGCTGTAATTGATCCCGACTATTTCACACCTCCTTTCCCTTCCTGAGGAGTGGCTGAACAGGCTCTGGTAGGACCCTGTCTCCCCCTCAAGCTGACACTCATATATCAAATCCTTTGACAGGCCACTTTATAAATACAGATGTTGGAAGAATTTGGAGAATTTGATAAGCAACAAATGTTTGGCTTGGTTAAAATTTTAAGCTAACCAAACCAAGGTGAAAGCATTCACACCTGTTTTCCTCTTGTTGTCTGAGGTATGTTCCAGGCTGAGCTCTCAGTGCAAGACAAAGACCAACCAGTGGACATAAAGTAGAGAGCAGTAGGAATTATTTTGATCTTTCAAGGAAGGACATTCTCAGATAAAGAAGACGACCAAGCAGGTGAAAATTCTGTTTTGCCTGAGGAGTTTTGAAGGTCTGGAAGACACTTTGTGTATTGGAGAGCCCCTGAGAGTCTGGAGGGAAAGTCAGCTAGGGAGTGGTGACTCCAAGGTTGCACATCATTCTGGGGCAAGATGTGGTTACCATGTTGCTCCTTCTACATCCTGCATCACTAAAACCTCACAGTGAGAGACACCAATTGAATGATACAGATGTCTGATTTCTGTAAACACAAAGCAAGTGAAATAAATAAAATTCTTAGCTAATGTAAATTGGCTTAGCCTGAATAGCTTTAGCAGCTATGCAAAACTGAAGCAGGAGATCAGAGAATCTTTCCCAATATACAAAATATTAAGTAGTATTAATTTATTAATAAATTATCAAATATTAAATACATGCCAGGGTATGTGTATTATAGGACCATAATACAATAGCAGCATTCTGGTTTCTTATTTTTTAAATGCAACCTCAAAATGGATAAAGTTGATGATATTTTGAGGATACCAGGTTTTATTTAGGGAAAAAAAAAAAGGAGCAATTCTTGCAGTGTATGAAGCTCTATCCCACTAATACTCTTTCCTATTTATGGCAAGTAGTCTATGTGGCAGCTCTTCAGAGCAGAACTGGAACAGGTCTCAGGTTGGGTGACACTGACATGCTTCTCTGACAAGATGAGCCACGCAAAGGTAGTGTCATTAAAAAGAATGTGCCACTTTCTGACACTACTGAATACAGGACTTTGCCTTCCAAAAACCAGAAAAAAAAATGCTCTACCTGGAACTTCTCTCATTTCTCTCAGAACGCCAATAAAAGCTCCCATGTTTCCTCCCTGCTACCAAATTATTTTTGGCTTTTAAAACCTTACTTTCCCCTTTAATTTCTGATGATTAACTCTCCCTGTAAACTGCTTTGTAATACTCTGCATGGAGGACAGTATATAAAAATAAATTGCATTGAGTTTGATCCAAACCTCATTTGACTCAAAATTACGCTGAGGTTTTGGGCTGCCTTTTTTTCTACCTCCACATTTCTAAGTCTGGCTGGCAAGCCAAATTATTTCTATTTGCTATCATAAAGGCTAAATAAAAGGGCAAACAACTCAATGCTTTTTCAATAAAATTCATGTTGTTATTTCAAAATGTAGTTCTCCTTTGTCAGTCCCCACCCCCATATACTCCTTCACACACAAGGCCACTTGGGTTGCTCATGTCTTTGCATATTACATTCTGCAGAAATTATGGAATAAGGTTCTACCTCTTTTGGTAAACCTGATTGCTGAAGAAAGAGTGAGTCTGTTGGAAAATTAGCCTTTATTTACAACACTGACAGCAGTGAAAAGATGCAGCTTCGTGTTATTGTGCTGAGGTTATTACCTTCCTAGTAGCAAATCTCAGGACACCCAATTAAAGTTTAACTTGCAGTTTGCAACAAGCAGCCTGTAAAGTTTGCTGGAAAGGAGCTGCCATATTGTCATTCAAAGTACTTTATATTAAACAGCACAAGACAGCGACAAAACATCTAATTATCTGATTACACTGCAAGAATAGTTTCTTGCATGCACTGAATTTTGCATACCATCAACGAACACAGAATGTGTGCATCAGTGACTCAGATAAACAAACACAAAAAAAAAAAGAAAATAAGATAGGACAATGTGTCTCTGCTACTATTGTTCCTAAACTACGAGACAGTTTTGCTAGTACATCAAATTGACAGTGGGGATTCTGGGGATATCCAGCTCAGGAACAGAAGTTTCTTCTGTTCTGGTTTTGGCCCTGTACAAGGTGCACGGATGCCAGAGACTGGCCAGTCTGGGTGGCCACCAAGGTGAGAGCTGTGCACCAGCTGCTTGGCAAAGGAGGTGCTCCATGGAATCAAAAGATTTTTCTAAGAGATGATGAAGTAAAAAAAAAAATGCAGTCTTAGTCTTATTATTTCACATATGCCTGCCCCTGCCACTGTGCAAGGAGCCCTTTGGAGGGTGGTTGGAGCTAATAATAGTGTTCCTGTGGTGTGAAGGAGGGTGGGGATTAGCAGCGCTTCATTAAGAAGTTCTTGTGCACTTGCTCTTATCCTGGAAGGATCTCAGAAAAAACATCCAGGTTCCCTGATGGAAACTCAGACACAGACAGAGAAAATGAATAAATTTCAGTTTTATGCCTAGGTTTACACCACAGCTGCTCATTTCTCTGAGCAATTCAGCAGGTGACAAAAGCAGAAGAGCATCAGCAAGGATGAGCATCAGCCACAGCTGTTGTGCTGGTTAGTCCCACCATGGCTGGGCTGCCAGATGATTGCACAGATCTGGTACTGCACGTGCAAAACTAAACATGGGAAATGCACTCTCACTTCTTTTTGCGACAGTTTGGGGCAGGACAGAGGGGAGAAGAGGGTTTCTTTTCATGTCTTACGAGACTAAGAAATTCAGTGGAGGCAGTTTTTTACCGTGCCACTGCATTGCTGTGAGAATCTTCACATCAGCCGTAACACAGTCCAACTTCTTCACAGTTCCAACTCTTTACACCATTAAACACAAATCATGGCCTCTAGAGATCCCCTTTTACAGAATGGAGAAGCAATTTAGCCTCCATAACATATCAGTCTCCCGCTTGTCCTGAAAAGGCTGTCAATTGTGCTGAATTATGTATAAAATCAATGCGAGGTGCTGTCTGCCAAAGATGGGTTGACATTAGCAATTTTATTTTCACTGAGGGGGGTCACAAGTCCCAAATCTTCAAGATCACAGAATAAGTGCTCATTCCATCCCTACTTCTCTAGTTCTAAAATTATACCCATTTTGACTCTTTTTAGAATTAAAAAAAAAAGTTACAATAAGATGCTGCTACTATGAAAAACCTCTTCAGCTGTCTGCAATGGGGAAATTTATATAGTGTTGTTGATGGGGTGCTATGGTAATCTGCCCTTTCTACCAACTTTCATTATAATCTTTGTTAAGTGGACATTCACAAACATTTTCTTTTTGTCAGGATCCCACAATATTCAATGAGCAAGCTGAATATTGTTATATTCAATTTAAAAAAAATTACACTTAAGACTCACTAAGGATTTTCAAGTAGTGGAGAAAATCTCCCCTGCAATAAGATGCATAAATATGCAGAAGCAAAACAGGTTCATGTGAATTGAAAGGACAATTAACCCTGTGATGATCTTCAGAGAAGCCTGGTATTTTATTTGAGACTTAATATGAATGCTATCCTTGCAAAATCACCATCACTGTGCAGGTGGCCCACAGACCTAAAAGAAATACTCACAGAGCATCTAGCTCATGACCCAGCATTTTACTTTATGTTTTTTCCTACTGTACTTATGAGTGGAGCAGTGTTAAAATCCAATTTCACAGCTTCATCTTCTCCCTCTCCTCTAGAATGGCAGCTGATCTGATATTCCTGTGGCAGCTACGAAAAATCTGAGTGTCTAGTGGTCTTCGAGATCATCAGCCAACAAAATTGCCATCAAAATTCTCTTCCAAATACTCAGTTCTGAAATAGATTTCTGTAAAAGCTCATTTAAACAGGGTCACCTGTCATCACAACACAGTCCAGAGTTCAGCAAACACAGCACCTTAGTGAATACAGTGAGTTATTACAAAATATGAAGTCATTAAACAACATTTTTCAAAAGGAAGTCAACCGATAATTGATAGCAACTTGGAATTGTTATGTCAGCCTCTATTTTCTGGAAGAAACCTATTCGTGCATACATTACTGGTGAATCAAGGTTGTTTATCTTCAAATGCTATCAAATATGGCTGCAGGAATAATACAGATGTAAACGTTTCCCTGAGCTGAACGCTTGGGGGGCATCCCCAGTGGGAGCATCTTGGTTGACTCAGAGGCTTTGGGTCTGAACCCATTTTGGAAGGGCTGTGTTCTGCCACTCTCACTCACCTTCTGTAACACACTGCCCCACTGTATATGTTGACACTACTCAATTTCAAAGGGAAAAACATTTTTCATGAGAACTTGACCTGATGGACTGCTAATCAGCAAAAAGGATTGACCTTTTTGAAGGTCAAGCCTGAAGGCTAGGGCTCAAAAGGTTTCCTTGTGGTCATCAACCCATATGAAAATCTTATTGCCATTTAAGTCTTGCCTTCAAATAGCTGAAGGGTGAGTGGGAATGTCCAGAAAACAATTAATTTTTGTGAATAAATGCAAAGGATTGATGAATTTTTTCCTTCACAATAAAATCTAGAGGTTTCCACAAGATTTTAATGGAAAAACTCACTAGTTTCAAAATAATGGCATTCACTCAAGCATATAAAACACCAAGGCATAGTTCCTGAGCGTGGGCTGGGGCTTTTTTACGTCCCAAACAGTAGTTCAGGTGTTACAGTATTTTCTTAGGCATTTAATTAGTCGTACCAAGAAGGAACAACGGGAAACACCAAAGTAAGTAACTCTAAGTTAGAGTTTGGATTTAGACATTCTGCAGTCAGATGATTTGGTCTCTAGTCAGTGTGAACTTTTGCCACACAAAAAAATGGGAAGATCAAAAAACTTGGCAATATCCTGGAATTCTTTGTTATGAAACATGACAGCAGAGCAGGTCTTTGAAGTTGCCTCTCCCATTCCATGAAGAGTTTTTAAGGGTTGGGTTGTCTATTTTTGGTCGTTTTTCTTGTTTAGTTTCATTTTGCCCAAATGAGGAAAAATCAGTTCTCAGAAAGATAGGGCTCTGACTATTGCTTCCTGGCTAGGTCAGGCTAAAAGACAAATTTTTGTTTGTTTCTCGGTTTATCTTGAAATACCCTTACTGAGCAAACTGCTCTTTGTTAACTTCAAGTCAAAACATACCAGCAATGATTCTACATTTTTAGTGTAATTCTCTCTAATCATCCTAGCACACTGCTTGTTTTTATAACTGCTTCACACAATGCCACCAGTAATGAATGTTCTAGAATTGGAACATAATTTTGATTATCTGGCCATTACTTTTGATTTATGGCGCACAGAGACAGCTGGGTTTTTATAAGCTCACTCTGCAGAACTGCAGATAACAAATGTAATGTAATAATCAAACTTCTGTAATTTGGAACCCGGAACGGGTGGGCCCATGGATCTGTCAGTCTCTATATACCCATACCATATCAACACATTTTATCTTCAGAAGCAGGAGTATAAAAGTAATTTGCACAATGCTACTATTCCTTATTCTTACCCAGAACAAAATATGTTTCTTTCAGAATCAGTATTTAGGCTCTTTGGGAGGGAGTGAACCACCTGAAGGTGGTTTCATGAAATTGCATAAATGTGTACCACCATGAGGTTTAAAAATGCATTAGTGCTTGAAAAAAAAGCCTCTCAAAATGAATATATTTTAAGAAATAGTCATAAATAAAATCCATTGTGAACAATGAAAAATCTTTTTTTCCTGGGTGCAACACAGGAAAATAGGAACTCTACAAGCATGTTCTCTATTAGGAGGGGAAAATAGCCAATTTAAAGAAGAAGAGGTTTGTCATTGTTTTTTCACAGAATATTGATTTAAGGTCTGAAAACAAGAGCAAAAGAGATTCTTACAAAAACTGAAAGTGGGTAAGTAGAAACGGAAACAAAAGTGGCAGCATTTTCTCAGCCTTGCCAAGAGAACTAAGAAAGTAGAATTTGCTTATGGAAGGCAAAAGGGTTTAAAAACTATATATTAGATGGGAAATGCAACAAGCAACAAGAATAATTCATAAACCAGTATGCATTCCCTTTATTAATGAAAGACAAATGTTCTTCAGTATTTTCTGAAACACAGCTGGGGGAGAATAAAGATGGAAGCAAATAGAAAATAATGACCATCTTGTTGAAGCAGTAAATGATTATAAAGGTGGCAAGGCATGCAGATGATGATGCTATGTGGGTGCATTCCAGGGGTCCTACATGGGCAGCTTTTTTGTGCTCAGAGTGGCAAGAGATCTGCAATTATGAGGATATCTTCTGAGAGGCACCAGTTACACACACAGCAATGCATTCTCTGCAGCCAGAGCAGCAGGAGAGCAGCTCAGGGAGCACACGTCCACCACCTCACCCCGACTGATCTTTCCAAAAAGCTCTCTGGGTGGGGTTGCAGTGTCACAATGTCACCACAGGATGTGTCCGTCTGCGGCAGAAATGTCAAGAGGGCACATAGATGCAAAATCTGATTGTAAGTGTCTACTGTATCACTGGCAATTGCTGCATTTTTAGATGGCCTAGGAGCACACAGAGGTTTCGGGGGTAAACTACAGTTCAGGACACTGAACTTTGAAAAGGAAGACAAAGCCTTCCCAGCTATTACTGTGTGGAGAACACGTCCTCCAGCCTGCAGCAAAACAACCAAAGCAAAACAAGACTTAGGAACTTGATTCTTTGTGGCTTGTAAACTGAAGGTTACATAAAACCTGGTGAGTTTTGGCACTGTTCAACTACCTGGGTAAACTGAGGAGGAAAACTGGGAAAGCACAGTGCTGGAATGTAACCCAGCAGGACAGGAAGCAGCACTGACACTGAGAATTCCAGAGAAAGGACATCTCCAAGTTCTCTGTTACACCCAAAAAAAATGTTTGGCCAGCACAGAGGCACAGGTTGGCTGAAGAGTGTCTTGCATTGATTCATCAAAGGGTCCCTAACAAATGGGATGCTCTGTCTGTGTGATGGAAAGCACCTTGGGTCCCTGTGGGGAACACTTAGCCTTTTTTCTTCAGCCTTTCTTCCTCACTTCTATTTCCCAGCTGGGCTTTGTTGCTAAAGGGAAATATTTTCGTTATTCCTGTGACATATATTAAGTAAAGAGAAATTATCCTAAGCTTTAAAAAAATTCCTAGGAAAGATCCCTGTCTAGAGAGAGACTAAACATTAAAGTTTATTTAAGCAAATGCAAAACAAATAAAAAATAAGGACACCATACAAATGTGGATCATCCTTGGCTGAAAATTGTGTATAAAATATACCACTGTGGATTAGGTATTTAAGCATTCGTCTGACTTTTCTGATTTTTATTTGACTAATAAATATTGACTAAGGTAAAAGCTGGAACTTTGCTTTCACACTTTTGAACCAGAAAGGTAAATCTGTCAAAATTATGCTACCACTGTTAGCAGAAAGGTTCCTTAGGAAGGTGGGAGTAGTTGTGTAAAGGAAGAATTGGCAGTGGCTTACACGAGACATCTCTAGTAACTACAGAAGGTTTTAGAGACACTTTTGGGGATTGTGTGTCCCATCAGCTGTCAGGAGGTATTTTCCCTCAGCTGTTAAGGTGAATGGGACCATGGCAAAGTAGATGTAAATGTTCTGAGTAACGTAAGTCTAGTCCAAAAAAGTATTGCATACCAAGAGAATTCCCAAGCAGCAACCTTCATGTGGCTTTTAGTCACTTTGCAACTTTGATACCAAAAGAACCCCTTCGGAGTTCAACTACCTGGAGGGAGCATGGTAAGTACATTTTGGACTGCTATGGGATGAGTATTGGCATATATTAGTATTTGGCAATCCCAGAGAAAATGCAGTAGGGTAGACCCATCTGCCATAAGGCCATTGGTATCCATTTCAAGCCACTCTTCCCCACCTTTATCAGCTCTGAATCCAAGAAGGATATAGGCTATGAAAGACTGTCAATCATTGAAAGGAAATACAAATTGCAGAAGGGCTGAAGGGTCACAGTTGCTCAAGCCTCATTTCTTGCCAGTAACTTCCCTAGGATACAGTATCTATAAAGTAGAGGTAATATATGCCGCTACCAAATGCTATTTACAAATCAGGCTGCCAAAATTTCCATTTTTCAAAAATATTGTAGGGTCCAACCAACGTTCAGCCATCTTCCTCTCAGTGCAGCCCTCTGATGGGCATTGAAGCAGGTATCACGGGTACAAAACCTGTCTGCACATTTCTAGAATAATGATCAATGTGAAGCTTGATGAAAGATGATCAGTTCAAACATCTTTTTTCTTCTTCTATAAGCAGCTGAGATGCATAAAATCTCTTTGTTCTGTTCAGCAGACCTAATGCTGAACTATCACTAGGTCTGAGAACTGTTGCTGCAATTTCAAAGGAGCTGTAGAGCTGGCTGGCTGGCTGATCAAGATAAAGCTCCAAGTGCTGTGCGGAACAGCCAAGTGCTTATAAAAGATGACCTCTGTCCACTTTTAACAAAAAATTGTGCTATAGCCCAAACTGCAAATCTTTCACAGATCTCTCCTCCAGTATGTCTTTTAACATTCAGTGTCAATGAATAAAGTTAATTTAGCATTTTCAGTTTGTTGGTTCAAAGTAACAATAATAGATTATGCTTGAAATACATTTTTGCATAATTTTGTGTGCTAAAAGCTGTCTTCTGCTTATTTAACATGCATTGACAGTTTAAAATCTGCCCTTTATGAAAGTTGTCCTTACTTAACTATGCATGGTCAGACTTTATTTCCATGTCCTGATCTACATCCTTTGTTCCGTATATTACAAATTGAATTTGAAAACAGCTAAACAGTGCTTGTTGGTAACTTTGACACATTACTCAAAAATCAAGGCTATATTACAGCGTTAAGTTACAGTTGCAAATGCATGATATAAATAATAGCCAGGTGTGCAGAAGTTGAAATAGTATATCCCAGCTTGAGAGGACTGCTACCTTTCATCAGGAGCAAAAATAAGGAGACATTCCCCATGCAGTGTTAATGCTCCCCAGATCAGATTTTGGGATTTACGTCCCAAAGTCAAATTATGTAAATTATGGCGTGAGTGCTGAGGAAGCACTGAAGTGGCACCAGTGATGCTTTCCCCCCCAGATTAACTTGCTGCCAGAGTCTGGTTCCCCTCCCTTTCCACTGGACAGCATTTCATTTCGTTTGAGGCTCACACCGTTCACAATTAGGTCCTTAATGTCTGTTAATGTAGGCATTAAACCTGAACAGATTTCTGCAAGAGAACAAAGACAGAACTGTACCTCCTATGCTTGCTTTGTTTGCAAGTAAATCGTGGTAACAGGTCAGAAACATGTTTACTAATGACAAATCTCCTAATGGGGCTTTTTGATCGAGCTCCATTAATGTAAGCACCTCCTTGAAGGACATGATTTGATGCGCACTCAGGTTAACTTCAGCACAAGAAAGTCCAGGCAGCAGAGGACTGCCTCAGTCTGCAATTTATTTATGCAACCTGCAGCATAATCACACATCCATTAAACTGTCAGTCTAGAAATGAGCCAAAAAGTATGCAAATTGTTATTTAGATAATGCACATTAAACCAAAGAGCTAGCCATCACTGGGGAACTGAAAATTGTGAGTTCCCAGAAATGCCAGCACAGATCACTCTGCTGTTACCTGGGAACTTGCCTTCCAAATTTGTGCTGGGCTTTCTTCTACATGCAGCTTGTTTTCAGTCTGGCAGTAGGAAATGCCAAAGAAGCACACGCAACTTCTCACAGAACTCAAACACATTTTGGGTACTTTTTATTTACTGCAGTCAGGGCTGCTCAAGTGGAAGAAAAAATGCCAAACCAAGCACCAGATCCAAAATTAGCATTTTATTCAGAACGTTGGGGTCAGAGGTGTATCATTCATATTCTGGTACACAATACAGAGGCAAAGCTGTTCTCAGAAGTCTCTCCAGTGTGAAAGCTCCTTCTCCCCCCCTCACCCCAAAAACATACTGTATATTTTTTCGTGCCACCAGTATCAGGCCAACTCCCCTCCCCCCCTTTTTTTTGGTACAAATTATGTAAAACTTTTTTGTGCTAAGAACTTTTCTCCCTCCCCAAACCAAAAAAATAATAAAAATAAAAATAAAAAAAATATTGAGTACTCTAACTACAGTTCAACAATTGAATCAATGTCACTTGTTTGCAACCTGTTTTGTAAATACTTTATCCATAAACGAAAGATATAAACATGCAAAAACCTGAATCCATAGTCCAAATAATACATACACGTGTTCTGAAGTTTCTGCACTTCTCCACAGACTATGCCAATAAAACATTATGTACACATACCATTTTTTACAGTGAAGTGGGAAAAAAATACTAGAAATTAAAAAAAAAACCCAACAAAAACCAAAATGTGTACATGGATTAAGACCAAAATGTGTCTAACATTCTAGCATAAGGAAAAAAAAAATCAATTCTGCTACAAACTGGTGATATGAAAACTCCCTTTATTTGCAACCAGCTGCATAATTTTTAGAATTTTAGTGAAAAAAGTCCCCTAACATCTAAAACTAGAAGTAATGTACATTGTTCCACCTCATGGTCCTCTCTCCCAGATAATAAAATTGTTCCATGAGGATTTTTTTGTTTATTTTTAATCTCCTTATTTTAATAAAAGCAATGCGATGTAACAAAAGCATTGTGAAGTATATTGTGTTTCACCTTACTCCTCCCCACCCCAACATATTTTGTCTCTTTAATGCGTCATTTCACAAATCAGTACCATTAAAGCCTTAAACATAAAACTAATTCCGATCTGAAAAAGGTACAAAAAGGCACATAAAATCCCAGTGCTTCTGTACTGTAAAATTCAAGTGTAACTGAGCTCAACATTTTTTTCCAAACAGCATTGGATCACTGATATTCCACGGAGCCCAAATTGGTTTGCAGCCTAAGCCAAAGCCTTCAGCAAGCACTTGTGCTAGTAGACTACAAAGTTAAAGCCTAGCTTCTGTATGCTTTTGGGGAATATCAGTTGAAATGTTTGTACTTGTCCAAAACCAAAGTTCACTTTGAAGTTCAGTCATCACCTCCACCGTACATGTCAGCAAGTTTCTTGAAACGTGGGCCCCAGTCATTTAGGTAGTCATAGTCTTGCTCACCACCACTACTTGAGGAGTTAAGAGAGCTCAAGGATCCAGCAGTGGAGCCGCTTCCTTCGTAGTCAAAGACTAAGAGGGAGTCATACGGTGGGGCTGTAGGGTCATTGTCAGCTGCTTTAAGTCCCTGCAAGAAGGAGAGGGGAAAAAAGAAGATAAAGTTCTGTATTTGAGAGCGAGACAAAAGCATTTCCGGAATATCTGCAGCACAGTTATCTGTCAAGCACCACTTGAGAAAACAAAGTTCTTCCTCTCCTGCCATTCAGTGAAAAACACAATTTACATTTCTGTAACTCCTTTTAGAATGGCCAGGTTTCCAGCACTGCAGCACTGGACGTTTTGGATGTAGCTGCAATCACAGCCCTAACAAAACCTTAAGAGAGAGTCACGGCACTGGGACTGAGGCTAGTAAATAAACAGTTTCAAAGATACACAGCTCACCACCTGTGCCATGGGCAATGTGGGAATGGTTACACAGATGAGGAACGAGAAATAAGCATGTTTGCAGAGATTCAATTCAACTGCCATCTCACATGGTCAATAGCATATCCACTGACTTTTCTGGCCTCCAGTCCATCTGCATGTGCCAAAATCCATATTTAGTTAGTCCTGTAAACTCATGTACCTTTGTAGGCTTCACTTTGAAGTTCAGTCATCACCTCCACCGTACATGTCAGCAAGTTTCTTGAAACGTGGGCCCCAGTCATTTAGGTAGTCATAGTCTTGCTCACCACCACTACTTGAGGAGTTAAGAGAGCTCAAGGATCCAGCAGTGGAGCCGCTTCCTTCGTAGTCAAAGACTAAGAGGGAGTCATACGGTGGGGCTGTAGGGTCATTGTCAGCTGCTTTAAGTCCCTGCAAGAAGGAGAGGGGAAAAAAGAAGATAAAGTTCTGTATTTGAGAGCGAGACAAAAGCATTTCCGGAATATCTGCAGCACAGTTATCTGTCGAGCACCACTTGAGAAAACAAAGTTCTTCCTCTCCTGCCATTCAGTGAAAAACACAATTTACATTTCTGTAACTCCTTTTAGAATGGCCAGGTTTCCAGCATTGCAGCACTGGACATTTTGGATGTAGCTGCAATCACAGCCCTAACAAAACCTTAAGAGAGAGTCATGGCACTGGGACTGAGGCTAGTAAATAAACAGTTTCAAAGATACAGAGCTCACAACCTGTGCCATGGGCAATGTGGGAATGGTTAGACAGAGGAGGAACGAGAAATAAGCATGTTTGCAGAGATTCAATTCAACTGCCATCTCACATGGTCAATAGCATATCCACTGACTTTTCTGGCCTGCAGTCCATCTGCATGTGCCAAAATCCATATTTAGCTAGTCCTGTAAACTCATGTACCTTTGTAGGCTGCTGTGAGAAAAATATATGGCACGTTGTCCTAAGCCTTTCATGTTTTGCCACATCCACCCAGGAAATCCACCTGCTCTTCAGAAAATACACACAGTGACATCTAAGCTGAATACAAGATGATGACTGTTTTTGTTTCCTCATTTCAAAGTACTGAAGTTCCCAACACATGAACAGTGGGCCATCAGCATTTTTACATTTCCACTCTACGGAGTTGAATAGACAAAATTACAAGCAACACAAAATGAATTGGAGGAAATGCTGGGGAATTGAAGAGGAAAAGCCAGGAAAGAACCACACTTCTTCTAGAGAAAAGCCTCTACATTCTGTTTTGTTACATAAGTCCAAACCTAAGCACTTATGTGAATAACTAACTTTAGAGTATGAGACAATTTCTCTGTGCTTACCTGGGGAAGATTTACAAGCTGAATATAAAAACCTGAAGCCAAAAACCCTTCTTATGATTTTTATTTTTTAACCTCATAGTTTCCTCCATGGGATTAACAACACTTTTTCAAGATCTTCCATTTTGAATAGGATCTACTCTGGCAGCCACTCACAGGGGATAATGTATCTTCCAGAATTCTGTAAGGCTGTGCTAGGATTTTAAATTGCTCACTATTAATTTTTACCTGTGATATCTATGCTGGTTTTACTTTTAATTTTTAATGTTTATTTATTTAAAGAATGGCATTATTATACTCCTACTTATTTGAAGGAATGAGTGTGCCTCCTTCAAATTATCTAAATATTCTGGTTTTAGAAAAGTACATTTCACTTTCAATTGTGTTTTGTCCAAATATGACAAAATGGAACCAGAAGCTGATTTTTCTTCTACAAATATGCATTATGAAATACATACATATTAAATCCATTAATTAAAGCATTTGGCATTGATAAGGTAGAAGTGAATCCTGGTTCTTTATTACCTATTTAAATAATTCAGAATTGTGCAAAATGTACCTAAAATAATTTCCAAATCAGTGGTGGAAAAGCCCAGCATATTTATCAACCCAATGACCTCCAATCAAGAAAGTTTTGGCTTTGAAATGATCATTTCATGTGGTACAACGACATCAAGCAGGTTATTAATAGCCTGCATTAAAAGTGCAATTTTGAATTATGAGATAAGAATAATTGGTGATGCTTGTTATCTCTCTCTGGCATTTTCAAACCTGATGGCCATAATAAGCAAAAAAGGTGTGAGATTTTGAAAAGGCAACAGCAGGTGTTGGAAGACATCCCTTATCCAGCTTCCAAGGGGCAAGTTCTAAGGCTTTCTGTTATTTTCTGCTGCTGAAGCACAAAGACAACTTTACTTCTTAGGCAGTAACTGGCCTCATGGTATTCAGATCTTTCCTTAAGCCTGCTTGGGGTGACAGACACCCACGTGTTTGGAACGCAGGTGACAGGGAAGGAGAATAAATGCCAGCTGAGGTTAAGGAGTGCTGAGGTACGAATGCCAGCTATCCATGTGTGAAAGTCATTTAGAAACTTGGTTTGGAGACAAAATGTTATTTCCCTGCAGTTCTGCCTACTAATAGCCAGCCAACCATGGGATACCAATTTATTTTAAAAAATCTGAACAAAACATTTTCCTACAGCACTGCAAAAATTCTGATACCTATCAGTCATCCATGACAAGGCAGAAGGCAGCCTCTTTCCATCTGTTTTTCCAAAGGGGAAGTTGTAATTTTTTTTTCAATTTGCTGCTGCTATCATGATAGCATTTCAGAAAAGGAAACTGGTTTTGAGTTACTGACTTACAAGATAGGATCTCACTAACAAATTCACTTTCTCAAAGGTTGTGCTGGCGGTGTGATCCATTTCATTCAGAGAACGTAGCTACGGGTCATGTTTTGGAAGTATTGATTCAACTGCACAGCACAAGTTACACTGACATTTTCACCTATCTTCTGGTTCACAGTGTAATGACTGAACTTAGTGTCTAACTCTTCAAATGACAAGATTTCTGCTATATTTGTGTCACAAGTTACATACTAAAATGAGAAAGAAGTACTACAATGTTTTCTATTTCCCTCTGCTAAGCTGATTCTTTGAGCACAGCCAGTGTACTGCTTCTCTTTGCTGCTGGGTTCTACAGCATGCCAGACAGCCCTGGCAGTGCCATCAGCTTAGAAGCTCCCTTTGGTTTCAGCACTGCCACCTTTTTTCCTTTTACTATACTGTCCCCTTCAGTGGGTGGAGGCGGTGTGGATACACAGCCTGCTGCATCTGCACAACCAAAAAGACAACAAATGGCTGCCAGGAGTGGCTTCTACTGATTTTGTTGCCAAGGCATTCACTGTCAGACACTTCTGAAAAGAGATCTCAGTTTTTACCAGATGTGTTCAAGAACCTCAGAGCAACACAGGTGTTACCGTTACTTGGTTTACAGTTTCCTGATCTGAAAACGCAAAGTTTTCATTCGAGTGAGAAGCTCATTCAACAACAGAATTTCTGGGGTACAGCCTCAGGAGCAGGGGAGCCTGCTGGGACAGTGAATTGTCACATTTCTTTACATGTGCTACACCACCAGGGCACAAAAAGCAGTCACAGAAGAGCCACAGCAATAGAGAGGCCAGCTTGAGACCTTGGACAGACTCACTTATTTCCTTTTCCTCTTTTACATACACAGTAGAGCTTTCACTAAGGAGGTGATATGGGGCAGAACTGGAGAAATTACAGTGCCTTGGCTGAGGAACAACAGTAAATGTGCCTTAATACAGGCAGCATTCTCCATTTCTCTCAAGTTAAAGGGAAAGCAACCCTCTCAAATCTTGAACTAACATGGAACATTACAAAATCTAATTCTTCTATTTTCATTAATCCTACTGCCTAATCAGATTCAGCAGACTTTTGATGAGAAGGAAAGGAAGAACAGAGACCTTCAGGGAAATGCAAAAAACAAACTGGTTTATATTTGGAACCACTGAGGGAATCCATTTTGCATGGAGGTGCACTGTATCAATAACCACTTACTAAGAATGAATTGAGGGTTCTCCATGTCTCCACGGGATGAGACCTTTAGTTTGCAATTTAAATTTAGCTTACCTCAGGCTATGTCCTCTATTGATTATAAATATATTCTTAGCCACAAATTCTCCACCACAATAAAACTTGCTTGAGATTTCTAGGGACAATATAGGTGGGTTGTGAAAACAAGATTAACAAAACTACTTCAAACAGGTCTAATTTATATTGTCCTGCAAATCTTGACTATTCTAAGTGTTAATTATGCTCCACACTCTGCAGGTTAGGCTTTGAAAGGCTCAAAATGGAAAACAAAGTCTACAGAGGATTCTTAATAACACATGACTTATTTCACTGACTTGTTTGTACACTAGACTGGAAGAAAAGGAGGTTTTTTCACTTTCCCTCTTAAATTACAGATTCATTTATCCACTGAAACAGACAAAACAAGAAAGTCCCTGAGGTCATTTAGCTTATGCCTGCAAAACCTATTTTGACTATCAGACACCTCTGGAACCTTCCTATTTTAAACAGTTCATAGCTTTTTTTAAGTGTTATCTCAACTTTGTGTTATAAAAATGCATGATTATAATTCCAACTTGTTTTTCAACTGAGAAGTCACCAGAACACTACAAAATACTCTTACTTATGTATGTCTCATTGAGTTAAGTAGGTTTAATACAAGGGATGACAGGTAGAAAATAATATACCAGAAGAAACAGAGTAGTGCTAAAAGGAAAAAACCTGAATGACCCACTAGATTTTTTTTTTTTGCTTTTTGTTTCTATGACTCTGTAAGGAAAATAAGAAGAAAACCCCCATGGCTTGCTTGGAATTGAGAGCTAAACCCTCCAGGATTGGAAATAAATTTTTTGTCAAAAGCTAAAGTAATTCAGAAGCTAATCTGAACAGTGTGTCTGAGGTGCTGGTGAGCATTCAACAGATTAAATTAATTTCCACATGTGGAGCAGCATCCCAAAAGAGCATACTGACCCACATCTCCTGGAACAGGGTCAAGTCCTCTAAAAGATGGGACTGATCCCCAAAAGTGTTGCATCTTTTCAAACCAAGGGCCTAATGCAGACTTTGCTACTGAAGTGCTGACAATTCAAAAGCAGCCTCTCCCTGCTCAGCTAGGCACTGGGCTAGTTTGGTGGGTGGTTTGGGTTAGAGATGCCCAAAGGAAGAATTACGTCTAATAATATTGAAGTTGGATGCAGAGAGATATGAACTTTGCTCTTTCTTATCTTGCTATGTTGTTTCCACAGCTCAGCTTATCTTCTGTAGAAACTGCCTTAAGAAATGTCTGGTACAGGCTTTACTCAAGATATTTTTTCAATTTACCTCAAGTAAAACTGAGAGAAACTTACCAAGTTTCTTGAGTTTAATCACACCAGGACTGCAGGTGCAATTTTCTGGAGAGTCTGAAAAACTGTGCAGCCTGAAAATTTATACTCTAGACACTGATAATTTTGAAATTTAACTGTAACAATCTCCAGAGGAATACTCCTATGAAAGAAAGACCCATTTTCTCCCACATCCAGCAGACAATTTAGAATCACATCTGTCATGGGAAATTTTTCACAGAAAACACAAATTAAGATGACACTATTTTAGAGAAATAAAATGCCCATTTTGCTCAGTCTTCTGGGAAAACAGAGCATAGACAATCTTTGGGTGGCTACTGTCTGCTAGAGAGAGGGTTAGATGGAATGCCCCACAGTAAAACAATACATTTCTGTAAAATCCTCAGAAAAAAAACCTTATGAAGAAGACAAGCTAAATATATAATCCTTAAAACACAGAAACTAGCTCACACAGTTCCTTTCAATCAGAAGATATAATTAATTCTGAGCTAACTTGCAGACAAGAAAATTGCTGTGTTTTCTTTAACTTCATATATATTTGCACATATTTTCTTAATCAATGGCATTATTTTACTGCGTATGAATAGCTGGGAGAAGCTTTCTTTTTTGGTGGATGGCAAGGGGAAGCATAAAGGGAGGTACTGATATAATACAATAGACAGCAGAAGAAAACTACTCCATGCTTGTCTGTATTGCATTATAAACGCATGGGGTTAAATCAAGACAGCACATAGTGTTTCTTCTGCCCCATGTGTACACACTGATGCTATCATCTTCAAGAGTGATAACCTACTGAAAAACAGTATTGCAAGAACAGCTTGCTAAGTCATTAAAAAAATTGTAGGAGGCCGGACAACCTCTGGCCCCCTTCTGGCCTTCCAGCAGAATCAGACCCATTCCCTGCCTTTGCTCCATAACAGAGCCTCCTGGCTGCTTTGGGAACAACAAAAACCAGGCTTCTTCACCACTGCCTGCCAGGTGGGCACTGCCTGGCCACAGCTCTGTGAGAACAGGATGGGAATCTCCGACTGTTTGGAAGCACAAGGAAGTTCCTGTGTGCACACTGCCTTGGCCAACAATGTGGGCCTTTTATTGTCCCGTGTCACCACTATTTTCCAGAAGCCTGGAATTGTAACTGTACTATTTAGAAGCGTAAGGCAAGCAAAAACTGGAGTCTCTTAAAATACAATGTCTTACAAGAGTATTTGTACATTTCCTGCTAGTCAACTCCCTCTAAGTTTTTTGACAATTGTATCACCGTATACCTTAAAAGGGGCAAATTCAATTTTCTGCAGCTTTCTAACACAAAAGGCTTTAGTATATTAGCATGACTTTTCTTCAAGGCAAACAAGAATAAACACGTTTTCAAAAAACTGTTCTGCAATACTCTGCAATATGTGTCCAGCTCCAGCTGACAAGGAAGATATGAGAAAACCAGAGAAAATAATTAGCTACTACAATTCAGTACAGAGTAAAGTAAAAAATAGAAGTAAATCCTGGGTTAGCTTTTTTTTTTCCTATAACCAGCAAACACAAGAAACACGGTCTATCCTAAGTACCACAACACCAATGATTTAAGACTGACCAGTGATAGAAATAATGAGGATAATTTCTTTCAGAGCTATCAGTTCTCTGGTATAGTCTGAATCTCAATTACATTTATTAGATTGAAGAATCAAAGATAATGCAAAATCTTTGAAAGCTCTATGACAAGACAAGTATTAAAAGCTCTTACATAACATTTAATTTAGCTGCCCTGCTCACTAATCGTATTTGACGGAATTCTTTTGGTCTTATTGAAGGTGCTGAATTTCCACTATTATCTGGATTCAAAGGGTAATGTATGAAGAGAATGAAAATGAACTTCTTCCATTAAATTACTGTGAATTAATAAATGAGTTTAGGCTACATACAACTTTGTTATTCTGTTTATTACTTGCAACCCATTGCATAATCCTGCTTGGAGATATTGTGGTTGCTGCTGATAACGTACCATGAATGTAATTAATACGGATGCACAGAAGTTAATTGATATATCTTCCCTTTCTGTCTCAATGAGTTAATTAAATTTGTCTGTACTTTAGAAGACTGTATTTATTTCTGTCTAGTGAGACAATTTTAATTGTCGGAGAAAGTTTTAAAAAGTTATTATGTTTCTAACATAACAGCTACTCATGCGGAGTAGAATAAACAAAATATAAAAGCTTATCAGATCTTAGGAGGAAACCTTTTTTCGCTTCTTTACCTCATTAATGAAGTCCCCAATGTCCCCAGGATGAGGAGCAGCTGATCTGACTGGATACTGAGGTTCTGCATGGATTGGCCTTTCATCAAGACGTCTGATTCCAACAGGTTTGATGGCATCTGGTTCCAGAGTGTCAGGCTGCTGGAGCTGGCTCAAGTCATAATCCTGCAAAATATGAAACAGACACAGTACGTTAGCAGAATTTCAAACAATATCTGTCAGGGGGAAACATGAGAAGGAAAAAAAGGAAAATGCAAAGTATCATTTCACCAGAAGTCCTGTTTTCAGGACTGTAATGCTTACTGAGGGTAAGTCAATAACACTGTTATTTGCATACCAACAGGATGTTATTTGATTTATACTCCCTGAATCTCCTGGTTTGATTCTATTCCATCAGATTTGTAGAGCTTCTCATAAGTTTTCCCTTGAGAAGCAGGGATTTGAGTAGTACTATTAAGGGACTAAACACTTTACCTAGTAATGATGATTTACAGCATAGAGCAACGATGCCAAATCCAACTCTTATTTTTTTAAAAAAATAAATGCCATACATTCTGAGAGAAAAAAGCAAGCACAGTGTTCTGCAGTATTTTCTAATACCTTCAAAGAATGAATTTAAGACTCCTTGCTGATTTTATGTGGCTTCCATAATATGAAAGCCAAAGGGGGGAAATGTCATAAGAAGTACAAAGCTCCTCAGATTTGGCCTTAATTCTAAGCACTTTCTAGAGATTACTCATGAATCTGTTCATTAAGTACTTGATGCTGCAGTTTCAAACTCTGGCAGACTGATGAAGTTAGCATAGCAGTATGAATTCCAATAAGCAGTATGTATGTATGTGAAAAATTTAATTAGATCTACGTTTATGCATTCAACATAGATATTCCTGATTTCTCTCTGCACAGTGTGATCCTTTCATCATTATCATTCTCCTCACTGTAGCCATGTCTAGAAGAAAGTCGTGCTCTAGGATGCCTTTACACAGGGCATTGGTGAGAATGCAAAACAAAGAACTGGACTTCAAAGCTTAAACAAAAGCCATTCAAGAACTACCAGCAGATGGGGGCTCATGCCAACTCTGCTGTATGCCAGATACCCTGCCCACAAATAATCCCAGCAGTTATAAACATCCTAAATAGCCTACTCTACCCATCAAAAACAATTTTTCAACAGCGCTGTTCTGGTAAAAATCTTATTTATAATCTCAACTTGCTGGAAGTTGTCTGCTCAGACTATTTTTCATTAGTTCCTTAGTGGCTCCTAAGGGAAGGAGTGCAAGCTTTTACTGCTGCTGTTATCTCATGGGATGCAGATCCTTTCTGAGACTATGACCTCCTGTGACCTCAAACCCAGACTTTTCAACAGGAGAAGAATTCTTTTTGACAGCAGCGATGGTAGTTTGTGGGGAGAACTGTAACTGATTATCAAATCCACTACACCTTCTGATTTGTTACTTGGGTTCTCAGATGACTGCATACAAATATATAGTCAAAAAAGGTGGAACAGCTCCACTGAGATCTGAGAATGCAGTTTCATATGCTTTAATTAGATTACAAGTTCCTTGGGGCAGAGCTTTAACTCCTACCCTTCGGTACTTCATGTACCAAACAGAATAATAAGTGATCTCCAGAAAGCAGTATGAATCAGAGAAAAGTAAACAGAACAGAACTTTTTATCCTTTCTCTTTTTATTACGTAAAATAAATCAAAATAGTTTAGAGACATGCTATCAGAAAATCCTATCAAACAGAGAAGAATGTACTTTTTAGAATTTATAAATATGTAACACGAGTGCTTTTCATACCCACCTAAAAGATAAAGGTGGAAAACATCAACAGGGAGAAATGAAATATATATATTTTTTTTTTAAATCTAAGCATTTCATTGTGGAGGAATTCAAACTGGTCTGGTTAAATAAAAATGCATTAAAACCAGAAGAGCATCTCTATTCATTTCAAACTCTATGATTTTTTCCCCACTCACACACATTTGTATACAATTCTTTTACTGGTTAAGTGGTAATACAGAAATATAAATCAAGCTTGTCAGTTTATTATGCCCACATCTAAGGCATCCTTTTGTATGTATTTAATAGTTTGAGACATATGCAGACTCTAATAGCTAGAAAGTCAGCAAAGATAGCCATCTGTGAGGTAACAGCAGTGCAGAACGTGTCCTTTTGTGGAATCCCACTTTGGTTTTCTTTTCTAGGGTAATTTATACCACTGTCATTTAGCCTTCTATCAGAGCAAATTTATCTTGCAGGTCTAATAGTGTCTGGATGTGAAAAGAAGATCCACTTTATGTACTACCTTGGACTCTCAAACCCCTCCTCCTATCATTAAAACCAGTACTAACTGCACAGCAGTGGGGAACGGCCAACCCATCCACCACCTCCCCAAACCCTCGGAGTGCCAGGCACCACACAACCACTCCAGCTGTTTCAACATTCTGTCTGAAGTCAACTCTACTCAATTACTGTGAAGTAAAATGGAAAAATGTTTTAAAATGCCAAGTCATAAGCTGTTTAGAGGTGCTGAGGTCCCATCTCTTCACTCAGTGCTGCTTTCACAGACAGGAAAGCTTTTCACACACTACCTAAAGCTCCTGAATGGACTTAAAGGTTAGCAGAGTTTGTTAAGATAGTTAACTGTAGAAGTGACAGCTGAATGGAAAACTGGCACATCAAAGAGAGAACAAAACATGGTGGGATAGGCTGGGACAGACAGCTTTGATCAGTATCCTGGGTCATCATTTTAACTCTTAATTTCAGGACCACAATTCTCCAGTGCTTTGGTTTTGCCCCAGTCTTTTCCCATATAACCTGTTTATAGTTAAAATCTGCTTATGGATTATTGGTAGTTCACTGGGGAAAAAGTCTTGGCCCTCCATTGAAAATGTACTTCAGCAGAAGTTGCGAGTATCTAATTCATATGACTGCCAATTTTTGTCAGAGTATTTATTTAGTTAGGGCTGTTTAGCCCTAACGCCAGCAATACTAGAAAAAAATCCCTTCCTTCAGTTTGGACTTCAGCACTCACACAGATGTTTCATTCAAGTTCTCTCCTTGTCAAATTTCTGGACAAACTTAAAATTGTTGATGAAAGAGAGAATCTACTTCATTTTTCTCCATTGTAATACTGCTAAGATATGTAAGTTTGCTCCCATTTTGCATCTAGAAAAACACAGGCCTCCGGAAACTAGAAACCTGGACTAGTCTCATAGTCCAAACCTACAGTCAACAGGGAAACACAAACCTCACATTCTACCACAGGGATGTAAGTGAAGCAAGCTGAATGATTTTTTGGTTTTCTGCTTGTTTCTGAAGGGATCTGCTATCACTGGAGAAACTACAGCTGCCTTTTCAGTAACTGGTGGTTAAAGAGATGACAACCTTAATGTGCTGGAAGGGCATTTTATCAGAAGTTTCATCTTGTGAAATCAATCAATCTCACTACCCCCCCCCCCAAAACCCCACTAACCACCTCTCCCCACCAAGCTGATTGCAATATTGACATTATTGGCCCTTTACTTACTTCTAATAGCTTTAAGAAAATACTTCAACCGTTATTAGTTCAAACCTTACATTTCTGAAACATGCAATCCCAGTGAAGAATGCTAAATGTCAAAATCAGGTCACCAAGTCCTATGAATTACCAGAAATGTATGTAGAAGGCTCTAAAACCCCCCAAAACACTTTTTAAAATAATATCTACACAGTAGTCCAAAGCACAGTTCAAGTATCTCAACTTGGATAGAAGAAAAGACAATTTTACACTCCCCAATAATCACTGAAAAACAGGATAATGAAGCCTTCAAAAATCTCCTCCTTAAACAACTTGCTCTTGGGCAAGGCAGCTATTCACTGCAGTACCTGAGTAATAATCCCTCATGGACCAGTGATCGGTTACAGCAGGAGATGTTTTAAACATCTTTTTTTTTTTCATCCTCACTAGTTGTTCTAGATTAGAAGATTTACTTAAGTTCTTGTAAAAAACCCTAACAAAGTAAAAAATGTTTACTGTAACTGATAATTGCCTTGTATGAATATATCCTGGAACATTATGATGCAGAACTGCAAACAACAGAATGAAACGACAATGGACTAAAACTATAAAATGCTATGCAGAGACAGGACGGACTTTTTGTGAGAAAGGAAAACTCAGAAAATATTTTAATACATTACATCTGAATTGATCTTTCCACTACCACAGCCTAGTGCCTGGAATGTGACTGACATTCATTAATGATTTAGGACTCTGGCTTCTCTGCTGTCTTGGAGCTCCTGGTTTATTTCCTGGCTGTTCATGAGACTGCGTGTGATACACTTCTAGGGATGACTTGGGTTTTCACCTTCTACAGAAGGAAAGCTTTGGCTAGCCACCAACAGAGGACTGGACACATGAATAATGCAACAAAACCATTATACCTGTTTCTCATTTTCAAGGGATGCGCCCTTTGCAAAGAAATATGGAAATCCAGCTCTATCCCCATACAAGAAATTGACTTAATTTGATGGTGAGACCTGTAAGTGTCTCACTGAACACAATCAGCTGCAGTGGTTTAGGTGCATATAAAGCAAGAGTAGCAGAAATTTGAATTTTACCTGCCCCTTTTAGAGGATGGCATATTAGTATAAACTCAGGTTTTTATTTTCTGAAGAGAACAGAACTAATAATGACTCTGAAGTACCTACCTATGGATAAAACATGTGTTCTGCTTTGCTTTTTTGTCCCAAAGGCAATTACTGTCTACTCTTATAAAGAAATGGGATGGGGAGGTAAGGAAAGAAATATTTTACTCCTGCATGTTCCCACTAAATTCTTAAAAAAACCCAAAAAACTGAAAACCAATCCTGCTATATATTCTACCCCCAAACCCAGCAAACATCACCCTAAAAGGCTATCAGAAATTTTCACATAAAATATTGCCTGAGTTCTGCAAAATACTACAACCCCCCTAAATCTTACGTTTCCTGAAACTATGAGACTTCAAAAAAAGCAAAGATGGAGAACTGACTAGATGTAGGCTGCAGGTGGGAGGATAGTTAAAATGCCTACACCAACAGTCGCCCTTTGTCACTTGCTTTTAGATTACTTTCTGCCATACTGCTTTTCCCATTTATTTTTATTATAGATGCATCTGGAGTACTACAAGTTAATAATTTTTAAGATAACAAAGAAGCCAGCTTATCTTTTCCATATTAAAAAATGTGAAAGTGAAGCTCCAGCTGCAGATACAACGTGGTAACAGGCAGAGGTTCTAGATATGATAAAATAAAACAAAACAATTTTGTAATGGAATTATGAAAACATTACTTTTCATATCACAAGATAAAGATTCACCAAGGAATGACAGTAATTCCTCCACAGGAGCACTGTATGAGTCACTTATTCAAAAAAAGTGAAGCTAATGTCTTAGTAAGCAAACACAATCCCTGAAATAACTACCTTTTAATTATAGTATTGTATATTCATGGGGAATATCATAGCAACCTTTATTTCATTCATTATGTTTGAAATTTCAGAACATAAAACATGTTCTATTCTTAATGCAATGCAAAATGAAGGTTAAAAACTGAGAGTAAATGATCTCATTAACACTCAGAGTGGTGAAAAAGAAAATCAGATCACATGGATTTATAAAGTTCATGGAGTAGGTAAGGACCATTATCATGTTTACAAGTGGTAAAAAGACCCAGCACAGAAGACTAATATTAGCTCAAAATGTGGGCATACAGGAAGTTATGACAATATGAAAAAGAACCCCAAAACCCACACACAAAAATTCAGAAGGATTACCTAATTTTGCTTTTATTTATGACACATAAATGCTGGAACACGGCTACCCTCTCATAAAAGAGCAATTTAGATCCTGCACATATACAATAAACCATTCATCTTTTATTTTTAATGTGATTACCAGCGTTAAATGCTACTATTTTCTCTCTTTACGTAAATATGTTAAAAATATGACAAAAAGCAAACTATTGATTAATGTAAAAAAAAACTGATGTAGGAAGGACAATGAAGACTCCTCAGCAAGTAAACTACTTTGAATAATAGTAAAATCATTGCATCAAAATTCTTGTGCTGAAAAGATCTGAGGACTAGATCATCCTACAGTTCAAAACAGCTCATCTGCAATACTTTAAAAGCATACCACCCACTTGCTCAGACAACGTGCTTCAGCAGGACTACCTGCATGAGCAAGTACTGCTAGAATTCAGAAAACATTATAGAAATGAACTCAAAGGAGAGAATCATCTTGTGCAATGAGACATATACAACAGCAATTAGATATAAAAAAAAAGTATCACAGTTATCAGGCTGACATATGCTACACATATCCCAGTCAAGCACCCACCACCTTGATGTAAGTCACACAAATGGCCTGAGATACGTGACAAAAATGAGTTAGCGATGGTTATGGGTTGTGATGTGCTGTGTGTGCAAACTATGCACAGACACACAGGCTAAGTGCTCCAACGCTCAGTCAGCAGCAGGTGTGGGTTCTCTGGAACTGAGACTGGTGTTACAAGTTCAGAGCACATTATATCAAGAAAGAACATTCACCATTTGCACCTCACGCCTCCCCATTTGCTGAACAACTACAAGCTACGGATCATGTGGTTCATTAATAATCAAGAGAGGCACTCACTATGGTTTCCTAATTTGAACTTTCTGTTTCAGAATGTAACAAACTATACTGTCCCCCACCCGCAGAGTTTAAGATTCAGATACAATTTTAGGAAAAACAAAACAAAATACCAGGGTTTAAAAAACAAAACAAACCAAACCAAACAAACCAACACCAAAAAAACCCCCGATCCCAACACTTCTCCCCTTCCCAAACCAGTGACATTGACTTCTGTGGAATAATGCTGACTCAAACCCTCTCATGGCCCATCTCCTCTAAGTCAGGTACCTTACTGTTGAAAGTAGGAAATAGTAAACAGAATCCTAAGAAGAATCCAAAGCTTTCCATCTGGAATACTTCTGCTTTCTCTCATTCCTCCCTTATCCCCAACTTCTGCTAGTACAGTCATCGTTCACAAAATCCACACAGTTGCCGCCTGGAACAACAGGAGTGCTGTAAACATTTTGGAGCCTGCTTTTCAGCCTGCTTTTTCTAGATGAAAGAAGTCCAAAACACTTCCAGTGTTGACAATGCTCTTTGGAGGCGAGCAGGCTGACTTCAGTTATGACCCACAGATCAAAAGCTTTTCTGGCTTACAGAATTAATAGCATTTTTCTCAGCTGCTGTGGAGATCACACGACCCTGTGTACATCATGCCAGGGTAGGAGACAACTATGAATCATTCAAGATCCTCAATTTTCTTGACAAGCATTCAGTCTGTCAGACTGAACAAAGCAGGCCAAGATGGCCTCAGATGAGATTAACAGAAGACCTTCATGAAGGACTAAACTGCACTTTTATCACAGATTTCACTTCATAATTTCTTGGAATTGCTGGTACAGGAGAAAAAAAAAAAATCAAAACACACCAACAAAACAAAAGAGGAATTCCAACTTGTTTCCAGCAGTTGTTTCGACTCAGAGGAACTAGCTGGAATTTGAACTCATCTAATTTCTTACAGGAGACACCACTCTGATAGGATGTACAGAGACTCTGAAAGGAACCTGCTTTAACATGTGTTAGGAGTTTCTTGCAGCTAAGAAACCCAACTCACATAGTTTCAAAATAAATAAATTCAGCCTCTCAAATAAATTAAGTATTTAAGATAAAAACATCCCAAGTTTAATTTGTTTAAAGATGAAGAGATATCTAACTTCTATCACTTACCTTGAGCCCTAACAGTCATTTCTTCAAATAACCTAAACATCTGGGAAATATCAGGCCACACAGGGTAAATATTCAAGCTGTCCTTCTAGAGAAGCACGTGATTTGGAAAAGTAAATTGCTGGCTATAAATAAAAATAACTTTACCTTTTATGAAAATGTCTGAAGCTTTTAAAATACTGTTTTCACTGAGATGCACAGGAAGCTTTAAAATTCCCTTTTATTTCACCACATGAGGTGCACCCTGGGCAGGATGGCTCTGTGTTTGAGTCACCTTGTGTATTGCCTTCAACTGAGGCTGCTTGGTTAATCAGTCCTCAGGATTTTAGGGATAGTGCAACGTAAAAAGAGTTAAAATTGATGCAGAGCATTTTCCTGTAATTTGCTGATGACCTATGGATCCAAGATTGACACAAAGCAATTTTTCTCGATTTTAATAGAACAGTGGTAGTTTTATCCTTTGAGGCCTCATTCTGGAAACACATTTTTGATGCTAGTCCCACACTTTTTTAGAACACCCACTTTGACACTTGAATACCTTCATTAACATTGACAAAAGCACAAAGATCTTTCCAGCCAAAACCTTTTGCCCACCATGCTGCACACAGCTTTGCTTATGCAGTATTTTGCTAAGCCATGGTTTGCAAAAATGAGATTACTGCTTGCAGAGAACTTGTTGGGACATTCAAAAAGCTCTGCATTCTAAGTTCTGAAATCTCACATAAATGTGTACAAAACCAAATAAACCCCAATGAAATATGATTCTCCCTGTTTCCTCTGGGCACAGAGGATGGGGGGGGCAGGAGGGAACCAAGAAGAAACAAATCTAAGAATTATTACCATGTAGTTAAGCACAGGAAGAATTTAGATTTTAAAAAATTTCTAAACAAAATAAAGTAAAATAATCTCCCTGAAAAGCAAGACAGAACTTATTTACATCATCCATTGTAGACAAGAAAAAAAGATGAAAAGTTTGTGCTCTCTCTTCATCCATTCTGCATAGAACAAATTCCTAGCTTTGAAGCTATGGGAGAACCTACTCCCATTTAGCCTACTGGTGGTATAAAACTGGCTACACTAGAAATGGCCAAAAAAGCTTGTTACACTTTGTACAAGCTGTTCTTTTCTGGACATGTTTTCTACGTTTAGAATGTGCAAGGGGGTTATAGACCCCCAGAGACTGGCCTATTGTCACCGGATCAAAAAAGGAACCCGTGTACCCTGTGCAACAAAGTGGTTGCAGTGAAGATAACTAAATCGCAGTAGTGGCTTTAAAATTCATCTTTAGATAGTAAGAAGGGGGTTTGTGACTAAAAATCATTAAATCTTTCGTAAAGCCCTAAAATTCTCTAGGTTTAGACGCTTTCTAAAGCATCCACTGTGAGAGGAAATGGTCCTGATTTCCCATTCCTTACTGTTTTGCTGCCAGTCCAGGCGCTGGCAGTTCTCCTTTCTCGGCGCGCAGCACGCTCATTCGCTGCGATTACGGATGGTTTACGCCGCGCCAATCTCCGCGGCACTCACAGCGTGTCCCACCCCCTCCTGCCACAGCACCCTGACTGTACCTCTCACAAAGACAGCACGGCCAGCTGGAGAGGAGCACAGCACAAGATGGGCCAGAGGAGAGACTTCAGGACCATTCCCGTTTTGCTCTCTCTCATTGTACACTGTTACTGTGCTTCATGTTTCTGATCTGCAGCACAATCCAACGCTACCCTACCAGCACCTATGGCTTCCCAATGGACTGTACTCAGAGAACCTAACTCACTCCTGTCCGGAGGGTTGTGTGGACAGTAATTAAAAATCAAAGGTCCATGACAATTGCTGAACAGATCCTCCAGAGAATTCGGGATGAACAGGAGCTGGAATATGTGAACTGAAAAATTACTTCTCACAGGACTGAGTTTTCCTAATTTTCTTTTAAGATTGTAACTTTCCTGTACAACAACAGATGCATGAACAGGATGCAGTTCTTGTACTGAAACTGTGTACAAATAACTGGAATACATGCATAGACTCAAAGGGCTGTTTTCACTTTATTTAACATAAGCATTTTTCCAAAACTGCATAAACTGAAGTTTCCTTTGAAAACTGCCTAAGAAGAACATTATGCAGAAAAGCCAGGAAGTAGGAACAGTACATGGGGAAATGCAGGAAGCATGGAAATTACTAAGGGGAACACAAATTTCAGATAAACAAACAAATGAGCAGAAGGAAACTATAGAAGTCTGTACCAGTGAAGGGAGACACTTTTCAGATAACTCAAGTGCCAGATGACTGAGACTGGGGATGTGTGGAAGAATTGCACTTAATTTTTCAAGGCTTTTAACTGGAAAATTTCTTAGACTCTATTATATGCACTGTTCTCTTTGTAATTACTACACTCACTTCTACCATTGATAATGTGCATAAATCTGCTGTTTGTCATGTTCATAACACACTTAATAAACGTCCTCTGAAGGAAGGAAATCACACTGCTTGAAAATCCAGTAACTTGGAGAGAGAGGGGGGAAAAGACACTATTCTTAGCATATACACATCACTCCTAGTCCTCTGACATATCAGCAGTGGTTCAACCAGAGGTGACATGAGAGTAAATGCACATGGCACCTGCCTGGGAAAGTATTTGAATAAACACAGATGTGCCCTGACAGCTACTTGAAACCTAAATGCTTCCCAAGCCTGAAATCCCAGTGGTGGCAAATCTGTCAATAGCCAACATTACTATTTATCTAGAGAGGCATTCACCCACCACCAAGAAAGGGTTGTATTTGGTTTAGATGATATTAGGCACCCTGCACTCGTGTTGCTGCACAAGTTCCCAGACAGGGAGCGAGGAAAGTTTACAGACAGCAATGACAGTAAATGTTAACTTTCATTTAAATGTAACAGCCTTGGCTGGAATCTGGTCAGAATGCTTTTACTGCAAGAGGGCAAGATACTTTTTTTACATCTTATCCAAATGGCAAGCAATTGGTATATCTGTAATGGCAAAAATAAAAAAAAAGATAAAGCAATGTTTAATTTAAAGTTGTTGCCTTCAGTACTTAACGTAAAAATTAGCTACCCACCAGAGTGTTTCAATGTAAACAAAACAAAGTGCAGTGAGAAGTGTAAATCTATACGTAAAACCCATTAACCTTTCCTCACCTGATCTTCTTCTCCACCCCCTTCTTCATCGTATTTCAGAATGTTGTCCCTCACATCATCTTCAGGATCAATCAAGAGCTGCTTTGCCTGACGCTCTTTATCACGGCGTTTCATCCATACCACAAACATTAAAACTAGAACTGTAATGCAAAAATGGAAGAGACAAAACCACACCTTAATTCTGAACTACAGCCATAAAAACTGTAGAAACTTATTGTGAAGATTTAAAAGAAAAAAAAAAAAGAAAAAGCAATGAAGTTGGTTTTGACTGTTGTGGAGGTTTTTTTAAAATTAATAATTTGACAGAAGGCAGCTTAAGTAAGAGATGTTTCAACTCAGACCACTATAGGCAATTCAGTTTAGAAATCAATCACATATTCAAGGTTGTAACTAACAAATCCATTCCACATCTGCAAAATAAACTTGCCATGAAAATAAAAAAGACTATGCTTCATAAACCACTATATTCAGAAAGAAATCCCTCCTACAATAAGGCTCTGTTAGTTTCATACCTAGCATTTCAAAAATTTCTTCTATCAAGAAAGTAAATGCACTGCGTGTAGAATCATGTACTTATCCAGGCTCTTTTTTTTCCTTACTTTTTTTTTTTTTTAATTACCCCTTTCCATAATTTTCTATGCTCTATACGGGTGCATAGTGTACTATGACCAGGCTAATCTCTCCCTTGTGTTCCACCACAATAGACAATCAGTTAACTATAATGTGTAGGAGAGCTAGCTAATCTAATTATCTAATTTACTACACTGGACAGACATGACTTTTTAGTCATTTCCCTTACTCAATGCACTTTACACAAAATAAAATACTAGTACAGCTTTATGCAGTACTTAAACATACACATCACTGCAACACCTGCCTTTCTTGTCAGGCCTTACACGAAGGGCTCTGATGCATTACTTTCCAACTGTAATTCCTACCTGCATTAATCTGAAGCACAGTGGTAGTAACATCAGAGCGCTCCTTAAAAGCATTTTTACCTGCTATGGGTGGCACCAAATTGCACAGTACTGGCAGCTCAAGACAGATTAGAAGCCTGGGGACTAATCACATCTTCAGCCTGGCCACTCACTGACGTAACACTACAAGTGTCCCTGAGTATAAATGGAGAATCTCTTTCACAAACCCAATGCAGGGCTTTGAGTGCCAAACAGGTGCTAGCTGTACTCTGTCCAACTTCAAATCCTGTACTATCAGGAAGTTTTCATACTTGTCCAAAACACTGAAACATGCAGAAACAATTCCTGGACCTGAGCCTTTAATAACTCCCCTGTCTTTGTCAACGTACCTGATACTAGAATAAGTAATACTGTACTTGCAAAACAAGAGTTAAAATTAAAGGAGTTAAAATTAAAGAGAGCTATTTACTCACTGAGCAAGATGATGATACAAAGCAGAATTGCAATGATGGCACCAGTGCCCAGCCCTGCACCAACGATTCGGTCAACATCTGTGCAGTCTCCATTTAAGTCACACTGGCAAACTTTCACCTTCAGCAAGGAAGTGCTGGATGCATGTGGATTTCCAGAATCTGTGATTACTATGGGCACATCGTAGATGCCGGCCTCCAGAAACCGGATTCTTAAGGAGAGCTGGGCGTGATCGCCTGTGTGTGAAAATAAGGTGCTGGTTAAAAAGTAATATATTGCTCGCATGGGATTAAAACAGTATTAGCAAAAATAGCTCATGTTTCAGCTCAGTGTTAACTTAGTCAAACTGCTATTTGACACTCAGGGTAACAGACTTCCTGACTGCTGCGACCATCTTTTCTTTCTTAAAATTTCTTGTCCTCCGGGGAACTTACACTAAGGTGATTTCTTGTTCATATCAACCAAACTCATATATGTTGTGAAATAATACCCAAGAAAAGATATTTGCAGAAGTTTCTTTAAAACTATGAAGATTTCCATAATGTTAATTACCACTAATTCGAACAATGGTCCAATTCCTCTTAATACTAGCAGGTGTGTCAGGCAGCTCAAAGGCAAACGGGCCTGCATTTGGATCTATGTCAGGGTCTACAGCAGTGATGTTAATAGCATTAGGCTGCAGTGTTTCACAAGTTGTGGCTTCTTTTGGATGCACTTGGGGGGCATTATCATTGATGTCCAGCAGGTATATCTGAAGTGTGCCAGTTCCACTCATTGGGGGTATTCCTAAAAGAAAATGAAATAGCATTAAGCCTGTTTCCACTTGCAAAGTTATTTAAATGAAGCTGTACCAACACACTTACATGTTTACCTCAGTTTTGGGATTCTTTTACAAAACCAATCTAACACTGTCACTGGCCCTGCCAACACAATAATTCTTATGTAGTCTGCACTCAGAAAAATAGCCCTACTCAGCAAAATTCAGCAAATAACTGCAGATCCATAGATCATGGACTCACCCACTTCACTGACCAGACAGACAGTTAATCTCCAGAGATGGTCCACATCAAAGGCTTTAAAGAAGGTGCAAAATTGGGATGGTTTGTCCTCTGGAAAAATTATTTCCTAACTTTGAAAGCTTAAGATCATCCTTTACCATAATTGTGCTTTTTAAATTCTTTCGAATACTGAGTTTCATCATGCTATTTCTGGACATTCCTGCCATCCGTATTGAATGTGTGCTGCTTCCATAAATCTTGCTGGAATCACACACTGATGTGATCATTTGGCACTGACTTTTTCAGTATAGCTAGCAATGGTTCTCATTCCACCTCCCATAATCTTCCAGTTCAATTTATGTCTTTTCTCCAGAACAGAGCCAAAGTACAGAAACAGCTGATATAGCTTCCAGTTCAGAAATTTTTACCATGCCTTCTTTCCAAGGCAAATAGCCTCAGTGTTTCAATTTTCCCTTATAACGTGAGAATGTCCCTAACTGCCTGTTCATCTTCCTGCTATCAGCTATGAACAGTACAGCCCTCCAGCTGAAATCAAAGGACTCATTTCTGAGCAGTGTTAATTGTCATTAACAAACTGACAACAAAAAGATACTTTTCCCTCTGCACTGCTGCAGCCTGAATGTGGGAAAACACAAAGCCCCTCCAATGACACATTACTCCCCATAAAGCCCACTCACGCTGTGCCTTCACTCAACCTACCACACTCCCATGCAGGGCTTTTTCAATTTTCTGTCAACTCAACTAATGTAACCAGGACAGTGTTATTCTATAAACTCAGAGAATTATTCTTCAGCCATTTCCCAAGTAGCTGGGAAATTATACATGGTCTGATAGTAATACAGATTTCCAATGGGATGTATTCTAAGCATATCCTGTTTTCTGCCCCAGTAAAACTGAATGCCATTCAATCACAAAGATGAAAAGCTTTTTGAAAAAAACTGCACAATATTGATACATACCATTATCAGAAGCAAGAAATGTTGCATTATACATATTGTTTTGCACATATATTGACTCTCTGTCCAAAACAGCTGTAGTAGTTATTTGTCCATTAACAGGGTCAATTTTCAGCCAGTTTGCAGGATCTGAAAGTTTTGAGTACCTGTGTATTTAATCATAAGTTATGTTATTTATCTACCAACATAAATATTGATAACAAAGACAGTATTAGTATTTTAATTTGTATTCTGAACATGTCTTTGGAATTTGAAGATAGTATTTTATTTTCCATAATAAATTTCCATTTATCAAGCCCTGTCAGTAAATTTCTTGGAAATACATATTAAAACCAGTCCCACATTTCGATTCTTCAAGTGCCTTGCCCTGTAAGTTATCATGTAACTGGAGGAAATCATAAAATTACCATAAACTATATAACATTAATACTCAGACTCAATTAAAATATTCAGTCAGGATCCTCCTTGGTTTTTCTACACCTACAGAGCTATTCATACTAATTTTCATATTGTCAGAGTGCTGAGAGCAGGAGAGAGGTAAAAACGGATAGTGTTAGTTGCACTAACTCACACTGTTCTAGCACTTCAGTATCACTTCATTTTCAGAGGCCCTGGTTTTACCTAATGTTTTTCATCTTAATTTGAAAGAGAAGTGTCTTTCAAAACCATTCTTCTATCTGATAAATTTTCTCTTTGACATTAATCAGATGCAAGCTATCTTAGTGTTGAAGTCCTCATGCTGTCATTTCTATGATGGTTAAGTCCAGAAATGAGCAAAGTATTACAAACAGCTAACCAAAAATCAAGAGAATATAAAATTGCAATCATCTTGATTTTGGAAGGAAAGACAGAACGTAAGTTCTGGAGTTTCTTCTACATGAGCTAAAAAAACACTGGATAAGGTGAGTCCTGACCCATGGGCAGTCACAGCCTCAGCTTTGCAAGTAACGGCCATGTCTTACATGAGGTATGCTCGTGTAGAAAAGTTTTAGACATAAGGGAAATTATGATCAAATTATGATCATAGCTGTCTGTACAAGAATTCACAGACAGACCACACCACCACTTTGCATTACTGGAGAAAAAATGAAAAGAAAACCCTCCAGATTTCATCAACAATCCGATTTCGTTGCCATGTGAAAATTACTGGTGAATTTTAATTGTAAATGATTTTAATTCACAGAAGCATGTGCCTGCCCTGACTAAATTTGTTGGGATAGAACACATACTTTACCACAGATGCATAACTGCACTCTATCTTGATGGAATGGAACTCACAATGAGAAAATGACCCAGTTTACACACCTGGTCGGTTCACCTTCTCTATAGCCAAAAATCCCTTTGGACAGGGCTGCACAAAACCCACACAACATGTTGGGGTAGCTGTGTGCTACAGTAAATGTAGTAATTTCACAAGTCACCTCTTTGCTTCCCACCCATTCCATAACACAGACATTGCAAAACACTTATATAGACCTTAGGGAGGTTTGCTGCATGTAACGATCTGGGTCCTGAGCAGTAAAAGTTGTCAACACGCTCCCAGCCATCAGCCCTTCTTCCTGACGCACGAGCTTGGGGTTTGGAACAAAATATGGGGGCTCATTCACATCAATGACTGTAATGGACACGGTTGCTGTTGACTGAGGGGGATGCTGAATCCCCTTAGCCAAAGGCACTTGATTTTCCGCAGCTACGGTAAGTACAAACATCCTGTTGGTCTCGAAGTCAATAGGCTGGGAAGAGCAAAGAGCGGGAAGTGTTAATGTTCACTCATAGTAGCAATAGACACACAATAACATTTTAAGTTTAAAGTACATTTTTGAAGATTACTTGTACTTTTCTGAAAAATGAGCATGGAGTCTGAAGAGAGCACAATATCACCACTTCAACACAAGCCCATGCGCTGGGGGTTTTGCTTAGCAGCATGTGGCGGTTTCAGTTCTGCACACAGCAGCAGCAGTTCTGAAGTCAGAAGAGCTAGAAACCTTTGGAAGTCATTCTGGGATTTAACCTACTCTGGTACTGCCATTAGAGACAAATGAGGAAATGAATAGTTTAATCACAAAACGATGAAGAAGCTCCCAGCTTTGTGCCAGGCACTCACATGTGCCTCCTGATGATCTCTCCTGGGGACAGAAAGCTGCCTCTTTCTGATAGAAGGAAGGATGGAAGTTTCCTTCAAACAAGTTCATGACTATAGCTATTCCCATAGATCAGAGATTCTTACGTCCTCAACATCTCATTAGAAAGACTCTTGATAATCCCAGTCAACCTGGTTTCTGATATACCTACAGCTACCATCTTCCCAGTGAAGACAACCTTCCGTTTGGAGATTTTCCTCACTGAGCCAGAAGTCCAACTTAAGAAGAAGTAAAAACAGTATGAATCTAGAGTTCCTCTGTCATGCTGAGCAGGGTTGAGGCATTCCTGGAGACAGGATTTCCCTTTGTACTATGCACTGTACTACTCACACAGATCCCAGATTGGAAAAAAACCCTGTACCTTACTGGGGCAGTTGGCATGTGACAGTATGAAGTAAGTGACAAGAGACACTCTAATCTTCATTACAGGTTGACAGATCAACTCATTGCATTGCCAGTAAAAACTGTAGGCAGGTTTCCAACTCTTCCTGTGTCTGGGCACTTAAAGGAGTGCTAAAAAGCACAGACACTCACATAATTCTTCCTGGAAGACTGCAATGCAACAATTGGTACCTCTGGGGAAGAGCAGTTATAAACCAGAGACAGTTCTTAAAAAAACACACTGTGAATTACTATTAATGCTGCATATAAGTTGCATCTTTTTATCACCTAGATACCGGGAGGATTAAAATCAAACAAAGTGAAATAAAATAAAATGAAACAAACAAAAAAAAAAAAGAGAAAAAGGAAAAGTGAATTTTTTAATTTCCAAATGGGATTACTGGCATCACACATTTGACTTTGAAATGGATCAGCCGAAACGACAGAGCAGGCCAACTCAAGAGATGAGACATTTATCAGCGGGTCATGAGGAAAGGTGGCTACTGCCTAGCAGGTTTAATTATAGAATCACATTGTTATTATCACTTGAAATAAGTCATCCCTCAACACAGAGCTGTGTTGGCTAGAGAATGCAGATAGACAGGTTATTCCATAAAAGGTATTTAAATGAGGTTTTAAAAATAGCCAGTCTTTAAATGTCTCCTGTAGAAGTACCCTCCCACCTATTATTTTTTCCTCTCTGATTGTGCTTTGACTGCCTGTATCTCTTCCTTAATGGAACATCTTGACATAAAATGTGCAGACGACACGCATGACTACTAATTGAGGAGGTAGGAAGTTGTTTAGACTAGCAAAAAATACTAAGCAGACACTTTTCCACAGAGTAATTTCTAACTTTTAGCAAATAAAGATTCAAGATTTGTAATTTCTAATAGCCTAGCCTGATTTTTAAAACTGAGCAGGAGGAATACTATTGATAGCAGAAGCAAGGTAACAGCTGAAGAGACAGACTCGATTCCAGAAGAAGAAGAGCATCCATTTTATTCCAGATCCATGCTGGCATCAGGAATTCCCATTTGCCCCATTTTGGTGTTCTCCCACCTCTTCCATCTCTGCTGAGCTCTCTGAAAGGCAGGCATGTCTTACCTTTACGACAGTGACCAGCCCGTCGTTGCTGTTGGGGTCGGTGAGGATGGTGAAGCGGCCGGTGGGGTCCCCCCCAGTCATGCGGTACATGGCGTTCCAGGCCGGCGTGTGCGGCTGGTCCTTATCTGTCACCGTCAGATTGGCCACGATCACATCCATCCTGTTCTCCGGCACTTCCCCGTAGAACTGCAAAAAACCATGGAAACACTTCACCTCAGCTGGGGGAGCATGCAAGGGCCACACCAGGCTGAACATCCATCAAAGAGGGGCAGACCATCTCTCTTCACTGGAGTTCTCATAATTTATCTATTGAAGTTTACCTGAGGCCACACAGAGAACCAATGGCTTGATTCCCTTGTCAGTTTTTGCCTTTTGGTCAAAAGCAGAACACAGTATGTAAGGGATATATATTCTGCACATATTTTGATTCTGCCTGCCAGTATGGTATTTAATAAGTAATAAATATTTACTGTCTGTGAATGTAACGAGAGAAACAGAGCAGGGTTATAAATATGCACATCCTTCAGTAACTCCTATCCTGTACTTACAGTCATGGCAGTGAACTCTGGAGGATTGTCATTGACATCTGTCACAGCGATGACAGCAGTTGCTGTGTTTGAAAGACCATATGTTGGGTTTCCTTCCATGTCCGTAGCTTGAATTATTAATGTATATTGTTGTACTTTCTAAAACACAAAATGACAACATAAGTTTTAGACAAAACTAACATTACCATAGGGCAGCAGGTGTTCCCAAAAATTGCCCTCTGCTAAACAACGGAGCCTATCACACTGTTTATTCTAGTTAGCATCACCCGAAATGACAGGAGCAAAGTTTGTGCCACAGGAATATGCTTATATTGAACTACTGTTTGACTTTTCTTCAAAGACCATCAAGGTAAGGACAGGCTGACTACTTCCTACTCTAATAAATCAAACCACTTTAGACAGTTAATGCATGATCACAGGTTTAACAATGCTTTTCAAACGGTGAAAAGAGAGCCAGAGTGCATTTTATACTAAAACAGGTAAAGTCCTCAAAAGCATTTGAGAGCACTGAGCCAAGGTAGGTTTGTCGGCCAAACGGCCACAAGTGCCAAGGTTTTGTTTCAGCCAAGCCTGAGTATAAAACTGCTGCTGCAACTTCTTGTGATCTCTATGGAAACCAAAGATGTCAGGGCCAACAGAGACGAGTAAGGGCACTGGAGAAAGGGGGAGGGAAGCACCAAATGGGCTATTTCCATAAATGTTAAACACCCTGGCCGAGTATGGCAGCCATGGGCCCCTCTCCCCCCACTGCTGCTAACGGCCCTTGAGCTGGGCACTCACTCCCCCCTCACAGCTGGAGTGGGGCCAGGGTCCCTAAGCACCCAAAATGCCTGGCAGAGACCTGACCTCAGCCTGGTGAGCTGCTTAAAACAACATCGACAAGGTTCTGTTAAAAAAAAAAAAAAAGCCATCACAAAGATGTTTTCTGTGTAGAACTGCTGAAAAGTTTATTTTAACTCATTGCTCTCAAATATTGCGCATGCTCCTTCATTTTTCCAGTTCATCGTCCTTCCTTGCAGAGAAGTGTTAGCATTCAGCTCTTCCCAAAGGAAAGGCCACAAACGTAAGGAACTGCTATAACTTTGAAACAGCACTTTCACAAACGGTTTGCTAACACTGGCGAATATCTTTGGCAAAATAAAAATAATTCAGAAAGAGCCTATTTTTATGTTTTGGGGTTTTTTTTCCCCCTACTTGGTACACTATTTTCTTCCACTGTCAAAAGACTGGGGTGTGTGACAGATTACTTCTCATGGAAACAATTTATAGAATAATGAAACATGCTGAGTTGGAATGGATCCATCAGGATCAGAGAGTCTAACTCCTGACCCTAAGCAGGACACCCCTAGAATCACACCATTTATGAAAAGGAATTACAGGTATTGATACAAAAAGCAAGGGCAATTCCACTGGTAGTATTTCGCTTTCTTTCAAACTTTGACCAGACAGTAAGGCAGACTTTGAGAGGTTTAACGGTTTGCACATTTCCAAGCAGCAACAATGAGTCACTGAATAAAAGTTTTAAAAACAAGCTCTATAGATCTTTATCTCCCACTGAAGATAACGGTTTATGCTCATGCCCTCTTTACATAGAAACCCTTACAAGACACCCCAAATGTGAGTTGCTACATATGCATCCCACAATTCTTTAAAAAAGCAAGACTAATTAGTATTAAGTCTACAGAAGTGCAGTATTCAGGTTTAATAATGCAATATATATATATATATATATGTATCGGAATTGTGGTTTGAAAATATACTTGCAAACTGACCTTCAATAGGCTTTAAACATCTTAAAGGTTTCCTTCATGACATCAATAAGAGTAGCAGTCATGAGGGAATCAAAGAAATGCTTTTACCACTTTCATCCAGGAAAAAAAATCATACTTTACTTACAGTGAAGCAATAAAATCTAAAGCAGTATTGAAGCAAATCTCACTGCCATATGATTCTATCTTATTGAAACAGCAGGTGCTTCTGATTCATCTGGGTCTTAATACATTGATCCCAAGAAGCAAATTTCATTAAGGAAAACTCCATTATTATTACACAGAGACTCAGCTTCCTTATAGTTGTCTTACTTAATTCCAACAGAACCAGCACACTAAAAACTTCCCCAGAAAGTGCCCCAAAAGACAGCAAATCAGTGTTTTTGTTTGGTTCCTTGTTTTTTTTCCCCTCTTCCCAGCACTCACATAAAGCAGATCAACTGCTGAGAGTGAAATTTCAGAAATCAACAAGCACACAACTTTCCAGGCATGGCGAAACTGGGGGAGGTGGTCTCTTTTTACTGTGGTTTGAGAAGCAGCCAGGAATGAGCTGTGGAGCATGTGTCAGCAGCCTGCACAGAGACTTAGCAGCAACACATCTAAAAGCAAACTGGCAGCTTCAAGAAAGAACGCAGACCTCATCAGTCCACATCTTTCCACTTCAACACGGGCCAAATAAAAGAGCACTTCACTGAATTAACCTCACGTGAGGCAGGAATGTCAGTGTGTAAATTTAAGTACCCTGCCTGACTTCTTCAGCACCTCAGCAGTAAGGCAGATGTTTTAATGCTGAAGTGAATTCCACAGCAATAACGGAAGAAATAAGAGCAGCTGGATCTCATGAAACAGCATCTTTTGAGATAACAAATGAAAGATTTCTTCTGCCTTAAGCTGAGTTTCCTTACCTAAGCAAATCTCCTCCTGTGCATGTTAGCACACATAATGCATTGTGCATGTTAATCTAAAATACCAGCAGATGAGGAATGCTATCAGAGGAACCACTTTTTTTTTTTAATGCCTACAACACTTATGCTCCCATAAATAATGTGTCACATTATTTAAGAATTTAAAATTCTGCCTAGCATTTTAGGACTTTAATTAGAGCTTTATCAAGAGAGACAGGAGAGCGGAAAGGCAGAAGTGGACAGACCAGCTGGGGTACATGGACAACAAGGCACTCCCCAGCCCACTGTCAAAAGACGATTCAGCTTTGGCTCTCTAGACTCCCAGTCATTTTCATTTAATTGACTTCCACAAAATGACTCAGGAAATGGAGGAAGCAAAGCTTGGGAAGGAAACCATTTTATTTCATATTAGTCTAATTTAATATTTGAATGATTTAACATTAATCATTAATATCCAACATGTTCGAGAAATGTTTATATATACCCATCTGGGTGTCAGCAGAGTGATCCATCAGGAAAACTGATGGTGAATGACAAGGCTTTTCCAACTGTTAATGTGAGGGTCTAAGCTCCACAGGCAGCTGGTTTCTTCCGAGTTAAATCCCTCCAGTATAGCTAGTCACCAAGTGATAAAACCTCAAGAATTATCGCTATGTCCTTCTGAAAGTTCATCTGTCAAAGATGACCAGGGGATTTTAAAAACAAGGGCAAAGCTGCCCATCATTCTTTTAATTTAATAGGGCAACACTGTAAAGTTCAGGGTTTTCCTTTGCTCAAATCCCTTCTCTTCAAAACCAACTTAAATAGAATGAATGTTAATAAAACCTCAAAAATTAATTGCAATATCTAACACTATTTAGCTTTTCAAATCTTCTGATTGCCCCTTTCAAACTGAAATGCATCAGAATATTAACAGCAAACACAGAACTTCAGAAAGCATTTTTATTCTCCATTTTAAATAACTATAAATAAGCAGCTAAAAGATGAACAGCAAATCCAGTACTTTGGATTTAATGAGCTAAAATGAGGTTAGTAATACAGAAGTTGAAACAAGATGTATTCAAAAGAGGTTTGTTAGGATTTTATAGCTTGTTTATAAAATAATGCTTATCTCTTGTGAAGTTCTCAAGTGGTTTAAAAGCACAGTTAGTGTGACAGATATGGAGTTGGGAGGGAAATATTTTTATTCCCAGCCTCACAGATGGGTGAATCAGAGCAGAGGATCTGGCATGCTCCTTCTCCAGGGGTGGGCACAGTGAAGAACTGTCTAGACAGGATGCACCTTGCTCAGCACGCAGCAGTGAATTACTGACAGATTATTTCTTTTTGCTATTATTATTATTACATTGCTCTGCTTTAGTGTGTATCTGTTAGATGTATCTGTTTCTTAAGAGCAAACAGGCTTATCAGACAAGATCCTTTCCATGACCCCAGAGGCAAGAGCAACTACACGTTTGGAACAAAGAGGTCCAATTTTCATCCCTAACATAATTTTCTCTCCTCTGAGCTTTTGTACTCTGAGATTAGGAAAACAACTGGTATCAACAGGGTGAAGAAAGGGAGCAAGTTAAGACTGAGAAGGGGGAGAAATATATCACAGCATCATGAAATTGTATGGACTAGAAGTGACCTTAAAGATCATCTAGCTTCAGACACCCAGCCCTGGGTAGGGACACCTCCAACTACACCAGGTTGCTCAGAATGCCATCCAACCCAGCCTTGAACACTTCCAGGGATGGGGCATATGCAACTTCTCTGGGCAACTTGTTCCTGCGTCTTACCACCTCCACAGTCAGGAATTTCTTCCTTTTATCTGACCTAAATGCACCTGCTTTCACTTTATAGTCATCTCCCCTCGTCCTATCTCTACCTGCCCTTATAAAAAACCCCTCTCCAGGCTCTCCTCTAGGCCCCCATTTAGGTACTGGAAGGCATCAATAACGTCTCCCCAGAGCCTCCTCTTCTCCAGGTTAAACAGCCCCAGCTCTCTCAGCCTGTCTTCATAGGAGAGGTGCTCCAACCTACTGATGATCTTCACATCCCTCCTCTGGGCTTGCTCCAAGGCAGGTTCACTGATTTCCTATGCTGAGAACCCCAGATCTGGATGCAGCACTCCAGGTGGGGTCTCAGAAGAGCAGAACAGAGGAGAAGAATTACCTCCCTTGACCTGCTGGCCATGCTCTTTCTGATGCAGTCCTGGATACAATTGCCTGCAGGTGCACATCATCAGCTCATGTCCAGCTCCTCACTCACCCTCTCACCCACCCACCACCCCGAGCCGTGCCTCTTTACAATATTAAATGCAAGCCAGCCCACGGGATTAAGACCTGCCTTACCTCTCTGTCAAGCCCAGCTGCTACAGTGATAATGTCACCGGTTTCGTTGTTGATTGTAAACATGTTTGGAGAGGGGCTGCTCGGGGCCTGGGACAAGATCCTGTATCTCAGCATCCCATTCTGGGCGTTGGGATCATCAGCATCGATGGCAGTAACAGTCATCACATAGGTCCCTAGCAGCAGAATAAATAACTGGTGTTATATAAACAGTTTATACTCAGATTATACAAGATCACTTTACAAGCAGCGGTCAAAGCACATATTTCTTTTGGTAAAATCTGCACATTCTTTCTTTACTCAAAACAAACTGGCTAAAATCAAGACTCACCAACGGAGTAATTAAAATACATAAGAGGAGATAAAAATACTCTATGTTTATAAAAGACTAGATTTGCTTATAACTGAAGAAGCTACATAAACAATGAAACTCTAACGGTTCTGCCACAAATAACATTTCTGTAACAAAAGAACATCTCATGTTTAGATACTTATGTTATTAATTGGGCCAAAGGAAATATACTTATTGTTCAGAATTGGTGGACATACTGATAGTGATGGAAAATCAATATAAATAATACTCTTTCAAAAGTCTTTGAGATAGATCTCAAATGCCAAGTAAACACTGCAAAGTTAGAAAACACATTTCTGGTGCTAACCTTTCATTTTGCACTTCTGACAAATTAAGGAAGTGGTTTCAGTCATAGTGCAAACTTTAGTCTGAGCTGATTAGAATTTTAATGAGATCTGAACAACACTTAGGTTTTCTCAAGAATTCAAATGACACTGATTTCAAATCCCAGTATTTGCTAAGCCTCTGGGAATCAGAACTAGAACTGTATCTAGTGACATTTCAGAAGTCTCTTATACCCTGACCTGTCAACTAAATGAACATCAATGTCCATCATAAAAATAAATGTAAGAACTGTGATGTTATAATTAGGATTTTGAAAACCATAAACCAGAAGTCATATACTTAAAGCCTCCCCTGGTTTTAGTTCATGCACATAGCAATTTTGCCTTTTGGAAATTAATCCCAGCATGCTAAAAAGTGCATTAAAAATAGGGTGAAATAAGAAGATAGAGGATCTGAGATTTTGCTCATCACACTAAAGACACCTTTCAAAGTTTTATAAGGTCTGAAGGCACTCCCTTCATCACACCTTTGAAATGATACTGTAAATGTAATACTTCAAAATAATACATCTGCCTCCCAAAAGCCCATTTATTACCTGGCTTTGATCCTTCAGGGACTGTCCCATTCCAAACCTGGTGTAAGAACTCAGGTCTGTTGTCATTCATGTCAATGACATTAATAACAATGTCAATAGGATTTTCCACCTGGTTTCCATTTACATCCACTGCATGTGCTCTCAGCTGCAAAAATCATTGGAAGTATTAGAATTTGCACAACATACAGGTGCAAACAGATATAATAATAGTGACAGGAAATTTCAGGCCAGACATTTTTAGCTCAGTGTATTTTCTTATCTGCCACTGCTCCCTCATATCGACCTTTTAAATTTCCAAGCTGTTAATGGAACTGATGTTCAGACTTCCAAGCTATTCTAAGTTGCAGACTTCCTTCTTTGATTTGATGAAAATTATTTTAGATCATGTAATTTTGATTACTCCTAGTGCCTACTGTCATATAGAATTCTGGTTTTAATAATGGCTACTAGAAAACATTCTCTAAAAAGATGGAGATTTAAATGTAAATCTGTGTATTTAGACCACAGTGTGGCCACTGTTAGGGAAAAGAGCAACTTTCTCCTGTAGCAGTCCTGCTGATGCCCATCATGTATATACACACACATATCTTATGGCTACAAAGCTACTAGAAAGCAGCAAGACGGCATTATTAACTCACCACTCTGGTAATGACTCATATAAATGTAAATTCCTAAGTCAGTAAATCCTGAATTGCCAATGTCAAATTCTCAGTTAAAATCTTATTGATGCTAGAGCTGTTGTTTGAGAGCCTTTCCCCCAGACGCTTCCTGCCGTGTCCTCTGTTTGGGAGCAGCACTCAAAGGGCTTCCCAGAGCACACGGTAAGGAGTGTTTTAATCCACAACATGCTGGAAAACTCTCTCCAGGAGCTGGGTGACTTCAGGAAACTTTAGGTCACAGCCTGCTCTCCCTGTCTTCCTTGCAACTTTCCTCTTCCACTGGTACTGGAATCTGTGGTCTACTTTTTCAATTTCTTTAGAGCAAAGAATATAATTTTCATAAGCTGACAGGCCTAATTTACAATTCTATTAAAATGCTTAGATTTGGCCCTAAAATAAAAATTGGTATGTTATTCTTCCCATCCATTTCTCAAATCACAGCTGCTGCTGCAATTCTAATAGCAGTCACATCCTAATTTAAGTTCCTGAATTAAAAATAAACTTCTGGAAAGTATACAATTCAGTGGAGACTGTGATCAATGGCCTGTACTTGAAATATAAGCCACAGTACCCATATTTCCATATTTTAAAATTACTTTACCTAAATACATTTAATCACTGTTTACGTATGTTAATGTATTTAAGCTGCTTAAATATAGTAAGAGTTAGCCTTTTTAAGTACAATAAATACAAATCTGCTACAAACTCCTCAAATCATATCTCATACAAAACTAAATGCTGGCTGCTCAAGTCATGTTTGAAGCAGATGTTCATCTTCAATTTGATAATCTGATTTGTGGTAAATTAAACTCTTACATGAAAAGAAGCAATCTGCTCCCGGTCTAAAGGCTTTGTGACAGACAGCTGTCCTGAGATGGGGTTGATGATGAAGATGCCTGTTGGAGGCTGGTCAGCTCCTGGGCCAGTCACGCTGTACCGCAGAGAAAGGCTTTTATCACGATCAGACCTAATCTGTGTGTCAAAAAAAGATAAAGTTTACATTAGCTACAAACAAGCTCAGGATGGGACTGCTGCTGAGACAAGCAGCAGCTCTATTTATCTTCTCCTTGCTCCTTAAGATGTACTTGCAAAAACAATTATTCTGGAAATGGTACAGAGTTGGTGTGAAGTCTGAAGTTCTTAACAGCACTCTTCGTTAGAATCTGGTCAAAGGATATTCAGAAATGTAAAATTATCCCTGTTTATTTCTCAAAATAAAAATTATTTGTGTTAAACAAAAACAAGCAAATACTTTAAGCAGAATTGTTTAGATCTTAGAGAAAACATTTAGTATCATAAAATTACACATGAAAGCCTGGTTTGTGTTTTCCCCTTTCTCCTATACCTTCTCAGCCCAAAGCTACAGGGTCTCTTCCATGACAGGCCAGCTGTTTAGAAACTCGTCGTTTTTGCTTAAACATCAAACTTGTTTCATATTCCAAGGAAACAACTGAAGGGCAGCGCATCTGCGAGGAGCAGCTGAATCACCAGTGCACACATAAAACAGAACTGAGTGAAACTGCGTCCTATCAACTTGGGCTAATGTTCTGCCAAGTTCCAACAAACTGATCATGACCAGCCAGTATCGTAGTTGGAAGCCAGCCCAGAGGAGGCTGGCTCCTGCAGTGGCTCCTTGCAGTGGCCACTTCTGGGCAGCAGAATCCTGTGGAAGAGCTGCTCTCCTCACCCCATCAGATACAATTCCTTTGGTCTCCTGGTGCACTCTGCTTCCTGCTCACTCCCACACCATTTCCCAGGCAGAGAACTCCCATGCAGGACACTGGAAAACTCCTGAACCAGCAGAGATGCCCTTTAACACACCAACCACCCAAAACAAGGTCATCTTCCACTAATACAGATGCAAAGGAACAAGTTAAACCCCAGGAAATTAGATGCATCCCAGCATGCAATGCATAGGCAGCAACAAGAAACCAACCCAAAAGACTCTGATAAATGTCTGGATGATGAACAAGGCATCATTTACACAAAATCTCTTCAAGAGCTCTCTGAGGGATACTGAAACCACACTTCTATTAACTTCCTTACCCTAACTAATTCCTGAGGAAAAGGTCCTTTGGAATTTTCTGGTAGGTTGATTGGAGGAATAACCCAGTCTCTCTTCTGCCTCTTCAGAGGGCTGCTGTGCTTGTATTGTTGCCATGGAAATATGATTTCTTCAATTTTCCTTTGGTCCTTTCCCAGGTACAAGATGAAATTAAGCACATGTTAGAAGGAGAATTACTAGCAGACATTATAAAGTAACTCAGGTACAATTACATAATTGACTGAAAGACTGTCCTTTCTGTGTGTTCATCGAACTGTTTTATTTGCATTCACAGTGCAGTTTGAAAATATTGTTTACAATTTCACTGCCAAATTTTAAGAAACCTTTTTTTTCCCTATTTAACTAGGAAGAGAAAGGTAATTATAAACCATTTATAACATGGCACTACTGTATAAACTATCTGGCACTTTCTGAGAAGTAGTTAATATTTTGCAGAATTTAATAGTATGCCTTTATGTATTTCTCATTAGCTAGAGCTTCAGTTCAGGTAATGCGCTACTGTACTTTAAATTTGGACCTGGGTGTGCTATAATGTAATTTGAGTTCCAAGAGAAGTTTAATACATACTGGTAAGGAATGTCTCAAATATTTATGACCCTATTAAATCCCATAGAATTAATGCTGTAATTATTTTAAACCTATGTCAGCCATGATGGATGCAGTAGATGACCCACTTTACACACTGGGCATTAATCTCTGCTGGGTGTCAACATTCCCTTCTCTATCTGCAGTCATTTCATCCTTTGGATGACAGCACACACAGCTAGCTTGCTTAAGGTTGGAAACAGGGTGACAAAACCACCTTCCAAATCTTTTAAAAGAAGAACTTTTTAAATCTAAGCAACTACATTGCAGAGTATGAACAGACACCCAAAAGAAGGCTAGATTCTACTCCTCTACATTCTGTTGATGGTAAGGACACCTGAATAGCATCTTTGGAATAAACAGGGCATGCGCTGGCACACCTAAGCATCTGCTCTTTTACAGTGTTTTCACGAACAAAATGACAGTATTTCCATTGTTAAAATCATGCCTTAGCAAATTTAACACAATCACCAAGTAAGCAAACAAATAAGGATTACACAGAAGTGGTCTCCAGTGTGTTCTCAGGAAAAATGTATTGCATAACCACATTACCTACTTTTAACATGATGCTTAAATCTTAAATGTGTACCTATTATAGGTATGTTAATCTGTGAATAAATTTTGTTCTCTATCTGTAAACTGAACACTTCTCCTTCACTAAGGAGAAGGTAAGAAACAGCAGGCAACAGGTAACATGACAGAAAAAAGGTAAACAACCTAATATGCTTTTCTAAAGTAAATGCATTGCTAATTGCACATTGCGAGGTCTGATTTTTGTTACAGTACATGGTTTATCCTATGGCAGCTTCCAGCAGAGGGAGACTATCTTCCTTACCAAGTAGTGCTGGAATCATGAATAATTTACAATCTTCAATTTGATTATGACGGGACAAGACAAAGCCAATATTCCCTGCCAGAAGTGCTTTCCTACTTACTGCTGTAAATCTACAGTTCCCATCTAATAAACGTGACTGATGCATTCTATCACAGATTTGTTTATTTTGCGGTTATATTTAACTGCTTGAATAAATACTATAATACTTTCAAGCAATTTAAAATAAAGAAATGGCTGTGTGAGACTTAAATTCAGGTATAAATCTCAAGCTATACAAACAAAAAAGCTCAAACACAAAGAATCCTATATAGTTAAATAGGCATGTCTTTTCATGCCTTAGCAAAACTACAAAATAAAAGACTATCAAAGTTCCTTCTAAAGCTCCAGCTTTGCATGCACTAGGTGTCCATTAATAAGCTGGTTCATGGAGAGGTGCATGACAGGCAAAATTAAACCCCTATTTCTATGCCTCTTTGTGGAGGTACATTTAGACAGGCTGCATTTAGCTCTTGTTTTACCTTTTCTGTAGCCCCTGTGAAGGCTGGTTCAGGGGTCAGCTTCACCCTCATTTGCCATTCTTGCTGGGTTTCCTTGTCTTGAGCAGACACGACAAACTCCGTGGGCTCCGCTGAAAGCTGAAAGCTTCGCTCTGCATAGACCACACCATCCTCACCTACTCTGAAATCTTCTGGCTCGCTGCTACCAAAGTGTATTTTTTTGTTTCCATCACAGCTTCGAAACCTCACTGTAGAACAGACATAAAATAACACAAAAAAAATTGAAAAAGCGGCCCACTTCAATTTAACTGTGACATCAAATGCACTAAGAAGAAACTCAAAAGCAAAGATACTTGTTGCTGCTATTATCACATGCAGTTACAAGGTAGGACTTGTACTTTACCAGTCAGTCCATAACAATGATATTCTTCTGCGGACTGCTAGGCTGAGATTTTAACCCTAAACAGGAACAGCCTCCTGCCTACAAATTTACCCCACCACCAGCAAGAAAACCAGCTCCTTCCATGCCCTATGGTACACTTCAATTGGTCGCTAGCTGTGTTTGCATCTCAAGCTTTGCAAAGATCCAGTCAAGCGGAGTCATTAAAAACACTCAAAGAATTTGAGTGCTACACTGCAACCATAACTGCAAACACCACTGTGTTTCCAGCACACTCTCTCTGCCAGTGGGGGTAAGGCAGAAACCCTGAAATATGTTAAAAATATTAAATTCTGTGTCCCACATCAGCCTGTGATTCAGACGTGCCATCTCAGGAAGACTGCTTATGAGCTCTGGGACTGAGTTTCCTTGTCCCTCCCCACTGACAAGATGGAGGAGGCAGTAAATGCCTCATAGATAAAACCTAAGTTAAGAACCTTGAGTTTTTCTTTTGGTTTGCGTTTTTGTGTTTATTTGTTTGGGGTTCTGGGTTGGTTTTGTTTTTGTTTTTTTTAAAGGTATGTTCTGCACCACACATGTCCCTTTATCTACTCAGGGATTACCTATTCTTGTTTAATTCCCTCCTCCCTCCTTCCTTTTCTTATGTCTGAAAGACACACTCTGGAAGAAGAAGTCAGTAAAACCAAATGTAGACATAATGATGTGTTGTGACCAAAACAGAACTGGTAACAGGTTACTGCCTTCTCTACCAGATATTTTTCACCATCAGTTATCTTCTGGGTTACTGCAAATAATAGTAAGTAAAAAAATGAAAGTGTGCTTTTATAACCAAGGATCACTCTTTAATGTTTCCAAAGCATTACGAAATATTTTGATTGCATGGGCAATAGAAGTGCAAAATACCATTATGAAGGTTGTGCTGAAATCCACATAGTGAAGATGAAGATGAAATGAGGCTTTATGCCTCATTTCAGTTATTGCACTTTTTATATTGTGCTAAACCATGCAAAAACTATTTAGCTTCAAAACCTAAAGGTCCCTCTCAAGAAAAATCACTACTAAATGTCATGCATCATATGCTTTCTTCTGTAATGCACTGTTTTCAGGAAGGTACTAAGAAGAATCATACTTTTTTGTATTTGAACTTTAAGGACCAGGCTGATGTTCAGATGGCAGACTAAATTTATTTTCTTATTGCACATTTTCAGTTATCCAGAATCCCCCATTTGCCCTCTCCTGACAGAAAAGACTGTATTTTAAAAGAGTCCATCAGATAAAAAAAGGAGACAAAGCACAGAACTACTCTAAATAAACGATACAGCATCAAGCTTCCTAACTATAATCTTGCTGGACTGAGCAGGGATACTGCTCTTTCCAGAGAGATCCCAGAGTTTGAAGGTCTTTTCCTGTGAAAAGACAGCCTCCCCTTGGGGAGAAGAGCATGCCATGTCCACAAAGCACTGAGCCCTGAAAGAACAAATCTCCCTGGGTAAAAGGCTGAAGCCTCACCAGCCAGGGCTGCTCCTGTCATCCTCCTTGGAGAGGTTGCCTCTGGTCTTCCTCATAAGCAAAGACAGTGTTTTTTTCTAAAACTCTAGTAAATACTCAGCCTCTAGTGTAAACTTTCATATAGTTAAGAAATTCCTATGGATCTTCAAGTCCATCCTACCTGCTTTATCAGATACAATCACTTGCTTCCCTAGAATCTACAGGCTACAGATCTGCAGAATTTGGAGATGTCAGATCCTCTGTTTTGCTGGTAACACAGGAGGAGAAAATTGGCAGCAGAAGTTACAGCTCCAAGATGTTAACCACCCTACTGACCCCTTGCTTTTTTCCAACATGGGCCTTGCAGCTTGAGTCAGCTCACTGCAACACGAGGTTGAAATGCTTCAGCCAAATGAGAACATGCATGACTCTAAGCCAAGAATATAAAGCTACTACCTAAAGCAACTATTCCAGTATGTAGAAATTATCACAATCCTAATTCTGTAATTCTTGCCCAGCACAGAAATAAAAAGATGTCCACGAAGAGTTTACTCCAAAGTCACTGCATTTAATAAGAAAATAATTTAATGCCTAATTAATGGACTATTAAACAGCGCTATTTGTACTTGGTTACAGAGGCTCAGACCACTCAGACCCCAAGCATGGATGAAGCTGGGCATCCTTAAAATGCCACCACTGTTCCCAAACAAACCTCTCAGAAACAAGTTCATGTAAGTAAAAAAAAAAAAACCCAAAAACCACCAGCCAGCAACATAACCCATAGCTCTGCGCCTCTGCTAACCTCTCATCTCATCTCAGCGACAACTGCTCTCAAAGTCTGCTTTTTGAAAAAGTGTTTTGACCAAAAGGACAAACAGTTCTAGAGCCAGCTCTATCTCTGGTTCTTCTCAGACTTACTTCTGTAAAGTACAAGAGTGGGAAAGAGAATGAAGATTAATCTAAACTTTGATCATTACTGTTTCTCAAAAAGGTAAAAGCTAAAATGAGTATTTGTCATTATGGTCTGAAAGACCAAGACACCACAACAATATTTTACAAAAATATTTCCTAACTATTGCACAGTAACAGAATATATTCCTATTTTAGATATTCAAATTCATAAAGAAGATGATTTCCCCCATCTCCTTACATACAGACTCCAGCAGCACAAAAATAAAACAAAAAAACCACCCTGCTAGCCACTTCATTGATATTCTTCCCCCAGGCGACTGTATTATGAAATTCAATGAAAATCCTTTCCTCTGACAGTATCCTGGTAAAAACATATAAAATTGTCAATGTGAGAATTATTCTCCCTTTGCAAGGAGCACACATTAACGAATTATAGTCAAGTATAACCATCTATAATTAAATTCCCTTGACAGAGTACAGGTTGTGCAGTAGCTACTCTCCCCCCAAACACATGGTTATCAGTCTTGTAAATTCGATTTAGATCACTTTGCTTCATTTTTCAATGTTCAACTAGTATGAACAAAGAGTGATTTCTGACAGTAGGTTTTCAGGCAAAGACTTTTTTTTTCAAAAATGCTACAGGAAATATTTTTTTTGTTTTACTATGAATAATGACTGCTTATGCAACCATGTTCCTTTCTAAAAACCACAGGAAAGGGAGGCATACTTTCCACAAGTCACTTTATGTTGACTGATCAATCACAGATTTTTTTTTCCACTTAAAAAAAAGATTAACTAGATATAATCTGCAGAATCTTAGTTACTTAATATACAATAGAAAGAGTAATCAAGTATCTGATTTTACTGCTTTTTCATAACACTCCGCATAAATGATCAGATAAGAGTAACATAATCTGTAAAAATATCTCACAGATTTTTGAGTATCCTGTGCATCTTCTGAAAGCATTTGCTTTTTAGAAGTATATTATTTGAAAGCCCTGGGAAGTATTCAATCAAACTCAAAAATAACTGTTTCAATTTTAGAGAATACTTTTGGTCATATAAAAGTGGTAATATGCAACATGGGAGTACATGCACTCAGTTCACAGGCTCAAAATAGGGCCGTGCACAAGTGTTTATATATGTAGAGACTTTAAACAGAAGAAAAATTGTATTTAATATTAACATACGGCTATGATTAAATATTATACCCTAAGACAAAGGACCATTAATTTCCTAATTTGAGTCTTTTCTTGTCTTAAAAACAAGGCAAGCATATTCTATTAAGTAAAGAATAGAAAAGGGCCTCTGAGACTACAACACTGTAAAATGAAAAGTCTACAGCCCCATGATATTAAAGGAAGCTTTCAGTTTAACACTCTTGCATGGAAGTAATTACAACGTGTGCATACATGTGTAGTGTACAAAACGTTTAAGAACTAGACATGCAAATTCATTTAAAGTGCACTAGAGATCACCACCACTCCTGCTCGGGTCTAATGAGATGAATGATTCATAGTATCTATAAAATACAACTGCTCATGTTGGTTTGCACTCTTTGCCAACCTGCTTCTGCTCTTTTTGTCCCGGGCAAATAGTATCAGAATTACTTGATCCAAACAAGAACTGAGCAAAAAACTGCTGTTAATAATATAGCCCACTGTACAATATTTCATGAACATATATATATACTCATGTGCAACATAGATATTAATACAGAATTTTCATTACTCGTTTTGATCGTGAGACTGAGTTTGCCATCTGGATTTTCTGCACTTAGAACATAATTCAATTCACATCCAGATAACATCCACATGCATACAAGCACACTAGTGGGCTTCCTTCTGTAAATTTGTTGGAATGCTACTCCTCTTGAATGCTCTTCTCAATTCCTAAGCAGCAACCTCAAGGCAAAGGCTCACTAAGTAGACCTCATGGAAAACTGCAACAAATTCCAAGTGCTAACAACACGTACTTCAGCAACACAGTTAAGAGCGTGCATCATAAAACAGAAAACCTATAGCTATTTAATCCACTTGGGATTGTTTTTGCAACAGACAAAATAAACAGAATAAGAAAGTATCTTAGGTACAACTACCTACTAGATACCACTTTTACCTTTGACAGATGGAGAAACTATATGGAAACATTCTGCTTGAACTGTCTAGCCATCTGCATATTTAATATCTGAACACTCTCCAAGAACACTCTGTATTAAACAAGTCTTTACTTCTCAGAGAGAGAAGCAGGAGAAAACTACACGAGAAACCCCATATAATGCCCCCCCCCCCCACCCCACGCTCTTACTTTATAAATTAGTAATTTATTCATACTGGTTACTTCTGTATCTGTAAGATGATCTGTTAGTCCTACTGGAGTAGTGCACATGCTCATATTTCAGTTCATGGCTTGCTGGAGTGGCATGTGTAATGCCCATGAGACATCCTGTACTATAATTATAGATGACCTTCAAAAGAACTGGGTTTTTGACATCCTGGCAAACTGTTATAATCACAAAGAACTAAAATACATTCCAACCTGCCTTTTCAATCACCACCCTTAAATTTAGTCTGATTTTAGAACTTCCTGAAACCATCTTGAAATCTTATTAAATATTATTTAATATCTGATTTTCTAATATATGGGTTGTCTACATCAGCCAGAAAAATGTTGTTTGCATCTGCAAACTGAGAATATTAGCTACGGAAATTACTGAGTCAAAATAAATATGAAATATAATCAGGCTATTTTAGGCAATGGCATTTCCCTACCTGTATTATAATTCCATTTGTTGTTATATCCTGTAGAGATATTTCCATACACCAGCATTGTTTCTGTAAGTTTCTTCTAGTCTTTTTTTCCTAATCCCTTTTTCTTCTCTGCTTTTACATTTATGACCTGTAGTTTATCCCACACTTCAGACCATCCAACAATCTCAAAGTGCTCCTCATTTTGAGCCTTGCTGGACTAACCAAGCTGTGACACTTGAAAAGAAAGCTGGCTGTCAAAAGGCAGCTACTTACCAAAGCCTGCTAATTCAATAATTGCTTTTGAAAACCTGTGCCTTGTGCTGAGCACTGCGCTCTGCCACCCCAGCCCACTTGGAGTAGAGGGCTGCTTCAGCAGGTCTCGCAAGCCCAACTGGAGTTTTGCCACTTACTAAGGGCCAAATACAGCCCATTTGCTCCTAAATCCTATTTACACTTGCCTTCAACATCTTTACAGCCTGGTTCCATGGGCAAGCCTGGTTATGAGGTTCTCAAGCAGTGAAGAAGTGTCAAATCAGGTTTCAACTGAGGATGTATTCAAGCTATTTACCAACCTTAGGTGTTTCATGATCTGACTAATAGTACCTCAACCTCCCACTTTTCCTCGCTGATCTGTTTGCTTAATTGTCTATTCTGTTAGGAAAACAATAATTAAAAGGAAAGGTGATTTGCAAGAATTAGGTTTAATTCATACTGTACACTTTTTTCATTAATTGAAAGCAGTTTGAGTGATCTGCAGCAGGCATTAGGTAAAACCTACTACTGATATATGACTTTACTCTGGGGAAACAGGATGTTAAGTAGTCTACTATACAAAACCCTAAGTTTTTATAAAAGTTGTATGTTATTTTGGTAAAAGTAGTTTGTACTGGTTACCCCAACTATGACTCAGTGCAATTCTCTCTCCTGCCCCAGTCCTGAGACTGCTAGTTCTAGATAGATAAATGTGTACGTTTCCTAAAATAACACACTTTCAAAGCAATCTGACAGTCTACATGACAGAAGAACACTGGACATAAATCTCCCTCTCCCTATTTCTGCAACATATTTTTTCATTCCTTATTTGTACAATTACTGCAAAAGTTTTTCTTTCAAAGTATTTTGTTGCAAGGTACAACTGGGAAATATTAAAGCTCCTTCCTACATTCATGAGGCCTTATGAACCCTAATGCCTCCTTATGAGCCCTAATAATTCAAACATTAGGGTCTATTTTTAAAGCATTTTCTTTCACAGGTAGCTATCACCAGACTGCCTAATTCTTGCATTCACAGGGAAAGACTCACACAGTTCTTTAATAAAATGCCATCTAGTTTCCAGTTCCCATAATCCTCTTTGTTTACAGAACAAAGTCGTAACAGGCATGCCAGAATGAAAATGGGGATAATGTTCTTTCTATTCGATAGAAATCCTCTGCAGCTTTTCAGTACGGGAATACCAGCCATCAGCAAAACACAGGACTGGTATCTCAAACAGAGTCCAAATTATATCTGATTCACTGACCCTTTTCAGTCTTTGCCTCTACCACTCACTGGCACAAAGATCTGTGCTTTTCACATCCCTTTTGTCTTTATTTTAGAAAAAGTAAAATGTAGAAAAAGAGAATAATCATCTTCAAGAGGCAAACTACTTGTATTTCGACAACTGCTTTTGTTTTAAAACACAAAAAGGTTTCTTTCCATTTTCTTCCACTCGGTATTAAGGCAGTTTCCCTACAGATGAGCCTATAGGCCCCTGCAGAGTTCTGCACTAGCTTTTTTCTAAATGATGCTAGCTGAAAGAAAACTCAGTAATAAATGTCATTTCTGTACTCTGGAGTATGCAATGCACCTTTAATACTTTCCCAAGCACACCATTCTACACAGTAATAAAAAGAAGGATTAAACACTAATCTCTTATACCCATAATGCATCAAACTGACTACACCTGCTAAAATCCAATTTGGTAATTAAAAAATGTATCTACTGAACAGTCAAACCAGGAGACTAAAGGGAAAGTACTGTCTCTGCAGATAGCTAGCAGAAAATGGTTTCAAAATTGAGGCACTTAACACAAACCTATTTTTACCTCTATTCGTTTTTATGTGACCTTAAGCAGCGTAAGAAACAAATACCTACAATTACAGTGCAGCAATTAAAGGGCAGTTTTTGTGCTCCTGCAATGACTTAAATATCTAGTAAAAAACTGGATAAGCTGCTTTTCCTTTTATTCTATCTTTAGAAAATGCCAAAAAAGTTAGCTCTTTTATTTTTCCTTAGCCCTCACTAGCAATAAGGAAAGTGAGAACAGAGAATGGATGCTTTTATATGTTCTCTATGCTAACTGTTCTTGGCCTGAAGTCCTTTTAGGCTTCAGGTTTCAAGGTTTTTTTTCCTAGCTCTCCTCTCTTTCTTCTTTATTGTTCCTTTTCCCTGCCTTTCCAGGTGTTCTGTTTTCTAGTTTAAAGAACCTTACTTTATTCCCTGATGCTCCCATTTTTCCTGTCCCCTCTTTCACCTGTGCTCCTGACAGAGGTGCTGAGGCATCAAAGCATTGCTAATCTCAGGCTGCAGCTCTGGTTTGCAGCACACCTATGCAGAAAGATCATAGGAGGCTGTCTTTACAAAAATAAACAAATTAACTAACAAACTAAATATCCAGGCACCTACAGTTTCTGTAAAAAGCCAGAACTTGCTGAAATATCAAATGGGTGCATACTTACAAATGAGCTGATGATCTATTTTATAAATTCAATCAGTCAGCAGCTTTAAACAGTGGCTTAAGCCCCCACACTAAAAGGGGTTTAGGAACAACAACAGAACATAGGAGAGAAGCATATATCACTTTTAGGCAATGTGTCACTTCTTACCATGAAAAGAAATACAACAAAATAAAATTAGGGATTTTTCTCATTAAATTCCAGGACTGGTCAGGCAGAAGTGAGTGTTGTATTTGAACTGCATTGCATCAAACAAAAATTCCCAGCACTGACAAAATGGCAGCACTCCTCCCAACAATCCATTAAAAAAAAAGTCTTGAAGCAGATGTGGGAACACTTAATGTTTTGTATTCTGCTGCATACCCCAGGATACCACCTGTTTCTAGAGATCACATTTGGCAGTCCCTCCCATGTGGCTACGGATGCTTCAAGGGGAAAGGGGACAACCCTCCCTAAACCTTCCTTTCAGCTTCACAAACCAGCACACATTTGAATGCAATGACCCTCCACAAACACCAATACAGATTTTCCTCTGCTTCCTTCCTTCCTTCCTCTGTCTGGTCTACCCAACACTGGTGGCTTTTGTCACTCCTCAGGGCATACATGGTCTAATTTTCCAAAGCTGCAATTATTCTTTATGACTTTTAAAAGGTCCTTAGTCATACTCTGGTTACTGTGACAGCTCTGTGCACCACTTCTTTGCTAAAAGATGAAGGCTGTTATCCCTCTGGAGGGAACCTGGAGAACCTTCCAGCCAACAGACATGGACACAACTGCAGCAGCATCCCCACAGCAAACAGCAGGCATGCCTGATCTCAAAGCAGAACCTCCTGTAACACAGGGATGCTCATTTCCTTAGCAAATGGATAACGGTGAAAAAACACCCTGCTTGAACACTGTGCTCTTGTATTAAACAAGGGGAAGAAACCTGCCAGTTGCCAAAGGGGGTGGGAGAGACAGCAGAGACAGCCCAGCAGTATTTACACTGATGTGGTTAGATAGCAATAAAAACCATAAATCCCACGGATTTATGGATAGTATCACTGGATCATGTCCAGTAGGCCTCAGGCAGAAAACTAGTTGGCTTAATAGTATCTAGTCAGACCTCAGGTTTTCATCATTATTATTCTTCAACAGAGATATCTGACCTTAAAATTCAGGAAAAGTTCTTGGTGACTGGCGCAGGCTAGTACAGAATATTTCACAGCCAGGCCACAGCAGTGTTACTCATAACAAAGTAGAGGACTCAAAAAATTGTACATCCATCTGTGGAGGGATAGAATGTAAGACAATAAAGATAGCACAGAAGGAAATCTCACCCCCAAGGAGTTGCAGCTGTACTAATCACCAAAGATGAGGAACAGGCCTGCCCACAGCTGTGCCCAATGAGATGAGTGCTGTACAAGAGTGGGTTAGCTGGGGGAGGAGAGAGCTGGAGTTTGTTGTCTGTGCTGTGAAGAGCTGCCTATGAGAAATCACCAAGGAGGTGCGGAACTTTTGCAATAAGATGACAACATCTATCATGTTATGAGGGGAGTACCTGTGGGTGAAAGTAACCCCTAAATGGGTATTCACTCCCTCTGTGTGTTGCTTTCAACATTTAAAATAGCCAAGGTGACATGCTAATTAACTGATTACCATTAAAGAGGGGGAAATATCAGGAAAATGCCTGTTTTCACATATTTGGAGATTATTTAGGTTGTTTATAGAATCTTGTTATAGCATCTCTCTGAATATGCCTCACATTCCCCCTCAATCCAATATATGTGTGCAGATTCCTTAAAAATAAATGAAGAACCACTAGCATTAGAATTAGATTCAATTAGAAATATGCAGGAAATTACTTGACACTGCTGACTATGGAACTCACCTAAAACACTGCAACATCACAGGGAAACCTTAATGTTGTCATCAGTCCACAAAAGGGAGCAAAGAGTAATTAGTACATACATTATTTTTTTTTTCCTCAAGAGCTAAAATAAGTCCAATGAGCAGGAAAAAAAAAATCCAGTGCTGGAATACTTTCTCATGACTTGGCACTTGGTGATTGCTCTCAAACAATTATTAATTATTTTTATCTTCTTGGTTGACTACCTAAACCATATTCTCAATGAGATGAAAACCACCCATCCTTGCGAAGTCACCAAGTATCAACAGCACAAAAGGAAAAACAAAAGAGGAGGAGAAACTTTCACTTTTTGTGTCTGTGCTGCAGAGTGAGGACTCAGACTTGAGTATTTTCAAATTAGTTTTTTATTTAATGTAAGGCCCACCTGACTGTAGGTAAATTAGACAAACACTGGCTGCAAGCAGAAGTAGCACTATTGCTTCATGTTTGACTGCACCATACAATGTAAACTCAACAGAACGACCAACACAAGGTTACTCATGTACACGTCATAAAATGTAAGTCAAAACTGAAACGATGCTACTTTCCTTTAAGATCTTTTACCATTTTTTGAGTATCTTGTCTAGGGATTACAAGGCTCAAACAATCCCCTCAAATTCAGACTGACAGTAATAGAATTGACAGAAATAAAAGAGGTGTCACACCAGGAAGAAAAAAGATTAAAAAAAACCATTTTCTTAGCAAAATGCAGACAAGCATGACAGCAGCACAACATGGTACCAGGATTAATATAGGAAGGGCAAAAAGAAAATAAATCCTTGGATACAATTTGCAGACAAATGAGAGAAATACAGACAGACTTCATTCAAAAGGGAACTTTCAGTACTGCAAAATTAAGACATACTTCAGGATTCTATGCCAAAGCAATGCTGTGCAAATTTATGCAATTTATTCCAGGTGGAAAGAGCAGAGACAGACCTGGCTGAACAGACTCTTGTTTTACAATCATGATTCAGTCTAGTCACAGAAGAACAGAGAAGAAAAAGAACAGATCTTCTGATATATTTGGAGATCCTCTTCCTATGATAAATGCAGCTTTTTTCTTTTTTTCTTTTTTTTTTTTTTGTGTGTCTAGACTTTCCTGTGGGCCTTGTGAGCACAAAACACAAGACACTTGACATTCAAATTGTGTTAGATTGGAATAATGCCTGAAAATAGCAGGGGCTTGACTGATTGAACTAGAACTGAAAATTCTACTTTTAGCAAAGCCTAAGGATGAGAGCAGGGCATTACCTTTCTGAACCCCTTTGCTGGATTGAACAGTTACATGATCTTTGAGACCAAAGATTACAGTTATAAATATCTCAATGAAAACCCCACATGTGATAATGGCTCCTAGAGGGAATCATTAGGATTCATTTCTGGATGTGGCAATTAACCTATTACTGTCTGAGTCTAGACTATTTTGCTGAGAAGCACTGAGCTATTGCACTCTATGCGGTCTTGATTTTTCAATTAGTCACAACATTCTAAGTTTCTTAGCAAAGATTACACAGCAACGCCCTCCAAATGCCCAGACTGCATCCCAAGTGTCTGGGGATTATTTCTACAGCAATTGGTGTAACAGGACTGCTCCCTGACTGGGAGTCCTAGGTACAAGGTGAAAACTGGATAACTTCTAACATTTACATGAATCAAACATAATACAAATACCTGAACAATGGAAACACCCAGTAACTTGCAGAATCAATCCATCACAAAAATGGAACTAAATCTTCCTTTAGAAACCCAAGTACTGTGTTATTCCAATAGAAGGCACTTCTTGCTTTGCTTACCAGAATACTAACTATTCATTTCCAAAAAGAATCTGAATGGAAAAGCCCCATTGTTATAAACATTTTAACATTTCAATGGCTATTTCAACTGCCATCTGTATTCTTCTCAATTTTCCTCAAGTGTTTGAATTCCTCAAAAAGACACCTGTGGCATTCACTCACGAGAACAAGCATCTCTTTTCACTTCCTCGTCCCAAAAACAATGCCAGTTTGCGAAGGGAATAAAGAAAGCCATGCTACGCTTGCTGTGTAGTTCAGAAAATACTACCCAGTGTGTTCTACAGTAATGACTGCTGATCCAGAGATATTTCTCCTTAGGATAAGCATTACCATGAACATCTTGCGCAAAAATCACTGAAATTCTGTGCTTTGATGGCTAATATAAGCAGATTCATGATCTATCTAAAGAACTGTTGAAGTTACTCACGGCAAAATTCTTTCCTTTCTTGGTGCATGATGCACAGTTCCTCTCTAATATTATACTCCAGATGTGTCTTTGTGTGCATGTGGATATGCTTTTGGTCCATAAAAGCAATACTGTCACCAACAGGGAGAACACAAAGTCATTCAGTGGAACAGCATACTGAGTTTCTGTTGAAACAAAACTGCAGAGCATGAAATAGCAACCTGTCATCAGATGCTAGGAGTCTGAAGTTCATGAGTAGCAGATAAAAAATTGCTCTCTCCTCTTGCCTCTGTGTCTGAGGGAACTGACATCTGCATGCAGGTGTGGCCAGTCTGCATCCACAGGCAAGGACTGGAGTCTCTGCAGTGATAATTTAGGATCTATTTCACTAAGATCTGGGGCTGTGCTCTAGGAAGCCTAAAAAAAAAAAAAAAAAAAACCCAAAAAAGGCAAAAATACCCCCACTAAAACAAAAACCCACCTTGAAAATCACAAACTAATCCATCACAAAAAGCTACAAAACAAACCGTCCCCTTGCACATACACACCTTGAAAATAAAAAAAAATAGCCCCCAAGGTAAATGCATTCTATTCATTTCAAGTAATTTTAATGCAGGTGTTCTCCACTAATTTGTACTTTCTATTAAAAGGTGCACATTGTAACTGGAACACAGGTCCATATTTACATCACCCTACCCCATTTTATAGTCAAGGTGAGGAATTCAGTTACCCTCAGGAGGAGGCTCCCAAGGAACACAGCCTGAGAGCCTGCAAACACAGGCTCAGTAGTTCCCCAAAAGGCACTATCCAGAACACATGGAACCACATTTTCAGCTTTGTTTGGACAGGCTGCTCAGAGTCTTTGCACTGAAGACCTTCCTGCCAGTGGAGAGATTGTGCATGGCTGGTGCAACACTCTGATGAGGCAATCAGACAGGTTAGCAAGCAATATCATCAATTTGATCTGCCCATCTCAGCTGAGCACTCGGAGTCCAGAACAACTCTTATTAAGTTAGGCAATGCCTACAGTAAATGAGTGATGTGTTATTTTGATTTGCCTCTCAGGGCTCAAGATCATGGTATCTAAAGCTCACCTTCCCATGAGAAATGGATTTCTGCAAACTAAAAGCAGCCTCTCCCACAGCAGGAGGAAGCAGCAAGTGAAACGGAACAGATCTGACCTTACAATAAACATCTGAGCTACATTTTAAAATACTGGCACTGAAATGTTATTACTTTGCTTTGATATGCTGCCAAGGGAAAGCAAAGAGCCACTGAAAATTGAACTTCATTTTGAGGTCCAGTCCATTTTTCAATAATCCTTGTGGTACTGTGTACATAACTTAAGGATGCTACAAAAAGCAATGTACTATGATGTCATAAAATAATAACATTCATGTGAAATTCTTAATAGATTCATGCTTAGTAGTGTCATAAATCAAAAAAAATCAAGGAACATACACATGATGCCACAAATGAAATGCATACGGTACCCTGGGTATGGAGAAAGGCATTTGGGGAAAATTAATCAGATTTTTGGCTCATAAGCACACAACATGGCTGCTGTTCCTTTTTAGAAGTTAAGAATTTATAAAGTTCACTACCGTGTGGATTTTTTTTTTGTTTTATAAATGCAGAGATGTCACTTTTAATGTACATCTGTTGGCATTTTGTACATTATAATCATAACTTACAGATTTTCAAAACAAATGGTATAACCAATCTACATGGTTTTTCTTTAACTCTTTTATTGCTGGATGTCTCCAATACACAATTCAAATTTTTCTTTGAGGACCAAGGTAACAGAACCTGAGACGTGAAATTTTAGTCGTTGAGCTGTGATTTATCTGCGCTACTCTCAACAAGCATCCAAGATAAACATCAGTAACTGCATTCAGTTCTGTCTTCAAATCACATTCAACTGACTCATGTCTCTCTATGCTACACAACTCTGGTTTTACAGTAGTTTACCTCCAGATCCAGCAGATTTCTGCAATTTTACCAAGAATTGCAATGTCAACTTGTTTTGGTATTAATTAATATCCTTAATACAGCTTGACTCCAGCACTCTTTTCTCAGCCTACCTTCTTACACATGACACAACCCTATTCTCTGCCTTCACATTTTTCAACCACATGTTTTTGAGAGGTGTTTGCCATAAAACGCGTCCATGTTTTTCAGGGCAGTACTATTGCCGTGTAGGTGCTTGTTCTGTCATTCTCCCAAATGGGGAAGACGGAAAGAGAATAGGAAAAGTCTCTAAAGGAGGAAGACGCAATGGTCTTCCCAAAATCTTGATGCAGGGTGGCAGAGCTAAGACAAACAGCAACGTCTTAAACAAAAACATCTTCCTCACCTGAGAAAGCTTAACTCACTGTATTTTAGGGGACAACAACATTGGACACATCACTTCTTTCCACTATTCCATCAAATGCATTCTCCCCATCACAACTAGAAATGCTGTTATCTAATGATGGATGAAGAGCAAACACAATTCATGCTGTGTTTACAAAAAAAAATCAGAAACTATTCTTTAATTAATTCTAAAAAGCAGGCAAGATCTAAGTTCAGAAACATTCCACAAAGGAATCAGAAATCAGCACCAAAGTCTGTAAAGAAAAATTTGGAAGTCATACTGAAGTAATTAAGAAATGCATGAGGGAACACAGCATTACTCTCAAAATACTGTCCTGAAAATCTGTCACCACTTGAACTATGTACTGAAATCTTTGTTGTTTTATTTAGAATAAAATAAATGAATATGATTTTTGTCAATGTTTCTTCTCTTGTCAAAGAGAACCATTCTTTCTTTGCAGTCTCATCAGGTCAAAAGCACAGGTGAGCTTGTGATTTTCATTAATCTGAAGGAAAACCAAGATGTTTAAGATCAAAAGAGATCTAATCTCTCTAGATGAAAATGGACATGGTGCATCTTTTCCTAAGAATGTCTTCTCAGTCATGTAGCACATTTCATTTTTGAATTATTTGCTAATATTTGATACTTTTCTTCACTGTGGTCATCATCTGCAGAAAAATGAGATTTGAGAGTTCTCTCATCAAAGTAAAAAAAGGTGGCTTTGTCCTTTCCTTTCTTCATCTGAGTCTGAGAAACATTTAGAAGGCCTGATCAACAAACATGTATACAACTTTGGATTAGAGAACTGGCTCATCAGAACTAAACACAATTTTGATACCGCTTAATGCTATGTTTTTAATTATCACTGTTTCCCAAAATTAAATTTACCAAGTTTTTAAAAGGCACACTTAGGTTTCCTGATATAGTACTTTACTACATTTACTGGACCAAATCTGCGTTTCTCATCCGCTCATAAACATCATGCACATATAGTAATGGTTTGACTATTTCCTTTTCTTACAACAGATGATAAATTAACCCACCCCAAAAAAATGAAACAAAAAAAACCCAAAACAAAACAAAAAAACCCCAAACAACAACAACAACAAAAAACCCACAAAAAAAACCCAACCAAAAAACCAAAACCAAAACCAATCACCAGCCCAAACTTTTTAAGGGCTTCAAATGTAGCTACTATAAAACATGATCTAAGGTAAATAAAACCATCCAGTAAAGGAGGCAGGGAATGAGGCTATCCCCTCCCCTATTAATGCTGCTTTGCTGGGTATCCCCAAGGAACATCACTCCCTGGCCAAACAGGAGGAGTCTCCCTGCAGATGGAGGTGGAGGTAAGAGGTGAGGAGGATCCACTGCTTCTGGTGCCACAGCCGAGCTGGGCGGTTCCACAGGGAAAGCACCCCCTGAGCCTATACCCAAGCAGCTTCTGCTCCTCCTGATACAAACCTCTGTCTTCCCATTTAGAGAAGGCATCTCAGCCTCTGCTCAGATGAGGAATTTATGCTGTGACCCACAAACATGGAGCTCAGGAACGTGATGCCAAACGCCACCCCAACGCTGCAGCCCTGAGTTCTGCAGTGACGCTGCTGCAGGCACAGCTGTGCCATGCAGGCGGGACAAGGGGTCACGCAGGTCACCAAAATATTACGGGCAGCAAATTGTTTAGTGACTGTTTTGTTTACCGTGCAAGTGGCTTTTGACTAGGAGGGGTGGCAATTCTTTCTAGCTTGCCTTGGGCAGTGACAGCTACAAAAATGTTTGTACATGACGGGTGTCCAGGGAAATCGGCAGTCTTAGGTCTGTTTCTTTATCAAGTCAACCAAATTCTATGCTACATGTGGCACTTTTTTTTCTCTTTCCTCCCTCCCCAATTATTCCACATAACACGTCCAGCAAGAGTGCTAAGCAAGCCAGTTCAAAAGCAAACAGAAAGCAGGCAAACAAATTCCTCCAAAACCACTTAGCAAGCTGTTTTTGCAAAGGTTTACAAATGGAGCAAGAATCTGCCCTCGCCTTCATAGCAAACCACAATGCCACAGAGATTCCTCATGAGAAAAATCTCTCTCAGGCTAAAGATTTTCATGGGAAGTTTAAGGAAGCGATATATGGCTGAAAAATGGTTTTATTTACAGCAAGGCAGAAGTTAAATGACAGAGCCCACTACAGGCATTACTGATGATAAAAATAGAAGCATGATTTGTGAAGTTTATTTGTGGGCCATTGTGTAGCTTACGCTGTACCACTAGTACATGTAAAATAAGAAATTGTAACACAGCTGGTAACAACAGGAAATAATTTCACACTAACCTGAAATAATCAGTTATCTTCCCCCCCAAACTTTATCTAGGAAAAGGTGCATTTTTTGTCGAAACTCCTAAAACCGAAGTCAATTGTAAATTATTACATTCATAGAAGAAAGTGACTTCAGCTAATACCGATCCATTTACAGAGAAACAATCCACCTTTCAAATGAAAACATTAAACATCAAACACTGAAATGATCAAAAATTTAACAGTTTATGAATTGTGATTATTAACTGCAACTTACAACAGTAACTCAGAGAAAAGTGCATTGACGTACAGATTATTTTGATAGCACAGTAGATTAAAACTAATTATAGTTTCAAGTTCTTCATTATTACATAACTCAATGCCCACCCACATCAGTGAATTTAATGAAAACATTACACATGCATGAAACAAATTATTTATGGTGCAACTGAACAACTAAAGGATGGCAGCCACATTATTAATGAAGGTGAATTCAGTGAATTTAAGCAAGACCTGAAAAGCCTGAACCAACCAGCCAAAGACTCTTAATATAGTAAGACCAATCATATCAACCTTAAGTTCTTGCAAGTTTTTATAAAATTTAAGTCTACACAAAAATATTTTAAAAGTCACATGTCCTCCCACCCTCTCCAATTTTTAGGTATTATTTACTCTACTGCTCAGAACTCTTAGAACTCTTGAATGGTGTCTACTGGAAATGTAATTTCATGCTGTTTTGAAAAAAACCTCCAACAACAAGAAAAAACCCCACAGAAACCAAAACAACAAAAACAAAAAACCACCTCAAAGGCTGAAAGCATTAAGTAATCTTGGTATTATTTATTCTTGCTTTGAATGAGGCAAGAAAGGAAAAATTGAACAGTCTGCTACAGAAAAATGCATGAGTCTTCACTTGTGATTTCATTTGAAAGTTGAACAAAAAACCTTTCTGAACATGCATCTCAAATTGATAATAAATAAATAAAATCCCAACAACCAAAGACCAGCTTTTCCAGAGTAGTCACTGTGCTTGCAAAGTGCTAAAGGGAAACAAGTAGATACCAGAAAACTCTCTGTACCACACTGGTATTGATTTGGCGGGGTTTGGTCTGCAGGAGAGCTGCAAGACTGCGTCCTAGGGAAATGAAAAGTAGCTCCAACACATTTTCTGATGTCTGGAATCTTACCACCCAATGGAGGATTTGCTCCTGTGGCATTTTCTAAAATTTCTGATGACTAACAGAAAAAGGGGAGGAGGAGGTTGTGTGTGTGTGGGAATCAAGGCTGCCAAGCATGAAGAGCATCCCAGTCTCCTCCTCCTTTATACCATATCCTCTTGCCTCTCAGTATGACTGTTCTGCTGAGACCCAGTAAAAAACCCAGAGGAAATGTTTCTACACACAGTGCTAAGGGGATACACGACTGGTCTCACCAACTGCATGCAGGCAAGGGAGAATACTTCTGCCAAGTTAGACGTGGCCCTGGTCACAGGCACCACAGCTTGCTCTCTCATTCATTCTATTGCAGATCATACCTCCACCAATACTGTCTTATTCACACAGTCCTTTCTTACTGTCCACAGGCAAGACACTGGTTATCCCTTTCAAGTACACCAATACAGTGTTTGCAGAAATCAATTTTGTCTCTAAGATACTGGACTCTGACACACAAATAAAATAATAGCCTACAACAAACACTATTAAAGATGATGCATCCATTTAAAGATTTCCCAACATATATAAACGCTATCTATCTAGATGTTTATCTCCATATTTTTACAGTACATTATCTATATATGTTTTATAGTACATTGAGGCTGCCAAGAAAACAGAATTGCCACTACTCAGGCTGGAATTTGCTATCAGAGAATTTTATTTCTTTTTCTTTTGTCTAAGCATGTGAATCTCAGACATTCTGGGAAGCGATAGCAACAGTTGGTTGCTCTGAGAGTTAAGGATATGCTTAACCCTGCTAACTACCTTGACAAAGCCCATGGCAGGGAAGGGGAGGTGTTCTTCACTGTAGCAGCTGTAAACCACAAATAATTACATTATCTTTAACTAGTCTTCACTTCAGCTGGAAGAAACGTGCCTTGGATTCTGCCTCTCCTAGACAACTGTAAGGAAACAGAACAATGGCAATTCCCAAAGCCCCTGACCTCACAGAACCGTATTTCATTAACCAGTTTTCACTAAGCAAGTGGCAGAGAAGTACATTACACAGAAAGGGACACAGAGGCCACAGATCTGGGGCAGCTGAACACTGGGAAAGGATTGTGATGACATTGCTCAGAGAACACATACCATGAGTGAGTACTCACCTCCTCCCCCCCAAGTCTGCAGGCTTGCAGATCTGCAAACTGACAACTAGACAGGAATCAGAAAACCGGGTATTTGACTCTCTCAACTTGAATTTGAAACCAGTAATCATTCAAGAAGGCAGCCCACATGGGCAACAAAAGAGCAGGCAGAACGCAAGACTCAGTACATCTCTATTCAGTGGCAGGAAGGCATCTATTATCACATGCAGAACGGACCCGAAATGCAAAGAAAGCCAGCATTGTTGCACGCCTTACTGGGAACATCCTAGCTGCTCCTTACAACTATTCAAAGAAAGATGAGCTGGGACAACCCCAAAACAGCATCTTTAAAATCAGTATCCGATAAACCAGAGCTTTATTCTTGCACTAAAACTGAAACCAAAGCAAGCACAAAAAGTAACTTAGGCACTACCCAGAAAACACATGGATAAAAACTGGCTAGAGGTTGGCCCTCACAGCCGATCTCGGCAAGCTCGCTATAGAGCAGCAGTGAAAGATGCAGTCAGCCTTTTAGACATGGTTGTCTTGGAGACACCAGAACACACTGTATTGATGACAAAGGAAACAAAAAGCTGGATGCACTTTCTAAGGCTTTTAGTCTGCTCTCTTTCATGTGGAGTTTACGGAGGAGGGCCTCCCTGGGATGGGTATGCGGGGAATGCTGGCAGCAGGACCAGCTTATTGAGGTCGAAATCTGCACTTGCTTAGGAGTTTCATGCAGCCTCAGAGTACCCTTTATCCCAGGAAACAGGAGCCTTCCACATGGAAACTCTAGCAAATGAGACTCACATTTGCTCACTTTGAAGGTTTAGCCCTGCACAAGCATTAAACCCTTCCACCTAAGGGTCTCTAAGAGAACTAAAGCAAGCAGTCTCTCCTGGCTTGTGCAAGGGCCCTGAAGCTGCTCTGGGGGCTCTTGCCAATTATTCAAGTGCTCTTCTGCTAGGCTCCTTCCAAACTTTGAAGCAGAAATCCAGCAAAGTACCTTGAGGTAACTAGGAGAGAAATGGCTAGTGACATTTAGGCTGTAACTGTGAAAACTCCAAGTTCTATCTCAGTGTAACTGAGGTAAGCATGGGAAAGAATTTTGACAGAAGTTTATTTTTCAAAGAGACCATGAGCAGTGAATGCTTCTTATTCCAATTACCGAGTAAGTCTTGTAACACTGAAATGTAACTCCACACTAGACTGTCAGATTCTAGCTTTGTAAGAAGATAGCACTTGGTCAGTATATTGCACTGTAGTATGTACATTATGTACAAGAATCCTCTCAATTTGTAATACTTCTCACTGATAATGCAATTTACACTACATCAGAGGATGTCATGACAATAATAGTAAATACTGGCTCTAGCTACAGAGTCACATGCATCTATCAAGCCTTGAATTAAGCACTGTATCATTGAGGTCTAGCTGGACAGTGTGATTATTTAGCTGATAATGCAGTATTTGCTGCAAGGGGTCTGCCTCCCTCTCTCTACATCTTACCCTCCTGCAGGACAAGCATGATACCGATTTCTTACCTGCAAAGGGAGTGCAGGGGCTGTAACTGTTTCCCACAAGAAGAGATGGAAGGTCTCACCCTGCCACAGGCCACCTGCTTGCATGAAAGTTTATAAATTTCCTGATTTCATAGCCTGCTGAGTTTTATATGCCCACTTTCAAATTCTGTGAGTACACTGAAAATTCTGCATGATATATCAACATTTAGTTCTGACAGCAGGATGGGTGAAGCAGGAAAAAATTGGTAGTTTTCCACATCATAACCTGCTCTTCTTTCATGTTGCTCCTCTCTTTTGTCTGTATGGGGAAGTGAAGAGGAGGGAAGCAGTGAGGCTACACAGATAGGTGATAACTCCTTACCTTTCCAGTCTCTTCAGAAGAGCTATAAAATAGACAGGAAATAGGCACCTGACAAAGGAATATCGACATAATCAGCACCAACACCATCTTAGAGCTCCTCTCAATGTCTTTATGTAAAAGTGTGTATCTGTAGTAGATAATTGCTACCTTCTCACACGTCTGACTGACAGCAGCAGAAAACCTGGGTCAAATGATGCAAAAGACACTCAACCTGATGGGAGCAATTGCTCCTGGTGTATTTCCACATCAGAGGTGCCTATGAAATGAAGTAGTGCTAAAACAACCAACTCTGTTAATTCTGGCTCATTTGTTTTGTCACTAAATGCAAAAGAGTGCATTGAATTAACTGAATTGCCGACAGCAGCAGTAGTTTTTTGGGACCACTGAAAATCAAACTATTTATAAATACCACAATATGGATTTTTGAATCTCATTTCAGGCATTACACAGCTAAGGCATATCCAGACCAGGACAAACATCAAGACAGAACACCTCTCATCTGGAGAGCCTATTCCTTGGTGTAGCTACTTCATCTACCTGAAGCATCTGTGACAGTACAATTCAGCATGATTTGTGAGGAAAAATTAATTTTACTCAGTTAGTAAAATTAAACCCCTTCCTGCCTCCAATATGGATACAGGTGAATTTTGCACTTATGGAATCATGACTTCTGTGAAATTTTTAGTTCCTAAAAAGTCAAGCTGAACTATCATCATCTCAGACATTAATGCCAACAATAAAGACTAGGCTCAGAAAATACCAACCATGTTGGTATTTTGATGATGATGAGCAAAGCAGAACACAGTACACAACATCCTTTCTCCATCTACTTCTGCTTTTTAAATAAGTGAAATATTGCATGATATTAATGAACAACCATATCCATTTTGCAACATCACACTAGAGACACATTCTAACAGGCAGGAAAAACAACCAGAGGATGAACAAAGAAGGCACTTGCATATGCTTTTGCACCAAAATCACTTTTCAGGTTGGATGCCTATCTGCAGCCTACCTCATTCTGTATGCTGCCTGGAACTGGGACATAGAATGTTTTTGCATGATGAATCCACAGGCATTTAGTAAAACAGTCAGGCAATGACCACAGGGTATGTTTGTGGTAAGGAAATTTCTAGCTAGAAGAATTTTTCCCTAGATCCTAGTCAAAAACCTCAAAACCACACACACACAAAAAAATCATCTCCTCTTGACTCCCAGACCAAAAAAGAAATAAAAAATTAGAAGTTCTAATTCTACTTTTCAGGCCAACTGTAATTAAGATCTACCATATTTATTTACAGGCAAGTGAAATTGAATAGATAATATGCTTTTACTGATAGCTAAATTGTACCATTGTGGACATGCCATACTGGATGTCTATTAAAATTATTTCACTATAACAGATCTGGGAAACAGTAAATTAAGAGGTTTGTTCTTCAAAGCACATTCCTCTCTGCCCCAGCTCAAAATCAGTTCAGCTTACCAGGACTTTTTTAAGGGTCTGGGCTTTATGTAGTTTATGTACAAAGACCACTGAATTTCAGAGTTATCACTGACCTGCCTATTATGTCCTGACACAACAAAACCTAAAAGCAACAAGAAGGAACACAGCTGTAAAAACCAGAACCTAGAATATTTTCTTCCTTCTTTCCGTCATAAAGGAGTGTGAAACTCTGTGAACCTATTCACATTTGGACAATAAATCTCTGTATGTTTTCTGTATTTGCAATAATCTGCCACTAGATCAAGTTCTCACAAGATCAATGACCACAATAAATACTTACAAAGTAACATACTGAAACTTTTATTACTAAGTAGAACAGGTTTTCTAATTTTTTCTCAGCAGAAGCTCCTTTCTTCCATTACTCTGTTTTATGAGAATTCTGTTCTTTATTTAGACTTGAGCACTAAAAGCTGCATGGTTTATGGATACAATTATAACCACAAGTCTGTTTTCAATTTTCTAAAGCCAAACCTTCATTGTAACAGATAAAGTCAGAATTATAGGAACAAAGCATGATCACGGAAGAATGACATTTGTAATGTAAACACACAAAATATTATACTACACAATCAAAAAACATATTTTGCAGCCTTAGCTAATACAAAACACCATGAGGTCAACTGTAGGATTTGCCTGACTAGAAAAGAAAGCCTTAACCACTAAAATAATTTGTATTATTACAAATACTCATATGCTTTGAACTGGACATATGTATAAATCCTTGTGGAGATGCAGTCCTGGACTGTTAATATACACATCTCAGTATATTTTCACAGCAGCTGAAAAATTGAGGTTTTACACTCCTGCTGCTAAGACCACTTTCATAGCTCTAGCTGGTATTTAAATCCATGCTATTCCTATGGTGGAGACTGGCGGGATAAAAAATTTGGTAGGAGACACTTAAGAAGGCATCTATGACTGATTGTTTTATTTAGTGATCTGCTTCCAAAGAAGCAAAATCACTTCAAACCCATCAGCGTAGGCTCTTAATACTATACTTGAACATTACTTCCTCTAGCTCATTTTCCCCTTACTTTTTAAAGTCTTTGCATTATATCCCTTCCCTCTTTTCTTCAGCTAAATCCCTTCTCTATTGTGCAGATGCAGAAAGAAATGCAAAACAAGCCTGTGTTCCTGCTGCGGGATTGTGTCACCAGAGCAGAGAGAAGTTCACTAGAATTATATTATATACTGCCAGCTCTGTTCTACTCCCACTGATACTCACAGATATCTTACTGTACAGGAAGGAACAGAGGGGCAAAGCTCCAGCATATAGCAAATATGTATGGGGGGGAGAAAAACAAAATGGGAATCCTGGTGTATAATAAATATTACAGATGCTGAGTGTTGTGCATAACAGATTGCTAAGCAGAAGCAACAGGAATTCTAGTTCTATAATCAACAGTCTTCCAATTTGATTCCAAATTATAGGTGTGTATAACTCGTGAAGTTGGGGGTAAATCACGGCTTAAACTCAGTGATGTCAAATAAACTATACATTAACAATTAAATGTTTCTCCCTCCCTCTGAATGCAACATTCATAACACAAAGTCTGAGAAGTTCCTTTTCAGCTGAAATCACAACTAAATACACTTCACAGGAGAGATTTGGTTGCCTGTCAAGTTATTCAAGAGACTCAGAACCACTTCAGTTCTCACAGGAAAGTCATTCAAGTTTCTGATGGCTGGGAATTATTTCAGCATCTAAGACTTCAAAATATATAGGTTGTTGCTACACTTATTCAAAAGTGGTTACATTCCAACCTTAGCAATTCTTAGAGAGTCAAAATTTGCTAATAACACTGCATTGTTATCAAACAACTTTGATTTTTCAAACACTGTATCTGCAATTGATATTACAAGTTCAATTTCCATTTTGAGAACAGAAAAATAAGAGACAGAGAATTGAAACTTTCTGTATTAACCTGTCGCATTAAAAATGTTTTCTTTGGACTTTATTCAAAGACAAGGACTAGATACACAAGAGAACCTCACGTATATTGTAAAAGGACATCAGAATTGTATTTTCAGAATTTCAGCTTACCCTTAACAAGATTGATTATTGTTAGGGGATACAGAAAAATGCAGAATCTATACAGAATGTAAACTAACAGGTTTTCCTGTATCTCAGGACATTTGTGTTGTTTATACATACACAGATGCCCTACACACACATGCTATTAAATATATATATGGATTCCTAACAATGCCTTAGGACACCAAGTGCTATTTATCTCTGCCCTGAGTTAACTGTGAATTTAAGTCCTTGACATGGGGATGCTGCTGATGTGGTATTCATATAATGGCTTCTGTCTTCAGGGGATCCTCAGAAGCAGACTTCCAGAAATTATCTGGCATGTTTTTACCCCATTTTCTACTCAATTTACCAAATAAATGTAAACATTTTAAAGACAAGAACAACTAGCTGAAGATGGTGGAATTCCTTGCAACCAACTGTAGCAAATTCAGATGTGTCTCATAGTCTGGACACTTTCTGTGCTCAACTGAAAGACAAATTGCTTTGCTAAAGGTTTAAGACAAACTGGGATACCTGCCATCTAAAAATAACTCCCTCTTCACTGGAGAAGCCAGAGCCCAGACAACACAGACTAGAGGATTAACAATGAATGATAAGTTTTAGATGAAGAAGTATCTTTCATTTGGCCAACTCGTGTTGTTTTTAAAAAGGACACAAGACTTGGGGCAGACAAAGCCTTTTTTGTTTTAAAATCTTTCCAATGCTATTCTCAGCTGGGCAAGTATTCTTATTTTGGAGCCAAAGAAAGGCGCACATACAAAGTCAAAAGATTTGCCCTGGGCTACGTGCAAACCACCAGCAAACTAAGATCAAAGATCAAGTGGTTCTAGATGTACATTTGGAGTGGGCTCCTGTCCCAGCTTACATCACTTCTCCTGATACTTCTGGAGACCTTGCACTGAACAAAGAGAGACTTGTGAAAGTGCCTTAAATGAATTTTTTGCAGGGTATATTCAAATGATAAAAGTATTTTGGCGTTATCTACCCAGCAAACATACTCACTGCTGATAAATGGTATCAGTTGAAGACACAAGAAAACTCCAAACCCTACCTACACTGTCTATTTTTTAAAAATGTCTAATCCACCTATACAAGTATTTCCACAAAGTCAAAGAACAGCCAGCCATCTACAAAGAGGAAGAATGCTTGTTTTGGTTGTACTTGTGGTTTGGGGTTTTTTTGATAAAAAAATAATATGTTATACTGAAACAGATTTGTTCTAAATAAGATTAACTGGACTAAAACAAGAGCCTGTTTTTAGGCAGTGTTTCTGAGAAGGAGAGAAAGAGAGAGGGAGAGTCAGAACATATCAGAAGTGGTTTATAAATAAATACATCCAGAGGGAAAAATTACTGAAATATTTGTTTACAGTTCTGAGGCTGAGACTGCCTACAGGTAAATAGTCTAGATGAGAATTAGCATCTGAGGGTGACCAGTCTTTCAAAAGTCTCTGATCTGATATAATCCTTTCACAGAGCTATAGATAGATATTTGTGTACTTGCCCCTTGGGGACTCAGACACCAGACCTGACCTCGAATGGATACCAGCTGGCCTGGCAAAGGCTCCTACCCTGGATCTGGAACAGCCCTGATGACACAGCCAGGGTGGGTCACAATTAGCACGGCCACTTGACGAGGAGCAATGCCTTCTCTAGCTCGCATTGCAGTTGGCAGGCACAAACAAGCAGCTTCCCATAAATTGTTCAGCAGTGCCCAACAGAGCAGGAAGAATCCAGAGGGAAGCTTTAATAGGCCATTGAAGAAAACTGTGATGAGCCAAGTATGAAACAGCAATAAAAATAACAGTGGAAGACTGAAAAACAAAGGGTGCAAGACCTAATATGAAAAGATGTGCCAGATGGAAGCAGACAGGAACTAACACTGGAAAGAAGAGATTACAATGCAATTCTTAGAATAATGAATCAGATAAAAAAATGTAAGCTTCCTCTTGTCATTAGCCTGTGATGCATTCAGTTTCACTGCATACACAGGGATGCTGCTTTGCTGCCTGACTGTGCTCCCTGACTGGCTCTCAGCAGCTGTCAGCAAACTGTGCCACCAGCCCCTGCTGTTGTCCCAACAAATCACCCAACAAACCCACACCCAAATTTGAAGATGCTCAAATAGAAACAGACTGATGATTGCTTTACCTTCTCCTCTGCTTCCCACAACCTGTGAAAGATCTAAGTCTCAAATGTAAGCCTGAAATGTAAGGACTGGACACTGTGTCACTAAGCACTGTACACGACTCCCCAAGGAGCACTGGCTGCACTTCATGGAGGCTCTGCTTCTCTCTTGGTACAACCTCACAGTGCTGCAGTGGCAGGGAAGCTATTAAGACTAAAGCACAGTGAACAAACATCAGTTAGAAGATGGTGTGAAGTTTCTAATTCATATATTTACAGAAAAAAAAGGGACTTGTGATTACAAAAGGAAGTCAATGAGGAACAGATGCCATTAAGGGCTGGATGCTTTTTTTTCCCCACTGAAAACACAGTTTCTGTCAAAATGTCCAAGTGGCCAAAAAAATTCTGTGAATTTAAGCAACTGTCATAAGGCACTCCCCAATCAGGACCCATCCAGATTTAAAATCAAAGAATTGTTTAGTTTAGAAAAAACCTTTAAGATCATTGAGTCCAACCATTAACATGACACTGTCAAATGCACCACTAAACCATGTCCCTAGGTGCCATATCTACATGTCTTTTAAACACCTCCAGGGATGCTGACTCAACCACTACCCTGGGCAGCCTGTTTCAATGCTTGACAACAATTTCAGCAAAGAATTTTTTCTTAAAATCCAATCAAAACCTCCTCTGGCACCACTTGAGGCCAAAAAGTACCAGCTGCTCAGTACTAGCCAACAAAAATACATGATCTTGCACTCCAACTCTTATAAAAGCCAGCCTTAAATAAAGACATTGCTTTCTTTAGAGAATGAGGATTTATTCTCTTTAAAAATTTCTGAGATTTGAGGTAAGGTAAGCACACAGACCAAGGGAGCAAAATTATCTGGAAGCTGGGCCTTCTAGAAGAATATCTAACTGCAGAAGATCTATTGCTTGGAAGGTGGTCTATCCAAATATGCATGAGAGAAGTGTCCCTGCTATTTGTGGCTTGAGACTAAGAAAAAAGTCTTTTACATACAAGATTTCTTTATAAAATTCATTTATTCTAATAATATTTTTAAATCCTTTGATTCAACCTCTTCAGAAATCATTATTTTACTTACTAACAGGAAGGAGAAAAACAAGTACCAGGACACAGGAGTACCAGGCTGGCAGAGAGAAATCTCCTAACTACAGACTTTAACTAAGCTTACGGAAGACTTCAACTAAGTTTATGTACTTCACTGTACTAAAATAAGATGATGCATAAGGTAGGACATGAAGGACATATAGGTTGTTCCAGCAAGACTACTAGTCCTCTGCTAGAGGATTTGGTTCTCTAATTATTTATATAGTTCATAAGAGTTGATTTATTAAGCATTTCACTAAATGGTCTACAGGGTAAACTGATTGAGCAGAAAGAATCAGCACAGAATTCTATCCTGCCTCATACAAGAATCACATCAAAAACATCTGTAAGGCTATTTTCAGCTGGCAGTATTGCAGTGAGAAAAAGAAAGTGTTTTTTATCTGTAGACAGCATTCTTACAATCTGAATATAAGACACATTTAACATTGGTCACGCAAAAATCATCTTAAATAAATACCCTCTGTTCCTTCTGCATTCTGAAATGACCTTCAGTGGTAACAGTTATGCCTTTCCAGCTGCATGGACGAACATGGTATCTTCCATCCTGTCACCAACAGATTGTCACTCTGACAATGATTTACAGTGACCACAGTTAATGAGTAAGATTGCATAGTGACGAACACAATGTTTCTCCCTATCAACTTGCTGAAGTAACTGAAAAGGCTAAAATGGGATTTACAAGCCAAACAGTTTTAGATAAGAACAAAACAGTTCACTTTGTTCAAAGAAAACACTTTGTTTGCTTTTCTAGGACACCTCACGAGTTTAGGTTTTAGAAGTCTGCAACAGCATGGCTGCAAGAGTCACTCTGAGCACTCACAGAAGCAAATACACCCGCAGATAAGCATGGGCCTGAGGGTCAGATTTGCCTCTGGAATATTAATGTTTGTGAAACTGTCTTTTTCAGCTTGTTACTTCAAAGGTAGTTCAAGGGTTAGAAAATGAGTACCAATTAAAAACAAACTCAAAAAGAATTACTGGGAGTGGAGCGGGTCATGGTTTTTCTTCACCAACAGCCTTTACAGAAATGCAACATTTGTGTTTCCTGCATTTCAAACTGTGATATTCCAACTTGTAAACTCTTTCAATGTATTCTGTAATACACTGGGTGTCAGTTTCCCAGACTGACCATTTCATTATCGGTTTTAAACTCTATACTATTTTCTACACAAGAAAGGCCTGAAATTACATTTTGGTATCTACATACAAGTCCATCTGCGTCCTCCCCCTGCCTGCCCCTTGCTCCTCGCTGTGTTGGCTTCTGACTGGTGCTGAGCAACCTGCTGTTTTTAGCCTTTATTAATACTTCAATGGCTTTCTGAGGAACAAAGAAACCCTAATCATCAGGAGGCAAGACCACAAATCCCAGCTTCTCTACATATAACCAGCCTAGTTACTTACCAGCATTATTATTATCACAAGAACAGAAAACTGTTCTAAAAGAAACAGCGTAAAAGTTACAGGCAGATTTACTGCTCAGCTCTAAAAGGTATTCATGGAACAGTTGGACAGGTAAAAATGCAGGAACAAAAATTATTCACTGTGTTAATCCTACAGTGGTGAGCCTGCTCTGTCATTAAGTCCCTACAGCTAACTTTTCCTCATTAGATACTAACATTGAAAGAGAAATTAAATTATGCTTCAGTACTTCTATTTCTATCAGTCTGTCAAAAAATCGGCTACTCTATTGTGGATGTTATGTTAATATGTTACTTCTGAATTTAGAGAGGGGAACAAAACTACAACTACTGTTGAGTCAGATGCTCGTTTAATGCTACCACTGGACAAAAATCTTAGCGAAGAGGAAAAGAATGTGGCTATTGCTATTTACTATCAGGGTGGACAATAAACATTTCCATGTTAACACTATGGAAAACAATCCTTTCATCTCTGAATTTGAATCAACCAACTGCAAAATGCTTTTTAGAAATCCCTTTTAGTGGATTAAAGCATCTTTTAAGTAATACATTTTTCAAATGGTTCATTTTGCAAGCAATGGAATAAAACTCACCAAATCTTATATAAGAATTATTAGCCTCAAAACAACTTATTACCTCTTCTTGAACAGAGACACATGTAAATTCATTCATCTCCTTAATGCTTCTACAATTCTGCTTCAAACCCAAAATTTCCGAGGACAGGTTATGCTAGACAATATGTAATAGGCATAATATTTTTAGCCTGTCCATAATAAAATACTATGAGAAGACCATGGCTATGCCCAAGACCATGAGAAGTCAGGGAATACTTTGGATGTCCCTTTGAACTTTTAAGAATTAAAGGCTAATCGCCTTTTTAAAACGGAGATTGCTTAAAGCTTTCCACAGAAGATAAAACCTTTACTAGATGAACTACATCTGTTCATCACATCATTCAGAGTCAGCCACACCAGTCATCTTGGAATGAAACACAACAAATCTGGGTGGAGGCTGAAAAGTGATTATTCTGACTTCAGTCCTCGCACACACTGTTCAGCGTGAGCCCCTGAGCTCAATGGGAGCTTGTGCTCAACCACCCTTTCCCAGCCCAAGCCCCCATCTAATTGCAATTTCTGTATCCTCTGGTCCTGCAGAACTCCCCCTTACCTTCCCTTGTGTTAAGGCAGTGAAGACAGTAATTTACGTCTAATTAACGGAACTGAGTCATAACGCGCTTCTTTCTTTTACGAGACTTGAATGTTAAATGTCCGAAATAACCAATGAAACCCTGCTTTTAGTCCCGCTCCATGTGTTAAGTTCCTGCAGCACAAAGCTGTTATTCAGGCCTTGCTTTGCATACAGTCGGAGGGTCGGGGGTTATTCACACTGACAGATTCTTAAGATGGCACACACAGAGCCACCAGCTTCAATATTTCAGCTATGCAGCCATGCTGAAACAGGCTTATATCCTTAGGGACCCGCTGATTTTCTCCTCCAGCTTTGGGAGGGTATCCTTTTCTCCCTGACTGAATTTGACAGCACCCTTTAGGAGGGATCAATTTCCATGCCACAGGGACAAAAGGCGGGATGAAAGTTGGAAGGCAGGCGCACAAAGAGCTGCACATCTGCCTAAAGAACAGCACGATAAAGCAGTTCTGCTGCTGATCCAAGATGAACCACCAAGATGTCATGAGGTAAACCAAGGCTATCAAAGAAACCAACTATGTAGGAACAATAGCATGCACGAAAACATAAGAAAAGAAACTGAGCTTCTCACTCCATGAAAGCAGCAACTGCTGCCGATCCACTGAATTGAACCATAATAATGAAAAAACCAAAATGTATAAAGATACCAACATATCATCCATCTCCAAAGACAAGGCAAGTTCTTCTATCATATTTTCACCATCATGTTTTAAAAGTTATTATATATAGTGATGACCGTGCACAGAGTATGCAAATATAAATTTGTTACTATAGCTGAAAGACAAGAAAACAGCCTAAGAAGGACCAGACAGATCAACAACCTACAGTCTTACACAACTTTGTTCTTTCAAGTCCATATGAGATACCATAACTTTGACCACAAATGTGGTCAAATGGATGCTTCCACCTGCACATCCACTCAATTACAAATGGATCCATGAAAGAAGTTGTTTCTATTCTACTTCATAGTCTTGGGCCTTCCTCCTTAGTTTTACAGAAAATTACAAATACAAACTCTTTTGTGGGCTATTAGATAAAGATTGAGAATTATCTCTGTATTAAAGCAACTCTATATGCTTGTTGTAACATTAGATTTAAAAACTCTTTTTCCAAACTAACTTTAGGATAAGAATCTTTAATGTTCAACTACTATGCCTGATGTCAAGTGACACATAAATAGTTTTAAATCTACCTACGCATTTTTATCTGTAGTTCACCTAAAGTGCGAAGTAGTGAAAACAAAATCTTAGACTAAAGTTACTAATATTGAAATCCAGTTTGTATGAAAACTTTCACAGATTAACCTTTGTGTCAGTATTGTCACCTTACCCACAGCAACTTACCCTTCCATACATATTGTTGCCTCTAACTTCAAACTCAGCCTCTCTAAAAATGTCATGAACAGCAGCTTAAACTGGCATGGTCATTTAGTTTTCAGCTGTTCTGAATTACCTCCCCAGTCCCTCTACATCACTTTTTTTGCACAAACTTGTGCTAGTAAGACAAAATCCAAAGCTCATAGTCTTTATACTATGAAATTAATGCAATTATGATTTACAGCATAAACTTTTAGGGGTTTTTGGTTTTAACAGATTGAATATATTAATTAAAGCCTTCACAGGTTTTTTTCTTCTCATGTCAGTAAAAATAACTGAGGCACATTAAGTTAATAATCTAGTTACTTAGTAAAAATATTTAACTTGCTTAAGAGATAGAAAAGGTGATTGTTTTTCTATTGGATAAAAGCACCATTTGTTAAAACTGAACATTAAGAGCACTTTTAATTTTCCAGCCATATGAAATGAAAAAACAATGTACGTTTAAAGAATCACGCTTGTCAAACATTCATTTTGTTCATGTTCTATTCTACTCTTCCATGCTAATGGCTTACTGAATGTACTTTCCAAAGAAATTTAACATATAAAGAAAACAATTTAAGCATATCCCAGTATATTAAAACTAATCTTCATTTAATTAATACTGGTAATGAGCTAAGTTAGTAAGTGGAATTGCATTCAGAAGCAATGCAAGTTCCCAATCAATTAAAGATATGATTAATCAAACATGAGTATCTTAGTAAAACTACTGCAGTCTCTTTAACCACCAAAAGCAAGAGATGAAGTTTTCCTTTTCCTCACACTATTTTTTTATACATAAATACAGAAAAAAAGACAACATATAAAGAACCACATATCATGAGTTTGTCAAGGATCCCATTCCTCTTTTCTCAATCATTCCAGTTCTGCTCCTTTCAAACTGAGTCAAATGGATTTGCAAAGGTTGATTATCATCAACCTTTATCATTTGCATGTAAAATGCATTTTTACTGGAGAAGCAGACAGGGCAGATAAAAAGACAAGGGGGAGGGAAACTGCTAATAAAAACATACACCAAACATGAAAAATTGTTTCCAGAATTGTTCTCCCCCAATATGAGCACACAGGTATAGCACAGAAATGGAAATTTGCTGATGAGACCACTCTGCTTGCTAAGAGCACAAGGTGGAGGCCAAAGTGTACCACGTTTTCTCAGAAATTCCAGTGCACAGTTGTCCAGAAGAGATAATTTTGAAACAGCATACACAGTATTTCTTTGAAAAAGCACAGTGTAAGGTGCATCACAGATTGCACGACTCTTTACCTGAACGAAAAATAAGTTTGACCAACAAAGCTACACATAATTTACTACTTCAATATTTGCAAAGAACTTAAATAATTACAAATTTCATTTAACATTTATTTCATCCACATTATTTTCTGCTCTATAATTCAATGTTTTTTACGCATTATTTATATAAGTAAACTGAATTATGAAGAAAACCCTGACAGACTGACAACGTGTCAATGGACAGCATTATTGTGCTAAACTCAGATTACCTCAATGTATGCTGTACTAGACCAGTGAGAATCTTACATTTCCCTTTACTATGAAAACTGAATGTAAAAGCCTTGCATACTCATGTAGCTGAAAGTTTAACTGTGTATAAGAAGGATCTACTCCTAAAATTCAATAGTGCTGGTGAATAGAATTTTAATGGTAGACAAACATGCCACATAGGAGTCATTTCTGCAATTTAAATCTCAAGTCTCTTTATTTATCTAGCAATGTAGTCTACTATTTAACAGACTAGCAAAGCAGAGCTTGCAAATCTGGAAAATTTTATTTTGGAACAGGGAAAAAGATGGATGGAACACTGTTAAAAAACTGTGTGTTTTTGTTTTGTTTACAGATGCCTTCAAAAGGGAAGCTCTTCTGCTGGCTCACCCAAATACCAAGTTCTTACATACACCAAACATGAAAAATTGTTTCCAGAATTGTTCTCCCCCAATATGAGCACACAGGTATAGCACAGAAATGGAAATTTGCTGATGAGACCACTCTGCTTGCTAAGAGCACAAGGTGGAGGCCAAAGTGTACCACGTTTTCTCAGAAATTCCCAGTGCACAGTTGTCCAGAAGAGATATTTTTGAAACAGCATACACAGTATTTCTTTGAAAAAACACAGTGTAAGGTGCATCACAGATTGCACGACTCTTTACCTGAAAGGAAAATAAGTTTGACCAACAAAGCTACACATAATTTACTACTTCAATATTTGCAAAGAACTTAAATAATTACAAATTTGATTTAACATTTATTTCATCCACATTATTTTCTGCTCTATAATTCAATGTTTTTTACGCATTATTTATATAAGTAAACTGAATTATGAAGAAAACCCTGACAGACTGACAACGTGTCAATGGACAGCATTATTGTGCTAAACTCAGATTACCTCAATGCATGCTGTACTAGACCAGTGAGAATCTTACATTTCCCTTTACTATGAAAACTGAATGGAAAAGCCTTGCATACTCATGTAGCTGAAAGTTTAACTGTGTATAAGAAGGATCTACTCCTAAAATTCAATAGTGCTGGTGAATAAAATTTTAATGGTAGACAAACATGCCACATAGGAGTCATTTCTGCAATTTAAATCTCAAGTCTCTTTATTTATCTAGCAATGTAGTCTACTATTTAACAGACTAGCAAAGCAGAGCTTGCAAATCTGGAAAATTTTATTTTGGAACAGGGAAAAAGATGGATGGAACACTGTTAAAAAAACTGTGTGTTTTTTGTTTTGTTTACAGATGCCTTCAAAAGGGAAGCTCTTCTGCTGGCTCACCCAAATACCAAGTTCTTAATTCTCAGTCATTTATTGGTTCCACCTTGTTAGAAACTCTATTCTTAACCCGGATATAAAAACCCTTTTGTTCCTATACTTAGTGAATGACCAACAGGAACAATAACAGCAACAAAAATTCAGGCTGGAGAGAACTACTTTTAGGCCTCATCTCTACAAAAGGGTCTTTTTAATTGCTCAGTCAGATTCCTTTCTTTTGCATTCGTGCCCCAATGCAGCTGCACCAAAGCCCATTTCACAAAATAATGGATGCAGCATTTTACAGCAGAGCAAAATGTATGCTACCACAGCATTACATGAGGACAGAAGTTTCAATTTAAAATCAGTGTTGTTTTCCACATCCATAAGTGTTTTCTTTATAAGGCTTCTCTTTAGGAAATGAAATTAATTTCAAATAGATTAAATTAAGTGTTTTACAAAGGCATCAGTGGGGCCATTTTGCTGGTGTTTTTTTTTTTTGTGGTATTAGTTTATCTTTACATAATATGGTTTCATCAGAAATGTGAAAATGCTCTGAAGATCAAAACTGTGGCCAATGCATTTTTCCATGTCCGAGAAAAAGGAAATAGGTACTTTTCCTGTACAGAGCAAGAGGTGTCTTGCAGGTGTTCACAGTCATACTAAGTAAAGAGCCAAGATTCAACAGCTGGATACCAGATCCATCTTTTAAACATTATTTCTCCTTTCAATCATAGTTAAATTGTAATAAATTTTGTGCAAAGAAGTTTACCATCATGATAACACTAAAATAATAATTAAATAAATATGAACTTTTTTGCCAGTATCAAATCCAAATACTGCTTTTAGGGTGCTCATCTAGGCTTTTATTAGGGAGATATTGTTGACTGCTGCAACATCCAATCTTCTCTGCTTTCTAAGAGATCCCAACTTAGAATTGGAAAAAATCTGATACGTAACACCAAACACATCTAAAAACACATTATTTCAACACTTTGGGACATGGTGAAACAAAGGCTTTTTTGCTCCTTTGTGAAATTTCTGGATAATTATACTAATAGAGACATGTAAAACCTCTTTTCAGAAAGGCAACGCGTTGTTGCCTCCAGAGCAGAATTCACATCACAGTACATATTTGATGAGTATAGGACTCAACTGAGTAACGTTTTCATAGTACTGCAGAGCACAGTATAAATCCTGGGTCACAATTAAAGTGTCCCATAGCTCCAAAACCAGCTAAATTTCCTCATGTTACCAAGTACAGAACTGGTATGTCTTGAAGAGACTGTGACAGCAAGAAACAGTGTGCTTATGACTGAGGCAGAGAAATACACTGCATAATACACGGCTCTCTCTGGTGCTCATTTCAGAAGCAAAAACATGCAGACAAATAAAGGCAGTATTTCATTTTGGCCAAAATTAAGCATAATTTCCACCAGCATGGGAACAAGAACAGAACACAATAAACTAATTCTAAAATTGCACTGCTGTTTTAGTAGTAGTATCCCAGGAAAGTTCTTTTCTAGCTTAAGTATTATTTGATTAAGGGTTTTTTAAAGCATAACAGAATCTTTATTACATTAGCAACCAGTTACGTTTAATGGAATTTTAGTCTTTGTAACACAAAAACTACTCCAAACTTCTGCTGAAGGTTTTTATTTTTGTGGTTCTTCAGTTCTCTCCCCTCTGTGCAGAGCTAGTGGGATGCGCCCATGGTTGTTAAAAAATAACAAAGAAAAACTCACGTCTTGGAAATATTGAACTCAAACAAACTTCCAGAGAAACTATTCTCATTCACATGGTCCACACTTACTAGGGTTTTTTTTTTTTTTTTTTTGCCTCACGTAGTATAAATTAGTTCTCTAAGCATTGATTCTTCCAGGTATGAAAATTTATAAAGATGTCAAGATTTATGAATGAAATAATTTTAAATCTAACCAGTTATCATTTTACAATAAGGGACTGTTCTACTCTCCATGTGATAGTAGATACAATACAATATTAATGACATAAAAGAGGAAATAATCATACTGTAGAAAGCCAGAACATGACAAATAAACAGCACATAAAAAATTATTTCCCATGCAAAGAAAATGGGTATGCTTGCAAAAAACCATTTGCTATTCTGAATACACTTTGTTAAACAGCATTATTTCAGTAATAAATAAATATCCAGCATCTAACATCTTATCAAGTCTGTTTCAAGCATAGGGAAAAATGTTTCGGATAAACTGTGGTACCTGGTGATTTACATTAAAAAAACCCAAACCAGTAAATCTTTGAAGATGAACAAAACATTTAGAACTGTACTTCCAACAGGGTTGTAAAGTATTACTTCACTCACTGAAGCTGTTAAGAGGGCAAACTACCAGTAAGTGATTTTATGTTCTCATATTCCAACTGCAAGTCACAAAAAAGGAAACACAGGATTTGGAAAGGGGCACTAATTCCAGAAACGAAGCTAAAAATTAAAAAAGAATACACATAATGATAACTTTTTCAACTTGTTTTTTTCTCCTTCACAGCCCAAAAGTCAGTTTTCAAAGGAGGCAAAAAATGGGCATGAAGATATCTGAAAAGAGCCAGGGACACAAAAAAACAAGCAGCTGTTGGATTTTTTGTTCCCCTTTATGAGGAGGCCTAAAACATTTTCCACTGGACATGCACCTCTCCAACAAACTTCATTTCCCTGGTAAGAGAGCTTCTTAACTAATCCACAGGAGACCTCCCAAAACATACAAACAAGAAGCAAAAATCATGGTTAATTGAATAGCTATCCTCATTGCAACTGAGGTATAGAACTGATAGAAGGCTGTAGAGACAAGGAAGTCATGGTTGCTCAGTAATTCTGCTCAACCAGGAAAAAACCAAACCTGGGACTGCAAGATTTAACCTATCAAGTAACAGTTCTGGAGGGCAATAATGCTTTTATTTGCTTCAATCTGGAAATATGTCTTTCCTTCAATGGTGCTCACAGGCACTCAGTGGGAACAATGAAACTCAAACCACATATTTCTTAGAGGGCTGCTGTTAAATTTGGAATAGCATATATAATTTGGGGGAAAGAAGAAAAATAAATTATCCTTGCTTGCAGTGATTTCTTGCAGACATCTGCCAGATGGGACAATTCCCCAGACTGATCCGCTTTCCAATTCTGTTTCAGATACCCAGCTTTCCTAAATAATTTTAATTGTCTGACATAAAATGTCTGGCAGTAAATCATACATATTTCTTCCATAACTTGGTGTAAAAATTTTACCAGTTCTCACTGGAATATGAGTTGTCATTATTTACATATTTGTAATAACTTCTTTCTTTCATTCTGTCTGTCAACTGCTCCTTGATCTTTGTTTTAAAAAAAAAACCCATTCAACCATACTATTGGTTACCAGGTCAAGAAAATAGAGCTACAAAAGGACTACAGATCTACCACCTCTCTTGATAACTTGACTAATGGCTAAGTTGCTATGTTTCTTTACATCAATTTCCTCTCCATTAAAAAAAAAAACAAACCAACCAACCAAAAAACCTTACATTTTCTGCAACCAAAGGATGCAGGTGCTGATTTTTAAGTCAATGCAATACTGAAGATGAATTTCCTGTTCTAAGAAATAAAATAAGAAAAAAAGAACATACAGTCACATAATTCAGAAAGACTGGAGGTAGGAAAATTAGTGATTATTAGCCATATTCTATTATCCTCCCTGACAGAATTCCAAATCTGTTGCTTGTCCAAGTCTAAAAAAGAGAAGGATAAAGACAAACCAAAAGAAGTTAAACAACAAACATAAGAAGCAGCCTGGCAAGAGCAACTAATATTGGATGATTAAAGGGCTGAACATAATGGTTCACGTATCTCAGTGAAGCAACAACTGAGGGAGGCATGATATCCTCTGCAAAGTATTTGAAGGACACATAATACGGAGGAGGATGAGGAATTCTGTAAGGCTGCATGACGCGTGAGGGTGCCAAGAGTGCACCAGCCTGTGAAGATAGAACAATGGAAGCACAATATCAGCAAGAGTCTTTAACAGGAATCACTTAACATGCAGTTATGTCTGAAAGAACAACGCTTCCCCTGACTCTGGTAGCTTCCAAAACCTCGCACCACTTCCAGAAAAAACCAGCCTTTCATGCCGGAACAGCTCATAGCTCTTTGCAGCCTCTGTGACAGAAGCCAGTCTGAGGTGTTCACCTGCAGATTTGTTTTCTTCTCTGCAATCCTGGTGCTTTTCCACACAGGCTTTGATGGTATGGCAGGAATTATAAAACACAGATTTAGGAAGCCTTATCACTGGCAGTCCAGGGGTGATGTTAGGCGTTTCCTCCTAAATTTTGTATTGAACCAGGACACTGGCCACACAAGAGATGATTTTTTAATTTTTTTTTTTTAATAGAGTCAATAAACAGGAATAGCAAAGGAAGAAATCCTTTGGAAAATCCTTCTAAAACATGAAAAAACTGAAATGCCTGAATAAAAAATACACAATAAACCCATGAAACAACAGCAAACAACCCACCTACTTCCCCAGAAGAATCTGGAGGCAATACTCTGACATGCTCTGGGGATGAACAAACACCTTACCACAGACAAATATGTCAGAGAGATAAGACTAGCATCACTTTTTGCTTTTTCTAGGTGGTGAATAAGAGTTACATCATCATCTGAAAAGTACCATAAAACCGTTTTATGAATCGCTTTCCAGAGATTGCACTGAACAGGGCAGAGACAAAACAGCAAGGCTGCTGAACCTGCATATTCAGGCATGTGCTAAACAAGTGCAGGATAGAGCAGATGACAGAAAGGCTTAAATCCCAGATGTTCCTGTACTTCTATGTAGGAATTTCCTCAGGTCAGCTTTCTAACTAGCATCAGTTTCAAAAAACTATCAGGGGGAAAGAAAAAGATCAGGTTTTTGGCTATGTTTCACTCATGAAAGCTCCACAGGATCAAGGATGAGGTATCTGCTAAGGTTCAAGGTTAGCAACATCAACATTCTGGAAGAGTAAATTTACATCTAGTCTTTGAAAGGGCCGGTGATCCCCAGCTTCACTAAACTAGAGAGGGAGATACAAAAATAAATCTATTAAAAATAAAAGAAGTTACCTAATCACCCAGGAAAAAAACCCAAATAAAACAACAAAACAGCCCCAAACAACAAATATACAAATTCATCATTGGATACACACTTCATAAGGATGAAGGAGACACCTTTGTGTAGACAAAAGGAAAGGTGAAAAATGGCATTGTAGCATCCTTGCTTAAAAAAAACTTTCTTGAACAAATTATGCATTGATTGTAAACTGTGAGCCAAATGCAAGAAGCCAATACACCTGTGGGAATGCTAAGCAAGATTATTTTTGGATGGTGATGGGATGGCTGATGTAAGCACCAAGAGAAAACAGTTTCTTTTATTTATAAGTATACAGCACATCTTCTCCAGCAGGGCCTCAACAGCTCCACTGCGCAAACCTGCCAGGACTAGAGCTGCAAAAATAAAGGCTTAGATGAATCCACACAACATTTAATATTGAAGATGATAAAGCAAAATGCACTTTAAACTTAGGTTCCAGACTGAAAATGCAAGACTAGCAGTTAGAGGGAACATAATTAAACTTGCACAGTAAGCATATTCAATGCACATCTCACTGCTAACAATACACCAGGAAGTGCAAAGCCATTTTTACAGACACGCTTTACAGAATACACACAACGCAGACACTGACTTTGGGGTTACACCAGAATGGAGCATCCTCTGTTGACTTTTTCTAATTTCTCTGTCTCAATCCCACATATACCACAGCTTTCAACTCAGTATATAGCCTTCTAATCAATAATGGCTTGTTTGAATATCCTAAAGAATGCTCTGGTAACACTGACCTTTGATGTTTGCTGCTTACAGTAATTATGTCTAGAAGGAGAAAACATCATTACTTTCCTCTAAATGTGATAGTTATCTCTTAATAGCTGTAAATAGAAATAAGGGCCCAAATAAAGTCAGATTTATATTATGCTTTTTCCTCAATAAAAAGAATTTATTTCTAAGGTCAATTTTATTTAAACAAGTAATGTAATCATTTTTGCCTGCCAGTTTTACCATAGGGTGCTGTCCCAAAGCACTCCCCCCGAAAGCCCTGCCATCAGCCTGCTCTGACCATCCTCTCTGATTTTTCTCTTAATTTAGGTACAGTTAACAGAATTTTCACTTGCTTTCTTGAAGTCTAACTTTAAATCTTTATTCAATATAGCATCCCTTGGCCCCACACACCAGATAACACTTAAGATTTTACCCTGTTTGAAGTATGGCACAGTACCTTGTGATTACCCCTCAGGACAACTACTGCCCCCTTTAACAACCAAGTTCTTAAACAAAACTCACATTATTTTACTTCTCCTTCTATTAAGTAATGTTTATTTGCAGCCTCCAATACAAATGCAAAACTAGGAGAAAGATATGCACCCAGGTTATCTGATCCACAAATCCTAGACAGGCTGTCAAGTAAGATGCTTACTTACTGTCCTTTTAGACAGTGCCAAAATTACATTTCATCCTTTACTACCCTCCCTCCTCCCATAAACATACCTCTGGCAGAGGCTGTCAAGTAGAAGCCTCTTAAATGGGCCATCTGCATGGAGTGAATTTCATCCACAAACCCCATTTACTGCTACTCAGTATTTGTATATTTTGTGCATGAATCTTCTACTATATAATTTATGCAGTCAGTTCAAAAGTACACAGAAGTCATTAGATGCAGCTGAACATTTAGTCTACTCAGATTTATGTTATGGAACTCTGAGCAGCATCAGAAATGAGATTATCTGATTCACAACAGAAAAGGGAAGAAAAGCGTGGAGGAAGGGTCTTCAGTTAAACAGATCCTTGCTCTCCTGAGCTAACATTATGCATTTCAAGGATGCTTTTTGAAGTTATGGCAATGCCACACAGCATGACATCTTGGCCAACTCCTTTATGGATAACCAAGCCACTGCCTTACAACAATCAACCTCTCAAAACTTCATGGACATCAAGAAGTTTTAACCTATGTCCAAATAGCTGATGTAGATGAGGAAAGCATGATTTGGTGTCAAAATGACCACCATGGAATCCTAATAAAGTTTAATTAAAAAAAAAAAAGAAAGCAAACATCTTGTGAAAACAATGGTTTTGTAAACACAAACCTTTAAAACAATTCAACCTTCTCTCTTCTCTAAAGTTAATATAGCTGTGAAAAAAAGTTTGTAAAAGAAACTCACCAAGAACATTTATTTTTTGTCATCAGCTAGAAATTAAAGAAAATTATCTTATTGTGTTAGAAACTGTGCTTGTTTGTAGATTTGTAGTTCTTATGCAATGAAAACATGCCACAGAAAATTATATACGTACATTGATCAATGCAGGTTTCCAAAACGGCATATAACCTATGTCTTTAGCCCACTTGCACAAAGGTCAGCACTTCTGTTTACAGATGCCTCATTTTGAGGCAATACAAAAGTAAAAAAATTTTCCATGCTTTTTGGTTGGTTAGCTTGCAAAGAAGAAAGAGGACCAAGACAAATTTAACAAATTATGTAGCTACAGTGGTTTTCCTTCAGTATCATTTTTGTAGTTACTGACAAGATTTATCTTGAAAGAACTTCTTGTTTAAAGTACACATATTATTCCACTGTTAATTAAATGCAATTATCCAGATTTTTTTTAAACTGAAGTGATTTCAAAATTCTCTAGCACCGTTTCAGTCTGAAAACAAAACAATAACCCACAGCTGATGGGAAGGGGTCAGGGAGTTTGGAAAGAAAAAAATATGAGAGGAGAGGGATCTTGCTAGACAATTAATTAAAAAAATAAGCCTATATATGTCCAATGAGCATGAAAAATGGTGAAGAGATAAACTGACTCATTTTCTAACACTTTAGTCTTGGCGTTTGACCAAGAGGTCCCTTCCTGGCAAGCAGCCCTGCAAGCTACTGACACTAAAAACATCTGTAAGTATAAACTTCTTCTGGACATTTATTCATTCCTAACATATGAGCTCATGAACTTTTTTCCTAATTGCAGTCTAAGTGAGTGGATTTTTTTTTTTTTTTTTTTTTTTTTTTTTTAAGAAAGACAGAGGCAGAGTACTCAGTTAAACAGGTCCAGCTGCTGCAACAGCAGCAGCCGAAATTCAACTGCTCATGCCTGGGGCTCTGCCAGTGCCAGGGCACTCAGGTGGGCTGGTGCTCAGGCCTTCACCACACAGATGCTCCCCAGCTCTTTTATCCATTAGGAGAGATTTCAACAGCAAAGCCAAACCCAGATTTTCAAAAAATCATGTTTGCACTGAGCTTGAAGGGACTGGACTTTCATGCTTCTTTTGTTCTGTAAGAATGTACAGTATTTATCTAAAAACTTTTCAAAACTTGTATTATCTTGGTCATTTGGATATCTTTGGCATACAATCAACCAGTCAAGTGTCCTCCCCCACCATATCACCAGCTTAAAACGTAGGCTGACTTCAGTCTAGTTAACTTTGCAACAATGATAAGGCTAAAAGCGGAGACAGAATTTCCCTCTCCGTTTTTAAACTGATGCCACTTCTCCCCACCCTGTAATCTCACTTTAAGAATGAGCACAGCCCTTTGAGCACTGCCATCTCATGGAATGGCATCCTACAAAGGAAAACCACAAACATCTAAGTAACTTGATAAATTACAGGGCTTATGAGAAAATGAGTTAACTTTGGTCTCGCACCACATCCCAAGAGAGCAGGAGAAAATTGTGGCACAACTTCTCATTATCCCCGAAGAACCATTTGTGCCTCTCTGCTATGTAATTCCTGAACTTCTGGTCTTTCATTACACTCTCACAAATGCACACCAGGTCTTGTTAAGAATAATTTTAGTATTCAACAGAGCATTTACATATAACTCTTGAGGAAGAACCTAAACCAATCCCTGCTCCGCTGTCTTATGAGATGATCAGTTCTCAGCACACAAAACTCACATGGGTTTGATATCCCAACTCCAAGTATTACACAGCCCACAGGGCTCAAAAGATGGGACGACTGCAAGAATGGAAAGGTCTATCTGCTGAGTGATCTAATCAAAAGAAATAGCACTCAAATACATACCTTACACCTACAAATTTTTTGGCATAAACTAGCAATGAATGGTAGCACTCAGTTTGCCACCTTCTGGATGTGCCACCACTCGAGCATATGCACAAGGAGGTTGTCAGCTGCTGCATGACATTGGCAACCTGTTCAAACCTGTTCAACAAAGCTGAAGGAAAGGTGAGTTTGAGGTACACACTTCAAAGATGAGGCCTTTCTGGCTCAGCAGGTCAGGGATGCAGAAGAGGACAACAGCAGAACTGCGGCAAAAGCCATGTTGGAGTATGCATTTTGGAAAGCAGGATGAAAACGTACAGAGGGTAGGGCTGGGTCCTGCTTTCAGTGAGGTATGGATATAGTGGAAGTATAGGGAAGACAGATTTGAGAGCCCTTCCAGTAATTCCAGAGCCTCTTGTTGCATGGAGCAAACTTAAGTCAAAAAGGTCAATTCAGCCTACGTGCAACTACTCTGAAAACAAATGAAGAGTGGAGCAAGATGACACAAAAGTTTGGGGCTATTTTTGTAACACTGTCATTAGTTCTTACATGCAGAAAACACCAGACAATGTCTTCCAAGGTTTGCCACGAAGCAAAACCATCTTTCTGAAGAAAATTCAGCTAACCAGTAAAAAGGATGGCATGAACTTTACGTGGCATTTCAACAGCTCTGGCCTGTCAGAAGATTACAGACAACATAAAATATGCATACTGTGCAATGGTGAGACCACGGACAGCAATAATGACAGCCTGTACTACCCAGGGCTTGTCATTGTCAGAGAGCTTTGCAAACAAAAAAAGCACCACCACAAAGATCCTTCCCAACAAAATTCTGTCTGGAAAAATATGAAAGAACTTTAATCCCCTGATACGTTCCTCTCAACTTTCCTTCTTGACCACATCCCTGTTTAGACTTCAGATAGCAAAGCGAGTGTGCCAACTCGAGCCTCTTTGCTCTTGGGGAATGTAAAAGTTGATAGAAGACCAGCTTTGCTTTAATGCAGTGGAACATTAACTGCATCATATATTAATTCTACATGAGACCTCTGAACCATACTGACAGTGGTTCACAGGTCTAGCAATGAGAAATGGAGAGCACTGCCTTATTTTAGGGAATGGAACATCAAAGAAGACTCTATAGAATTAGCAGGGTTCAGCTGGTGTAAGAAACAACATTCTAAGGCCATTCACCCCCACTTTCCCAGGAAATGTATCTGAGCAGCAACCTGATCCATAGAAGACAAAAAGCCCTCAACACCCACAAAAAATTTCCGTAGTCAAAGCTCAATCCCACTGCCAGAACTGTCACAATTTCTAGGTTTAGTACAGAAAAAGCAACAACTTAAGGCTGCTTTACCCTCAGTGTAGTATTCTCCTCCCCTAAGTATTTTCTTTAGGCATATTAAAGAGCTGTGTTAATTTAATTTACTAGTCAAAGGATTATTCTACATAATTTTACACAGATGGACAAACAAATGGGAAGCATTAGACTTTTATTCACATTGTTATGATTTTTAAATTAAGGTAGTTAAATTTCTTTTAACAGTATTTTTTGTGTCACCTTTGCATGTTTGATTGTTCTATCTTACAGATTCTGGCAGTGGAGAAACAAGTTCATCCAGCATGGCAGGATTTGATCCCAGTTCTTCCTCTTTTAGCTGTAAAGGATGCCCACAAAAACATGCTCAGCTACTCACTGCTATTAGAAGTATTCAGCATTTAAATCTGCACTGCTTGTTTCCCTTAATGTCTTAATTTTTGCTGAAAATTTCACTTTTACATCTTACCTTCACTTAATGCATGAAGAAATAATGACTAGCAACTAATTTTAGATCTAACAGAAAGTACAGCCAGAATCCATATGATGAAAGTTTATGGAACACCATGTCCCCCTGCAGATAACTTAAATCACACCCACTACAGGCTCCTGGAGGCATGCAGTTCTTTGATTTTCCTATCTCTGCTTTGTGGCCAGAGACAAAGTCACCGGACCAAAATAAACCACAGACACTTTCTGCTATCACCATCCTGGGAGCTGTCTGGAGAGGACCAGAGGTGCCTCCAGCACCTGACCTCCCCGCAGCTGCGGCAGGGCAGCATCTGGGAGCGCAGCACGCATTCTGCATGCCCAGGTCCCATCAGATCTGACACGGAGGTGAGCCACAGATACGGGCCATCAGCTCGCTGCCACACCTCTTTAGTCATTTGCCCAAAATAGCCTCGGTATCTGTGGCATTCAAAAAGAAGTCTGATGCATGTGCACGTTCTGGTCTCTCTCTGAACTCACTCATTAGATTTTTTTTTTTAAGTTGCAGGAAAAAAAGCCAAAAATGTAAGAACTCTATTAAAGAACAGACAGTATCTGGTAGCAACAAAAATCTTCATTCTCCAAAACCTAGCACTAGATTAATAAAGGCTAAAAAAATAGAGGGGAAGAAGAGGAAAAAGAAAGTAAAAGGTTAAACCACCATCCTCAGCTTTCCCCACGATGAAAATACTGCCAGCAAAAGATTAGCAGTTACCAAAATCTGTCTTCAATGAGTATTTCAACTCCAGCCTCTGCTGAGGAGAGGAGGATTTCCCCATCTTTCTTACTTATCTTTATAAAAGACTATTTCACCCACATATGTAAGAAAACTTTATTGTGAGGGTTCTTTACACTGTCTCTTCTGGGTGGAACAGGAGTTGCTCTTTGAAAAGACTTACTTTTCTTTAAAGGCTGCTCTACTTCATATGGTCTCTTGAAGCTTATCCTATAACTAGACCCTTCTTAAATACAGATATCACCTTTGATACTTGTTTTTTATTCTTTTTTAAAATGCAATTTAAAAAATGCATCCCAAGCCTCCCAAGACTTTGAAGATTGCTATTGTGCCTTCATTCCCAGTGCAAGGGTGGAGCACAGCTCTGATCTCCTTGGACAGAGATTAGCCTAGCTTGGTAGGACTGGTGGTACACTGTGCCTCAGCAAACCCACCGTCCTCTGTCCCCTGTGGCACAGAAATGCCACCATGCCCACGGGTGGCAAGCAAGGCATCCCTAGTAGATGTAGTTCCACTGAGGGCCGTCTGACCCCAAAGCTTTCCTTCCCACATGCACAATACACAAAAGGTTTCTAGATCAGCCCTTCACACTCAGGACAGGAGCTACCTTGACCAACAATGCAAAGCCAAGCACTATGACAAACAGTGATGACTTGCTAGATTTAAGGAGAAAATATTTCAGAGTAAAGGCAACCTGGTGCACTCCAACTAGCCTTACACTTTAGTGAGACAATTTTTAATCCACATGCTACTCTTCCCCTGTATGCAATGATGACATCCTTTTAGAAGCAAAGGATCACAATGGGAGATGAAAAACTGGACTAGGTGTCAATAAGTGGTATTGCTTACCAGGCTTTCAAACAGCATGAAACAAAAGACAAAGGCTGCAGAACACATTACATAAAACCAGGGAGTATTTTTGTTTGTATTTTTTTTTTAATCAAAGGCTTTAGTAGATGGCAGAGTTATTGCATTATTGAAAAGCCCATTCCAATCTCAACATTTTTACTGGGAAGTTTTCATACCTAATTGCTCTGAACTATGAACACTGCCCTGCATTTTTTAAACCACTCTTGGCATCCTGCTCTAAAAACCTGTTCCTCCAAGGCTGTGCTTCCTGCTTAAGTCAATGTCATACAGCTTTAAAAGTGCTTCCAAATACCCAAAACTACAACTTTTAGAAATTTAGAGAGATTTTAAGCATAAGGACAGAGAGATGGAGAAAGCACTCAGTAAATGCTCCAAAGGAGCAGGGAGGCTGGGCAAAGGGACAGACCCTTTTGGACAGTGCAGTCTTCCATCCAAACTCTCCTACAAGCAAGTCCTCTACCTCCAAATCACCTATAAACCTTTGGCATTTCTGGTAACACACAACAGGATGTGGGCTCTTGCTCCCAAAAGGATTCCCAAAAAAAGTGTGATGTTCCCTGTAGTTCCAGGCAGTTCCTACACTTGAATCAGCTCCCAAGACGCAGCCCAGCACTGCATGGCACAATTCATCTCTGGTATTAACCACCAGTTTCTAGAAAGCTAAATTCACTTCAAGCTTTGAACACAGCTTTTGTATTGACAGTAAATGATTAAATTTCACTGTTTTCTGCTGCTTCAATAATGTAAAGGAGAAAAAACCAATTCACCTAATGAGAGCTGAGCCTATATAATTTAATTACTATTGAGGTACTGCATTTGCCATTTAAGAGAAACAGATGTCCCTTGTTTTCATGTCTACTGCAGTTTGACAGAAATACAAAAAAGTTACAGAAATAACATCTAATTACCAATCTTAATGGCAAGTATGCAGAAACTACAGATTTCCATGTTTTATCATGTCACGGATTTCCTAAATTTGTAACTTGGAATAAAATAAAAGCCCATAATGAAATTAATCAAATAATTTTCTATCTTCTTGTGATCTCCTCCTTCCTCACACGGAATACTTTCAGTAAAACTGATGTGCACATTAACTATCACAAGCTATTTATTGATCTCTGCTTAATATGTGCACTGTTGCAAATGTATTAAAATTGCCTCTTTTAAAATGTAATATTCATATTTAGTACCTTGCACAGCATTTCAGAAAAGCTGAACATTTCCAAGTTCCTAATACTCCTTAAAATTGCTCTATTTTTTCAGTATTACAGTCTACTTCTGAAGTTTTGCACCATGACAAATATTCACCCATGCAAGGCCGGCAGTCATTGAATTCAGAGGAGAAAGTTGTTCTGTACTACATCTGTCTAAATACTGGAGATTTATTTTCACAATGTTCTCATAAGAGCACAAAATAGTTCAGATGTACAAAAAAAATAAAAAAGAAATGTCTTCATTAAATTTTTGATCCCCCCCTTAAAGTCTGCTTAGAAAAATTAAAATTATTGGCAAAGCCACATTGTATTGCACTGAAAAGCCCCCTCTGGCCACAGCTGTCAGTTTTTACTTTTAGATCAGGATCTGCCCATGGGCACACAGATAGCTTGTAGCTCATAGGCTCATTACAAGTCAAGGGCAAATAAAAAAATAATCCATGTAAACCAGTAGGAAAATACTAATATAACTTTGGATGCTTAGATTATGCAACTGCACATCAATATTCTAATTAAAAAGAAAAGGTACTAACAAACATCCAACTTTATGGGAAAACACCTAAGTTGTAAGTAAAACCAAAAGATTCCTGACCAGTGGCTCAGATTATAACAAAACCAGGTATCAAAAAATCTTTATCTGAAGAAACACACTGATGCCCTCCAATACATTTTCTTCATCACACACAACAATCTTGAGATGCACCTTTACTCCTATTCATCCCTGAACAGAAGCCAGCATCCTTGTCATTCCCTCTAACATTCACTTAAGATACATAAAAATAACTTGCAAATCTTTTCTAGAATGCAAGATCCATAGCAGATCTTCAGAATTTCCTCTTTCCAGCTATTCCAAAATTTAAAAAAAAAAACCAAAAAAAAGCCCAAACCCCTAAATACTAGAAGCTTATGAAGTTTGTGGTTGATTTTAAACTAGCCAGATTTGCCTTGAATTTCAAGTATTCTAGAAACTCCAGACCTAGTTTTCATCTGTCTTATACCATATACTTATGTAAATCCACTGGTTTTGATGAATTACTTTTAAGCTGACCACTAATTTAAGAGGAGAGATAGATTGTGCTATTTAAAGAACCCCGTAGGAGATAGTTTACAAGGCTGCCGGGTTTTCTTTTTACCTCCCTTAATGGGAAGCTTTGAAAGTGTTGTCCAAAACAAGTCACAGCCTTCAGCTTAGAAGAAAACATTCTTGTTGTTTTCATCCCAAACCTAATCAGACTATTACATGTCATGGAGAATGTATCTTTCTTTTTACCTCCCTTAATGGGAAGCTTTAGAGGTGCTGTCCAAAACAAGTCCCAGCCTTCAGCGTAAAAGAAAACATTCCTGTTGTTTTCATCCCAAACTTAATCACACTGATTATTACAGGTCATGGAGAATGTGTCTATTTTTAACCCCAATTGCCACAGTACATACACGTGGAACAAGACTTCAGCAGCAGGGCAAGCCTGGCTACCAGAGGAATTCACAGCAGAAAGCACTGCAGACCATTTCCTGAGGACAGCTTCAAAGGTCTGTGTGACCAAACACCCTGGGGCTCTTCTGCCTTCCCAGCACAAAGTACTTCCACCCCCAGATCTTGACTTTGCTGAGGACAGTGATGAGCAAGGCCTGACAGAAGGCCGCCACGCACATCCCTGTGCTGCTCTAGTCCTGCTGCCGCTGCCCTGGTGTCAGCACATCTTTATGGATGGTAACCCACGGGAGGCTCTGGCCCTGGGAGGCAGAGCGCAGACAGGCAGCCCCCGTCACCAGCCCTGCAGCAGCATGGCAGCCTCCAGCAGACAGCCAGCATGCCTACGCCGAGGCTGCAGCATCCTCTCCTACAGCAGGAGACTCCAGCAGAGATAGCCCTCAAATCTCTGCACATGGAACAGACTGAGCAAGTGAGAATGCCACTGAAGCCCCCGAAGCAGCCCTGGCAGGCTGTCATGTTTTACACCACCCCAGGCGACAAAAGACAGTTCAACAGGGATCACGTGCAAAAACTACTTACAACTATGGTAGTTGGCTTTGTTTGCTTCATTTTGTGTTTGCAATACGCCTGTGACTCTTCTTGTCTGGAAGACACTGCCACTTACTTAGGGGTTCAATGCTGGATTGTTAGTATGGAGGTGTGGGAAGGCAGGGAGAGAGACTGGACAGACTGAAGATTAAAATGCTGCACATCATTCTCATATTTCACAGAAGGGCTTGAGCTAATGGTGAAAATATCCATGATTTATACATTCATTAAAAAAAAAGTAATCACAGCGAAAAGGTCATCTGCTTTGCATACTAGATGCTCAAATCAACCACCCTGGTTCTGCAGATCTAAAAGGACAGCAAAGCAGTATGGCTGGCCAGTGAGAGATGAAGATCTCAGTAAAAAATGAACAATATTTACAAACACAGCTAGCATGCACTTCTGGCATGACAATTAAAATGATTTAGGCACAGGATCCTGCTAGAAGATGTGCTCTTGCAGCCCATGGTCCAATATCCCAGAAGCCATTGCAGTGCAGCTATGGGACAAGTCCATTCATCCTGCTGATCCACAGGACTATCACTTCTCCAGTGTAAGCCTGCCATGTGATCAGACAATGCCCTGATTCATACTGAGGCTGCAGGACCATTCTAACTAGGACAAAACATGTACCTGGACCTCTGGGGAGGGCTAGGAAGAGATGTGGGACTGCCCTCTCCTATGGTAATTTAGATCACTTTGTTCCAATACAGGATTTAGACCTTCGACTTGAGAACTAACATCTGCCTGAGCTCCTCTGTCACCAGGGAAGATGCACACTGGGTGTGACTCCTATCAGGAAAGTTGTACCATTCAGTCCCTCATCAAAACACCTCTTTCAGCCCACCCCCAGCCCACCCCTCTTTGGTCCTACTACCTTGTACAGAACTAAAAACAGAGACCAACCTTTAATTTAGCCACCTCACTGACAGCAATGCAAATGCTTCTGCATGTTATTTCCCAATGCATTTGGGTCTGGCAGAGCAAGACACTCTCCCAGAGTAGGGACTGTAACCACAGTAGGACTGTTATCCACAAGCAGCACTGATATCAGCAAACCCTATTTTAACATGCATCTGTTTTATGTTTGCCTCTCACTAGCAAGATATGCTTCTCTATTTGGGAGCTGCCGATGCTGCTCTGCAATTCTTATACCCTCTAAATAAGGGGAACTGTTACTCTTGAAATGAGGGAACTTGGAGCTATCAGTCTTCCAAAGTGGCCTTCTAATCTTCCCAGCCATTTTCAATATCCCCCATGACAGCACTCTTTAAGTCTTTCAATCACAGAGACTTGACTTTTTTTAAGAGCCATGGATAGTGCCTGGAACCTGCAACATCCACCTCGGAGGGCTCTGAGCACCTGATGGTTCAAGCCATAGAACCACTAAAAATTCTGCAGCCTGTAGCAAAAATTTTTTTGCAGAATTAACTTTATTATTCACTATAGTGGGGAAAACGTATTTTGAATGTATAGTAGGAGCATCAGTTAAAAAGATGAGATATACCATGTTCATCCACATGCATTCAGAAAGGCAGCAAATAGACTGCATAAATGAGAATTAATCCCCCAATCACATTATCAGAATTAACTGGGCACATTCTGAAACAACCTAAAACCATCTGTCTGCCCCATATTGAGTACTACAGACCCCATTGTCCCACTGGCATCGCCAGGTCTTTCTAAAGACTTGTCTAATATTATCATTTTGCTAATAAAACAATTATTATATAATAAAATTTTTTTAAATAATTTTTTGGTTTTAGCAAATCAGCAAATTTAACATAAAGTATGCAATACAAAATGAGCATGTTATTATTGACAGAGTTTGCATTTACAGCATAAAGGTGACATTCTTCTCTCTCAGTTCATGGGATGGTACACTCAGAACTTAATTTATCCTGTGCATGCAGATCTGTGAATGGCTTGCAGAAATTTTAAAATGTAAGACAGCAAGATTTTTACTAAAATAATAATACAGAGACTTTAGAGCTCTAACACCAAATAAAAACAAAGACCTACAAACAAAAAACCCATGTTTTGACCTGCAGTGACATTTTGACACTGCCCATTATCTGGCAAATTCTCTGCATCATAAATATAGATGGTTGACAGACATTATTAAAACACTGATGTAAGAGCTTGCCAAACGATTTATCTATTTCTACCCCTTCTACAAAAGTGTAAAGGTTTTATAAGAAGTTACTGCTACTAGAAAATGCATTTATAGCCCATCTACTTTGCTCATCTGCTAGGCTCACATTCACAATTTTTAATTGTTTGCAACAGAAGTCACACTATCTATCATCTTCGAGCACACAGCAAGTAGTCTTTGAAAGCAGCCATTTCCAAGATCTTATTTGGTTACCCTACAAAAACTTCAGGTACCTTTTTGAAGTTGATAGTCACAGGAACAAATGTTTGGAGAGAGCTTCTTCAGTTTTTTATCTGTGTCCTGTGTTATAGACGGGGCTTAACAAATTAACAATCTTGGTATACACTATTGTTGGGTTTTGTGAGGAACACACAATACAATACTTTAGGACTCAGTAACTTTTCTTTTTGGTTTAAATCAGCTGCAGTATAAAACCCACAGACACTGAGACAGTGGCCACCTTAAGCCAGGCTTCATCACTGCACCATAACCAGCCCAGCAGACTGGAACAGCCATGTTCTGCTAGGATGTCTCTTGCAAAATTGCTTCCTAAAGCCAGGTGCACCTGTGCTTTTGTAGGCTTTGCTTCCTTTAAACAGCAAACTCACTGAAGGCTAACAAAAATTTTCCATTTTAGCCACACTACGTTGGCTTTTTGGCATGCATCTGTAAATTACAGAGACTTCGCTTCAAAAACTGGAAGGAGAAAATAACTTCCAGATCATTTGCAGCTGTAACAACTGATATAGTCACTTTCTCTGAGGAAAAAAGATCCATTTTTATAAATAATGACATGTCATTCTTAAATAATTAACTGGCACACAGGCATAATAACAAGATTTTAATTAAATGAGACTTGGCATGGTCAGAAGTGCAGGTAGTGACACACAGGATAAGGATGAGAGGCATTCCTTTTGCTGTTAATTTGTATTTGAAGTTTCAGTGTGATACAGACTTCATTCCAGTCCTGGTAAACATACTGAATCCATTACATGCAAGAAAAACACCTGCAGTACCTAAAACACTAGATGTGCTATTTGCCCCAAGCTGTTAAAACTACTGCCCTAACATATCACAGCTCTGCATAAATGCACTTCAAGAGGTTAAAATTCCCATCTGTTTCAGTGTTTCTCTCTTCCAGCCAGGAAAGCACTGTGATATTGACCTTCTCCAGCTACCTTCATACACATGAGCACTCCCTGCCTACATGTGCTGACCCAGTTTCCACTAATTTCAGCAGTATTTCTGCTCTTGTGTAATAAGTACCTTTTCAACAGAGACTCCTTCAGAAGAAACCAAACCAAGCAAAGCTCCTTTTGCATAACCTACCAAGCAGCTGTAAGTTACTGGCTACTGGATGCAGATGACAGACTGATCTGAACCTGTGACCTCTGAGGGACCTACACTCCCCCATCAACCATCCCCTGAGAACCAAGTTGATCCATTTCTTATAAAAGCACATACATGCACTAAAGCACAGCAAAGCGGAAACTGGGGTTATTTGAACAGAAAAGCACATACTGAATTGGAAAGTCAAAAGACTTTCACTATGTATTATTTCTACGGTATAAAATGCATACTGCTTTACAGAAAACACTTAACACAAGGGGGGTTTTTGTTTTGGTTTTGTTTGAGTTTTTCCCCCTTGAAGAATTCAGACAATAATCAGCACTGAAAGCTAAACCTATGCAAATATTAATTGGATTTAATGAATGCATAGTGACAAGAATTTGATTTAGGGAAGTACATTCCAAAGAGCTCTCAGCATAAAAGATGATGCCAAACACCGTAACAGCTGATGGAAGGAGTACTGGTGGTTAATAAAGCCACATACTTGACCCACTGATACAGTTCACACTTCTGTCAGTAAACAATATTCTTGCAGAGGGTAGTCAGCAAGGTATCAATGTGTGAGTTATCAATGAGTGAGAGAGATGTTTCATAGATTTGAAAATACAGACATTAAAAAGACACCAAAACAGAATTTTAAATGTGCAACTTTTGTTTACCTTTTCCCAACAAGAATTCTTATGCACCATTTTTTTTTTGTACGGCTAGGAAGAAATAATTTACTGTGAGGGCAGTGAGGCACTGGAACAGGCTGCCCAGAGAAGCTGCAGGTGTCCCATTCCTGGGAGTGTTCAAGGCCAGGTTGGGTGCTGCTCTGAGCTACCCAGTCCAGTGGAAGGTGTCCCTGCCCATGGCAGGGGGGGTGGAACTAGATGGTCTTTAAGTGCCTTCCAACCCAAACCATTCTATGATTCTCCTTTGTAGAAACCTACTTGTGCCATGCATTCAAGTTTAAGAACCTCCACTACATACCACTAAATACCTTACAACATGAACACCACTAAGAGTTTATGCATCCAGTTTCTGCCACAAGGCTTGAAAATTAAATGGCTTCACCATATAGCAATAATTTTAATAATGAACATAAATATGATCCCAGATCAGGAAAACTCAACAGAGTAACTGCCACTGACTCAGCTATGTATCAAATCTTATGTGCACAACTAGTTGATAAAAACCAGAAGAAATGAAGACAGGAAAAAAGCTCATGCACACTTAGTATTATGTAACTAATGTTTAAAAGCCATTCACTTGTGGGAAAAAAAAAGGAACTTCTTTTTCCTCTTTTCATGTACTTAAATTTAAAAAATGACCTACTGTAACCAGTATTAATAAACACTCCATGCTGAAAACATCTAAGAGCTTACCCTTTACCCACACATAATTTTGATACAGGTATGATAAATGCAGACGTCAAAGTCTACTTACATAGATTTTTGCTTGTATTTGATTGCCAGTTTACTTGTATTTGAATATCAATTTGCAAGCTAATTAGAGAACATTGCTTAGCCCATTACAGGAAAATAGTGCTCCACCATTAACTGCAGTGCTATCTCACTAACTCCTTTAAAGACTGGCTTCAAACACCATCTTCATCTCCATTCAAAACAATTAGTGTACATTTATTTCACATTTTAAACTGCAGCGAATCAAATTTTTAAACACTTTAACAGATTGCACTGCTATTTTGATAGCTTTTATGTTATAAATTGTGCTTTTAGGGATTCTGACTTCCCTATTTAAGAGAATGTTAAACTGGAACTCACAGAGGGCCTTAAATAATTCCTTCTCTCTACAACCTGAGAGGCATATGCCATTAACTTTCAAAACCAAACAAAATCTACTTCTTAAAAGGCAGCATAGAGCACAAAAAAGAGCTGCAGGCAAGCAGACACGATCATAATATTTGCCACTGCTCACAGGTCTGCCAAAACACAGCAGACGGCAAAAAAGAAGGAAAAAACCCCATCTAAATGGGCCAGTTTCTGAGCTCTGCAGGCAGCGCAGAGCAGGAGGAGATGCACCTGAGCCGTGCTGCTGCTCCTCTGCCCAGAGCATCGGTGCCTACAGGCAGGCAGGAGCTGCGGCCAGCGGGGCGAGGGACAGCAGCCGTGGGTGGGCAGCACTGGGTGCCCTGGTTCTCCGGGATTATCTGCAGCCAGGCTGGCAGGTTAATGGGATTGCTCACTGTCATCTGCAACCCAGCTAAGAACCGAGGCACAATGCACTGCTGCGCCTGGGTAGCGCTGGGATGCAGCAGCCATCAAGGGCAAGGGTTGGCAGGGCACTGATCCTCAACTGCCCAATCCTGGAATATATTAAAACAGCAGGAAGAAAGCACCGCAGAGAGAAAAGAGGGTGGAAAAAACCTACCAGAGAATCTAACAGAGTGAGTTTAATTCAGTTATGACCTCCTTTTATCTCATCACCACTGACACACCTCTTTTCTCATTAATTTATCTCATTTTCCACAGCAGATCCCAGCAAATCAACAACTAACCTGACCCAGAAAAGAATGAGCCCACAAAAAGGAGGAACAGTTTTGTGATGCATTATCTTGCTCATCAAACTCACTCATCCTGCAGCCACTTCACTGTAATGCATTTGCAACAATAGGAAAGATTTATATTTTGGGTATATCCTCTCCTAGCTTTAATTAAGGCTGGTGTTTTCATATGCACTTAAACTGCACATATATACACACAAGGTGAGAAAAAAACATTGGCGGTACCAAATCATCTGTAACAAAAAGCAGCAGTGGCTTTTAGTACCACTTCACAGACACTGATGGACCCTTAAAGTTCAAACTCAATGTTTCCTCCAAAACAGTGGACAAGTCATGATGTGCAGCTGTAGGTACTCTAGCTAACTTCATGTCTTGGCTGTAAGATCAGTTTATCTTCAAAAGGCTCTTCCTTGTGCATGTTCTGATCTTGGCTGAATGCTCACAAAATTACGTTTTTTAGTTTAAACTGCAAAAAAATGGAAGATGTGGGACACTGTGCTATCAATTCTGGTATAAAGAAGGCCTGGTGGTTTCGCCTAGAAAAGCTTCTCAGCACTACGTGCTCATTTATTTCACACTGGTGAGATCTACTGGGTCCTCAGCACTTCCTTTAGGGTGGGAATCGGATGTCCATGGCTAGCTCAAACTGGATGCCATGAGGAAATCTGAAAGTATTCCAAGATATTTTCTTTTTTACCTTGGGTTGCTTCTGCCTCCTCTTCCAACTAATGTGAAGTTTCTCTGTCTGCTCTTTCTAGGGTTGTGGACAACCTCTGCTTTCCCTTCCCTGCTGAATGACACCAGGGTTTATAACTCCACCCTCCATTCATTACACTTCATCACCTGGACTCTTCTGCTTCCATCCTTTCCCCAGCCTCAACTCCATTTTGCCACATCAGTGTTTCACTCCATTTATCCCCCAACATTATTTTCCCCACCCTCTGGAGAACACATCAACCAGCGAGGGCATATGGAAACAAGCAGAAAACCATCTGTGCTGTGTTAAATTGGAAAGATCTACAGGGTACCAAAGGCCAGTTGCTCCTTCTACAGCCTAATTAGAAGATAATAGCAAGTCCAGCAAATTTCCTTTCCATCCAAAATCTCACCCTGTTCCTTTGCACCTTCCTTCTGCTCCTCCTTTCTCCTGAGTTTAGCAAGGCTGGCTCTGATGCCTAGGACATGTTGTGAAAGCCTGGAAGTGAACTCTTGTTCCCTTACAAAAATAGAATAAAAAAATGCCCTCACATTGAGTGTCCCAAGTTCAACTAAAGGAATAAATCTGCCTCACTGCATTCAACCAAAATCAGAGCAGTTCAAACTGTACTTGGGATTTGTTGACTGACATCCAAGTCTTCAACACTGTAGTAGTATTTGATGTAATGTGGTCTTTAAGTGTTTAAATACTAGAGGAGTTTATCTGTATTTAGTATGGTAATATGTTTTGCAACAAAGGGTATTTCCTGCAATATCAGTTCAGTAGGATGCTCTCGTAAATTTGTCTTCCGGGTTGTTGGAAAAATGACAAGCCGACAGAAGATGTACTGTAGTCCTAAGTGACAATTTGAATTCCTAATTATAAATACCATTTTCTCACATTATGTATGCTAACACAGAAGGCTTCACCTGAGTTTCTGTTCCATATATTTATTTACCACACAAAGAAACATTTTTTTCTTCCATGCAGCTCTTGCACGCAACAACAACGTTCTTGTGTAACTAAATAAATCACCCATACCCAGGGGCACCTTTGCCTGCTGGGGACATTTTCTGCACAGCTTTGCAGCCACCATTCCTTCCAGCCTTCCCTAGAGCACTGGTCAGCACTGAAGAAGAATACTCTAACTACAATGATTCCAGGAGAAATAATGGCCCCTTGGGAATCAAAGCCAGATGGTATAGCTTAAAATTGAACTAAGGCTACACTAAATGGTGTTAGAAAGACTATAATGCTAGAGCCAGCTTCAGAGGGCAGAAAGAAACATCCCCTTTGCCATCCTTCATTGAGCCATGCTCACAGCTTACTGAGGCAGCTATCAATTCTGCTGCTGTAATTCAGATTTCTGCACACAGAAAGGACACTACATTTGAGACCCTTGCAAGTAACCAGGTGAATATGGGAAAAGGGAATAAGTACTAATTAATTCAGTGCATTCCAAGTAAATGGACTGCAGACAGAAATCACTATCTGAACTGGACTAATTAACTAAGATAGTAATTTACTGATCCCAGAACACAGCAACCATTGAAGATTTCTATAATTTCTCTGTAGGTGTATTTTTCTCTTTATCAAGATTGAGTTTTAAGAATCTACATGAGAAACAGAAGCAGTGCTCCTTTTCCTGGGAATAAGGGAGAATCATGTTTCTTTGGAAAAACTGGACAGAGTAGTTTATTTAAGATTTTACTAGAAACTGTATTCTCAACCTGTAGTAAAAATATCCCATGAAAAGTAAAAATTTTGTTAGTACATTTTGATTAGATTTTTTTAGGATTTTTTAGAATTCCTTCTTACCTAGAACTTAAGTTATAAATTCTTTGATACTGGATATACAAATTGATTCACATACTACATACAATTCCACAACAGCTCTACAGTCCACCAAGGGATAACAGAATTTTGTTTCTGAAATGTTAGTCCTTTGTACACATTCATAACACCACTGCATTTCATTATTTATGCTATTCTCCTTTTATATGTATGTTACATTCAACATAAAAGCTTGAATTGAGATGATACCAACTTATGGTCAGTAGTTTAATACTCAAAATTAAAATCAGGTATCACATATAAGTCAGACAAAAAAAGCAAAAAGGGGTCACCATTCAAATAGTTTATTACCACTATTCAGTAAGGTGAATATATGCTATATATACTCTAAAACATAATCCATGTTTAAGTAGTTGGTAAAAGGGAACAAGGAAACAACATCTCAAGAAAAGCAGTCTCTGGCTTCAGCAAAAGAAAGCTATAATTTTCAGGGGACAAGTATCTAAGAATAGATTAAGAGCTTGGTACATGAACAGACAACTGGTATCACAAAACAGGTACTGTGCTAGCACAGCGAAGGCAAACAAAAGCAGCTCTTCCAATCCAGGATAGCAAGCTCCAAACTGACACTGGAGAATTCAGGATGCTGTGGGGTATGGAAAGAGTACAAACAGGAAAACTGTTTGAGGAAAGAAGATGAAAAGGATTAAAAAAAGGCAAGAAACCAAGAACTCGAATGCAACTATAACATACAATAAAACAGCATGGCACAGCATCACCGAGTAACAGCAATAGAATTTACTCTGCTTCTCAAAGAAGAGGGCAAAACTAAGCCTACTAAATCTTAAGCATAACTCAGGGGGAAAAATATATTAACAACAGAAGCTTCTGGAAAAAAAAATTCACTCCCACTAAGGCTTAAAATATTAACTAGAAGGGGATGGTAGGTTGTAGTGCTTTTCTTCTTTCTTTCTTTGCGAGAGGGGGCAGGGTGAAGAGTACAAGAAGAGAATTTCAGAAAACAATACATTTGGGAAGAATTGAAACAATTTTCCCCCAGCTTGCCAGCAGCTCATAGAGAGACCCCATCTATCTGAGATTGTTTGGCTGTCTGCCTGGAAGGAACTTGTCAACTTGTCTTTTTGCTTAAGGCAAGGAGACTTCAAACAAAGTGGTTACTATTTTCATTTTTTTTTAATAGAAGAAAAAAAAAAAAAAGGCCAAAATCTTTTTCCTGGGTAAAGACTAATTTCCCTCTTGGAAAATATAATTCTTCTAAGAATACTTTCCTTGGCTCTACAGTTAATCCACCTTAAAACATGTGCTGCTATCTTCAGTTTAAAGCATTATGACTTTTTAAAAAGGAATTTTATTCTTAGCTGATGGTAGACATCTGTATATGCAGAATAATAAATCAATACTAGCAACAAAGACAAGTGGCTTCATCTGGGACAGACAGCATCCACATAACCCTCCACTACATCATGAAGAAATGCCAAGTTACTCTTCAACACCTGGTCATGCCTGAGGGCCACACTCCCAACAAAAACACATTTCTGGGTTGAGACAAATTGGTATTTTCAATGGTAAACTACAAAATAAGTCTGTGGGAATGCAAAAACCAAGTTTTGCCACTCAGTTTGAAAGCATCAAAACAAACACTGTTTTCTAAGTGTTTCATTGCTAGAAGAGAGAAGGCAGCAGGGACACCATGGCTCTGTTTGAGCCTACAAGGTCACTCAGAAAAAAAGTCTAAAGGAGTGGGAGTGAAACTTTACCCCAGATAAATTAGCTAACCCCGTTCATTTGATGGTTTCATGAGCACTTGGTACCAGGCTCAAAGAGGAGGGAGGGCATAAGCGTGCCTTTTTTGGCAGAGCTGATGCTTACTGTGGCTTAAATGAAACTGCAGTGTTAATCATCAATAATCACTGCTTATCTCTGTGATCAACACCAAAATATTTTTTTTCTTTATCATTGTGCAGCACAAAGACCTAGAAGTATTTTATAGCTACACAGCATTTGAATTAATGGTTTAGGAATGAATTTTCTTAGCAGACAACTAAAACCATGCATTTATTAACAGGACAGACAATGTTAAAATAACATCTCTGAGAGATAAGAAACTGCTACAATAATTATCACCATAAGAATCTTTAAGAAATGATTCTGCAAACCATTCAAGTAACCTTCTGAGGTGAATGATTTTAGCTGAAAATGCTTTATTTGTATCTTAAAATTTGCAGGATATAGAACAAAGATTAGATAAACATGCTGGACATATCAAACTGCCACAAGTACTTTTCCCGGGATGAACTACAAAAATGTGATAAAACCAGTGCAAGCAAGGGCATTTAATATATTAAACGAACTCCCTCTTGACTTAACCTCTTCTTCTCTGAACACTACATCTTATTTATGGCTCTCCAAACAGTAATCACATTTTATTTACAGAAACCAGTTGTAAGTACTCTGCCTTCAATCTGGGTTAGATATCTACTTCTATTAGTTGATGACTGGACACTTATTTGCGTATTACTTATTTTCTTTTTTAAATGTTGGAGGATTTAAGTCCTAAAAAATTTCAAAGTATATTACATTTTAAAAGAGCTGGGGGCTCAAGTAAATCCATGGGTTTATTACTAAGACAATTTTTATCAATGAATGAAGTTTCTCTTAATTCTGCTTCTGAAATTATTATTTTTCTCCCTTTACAGAAATTAAGGCAGTAGTTCTGAGGTCACCTAGTTCCTCAGTAAAAATCACTGTAATTTCAATGAACCTACTGGTATCAAGTGAAATAGTATGTCAAACATAGTAAATAAATTTAATATTAGGCCTATAGGACTTAAATGTATCTAGGGACCTGAGCATATTGAGTCTTGAAGTCAGACTTGCCAGACATTGTACAAGACAAATTGTAAAGTATCAGCTTCAAAGAGTCTCCAAGGGTATGACCAGTGAAGTCTGTTCCAGGGGACCCCAGGACCAGGGGGCACTGGTGACACTATGCCAGGAGGAGGCAATAGGGGACAGCCCATTTGGTACAGGTCACCTCCTACACAGCTCAGTCACAGCCTACAAAAGGAGAAGTTTTCAACTCCCGTGACCTCTCAACTAGAATCATCTTCTCCATTTCCTCGTCCTGAAACCAAAGGCAACAAGGGCAGCTCTCTTTATCTTCCCCCCGCCCCCATTAATAAATGTGGAGCATTTTTTCCCTTTTCCAATTTAAGTAATTCTGAAGATATATTGCTCCATCAATTTTTCACGTACTGGGACAACTGAACACCTGGACAAGAATTGAATGTGTAGTTGCCTCTCATGCCCTCATGCAAAATAGGAAAAAACCAGTAGATGCTGTCATAATGTCCCAGCCATATGAGTGAACAAAGCCATTATGAATTATTCTTAAATGCAATGGGAACAAGTTCAATCCTCCATCAAAAACAAGTACCACCTGAGCACAGGGTGAAAAAAAAAACTCTTCAAAAAACATCTAGTACAGTGCAGTGCAAGAAAATTTCTTATAATAGAGTTTTAAAATCCAGATATCCTACGCTACTGTAACAAATTAAATGTGGGGACCAACATGATAATTCTAATTTTATTTAAGTTTTGGTAAGACAGAAGCCAAAGAATTTAAGAGAAGCCTGTCCTCCAATGTACTAGACAAAAGCAAATAAACAAGACAGATAAACATATGGAAGTTGTCAAGAAAGCATCAAGTTAGGGTCAAATTACTCTGTAGATATCTGAAAAGTCCATAAAGCCTCTGTGCTGGTGGTATCAATGCACAAAACCAAAGAAAATGAAAGCCTTCAACTCGAAAACATACAGAAAGTAGTGTTAGTATCTACGAGTATACTGCAAGGTTATACAGGGAGAAAATTAGAAGCCCCAAAACCCAAATAGAACATAATCTGGTGGCAGATTACTCTTAAAAGACAATTTTTAAAAGCAGCCTTTCTAGGAAAAAAGGAGGGCTAAGAAGAACCTCCATCTTTTATCAAATATGAGTAGAAAAATAGGGACAAAGGATGAAGAAAAGGTGTAGGTACTTGGTGCCCTCTTTGCCATGGTCCAGTCAATAGCTGTTCTCGGGTACCCCACGCCTGAGCTAGAAGACTGGAACAGGGAGCAGAGTAAAGCCCCCACAACACAAGGAGAAATTCTCTGTGACTTGCTGCATCACTTAGACACACACAAGTCTACGGAGCCAGATGGGATTCACACAAAGGTACTGAAGGAACTGGCAGAAGTGCTCAGGGAGACACTTTCCATTGTTTATCAGCAGTCCTGGATGACCAGAGGGGAGTAAATTGGATGCACAGCTGCAAGAAGCTGGAAGGAGGATCTGCGGAGCTACAAGACTGTCAGCCTGACTTAGGGGCTGGGGAAGGACATGGAGCAGATCACCCTGAGTGCCACCATGCCGCACACACAGGACAGTCAGGAGATCAGGCCCAGCCAGCCTGAGTTCACAAACGCCAGGTGCTGCTTGACTGGCCTGATCTCCTGTTACGGCAGGGTGACCCACTTAACGGGTGAGTGAAACGCTGCAGATGTTGTCCACTGACACTTCAGAAAAACCTCTGACACCCATTACCACAATATTCTCCTGGAGAAACTGCCTGCTCACAGCCTGATAGGTGCAGAGTTCACTGGGTAAAAATCCAAAAATTGTCCAGCCAGGCCCAGGGAGTGGTGGTGAATGAAGTTACATCCATGAGGGGATGAGGGGATTGCACCTCAGTTGGGCAGGAATGCTGATCTGCTGGAGGGCAGGAAGGTAATACAGAGGATCAGTGAGCCAAGGCCAATTGTATGACCTTATTGCTCTCTACAGCTACCTGAAAGCAGGTTGTAATGAGGTCGGGGCTGGTAATTTCTTCCAGAAACAAGTGCTAGGACAAGAAAAAATGGCATCACCATCCATCGGGAAGGTTTAAATTGGGTATTAGGAAGAATTTCTTCAGCAGAAGGGTCGGCAAGCATTGGAACAGGCTGCCCAGGAAATTGTTGGAGTTGCCATCTCAGGAGGTATTTAAAGGACATGCAGATGTAGTGCTTAGGGACGTGGTTTAGTGGTAAACTTGGCAGTGCTGGATTAATGGATTGACTTTATGGTTTTAGAGGTCTTTTCCAATTTAAATGATTCCATGCATTTAGATAGGCGAGGCAGCCGAGATCAGAATCAGGCACATGATTATCCCTACAAAGCAAATGTCATGCAACTATACTTAAACTTCCAGCATCATCTGAATCTAGTTTAATAACCAGAAAATAGACTTTTGACAACAATAGTATTTCAAAATGACAGTGTAATTAAATTTAAGTCAAAGCTATGCATGATGGACTGTATGTTTATGTGTAACCAGCAAATTATATGCTTTTAAGCATGTCAAAATTTTCAAAAGAATTAACCACTACAGTAATTCAGTTGAGGAAATGGTAGTAGGAAAAAGACTCCCCCAGGTCATTTTTCAACCAGCTGATATGATGTGATACATACCGTTTGCCTCATACAGTGTTCCCAATTCTTACTTCCCTAAAATGTTATGCATTTTAATACCATTCAAGGACAAACCAACAGTCATGCTTCACTCACTTCTGAGAAGCAAGGGAAGGGACTGTGGGACTGGGATGAATAATGAGACAGGAAGTCAGTTTGTCATCCTATGTTACTAGTTCAGACTCAGTTAAAGCTGATCACACATTATCATCAGGTTTGCATGAGCAGTGACAACAGACAATTAGTGCCCAGTCTACTGTGGTTCCTAACTGGTGGGAAAAGGGAAAAACTGCAGAAACAGCCTTGATTCCATAGAGAGTAAAGAGAACTTCCACAGAACAGGGTACATCTCATAACCTGTGTGATCTCCATTTCAAGAGGAACTGATGTTACGACAGTCAACCTGTAACAAGCATTTTGTATTTCAAGGCAGCACCTTTGCAAAGCATTTGGCTGCTGCGCTCTGCATCCCTGTTTCTGCACCCCGCCTGTGCTCATCACATACCAAGGAATTCTCATGCTGATGTCTATTACAGGAGTATATAGGAGAGCCATCTATTAACTCCCACTTGGTGGAAAAGTGAAGAATATTCTCTTCCCTCTTTATTATTTTCTCAATTGGCAGAACATTTACTTCAATACAAAAATTTCTAAGCCATCTTTTAATAAAAGAAAAGTCTGTGCTGGTAGAATATACTTTCTTGAAACTGAATAGAGAAAGCTTTAATAACTCAAGTTTAAATACACTAAAGCTAATCAATTCATCCTGCATTCAAGTTTCCATTATACTTCTAAGAAAGCACAAAACAGGTCCGTAAAATATAATTAACGAGAGACTGGTACATACAGCATGTAAAATCAAGACTACAGCTTTTACTTCATTTGTTTTGCAGATTCATTAGAATTTTTTTTATTTAAATGTCTTGAACTATGTAGCCAAATTTATATGTGAAAGAAACAACAAATTAAATTAAATTAGTCCTTATTTAAGCTGTATTTGAAACTGTCTAAAACTGATGTTCTTAGTTCCACAATTTCCAAATTAGATTAAAAAAATTATGCTAGTGGAAAACAGACAAATTAATGCAAATTTTTTAAAAACGTTGTACTTTTGCAAGTTTGTATACTGAAACTTAACTGGCTGGGAAATCTAGGAAACATTTAGATAATCTGCCTCTTTGTCCCACTCTATCCCTGCAAAATAGAGACACAAAAAGAACAGTGAACCGAATTCCCAACCTGGACAAGCCTGGGCAGGTGTACTGACTGCAGGGCATCCCTGGCGGAGGAAAGGGCTCGTGCTCACCGAGCAGGCCATCCCCAGCCTGGGCACGGTGCCATTTGGATGCAGGTAGGTGCCAGGGTGAGAGAGCAGTGCACTGTCCCTGAGACAGCCCTGGCACGGTCCTGCCTCTCCTGGCACCACTCCTCACAGAGCCTGCAGCGCTGCGGTCACTGACCAGGGGCTCACGGACAAGCTCTCTCTCCTGTTGCTGCCCATCCCACTGCTTGCTTCCTATAGGTGTCTCTCCTCAGACTGCTATGAAAAAGCAGTAAGAGATAAACTATCTCTGCACTAACATGAGCACTAGCACTGGGTGCAACTGCAGTTCCTCTATGAGAGGTAAAGCAAAAAGGAAATTTTCTTTACCTGCTCATATATACATGGGCTGTAAGTACAGACTAATGGCATACACACTGTCAATGGTAGTAAGAAACATCAGTGGGAATGCTGTGCTGAGAATTAGAGGATAATAATGGGAAGTATTGCAACTCAGTGTTCTCACATTACAGTCACAGGTGCATGTGCTGCCACTAATGCAAACTGATTTTCCAAGTCCTATGATAGTGACCAAGAAATAATCACAGAGCAGCCGATGTTCTCCCCTGAAAGAGTTTGTGTCCTATTTAAGGATGAAAAGTCTCCAGGAATGACTTATGGCTACAACTAGAAGAAACAAAAAAGTTCAAAATATGTTTTCTAACAGTACCATTGAGAAGAGGCTGTCCTCCATGTACACTCCTTGAGACTACTGCACTGTGAACATCTTCAGGAAATCCAGTCTTGCATGACAAATCTTCACAGGTTGCTTTTATCGGTGCCTGAAACACAAAACAATATGTATGTAATACTTGCAACCCACATTCAGCACAGAAACATTCCAGTTGGCACATACTACACTTTGCTGCTGTCTTGTACAAGCAGAATCTTTGTTTTGGAACGACTGCAATTAGGTCTGTGAGGGCAAAGGGTTAATCTTTCTGATAACTGGAATGGAAGGAACAAATCCCACTTGTCTGGTAAGATCTAAATAATACACCATCTTGATTCTTCTGACAACTGAACATTTCCACTAAACCAGACATCTAGACTGAAGGGGAATCATAAAGGGAACAAAAACATTCCTTCCTCTGGAAATAAATGTTGCACAAAACACATCTCAACTTCTTCACAGACAGACTGCTTGAAAGGGATCACTTCAACCACTGGTGGAAAATGCTTTATACGGAATATTTCTAAGCGAGGCCACACCACCACAAGTAAACTCAGACAAAATGTTATATTTGCAGTAACTTAACAGAACTTATATTTGTGTTAGTGTTCAAACAGATACCATATAAAGCCATTAAATGTTTCCAATGCAACTCCTATTTCAAAGGGACATTAAGTTAAAAGGAGAGCAGCTCATTAAATTTGCACAATGGAAGAGCTGAGCCACTGAAACTGTTTGTTCTCTCACTTATTAAAAAAGTTTACCCTCAAATCACATTCTTAAAAGAGCTTCATAAATGCCTTTCTATTAAGAAATACAATACAGCATTTGGAAACTTGTTTGTTGTGTAGTCTTCCAGGTTCATAAAAAAGTTCTGGTAGCAAAGCTATTTTCCAGGGCAGCTTGTTGCCTATTTGGAAAAAAAACCAAAACCAAACATTTTCTGTGGCAAAGGACTAAGATTTCTCTTCAGTGGATTGGTTTTGTCTCATTTTAGTACTGCACAAGACAATGGCCCACCTTACATGTGGCTATATTGGCAAACCCCTTTCACACTACACAGCAGAGAGGTCAGCTCCCACTGCAGCCTGGGCTGAGATACAGCCAAGAAATCGTGACAGCTCCACACAATCTGAAACACCTCTACACGCCAAACAAAGGCCTAGCCACATGCATGCCCAGAGGCAATATATATGGTCTTGGACAGCACAAGCAGCTGTGTGATTACATCATACTTAAATCTGATCAAGACTTAAATTAGATTCTCCTGTTTGCTTTCCAGATGGGATTCCATCAAGCAGACCAACTCAAGGCCACGTAAGCATCCCTGCATCTTGCAAAGAAAGCCCTACAGGAAAAAATGAAAAAGGGAGGGAGAAAGAGGAGATGATGGTGTTACACCTATTCACCCTAGTAACCTCAGGGAAAGAGAGCATTAAAGCAGAGGTGGGACAGGAGCACCTCAAACAACATGGGTTTACTCAGGGAAAAGGGACTTGGTGAAGCGTAATCTCTCCACTGACAAACATGGCCCAACTCAGTATGTCAAGCCCTGTTGGAACAGTTTTATCACTAATACAAGGAGGCATCTGCAACTCACTGCATTGCATTTACACCAAGAGCATCCTAGCTGTGCAGCTCAACACTGATACTAGCAAAACCAAAACGAATTTAAAATTTACTAATTCGCAAGGTCATGCACTATCCAGGTATGCCCTTCAGTAAGAGAACTTGTAATTACAAGTTTCAGATAAACTGTTGTGATTTAAGATCTTCATGGGTATCTCACCTGTGTACAACTGCTTAAGTAGTTTATTATGTTTATAAGGACACCCTAAAGAGAAAGCAAATAAAGCAACAGTTTAGCTACCATGGAACCATGTTCCCTACAAAACTGGTACCAAGATCTGTAGCCATGTGCCAACAGTTTATTTATACATTGAGTTTTTAAGATAAGAAGATGGCAAATCAGAAATAACTAAAATTTCAACTAGCCAGTTTCCTCAGCTTTAGAACTCAAATCGCAGGTTTGATAAGGTTTCCGTAATTTGAAAGAAAAGTAGTAAGACTCATTTAAACTACTGCAGAAAAGGTGACTTCTAAGTAATGTGGTGAAAAAGGAAACAAAAGTCTTCCATGGTATCTTTAAAACCAAGAACTACTGGCTGGGCAGCTGAGGAGATAGCAGGACTTTTAACAAGACTGCACTGGTGTGTTTGGGAATCTTTCAGCCTTTCCAGTAATCTATATGTACTAAACAGCTCTTATAAACTGAAACAATGCCCACTGGAAACAAAGGCTGGGGAACATGAATAGAGAGCCTTCTTTATTCTTTCATTTGCAGCCATCAATTTTATCCAGAAACAAAAGACTGTACTCTGCTCTCCAAAAACAGCCCTTTGTAAAGATTGTTTCAGAACAAAAACACAAGGGAAGAATTTGAATTTTCAGCAATTCTTAATCGCCCTCTGTTAAGCATTCTGAATTAAGTAGAAGTTGCAACTTCAGACACACTGGGTCACATTAAGTTCAGCCTAAGAGTACTGCCAAGACTTAAACCATTTTAACTCTAAGAAAAGAAGGATGCTGAAATATTTTTATCCCCTTATCTGGGGCAAAAGGCGAAAGCTAGTGAAGATTATGGAACACATTATTATAATTTACAGGATTTTGTGTGATTAGTACAATTCCCAAGACACTTTCAAATTTAAGCTAATATTACTTGTACATTCATCTGCAGAAGGACAGTCCTTTAAAAAACCCCATCTTTTTAAGACAGAAAGCAATTACCTTAGCTTGTACCCACATAAAACCTGCTCAGTGGAATCACAGAGTTTTAAACAAGCTCAGCACTTGGAAAATTCTCCTCTCAAGTAGTACCAGACTTTGCAACAGCAAAATAAAATTACTTCTAAAAAAACTATTCTGCTTTCCTCATCCTTTATGACTTGTTCAGCCATTTTTAACTGCTAAATGAGTGATAAGCATTACCATCTCCAGATGCTAGAGAGACAGTCACACATGATATTAAATCATGCATATAAACTCAGTAATGTAGATCTCAAATATAAATGCAACAGGAAAACGGCAATTATGAAGCAACATGATGTAAATTAGAAGTCTTCTGTCAAAACTGTTATTCAATCAATTAAAAGAATCCACCATTTTGATATAGTTAGGCAGTTAAGCCTGCAGTTTTGACATCCTGCTCCTCTGTTACTTTAGTTTCATCTCTAGATATGAAAACTGTGGTTTAATTCCAAAGCTGTATTCTAGCTAGATTAAAAAAAAAGAAAAAAAAAACAAACAACCAACCCACCAAAAAAAAACCTGAAACCAAAAATACATTAAGAACCTTTTTACAATTTCAAGTGTACAATTCTAAGGGATTTGCATTTACATCTTTTTCTTAATATACCAGTAAAAGTCTTCCAATAAAACAGGCCTCAAAGTTTTGAAAAGTTTCTAACTGAAACAAGCATTGAGCCAGGCAGAATTTCTTCACTGGTACTGACAGATCTGGACTCATAACCAATTTCCATTGTTTTTGAAAAAGTAGACACATTTAAATTTCCAAATATCTGGGAATATCCATTTAAAGAAACATGTATTTCAAAATGTAATCTCACCACCTCCTCTGCATACACCATACACACTGGAGTTCAGTAGTAGCTATCGATCTGAAATATTCAAGTCTCTTCTACTTTGCTTCTACATGTACTACTACACAAGATTTCTTAACAACAATTTTAACAAAATGCAAGGCAAGTTGTTTTTGGAAGACTGCTTTCTTTTATATTGTAACTTGGTCCCATAGGAAAAGAAGCTTAGGTAGTAAAATGAGAAACCAAGCGGGGAATGTATCAAAGAAAATACCATACTACACAGTGTAACTGAACACAGTACAGTTACCAACTGCCAAGTCTAGCCAATTCACAGGACATTATTGTGTGAAGTTCAAAACAATGTCTGACATAATTATATGTGTGATGAAGCAACAATGGGGTATTTGAGCTCTTCCTCCTTAATAACCAATATTCATTTACAACTACCACCGTAATATTCAACTTAAGCACAAATCACAGGAACATTTGTGACTGTGTTTAAAGACTGGGTGTTTCTTCATTAATTTAAAAGCCAGGATGATACCCAATACTCACTTGCAATTTAGGTTCTAAAGAACTCTAAAAACTAGAGATTGTTCTGTCCATTTTTAGTTTTGTGTATAGACATTATCTGACACAATGGGATATGCTGTATGAGGTGGTATTATTTAGTAAAAAGTTTCTACTTACAGTCATAAGGATAAGAAAGATACCCTGGATGACAGAAACATCTCTGAAAAGCTTTAGATACAAAAATTCAAAACGTTGAGCAACTCTTTTAAATCCCTAACTTGCTGCAAACAAAGCTGCCAACCGTTTATACTCTCACAGTACTCAGTACTTCAGCAAAACTAGTCAAGTACAATTTGTTTTCCACCATAGAGTGCAACTAGAGAAAAAGAAAAGTGCCTTTATTCAAATTGTTCTGGAAGCCAAAAGCTTCCGAAGTGGGTGCCAGGCCACATCCTCCCAGAGGTCATTCAGTTACAGCAGGAAGGGCTTTCGTTACACCATCTTCACTTCTGATCAGAGCTCTACTTTGCGAGCCACAAGATTTTAGATCAGAAAATCCAGTTTACTAAACTAACACTTAGAGCTCTCAAGCACCTTCCCCAATTAAGAGAATCCACAGCTTTTGTGCTACTATCTGATTTAAAGTAACTTGCCTTAAACCACCAAAGGGTCAAAGAACCATACAACGCCTTGAGTTGGAAGGGGCTGTGTAAGTCATCTATTTCCACCCTTCCTGCCCATGGGCAGGGACACTTTCCACTAAATCAGTGGGACCTGCTCAAAGTCCCACCCAACCTGGCCTTGAACACTTCCAGGGATGGGGCATCTACAACTTCTCTGGGAAACTGGTTCCACTGCCTTGCCACCCTCCCAGTGCAGAGTAAATGATCTCAACCCCTACTGTTTTTCAGTTTGCAGCCATTCCTACTTATCCTACCTCTGCATGTAAAAAGTCTCCCTCTCTGGTCATGTCCAGCCTCTCATCCACCAGTACCACCAAGCCCTGCTCTGCATCTGTTCACGCCCCAGTTTTACAAACGCTGTTCACAACCTATCCTGTTAACCCCTAATGAGAGACAATATTCATTTGCCCTACTAAAAATTAAGACAATTATTTAGTATACCCCACACAGCTCAAACCCATGATCCAAGTTTGGATTTTCGCCCTCCCTCAACTAGGACAACATGGGAGTGGCTGCTTCTTCCAAAACACATGGTTCCTCAGGTAAGCCACAGCTCAGAGAAGGGTATCTTAAAATGTCTGCATGTCTAAGTTTTAATAATTGTTTTAATAATAACTTAAAAAAAATTGATCCTGTAGTTGACCACACATTCTAATTTCTCTACAAAAAATGACATCTCTCTGATCTGGTAATAGCCACTGTATTGCTTACACTGAACATCTCAGCCCATAAAACTGCTGCTATTCCATACAGGAGGATGTTGCATTTTTCTGACCTTTGGGGGAGGCCCTGGAAGGCCTCTTTGGGGGATCACAAAATTTAACTATGTCTTCAGCTGCTGGGTGATAATTATATGCTAATTATAAGGAATGGGAGAGTCCCTAGAGGAGTCTTGGTAAAAATATATTTTTAAATATGTCAAGGAGTGCCTAGAGGAGAGGATAAACACACTTTTTGGAAACATGGTATTTAATTAAATATACGAATACTGACTAAAACCAAATACTTTAAGTGAAATGCTGAAAAGATTTGGCAGCGAATCACCTCTCATCTTGGAAGCTGCTGATACTGTATCTGTTTTCATTAGTCATTTAAAAATAGAAAGCCTAATTTCCCTTCTTTATTCAGACAGAGTTCCCATGATCTTTCAGCAAGAAGTGCAGGATCAAATCAAACGATGAATCATGCACACTCGGATTATATACCTTCTCAAGGTGAACAGCAACATGGCTCAACACCCCGGTGAAGAAGGTCCCTCTCAGCTCACTCACAAACTACAAACGCACTTGAGGAAAATACAGATCTTCCTTAAACTCATCCTGCAATAATGTTCATGTTTCTTTCCTCTCAGGTTTCACCTCATTGCATGCCACTGTTGGCCAATGAGAGAGTCTCAGTCTGTGGCAGATGAGAAGTGCTTTACCACTGCTCCTGCAAAGGATGTCAAGAACTCTTTTTGCCTTCATTATTCTCCACCCAAAGTCTGGACAATGCTCTCAGGCACATGGGTGAGGCTCTTGGGGATGGTGCTGTGTGTGGCCAGGAGCTGGACACGATGATCCTTATCGGATCATCAGCTTATTCTGTAATCTGTCTCACTGAACCTTACACACAACTGGTGCTACTGGGTTAATGGAAGCACACAGGCTATACTCCATAAGGCCACTATCAGTTCCTCCTTAACCTTTATAACAAGAATTCACAATAAAAAATTCCAGGGAACATTAGAGATCACACAGCCTTTGGGAATAGGCTTGTGCTTTGAGTGTGTACATTGTCTGAAGTAAGTTATGCCCTCATTCTATGGGAATGCTGCTAACTACTGAAACTATTGCAAGCTTTCTGATCTTTTTTATTAACCTAAAATGCACTTACAAAACCAATGAGAAACAGAGTTTAACTGGTAAATGATTTTGTTAAGCAGGAAAAGCCATTCAAAAATTCCTCTTCCTTACCACATGACAAGTCCCTTACACAATACTGTCTGTATTGAGTAAAAATAACTTTACTCACAGCTTCCTCAAGCTATTTTTAAATATAAACATGCAGTTCTGTCACAACTAAACTGTCTCATGTCTCATGTGTCAGTTATTAAAAGAAGTAATAAAATACATTATTGATATAAAAGCATCAATGAAACCAAGTAAGATAGAACATGACAGGGTTCTTCCAATGATGCTTCTGGGAGGTCCTTCAACTTCTAGAAACAGAAAGGAAAATAACAGGAAGTTTTTGAATTACACACTCTTGACTAGATATAGCTCAAAAATATGATAATTTTGGGAAATATTTTAAAAGCTGGTATCAAAACTATCATTCATCCTTCCAGCACACTGAGCTGCATGTCTAGGTAGCAGTACTACACTGGAAGAGAGAGAGCAGTAGAAGGCTCTCTAAAAACACACGTTTATTAAAAATACATAGATCGACAACGTAAGAATATATGCCCTCTGGTACATAAGCAGAGTATGTATTTCTGAGCTTGCTAGAATACCTGCCCAGATAATTTTGTTTATTAAAAAAATTCTGATTATCCTCATGTTCTGTCAACCAATGACTTAAATTCAAAAAACTCAGTGAATTACACAGCCTTATCTGTCCTATAATAGATGTAAAAAGGAGTTTTTTTTTAAAAAGTATTTTAACAAAATATATTAATATCCAAGGAAATTCAGCTCTGAAATTATCTGAATTTTGAGGATGTGTCAGTGTTATTACTATCACTTATACGAGACAAACAAGGACTGGAGAGAGAGCTCTCTGCTGCAATATCCTGCCATATTTAACTTTTCCAATGGAATCTTTGAAGACAAAACAAAAACAGACCACGAAGATTTACACTGAAAAAGCCTGAGATACTCCACATAACTACTCTGGTCAGGGGCTTATGAATGTGTTACAAAATGCCTTCAATTCACTACATTCAGTATACTTTGAATGGTGTTGGTGTCTGTGTCTGTCAGAGACACAGTAAAGCCCATGCCAATACAGATAAAAAAAAAATTAAGTCTAAGACATAGGTATATTGTGAGACACAGAAGATTTACCCACAATAGGGGATCTTGCTTGTTTCTACACAAAACTACATTAATATTCCTCACCCCAATTCTGCCAGAGACTACTGCTGGGGGTAATTACTAGAGGGGTAGAGCTGGCAAGAAATGCCATTGCTGGATTCTCAGCTGAGGCAGCTTAACAGGAGTGTCATTTAGGGTAGTAGTTTTATCACCTGGATACATTTGCTAAGACCTGGAATAAGACCAAAATTGCCTGCAGAGGGTAATAACTTACATCCTCTGTCATCATAATTTGAATCCAAACCAGTCACCTAAGCTCAAAAGCCTCCAGAAACTGCTTTACTGTTTACTTGCTTTTGATTTAGAAACAGACAGCATCCACACAGTGATTCAATCAGCTTATATTTAAAGAAATGTATTTTCTTTTTGAGCACTTTATTTCTAATTTGTGGTCCAGTTAATTTCTAATACTAGTCTTATTCCTGTAAACTCATACTGGCTTTCCCATTCCTTCGTTGGATTGGAATTGTTGATTTAGCCAGAAAAACAAGATTCACTCTTTTCATCCTATCTTCTGTCAGGATTTTTTTCATGTAATACTCCCAGACTCATACTGATATGCTAACCAGCAAAACAGAGTGCAGTTTTCATTCCTTTCTTTCTTGTGCAGGTTACACACTGCCAAAACTCTTAAGCCATATTTCCTGTACATAAACAACATCCACAGATCTGCCCTTAAAATCTGGCTCCAGTTACAATTTTTCAAGTAATCCCATAATGACAGCTTTTCTATACCACCAACAAATAACAAACTGATTAATACTCTAGACAATGAAGGTAGAGAGATGCTGTGTTGCACAGAGGAAAAAATTGAGTGAAAAGGTTCAACATTTCAGAAAGTACGTGCTTTCACGATGCTGATTTAATTAGCCTGGGAAGTGAAAGTAGCGGTCACTCGTGAGCTGCGCTGCAGCTGCGCACCCGAGGCAGGGCAGAGGCGGAGAAGGCCCCGGAGCCGCGGCGGGGATGCGCGCCCGCCCGTGCCTGCAGCCGCAGCCGCGCCGCCCGCCGCCTCCGCGGGGCAGAGCAGAGCAGAGCCCGGGCACCGGCCGAGCCAGACGCCACCTGCAAGGCTGAATCGCCAAGCGAGCCTCAGCCGAGCAGAGGCGGCCTCAGCCAGCAAAACAGCCACCCCCCGCCGCTGCCGCCACCTCCCTCCCTCCCCGCGCCCTCTTTAAAGTTGTAGCCCGTGCAATTGCACCGATCCCAAGAGCTGTGAAGAACGGTGAGAGGATGAAACTACGGCTGGTCATGAGTTTCTGGATTAAAATTTAGCCAACGCCTGAGGGAAAGTAAGCAAGAAGGGCACAGCTGATGTTTGTATCCTGTAACAAGGACGAGTTTCCCGGTTTTGCACCTGACGGAGCGTGTGTTCGATCTTTTTAGCAATTCTAAGGAGAAATGGTTGGATTTGCTTTATGAAACAGTAACTTTCCCTGAGTAACGGATTCCTGTTTGTATTTCCTGATAAGTAGGCAAAATATTAGCATTTGCTAATGGCTGTATTTGGGCATTTATCCACTTTTACAAGTGTTTTACAGAATGCAAAGCACACATTATAAACTACTCCATAAACCAGCTGTCCGATGAGAATAATTACCTGTCACCTAAATGAGCCTGGCCCCTCACATCCTTCAATCCATCCATCCCTAAAGGCCTGAAAAACTAAAGGCTCTGCAGCATATCTGGAAAGTTACCAGATCTGAGCTCTGGCTGATGCTTCTTACGGTTCTACTGCTGCCTTTAAATTTACTTGGCAGGATTAGTAAGACTGGCAAAAGAATTACTCTCACCAACATAATTTTACTGAATCTTCTAGCCTTGAACAAGTTTGAATAAAGCAGTGGGCTTCCCTACTTAAAACCCAAAGTTTCCTCTGGCTCATAGTTCCCTACTTCTGGATATTCTGATAAAGAGGTAAGAGAGCAGGGGTGGGTAGTACCTTTTGAGGTATAGTCTCTGTGCCACATCCCTTCATGGTGAGAGGCATTTGTTTGGGAGAGCAGAGCAGAGGAGAAACTTGTGCATTGCCTCCAAACATGAATGACTCCCCAGGGAATCCTTAATCTGTGGCATAAACCCAAGAGAACACTTTTTTTTTTTCCCACACAGAAATAATCTAGCATTAAGTAGGTATAGCTGGAAATTCAGAGTTCGTACTGCTGCTAAGATGAGATCCTCAACTTTTTTTCATGTATATCATGCAAAAGCCAGCAAGCTGACAATTTCTGGCTAAGATTCAAACAAGTGATTTAGAACTCAAAGGGTTGATCTCCTAATTCAGCCTCAGATTGCATTTATATGTTTTAACTGGTATGAAAATACTGGACATAAGTTAATGTTCAAGCTAGGAGATCTCAAGGGCTTCCAGAAAAACCTTGTTAAAATTCCATGATTGAGTTGAGGAGAGGATTAGGGTAATTCCCATGTTAGTCATGGAGTTGAATTTCTCTTTCAACTTGTCCAAATTAATTTTTATTCCTAAGGTTCATAAAAATTCTGTAAAAAAATGAATGCTTTCAATTTGGAACCTACTAGATTGCTCATGGCTTCAAATATTTTGGAAAAGGAGACCTTTTCCCTTGTGGATCTATTCTTTCTTATTTAATCTGCCAGGTATTGCCACTGCTACTCCTCTCCTCAATTCAAATCATGCAAATTAAGTACTTTACTGACAGTTTATGCCCTTATCTGACATTTATGCATGTGATTTTAGTGAGCTACACTGCACACATGCAAAACTCCTGTTCCTATGTCTAAGTATTTACAAGATGGAAGTGTAAATGCATTGAGCAAAAGTATTAAAAGCATGTTATTTTTGTCCACTTTTCTTGTATTCTTCATGACATATGAAGAAATACTTTTGTTTGTCTAAAAAAACCCCAAAACCAAATCACACAATTAATGGGTCTGAGGACATCCAATGCTTATTAATGAGTTTTATCACAATGGTGGAAAGTGCAGTGAATGTTTTTTACTATGACACAAGGGCTGCATCCACCATCAGCTAATCCAGATAAATTATCCTAACAGAAAAGAAAGAAGTACTAACAAAACCCAAGTTTTTAAAACAGTGGTTTTAAACTTAGATTCTCTTGTCATCCTAAGACTCCAGATTTATTTTGAGTCGTCTGTGACAGGCAATGGGGAAAAAGCATATTTGTATATTCTCTGTAGCAACTTCACACATGTGAAATTCCTAAGGGGAGGGAGATTTTTCTGAATAGTAAGACTGTTAGTTGTTGGCACCACATGAAAATGATTTATTGCTTTAGGAAGTAAATAATCATGTATGGCCAAGAAGAATGAAGTTTTACATAGATAGCATCAAGTGGGTAAGAAAAATTGAGTGGCACAGAGACTTAAATAGCCTAAATATTTTTAAAATTAGAATAATTTAAATGCTGTTGTTAGTGCTGCTGTCTTTCTCTAACTTCAGTAAAATAAGTATGACACTGAATTATTTGGTGTGAATGTTCAGGTTTTTGAATATGCTTTTCCTTGTTGATCACCCATTTGAACTAAAACCCCAAAAAGTTCTAATTGTCATTTTATTTAGGGACATATTCTCAGAAAGAAGGGGGGAAAGGGGGTCTTGGCAGTAAGTAAGTAATATTTATTTGACTGTATCTTGTAATTCCTTACAGAATTTGAACAGTTTTTCCTGGTGGGCTTTTCTGGCCCTATCATTACTTAAGATGCATAGCTCTACATATGTTTCCAGTTTTTTCTTAAATCAAAGCAATGGAGGACATGGAAAGGTGACTACAGCTGCAGCATTAGTGTGCTGTTATGCTCACATTTGAAAATCAGCTGGGTTAGGATAGAAAAATGTAGCATACAGCAGATCTGTTTCTGCCTTAGCAAGCCTCAGCAGCATTAATTGCTTTTTATTGAGATATACATAAGTGTGTTTGTGTGTGTGTGTGTGTGCATACACATACAGATACATACATATATATATGATTTATAGAAAAAGATTTTCTTTTCCCTTTTCTGGTGGCTAAATTGTATTGTCACCATAGTTATATTTCTGTTAATTGCTAATGAATTTTGTAAAGGATTTCTCTATGGAGAAGAAGCTGAGCATATGTAATCCAGATGTGATACAATATATTTGCATATTGTGTAATTGGCTTCATGTTTATACCCTTAGTGTGAAGATCTGGGATCAACATATTCAAACTGATTGCTTGTGCTTCATTCTCTCAGGAATCTCATTCAGCATCACTGCCCACTGCCTTCAAGCTGTTTGGCATGGAGAGTGTCTATTGAAAAATCAAGATAGAAACCTTTGGATCAGCATAGCATCTCTATTCAGTGGGATATCTTAAAAAAAAGAAAATAACCTTTTCCAGAACAAGGCTTTAATCATATGGTGTGAGAAAGGATGATCGACCTGTAACTGATGATCGACTGAAAGGATGATGACTTCTAACAAGGGCATATGATGATTTCTAATCTCTACAAAAGAAAGTTTTAGAGTTTCACAGAGCTGCTTCATATTGATCAGGCCAGTAGGAAGAGGTGAACATGCTTCTTAAAAAGCTAGCTTCAGTAAATACTTTTAAAAATTATTTGTGATTTGAAGTATTTCCTTTTTCTTGGTTGGCTTTCCAGCAATATAAAGTAATAATTTTACTGTCTTGGGATCAGAAGTCTCGACTTTTTTCTGATTTATAGGAGTCTGCAGGGTCCCAGACTCCCTCTTTAGCCATAACCAGAATTCACTGGTGTGAATGAAGCTGTTGACTTCTATGAAGAAGTATGTGTGTAACACCTACAAAAAGAAATAAAGAAATTTCCAAAAGATAAATCTTACTATTCCTGACTTCTTGGTAATAAAAATTAAGAAAGTGTAACCCTAGTTCTTTATAGCAAACCAGCATAGACAAATCTAATTTAAAGAAATTTTAATAATTTACTTTAATAAAATTGTAAGAGCTGTCATGTGGATTGTCACTTTCATTATTAAATAGAATTCTAACACCTATATTTAGATATGTCTAATATTTTCCACCAAAACTTATTTTCATTTACTGTAGAATTTCCTTTATTTTAGTTAATAAGTTTTAATTCTCTGTTTCAAGCCAAGTGCTTTTTGAAAACTTTAGAAAAATTCTTTGTCCTTTTAGAAGAATGAGATCAGGGAAAATATGTAATTTTATTTTTGTTGAAAAATTCTTGCTGCCATTTCAGGTATTTTATTCCAGGCTCTGAAGAAGAGAGCTTAACTTTGGGAGGAACATGATCCTTACATTGAGGTTGTGCCTTTTTCAATTGCTGTTAAAGTTGGCCAAAATCCGGCATTTTTACAGATCTGAAAATTATGTTGTTACAGTTCAGAAGAGTTTCACAGCCATATCCCCTGACAGACCCATCTGCATCCAATATACCTCCTATTCCCCCAACAACTGCTGTTTTGCAAAAATTCTGCAAACAAGCAATCTTCATAGAACAGGTCAGTGTCCCTTATTTTGGGTATGGAAGAGATGCTCTGAGATTTCCAATACTTCCTGTTGGACTAAGCATGGGAGAGAGAGTAGGGGCTGCCTATGTTCATGAGTTTGTTGCTCCCCTTTCAGACAATGTTCTCAAAAAATGCAGAAGGATTCAGAAGTTTAGAACAGTTAGAAAGTTAGGGAATTGTGGATTCAAGCATCCGAAAAATTGGTTTTATCGACAAGTATATTAATAATAGTAGTTCTCTTATTAAGAGCATTTGCAATTTTGTCTGCAGAAATTCAGTCCAAGTTAAAATTAGGCATGCAGTGTAGTAGCCATGGAGAAATATTTTACATACTTGCAGAAAAATCTGATGATTTTAAAAAATCCTCCTACTTTTTGAATCATTTTTGCATTATCAAAAATGGCTTTCATCTATAAAATGACATTTTGCAGATCTTCTGTATATTTTGCAGCAATACAAGCCTAAGTCATCCCCAAATGTCATCTGAATTTACAAGACCAGATCATTAACCTGAACTTTAGGAAGTCTCTAAAGATTTATTCACAGGGGAAGAATATTCTCCCCTGGTTCCATTAGACCCCTGGCAGCCTGGAGACTTGGGTTTTTGTCCTCAGAGTGCCAGGTATATCCTGTGAAAATTCTGATCTCTGCAGGCACAGCTGTGTCTGCGACTTCAAAGAAAGCCAAACCAAACCAAAAGACAAAAAAATAAAGGGCTTTTTCCTGTGGCACTGTGTTTTGCTGCTGTTGACAGCTGCCCGCTTTGTCCCTTCCTAAGAGGTCTCCATCCTCGGAGCTGAGGGGAACATGTGCTTGTCCCCCTCTTCACCAGTGTGTTGGTTCAGATGCCTCAACAGCCACACAAGCTGCAGAGCTGCGCCGTGCCCCCGGTAGCTGCCAGGCAGTTGGCTAGAAAATGTGTGACTCGGATTAGAAATGGTGACTCTGAGGCTGCAGAGTGAGAGGGTTGTTTGGATTAAGGTGTTAACAACTGTCATGGCAAGATGGGACAGGGCTCCTTTGTCAAAACCCTAAATCTGGGCTCTTCCTGCTTATAAACGCCCCTGTGCTGCTTCTCACCTCAGGATCAGCGGGAGTTCCTGAGGGCTTGTCAAGTTTGAAAGTTGGTCCGGTTTTCTTTCCCAGAGTCTTAAAAAAAGTATTTAGGAGTTGAAGTTAAAGATTGATTTTTTTTTAAACTGTAGCCCTAATTTATTTTTTGTGTTAAAGATCACAGTTCAGTACACGTGCAGATTCTGAAAACAACTAACTAGCTAATCAAAAAAAATCTATGACTTTATTTCTTTGGCTTTAAAATAAAATCTCTTTTTCTCTGCTGTTAATGGATCATATTCACTTTTTTTTATATTTTTCTGAAGTCAGAAGGGGCCATTTTAATAATTTATGTTGACTTCATCAAAGCACAGGCTTAAAAATATTACCTAGTAGTTTTCCTAACAAGGCCAAGAACTTGTTCAGAGCAAGGGGATGTTTTTGAGGCAGACACAGAAGCTTGATTTAGAGTGGCAAGTCTTGCTAGTTATATTTTCCTAGTGAAATGCGGTTCTTCTGTGAGAAGTCTTACTTCACAAGTCAGGGACAGGCACTTTTTCCACCTAGGCCTTTCTTTGAACCACTGTGGAGAGGGTGCACTGTGAGCTGCTGCTGCAACCTCGTCGGCTCACGGTTCCTGAGCTGCAGGCAACAGCGGGGAGCTCAGCACAGACTAAACACCCAAGTGTTCACTTTGATTTGCAGAAGGATTTTGCATCCATCACTGAGCTTTGTGCTACTGCTGTGGTATCTGTGTTGTGCCACGGCCATTGCATAGCCAAGAATAGCTTTTGGAGAAAAATAAATACTGAAAATGTATTTATTTTCAGTATTTGTTGTCAAATGGTTTGTTGTCAGGCATTATGCATGCTTGTGATTTGCCTTAAAATTGTCACTTTGGAAACAAAGCAGAAGTTACTGCCTAATTAGACATTTATTATTTTCTACAAAAAGTTCTGATTTTCATTTAAAAATTGCTGGTGTTGGAAAGTCTAATGTTGCCTGTACTAAGTGGATGGTTACCCTTCTCTTTAAAAATGTTGCAGGTTAATGTCACAGAATCATAGAATGGTTTAGGTTGGAAGGGACATTAAAGGTCATTTAGTTTCAACATCATTGCAGTGGTCAGGGATGCCTTTCACTATACCAGATTGCTCAGAGCTCCTTCCAACCTGGCCTTAAACCCTTCCAGGGAAGTAATGAGTAAGTTATGTTTATCTAACATGTGTAATTTCTAGTCATTCACTCTTGTTACTTTTTTCAGCACTGAGAGAGTTAACTTTTTCATGTGTCTTTTCACTGTATTGGAACAGACCAGTTACCTTTGAGAAGATGAAGCTTTTCCTCATTAAGCTAACTAAATCAAATTCTTTGAGTATTTCATTAAATACATAATTCCCAATAATTTAATAAATGTTCCAGTTCTCCCCTGACCCTCTAATTTTTAACATGCTGCTTGAAATGCTGGTACTAGAATTGCATGCTGTATTTTACCACCAGCTGTAGTAATTTGAAAAACAGAACTAATACATGTACCAGACTCCTACTCAGTGCTCCCATGTTAGCAGATACAGTGATCATATTAACCCTTGCATCACACCCTTGCTTTGGTTACCAGATGACCCCCCATCAGAACCAGTTTCCCAGAATAATATCCTTTGCTGAGAAACACACCCTTCAGCATTTGCTCTTGGGCCAGGAAGAGCCCTCATTTTCCTTTGCACTGAAGCTTTTGTAAATACATTCTTTGCAGTTCCATTCCTGGCAGTCTTCCACTTCCATCCCACGCTCATCACTTTATATCTCTCCGTATTCTCTCCTGACACTGATTTGGAGTCATCACCAGATTGCCTTTGCAAATAAATATCCTTTGGAAGCCAGGAGTGCTGATAAATAATGTTGAGTTTCCATATCCATTAAAGCAGCCATGTCCCTTTTGATTCTGCTTGAACATATCTTAAGCTTCTGAACTGAAGAATGTCTAATCCCACCTGGAGATGAGTCAGTAAATTGTAAACATATACAAGGCATTCAGAACTAGTGACGAAATCCCTCCAAATATGAGTCCTTGTGTCAATGGCTAAGAAATTGCAACAAAAGAACTGAGGGATGAGAAAAACGGAAGAGGACTTATGATGATGAATGTACCACAGTTGTGAGGAGTCTGGATCTTAGTTGAGTCAAACCAAAGAATTATGTACTGTTTAGTTATCCATCAAAATCACAATTGATATGATCCTTGACTGTAACTTTGCATTGTATGCACAAAATTACAGGCCTTGGGTTGGTTTGGAGATTTGTTTATGCATGTTACTTTGTTTTACGTCTGTTCCTTCTCAGTGCTGTTACTTCCCTAGAGTCAGGGCACTGTGTAAACACCATAAACTTCAGCCTGGACTGCAGCAACATAGAACTTTTGGAAATGGTTAATTCTTTCCAGTGGCTTTTTCACGCTTTCCATATACGTCCATATAATGATTCAACATCTCTACTCACTGGCTCTTCTTGAGGAGTGCTAGGGAAGCAAAATTCTGGCAATACTTTTGCTGCTGGAGACAGTATTAGAATCATAGAATTATTTAAGTCTGACTGAGTTTTCACTCAGTCCCAATAAGGATATTAAACAGGACTGGCCCCAACTCTGAGTCCAGCTGCCAGCTGGATGTAACTCCATTCACCACCACTCCCTGGGACTGGACATCCAAACAGTTTTGGTTTTTTCACCCAGTGAACACTTCACTCACCCAAGCCATGAGCAAGCAGTTTCTCCAGGAGAATTCTGTGGTAATCAGTGTCAGAGGTTTTTCTAAAGTCAAGGTAGACAACACCCACAGCCTTCCACTCATGCACTAAGTGGGTCACTCTGTCATTACAGGAGATCAGGCCAGTCAAGCAGCACCTGGCTTCATCAACTGAGGCTGGCTGGGCCTGATCTCCTGGTTGTCCTGTGTGTGCTGCATGGTGGCACTCAGGGTGATCTGCTCCATAACGTAAACAGCCAAAATCACAGAGAAAACTCAGACATATAGGACATTGAAAATTTCTTGGCCTTATACAGCTATTGCAAAATGCTATTAATTTAATAGTGTATTGCTAATAATTTGCAGTATAATAAAAAAGAACTGAAAACTAAGGGCAAAGACTCTAAAGAAGAAAAAAATCTCCTGTGCTTGTTCAGATATTTGGTATTTACCTTTACTCTTCCAGCAGCTGGAGTGTGTCTATGGTTGAGAGTAAGATGAGGAAAAGATTATGATAAAGAGCACCATTGCTCATCTTTCCAGTTTATCCATTGTCTGTTTTGAGTAAGATCCTTCTATTTTTCAGGAAAGTCTTGTCTCTGGGTAACATTCGAAAAAAGTAAAATCAGATTTAAGGGTAGTAGCAACCCTCAAATTGAGGGCTGTTTTTTACAGGCTTTTTTTTGCCTAGCCCCCAGTCTAACACATTCCTTGTTGAACAACCAACTGCTGTCACAGAAGGTTTAGGAAGAAGAAAATGATTTCCAACATAGTTCAGCCTCTCAAGGGATGTCAAATGAAAGGCTAAGGTAAGAATAGCTGGGAATGGCTCCCCAAAAACTGAGGGGGAAGTGGGAAGGGGGAAAAGGATTGTTTTGTGTTGTTGGCACTGATATTATGGAGAGGGGTCTCCAAGTTCCTGGGATGTTTCTTTCATGCTGCTGCTTGCATAAAGGGGATACCTTTTCTCCATTGAGAGGCAGACATCTCCACAGGAAAAGAAAGAAGAAAAGGTCTGTTTGGGGCATTAGAATATTTGCTCTAAGAAAGCCATGAAGAGACAACTGTGAAGCAAATAGATTCTTACACTAGGACCAGGGGATCAAACTGTATAAAAAGAGTCAGGAAGGGTCAAAATAAAGAAAATGTGTGGAAAATTATGCCAGTGGAAATCTTCAGCAAAAGGCGGGGCAGGATGGCCCCAAGCTTTGCTGCTGTCACTGTGGGGAGCACCTTTTCAAGCATTGGCTTTAGGACCTTCCCACAGCAATCCCTTAATCCTCCTTTCCTTCCTTCTGAATAAAACAGTCCTTTCCACATATCCTTGGGAAAAATACAGCATTTAACCATAAGTGGGCCAAAAACATTTTCCAATTTTAAACTAAGCAAAATTAAGCCAAACTATTATTTTTTGCTGTCTGTGGAACACAGAGAAAGCACCATATGCTGGGGAACTGAAAATAAATCAGATATTCCCTAGTGAGGTGTGAATTCTCAGCGACATTAATATCTAGATTATCCAGAGAACAGATTTTCCTTTGAACACTGTTGAAGATGAACCCCAGTTCCTGGCTATGTTGATGTTTTCACATTAATATTAGGGGACCTTCCTTAACAACTGATGAGGCCCTGTGGCAACATGAAAAAATATTTTGTCTTATACATGAAGATTTTGAAAGACTAACCTTGTAAAGGTTAGTCATGTACATCCCTCTACAATTCATAATGGTATTGGGAATGCAACTATGCAATGCAATTCATAGGGAACCTGTTGCTCCTCTTCCATGAGCCAGATGACCATGACATCTGAAGGTGCCCAATACTGCACAGTGGTATTCATGTGCTATAAAATTCTTGTTGCAAAGGCACAACCTATTTGTATAAATCAGATTTATATTCATAGCATTATTCAAGATTTTGTCAAGTGTCCTGAAAGCAATTCAAAAACAGAAATGGCAAAAGTAATGGATATCAAAAAAACAAGGAGAGTGTAGGTCTGAGTCAAAGTTTGAAATTCTTTTCTTCAGGGACTATCCTGCACTGAGAACCCAAAATGTAGGATAGAGGCATGTGGTAGAACATTGTACCATGGTGCATTTCCTCAGACTACAGAAGGGCACATATGAAAAAGCAACAATAAATAGTCTCCTTACAGTGAGACTACTCTAAGCTGGTGCCTAAAGTGACACAGACCCACTTGGGTTTGATATTGCTAAATTGCTGTGCTGAAACTGATTTATGGTTTTTAATTGACCATCTTGTGTGTGGTCAATTACAGGTGCAGCCTCAGAAAGGTGTATGTGAAACATTTCTTCAGATGATTTTTACCCACTATAGTTTGCTAAAACCTGTACCAGGAAGTATTATTGTAGTACTGAGAAAGTTTATTTTATTGACTGCTGTGGCTCTCCCCTGGCTCATTCTTTTCTAAAAACTGGGCACAGCCCCATAAACCACAGAAGTACAGAATCAAGATTAAAATTAACCTCAATGCCACTTAGTGAGATCATTTAAGCAGTTGGAGTCAGTGTGGTTTTACACCAATTAAGTACTGTTACAAGGCAAAATCCCATTGACTAGAATTATGTCAGTGTTTAGTGCAAAATAATGTACATTATCCTAGCTATATGAAGTCATGGTGGAGTATGGTGCCAGTACAGTTTAAGAATGCTTTGAACAATCCCAGCAAAAAATTTAAATATTGCCAGTGTCAGCTGAAGGACAGCATTCATTTTCTTGATGTCATGCTGGGCTTGAAGAAAACAACTAATGCAAAATATTGAATATGATATCAATGAAGGAAATGAAGGATTTTGTTTGTTTCAAACCAAACGGAAATGAAATAATAATACTATAACCATGAGGCACTCCACCCAGGTAATGATTCATCTAAATCCAAAATAAAACAAAAAAAAGACCAAAACCAAACATTTCTTCCCCCCCTCCCCCCAAAAAAAAAAGAGCTCACTTTAAAAAAAATAAAGAAACCAAACCCATTTACTCTCTGTTTGTGTTGGATAGAAGAATCAGAAATAGAACTCTGGCCAGCCAATATAGTCATCTATCTACACAACCATAATAGTTTTATGGATCTCTAACCATGGAACAATCATCTGTTACTCCTTATTGGTGGAGAAGTGCATGGAAAAGAGATGAAGATATTACAAGAGAGATGAAGATATAGAGCAAATAAATCTTAAAATAAATTCCCAGAAAACAAAAAAAAAAAACTTGTGTTATACTAAAGGCATTAAGCAATGTCTTTTTAAGTGTCTTGCCAACAGTTCAAGCATGGAAATAACAACACTACTCCTGTAATCACCATAAAAATTAATAACCATGGGGCTGGAAAGTTCTCAGGCTTGGATAAGAGAATCTGCACCTCTATTACATTGTTACCTTTATGACCAAATTTTTTCAATTGGTAATACTCTATTATAAAAGCTTTAAGTTTCCTTACGTGTTAAATCAGGCACTGTATAGAGAAAAAAAAATCAGAAATTTTAAATGCCCTGGAAATTAGGGACTGATATAGCGGTTTCTTTGACTCACAGAAGAAGCCTACTCTTAGGATGAACTGGCTAATAAAATCCACAAGTCACCACAAAAAAAAAAAAAAAGAAAAAAAAAAGAGAGGTCACATTTGAACTCTGCTTCTCCTTGGTGAAGCTCAAGTAACATTTACCGCTAGGAGTGGGTCCATGGACTTTTATTAAATTTCTTTCTTCAACTGGTCACAACCTGAGAATTTGCCATTTCCCTGGCCCCAGCTGCAGGGACTGAACAGCTGCCCTCTACTGCACTGCACTTTAGTTGCCCTTTCGATGCTCCTTCACTTGCCTTAATCCTCTATGGCCAGGATTTATCCCAATTCCTTAAATTCAGCCTAATTTTCATTCAACTCCATTGAAAGTATCTCTTACATTCTGAGCAAATGGAGCATGAGGAACTCTCTCCTACATTATTAAACAAATGCAGCCAAGGTGATTAGACTTGGACAGCTGGCTGGTGTTGAAGTTTCTGTGTTAAAGATTCCTGTAGTTATTTTTTTCTTAATCAGTCTAGAAGCGATATGTCTAGAAGCGACATGTTGCTATAGGCAATCAATTTGTTTACAGCAGAAAATAAAGTCTAATATTTATTATTCAGCGATCCAGTCACTCATATGTGTGTATATGAATTACATACTGTATTCACAAAAAAAAATTAAATTGAAAAGGCACAACATGAGGCAATTTTCATAAACGACTAACAATGCTGACAGTAGGTGTCCTTTTAACTGAAGACTTTTTTTCGCCAGGTCTTTTCAGTAAGAGGGTAAGTTCTTTAAAATAACAAAGTTAATTGTAGCTAGCCCTGAAATGATGAAAAAAAAAGATTTGACTCTCTACGGGAGGCTATTTTTTCAACTGATGAAAGGAGAGAGATGTCTGACAGAATAATAGGATTAATTTTTAAAACATGCTCGGCTTTGGACATTATGTCCAAAAGCAATGACATGATTACTGTTGTCTTTAAAGAACATATAAAAGTTTAATTTTAGGGAAAACACTGGAAATGCTAAGACAGTAGGCATTTGATTTGCTTTGATGGCTTAATAGACAGTTTAGCTACCTTTTAAATTGATGGCTGACAGTTGAAAAGGGTGCATTTTAAATAAGTTGTCTGGATTTCACAATCTTGGCTTCTACAGGCTTTACTGGAAATCATACTGTTAATACCTTTGGTAACAAGTCTAAGTTTTCCTGAGTCAGTTATTTTGGGCACCACCAACTTTCCCTGTCAAACAACATGGGCAAGGAACCCACAGCTTTACCATAATGATCTATAAGGAAAAGTCAATCACATTTTACACATTTTTTTGAAAGTGAAATCCTGATCACCTTGTAATTAGTTTATTTTCAGACTACTAAAAATGGTATTTTGTTCCATGAACACACAGATGTCTTAAAATAAACTTTTACATGTTCAGATGCTGAAGCTGGATAAAGATAATATAAGAAGCTATTTTGAATTCCCTGACCTTCACAGTTTGAAGTTTCAACTTCAATCAGTGCTAACACAGTTTTTCTTCTTCCCTCCCCTTTTCACAATACAATAAAATTTTATTTGAATATTGCAGTGTGGGTTATAAAATCTCAGAGAATTGAAGTGGCAAGTCTCCAGGATCTGACTGTGCTAAGGGAAGAGATAAATTACCTTTCTTGAAGAAGAGAGTGATTGCTTCATGTTTAAAATCTTTCTGCTATTAGGAATGAAAAACAAACACTTGGATTTTGTTCTGTGACCTCCCTGCAATGTCCATGAAGGAAATCACATAAATGTCAGCTAAAGCAAAGCAGGCCTTCACATAGGATGAGGTTTGAAACAATTTCCAGAGAGAGTGGGGGCTTTGCCAGCTCAAAGAATAACATTTTTGAAAGACATTTTGAAGACAGGTGTATTATTATGCATTACAGTAACTGAACTCTTCCAACTTTTGTTGTTTTAAGCAAAAGAAATATTAGTAAGATTTTAGATTAATATTAATATAACTTCTACCTCCAAAACAGAGAGCACTTTGAACATTTTTAAAGTCAATAAAGTACACTTAGAGGAGCATTCTTGTTTTACCAGAAATACACTTTTTAAGCAAACATATTGTTATTCTACAGGATTTGTCTGTCTCTTTCTATGTAATAACAGAGTTCTAACGTTAATAAGAAGAAACCTAAGTAATACAAATACCTCTGCTTAGAACATTAGCTGCAATACTAACAGTCCATGTCATTGTTAAGTTTTAAATCTTCATTGCCAAATACACATGAGACAAAATAAATAATTTTCTGTAACTCTAGAAACCTTTCTCCCCCAGATTCCTTTCTTTTCCCCTCTAAGACTTTTTCATGCTATTTTATGGTAGCATAACACGTTAACGTCTTTATGCTGCAATTTGCTGATATGAAGTTTCATTGTACATGTTAATGTAGGAATGCTACAAGAAAGTTGCTTGATCTTCTTCCAAGTTTTAAATACCAATTTTAAGCAGCAATAGTCTCATTCACTAATTGCTGTTTATTTCTTACATGCGGCTGTATTTTTTCCTTTTCTTATTTTCTCTCTCTACCACAGCAGAGTCTTTTTAATTGCAGCACAGTTTTTCATTCTGCTCAGGTCAGTTTTATTTCCCTTCATCCCCCAGCTTTAACAATATTTGCACAGAAAAATACAGAGTACTGTGTTATTTTTGGCTTTTGATAAAAGTAGGCAATATATTCTAGCTTTGCATTAAAACCAAGGTTAAGTAGTGTTACAAGCAAGGTGTGGACCCAAACTGAACAAGCTGCTTAGCTAAAATGTTGGGGTTTTTTCAAGAGAACTTATTCACATTCAAACAATAATTTGCAGTGATGCAAATCTGCGATCTCATTCTGGGAGAAAAAAAAAAATCAGTTTCCTCCCAAATTTGTCTCAAACTGAGACACCTCTTCATTAACAGGTTAAAAAAAGAAACCAGGGAAAAACCTATCTTTTTTTTGTGCATTTCCAAAGATGGTATTTTCTTGTTGTAGATGCTGTAAACCTGAATGAGATGTAATGTTCTAGCCTCCAGCCTTTCCTCCAACCTTGCCTCTTAGATTAAGAAATAGAAATTAAAACGTTAATGGAGATTTTTATTTTAGTATGTAGACTTGGAGGTCTCTTCAGGCCTCCTGGAGTGTTTTTTTGAACTGCTTAGTTGTTCAAGGGAAAAGTATAAGCTTTCTTGTGCTGTTCTAGTGTTACCAAACTGAACTTTATTTAGTCTGAGCATACTTCAAGGAAAGAAGCCATCGCCTCACTTTATGCTGTCTATCTATGTGTTTACAGCAAAATTAGTTCTTCAGTCTGATTCAAGTCTGAAAATTGGTCACAATTTAATAGAAAAAAAGCTCATGTTCTGTAAATATTCTGTGTTCACTCTCTCTCATTGTTTTCTTCTCTGCAGTCTTTTCTCCATCTTTCTCTATTTCCTACACTGTATTCACAACGCAGTGAAATCTCAAGATACTTAAACCAAAATAACTCAGTGTTAGATAAAACAACAAATAAAATTGTGGGCTGATTTTCCCTCCTCCCGCTCTTCTTTATATCCAAAAGTTATAAAAGACTATACAAAATTTCCGTGGAAGGTGGAAGATAAGTGCAGCTTAATAATGAACTTTCCAAAATGCCTTTTGACATGCCTTTATTACTGACACTCCTTACCAGGCTCTTGCTGAGTTTGGAGCCTTTTTGTTCTGAGCACTCTGTAAACAAAGAAGAATCTTTATACTGCACAGGGGGAATGAAGGTAGGAAGTTATTCTTCATCTTCAAGAAGGATGGTGAACAGGGACTATATTGATTCTATTTTCAAGAATATCTCTGGCCTGATAAGATTTGACCTGTTAAGACTGATACTACAGGAGATGTTATGGTTGAATGAACCTGTTAAGACAACCAAGAAAAGGAGGCTCTCTAAATTGAGTAGATGATGTCCTGTGTATTCTCAAATTTCATAGATCCCAAATTTTAGAAAAGTTAGAGTAATAATAAGACTTAATACAGGCCTTTCCAGCAGTCTACTATTACATAGTACTTGAAATAAATGTTGACTTACGTTTTTGGAGTTCTGATAAGTACTTACATTACAGTTATTTTTGGAACACTCTGATGAGTTATTTAAACCAGACAACTTGGAACTGCCATAAAAATTTTTATTTAAAAAAATAACTTACATATAAATCTGTATGAAAAGCTTTTGGTGGCTAAGTGAATAAATAGAGAAGAACACTCATAAAGAATCTTGAAAACCTCTGCTACAATTTTGTATTACTTTGTTGTAAAATTTATGTTAAATAGGCCACTTTAATCTCAGGTCTTTAAGTTACATATGAGCCTGTTAGATCTTCAGTATCTCTTCCATCTTCACTCCATATACCTGCTATTTAATGCAAATGTAAAAGATTTTAAAATTCCTGTTTCCCTTTGTTCACAGGACTGGAATAATGGACAGGTTTCTATCATAGAGGAGAAACAAATTTTATAATGACAAAACAATTAAATTGATTTTCACAATATGACTGAAATATGTCTTTTTCTAATTGAGAAGCTAAGAGTAAATACTAGCACCTTCAAAACACTGAAGTCTCCCTTTGAATCATTCTTCCCATCCATCACCAGACTTGTCAGGGATTTTGTTGGCTGGCATGCAGCAAATGTAAATGTTTAAGCTGGAGCTATGGCGTGGAAAGCCTGGTCTGAAGGAGAGAGATGTAGAGTCTAGAAACTCCTGTCATTTTGTGTTACTTTTTAAAGTTGTAAAGGTAATTAGGTCACAGAATTTGTCTTAAAAAATGAGCCAATATCTCTTCTGTACAAGCACACAGTCTCACATCTCTTCTAGTTTTCTGTTATGCAGTACAACTTTACAAAAAATATTAGTTGTAAACAGCAAACAACTGGATAAAAAGATACTCTTTCCTTCTAAACTTGAGGCAGGATAAACAGCAAAATTATTCTCCTTTCACTTCCAGTATATTCTCACATGGTCTATAATGTGATCAGAAGAAATCCTCTCTCTTCAAGTTTCACAAGTCCTGTTTTTCAATGCAGAAATTAATTTCTAAACAGAAACAGAGCAGCAATAAGATTTCCTTTAAAAAATATCAAATCCAGACATTTTTCTTGAGTTGTTAATTTTTTAATGCCTGAACTTAAAGACTATTGATTCCTGGAAGATCTATTTGCTTAGACAGTTTTTTATCATTGATGCTTCAGTGGCCATTTTGCTGTTCTGGCTGCTGCCAATATCTCATAGACTTCTCCGTACTGGCTGTCCATCCACATGTTGTTCAACCATTGCCAAAACCATCTTCACATTTCCTACTAATAAAACTGCAGTACAGAGAAGTTGTCATGTTTATAATGCTACTAGAAATAATAATCCTTTAAGATTTAATACATTAAAAAGGCAACTGAAACAGCATCCCTCAAGATGGCTGAGGCACGGAAACTCAGCTCTAAAGACTATTTTTTCTGTACATTGCTTTTGCTTTTAGACTTTACCATCATTTCATCTTGTACTGAAGAGAACATGAATTGCTCAACAACAAGGTAAAATTTAGGAGAATTTCTAACTCCTAAAAGAGATTAAAGTACACCCAATCTCAAGAACATTTGTTAGAAAGCCAGTTTTACTCATGTTTTTGCATCCTTCCACCCACAGAAGCAACTGTAAAAACTGAATTTTGTGTTTTTCTGAGAAAAGAAAACTGCAAAACCAAAACTGTTAGTGTTTGGAGATCAGGTAGGTGTGCATAGTAACTTTTTTTTCTATCTTATTTTTCTTTCTAATGATGCATTTATAGTTTGTCATGCCCTGGAAAGTTCTAATATTACATGAAGGAAGGGGACTTGAGGAGGTAATCTGTTGTCAGTGGGAAACATAAGATGTACAATCTCTAGGGAAGGTTGCTGAGAGGATGGAAGGGCTCAATTTCTTGCATTAGACAGTCTCAGTAGTGTGTGTTAGCCAGAGAGGGGAGCATGGGGCCTCTAACAGCTAATCTGCTTCTGTGGCCTACCCAGTGATGCTGCATACTGCATACCGCTCTGAATCAGCACTGAGACTGCTCTCAAATCACACCATTATCCCTCTACCATGAAGGTTTTTGCATCTGATGTGCCTAACCTGAGTTGTTTGTATTATTCAAAACCACACTGGCAAGTAGCTCTCAGAAAGGTGTTTATGAATTTCCTGCGAAATCTGATATTTATGAACTATGTACAAAATAGCCCAGGCTTCTTTTGTGTGTCTGGCACAGAAAATCCAAGCACGTTGGTATGGTTGCATGACAAACTGTGCTTTAGATCCTGCTAGGATATCCATGAAGTGGCAGGCTTGTTTTCCCTCACCCATCACAGAAGATGAAGCCTTGGAGTCCCATAGCTCTGTATTCTCAGCAGTGTTGGCATTATGGACCCACTTATAACCAGCAGAAGCAAAATCTTCCCTGTCAAAGAGCTTATGATCAGCACACTTGGTAAAATTACTCAACTGTAGGCATTCATTCATTCATTCATTCATGTATTCATTCACAGAACACAGAAAAGCAAGAAAAAGATAAAAGGTTAGACATATACCCACATTTCCTCTTAAGTACCTCTTAGTCTTTACTTTCAATGCTTGGTAAACCAACTTGCACCCAGTTCTGGTCTGGGAAAAATAAACTAATGTTCTGCAATGTGCTTTATTTAGCTAGGTGTAACTGCAGTGATATAGTGACAGCCTTAGGTCAAGAGGATTAAACTGAGCAATGCTTACAGCTGCTTATCATACTGTTCCATCCAGGTAGTGGGTGTACCTTTGGCTGCCTCTTAATCTTAGAAGTAGGAGGTGGGTTAAGCAACCCAACCAGCAACAACACAGGAGGACGTCACTCTTAGAGAATGCAAGTCTGAGTTTTAAATCAGGGAAAGTTGTATTTGGAGTTCCATTGCACATAATTAGTCCTTTTCTTTTTAAACACCATGAAATCTACATGTATTATGTAAAGGAAGAAAAAAAAAATTGGGGGGGAAGAACTGAAATCTTGCTGTACATACTTGATATGCTGGAGAACTGCAGTATTTTTAATGAAAATAGGGTATTAGATAGTGGACTGCGTTCAGTTCTAGGTGTAAAAGCAGAAGAATGAATGTAATCCAGATTTTGAAACACCTCAAGTTCCAGGCAAGACTGCATCATGAGATATTTTCCATAAGGAAAAGAGATGGGGGAAGGACAAGATTACAAACTTCAAATATGTAAAGAGTTGCTGGTTATTCTCTATGTCCATGGAAACTAATGTAGCAGAGGAAATGAGGATGTGCAAGGAATAGGTGAGGAATAGTGATCTAAGGGCTCACAGATCTCCCATGTCTCATGGCAAGGACTGGAAGAGGAGGATGATCGAGCTGGGGCCACCCAGGTAAGGCAGATGTTAGATGGGTCTCTGTGGGGTTACCTTGGAGGTTCCTAAGAGGACTGGTCACTCTGAGGCTGCTCTTTGTCACCTCTGAAGTTGCGTCCCACCAATGTTCCACTTGCGCGTGCAGTGAGATCTTCACCGTCCCACAACGTGGCAATCAAAGCTGGGCCACAGTTCTTGCTATCATTAAGTTGTCTAACAGCTAACATGTTAAAACTCTAAGAATTTCACCACTTAAATTCCTTTAATTACTTTAGGATGACATGATGCTGTTTGTGAATATTAACGTGTTACTACTTATGAATGCTAATATGCTGCTCCTTATGAATAAGTGCATTTCAGTGAGGTTTGCCATAAATTTCCTACCAGATCAGGGGCTTTTTTTAATTCTGGAACTTGTTTCTTGACATCTTTTCATTCGTAGCTGAGGGTCAACTGTACCAGATATTCCTACTATTCTCCCATCTTTCTTTCTGAGTTTCCCAAATATGAATCAGCCTGGTCTAGAGCTGTACCTGGAGCAGAAAGCTGAAAAGCAGAGTGTATTAACACTCTTCTAATTTGCCTCTTTGGCTGCCAAGCCAAAGCACACGCACAACTCCCAGCTTGGAGTACAGCCAGGATAAATCTATGACTACACTTATCTGAGCAGATACACATTTCTACATCTAATTCCTTTTTACGAACATCATTCCAAAAACCCTTTCCTCTTTCAGGGTAGGAAGCCTCTGTCTTTATACATGTCTTAGCATCAGTATTGCTGGAGGCAGTGGGAAGCAGCAGCCATTTTGAAAGGGAATAATTCTTTTTTTCCCTAGGAATAAGCACCTGCTTCTAATGAAAGCAAGTTTCAGCTCTGTGTTTTTGTTGGTATTTCAAACAATAGCAGATTTAAGAAGCACAGGATAAGGAAAAGTGGCAGTGCAGGTGTGCATTTAAACAGGGAGTGCTGAGAAGAGCTATGAGAGAGTATTTGTGGCAGAAGAGAGCATGTGTTGGGGATATGCAGAAAAGGTATGGAGTGGTGAGGAAGTCTAGCATGGACACTTCAGCTACATGGGCTCCTGTTTCACCAGAAAGAGGAAGAAAAAGGCACTTTCATGTATTCTGGAGAGTAATTTCTTTTAATAAATATTCCACTGAAGATGAAGAGCCAGATGAATACCTCAGTCATGACCTGGGGTTATTTCATGATTTCACTGGATGTTGTAGACCAGTAATTAGTTGATTTGGTTTCTCTGTTGTCCATAGGTGATGTTTAGGTTTTAGAACTAATGCTTAGCATTTTTTATTTTTATACATGTCAAACTTCTAAGCTCTATTTTGACTATATTGTGTATGATAGTTTTGGGCAGAAAAACATAGACGTCTTTGTTGAGCATGATTTTCAAGCAGAACCACTTCCTGTGGAAGATTCTGTTTTGGCAAGAATTTGGCAGTTTAAAAAATTGCAAAACTCTGTCTATAAAACAATAGAATCAATAACTTCATGAGTCAATACTTTTTCAATTGAATGTTTCAGTTAAACCTTTTAAATAAATTCATTGTTGAAATTTATTACACTGCTGCATTAATTGTTTAAATTGAGCTGGATTGTACTGAATATTCTTGAGATCTTAATTTTTTTCTTGATTTGGTGTGGGAAGAGATTATAAAATCTTGACCTTTTGAATGATGATTAAACTATTTCCTATACAGTTTTAATTTTTAACAATGTAAGAATATGTCTTAGTATAGATTTCAGATATATGCCATCAACGTTAACTCAATTTTATTGAAAATTTTTATAGCAATTTATTAACTGACACAAATACATTAAGACCATATTGTAAGCCAACCACTGATAAAGACAAATTGAGGCTTAAATTCTGTCTCAGCTCCTGTTCTCCCCTTCACCTTCCAGCACTACATTAAATGAAATGATTAACATTGATCACATGCAGCTGTAGAAGAAAGTGGCAAGATTTGTAAAGGCCATTATTTCATGTGGTAGCTTAATTGATAGTCCTGCAGACACCCTTAAAGAGTTGTGTCTCCTGCACAGACAAGCTTTACCTCTGTCATAAAACTGCCCTTGTGTCTGAAGAATAATACTACCACCCATTAGTCATCATTTGAGAGCTTTAGGTGATTTTTTAGTTTTCTTGGCTCCACCCCACGTCTTGTCTGGAAAATAAAGACTGTAACCCAGCACAAGGAGTGAAAAACAGATCGAATGTGCATATGGTAGGTTACATTATTGAGAACATGTGCTTCAGGTTCATTATTATTACTAGTACTTTTTTTTTTTTTTTTGATTGATAATTTCCTGGCCAGATAACTTCCTGCAATAATGCTCTGATGGGACAAGACAATGGATGATGGTGTCATTTTTCTCTAAGTTGTGATGGAGGGATGAACCACCACCAGATTTACGTCATTAAATAGTATTGATAGAAAATAAACAAATATTCACAAATTGCATGAATAAAGTTGTGGAGGAGTTTGGTACAAGCAAAGTACTCCTCCAAAACTGAGTCAGGTTTGACCAACTGCTCACACATACTTTTGGCCAAAATTAACTCAAGCATGGCGATGCACACTTCACAAAGTATATTCTGTTTACCTGCATGACCTTTGCCTTGCTTTGATTCACCTGCATTTGGCTATACTTCATTCATGAACTGAGATAATCTGATTGCCATTCTAGCCATTAATGCTGGAGACAAAGTAGAGTTAGTTTTTTTCTTTAAATAACATCTTTTACCCTGCATTTCTTGCTTTCTCCATAATCCAGGTATTTTAAATGCAGCATTCTTTATTGTAGTTTTTTGTTTTGTTTAATTTTGTTTTTCAAATAATATTCCTTTGCCACGGGAAAAAAAAACCTTCTAACTAGCCAAATCCATTTGGTGGTATAACACCGTTTGATAACATGTTTATTCATATTCTATGGAGAGATAACAAGAACTAGGTAACTGTATTATCTCTTCTAAATAGAAAAGATACACAGTTTGACACAATTCAGCATATCAAAACAGAGTTAATGAAATATAAGTGAGTAAATAAGAGACATAGGAAAGGGGTAGGAAATTATACAAATAATCCTAATGCTTTTCAACACAGACAAAGTAGTGCAGGGCTGCAGTCATTTGGTGCTGGTAATTGCTGGTACTGTCCTTTTCTCAAATTTTCCTGTAGAAGAACATTTTAGGGAGGTATCAGCACCAAGTATTTTAGGGATATAGAATAACTTTGACAGCCTATGATTAGGACAATGCTTGAAAGCATATCCAAATACATATGTGTAGAAATACACAGGTGTATATTACATGCATACATACCATACATACACATGTGTCTGTATATATAGAGAGAGGCATAAATGTGTAGCATGAGTTAGGTATATATTTAGTGTGAAACAGTCTACAGTTTGCTGTCGTGAAAATGACAAGTTTGATCACTCCATGTCATCTATACATGTTTGTGGCTTACTGGTTAGAAAAAAACCCCAGGTTTTACTTTAATCTGAAAAGTGAGTGATATATGGTTTGTTCTGATTCATTTCATATCTGTGTAAACATAACGTGTATTTTAGCTGGAGAATTTTTGTTGTGAGTGGATGGAAAATGATGTATGGAATAGAAGGAATATGGTTTCATTTTTTTTTAGGCAGAAGCTGAACAGGCAACATAGACGGCTGGATAAAAAGGAAGTTTAAAAAAGTCTCTTTTATTTTTAAACTGAGCAGATTTAATCTGGAAATCACCAAGGGAAAATAAATAGGGTACATGATAGATGTAATTTTTATAGTGTAATTTTTTTTTGACCAGAGTTACACTTTAGCAGTTCTGCTGACATGATAAATGTTCCAGAGGAGTCTTGCACCTCACAGAATTTTAACTGCAAACCTTTATACTTAACAGATATCTCCTAAGGCAAAAAGACACACCACAATCAACACTAACATCATTTAAAACTGCATCAACCAGAAACAGGTCTGTGTCACTTATGATTGCTGCCCATTAATGCAATCCTTTGTTCTTGTACCACCTATTATTTTACCACTTGTCATTATATCACCCATCCCTAGGTGGTATGAATGAAGTTTCCTTTTTTTTCAGTAGGAATAAAATGAAATTTTGTTGTCCTAGAAATGTTATTATCTATATTGCATTTTTTCAAAATCATGCAACTTGAGTGATAAGTCCCATATGGGAAAAGCAAACTAGCAATAGTACCTAGAGATTAGTAGGGCATAGATTTGCTGCAGTAAGGCCACTGGAATAAGTGCAGAGCCTGACAGATTATAATTTTAGAGGAATAGCACAGCATGAGAAATGACAGTAGAAAAGTAAAAGAACTGGAAATAAATGGAGAAGAGAAAGTGCCAAGTGAATAGTGGCACTAAATCCAGCAAAGAGTAGTAAAGGAAAAAAAAAAAAAAAAAACAGATATCCAGAGGAGTGAATAAGCCTTTAGTTATCCATAAGTGGTCCCATTACCAATTTAGAATTCATTACAAGCATTAGCATGGCAGCCATCAGCATCGTTTCTGGAACCTCCCTAAATGCTTTCTTTCATCCTTGTGAAAGCCTCCAAAGCATAGCAATACAGCACACCTGGCGCAGCGCCAGCTCGCAGCTTCTCAGCTGCATAGCAGAAACAGGGTTATGCTAGCAGAGGGGAAAATGGGACCAGGCCAACGTCCTCTCCTGTCCCTGGGATGGGCAGAGATGGACAAAGGGTGGCCGTGGGGAGGGAGGCTCACTGCTGCCATGGACGAGGGCACAAGCTGTGTCCTTCACCCCTGACCTCCCAGTGGCGCCCGCCCCGCAGCAGGAGTGACAGCAGCGGTCAGGAGGATCTCCAGGGCTTTGGCACGGCAGAAAATCTATTGTTATCCCAAATGCATTGTGGCTGGATTCCCTCTGCTGCCAGCTGAAGAGCAGGGGAGACTGACCAAATCTCTCTTGATATTTTGGGCATCTCTGGTTTCATAATGTCTGATAATGTGTGAATTGGTGTTCTCAGTGATGCTGGCTCAGAAAGCAGCAATGGAGATGAGTTGAGAATGCTTGTCAAATTTTGCTGAAAACTGCTTTTTTGAGAATGGGTAAACACTTGCAGAAAGTTCTGCTGAATTTGACTTATTATTTTGTTTGATGAATGTTAAAATGTTTTAATATTTGGTAAATGTTTATTTGGTTTTGCCTTAAACATTTTATTTTAAAACATAAGTAAAAAATAACAATGCAAAATGTGTTAATGAGAACATCCAAAGTGAAAGATATCCTTTTAAATGAGACAAAATGTTTCAGTTTATAAGAAACAGCCTTTTTTTTTTTCTAATTTCAGCAGTAAAAGTGAGAGAAATTTTTGAAAAATAGATGGTAAAATGAGAACTATGCCTGTAGCTTCTCTGAGGACCGCTGATCTTTCTTGTGTCCTTGGAAGGCATTTCTGCAGTCCTTCAGTATTTGCAGCAATATTGTTGCGGCATTTTGTTTTACTCAGGCAGTAGTAAACGTTGCAAATAACTGAGTATCTCTCTCTTAATCAAATATTGAATTTGCCTGGGACACTTAGAGATTCAAAAACATTTACAAAGACAGTTGTATCAATATAACATCCTTTATGGTGACCCTCAGAGTGTCTTCAGGGAAACTATACTAACAGCATAATGTTTTCTGAGAAACATATTGTTTCCCTTGTAAAAAGAAGCAGACAAGTTTGTACTTAGCTGAGGTAAGCTGTTGTTACTCTAATGGTCTATTAGGAAGAATTTTTGAAAATTATGATAGTCTCTGAGGCATTTCTGGTGTAAGAACATATGGCATCTTTACACTGATATCCTTGTTGTTCTCAATGAGAAAAGTGTTTTTGTCTGAATTCTGAATCTAAACTTTTTCATTTCAAGAAGTGTAGCAAAATTGTTAATGTTGGATATTTGACAGTGCATCACAGAAAGATTGATCTAATTTCTCTTCTAACCTCATGCTTTCTCCTTCTGTGGGTCAGACTCACATAGCTAGATTCCTTGATCCTGTGAGCATTGAAATGTCCTGTGTCCTGATTATGTTTCCTTCTCTTTCATGTAGATCTCCAGATAAATATGAAGAAACGTTTAGTGCAAATATTTCAACTTTTATAATGGCAAGTGATATTCAAAATGCAGCTTAAAATACAGAGTTCTTCCTGCTTACCCCTTCTGTATCCATCAGGCACCATTCTGTGACAGTGATGAATTGGATGAGAAATAATACAGGCTTGGTCTTCATTGGCATTTTCAATAAGACATTTTGCCTTTGAAAGTGTGGGAGAAATCAGCAGCTCATTTGGGTGAGTCTTATCTGCTGTCAGGGAGCAACTGGTGCAGGCTAAAACATTGGTCTTTTCTTTTCTTTTTGCTTTTCATATGTTGAAAATGAAAATGTTCTGCTCTTGTTGAAGCAGAACAACTTTTTCCATAGAACCATAGAATGGTTTGTGTTGGAACAAACCATAAAGATCACCCACTTCCACCCTCCCTGCCCTGGGCAAGGGACACTTTCCACTAGACCAGGCTGCTCAAAGGCCCATCCAACCTGGCTTTGAACAGGCGTGGGACATCCACAACTTCTCTGGACAACCAGTTCCAGTGTCTCACCAACCTCCCAGTAAAAAATTCTTCCTACCATCTAACCTAAACCTACCTTCTTTCAGTTTGAAGCCATTCCCCCTTGTCCTATCATTGCATGCCCACTATGTGCCACTCCAGCTCTCCTGCAGGTCCCCTTTAGGTACTGGAAGGCTGCTCTGTGGTCTCTGGACCAGAGCCTTCCCTTCCCCTGGTTGAGCAAGCCAAGTCCATGTTTTTGCCTAAAAGAATCTCCAGAAGAACTTAAATGAAAGAGGTGGTCTCTGAGAGAGCCCTGCCTGGACCTGGTCTGTGTTTGGAGCATTACAGCAAGCGCAGTGAAAATAATGTGAGTTCTGGATTTCCAAAGCTTATATAAAGTACTCAGAGTAAATGGTGGCTAAATACTGAAGTCAGATAAAAACAGTGGGAAGCAGACTTGGGAGTCAGTGTAGCAAAGAAATGGGAGGCAAATGCATTCAAACAGGAATGTTTATACTGCTGGTGTGAACACCAGTGTTTTACATCACTGGTGTAAACAAGTATGATTTAAGCAGTAACATCCTTGTAAGCAAATAGAAGTAACATGGACTTTAGTGAGATCAGAAAGGGTATGGTTACAGTAATTAAGTCTTGAACTGGTAAATGTAATGATGATTATTGTTATTGCTGTCACTATTATTATTGTTGTTGTTGTTGTTGTTGTTGTTTTTAGTGTTTGCCTGAGCAGGCAAAAGAGACCAAGTACTGTGTTTGTGGGGAACAGAGCAGCAAGATCTGGATTTTACAAACAGAAGGCAAAACAAACCAGCAAAATGTAGTGTCTAAGTACATTTTTAAATACCACAGTAGTATTTTTCTAGGATGGCATTGTGTGTTATTGTATACCAAATGTGTCTCAGTGGTGCTACCTACTTGTGAGCTCACCATCACAGCATATTTCCAGCTTGTCCCATCAGTCCCCCATGTGTTTTACATCTGTTGTAGAAAGTAAAAGCCTTATTTCAAGCCTGCCCTTATTCTTTTTTAGATATTAAATTGCCCCAGTTCAGTGTGGAGGCTTTAGTATTTTCATTGTTTATGTGCAAAAGAGGGATTCTAGAGGGGGAAAAAAACAACGCATAAAAATTTCATTACTGGTTGGGAAAAGCTTATCATCCAGCATGTACAAATATCCTATGCAACAGCTCAAGTGACAGACAGTGTAAGGTCTGTAAAGCATATGGAGGTATTTACCCCCACCAGTCCAGGACTTTGACAGGTGTCTCCTGGGCAGAACAAGGGGCAGTGATTTTGGAGAAAATTAGAATGTCTGTGGTAATTGAGAACCTGGGAAGAGAGGCTCATCTGAGAAAGGGAGCACAGGGAAGAGAAATAGGAAAGTTTTCTTTGAAGGATGATTTATTGAGGTAACACACAACCTGCTAGGTCAGCAGGCCTTGGTTCAAATGAAAGAACCGAGAGCTGAAGAGCCTCTCACTATGTCCCAGCTGCTGTTAAGGTGAAGATGTCCTGTGCCCGCAGGCAAGGATGCTGAGTCAGAGGGCTGGCCAAAACCCAACAGTTTTTCTTTTTGAAGAAGTCTCAGGGTGGTTGAGATTGACATGAGATGTCAGCACACACAAGATGGAGACATTCTGATAGTTATCACTGAAAGAATATGATTAATCCATTAGAGAGTGGAATAAGGCTTTTATAGGGGAGCAACCTGCACAACACAATGAGGAGGTGGGTCTGACTCTGTGTGAGTACATTGTGGATATGTGTGAATGTAAAGGTATCTACCAGTGTATCTAGTCCCCCTAAATGCAGCCATCAGCTCTTGGACAGGGAGTCCTTGCATGGGCAAACTGGATCCTAGCTCAGGTCTGCCCGCTCTCCAGTTAATCTCATCAGTACAACAAACCTTGCATTGCTGCCCGTCCTCATCAACATTACTGTTTGTTACTTGCTGTCATGGGGCTTGTCCAGTGAGGAATCTGCGCCGCTCACAAGTGGAGTAGAGGACAGGTAGAGCAGTACAGCATGGGAGAAGGGAATCTGGCTGTCCTTTCCTTTTTTGCACTGCTTTTTACTCCAAATCTCTGTCACTGAACACAGTTCCTTCCCCCACAGGAATTCCATTATTTCACTTTGAAAATCTGGTCAGTCTGCTCATCATTAGGTTAAATCAGGATTCCCTGTGCCTAATGTGTTATACAGGGAATTAGGTAATGACACTTAAAATCCCTTCTAATTTTAATTTTAATTCTTCTCTACAATTAAATCTCACTTTCTTGGCAAAATTATTCTAGATTATTTTAAACAATTAAATTTGCTGCAGACACGTGCCCCTTGATACCCTGAGCTTCACCCTCCTCTCCCAATCCTGGGGTGACTTGGAGTCATATGTACTCCTTGCCCCCTGAGAGAATATCTCAAGGACAAAAAAAGCTGTCAAGTGACAAGAACAAAGCACAAGGAAATGCTGCTTGTCCTTGCTTTCCCACCCAGTCCCTAATAAAAAAAACCTAATAATGCCCATTTTAGGTAGCTGTTTGTACAACTCTACTCTCATTATTTCAGTAAAGCAGTGCAAGCTGCCAGCTGTATCTTTTGTACCTCCAGACACACTTTGCAGAAGAGCTCTTTGCTGCTATTTTGAATGTGAGCTTCCCCCCTCCTCCCTCCTTTCTTCATGTTGCTTCTCTAGATCCTGACTGAAAGGAGAGTAGGGAGAGCACTGCATGCGCAGCTAAGGACGACAGGCAGGGCAGGGGGTGAGCAGCAGCAATCCCTTCTATTACTTGTGTCATTTTCTCACTTCCTTACTAATACCCTGATAATTAGAAGGGTTCTTATTAAGCTTATCTCGGTTCCTTGATTTAAATGCTAACCATTTGTAATATCCAGAGGTATCCTGCCGACTGCTGCTCTGAATAGGAGCATTTCTGCTTCCATCCCCAAGGCTCTTCAGCTGCAGAGCCATTTGGGCAGCCATCTCCCAGCTCCCAGTGTAGTTCTGACAGGGGATGGATTCTGGGAATGTACAGAGTGCCTCTGTAGGGCTGCAGCATGAGTGCTGCATCCTATCTCCTTTAGTGCTGTCCCTACTGGCCTCAAGCCAAGTTTAGCCCTTGCTGAACACAAGAAAAGTCCAAGTGTTTTTTGGCAGAAATACAAACCACTTGGAGCACTTTGGCGTATGGATGTGAAGTGTTTTACAAGCATCCTTAGAAGCCCAGCACAGCTCTTTGTATCATAAATTTCTGTGCTGTGGACAAGCCTTGAGAAAATACCTAGGAGAGAAATGGGAGGCAACTGACAGCATAATTAGTGGTTTGGGGAAAAAGAAGGCCAGAAAGGGAGGGGAGAAGAGATACTTGTTCATTGGCCAAAATTTTAATAGTGCAGTTTGACCAGGAATTGGAAATCAGAGAGGAATTGAGCACATTTCCATTTTGAGGCTTGTTTTTTCTTAGTGATAACAAAACCCCAAAATTTGCCAAAATCAGAATAAATTTATTTTATGAAGTAAATCATTTAAATTTACTAGTACCCAAGTTTTCCCAAATTTCATTTTGGATTTAGATTTATTATGCTAACCTTATTTTACTGTTACTTCCATACCATAAAATCCTCTGATCTCCCTTTAATTTGCATGGGGACAATAAGAGTTGCCTGCAGAGATTATATTGTATTTCTGTCTGTACAAAGTCTCTGCATCATTACATTCTTCAGCATGCTAATGTTGATACTAGTATTTTCTGCATGAATCTCCACATTTTTATTCCTCAACCGATGCCTTGGATGCAACCACAATTTAATTCCATCAGAAGTGACGACAAATGTTCTTTGGTGAATCTGAAAGATGATATCAGAATACACTTTGTGTGCGGCTCTCTCATAAGTACATCAACAATCTATTTCTCTTGGCCTGATGAAAAGGAGAAGTTCCTGCATTAGAAAAATATAAAATAAAGTGACTACACTGAGTTAAATTCTTGTCTCAGTTTCACTATCATGAATCTGGAGAGAGAAAAATAAAGAATATGATTTTTTTGTCTTGCCTATCTGTATCACTCAAAGACTCACTGGTTAAGTTTCAATAGCTATGAAGCAGTACACATTTGTGAAGCTGCTTGAAGGTTAGTGTGTAGTCAAGACAATAAAGCAGTGATAGAATGACCCCAGCTAACAGGTTTTATCTTGACAAGGAACTTAGTCCCATCTGCCTTAACGAGTTTAAAAGTAAAATAAAGAGGAGCTGTCAAGGTCTAGGGAGATGTGGGCATCACTTTTGAGTGTTAGTAGAGCAGTTTCACAGAGCTGAGGAGGCTCAGGAAAAAAGTTGGGGGTCTCTGCTTAGCTCTGGTTCCTCTGTTGCATTCAGACCACACCAAGCACATCCCACCACTAATTGGCACAATATAGGATATCAAGCCAAACTAAACCAAATAGTTTAGCAGCTTTATACCCACTGTTTGTCAAACAGGACAAACTCCCAAACACGGGGCAGAGAGCACACAGAGGTGTTCTGCCTCCTATAAACCTATAGAGACTATATGTGCTCTCCCTACATGCTGCTCTTTTACCACATGGGGGCTTTGCTGTGAGTGGACCTAACGATGCTCCCTACTTATTCTTGCTTTTTCTTTGTTGAGAGGACAGAGCAGCCCCTGTGTTGAAAGCCACAGCTATTTACTGATTTTTTATGGCTTTCAAAGTAAATATCCTTGTTTCCTATAATTAACCGTGTACTTGCAGTTAGAAAAGGTATCACTGGTTTATTGGAGGAAACTGGAAGCAGAGAAAAATCTGTGAAACTATAGGAGGGAAAAGAAACTGGTTGAAACTATGGGAGGGGAGAAAACTGGATGAGAAACAAGTATTCAAGAAGATTGGGCATTCCATGTGTTTTTCTGGCATGGTGGCACTTTGAAGAAGGTATGGATGTTTTTCTCTGAACAGAGATGGGCCTCTTTAGTTCTGCAGCTAGTTCTGCCAGTGAGTCCTCAGAAAAAGAGAATAAAAAACCCATTGGACTTCAGAAACTTAGAACAACTTCCTAGAGGCTGGAAAGCAGTGTGAATGAATGACTCCAGCATGGGGAGAAGCAGCACAGTGCAAACTGTGAAAGGGGCTGCACCGGCTGAGACTTCCCTCCTCTTCTCCTGCTCCTGATGTGGCTGCTCCTGAGTTCCAAGTTACTCTAGGGGCTGCTTTGTCACAGACCATCTGGCAGCTGCTCCTGGAAGCACTGCTTACCCTTCTGCAGCCAGAAGGAGATGGGATATCTTGCTCATTTCACCAGGATTTACCAGCATGGCATATTCAGACTGCAGCTGGTTAAGGAAGACTTGCAGGAACATTTTGTCCCCTGGATCTGAAGGATTGTCAGTCTTCAAGGGGGCAGTTGGAGCCTTTGAGGAAGGAAATGGTGGCACTGCTAGTATTGGAAGATCATGTATAGCCTTAATTAAAATGTCTGTTTAAAAATACACTACTAGAAACTTTAGCAAGGTGCAAGAAAATTTTTAAGGCAGTAACTAAAGACAAACCTTTGGGTTGGTCCCTTCAGTTATTCCCAAACGCTACATGTGTGGGAGGAATTATTGGTACACAAACTTAGGAACACTGAGATGTAGGATATAGGCTACTGTTGATAATGAACAAAACAGTGGTATTGATTGCTTCACCTTCAACAAGTAGGACACGGAACAATAAGGCAAATGGGGACACCCCTCTGCATGGTGAACAGCCAAATATCAAACATCAGTAAAGATTAAAAATAATTGTCATATATGCTTAGTATTTGTGCTTTGATATAGACTGAGAAGAAGGCAATTTAATCAATTTGTTATACTCTGTGTGATATGCGTGTCTCAGAAGTTTGTTGTTTTGAAGCTGGTTTTGAAAAAAAAAAGAAAAAAGTCAAAGAGATTTCATTTACAGATAATATGCTAAAAGTCAGTATCAGAGAGGCCTAGAAAAATATATTTGTATGTAGATGGTAATAGAATTTAAAGTTATAGGACTAGAGAATAACATGGTAATGAGGTTTGGCCAGACAGGTAGGCAGGATTACTTTCAGTGTATGGCATCAACATATACCATTCCTGCCTCCTGCAAAATATTGCCTATACACTCTCAATTTTTCTTGTGAAGATATCCAGACTAATATTACTTTGGGTTTTTTATGTATCTGCAAACCCTCCTTCCTTACTGATACTCAATTTATTTTAATTGTGGTTTTTTTTTCTTTTTTTTTTAATTTGAAGATTACTAATACATAGCACATCAAGCTTTGCATAAAATCCCTGTTAGAGCAGTATATTAGGCTATGGAATCTGCCATACAAAAATAAGATAAAGACAGTAGTTTGCTATTATAAAAATGTGGCCAGCAACAATTCACAGCCACAGCAAAGGAAAAACTGATGTTGAAAATTGGCACATTGAGACATTCTCACTGTTCAAGTCCAATTATCTCCTTGGTAACAAGTTCTTTCATTCATTACATATTGTGTTGTCAGAATAAACCATGTAATAGTGCTGTATCTGGGTCTGTACTGCTCTCGCAAATATGGAATATGGAAGCCTAAGTATGCAACCTGCTAACATTTTCTTATGCTTGCTGGAAAATTAAAATATCCATATGAATCCAAATCTGTCAGACTACAGTACTCTTCATTTTTCATGTGTAACTTTCTTTTAAGATACAAGTCCTCAGAAGTTAATGGATTCTGAGTTACTTACCGTCTGTTGAAAGAAAAAACTCCACCTGGCCATGATTTAAAATACCCCTCTCACCAGTAAACTGTGATTTTTGCCATGCTAATAACCTCATTCTAATGAACAGGTTTTATACATTTCAAACTTTTACAAAAATTGAGTGGACTTTACCCAAAGCACAGGTGGAATATGCTGAGGTGATTTACACAGCACCCCAGACTCGAATTAAGTGGTTGCAGCTTTGTGTGCTGAAGGTATAACTTGATGATGTTGATTTTGTGGGATTTTTTCTCTTGATTCCAGCTTGACTGTAATTAGGATAATGGTTGCTGGGGGCTGAGAGTGGAAGAGGCCATTCATTCAATAATTATCAGGTCTGGTGTCAAGGAAACTGCTACATGTGAAAAAGAGCAAGGCAGAGCTGCGCTATTATAGCCCTGTGTACGCTGCTATCTGTTTTGGGCCAAGATCCAAAAGCATTTTGTGGTCTAAAACAGCATCCAGAGATTTCAGCTGGGATAGGAGCCCATTCCTCTTTGTTGCACAAGCACATAGGAAGGGATATTCTGCCACCCAAGACTTTTTAGTCATGCTACAACTACAGACTTTGGAAAGGGGATGGAAAGATGAAGGCAACTGGGGCTGGAGCACAGCTTGTGTGTGGCTTTGACATGACGTCTCTCGTGAAGTCATGGCAGCAGTGAAAGTGACTACCAGAATATTCACCTCTCAACTGGCTCCTTCTGGACAGACAATGAATCTAAAATATAGCTTTTGGAGGGAAGGAATAATGTCATATAATGCCAACACAATTAGAAACCAAGAAAGACATAATGTAAGAATGATGGGCGTGGCTCCCTTGTGTAGGAGAGAGTATTACCATTTGTAGCAGGAGTTGTGTGCCTTTTAGGCTAGAGCCTGCCAGCCTGTTCATATCCTGCTTCTAAGTTATTGGTATTAACTTGGCATGTTCTGTCAGTCATTACCTTCAATGTCAATCCTAAGCTTTCTTGTTAGTAATAAAAGTGGGAGCATTAGGACAGACAGCACTACAGTGCATGAAGTAAATAAGAAGTCTGCCCTCCTCTGATAAAAACTACTCCCTGTTAAAGTGATGTTTGCTGCTTCAGCTGCTAATGGCACCCCATGCAGGAGTGAGTGAGTCGAAGGGAACAAATTAGTGTAGGCTTATAAAGTTATCAATTTTTAGGTTGGTTAGAGAGAAAGTAAATTGAGGAATGAGTCAAAGATGTGATAGTAATATTAGTATTCACATAATGCCTGAAAGACCAAATATCTGAATGTTCCAGAGAAAGCAGTGTCTCCCAAAGTCAGATGAAGCATCAAAACCAGTGCATATGTGATTCCAAAATGCTGATGGGAGTGCAATTGTATTGACACGGTTACATGTGTGTGAACCCATGAACGTGTGATGATTTCATACATCACAGAGGTGATGCCTGCTTGAGCCCTGCTGTGCGTGGTGCAGCTGACCCACATCTGGGCTTACCCTGGCATGTACAGTTGTGTAGTTTTATCCATAAGCACTCAAAAACGTTCCTAGCCTGAAAGCTCTTCAGCTACACATGGTATGTGTATGTTGGCTGACAAATGCACACTCTGCAGCCTGTAAATGGTTACTTAGGAACAGTTGCACTTTTCTTCACCAACTTCATCTGGAATGTTGACTGAACACAGACGTCTTCTCAACTGCAAGGACTGCCATGACTGTGGGACAGCAGGTCCATGAAGAACATGACATTATTTTTATACTGGACTCTTCAGAGGAAACTGCCACAATCAGAAGTCTGGTCTTGGACTCTCTGTCATTTGGGGGTATTTCTGTTTTATCATCCAACAAAAGAGAAAAAAAAATCACTCATAGCACTGCTTTTCTGCTAACTCTTTCCAAGTTTAACATCAATGAAACTTGCTATTTTTTTTTCCTGTGATGGCTGAAAAGAGAAGAGTTTCTCATTCAGACATGCTGGGAAAATGTTTTAACACAGAGCAAAAAGCTGCAGCCTAAGGAACAGATCTATAAAGGTTTGGGAAAAGTCTTTCACAACTGGCTGTTGAAGCAGTTTCTCATAAAATGATAAAAGACAAAGGGGTTGTTTTTGTAATATCTTGTTAGGTCCTGATTACTGTTTCGGTATTACACATGCTGTCACATGGAAGAGAAGCATGACATCAGCATTTTAAAAAGTAACTTAAGTGATCATTCAGTTACTCCCATGTAACTTTTAAGTGTACAAAGAATGCCATGAGATGACCATACACCACCCACTGGAGCCTCAGTTAGAGAGAGATAAGTTATATAAGAAATTAGATAAATTAGATAAAATATTGCTGAGTCCAAAAAGAACAAAGGTTTCACTACCCAAGGCAGTCATAATGCCACTTAAAATACCACTGTATTTCTAAGCTAGCTGCTGTCCTCTGTAACTTCAGATGTATTTTAGGATTACTAGTGTTGAATTTGTAAAGAACTTGAGGTTTAAGACAAATATTAGAGTCAAAAGAGAATTACAGATATGCATATTGCAGGGTGCTTTCACAAGATTCTGATACTGGAAGCTAAACAGAAATTAAAGTACTTCCAAAAGGAATTTGAATAGGGAATAGGGATTTTCCCAGCCCTGTAACAAGTTTATGAAATCTGTTTGATGTGTGTTTTTGAGGAGGACAGAGAACCCTATGTTTAAGTTTTGAAATAATTTAGAAATCCAAGTAGGGCACTATTAACCTTCCAGATTGGCTTTTCTAATTGCTGTTGGATCTCAGTGACTTTTAACCATGGACTAATCCTGTCTTCCATGATTAAACCATGGCAAAATTCTGATTCATAAAAATACTGCATATCCATGCTAATACTAGGGCTGTAAATTCTAGTCAGGTGGGAATTTATATCAGCTCCATAGAATTTATACTGGTGTCTTTTTCATTGTCTCAGCTAAACACTGATGTTTTCTGCTAAATTAAAGGCATTAAGGGAGTTGGTCCTGATGGGACTGAGGTTATACTCTGAGGCTGACAAGAATGGAGGTTTTTCCCTTTACAAGTGAAGCTTCTGCATTTCACATGGTCTTGACTTCCTAAATTAGCCTTTTTCCTGTGCAATTGCTCTGACATTACTTTAGTTTCTCCAGCAATGATTTAAGTCTTAGTATCTGACAGTGTTTTAAATACAACAGTCCTTGATCAAAGTAGATCTAGATTTTCAAAACCTACCTTTATTTCTCACTCATATTTTTGCTATGCAGATTATTCTTCCTGCTGGTATGATAGGTCCTGCTTGTGAATGATAGGATTTACCTCAATGGGGTAAATTACTCCAGGCTCTTTTCTTTCAAGCCTTTTTCTATGTTTTATGCATGTTTCTCTGTTTATTTACTTATGGGTGTACTAAACTTATTTGATTGACCTTAGTTCCAAAGTGTCTGTGGCACGTGTCATCCTTTCCAAGTTAGAAGTATCACAAAAGACAGAGATTGCTTGGGGGCACCTGAACTGAGATGGACATGAGGGCAAAAGAAGAGACTCACAAAAAATCTTCTTTCATAAATTCTTCCTCTTATGGATTAAAACATAACAACAACAACAACAATAATAACAATAATTACTAGTAGCAGCAGCAGTAGTAGTAGTAGTAGTAGTAGTAGTCATCTCCTAAGGGCTAGAAATGCAGTGCTCTTTAAGTTACAGGAAAAATAAGTTAAAAATAAAAAGGTGAGAGATTATAACCTCTGAAGCTGGGGATATTTCTTACAGCATTTCTTCTGCCCAGCTCATTATCTGTATGTCTCATTGTCCCAGTGCTGAGTCTCCCACAGAGAGTTAAAAAGCAATAAACAAATAGATCTCAATTTAGCAGCAAATCCTTCTGGGAGGATATTGTAAAGCTGGAATTTTTCCATCTTCCAAATTTCCTGGTGATTTTGTATCTAAATGTTTTTCACATATGAAAGTCTTTTCATATCAGCTTGACAGGAAGCATTGCACATACCACACTACTGAAAGCACCTAGAGTTTAAAATGAGAGATGAACAACCTGGCTTAGCAGGGGATGCAGTCAGAATTCCTTCAGTCATCAAGCCAAATCTCAAAATGACCCCAAACTAATTTGTGTCTGGCTGAATGTTGTCTTTGAATCTTATGTGTTCCAGGGTCTCCTGGAGAAAAAAAGATAGAAATGCATTCTCTCTTATGAAGGGAAGCCCCATAACTCATGAGATTTGAAAAGAGCATCTGGTGAAAGCTCAGTAAGGGGTTGAAAAGGATGCATAAAAGACAGAAATAGGGCCCCAGTTCCTCAGAAGCTGTTTATCCTGTCTGCTAAAATGTCTCTTTGGCTGTTTCTCTGAGTCATGCCATGATAGTAACAATGCTCTGTGCTATTACAAGAGAGGTTGGTGAGGGAATAGAAAAAAGGTAGTTCCCTTTGCTCTAAGGCACCCTCAGTGAGTAATACATATGAGTCTTCACATTCAATTCCAGCTATCTTCAATAAAAGGATTGTTTATTTGCCACAGGGTAGAAAAACAAAGGTAAACTAAAGAAGAAATAAACAAAAAATAGAAGTTAAGCAGACTGTAAGCACAATAGACCAAATTACTTCAGGGATACGTTTGACCCAGCTAAATATATTATTGCAAAAAAACCCATTCAAGCTGGGCATGAAAGCTGACATCTTAAAGCTCGTTTAGGGTCCAAAGTCAGGCATCTAAACCAAGAATCTAGAATGAGACTGCTTAAAAAAAAAAAAAAAAAAAAAGAAAAAAAGCAATCTTTCCTAAGGTGGTCACATTTCTGCAGCTCTCACAAATGCGAGCAGCACCTGAGGGCAACTGTGTTTTGCACCTTTACAGTTCAAGCGCTCCACTTGAAACAACGCAGCACAGAGCTGTAGTGAAACTTCAGGGCACAGTGTCGCTTTGGCAACTCTGCTCCCTGCCTTCCTGCCTCTGGAGATACAATGAAAATTCAGTAAAAGACACAAACGAGCAGTTTTGAATCTGGATTACAGCTTTGCCATAGGAAATGGGTATTTATAAGCACTTAACTGCTGTCCTCATTGTGTTTGTTCCTAATTTGCAGTATTTTTGCCTATGTTGTAGGCTCTCCAGTCTCTTCTAGTTTTTGCCATCTTGCTTGTTTAAACACTCTCTCTTATCTGTGGAAGCAGGGGAATGGGCTGCATCCAAGCAAGGATTGTGAAATATAAGCTGTCCTTTCCTCTTGTGATATACTCTTTCTTTTCATTTCTGGGGAAAAGCAAACTTCCAACTTCAACCCATTTTTAAAAGGGATTTAAGTCACGTAGTTTGGATCTAAAAATTGTACTTTATTCATACTTTCAGTTGATTTCAGTGGGAAATTAAGGAGGTAAATAAGAGTTATAAATACTTTTGTCAACCTAGAGCCCATGCTCAGTACTGCAATACATCTCTCCCAGTCAATCAAATGGAGCTGTTTTTGCTGTACCAGAAAACTCTCATTTTTACTGTAAAATTGCCTTAGCAGATATTGTAGAAGCTGCATGATCTGACCTGTGCATTTTAAGCAATATAAAGCCCATTTTTCTCTCATTATTTCACATTCAGTTTAGGTTTACTATCTTTTTTTATTGTTTACAACATTAATGGTTTGCATTTAATCAAATAATTCCGGTCCAGTTCCATTGTATAAATTTGTTCTCCAAGTGTTCACATAAAATCCTATTAGTGTGTTTTCTCTCAGCACATTTTGGGATACAATGGCCCATTACTATGAAAATGGAAATAACTGTACTCCCAGGCAGGTGAAGTGTTGCATGGCATAACTGCTGTGCTACTAAATTTTACACTCACACTTTGTTATACAGTATAATTCACATCAGAAATGCAGGATGGTGACTTGTCACACGTGGTATGTGCTGTGGGTTTTTTTTTTTTTTAAGTTTTAGCAAAAATCAATCTAGCTGCATGAGCTGTGAGAGCAGGAGCTCCCTCCCCCACCTCTTCCATATGTTCTGAATTAACTGCTGCATTCACATGAGCAAAACAGAGCTGGAAATAGAATCTGGAGCCCAGATCCTCCTTTGGCATAAACTGCATAAACTAGTACAGTTACACTGCAGCTAAAATGCATGAGTTGATGTAAATAAGTAAAGATATGGCCCTTAAGATTTCACTTATTTCATAGTCTTAGCCACTAAAGGAAAAGCATCTGTGCTTTGCAGACTACAAGCCCACTGTTGTAAAAGAGGATGTCCCTCTGAAAGTGCTGGGCTATACATCTTAAAAAGTCGTGGTAGAAAATTTAAGAAATGTTAAGTCATTAAGTTTTATGATCTTTATATGCTTTCACAATACCATTAAAATTGCTCAGACTAGAGTATTAACTATAGAAAATGAGGAATCTCAGCGTTTTTTTTCAATGTGTGGTTAAGTTAGGGACACCATGCTAAAGCAGCTGTGAAATCCTGAGAGAGCTCTGAAGCCAGGAAGGGTTTACTGAAAGCAATTTGTGCTTGAATAGCCTCAGTTCTTTCTGTGGTGAAATGGCAGGCTCTGTGGATAAGTGGAGAGCAGTGGATGTTTGCCTCAAATTTAGCAAACCTTTTGACATACCCTGGAAAAACATCCACATAACTTCACTGAGAAGATAAGGTCTGGATGTGCAGTAGCAGTTAATGGCAGGAAGTTGAATTGGCAGCAGTCTGATGTTCCTGGGAATCTGACCTTGGTGTTGATCCTGTTCATCATCTTCATTAAAAGCCCGGGTGATGGGCTGGCATGGATGAGCCCTCTGCAAGTTATGGATGGTACAAGTCTGGGGGATGCAGCTGGCATGCTGCAGGGCAGGGCTTGCCAGGGAGGAACCTCAACAAGCTGGATGAGTGGGTAGTAAGGAACATGGTGAGGTTCAACAAAAGCAAAGGTAAAATCCTGTGCCTGGGATGGAATAAACCCATGAATGGACACCAGCTGGAGTTTACTGGGGTACCGGCAGCTCTACAGAAATGGACCTTGTAGTCCTGGTAGTGTTAAATGTGCCAACACTGTGTCTTTAAGGGGAAGAAAGCTAAACACATGCTGGGCTACATTAGCAAGAATATATTCAGCAGGCTAAACAAAGTAATGTTCCCTTCTGTTCAGTACTGACAATCCACACTTGGAGTGCTGGGTCCAGTTTAGGGGCACCTCAAAAGAGCTGTTGACAAACTAGAAAGAGTCCAGAGGAGGGCTGCTAAGACATTGAGGAGATTGGAGGATGTGACATACAAGGAAAGTCTAATTTTTGTGTGTGTAGCTAATTGCAGTCTTTCATTACCTGAGAAAGCATTAGAGGCAGCACGGAGCCCGGTTCTTCTTCATGCACAAAAAGGGGATGAGAGAATACAGCAATGAGTTGCAGAAAGGGAAATTCTGATTAAAATATTCTCAACACGAGGTGCCTTGAGACAGGTTCACATGCATGGAGGTGTATCAGCAAGGTCCATCCATAGCTGATGGTGTACAGAGTAATTTCTAGGGAAAAAGAAGAGGATAAGAGAAGGAGAAAGAGACAGACAGAAAGAAGGTGGTGGGTAAACTGCTCATGGGCCAGCTGGGAAGAGAAGTGATGAGGGTCCCCAGAGGAACACCTTCCTGCCTCCTATGCAGCAGGATTCCCTTACAGCAATTTTCCCACAGTAACTCTGTAGTTTCCTCCAGCCCTTGCTCAAACTCCTGGCTGGTGGCTCCTGCTGAGGAACATTAGCCCTGCCTGGGGAGTGCTTTGATGATTGGCAGGTGCAGTGCCCTGCTTGGTAGCTGAGCTTTGTGGATGTACATTGTTGGTTCTCTAATGCAATCCAAGTGATACAGCTGGAGAGAAAAGGGAAGAAGGGGAGGAAGAAGGGGAGACTGTCACACCAGCAGAAACCACCTCCCTGCCACAACAACACTCTCACTGTTTGCAGGTGCTTGAGAGAAACATCATGAAGCAGCTTGTGAGCAACAAAAGAGAGGCACCATGGCAGAGGCTCTGGAAAGCACTGCCCTGGCAGCTGGTGTGAAGAGGATTGAAGCTAGGCATGAAAAATGAGGAAAGGAGATCTGCATCGTTGCAGGCAGAAGGCCTTTTGCAAGCCAGCAGTCTGAGGCATCTATGGCGCTGTGCAGCAAGGCTTAAAGGGAGAATCCTTCACTGAGAGAGTGGTGTGGCACTGGGACCAGATCCCAGAGAGGCTGTGAAATCTCACTCCCCATGGACACCCAAAGCTTGACTGGACAAGGTCCTGAGCAACCCCACCCCAAAGCAGCCTTGTTCTGAGTGTGGGTTTGGACTAGGCCATGCCCAAAGCCCTCTTCCAAATTCCCTGTGTAATTAGTGTTGTGTAGCATAAACAGTGTACATATATTTCAGTTGGTGACTAAAGGCTTAAAAACTTGTCTAAAAATTTTTGTAAGGGGAGAAGACAGAGCTCATGCTCACATTGGACATATTTTGGTCTTCATAGGAAGATGATTAAAAAAAGATTACTTTAATTGACATAATTTTTATGGGGACTTAATCTTTTTTCACTTTCTTCGGATTGAGACTTATGAAAAATGTAAAAGATGATTCAAGCATAAGTACCAAGACACTGAAGGTTTTGCAGCTATATTTGACTCAATAGTGAATTCAAGGAAAGCTATAATAATGAAGCTTTCTTAATATCATGAAAGCTCCTTAATAATACTATTCATAAAAATATAATGTTTACTGCTTGAACTAAATGCCCCCCAAACATTAAAAAATCATCCACACATATCAATTCTATTTTCTTTCCCAAGATTTCCAAAAGATATTCTTGGAAAGGTTGTCTTTTCCTAGGTTTATGAAAAAGAACAAGAACAGGCAAGCAAATTTATGTAGAATATGCATCTTCAGGGAGTTATGGAAATGAAACCTGAAATTTTCTATTTACTATAAATCAGAGTTCAGATAAATGAGGCCCTGGAATTCAGTCAATTCATGTTAGGTTCAAATTTAAAAACAGCTTCCAGGACAGTGACCAGACACTGTGCAGCCTAGCCAGCTACATTACAAAAAAAAAAATCATTAGAGTTACAGGTCCTAGCTAGCACTTGAAAACTGCAGGAATTATTTTTATATGCTCTAGAAGGGAAAGTGAAAGAGTTATGGAACTGGTGTCATTCCTGTACAAGTGCGTGGACTAAAAGATTTTTGTGAGCAGGAATTTGGGATGATGTTCTAGTCTATATCAGCTGAAGTGCTATATCTATATCTACACAGTGCTAGATCCAGTTGATGAGAAAACTAAATGCATATTTAATGCAATATTTCCATCCTGGCAGCATTTTAGAAAATGTGGGGATTTGGTTGGGGTTTTTCCCCACTTCATCTGATTAGCTACATGAATATGACTGATGGACACAGACCACTATAAAAATGATCAGAACTGTATTTTGCAGGAGGGAATTATTCTGTCCAATTATTTATTTACATGATACAGGTAGGCCCTAGTGGTCCCTACAAATAAACACAAGAAATCAACAGCAAACCATGGGATATCAGGGTTATGCTTTCTCCATTTTTAAAGGTAGCCAAGGGCACAGTGTCAGTTACTCTGATAGAAATCCAGCTGCATACCATTGCCTGGGAGGAAGAAGGAAGTCTCTGAAAGTGCTATTGGATATGTTCAGGCTCATCCTTAGCCTATATATACAAGAGTTAATGTATCTACTTTTTCTGGGATAACTGAGAGGACTATTTTTTTTTCCTTTACATTTGGGTTATGCTTATTATATTTTTGAACCACTAATGCTTTATGGAGAGATAAACCAGAACAGGACCCTTTGGATGTCTAATCCTAGATTTGGAGATGGGAAGAAGGTTGTAAGGATATCCAAGTTTGTTTTGCTTTGCCATTTTGTCTTCTGGTCTGTTGTAAATTAAATTAGTATGAATGAGACTGGCCACTACTTGCTCAGATAATGGAAGAGAAGGTTGGAGGGAATCTGAAAAGACCAGCTGGTTTTAGCCCATCTCCTTCATCTCAATCTTATTCTTATATTGAATATTAGAAACCTGTCCCGACTGATCAATTTTTTTTCCCGACTGTCAAATAATGCAAAACTTGGGGTGCTGTACTTACCACTGAGTGATCTCTTGCTTTCTTCTCAGTCTGCCATCAACCATGCATTGCAGCATCTGCTGAAGTAAGTTTGATGGAAGAACTGAAAATGCAGGAACAACCCAACCCATAGAGTTATGTTTTCCTTGTTTTCTTCTTCATTGCAGAGATCAAGAGAGAACTAACTAATGTATTCTGTTGTTAATTTGCCTTTGTAAGATATTACTCCCTGAGCCTTAAGATGGAAGAGTATATCTTCTGTTAATCCAACCCTCTCAAGGCATTTTAGCAGCTAATCTGGTTGAATCAAATCAGTCCCACTGCATATGATTAATTTTGGGCCAATTTAATTTTTATTAGTCATGGGTTTCCGTCACCTACAGTTGCGTGACTATAATTGCCCTTGAGCACACAGAATTCCTTTGTAAATTCGATTTGAAAATACATTGGGGTAGCCCCGCCTCCTCTTCATCTATTTGTGCCCTGGTAATCTTATCATGCCTAGATCGTGCCCTCTTAAATATAGGTTGGCAAAATAGGACCTTTACAGGCGAAATTGGTGAGTCAGTTTGCCTTCTAATTGTGGGATTTCTCAAGTGAATTTAGTGCTTTAGAATGTGGTGCCTATGGCACCCATGAAAGGATTAGTTTATGAGGGCCAGCTCTTAGAAACAGCCCAACAATAGTGCCTTATCCTCAGGATCACTTATCAGTCAATGGGAGTTTGTTCTCAGGAGGGCCAGAGCCAATGGGTAAACTCCTGTTTATGCTAGCCGAGGAACTCTGTCTTCAATGTTTGGATAAATTATCACTTTGTATCCTGTCGAGGTAGAGTAGTATGGGGAGCTTAGAGGAGTCGTCAGCCTTTGTTCAGGCAGCTTTGAGTCGCTTCACTCCTGCCTGTGCAACACAATAAATTTATTTTCACATGGAGATATGTTGCCTCATCTTATGCTTCCCCTTTCCCATCCATAAATCCCCTCCAGTTGAACCAACAAAGCTGGAGCAATCCCAAGAATTGCATGGGTCTTATGGGATCAGGACAACCTGGGAATTCATAACAAGGAAGGTAACAGTGCCTCTAATGAGTGCCAGAAAAAAATAATGATTTTTCTGCCATGGTTAGTGAAGAGGAAGTGACAACTCACTTAGTAACGAGAGTGTTGGTTTTGAGAGCTGGTTTGGAACTAATGTTCCTGGTACCATTACACCACTCCCAGGCATCCATCTGGCTTTGTGTGGACTGGATTTCTGCATCTGACAGTGAACATTAGGTCCTAGATGTTTGTGTTTGATTGGTGTGACTTGAAAAACTGCTTCTACTTTAACAAATATAGGGTAAGAACAAATGAAGGAAAACCACACTATCTCTTCTAATAACATTCTCTCTTCACTAAAATCCCATACAGATGTAGCAGACATCAGTGGTATTAATATTATGGGACTTAGCTGATGCTAAGAAGCATTTGGGAAAACCTTGACTGACTGGCTCAGGCAGTTGCTAATGAGGATATATCACTTACAGGGATATGGCAGAGCAAAGAGGTTTATTTCTCAGTGTGCTACTGCCCCATCTGAGAGATGAGAAAAATATTCAAGCAAATGGGAAACATGAGGAGTTGTAAACCTCTGCCCTGCCTCAGCCCTGATGACATGAAGTGGCTAAGAATGGTTTCCTCCCTACCTTATCACAGCCTAGAGACACTATGATGCTGTGAGCTGCAGGAGGGACCTTTTTGCATGGAGATCAACACCCAGGGGCAACAGCCTGGAGAGAATACAGCCAAGAGCTACTATCCTAGGCAGAGCCTGATGAGAAGTGGCTTGAGGCACCCAGGGGGCTTCCCTGTGCAAAACACTCCCCCCGGATGAAAGAACAGGAATGTTGCTGATTTCAGACACACCAAAAGTTTCAGGATGTAGCTCTGCCTGCCTCTGCGGAAGCAACTCATCATCCCTGTTACCCTTGAGACTTCTGGCTGATGTATCCTTCTTCCATTAGCCACCTAACTCTCTGAGGCTTCTCTGGGAAGGAATCATTCTGCTTTTCTCAAAGAACAGGAAAAGAGATTTATTTATTTGTTTAGATGTTTTTCTGGGCTGCGCTTTTCCCTTCTGACAGTGGAGGTGGTTGGAATGTGTGAATAGAGATAATGTGGACAGATTGATCTGCACTAAATGAATCTCAAGACAGTTTCTGTGAGAAACCTATGAAATGTCTTTATTATTTTAAAAGAGAAAACGTCAGCCACAAGATTTTACCAAGGATACAGTGACTTATTGTGTTATGGACTCCAATAAACCTTGGATTCTAAAATAGATACAGTCACTATGAAATCATGTGCATGAAATTTTCAGATTTATTCCCAGCCTTGGAATATATTTGCAAGTATACAATTCTTAATAGTATGTTTCACCTAATACAACTGAATTCACGTGTTGTCATTGTGGGAAGTAATGTGACATTAGGTTTAGTCCCACTGAAGCTAATGAAGTTCTCCAGGGACTACTCAACGCAGCCAAAATTGTTTTAACCCTAGTGTAATGCAGACTAACAATAATTGTTCAGGATATATGCTTTTCACCATACAACTCCCTCAACTGTTTCAAAAAAACAGTGTTAAATATGGTCTTTAAGTATCTATATTTTTCCATCCAGAGGGAGAAAACCCAATAACAAAACCTCAGCTGTAAACTTCAGGGTTAAAACATTTCTGCATTTCTGCTCATGCCCTTCATGGTATCTTTCAGAAGGAGGGTAAGCATAACTGGAAACCCGTAAGCACAATTTATATGCATTTTAAATGGGCTGAGCTAACATTCAGTTTAATTGGAAAGAGTCCTGAGTGCAAAGCAAAGCCTTCCCACACTGTAGAAATCCATATGTTAAAATGCTTCTTTTTTTTTTTCAGAATTTCACAGCTCTGTAGCCAAGAGTTGCTAGAACAAAGACCCTGTGCCGTCCTGTTTTGAAAATAAACAAATTGACAAATCTGTTCTTTGTGCCACAGCCACCAGTTCCTCAGTACATTTGCAAATGCAGAAACATAAAGCTGAATAATCTGCTTCTCTCAAGACTGCACATTAGGCAATTAAGGGGGTATGTTTGCAGGCAGGCACGCTGGGCATTAGGCACACAACTATTAACAATAATAAGAATTGGGCATTTAATTCCCTTCATAGGGATGAAAATGTATCTCTGGTGTTTAATGCAAGCCACTGTAGTATTATGTGATAAACATGGATCAATAGCAAAGGATTTTTAAATTTAGAATGCTGTTCCTCTACCACAGAATTGGCAACAGAGAGTGTTTCCCAGTAATAGAACCAGTCTACCTTTGCTGAGACAGGAGCAAAGTTATCTGAGGAAGTAGCAACACTGTCATTTATTTTAATGAGGCTCCAACAAATGCTGTTTCCGCACTCTCGGGAAGCTTCCAGTAATGCTATAAAAAATGAAAAACCCTAACAAATGCTTGAGCATGTCTGTGTTTATATAACCTCAGATCATGGCATATAACAGGGCCCTATGTTCATGCAGTAGCAGAGTTATTTAACCATGTGTGCCTGCCCTTGTTGAATACTCAGCTTTTTAGTCCAGCTGATAAACTGATTGTCACGTACCCTTAGGTGATTCATCTCTTTGTTGAGCACTAAAACCTCAGATTCAAATTTCCCCAGATGGATATTGAAAAACCTGTTGCTTTTAGGACATTAGGGATTCATAATCCTCATTCCTTTCTATGGCATTTTTATACAACCTTTTGGTTTGCCAGTCCCATCCCATTCAGGCGGATGAAAAAAATCCCCCAACAATTCAATTTTGTTGTGGGGTTTGCCAGTGTGAGAGAGGAGAAAACCATGCCAAAAGTGATGCACAGGCTCCATTTACTTTAAGTTTGTATCTCATCAGTCTAGCAAAGCCAATGGGAAACTTAATTTCTTATAATGAACATTATTGAATTACAGAAGCTGTATTTAGATTAATTGGTTCATGCCAAAATTATTAGACTTCATTAGGAAAAAATAAGTTTTTGACTAGAAATATCAGCAGACATATCAGCACTACTTGTGCTAAATGTAACAACTTTAATGCCCTCTTACCTGATGCTGAACCACTCTTACCTGATGCTAGACCCAGTGTCTATTTCTGACATTTTGACAAACCTGAAATGTTTGTTTACAAATATTTTCTTTATCACATAATCACACAGTCTGGGTTAGACAGATATTTCTGTTAGGGGAGTGCACCTGACCATTTTTTTCCCCTGCCCATGCCTCTTCTTTCTTCATGCTAGTGCAAGTTTATGGTTAGGGAGAGCTTGCTCAAGAAGCCAGTCTGGGAAAATGAAGATCTAGAAAAGGAAGAGGGATATTTAGAGAATATAAACAGAAGAAGAAGCAAAAGAAAAATTATACAATGGTATAGAACCAGTATAAGCATGTGGTGAAAATCTAATGTTCTTTTAGCAGGCATGTGTTTTTGAACGTGCTAGTTCAGAGTTTCTTTACAGCAATGAGTTGTCATGCCTTGTCACATACAAAGCTGTGGGTTTATTATAGATTAACTTGTGACATTTTTAACTTTCCTGAAGCAATTTTGAAATGGAAGTTAGACTAAAAGCTTAGACAATGTTTGTTCCACGAAGCAGTAATTGATGAAAAAATGTTTGATGAGTAAAAGTTATGGACCTCTTGTTGGCAATTAAGCCTTATTCATGGAGGAACGTCATGCTAGGAAACTGGGGTTGTCGTGCTTTATGATTCAGAAAGAGTGGGCAATGCTTGTAGCAGTGTGAAATGGAGCTTGAGCTCAGCAACAAAATAATTTCTTCTCATACACCAGCAACAACTTATTCCTGATGCCCCTAAGGAAAAACCAGCTTAAACTGGAAAAGAAAAATCAGAAAAGCACAGACTTTTTCTGTGATGTATAGTAAATGACACTTGTTAATGCTCGGATTTAAGGTCTCTGTTTACTGTAGTCCACAGTAAGGTTTATAATCTGCATGGTAGTTTTTGATACTTCTCTTTTACAAGAAACCACCAAAGATAAAGCATGATTGAAGAATTCTGTGGTAAAGATGGTTATCAGTTGCCCTTTCACCTTGTCATTTCTCTATTGTGAGCTTCAAGAGAAGGTGATAAAATATCTTGCTGGCAAAAATGCTACATTGTGTGGGATTTTTTCACTGTTAAACTCCATTTTATAAATAAAAGCCAAATTCCACATGTCATGAAGCCTTTTTATTCTGTTGCGCTATAGGCTTGTAAAAGGTTAAGCTAAAGTGGTCTGATTCTATTTTCAATGTATACTCTACAGACAAAAAGCGAAAAAAGATTTAATAAAATTTTTATTAAAATCATGTCTTTGTTTGGCAATTTCAGCCTGTAAAATTGTATAAATTGGAATATCATCCAAGGTTAATCCAAGGTTATCCATGAAATAGCGGCAGATTTATGCCGGGCTATCCTTCCCTGTGCTTCTTAGATAAACACAGTGTGTATGCAATACATGACTTTAAATATGTAGAAAAATGCCAATGCCTTTGAAGCCAGCAGAAGGTTTAATGCAGAAGCTACTCCTATTTGCCACAGCAGCAGAAGAGAGTTGGTTTCTGTCAGGGGCAGTGGCACCCAGGTGAGGTGTCTGGCCAGGTGTATCAGGGGATACAGTGTAAAACATGGATCCATGCCTTACAAAACCTCTGTCTCACTACTGGCCATGCATCTGCTGCTATGACATTACTCAGAGGAATTAAGGAGCCCAGGCTGCTGTCCTGAGCAGACACTTATCTTTCACACTGAGGAACCGATTGGTGTAAGCTAGTTAATGCCACAAAATGAAGGGAATTATCCTTCAGAAATAAAGTAGCGATCAGATTCTTCAAATGCTGTGAGTCTAAAATTGAATGACTTACCCAATCCTAGAAATAGTCCTGCCTAATTTTATAATTCCTCTAAATTAGACTAGCCACATGCTTACTGCTAAGCTCAAATCTGTCTGCAGGATCTAACATATGTTAAATCATGTGTCTGATTCCCTGCAACCTATTCTGTAACTCAAAAATGCACCAAAAAGCTGTCCTGTAATTTGCATGATCTACCAGCGACTGAAAACACATTGTGACTGTGCTGCTGAAATTTTCTTGACCAGGAACATTTCATGATAAATGTGTTTGTGCAAAAACCCATCAAACCCAAAAAGGAGGAGAAATCTGTGTTTCCAGGGAATATTTTACTTTCTTGCAAAAAGCAAAAGCTGCAATGGAAATCACTTTTCTCACCACAGAAATACAGTCACCTCCAAATAACTATTTTTGGAAGTTTCTTGTTATAGCTATAATTGACAGACTGTGAAGAGTTACTTCTTTTGAATATGTTGAACATTAGTAATTCCTTTTTGATTTTGTGAAAATGCAAAATTAAGTGTGATTTTTAAGTATGTCCTCTGTTTGGAAGGGAAATGTTTTATGGCATATTGAAGCTAAGAAATAAAATTCAGGTCACACTTGTGAAGGACTGCCCTGATTTCTTTACAGACAACTGATTTCAGCATTTAATATTAGCATTTGGATAAGTTGCAACCTGAATTTTTACTCATGGTTTCTTGACTTCAGCAGCTTTGTTTCTCCGGGATACAGTTGCACGATACTTGTTTCTATACAAGTGAGTGGGGAAAGGTCTCTTACAATGCTGGTGCAAAACCCAATTGAGATTACTTGCAAACTGTCTGGCTTGGGCTGGCCAACCAGTTCCTGCTTTTCTTTGCTAAGAATTACTGTCTACATCAGGCTAAAGTGACTGGTAGCTCAGGAAAACCTCAGACCCTGATTAATTTCAAGGTTAGTCATCGCACAGCCCTTGGCTTGTGAGTGTTACTTCCGACACTGCCCTCTAATTGACCTGGACACTGGGCTTGTGGAGGGAGCACTGATAAGGGGTGAATGCCAGTTCAGCTGCAAGCAAGCTCTGAGCCAGGTGACTGAGTCCCCCAGACCTTGTGTATCACCTTCTCTACACGGGTGATGCCGCAGGCTGGGACCTTTGTGCTGAGGGTGCTGAGCTGAAAGCACCAAACCTGTCTCCTTCAGTGCCTGGTTTGCTTCCAAATGTCACTGGTTTTATAAGGTAGCAGAATCACTCTTTTGACAGGTCTGGAAGGAAAAAGAGAAAAAATGTTGCCCAAGCAAATGAACAACAACAAAAAAAAACACCCAAAAAAACCCCACAAAAAAAAACCCCAAACAAAACAAAACCAAAACAAAATAAAAAACCCCAAACCAAAAAAACCCAAGCCTGAAAAAAAAAGCTTCTGCTTTTTAAAACAGAGAAAAGTCCCACCTAGTGTACTCCACTGCAGAGTCACGCAGTGTCAATGCTTACCCTCCCATAATCAGTTGTTAGCTATCATCTCCCCACTTTCATGGTTACCTCTCACCTTCTTAATCAAATTGTCATAAATAGGTCAGGAATTCTTGCTACTGGTTTTATTCAATAACACCTCTTTATCTCTTACTTGTCCTAAGTCCCATCCAATTTTCTTCTACTTTTCCATGTGCTCTGTTCTCATGACAATCACTTCTGTTTGATTGCTGCTACAAGGCCCTGATTGCAATTCTTCACTGATGAAAGAGTGCCGGGAACTGGGGATTAGGGTTGTATTCCAAATTCTGCCAAAAACATCCTGACTTCAGGCAGCGCATTCTGGATACACATTTGGTTATACAGAATATTTTTTTTACTACAGAAGAAAAGAATAAACAAGAATCAGAAAAGTGAATCCCAAAATGATTTAATATATTTCCTGGCAGCATTCACGGGCTATAGCTTACAATTATTTTAAATCCATTTTACCTCTGATAAGGTAGTGCTTCTCTTGTGGGAGGCTGGAGGTGTATCCCTGTTAATGAGTGTGAGATTGTCCCTAACAAGCTTTCCCAGAACAGGGCTGCTGTCTGACACCAGCCTGGTAAGTGTGAATAAACCATTAACAAACTTAGTTCATTAACAATGGACCAGGTTGGTTTGGCTTCCTTATTTCACTGTGGCTTCATTTTTGCAGATTGTGTGTATTACAATAGGATTTATCTTAGTAAAAGTATTGGCTTTTAATTGTAGGATTATACTGAGTAATTCCCAGCTCCCCCATGGGAATTCAGCTGTTTTTCCCCACTGACTAAAAGGAGATGAGATTTCTACTGGTTATTGCACAAGCCTGGGAACTGGCAAGTCCAGCTTTTATTCCCAGTTGTGTCTGTGATTTACTTTGGGATTTTCCAGCGCCTCAGTTTTACCAGAATAATGGTGTTACATACCTTTTGATAGGAGTGCTAGGAAAATCCCTGGGTTGTTTGCTGCTTCACTGAACATGAAGTTGCTCTGCACTTACTGAGGGCAGATCAGTCATTCAACTAATTCAAGCAATAGCTGGAGACACTGTGATTCTACAGAAGGTTACAGCCTGTGTCTTGGTGTGTAATGTTGTGCATAAACTGAGAATCACTGCTGTCCCAGCTATATTGGGTGCTCTCTCCATGGTTTAAAATAGAGCATTGGAGGATGCTGTGGCCATCTGAGCAACTGAATCTTATGAGGCTCTCTGCAGCATCTGAACTTCTTTGAACCTTTCCTAATTAAATGTCCAATCTGTTTAAAATATTCCCATTGTTTTTGTCTACCCTCCACCCCACCTACATGAGTGAATATACAAACATACACTCACACACACTCTTTAGGTTGTCAACTTCTCTGCCTTCTTTGTCCAGGCTGACAAAAATGCACACCAAAAATACAATTGCCAAAAATCCCAACAATTGAGAAAAAAGGGAAGATTTTAAATAGCTGTTCCTTTCACATAAATTGTTCTAAGGGATTCAAAATGAAAGGACACCTTTGTTTTTATTCAGGAATGATATTGTGAAGCGAATTAGTTATTAATTTTTTTTCACAACACCCTCCTGTATATTATCATTATGCCAAGAGTAGGTGTACAATGCTTCCTCCTCTATAGTGAAATTGCTTAGTTATATAATCATATTAAGATGACTAAAGAGAGAAGATAATATTTGGAAAATGCTTTTAGATTTCAGGAGATTTTAGTCCCACATATATATATATGAATATACATGCATAATGTCCATGCATACACATGCTCTCTCATACACATATACACACACACACACAACACACACACACACACATATGCATATAGCTATAGCTCCTTTGCCTCTCCAGTGTGCACCAAAAAGACTTTCATAATGTCCCTTTCACAAGCTATTTTATGTCACAAAACTTTCTTCTCTCCAACTGACCAGTTTTCATTACTGTTACCTAAAAAGGTACAATAAAATAAGTATCGGAGACCAATTACTTAATCAAGCCAATAACAGGTTATACCAACACTGCTCCACTGTGTGTATTCCTAGCCCCAGCAGAAGCTTTTGCTGTTCCATCTTTTTTATGTTATTTTTTACTTTCTACCCTGCAGCAGAAGCAGCAGCAGCAGCAGCTCTGATTGCGACAACCAATAGACATGGTTGGCAGGATGAAATGTAAAATAACAAAACCTACAGTCCGCCTTGCTTTGTGGATAATATGCTGCAACAACCAGCCATTTCCTGCCTGTGGCTGTGTCAGCTGAGCCATCCATAGTCCGTTTTTTCATTGGTATTATTTTTTTCAGTGTCTATGAAATCTGGAATGGGACACAGCATGCTTGGAATGTGGCCAGTATCCTGTTGAGTTAGTAGAATGGAAAGAAAATAAAAAGTGCTCTGACCCAATTTCTTTGACTAAATATACTGGGCCATAACAGCAAAAGCTAGGAATGTGTTTATTCTTTGAATCATTTTTCAGATGAAGTGGTTTAGGACAGTAGGTTACAAATGGAGATGGAGATCATGTAATGATATCCTACTCATCAGGCTATCTATTGGCTTCAAACATCTCTTTACATCCCAGGTCTCAAAGATTTAAAAGTAGGTTTCATTTTAATTTTTTGTTGTTTTTCTACCTAATTTAATTTACCTGAAAGTTTCTGTCCACCTTTTCCTTTTTTTTGCCCTTTTCTTTTCTTTACCTGTTTCAATTAAAGCTGTTAAGCAAAAACGAACAAACAAAAAATCAGTCAGTGTATATTTCCTTTCTGTGACAAGTACCAACACTTAGGATTTGTGAAGATTGTGTTCCTTACTCTCTGGTGTGAGCAGAAATGCAGCTGGATGCATCTGGAAGTGAGGAGAAACATAATAGCACAATCAGTTGGTTTTTCAAATGCAAAGTGGAGGGTGCGCTTAAAACCTGATGATAATCTAAACTGAACAGCTTGTGCCTACCTTTGGCTCCCCCACACCTGTGCCATTCATGCTGCCATCCCAGGCAACAGTGCTGTTCCAGCAAGGAGCGTGCCAAGGGGTGGCTGCTCTGTTCCAGAGCTGTGTCCCAAGAAGGACCAAGCAAACCCGGCGACCGCTTTCTCAGTTTCCTCATTCATAAAATGGGGACAATGATCTGCCTCCATCTTTTCAGAACACCTTGGTATATCTGATTGCAAAGTGGCAGGACACAATGGGAGCCAAACAGAACTGCTCTCCAATGCCATATGGCCAGACAGGTTGCCAGCATTCAGAGATAAAAAAGCCAGATTAAATTATAAAAAGGCCAAACCCAACAAAAACAACAAGAAAGCCAAAAGCCCCGAGAACAAACAGCAATTAAAGGCTTAATTTAGCACTAATAATCAAAATGGATTTCAGAAATGCCTGGCCAAATAAACATTCCCTTGCAGCACCCCACCTGCTGGTACTGGCAGAATAATAATAGTACCTGCAGTACTACTCCAGTATGTCCCTGCTTTTGTTGTCTTCTTCAGACCTACAGCACAAGGTGCCTATCTTACTGCTCTCCTGCTTTTCAGCTTTCCCTTCCAGAGATCCCTCCCAAAATGCTTAAAATCTCTTTAAAGAGTTATGCACTAGGCATGAATGAGAGAAAAATATCACCAGCCATGTCAATTTGTATTTGACTTGGTTCTAAGCTCTTGCCTCATTCAGAGATCATTCAAGGTGAATCCTGAGTGGTTTTGGCAGCCTCTGTCCTCAGCACTTGAGCTACTTTGTCATGGGACAGAGAGGGCAAGATCTGAGGAGAGAGAAGGGAGGGATCAAACAGCTGAGTGAGGGCAAAAAGGACATTTTGATGAAACTTGTAGATGGTTCTGTCCAGGAGAATTTTCCTTTCCCTTATGACCACAGAGGAGGATGAGCCAAGGTGCTTTAAGTTATCCTGCTTGACTTGGCAGAGGAGTGAAGAGTGGTCTGTCCAAAGTGATGGCTTGGATAGTTCTGAAGACAAAAGCCCAGGCTAAGCCATGCATTGGTATTACTCCAAACAGCCTGAAAACACAAAAGCAGGAATCCCAGGGTCCCAGCAATTCATGGGTTGGACTCTAGCTGTTTTCAGGGCAAGGGCTTTCCATGCAGGAGTTTCAGAGGCAGCAGCTGTTTAATAGAACATTCCTGTTAGCAGGGCTGGGTGAGCAGAGCTAGAAGCGTGGTCATACAAGGTCTGGGCAACAATTTCAGGGAAACACTATGATTTGGTCCATTTTTATTTCAAACAAGAGGTTTCTTTGCATGTGAATCCCCAGCCAAACTCTATTCATTGTAAGAACTGACAGAAGTGAAACTAAGTGAAGGAAAGCAGATGGCTGAAACATGTTGAAAAGAATCAATAGCCCCAGTTCTGATGCATCGATATTTTGGTGTGGACACATTCAGAATTGATGTTTAAATGTCAGCTGGGCCCAATTTGTAGCATTTCAAAGCTGCCTTTGTGTTTTGAGTTCAGCAAGACTGAAGGTCAGAAGTTTTGCTAAGTATTTGAATCCAATGGTACATTTTGCAAACATTCATTTTTATTTGAAAATGTATTCTTTCATCTTGTTCCACTGGTATAGCCAAGGTGGAAGAACATAGAGCAGGCATAAGTTCAAAGCTTGGTCAAAGGATGGCAGTTGCTTATGCTGTCTTGACTCTAACACTCCCATTATTGCTCCTGAAAAACGAGATAGCTTCAAGTCTGATTTTTTCCAGTGTAGAATTTTATTGTATTAATAAGTTCCTTTCTGTCCAAATGCATAAAGATACTGTGGCAAATAAAACTCTTCACTGAGTTGGTTGGCTTTCATGTGTGCATCTTTTGTAGTAGAAAGAAGACTGTGTGGTTATTTAATAGGAAGTGTTGATAGTGAAGGAAAGAAGAACATAAAAGATATGTATTTCCTTTTTAATGCTATATATTTAAATTACCAGATTTTCAATTAGTGCAATGTAGTGAAGTCTCTTTATAACTAACAGAAATGTGAATTTAAACCATCTGAAGAGTTAGTTATGAACCTTAAGATGCAATAGAAACAAGAGCTACATGAAATTATATTAAAAAATATTCAGTGTATCAACATTCAGTAGAACAGCTTGTTTTCAAAACTGATTTGAAGATGTTTTTTAGCCTTGTCAGGGTGACAAAACAATGTTTTGGACCTGGAGAAATCATCGTTCAGTTGTCCATTTCATAAATCTGAGCAAAGTCCTCCCTTCTTTAAACACAGTAGGGACTTCAGAAAGTAGTAATTGAAATTTAGGCAAAAAGGACATTATGAACAGGATTTTGCTAAGTAAATTCAAAGGGACAGTTTTAAACCCACTCTAAGTGAAGCACATGTCACTCGGTGTGTGCCGCTGTGGTGGCATTCAGTCCGTGCTTTGCAGGGGAGCACAGGACTGCAGGAACAGGACTCGTCTTCAGAGCTGTTAATAGGCTACAGTTCCCTTGGAATCAGTAGGACTGGAGGGTGTTCAGAGTTTTCCAATAGAGCTGCATTTATTTTCATCTCAGCTACCTTATATTCTATAAGTGACAGATGTGTGGCAAAATAGAGTACTAAAATTTTACTTTGAATTCTGAACTGTGAAGAGGGAACAATGCTTGTCACATTTCAAAAAGGCTACAAAGGAATAGCCTAAATAGTTAACAGAGACACTAGAAGGAAACAAAATAGAAGAGCTTTACCAAAAAAAAAAAAAAAGAGAAGAAGAGAGAGAGAAATCCACCTATATTTATATCTGTAAAACAAGGAATCTTCAGAACTTTCTGAGTAACAGAGGAAAAGAATTATCTCAAAACCCCAGGCAGAAAAATGAATTTGAAGCTGTGCTTTATTTTGAAGAAAATCTTGGATGTATTTCTGTTGAGCAGAAGATTCTGTTTGTGAGGAGGAGGCTAGGAGATGCACAAGAGGAAAACATTCCCAGCTTGCATGACACAGTCAGGATGCATTGTCTGAAGGATCAGAATAGGATGCAATTATGAAATCATCCAGACATGAAGATCAGCTTGTCCAAAAGTCATATTAGCAGGATTGTGGTTAAGAATCAAGCAGGCAGGCAGTTAAAAAGACCACCAAAACCAAAACCAAACCAAAAATTAGCTTTAAATCCCCTTGTAACAGAAAAAAAAAAAAAGAAAAAAAAAAGAAAAAAAAAGACAAAGGCAGAATTTAGAAGTTAATGTAAGATTTGGTAGCTTAATATTTGAATATTACAGTAAAATTTGGAGATTCAGCATGCTCTGAATAATATCAAATCGAATCAAAGGTGCAGAAATGGAAACATACCTTGAGATACCCTCTCTGGAAGAAAGCTGGGTCCTTCAAAGAGGTCTTTCAGTGCTACTGTGAATCCTGCACTGTGGAAGATGTACTTTATTTAGGAGTCTTTAGGAATTGAAAGAAATTACACGCCATGTTTTCCCTGTCTATCTTACAACTACTTGGAAAACACAAAGATCTTTTTTGTCCTCATTTATTCAGTGTAAGAGGAAAGAATAATTAAGTAGAGCTCTGAAAATCCACAACAAAGGAAAACAGGATCAACTGCATTGCCATTTGCCCCATTCAGACCTTAGAGGCATGTTATGTCTTTAATATTGTGAAAGAAAACTTCATTCACAAAGACCCTTTCGACTTTCTTGGAATGACATTTTACTTGCGGTGATTTTTAGTGGCTGGTTTGTTGGCTTGTTTGTTTGTTTTCATTAGAGGAGTCTGCTAAAGCATATTGACTTAACACAAAGTCACCTTGGTATCAGTTGCAATAGCCCCCAAAGCAGTGCTTGGATTTGCAGCCCTAACTGGCATTGTGTTCTGATGCTTTTTGAAGACTTTTGAAAGTTAAAGTTGAATCAGTCCTTAGCACCACTAACCATGCACCTGCTTCTTGACCCTAACTATTTGAAATGTAACATTCTCTATCATTGCTCCCCAAGTCTTAAAAAAAAACAATAAAATCTTATTCCCCATGCTCATATTCCTGTTAGATTTTAACAGTCCACAGCCTTGAGTTTATGACTGTAGAGGTCCCCACATAGCATGGGAGTCTCAAAAATTCCACTTACTCCATGTGTGCTCTCTGCACTGTGAGCAAAGGGGAGATTTCATCCCTCAGGGTTATCTCAGCAGTATCTTCCACAAACACATCCCTTCTCTGAAAGAAGAAAGGATCTACCTTTTCATCCAGCTTAACTTTGTCTAGACAACAAATGCAGCTCGGTTTTGTACAGCTGATTTATCTTCCCCAGCTGACTAAGCTAGAGTGAATGTGATTCACAAAGATTTTCTTTTTATCCCATGTTTGTCTTTCGAACTTCTCTGTCTGCTTATCTATGCTTGTACCTGGGAAACCTGGGAAACTCTAAGCAGCTATCCCACTCCACAGGCTGAATGTCAGTCACCTCAGCAGGGATGCACTAGTGGTAAAATGAGACTTTGGAGAGTCTTATGGGTAACATGCAGCGCAGATGATGCAGATTTCTTTTTTTTCCATTTCAGAAGTTCTTAGTGTTTCTTCATGTGGTACAGTTTTATCTGTAGTTCTCTTATAAAACACAAGTGTCTTTACAGCTCAGGATAGGTGTTTTGCTGCATTCTTATTAATTTAAAGAAATAAATACCTTGATGAGAATGACCTTCATTATACTTCAGACCTGATCATTGCTCCCTGTGGGCTCCATTACCTCAGTGAAAGCCAAAGACAAAGTTCACTCAATAATTAGAGGGACTGGAGTTGCTCTGGTCTGAGAACCTGACACCCCTGCTGTGCTGAATGGCAGTCTACAGATGAGAGACTTGAGAGCTAAGAGACCAAACTAAATTAAGGCTGCCTAATGTCTGCTGTGTGCATTAACTTGCAAATAAGGGGGGGCACAACAGAAAGTGAGTGATCCTTCTCCTAAGTAGCTTTAAATCGCTCCCATTCAGGATATGCTGGAACAGGTTGATGTTAGCTTTTGTTTGTAATTCAAAGCTACAGTAAGATAAGAGGAATGTATAATAAAAAATATTGTTGTATGTCAACTGACAGGTCTAGTACTTATCCAACAAACTCGTTGAATCTTTCTGTGCAACCATCTGTTTAGAAAAGACATTATATGTAAGAAATTGTTATAGTATAAAATGTGTATAAATGTATATTTACATAGACACGTGCATGTAAATAGGTATGTGTGCACATATCTGAACTAATCAGTGCATAGCAGGAATACTTATTACAAAGAGCAGATCTATTCCTGTTAAATTAATGGACAAAATTTGTGTGTTAAATGGCATTTCCCTTCTATGTTACCATCTACACCTGCCCTGGAGGACTATCTGGAAGCGTGACCCACAGACAGCCTGTCCTATAGCTGTCTTACGCACCAGGTCAGGGCCCAGGACAGCTCCCATGATACAGAGTGGACACAGGGTTTGTCCGAGTACCTCTCAGAAAGGCTGCATCCAGCTTGGATTTTGGAAAAACCTAAAGTCATATATAGATATAACTGAGATTTGGGGCCCAAAACTGAATGAAGGTGTTTAAAATGGGACTTCGGGGGGCTTTGTGCAATGTAGAACTGCTAGTGGGTAACACAGCACGTGTCTAGCTGTGATGGGGCTGTCCTAGCTCAATTTCAGGTGGGATAGAATTCATTTTCTTCCTAGGAGCTGGTACAATGCTGTGTTTTGGGTTCTGTATGAGAATAAAGTGGATTACATGCTGATGTTTTACTTGTGGCTAAGCAGAGCTTACTCTATGTCCTAGACTTTTTGTTTTCCCCTGTTCTCCAGAATGCAGGTGCACAAGAAGCTGTGAGGGAGCACGGCCAGGACTGCTGCCCTGAACTGGCCCAAGGATATGCCACACTGTGAAATCGTGAAGTGCCATGCCCAGTATATAAATTTGGGAAGTTGGCTGGAATGGACTGATCACTTTTCAGGGATGGCCTGGACATGTCTCAGCAGGTGGTGCGCAGTTGTATTGTGCATAATTTTTTTGGGTTTTGTTCCTCTCTCTCCTTTTAATAGCTTATTATTATTATTATTATTATTATTATTATTATTATTATTATTATTATTATTATTATTGCTACTGCTGTTGTTGTATTTTATTTTGTTTCAATTTTTAAACTGTTCCTATCACAACCCACAAAGTTTACCTTTTCTTTCCGATCCTTCTCTCCGCCAGGGGATGGGGTAGGAGTGAGTGAGTGGCTGTGCGGTACTTAGTTGCCAGCTGGGGTTAAACCATGATGTGTGCTGGGTGATAGGGGTGAACTTTGTGGCTTCTGTGGTCTTTCTCAATGTATTATTTCTCTGGAACAAGTTTTCTTGCTTTTCAACTTCCAACACCTGTTTTTGTAGGCATCCAGTTAAGGCATCTGGCCCACCTGCAATCCCAAAACCAGGAACAGCTACTGCATTCTATTTAGAAGTGCTCTTGATGCACACCAATCTGTATCAGCTGTAGAGGGCACTTTCCAAAATGTGAATCAGGCCATTTCATGTTTAAGGTGTATTTTTAAGGATCTCAGTTTCCCAAAGAGTATATTAACAACCAACCCCTTGGTTAGGTGCCCCTGGGGAGGGAAGCGGGAAGGTAAGGCTGCCTTTCCTCTCTGCTTTTGAAGCTGTGTGTCTGTGCAGGGGGGAATGTCAGGCTATTCCATTGACTTTTCCAGCTTGTCCTCCTGAATCAGTTTTCTGACCGAGGGGAAGCAAGCAGCAGAGCTGGTCTCAGATGCCTGAATGGTGGGTGTCTGTCTCTCTGGGGTCCCTGAGGAGTCCAGCCTGCCCTCATTTGAGGGTATGGGGGTCCTGAGCAGGCAGGAGGAGTGAATCATTTGATTATACCCTTCTATTTCAGCTTTTCAAGGGATCAGAGCAGAGCACAGCAGTATTGGGGAAAGAAGTGTAACTGTGAGGGCACACAGGACAGAATGGCGAAGTTTACATTCTAATAATGCTGTCTTGAGCAATCATCACCTCTTCATTTATTTCTTTCCACAACAACCTTTCCTTTCACTGTCATTTATGCTAGTTAAGATTTCAAGTGGGAGCAATTCCTCTATTCAGGGTTCAAGAAGCAACAGTGCCCAGAAAAGTAAGGGTGTGGTGTGGAAAAATAGCAGTAGGAAAGGAAGGTAGATGGGAATTCTCAATATCATTTTAAACCTCACTGTTGCTGAGCAAAAAGCTATTAGCAGAGTAATATTAGCAGAGTGTGCCATTAATTGTTGACATCATGAGAGCAGATGTCTTTTTGATTCTCCACCTAGTTTTTTGCCGCCTTTCTTGGATGAAGCTCCTTGGCTTTTTTCCCTTCTTTGTCATTTGGCCAGACTCTTTTTGGATCCTCTGCTCACAAATGTGTTTCATGCTATGGTCACCGAGACTGTGGGAGTCTTCCTGCTGTTCTCTGACACCTTGGTGTGTTACACTAGCTGAAGGAACCTTCTCCTGCATTTGTTTCCTGCTGGTGGTGATTACCCCTCTGTTTTGGGGTCTCTGACACATTCAATGCTGTTGGGTGTGTAAGACCCACCTTTTGTCCCTGCCTGGGGACCAAGCTGTCACCAGCCTCCACCCACTCCTGTTTGCATGGCCGTGGGTGAGGCAAGAGGAGCAGAATGTACAATGTGTTAATAAGAAACTTATACCATATTTGACAGCATTACTCTATTGATGGCTGCCAAGAATATGACTGGCATGACTTTCTGGGGTCTTTCTCTGATCTCAGATATAAATTTGATATGTGTTCAGGCAAACACATATTTCAGGATACTTTTAAAGAAAAAATTATTCCATATATAGCTGTATTACAAGTATTTACTCTGCTGAATTGAATTCTAGCCATCTTCACAATTTCTCTTTGTTTAATGTGAGTAATCACCTATAACAGTGCAAATAATTTTTGGAATCAGACTTTTTAAAATCCCAACTGTGAACTTCCAAGAAATTTACTCTTGATTTTGTTTTGGTTTTTTGTTGTTTATTTGGTGCTTTGTTTTTAGTTTTTTGTTTGTTTGTTTGGTTGGTTTTTTTGTCTTAACACATGGCACTGAGGTCCTATTGCAATGGACAATTTAAACCAACATCTGCCCAGCCCTCTTTTGTAAAGAACATTGTGCCTTCTTCATGTCAAATTTTAGAAATGTTGCCTTACAGGAGTGTTACACCACCACTCCAGATAATTCCTAAATGTAGTGTGTTTTAATACTCTTGAATAGTGCTTTCGCTTTAGAAAGAGGAAATTTATGAAGGAAACAAAGGCAGCTAAGCAGGTTGACAGGAATTGCATATCTCTATTTGCTTTTATAAATACCTTACTCTAACATATTGTGGCATCAAATGTGCACACATTCTCTGTTTGCAATATTTCATACTTGCTTTGTCTAGGCAAATTTCTATACTCCCTCTTGATGGAGGACAGAGTAGTGACATAGTTTAAGTAAATATGTGATATCTTAAGTGTCCATCGTTGCTCTTACAACTGAAGAACATGCAAACTGCCTCACTTCTATGTGTTCTACAGGAAACATGAAAACTTAAAAAAATTCTTACATAGCAGAGATGGAAAGTCACAAAAATAATAAGTTTGGACTCTAAAAAAAGACATATTAGAAATTTTCTTCTTTGCACAGGATGAGTGAAAATTCAAAAGAGAGAGCAAAGAAGCAGTGAAATGGAGAAGTCAAGGTGAAATGGAGTCCTGAGCCCCTTTGCTACCATGTGTCCAGGTAAAAGACTGCTTTATTTTCTGAGATGAGGTCAGCTTCATTATTCCTTTGCTCGGAGTCAGAGATGGGCAGTAGAAATACTGGTGTGCCTGGCAGAAAGGAGTCAAAGGAGCCCAAAGCAGCAGGGTGACAAAGTGGCCTACTGGCTCCTGGACTGAGTTAATGTCACACAGGGCTGCATGACAGCGTGTAAAAAAGGAAATGCAGGAACTGCAGGGAGCAGGGAACTCTTCAGAGGACTAAGGGTCCAGTGCTTCTGAGCTTTCCTTAAAAAAAATGAAACGATGAAGAAAAAGGTACAGTACCAGATACCACTGAAAGTTGAAGGATTGCTTAACTCCAAAGCTTTATCATTAGAAAACAGGTTGGGAGAAAGGAGAAACATCAAGGGCTAGAAAAGGAAGGCTGAGGTAGGGGGAGAGGGAAGACAGGCTATTGTGGATGACATCTTGCAGCCTGAGAAGAAACAAAAAAATTATTGTTGCTTCCCAGCCAGTCACCAGGACAACAGCAGATTGAATTTGGAGCTGCCTGTAATAATTTATAACTACTTTGTCTCGGTTGGATTATTATGTTGCTTTTCCTGCTTTTGTTGGATTCATTAGCTTGGCAGAGCTTCAACCAGAAAGGCAAGGTAAGAGAAGAAAGGGGAATTTTTGGAAAAATTCATTATCTACAAAACTATGCTATGAAAATACTGGTGAACTCAGCACTCTTGTTGCTTTGAACACCTTTTGTGCTCTGATCTGCTCCCAGCGTTAAGAGAGGTGCACACAAAGAGAAGTGACAATGAGATCCTTCCCTGCTGTACAAGGACCTTCTGCTCCCTGTGTCCACTGCCAATCTTAAGCACCCAAAAATAAAGTTCAAGAATATGCTGGGATCTGGTAGGACCCCTTGACTCTGACAGCTCACTGGAAAGAAAATCATGGTGTTTGTACCACTGGAAAGGAGGGTGGCAGGCCCAGAGCCTGCGGAGGTGGGAGGTGTTAATGGAGCTGAAGCATGGTCCTGCAGAAATTGTGTCTGGTACATTTTGAAGGCAGGAATGACAGGAATAATGGGGAAGCTGCAAACAACTGTCTGAAAAGACCAGGTCAGAAAGAAACCTAGTGGTGGCATAGAAGAAATGGACAAGCATCAGGCAACATGCTGCACTAAGCCATTCAGCTGTCTGGAGGACAGAGTGATGGAGACCAGTAGTGAGGGAGGGTGCCCTTCCACAGCAGGCAAACAGCTGAGTGACAAAAATCCCATTACTCCATTCCTGCTGCGATGTCCCCACCTGTTAGGGGCAAAGTTGGTAAACTGCACACATGGGCAAATTGCTCACCATATGGTCAAATTTCTTTTGGAACCAGCGTGTGGTGAAATGCAGAAGAAACCATCCTACAGCATGCAAATAAAATGCAGTGCTATGGCACTGGACTTTTAGGCTTGCTTTTTCAAAAGCCAAAGATTTTACTAGGATTTGGCTGTCCTGCAGACTTAAATTTCTGGGAGATGTCAGAGGCATATTTAAACTTTCAAGCAACAATAGTAAGAAGGTACTAATGATTGCAGGGAAAACTCTTTTTACAGCTCTGAATTTTATCCTAACATCCAACTCTTGAATAACCTAAAAGGGTGGTGATCTTTCTGTTCTGCTCCACCTACAAAGCTATCCAGCCTCATGACAAAATAGCCACATTCCACCCAAGTATTTAAAAAAACCCGAACACCACTGATTCCTCCATCCTCACTGCATGCCCAAGTTTTATGGCTTCATTAAAGAGACAAATGCCAGGAAGAAGCAGTTTGGTATGTGTCATGCTTTGCACATTGCACTGATTTTATAACCTCTAACATTTTAAGGTGTCAGGGTAGAAAACATCTTGTCCCTGTGCATACAAAGGACTTGCTCAATATGGTGGTTTCTGAACAGTTGGAATTAGGGCACATTCCACACAAATGTATTTGTGTCAATTATTCAGTATCGTAACCTGTTTGGGTTGAAGCATCCATTTATTTGCCTGCATTTTTCTTGACTTGTAGCTTTCCCTTCCAAAGATATTATTGCACACCTCCCTTTCCCCCTGAGCCTAGGGTCAGTTTATTGTGCTGTTTTAGGATTACAGTAAATAAACTTACAGAAAACATAAACAAGAAAAAGAAATGGCAACTCTGAGCCACACATCATTTTTCCTTCACTTTTTCTTTCACCCTACAGCTATTACTTTAGTCCTTTATGAACCCCAAAGACTCCTTGCTCTACTGTGGCAAGCACTTTGTGAATTGTTTATTAGCTTGGAAAATTGTTTCTGTCTCTCAGGACAGGTGTCAGTAGAAGATATCTGGGACAAATACTCTGTGAAGAAAGTACCTTTTTGCCTTAGGAATCAATGAACTATTCCAAAAGATCCAGTGCCCTGAACCACGCTGAACTGAAGACCAGCAAATGTTACCTTCCATCTCTTCCAGTGACTTTAGTGCTGTCTTCATTATCATCTTCTGTTCTCCCTTGCCAATTCACTCAGCAGTTTGCCTCCTGTGCTACACACCAGCTGACAGATGTATCCTTTTCATTTCACATACTCTTAAAGCCTTGGGCACTGCTTTCTGGAGATATTTATACAGCTCTGGGACCCAGTTGCTGGAAAAGTAGTTTGTACTGAATATTTGTTACATGTTCTACAAGATCCCACACACTATTACTTTGCATAGAGTAAAACAACAACAAAAAAAAATGCTGATGCCTTTGCATTTATTTTGGATGAAACTTAAACAGTGCGCCTCATACTGACAGTCATTCAAAGTTAGCCTCTGTAACGGCCTGAATTACATGACAAAAAATTTTCCTATGTGCCACAGTGCCTTCAGAACCTACCCACCACCAAGTTTCTTCATCTCCCACAAGCAAATAGAGTAGGAGAATATCTTCCTTCTGCTCGCCACAAGACATTTCTTGTGTCCTTAACTCAAACAGTGGTAGAGGAAGGACATGTGCAACAAAACGCGGCACTGACTCTGTCCCCCCATGTTAGTCAGGAAGAGCAATCAGTTTTGTGCTGATTCTGCTGTCGTAATTTCTTCCCCTTATTTTAGTCAACAATGGGCAAAGTGTGGAACTGATACACAAATCAGTTGGTTTTATGCTGAAATTCTCTTTATGTGTGTTTCACTTTCAGCATACCTTATAGATATGTTAGCTGTCTATTGAATAACCATTTCATGGCTCCGCCAGAGGAAGGTGTCAGAATCTGAAGGTTTTTTTGCCAAGTGTTTTACCACTGTTTTCTCATTTAGATGGTCTGCTAGAAAAAGCAATAAACACAGAATATTTGAAAAATGCCACAGCAGAACCCTTAAGGTAAACCAGCTGGCCTTTGCTTCAGTTTCTAGGGCAGCATTTTAATAAACATTAGTCATGGTGATTATGGAACATTTTTATCGAGGATACATCATTTCCAGCATTATCCCATTTTTGAGTCCATATTAGCATAATAACTTGCATTATTAGTATAATTTGAGACATTTTAAGGACATGGCTGGAGAATAAGAAGCTCAGGCTGGAAAGCCTCTGATTGCCAATTGCTTGTCTTGCTTGCCAGGGCCAATTAACATATTTCTTCCATTTTTGCCTTTGTTTGACTTATCAAAACACGAATGTGCAGCAGACTTTCAGAATCACTTAGGCTCCTTGTTCAGGCTTTAGAAGCACATAGCAACACGAAGCACATTCATGCAGATTAAGTGCTCTTTGGAGTATTAGAAACCACTTAATCTGTATAAATATGCTTCAGGTTGTTCAGCTTTTACAACACCTTGAGAAGGAACTGCAGTGGTTCAGAAAAGTGTGTGATGCATTATTTAAAAGAGGATATATAATCCACGATAAATTTATCTTCCAAGTGACTATTGTCAGAATCATAGTTTATATTTTATATTTTGGACTTCATTGCATTGTGCTAATGCAAGTGACAAAGGGAATTTCCTATTATATACTCTATTACTTTCAAAATTCTGGTTTTATCACTGTTGATTTAGAAGATAAGCATGAGAGATGTATAAGTACTGAGCAATTTTACTTTACAAATTTGTGCAGCAGGAAGAATTTACATTTTTAAACAGAAAAAGGTAAACAGTATTTATTTTCTCACTGAGTTGATATGTTATTCCATGCATAAAATACCTTTTTAGCTTCCATTGACTCTAATTTTCATTTGCGGTAGAGCTGAAAAGAATGAGGTATGAGACAGGACTAAGAACATCATATTGTGATGTTAGATATTTTGCTTTTGGGGTTTACAGTGTCATTTAGTCTAATAACTCTTCATAGTACAGTTTAATTATTGCCAAAAATAGAAAGCATGGTTGCATTGTGCAGCTTTCCCAGAGGATGCCTTATGTGTCCTGAGATAAATTTAAGCTCTATATTTTAACATATGTGCAACTGTATCTGTGTCGCACTCTGAAATCCCTTGTTAGACAAATGCTTGCAGCAGCCATTAATAATTGGAAAGTAACATGGACAAGACAGTGTTCATCTTAAAATACTGACCCCAAAAAAGTAAATAATACTTTTCCAGACTGGATGGCCGCATGAAGAGCTGATTTTAATATATTGAATTGCATTTTTTTTTGTGAAAACGCGGGGCTTTTAGCATCAATAGACCTATTCTGGGAAAAAGCCTCCACTCTGTGGTTGATCTCAAAGGATGCTTTAGTAACTGCCTCTCTTCCCTACTTGTACCTCTGGGGATCTTTGCCTCCTGAGTTGCTGGGAAGTATCCTTCCCAGCTGTGGCAAATAAATGCCAGCCCCCGGAGGCACCTGGTGAAGCTCTACCTTTCACCAGAGAGCTTCTTCATTTGCTGAGGAGACACCACTGCAGGCCAAGCTTGCAGGTTCACCGCTCCTGGAGAGTATCCTAGATGGGCCATAATATCCACAGTGGTTGCTATTCAGGTCCCAGAGGAGCACTTCCCTTGGCAATATGATCTTAACCTCACTGCAGCTGTAAGAGCAGCTGCCAGGGCTGATGTTTCTGGCCCTGGCACCTCTGCGGAGATGGGGGGAGCAGGGGAATTCTTGTTTGCATACAAGAGCAGGCTGAAGACTCCTTTGAAGGATGTTTAGTAACACAAATGGGACTTGCAAAGGGCAGAAGGACTGTTTGTGGAGTCGGTTGAATTTTAACCTTCCTTTTCTCCTTTTACATAAAATAACCAAGGACATGACTTTAGTTGTGGAAGAAACTGTTGTGTGTCTGCTCTGGTAATTTCATTGTCCCTGTAATGAAGCCTTTTGTTTTATAGAGATTTGCAAATTTTTTTTTTCTTTTCGTAAGAATTCCAAATATTCTCTTTTGTAAAAATAAATCTAAAGAAATTATAAAGAAGCTTTGGAAATTCTAATATTTTGTTGTGATATTAGTATCCAACTGCAGTAAACTAAACTGGGTGAAAAACGTTTCTCAAATTCAAAATGGATTAAAAAAATTCAATTAATTAATTAAATTCATTGGATTCAAAAAGAAGACTAGGTAATTAAGGAAAATTTCCTAATTTTAATCCAATTTAAGGGCAGGTTGCATTTTTTATGAAGCACAAAAAAAATACCAAGATTTTTTCCCCTGTAAGCTTGGAATTAATTCCCTGGGCTATATCCAGTGCAAACACTGAAATGTTATATGACCTCTATTGCACAGAGGTCCTTTGCCAAAAGCTCATTGCAGTAATGGGCTTTAATATTTTTTGCATTGGATTTTACTCTACTGTTGGTTTTATCATTCTTGATCTCAGCAAATGTGCTTTATTGTCTGGATCATTTAATTTTGTTAGGCAAACGTGCTTCATTTTTTAATGATAAAATGTTAGCATACTCTTCAATAATAACTTTTTCCTTTCAGAGCTACTCATGCATAAAGTCTAATCTTTTGTAGTTGAAGGAAGATGTTCTTTAAGAACTGATTTAGGGTCTGTCTTTGTTTTACTAATTTTTAATTACATGCAGTCAGACCTGATTAATCTGAATTAGCATGCAAAGCCCCTTTTTAGAACTAAATAAAATCAGATTAACAAGTAAAGGATACATACAAGGATGTGTTCTAAGGTTGGTTAAAAGTTAAATCCTTCTTATTCTTAAACATACAGACATTTCTGTCTGAACAATTTATGTATTCTAATTGGGTACACAGTTTTGCTGTGTAACAGATCTTTAATTCCTTTTGACTTTTGAGCAAAGCATCTAGGCATCATAATAACATTATGCAAGGAAATGCCTTTACAGGGTTTTATAACTGGAACTGGACTTAATAAGATCAGTTCATCCAATGCCCTTATGAACACAAATGCATTTAAAGAGGTGGCACTGTGTTGCAATTTCAGAAGTCACATTACTTTTTTAAAGAGTACCTAATGCAACCTGATATGAAGTAAGAGCAGCTGCTATCAGGGTGAAGACCCTACCTCTCCTCCAAGCTCTCTTCTGCTCTTGCTCCTGGTTACCCACTTATTTTGTACTGGCTTTGGTGATGGAGCTCAGCACAGCACCTCAACAAAATAAAATGGCAGAACATAACCTGGGAAAAAAGTGTATATGGAATTTTTCTGTTTGTAAGGCAAACTGAAGGAATTTTCCTAGGGGTCAACCAATCACTGAATCTGATGAGATGGAGGGGAGAGGGTAAATATCTAGTGAAGCAGCATGAAGGGGAATAGAAGGAAGGAAGAAAAAGAAAAGATAGGGCAAAATCTGTCTTTCAGGCATTGTGGACCATTTGTGACTTCAGTCACAGTGTGGGAATGTGCTCTGAGGATGCCAAAGTCTGCAGCTCAGTTGTGCTTGAGCACCCTGTTTACCTCACAGGAGCAGGGTCAGTAAATTCAGCTGGATTTATGTGTGCTTTAAGCAGAGGTAAGATTTGACAATCCATTGTGGTCATCCAATTAAAATGTTTTCTGGCTGTGGTTCACACACGTGCCCCTGCCTTGGTGTGAGCACACAACTCTCCTGGTGTGTTGCTAACAGGAGCAAACCTGCTCTTCTCTGGGCAGAGGCCACAGGTATGCAGAAACCTCCTTGGAGACAATTGCCTTTTTAATTGATTGCAGACTATTATACTACTACTAAACAATTGCTTCTGGTTGTAAGAACTGCACAGTATAGTAACGCTACATCTCATCTCTATGTTTCTAAGCCAAAGCATGGCAAATTGCACTCTTAGCATTTTGATGGGGAAAAAAATATTAAAAAGCTTTTCAAACAGAATGGAAAAGGTTACTGTAGCAGGATGTTGGTTATTTTTATTTGAAATTATAAATACGCATCTAGTAGAGGACAAAAAAGCCTTTATACTTGACTAACCCGTGCCCTATTTATACTACATTTTGCCCTGATGTATTTCCGTACTGTGTACAATAAAATACAAATTACTCAAATTCATCAAGAGGGGATTAATTGGCATATAATAGGGGATCTGGCTACTATACTGGCAAGCTGCCAAAAGGAAAGATTAAAGAAGCTTGTGGAGAAGAGGGCATAAAAATGCATGTGAGTGCAAAAAGCCAGCAACTATAGGAATAAGTTTATGTGCAAGCTAAGTCCAAATATGTGACCTGGCTTATATCAAAGAACAGTAGTGACATTATGAGATTCCCAACGTGGAATTATTTCTATGAGTCATTCATATATTTAATTTTATTTAGGCTGAAACTGAATTGCTTGAGCAGACAAGTGGAGTTTTGATATGGCTGTTTGGAAGCTGTAGGAACCCAGATGAGCAGAAACCACAACCATGCTAGCATGCTGATCACATCTTTTCAAGCTGAGAGGCCAAACACTGCAAATCCTTAGCTCTCTGATTAGACATTTTGCTTAGCTGGGGCCTAAGTCAGGAAAACTCATTACTCTTTTCTTCTTTCTTTGCTTTTCTATTTTCCTTTTTCTTAAGACTAAATTCTCCATTCATTTCTTGTACTGCTGTAAATTTTCAACAATGATCACATTATTGGTCAAATCCAGACCCTCTTTCCCATCCCCCATCTGGAAAGAACAAACAGTTTCTTACAGTTTCTTAAAAATCTGCTGTTGCACTTATGAACTTTAGCTGCCAGGCACTTAGATGCAATGTTTTTCAGGAGGGAATACAAATCTGTCCATTTCAGTGCTATTCCGCTTACCCTTAATTCTCCTCCTTCATTCTGGATAAATAAAAAGATTAATTCCCACACATTCTTGAAGCTCTGCTTGGCTCTAAATTAGATCAAGTTGGGAGTTTTGCTCATTACAGCTCTTCTTCCCTGCTGGCAGAGAGACTCTTGTATTTGTCACTTGTATTCTTCCTGTCCTCCTGTCCTTACAATTCGATTGTAAATCCCGCATGACCATCATTCAAGCAAAGAACAGACTGCCGGGGCTTTCGAACATGTTTCTTTCTGTAAAAAGTGTACAAATAAACACACGTTACTCCCAGAAAACCCTTACACCGCTAATAAAGTTTTAGATGCACAGAAAATAATGCAGTTGAAAATACAGTGGAGCACAAATTTTAAATGCTGCTTATCTCATTAGAATGGCATTTCGGCATTTCAGAGTGCCAGCGTGTCGCTTCTGTTCTGTGGGTTCTCCCCTTCAAGAAGAATTACTGTCTCTCTTCAGGCAGGCATATTCTGTGACAACAGTTCCCACCATGTTTTTAATGCATATGCATATATATCCCAGGCACAGAAAAAGCTATACATAGGATGAATCATCTGTTTCATAAACTCAACTGTGCTGTTGTCAGAACCTATAAAAATAATGTGACAGGCAGGCCTCAGCAGAGTGTCTATCCACCAGCTATTGTGAAGACAATCAACCACCTTCAATCTTCATCATCTTGGCTGGAAACCTGCCCCTGGAAGCCTGGGGGAATACAGACACGTAGGAAGCCAAAAGTTTGACAGATCTGATTTTTCAATAACCAGGAATATGTGTTCCCTAGCAGAGGGTTTTGAAAACACCTTGTCAGTCCCACCTTCCTGTTTATGCTGAAAGAGCTCCAGGCTGAGCAATTTTGTTGATTACAGCACCAGTGTGACTGGCCAATATGATACCATCTAGGAGCACCTCTGCTTTTTAAACCTTGCAATCTTTTTAATGGCACACTGAAAGTTCATGCAGACCCGTGAGGTATGGTATGCTCCTATACATGAGCACACACACAGGAGGCTTCTTTCCTGCTAGTCATTCTAGATGGCCGCTGAAAAGATTTTTCAATAGCTGAATATGTTTGTATTATACTCAGCAAGTACAGGCTGAGATTGCTAATGTTTGCTTTTTTCTCACAAAGCCAAATGACAAAGTGTAGTGGCAAAAGATGGCAATAGGTTCCGGTCTTCTTTTGCCAGAAAAAAAAACAACCAACACTCTTTAATCCTATTGCACAGGATTTTTTTTTCTTAGAAAGGTGCTAAAATACCAGCACTGATCTACACAAAGTGGCCAAATCACACAACAAATTGGCTTAAAAACTATTAGTTCTTTGGACAAGGAGCCAAGGAAATTATCTTAGCAATTTTATCCCCCTGTAATCTCTAAGACAATTTGAGTGGCTGGTGTGGACATGGGGATTTTGATTATCACTAGATCAGTGAGACCATATTAATTTTATCATCATCCAAAACTGTAGGAAAAATGGAAAAATAAAAAGCCCCAAAACAACTTTGGAAATTCATACAAACCCCATTTTAAAATTACAAAAAAGCCAAAATAATGTTGAGTTCAGCTATCAGACAGTAAGACTTGTGTCTACTATCCAATTATGTGAAATTCTTTGTGATTTTGTTTGATGAGGTTTATGATTATGTGCTTCTTTATAAATCCTTCTATATTTGCACAGTTGAGCTGAATTCCATGGAAGAAATTTTGATTTAGAGGAAATTAGTAGGTTTTTATATTGAAAAGCACTTATGAATGAGAACAAGAAATTGTACATATCTTTCTATTTTTCTTGAACTCTCATGTTCCTTTAGGATGTTTAACAACAGTTTAATACATGCTTGACTTTGAGTCCTTATTTGGGCTTGACTTTAATAATATGCAATTTCTCATTTGCTCTAGAGCATAAGTTGAAGCCTCTTCAAAAGTGAAGATAAATTTCTATAATGCAGATTTGTCTGAAATTCAGATAGGACACAGACAGGTGAAATGTTGCATCATGCTGGTATATCATACCTGGCTTTTTCTTCAAAGTTTTCACCTGTCAATCCCTACACCCTTGGTTACCATATTCAGAGACATGGAAAAGTTCAGAAAGGAATAATTTTCTTTTCCTAAATTTCAGTAACGTCAATTCTGCCTAAATATGGGACACAAAGCTGTCTTAAAGAGAATGAATTTTTAATTTAAATTAAGATGGAATTGTAATAAACATTTGGCTAGTACAGAGGCATTTCTGAAAGTGAAAAATGTGTATTTAATAATAGAAAATGTAAAGGTAGAAAGCATATAAGGGGTGACTGTCTGGTGAGATAAACTCAGCCACATTTCTGTTTCCCTGGTTCAGCACTGAATTCCCCTTGCTTCTTTGAGAAACAGCTTGAACAAAACACTAATGAATATACATAGACGATGCAACAAATCCTGTGCTGGCAGAGGGACAGATTTTATGACCTAATAGGTCTTTTCTCTCTCCAAAGGCTATAATTCTCTGAAAAATGAATCCCTTTCTATGGAAATGTGGGTATCTACTGCACAAAACAATATTATTTTACAGAGTGATGTGACTTGGTTATACTATGTGGAGATCACCTGCTCCTAGAGAAAGGTAGAAAATTAAGAGATAACCAGTCTGTTAACAATAAAGGCCCCAGGAGCATAAATGACTTCTTTTTTAACTGCTTTAAACAATTACCCATTTCTAGGCAACCCAGCCTGCTGTCTGAATAGTTTTGTGTTTTCCATAATCCCACTAAAGTCTTACAGAGTCTTGCTGAATTTAATTTCTTCAGTTTCCTACTTGTATCCCTGTACTTTCTCAAATCAGCCATTATTCTAGTGATGTTGAATTATACAGAACCTTTTGATTATAGTGCTACAAAACACAAGGAACCTTCAATATAATTGAGGCTTCTACAGTGGTCAAACCAGCCCCATCTACTTCTTTATGCAGAATTACAGAAACCATCTGACGTGGCACACATTCTTCACCACTTTGGCAATCCAAAACATTGTTTAAACAAGAAGGTACTCTGGCACTGCTTGTAATTCCCAGAAATACAAAGAAGAACATTTCAGAAGAGTATGACTCAACAAACAGCCTTAAAAGAAAGATCTGGTTTCATTTCCTGCTGGAATCAGTAACAAAATAAATTTCAGGCTCCCCTCCCTTCCCCCCCCCCCCATCCTTCTTATTTTTTGACCAGCATTAAAATCAGCTCTTCCCAATGTGGGCCAAACTCTGCTGCTGTTCATTTGGTACTGCTTTCCTTTGTGCTCTAGGCTGGACTGTGAAATTAATTTTTACCAAGGTCTGCTGTGTAATTTTACTAAAGATCACTAATTTTGCCCAAAGTCCTCTGGATAATTTTATTCAGGTCTGCTCAGCAGGAAGCTGCTCTGGCTTCTGCTCTGATGGTGTAGCCAAATGCTGGATGCTGCCCTCATATCTGGAACAGGAGCAGCGCACTGCAAGGGGCTTCTGCAAAGAGCAGGGCATGTTACAGATACGGTGGCAGGAACGTGCTGCAATCTGCGCGAGGTCTGCTCAAAAGTGCTTTTATTCCTAATCCATCTGGAATCTCTTGTTTGAGCTGATGCAGTGCGCATTTTATTAATCTGATGTTTTCTTATCCCATATTGGTGTAATTCCATGAACTTTCAGAATTATTTTTATTTATAGTATTGTTAGGAGAGAAAAAACAGACCCTTTACTCAGGAGTTTTTTCTCAAACTTAGAGCTCACTGTCTGCTGTTTGTGACAGCTTATCTGACAACCTCTTTTTGATGTGATGATTATATTATTTGTGAATGCATTTTGTCCTCCTTTTCCATAACAGGTTAAACTCTAGATATTTCAGTGCCTTGACTTAATGAGGTCTTTCCTAACCTAGTAAGCATAGCTTTCTACTTTCTATGTATGAAAAAAAAGGTGAACAGACAAAAAGATTTTTTTTTCCTTTTCATGTGAATAACATTTTAATAAAATTGTTGGTAAGTTGTGTATGTGTGTGGAGAATAAAGACAATGGAGTCATATATCTAAAAGCCATTTTGAGATCCAGAGGGGCTGGAAGTACTTCAGGGAGAGAAGACCAATTCTTCCTAAAGTGTGAAAACTTCAGAAAAGATTTCAATTGTCCATCTACTTAAATTGTAATGTCTACTTTTGCTTCAAACCATTGCTTGACGTATTGATGTGTGTATTTTCCATATGCTCCCTTGAATGAATGGATGAATCAGATGATGAAGGCTTTGCTTCTGAAAGTACACATTCCTTTTTGAAAATAAGGAGAAATTGTTTCAAAAACCCAACTACATCACTTAGGAGATATAACCCTAGTGCTATGGATACCAGAAATCTCAGCATGGGAAGGTTTTCCTCTTGTCCTCTTGATATTTTACAGATTCTGCAATCAATTTTGTCTTCTACCTGTAATAAGGAGTCTAGAAGAAGTAGAAATTTCTGTAATTTACATACCAGCTGAATCCACAAAGCCATTTAAACTCTTTTTCTCATTGATTTTTATTGAGCAATGGCTCCTAAATTCTTTTTTGGATCTAGCAAGTAATATTTTCATTTCTTTATTGAGAAAAAGGTAATTTTATGGCCAAATTCCTTCAAAAACCAAGAATATTCATGTCACTGTAATGCGTGATTTTGAAAACTTGTCAGTGTATTTTACTGCCGTGCTCAGAAACATAATTGCATATTTTATAAAGTATAATCCATATTAGCAGGCTAAGGTAGAGAACAACCTAGATATCTTATTTTTGCGTGGTTTCCATATTACTACATTTTGCAATATGTTTGGCAACATTAGCAATTAAGTACCACCATGACTTTGAAAGGGAATTAGAAATATCCTGGGTCCGGTCTTCCAGCTCCTCTGTGCTTCTTTAGAAATATGAAACAATCTCAAATGGTGTTTGTCTGACCTATCAGACTAGTTTTATACCTTGTTTCTATAGCTGGGGCAGTGCAGAACAGCCAGAGCATGCTCATGACTTAGGCTCATTAATTTTAGTGAGGCACTGGGTCTGAAGGTTGTTTAATACTTCTGGACTGAAGCCTTCTCTGCCTCTTTGGAGGCCTGATGAATGCAGTTGGCAGTGCCATGTCTAGAGCACCAAACTTCTGACTAACACTTCTCAGAGCCACACTGAAACACAGCAATGAATGCAGCTATCCAACAATCAAAAAATGCATCCTGTCACCCTTTTATTTCCTTGGTGCACTTTATGGCCAGCTTGTTTCCACAGAAAAAAAAGCTCCATTTTTAGAGGCAAAAGGGAAATCAGACCCCGTGGGCAATGGTGGAGGAGCAAGTCTGGTCTGCTCTGCCAATCTGCAGTGGTCCCATGGGGCAGTTACCACCCATTTGAATCACTGAAGGAAGTTGCTCTATTGCTCTATTTACCTCATTCTTACTATACAAGAGCAGTGCATGAAAGAACTTGTGTGGAAATCCTCAGCTGCTATTTCAAGGCTTTTTAAAGTATCTTGCAATGTCAAGAGTCAGTTTGGCCTTAGGATACCTTAACTTCATACTTAAGATCAATGGGGCAACCCTAACATAAAAATGAGGAATGCATAACACTATTAATCTGAAAAGGTACTACATTTAATGACACATTACCTAAAATATATTGTCTACTGGTTTCAAAGTTAACACAAAAATATAACACGCAGGTGGCTCAGTCTGTGAAATAAGGTTTATGTCTAGAGGTTGTCCTGGTTGTTACTGGAACACCATCAAACTCTCTTCTGCCCATAAATATCAGACTTTGGAATGCTCCAGAGCAGGGCCAGCTATAAAAAAATGTTGTTTGCTATTAAGAAACTCTGTGCACTATCCAAAAAGGATTATGGAATTCTAGGAGTGTGCCATAAATACATAATTACACAAACTAAACAATTCTATGATTCTATTATTTCAGCAGAAACACTGTTAGGTCTAATATTAGGAAAGCATCATGGTATTAACAAACTATTAAGAAGGCATCATGGTATTTCACTAACCTCTTAACAACATCAGAAAGAAAATCATATTTCAAATATATTAGACTTACTTACTGAAGTTAGCTGGTACCACTAATCATTAATCTGTGTTACTGAGATACAAGCCAAACCCATACATTTGTTAGTCCAGGGAAAATCCTGAGTTACTTGAAAAAAAACCCCAAAACAAACCCAAACAAGCAAAGAAACCAAACCAAATCATTTTTGCCAATATTGAACCATCATGGGATGCCATAGGGAGTATGATCTCTGACCCTGCACCAAGCCCAGCCATCTCAAAATTCTACAAATCTAGGATTACTCAAATCCTTCCTTCTGACAAAACTCCACATTTCTTTTTCAAAATGGATCTTTTGTGCTCCTTCCCCTTATCTGCTCTTACTAACTAAAAATTACCAGAGGTGCCAACCAGTCCGCAGATGAGATGAGACAAAACTCTAACACCTCAAGGTTCAAGTGCCTCTGAGGCAGCAGCAGCCCCCACCAGCCTCCCAAAAGAGCCCATGGGAGCCATCACCACCAGTCAAGAGCCACCTGTCAGCCCACTCCTCCCAATCTCATGCCTTCCTACCTGCCAGCTAATGAGGGAGCTCATTGCAGAGAGGCAGAGTTGCTATGCCCAGAGGCAGCTGCTTTGAATAATGTCCGTTTACATTGGTATTCTAGTCCTGCTTTTCCTTAAAGCCGAAAATGTAGGGGCTTAAGCAGTTAACTGTCCTTATGCATCCTTATGAGGATGTGAAGTTGAGCCTATAGGGTTTCCCTTTATGGGTGCTCTTCAAGGAAAGAAAAGGGGAAAATCGATGAGTACAGGATCTAGCATAAAATTAAATCTTGTGAAACACACAATCCTACATTTATTTATGCTCATTTAACATGTTAAATGGGCTATTAGGAGGCCATAACTTTTCCAAGTGTCTCTGCATAATCCAGGCCTTACACTGCTACATCTTTAACACTTCTAGAAGAAGTGAGACAGCAAAGAGATTTAAAGTTCATTTGTAACTGGTTTCTGTGAGTAGCAGTGCACTGGCTGCATGTTTATCAATGTGCCTTCCAGTCCTGGAAGCAGAAAAATGGGTGTTTTCCTCTTAGCACTTGCACCCTGTTAACAGAGTAGTGCACAGTTGTCAGCTCCTCTGAACTGTTTCAGCAGCTAGGGCTGAAAATTGGACAGAAGAGGAGAACACAGTCCAAACAAAATTGACAGCTGTGAAGCAGCACAAATCTGTCTGTTCACTTTGGAGACCCTGCACATTGTTACCTTTCTGTCATGATAGGACATGATGAAAAATGAGGGAGACATCTGGAAGAACACTTAGAAATGCACAGGAAAGAGAAATAAACGAGCCAGCAGCAGGCAAAGTAGCTTACTAAGCAGTTACATCGTGGAGGGACTCTCCGAGGCTGCTTCACTTGGTGTTTGTACCAACTTGAATTCCCTTCCTGAGCCATAGTCCCATTTCTCTCTCTAGATGTTTGTATCTCTGTTGTCCTTATATACCCCAGCTTATCAGTTTTGTCTAGTTTTCTTACAAAAAAAGTGAAATAAAACTTAAAGCAAAAGAAAGGAGAACATCTATCAGTACACAAAATGCTTCAGGCAGATTTTCATCTGGAAAAATATTAAGGAATGAAAAGGAATGTATAAGTGAGCTACTGTGAACAACAATAAAATGTAGTGATAAAAAGTACATGCAAAATAGAGCTGAGCCATCGGCAGAAAGCCCACAGGTTGCTCCTGCAGCACACAAATGTCCAGCCTGACATTTGAATGCCCAAAAGGTCTGTATCATTTGCTTCTTCAGTGCACTGTGAACAGTGTTCTTTAACAGTTACTTTAATAAATGGTTTGAGGGAAACACCCTCGTATTTTCCATTGATATGCAAAATGCCTCCTTAGAGAAAATAAATAAACCAAGCATGAATAAATTTAGGCTGTTAGATTGTGACATTCTTTACAAGTGAAAATCTGGGCCAAGAGTCAGCTAAATGCAACAAATATATCTCCTGGAAAAAAGCAGCCCAACCAAAACCTAACAACTCTGAAAGAAAACGTATGATAAGAAAACAGTTATAGAAATTTTTATTATTATTATTTCATTGTATAACTGCCTCCAAAAGGGACCCATCAACATCAGAGCTAAACCTTCACTGTATCAGTCTATTAGTGGCTGCTCAAACCATCTCTCCAGGTTAGTGTTGCTGATTCTGTTCCAGAAATGATGTTTGAGAACACAAGATGTATAACAGAACATAAGGAGTGCCTTCCCCCTTTGTATTGCTTATCTGCATCAACAATCCATTTAAAGCAATGAGAGAAAAAAAAAAAAAAGAAACAGAAAGAGCAGGTTGCTCTAAAACCTCTAACTCCTTTCAAAGTTGAGAAACAGGTCAGGAGGCAATAGGGACCAGGGTGAAAAGGAAGTCTTGCTGTGATTACTTTCTTCATGGAGATAAAAAGGACCAATGTGGGGCACTTGTGCCTCTTCATTGCTTTGGGCAAAGAATTTGCTCAGCAGTTGTGTTAGGTTGCAGGGCTAAGCCAGGCTCAGGCTCAGTCCTCTTGGCCATGGCTTCCTGCCTGTGGTGAAGCTGCAAGCAAGTTGGTATTTATGTGCTTTGAACTTGGTAGCCTACACATGTGGTTTCACTGCAAATGAAGGCTCTCTCTGTGATTGCTGATGTGGTCTTTCCCTTCCTCCTTCCTGTGGCCCTTCTTTTGTGGAGGGATTTGGGCAGAACAGCCCTCACTTGGCAGTAGTTGCTGCAGGACCCCACCCAGTGCATGGGACACACCTTCTGCCCTAAAAAGAGGGTCCCATTGCAGAAGAGTAATGCGTCCCTCTGTGGGATCACCTGCTGAGTCCTTGCTCTCTGGTGCTGTGGGGTTGGGAACCCTTCTGTGGGGTATGGGTGGGCTTGTGGAGTTTGGCCTCTGATTTCTTTGGGGCCAAGTATCTGCCGCAGGGCAGCCAGTGAGGGGCCTGGACTCAGTAATGCCAATGTACTCCTTGATGCTACCCTTGAAGAAATGTGGAAAATCATATCCTTTACATATCAAGAATCCATCTTACTTGTAACAAGGTTAATGGCAAATTTACAGTTTATTTAAGTGGAAACAAGATCAGGTCACAGCTTGCTAGAATTAGAGCTTGGAGCGGGAAAAGACATTCAAAGTTAAGAAGGTGGTTGTGGTTACATGGGCATTTTTCCATTTTTTTTTCTGACTGAAACAGCCCTGCAGTCACTTGTTCTTGCCCTATTTGTTACACTGACCCTGGAGTTTGTACATGGAGCTAAATTACTTTTCTGGGTGGAAAACAAGGACTTTTGGTGGGGGTTAATTTGCAAATGCATGTAATCCCTTGTGTTGTTCATTCTGTGCTCCCACTTGTGCTTTGCAGTCACAACAACTGAGGGTGACAGGGAACAAGGACAAGTGGCCAGAGAAGTTGAGAGTTGCTTGAACTGCTTTTAACACCACCTCACTTTACCTTTTTCCTATTTCCTTTTTCAGACATGAAATGCAAAAAGAAAATGATATTTCATCTCATCTCATCATTGCCATTGCTGCCTGTGTGCCCCTGTTGTCTTTTGTCTTTCAGAGATGGCTCTGGGTGGAAGTGCTGAGGGCAAGTCCGTGTATATGAGGTTCAGCTTCTGACCCTAGCTGGAAGACAGAAGGTTGGCCAACACCCTCACAAGACTTTGTGTTCACTGGGTACTAACAGTGTGTGAGTTAACAGCCCACAGCTTATCAGCTGGAGTACAATAGCTGCAAACTTGGGTGTCCTCAAGCAAAAATAAAGTGTGCTGCTTTGCTTAAGTCTCTCTTGTAGAACCCTGAACTAAGGCAAATTGCCTCAAATTTCCTGGGGCAGACCACTGTGCTGATGCATGGTGACCTGCATCTGAGTCCTTAGTCCAATAGGAAACGCATGAATATTTTAAAGGACCAACTCCTAAATATTAAGGCATTAGTCTATATGTCATCAAGCAACTATAGTATGGCATTCCCTTCTGGGAAATAATACACTGTAACTTACCCTGCCTTACAGTTTATTTGCCTTCCAGTTTTGCACCTTCTGCCCAGGAACATTCTTGTTTCCTAATCTTCTTTTAGAAATGCCACTAATGCCATGGGCCCGTGTCCAGCTGCCGCTGCTGCTGTTGGGCCCTCCCCCAGCTCCTCTGACTCAGCATTTTGTGAAACCACACTTGGCAGGAAACACACTTTTAGAGGGACCAACTGTAATTTAGACAAAAAAGACCATTAGCTGCACTCAGCAGCGATGGCAAGGCTGCTATTTTGCTGCTGTGTTAAAGCAGACCAAGGCCAGGAAGAAATATATTATTTAAGTTCACTAAGTTTTGGGTAGATATATTTTCAAAACTTACCCTGCTTCTTTTGCAATATTTTGTTCAAATAGATGACAGGCTCTGGTGAGAGATCCTGCTCTGTGGCATAAAGTAGTTAACATTTAACAAGGATCAACCCACAAATCCACAGATGTTTCTGTGAGTGCTTCAAAGGAATGTGGAATTTTCTAAAATGGGAAGACCATAACATGTGGCAATCAACAACAGCATGGTCTTTGAATTTGATTCCTTCTCCCCCTAGACTGGATTCCCTCCAGAATTGCCTGTTATCCTCATTAGGACAGAATTACCATTTCTTCCACAGCCAACCAGCCACTTGCTCTGGATCTCCCTTTGGATGTCAAACACAGGAGAAAAGCAGAGGTAGCTTTAGGTGATCTATTTACTTCTTGTCAAGGCTAGAGGATATTTCTTTTAAAAGAGCAGAACTCTTTGCTGATACAGCCAAGGTCTCTTGGAATTGTCAAGGTAGACACTTTAAAAAACTATATGGCTTCTGACAGGAAAAGCAGAAGTTTTCTGTGGGAACAGGGCAGTCAAAAAGTCTATTCAGCCCTTACTACAGCATTAAGGACAGGTCAAGGATAATGAGCTTTGATTCTAAGAGTCATGTGTAAGAGAAAGATGGAGCAATGTGTCATTTCAATCACGGGAGAGTGAGTGGGAAGGGTATTTGTCTTGTGCCTTCTCAGGGAGAAATCTGTTTCCTCCTGCAGCACCGTCATCGCCTCGCAGCAGTTACTGGTCTGAACTGGCAGGTTCTGCTCTTGATTCTGGACCTCTGGAGAAGGGTAAGAGCCCACTGTAGCGTTTGATCTGTTGCAATGCCTGGCTGCAAGACAGCAGACTGGGTATTGCAAAGCAGTGAAAAAAGCCATCAGCAATTAAGCAGAATATTCATGACAGTGATTGAAGATGACTTTATTTCCTGCTGCCTTTGTTTAAAGAATGTCCTTTCCATATACTCATAATGTACAGGACAAATGACTCCATAGCTGTGGGGGAAATACATAATGCTCTCTGTCTTCACTCCAAGGTTGACCACCAAATGATTAAAGCAGTGTTGTTTGAGGTTATTCCCAGCCAGGACTTGCTAACTTCTTTGTTATTGATGCTTATTTTGGGCAGTTTTGCCAATGTATGTTATGCCTGCAACTGAAAAACTTTTTAACCTCATATCTGAATTCATGTGTGTCTGCATATGTAAACATATCTATGTATAAGTAAATTAAAATATTAATTGTATTTTAATGTCTTTTTGACAAAGACATGACTGTGGAAACAAGCATGAGCAAAGGTAAGTGAACGCATATTTGTTTTAGTATGAAATTCATTCTATTTCATTGGAAAATTTGAACCTTTTGGATAAATAAATTCTGAGAAAGGCTAGGGTACTTCTTTTCTTTTTTTGTGCCTGGGAGGGAAGGAAGGAAAAACCAGCAGGTGTGATCTGGCAGTGCAAATGGAAAACAAACAAACCAAACAAAAACCCAAACAAAACCCTCCCGACTGCAACAGGTTGGAAGACATTGATCTCAATGGAAAAGAGAAGCTCACTGATTGAAACCTCTCCCAGGAATGTTTCGACGTGGATTTTGTAATGGATTAATTTGAATAGAAATTTTTTAGAAATTATCTGACAACCTGAGAATTTAGCTTTTTCAAGCAGATTTCCAGGACTGCTAGCCTGTTTGAGGTATACGCTTTCTTTTGAAATAAAATTCCAGTTGTTTTAAAACAAAGCAGAACTAAAAGCACTACAGACAATCAGCAGATCTGATTACAAATTTAATGGCCTGATTCACCCCTGCTCTCCTTCAATTTTGGAGCAGTGTGAATCCAGTGCTTTTTTATCTTCTCACCCCAGACACAATCTGGACTAGCACAGCAAGGAACCAGTTTCTGGGAGCTTAAGCTTGTTCCGCTTTATTTGGTTTTTTTTGTTTTTTTTTTTTTTTTTTTTTTTTTTCTTTTGAGAGCAGCTGTCTTTGAGATTTGTGATCTTTTCTAAAAGCATGACCATAGTGATCATAAGGGCTTGGTGAATTTATTAACTCTACTTGACTAAATCCTCCTTTGACTCCATTTTGACAGAATTAGTTCCGGAACACAGATTTAGATCTCCTCTACCGTGTATTTGCCAGATGTAGGATGAACTTTATAAGCACTTTCATTGCTTTGGACCCAAACAAGAAATATCACAATATGTAGTGTAAACCACTAAACTCAGAAGTTAATGATCATTAAGATTTCTTATTCCAGGCCCTGAACTCTGGATATGGATTATCCAATGGTACCCACCTTTCCTTGCAGTCCAGGAATAAATGTGTGACCCTGGCTTGACAGGTAAGTGGTGTTTTGAGGGATCCATAACTGGTTATGTGCTATCCCTGAACAGCATTTTCCTGACTAAAATACCTTTTTGAAGGAGGTTGTATTTTAATAATAGCACCAGGTATTTCTGAAAAGACGTGAAGCTTATTAGATCTCCAATGCAAAGACATCTAAAGGCTGAACATTTGGCTCAGGAAAAAAAACAGCTTGAACGTCTAAGTTGTGGAAATTTTATTTTCATCACATCTACTTAGCTATTAGCAACAATTTCTTTTGTTTAAAAACTCTCCTCTCCTTCTCTTTCTTTTTATGAGGATCTTTTTTTACCACAGAAATCATTAAATTAATCCTTGATAATCCAAGAGAAAAAAAATAGAGGCAGTAGTTCAAGCTCTTCTGTGTGTGTGTGTTCAGCAAAATGTGGTACAACTCCACCATTAAAACTCTTGAGTTTCTATCCAAATTCTAATAAATACTACATGATGTATAAACTCATGAATGTTCACAGCACATGAATGGGCTGCCTCTAGAAATTACATGGCTTGAGCACAGCATGATTAGATGCAAAAAGGAAAGAATTTGTTATGACATTTTAAAGCTTCTTATAGCACAGTACCCTCACCTACCCTTGCCAGCCTGTTACCACAGGGCTGTGGATTGTTATTTAAAAGGCTTATAAAGGTTTTTCTTTCCTAAAAATAATGATAAAATTCAACATTGTCATTTAAAAATCTTTTTAAAACGGGGTTCTTATCTTCTCCCATTGAGTAGCAGTGCCTGACTTAGGGAAGGGAAGAGGATGTGCATGATTAGCAAATGTCAGATGATATCCTAAATGACACTGTGTAGTGATTAAGACACTTGGGTTTTTCTTAACTTATATTTTAGTGCTATACAGAGGTGTTAAAATGACAGCTCTGGAGGCTGAAGTCTCCTCTTTGCTCAGCAGTGGACAGAAGACAGCATAATCCTGTCTTTGCTTCATTCAGGTTGGTTTTCATTTGTCTTCTACAGCTGCTGTTTGTTTTCCAGTCAATCAAAGCATGCAGTAAGGATTTCTCAGGAAAATTTGAAAATTAGATTAAAATGGAAGACCAATGGTGTCTTTCTACCTAGGAATACATTGTCTGTATCTTTTCTTTCTTGAATTCATGGGTGAGGGATCTAGAGGCAGAGACTCATTTTCTAATAATCTTTGACTTCTTTACCTGCTTTCTAGCTAAAAACGTACCTTATAACATGCAAAGCCTTGCAGACTGGTTTTGGTGTGAAAGTGTATTTGAGAAGAGACTGGAAACAGTTTCCACAAGTGAAAAAGTTGATTTACACTTAAACAGAGAGTTTATTCAGAAAGGAAGTTTACCTAGGGTAAATGCTGGGAGGGAATGTTCTTTGAAAGGATGTTAATTGTACCTTGGTTCAAAGAACTCCTTGAAATTCCTGTAATGCAATTATGCTAAGTTAGAGGAAGTTAAAGGATTGTGTATTGGCAAAAATGCAGTTAAAATCCCAGCTGAAGTCATGTGTCAGAAGTGCTATTGATGATAACATTGACACCTGCCTCAGATAACTTCAAAGCCTGTGCTCTCTGTATGAACCTGAGTTCACTGAGCTCAGCTAGCAAAAGGACAAACCCAGACAGAGAAACCGGTCCAGACCTCCAAGAAGTGCAAATGGAGCTATGCCACTTAACAACAGCACATCAAACCCCAGCTCAGCACCTTTTAACACAGAGGACACAATGGTGAGCTCTACCAAATGAAACCAAACATCTGTGGACCTGCAGCTGTTCATCACAGACAGAAAGGGATCTCTGTGACTATCTGCTTTCTCCATGCTGGTGGGAAAAATGAGATTGCTCTGTGTGAGTTTCTGAGGAAAGATAGAGTGCAAAAGACAAGTTCCACACTGGTTTCTGAAAGCACTGAGGTTCTAGGGTTTCTGATGTCTTCTGGGCGTGAGTTCCACCCTTGTAGGGGGCCTTCTTCAGACAGAATGGTGACAGGCTTTTTTTCTGTCCCACAAAGTACTTAGGAAATAATGAAGTCTGAACTGATGAATGCACCCAGAACTTTACCTTTGTCAGTAAAACTCATTGCTCTGTGTATGACCCAGGGTTTTGTAAACTGCTGTTTAACAAAAATGTTTGTGCATTTTGAGTCTGCCTTGATAATTTCTCTCCTTTCAAACATAAATCCTGTATTTTATTAATTGCTCCTCTGTTTGCCCAGTTCTGTGAAATCACAAGCTAGAGATGAGAAGCCTTAAGATCACACACCCGGTTGGGATTTGGCTATGTATTTGAAATAAGAATTAATCCTTTTAGGTTAATAATGCCTTTTTAGGTATTTCAGATTTTAAAAATAAGGTGGGAAAGGGCTAGATTTTTCTGCCCAAAGCAATTCTAATTATTTGTTTCAATGTCTGCCCTGTCACAGAGGCTCTATCTTTGGGTTCTGGTCCTTTGATTTGCCCCTCTGCACACAAACTGAAACATTTAGTAGTTCCCACCTCAGTCACAACCATATTTTCCTTTTTTGAAGAAGTCAGGATCGGAAAGTTGCAGAGCAGTCTGGGTATTCCCCAGTTTGGAGTTCCCTTCAGGTGAGTAACATAATAAGATTTAGGATTACAGAGCTCTCCCAGCTTCTTTAGCAGAGATGCATCCAGCCCAGACCCCCAAATGCTAAGGGACCCAGGTCCTCACTCTCTAGATTCAGCCTCTTTTTGCTGCTCTCCTCAGCACTGATTCTGTCCATAGCATAACTTAAAGAGTGAGAGCCATGGACTTCATGTGAGGAAATAATGGAGGATTTCAGAATTTAGAATTTTGCAAGGGGAAATACTCCTCCCTGGTCATATGGTCTTGTGTGTATGCACACCAGAGGTGCTTCTGATCTGTTATTGAAATGAATTCTCAGTGAAAAATCATGTATGTGTAATGGAGAAAAAATATCATAAATGCTCCTATAATGGAACTGAAAAATATGGAATCATAGAATCCAGATGACAAAATAGATTAATATTTTATGTAGTGCACTGTGGTTAATCCTTGTGCTCACAGTACTTTATTTAGAATCACTGCAGAATTCCTCCTCTGATTTTTCTCCCTGAAATTATACTGTAAGGATATGCTTCAGACTTCACAGGAGCCTAAAGGTATTTGATTTAATTTATATCTATGAGTTTTGTTCTTTGTTCATTTATTTTAATCACTGTTGGTTTTCCCTCCCTTTGACTATCCTAGATTTTTGTTCTGATACATCATTGGTTATTCGGATCTAAACAGTTCTCCACTGAATTCAGGTTCCCCAAAATTTCAAAGTACAGAAATCATTTGAGAATGAGCATCATTAAAAGGAACTGTGGGATTAAACTATCTCAGAAGCAGAATGTGCAGTTATAATGTTCCTATGTTTATAGTGGTGAGTCCAATCCTCATGCTAGCACCTGAGTTTTAATGAGATTTTGAACTTAGTCTTTTTAGATACAATTATTATTTAAAAATATTTACAAATATCACAATGTGTTAGGATGCTGTCTTGTTTGTTTTTTTGTTATTGTTAAGTATTCAGATGCATTATTTCATAAGGTATTCAAAGTTAAACCAAAATATTTCACTGTTTTATGAAAAAATATTTGGATACTGAATCTTAAAAAATTAAAGTGATTGATGCCAATTGCAAGAAAAAATAGAGTAGCATATTTCACAATTTTAAGCTGACATCCATTTGTATTTACTTACTCAGTTATCACTTTTCAGCATGCAATTACATTAATATTTTTAGATGTTGGATGGTTTGACATTTTGTTCCAACCCTAGACAGCCAACTATGCCTTCAGATGGGTCTCTGCCAGCTAAAAATACAGTCCTAGACAAGAACATACAACTTCCACATTAATATTAGTGACACTCAGAAACAGATTGCTGAGCTGAAATAATTAACTCCAAAGGATTCGGTGGCTTGTCCATTACTGTGCTAGGTCCTAGCTCAAATATATGCAAGAGTAGAGAGCTGAACAGCCTGCACATCTGAGGGGTTATGGCTGCTTTCTCTGGAGAACTGTGGTCTGGTACAGCCCTGCAGCTCCCAGCAATTTAGGAGCATGGGATACAGGGGAAAAAGGAGTGTTTGGGTCATGGAAACAGATTCTCACACCATGGTGCTTTCCACAGACATTGCCATGAATCAATACCTTTATTTACTGTTTGCAACTGTCCATTTGCTTGGAGCTTACACTGTCAGAAGGCTGCTCCAGACTGTGACTGGTACAAAGTGAGAAAACTTTTCATTTAAAAATTAATTTATCATCAGTGAGCCACAGCTTTGTCTTAAACTCTATGCTGGTGTGTCTAGCATGGCAATGCAAGTTGATTCACCTCTTCACAAAGAAACACAGTGGAGGCTTCCCTAGCAGATGGACAAAAAACTTAGTCTTGCTAGAATACAGCAAATACAAAAACTTATGGTCACTGCCAGATAATCTCTGTAATCCAAGTTTTGAATCTCACTCTGCATGAGATGAATCAGTTCTTTGATGACAAATAAAAGCCTTTTCTGCATTGGTGGGATTTATGATTTCCTTTTCAATAAGCAGAGGGACGTTTTATTCTTTTGCATACCAAACTTTGAACATGAGACAGTGTTCTAGATGGCTTACTGTTTCAGAGTTCAAAGACTCTAGGGGATATTGCTGCTTTGCAAAAAGGAGATTTAGAAAAACAAAGGTTATGATTTTAAGAATTTTTCTCTCTTTTTTTGCTCCTTACATTTGCCAGTTCCACACACATAAGTCAAAAAATTTCAGGAGTATATTTTAGCCACAACAGATAGCTTGCTGTAGGTTTTTCCATCTCCCTCTGTCTGTGCTGAAGCCATTACTCCTGAGATAGGTGAACCTGTATTTGTTGTGCCAATATTGGTGAACCAGTATTGCCAATATTTTTGTACTCTGCACACAGAGAGTAACATCCTGTGAGCAGAAGATGCTTTTGGGAATACTTCAGCCCTGGCAGTCAAAGGTTTCACCAACATTGCTTCACTGAGGACAGAAAATTCAACAGTAGCTGAATTGCAGAGTTCCCAGAAGACCATTTTATTCTAAATCCAGAGTGTGAGAACTTTTGCTTTTAAATCACTGTGCCATGCAGTTAGAGCAAAAGATGTCATAAAAGCAGCATTTACTTATCTGGATTCCTTGAATTTCTCTTCCACTGTTTATAATGGACTTATCTTGTGCTCAGAAAAATGTGAAAAAGCCTTTTACAGAAAGCAGCAGAAAGACATTTTATGTTCCTTTTTGCTGATTACTTTTCCTTGATGCTAGGAAACAATTATTTTAAGTGGATTACTTCCAAAGAATAACTTAATTTGATAATAAAACAAATACTACTTTCCCATTTATTGATGAATCAAGCAAGGTAATTGGATTTATTACTTCTGAATCTATGAGTAATCCTGTTTCCAAATCACATATGTGTTTCCTCCTCTGCTTTTATGTTTTTCAGGAGATGACAATTATTTATTCATTCTCTTTCAGGCAGAATTTTTTTTTTTTTTATATGGACAACAACAGTCTTATGCACAGTTTCTGAGCTCAAAATAGAGCTAATTTATACTTAACACAATATACATCCTTGGTGGAGAAAAGTGAGTTTCAGTCATTCAGAGTAGGTAAAAATACTAGTTAATTAAAACATATCTTGCACTAATATCTACAGTATGCACACTAATTGGGGAATAGATATAGCATTGTTATGATGCTGTTTTGTGCTATTGAATGTCAGGGTCCTGGAAGCTGAGAGGCCCTTTGGGACATACATCCCAGGATGTATACTTCTACCCAGGCTGTATGGAGGAAATGCCTTTTCTAGGCATATGCAGCTAATCTGGGGAGTGGCCATGCCGAGTGTTATTGACATTTCTCCTTCCTCTGCTTTTCAGCTTTGTACTATGAATCCAGCATGCTGAGTCTTTGGAAGATTATGGATTATTTTAGACATAATAAAATAATGGAAGATTTTTCAAATAACACAATTAGTCAAATATTCTTTTATCAGTAGTTAATCTGGCAGCATTTAAGAATTCCTTTCACTTGGAGATCTCACATCAATTTGCAAACATTAAGTAAACTTCTTAGAATCTGTACTTAAATTCTTAATTTGTTTCATAGGGATTGTTTACATCTACAGTAGTCTACCAGTAGAGCTATACCCATTGACACCAGCATGTTTCTGAAGTGGAAATTCAACTTCCATTAGTAAAACTGTTCCTCTTTCAGTAGAGAATAAAATCTGTTTTTTGAGGAACTAAGTCTCCATATTCTGGTTTTAAGTGTGATTTCTTTTCATATTCTTCTTCCACTCAGTAATGCTAGCAAAACTTTTAAGAGTAGATCAAATCATGAGCTGGAAGTGCTAAAGAAGCTCATTTAAACTCAGATTATTTTCTTCTGTAAAGGACAAATGACCCTTGTGCTCGAAATACATTCCTGTATTGATGGGATTCATTGATCAGCATAGGCCTTTGGTCACTTGATAAAGATGGAAATCTGTTACATTCCCCAGCTCCATTGCCTTTTCTCTCTGCATCAGTATTGTACTCTTGCCTGATAAAGTGTTGCTTAAAAAGGGACTTCCAGAGCTGAACGAACCCATCTGTAGAGCTTGAATTGAAGAGCCAGCTTCTGTCATGTGGAACCATAACAAAATTGCATCTGCTGCAAAGCACACTCTTCTGTTAGCTATCGTGGTTTCACTATGCATCTGACAATATTTAGACATTTCTCCCGGTCATGTTCTTTAATGCTGGTCAGCAGTGAAGGATAATAATTCACTTGGGAGTTTCCAGGGTTTCCAGGCTACCAAGCCCCATTGTGGTTTTCAGTTGAAACATTTCAATCCAGCTTTTCCATTTGTAGATGTCATTTGAAGCCAGTGCTGCACTTTCATTTTTTTTTTCCAAATGAGAACAGAATGTGGTGTTTGAACTGAAATACATTATTGGGTGGAATAGAAGAAGGGAGAAAGAAAGACATGTTATTTGCTATGAAAAACATGCTACGGCCTTTGTGGTACCATGGCAGAGTTTGCTCCTGCTGATTCTACTAAAAGACCCAAAGCCCTTATCCACATTTCCCTGATTCCTACCACATTTTTCTCTGTGCATCCTTCAATGAAGTGACAGAAAAAGCCAGATCTTTTGGACTAATGTAATATACTCTTTCCTCCTCAGCTGCTTCTGTCTCCCCTCATTGCTCCCAGAAAGGGAGGGACTGTTACAGACCATTTCAGGGCATCCTAGGGCTTTCTCACATCACTTCCAATGCATTCCTTGCCTCCGGTCACCCAGGAAGAATCGGCTGTGTTTGATTTCTGTCTCAGGTCACTTGTCTCACAGCTACGTGCCAGGTCAGTGCCAGTGAATTGTCCTGCATGGCAGAGCTTTGGTATACAGGCTGGGGGGTCAAGTTTCACACGCTCAAAAGGAGTTGGTGTAAAGACAAAGAGGCACAGCGTGTGTTTCAGTGCCAGTAATGAATAAACTACCACATCAACTACACAGCATGAACATCTTTATCCAGCTGCGTTTATAAATTATTTTCATTAATTATGGTTGTTCCTAACACTTGACACAAACAAGGACTTTTTTTTTTAATGGCTGTTTTATTAATCCATTATTCTTCTGAAGAAAAATATCTGCCCTCCCTCCCTGCCTTTAACTGGCCAGAGATACATCACTTTTGAAAATAAATCTCAAAATGCAGCCCGGCAAACTACTGCTCTTTGAATCATCACTTATGAAAGAAGATACCTTTTTCTTCTGTCCACCATGAATTAAAATAAAATTGCTTATAATCTATCTTTTAAACCCCTGCGGTCAAATTTATGCCTGGCATCACAGTGCAGGAAACATCATAATTGCACAGTGGATGAACTCAGTCTCAAGAGTTTAGTTGTGCTTTGAAAGCTTTTTGATGTATAGTTGTACTTTATTTATTTTTTTTTTTTTTTTTAATTTTGTTTTACTTTTTTAATACTAAGGCTGTTTAGGAGCTGTGTTAGTAACCTAAACTTCGTAAAACTGACTCTAACTGGAGCAGAACCCTAATAAAGCTAAAAGAATTTTTGCCTTTGTGTCAAAGATTACAGTGCAAAACCAGCAAAAAATAGTTTTTTTCCAGATATGCATTTTGAGAGAATGGAAATACTTTTGCATTTTTTGACTACAGAGAAGCTTTTTGAATTCAGGCAAATGCATTTCACACAATTCATTTCAGGGCTGATTCATTTTATCTGTGTGTCTCCTGTGCCAAGTGGAAACATTAGGCCTCTTTAAAAAATGATGGGGGATAATAAATGCTCCAGGCATTTGTTTTGCTGAAATGAAGTAATGGCAGGGAAGCATATGGTGAAATATATTTTTAATTACTTTTCAACAATGTTAAATGTTTTCTTCTTATTTTCATATTTAATGTTGTTGATCAAGCTTGCTAAATAGGCAGCTCTTATGGAACACACCACTTTGTGCAATAACACATGACTAATTTTATGGGCAGTACTGTATATCCCTGCATATCAGCACTGTATTAGCTGTAGAACTTTGTTTATGATGTTTCGTGCCATCCAAGGAAGCTGGGATTGTGAGGGGGGCTGTTTTGTTCCTGTTTCATTTTTTACCCACTAATCCCACAACTCTCAATACCTTTGTTCAGAGGTTTTGTTTTCTTATATTTTTGTTAGCGCATGCAGAGCAGGAAATATGATTCTCTTCTGTTAGACTAAACAAAAGGAAATCCACCTGAGACTGAGAGGAGACACCAGTCTCCCTTTTAACAGCTTTACTTCTAAATCACCCATCCATCCCCTTCCTTCATCTCCCTCCCTGCAGCACAGGTTCCACACTAAAGCAAAGTGAACAAAGGACACCTGTTCCCAGCCCTGCTAAAGAGAGAAAAGCTGCAGTGCCTAAAGGCTAGAGCTGAGCTGAAAGTATTATGGCTACAGGTGGTGTCCATGCTGTGGATATACCTGCACAAGGGAGACATGAGCCTATTGCACAATTCCAGTAAATAACAACTGAAAAGTAAGTGACATCTCAGGAGGGTGGCAGGGGAAACCAAGGCACAATAGTCACCACTTGTCTGCACATAGGTGTCGTCTTTTCGGGATGTACACAAGGGTTCTTTCAATACAACATATAAAGACAAAGTAAGAAAACCTGGCAATTTGCTGTCAACACTTACAGCAGGCGACCACATTCTCCCCTCACTTGTTACAGACCTGGCACAAATTCTTTTTCTGAAGATGTCACGGTCATCACTGGTATGAGCGGAGGAATGCTTCTTGTAGCACGCCCTGGAGATCAACAGTCCCAGGCTATTTCAGACCAGTGAGACCTTTCCAGAGATGGGACCTGTAACCTCTGTAACCACCACCCTCTTTTTCAGCTTGAGTGGCTTTTCTTCCTGCAGCCGTGGCAGCGTGGCAGAAAGGAGTTGGGATGACTCTCTCACATGTCCAGCACTTCCTGTCTCACTGATAGTGATTCAGGGGATTAAAGCAGAAGGATATAAAGCAACAGATGGGGATTTCATTCATTCTCTGTGCTTTGAAAACTGACTCTAAGGAATACATCCATTGTTATTATTGTGCCTTTCAGTATGCTGCATGCAGATTTCAGTTTGAGGTGGGAAGGGGATGTCTATGGGTCTGAGGCATTGGCCACCACTGTGGAGAGAAACACTGTGCTGATAGGTTATCCACATTATTCAAGCAAAAAACCAGCTTGTAGCACAGGTCAGAGCACTGAACATGTAAAAGATACTCCTTTTTCCCCGTGCCTTCCCCTTCTCACTGGGAACCAGGGCAGAGTAGCAGAAGCAGCCGGGGTGGGAGTAGGAGAAGTGAAGCCCGATATTTGTCTTGTGATAAGCTGCTGACAACTCAGACCTGCCCCTGGTACTGGGAAAAAAGCCAACGAACAAGCAGAAAAGAGAAGCACGAAGTTGCCTGAGGGAGGAGCAAGGCCATGGCAGTCGGTGGCCTGTCTCCCACGCTGCCTGAAGCTGCGGAGGAGGAACCGCCAGCTCTGGGACTGCTGGTGTGGCTTTTGGGACACACTTCTGTGGCAGAAGAGGGAACCACAGCCTTTCAACCTCGGATCAGTGGGGCAACCTTGTGTGGGTGGTCTCTCAGAGGGAGGAGAGAATTTCCCAAAGTTCTTTCTCTCCCAAGGTTACTTGCTGGAGGGCTCCCCGGGCAAACCCAGGGCTTCAGCTGCAGGATATGGAATGAAAGAAACAGCCACCAGAAATGGTCTCATTCTTGTTTTAACAGATACCAAAGGGAAAGATTTGTCCCAGGGAAGCTTTGGCTTCTGGGATTCATAACTTGGGAGTGCTGTGAAGCTTTCAGAACCCGGATGTGGGGGTCAACATAATCTTTTCCAGAGTCTTCACTTTTAATCTCTGCATGTAAAGAACTGGGTCAGTTGTGCATGGCCAGAGACAGCAGTTCCCCTTGCACTGTAGATTGCATACTGGAGGTAACACTTCCTATAGATCAAGACAGCCTGTAAAAAATGACAAAAACTGTGAAGTTCAGCTTGCCAGGAAACTGTTATCATGCATGTGTATTTTTTTTAGGAAAAAAAATAAATTTAATATCCACATCCCGTTTTGTCCATCTTTTAAAACCCCTGATAGGGACGTGAATGTTGTTCAAGACTATTACATGTCATGATGATAATTTGTTCCTTTTGAAGAGTGTGATGTCTAAGTCGTTTTTGATGATTACATTGCCTTGGTCTGTATTTATTCGAAAGGCACTTTTCAGACCTGAGAATTGTTTCCAAACAGTATACATAAATGATTAGTAGTGCTTTCAGTCATGCAGTTTGATACCTTTTCCCTTTAGATGTTAGTCTTGATGTGAAGACTATGCCCTACCTGGTGAATAAAGAACAGATCTTAACTGCTGCAGCAGCTGAAAGGTTTGGAATTACTTAATTGTAAAACCAGTCACTTCCCATAGAATCATAAAATCATAGAATTGTTTGAGTTGGAAAGGATCTTACAGATCATCTAGTTCCAGCCTCCCTGCTATAGGCAGGGACACTTTTCACTAGACCAGGTTGCTCAGAGTTCCATCCACCCTGGCCTTGAACCCTTCCAGGAATGGAACATTCACAATTTCTCTGTAAAGTCCCACAGCAATCTTCTCTTTTCCAGATGAATAGCCCCAGCACTCTCAGCCTGTTTTCACAGGAGAGGTGTTCTAGTCCTCTGATCGTATTCATGGCCCTCCTCTGGCCTTGTTCCAACAGGTCCACATCCTTCTTTTGCTGGGGACCCCAGAGCTGGGCACAGTACTACAGGTGGGGTCTCACTAGAGCAGGGTAAAAGGACAGAACTGTGTCCCTTGACCTGCTGGTCACACTGTGCACTGTCAGGTTCCTTAGATATTCTTGAGCCTGATCTTCTCCTACAGCTGAAAGTTCTTCATTCTCTCAGTCCCTACCTTTCTCTTCTCAACCTGGGCAGTGTAGCTGGAGCACTTGCCAGTGAAAACTGAGCCAAAAAAACCCCAAACATAGAGTACCTCAGACTTCTGCGTATTCCAGGTTACCAGGTCTCCTGTTTCCTTCTGGAGACAAGCAGCATTTTGTCTAATCCTTGTTTTATCACTGGCATATCTGTAGAAGCTTTTATTGTTGCCCATGACATTCTGGTCAGATTTAATTCTATCATGGCTTTAGCTTTCCTATCATGATCTCTGGTAGCTCAGACAATTTCATTGTGTTCCTCTTAGGCTACTTGTTCTGGCCTCCATCCTATCTAAACTTTGTGTTTGAGTTTGTCCAGGAGCTCCTTGTTCATCCACAGAGGCCTTCTAGTGATTTTGCCTGACTTCCTCTTTGTTTGGATACATTGCTCCTGAGTTTGGACAAGGATTCTGGAGTATTAACCAGCTTTCTGGGGCCTCTCTTTCCTCCAGGGATTTATTCCCTGCTATTTTACCAAGCAAATCCCTGAAGAGACCCAAGTCTGCTTTCCTGAAGTCCAGGACAGGGAGTTTGCTGTGAGCCCTCCTCACTGCTGTAAGGGTCTCAAATGCCACCAATTCATGGTCACTGCAGTCCCTCTCCTTGTTGGTGAGAACAAGGTTCAGCACAGCACCTCTCCCCTTTGGTTCCTCTGTCACTTGGAGAAGGAACTTGGAATACATCATTGTATTCCCAGAACTTCCTGGATTTACTGACCTGCTGTATTGACCCTCCAACAGAAGTTCCCCCTTAGGACCATGGTCTGTAAATGCAAGGCTGCTCTTATCTGTCTATAGAGCACCTCAGGCTCTCAATCTTCCTGGCTGGCAGCCTGTGGACCATACTCACTATAAAGTCACCTCCCCCTACCCTCCCTTTGATCCTGACCCACAGAATCTCTGTTGTCTTCCCATCCATCCCAAGGCAGAGGTCTCTGCACTCCAGCTGATCACTGATGTAGCGGGTGACACTCCTTCATCATTTCCCCTTCCTAAAGCATCCTTCCCTCCCAACACTCCAGCCATAGGAGCCATCCTACCACTTCTCTGTGATCACAATCCTGCAGGTGTGAAGAATAAAATCAGTCAGAGCTCTGGGCTATCAAATTCTCCAAATATTTTACACAAACTAAGGATGTGGAGTTGAGTAGCAGAATGCTGTGTAAGCCACTTGCTATGCAAGTAAATGCCAATGCTTCAAGGATGAGATTTCCTGCTCTGAGCTTCAGTCCATCTCCTACATGTGGCATCGTCCTACTTTGCAGCTACAATGCTGCAGACTCTAAATTGTCTTCTAATTTTTCAAATTCAAAAGAAACACAGTCTGTTTAATTGTTTAATGGTTCTATAAAGAATCTAGGCATTTTACACTAGGCTCACCAGAATGTTTATCCCAGTCATCCACCTTTGAAAAGAAGGTTCTTCTTCCTGAAGTCCAGGACAGGAGTTTGCTGTGAGCCCTCCTCACTGATGTAAGGGTCTCAAATGCCACCAATTCATGGTCACTGCAGTCCCTCTCCTTGTTGGTGAGAACAAGGTTCAGCACAGCACCTCTCTCCTTTGGTTCCTCTGTCACTTGGAGAAGGAACTTGGAATACATCATTGTATTCCCAGAACTTCCTGGATTTACTGACCTGCTGTATTGACCCTCGTACAGAAGTTCTCCCTTAGGACCATGGTCTGTAAATGCAAGGCTGCTCTTATCTGTCTATAGAGCACCTCAGGCTCTCAATCTTCCTGGCTGGCAGCCTGTGGACCATACTCACTATAAAGTCACCTGCCCCTGCCCTCCCTTTGATCCTGACCCACAGAATCTCTGTTGTCTTCCCATCCATCCATCCCAAGGCAGAGGTCTCTGCACTCCAGCTGATCACTGGTGTAGAGGGTGACACTCCTTCATCATTTCCCCTTCCTAAAGCATCCTTCCCTCCCAACTCCAGCCATAGGAGCCATCCTATCACTTCTCTGTGATCACAGTCCTGCAGGTGTGAAGAATAAAATCAGTCAGAGCTCTGGGCTATCAAATTCTCCAAATATTTTACACAAACTAAGGATGTGGAGTTGAGTAGCAGAATGCTGTGTAAGCCACTTGCTATGCAAATAAATGCCAATGCTTCAAGGATGAGATTTCCTGCTCTGAGCTTCAGTCCATCTCCTACATGTGGCATCATCCTACTTTGCAGCTACTATGCTGCAGACTCTAAATTGTCTTCTAATTTTTCAAATTCAAAAGAAACACAGTCTGTTTAATTGTTTAATGGTTCCATAAAGAATCTAGGCATTTTACACTAGGCTCACCAGAATGTTTATCCCAGTTATCCACCTTTGAAAAGAAGGTTCTTCATCATACCAGTAAAGAAAATATTTTGTGAGTACTGCAATTTGTCTTTCTGCTGAGTGACAAGCAGCACTTCAGTTTGGATAGAACAGGTGTATGTATTTTTATTATTCTCAATTACTGTTTTGTTTAAATACGCCATTATTAGTGTCCTTTACCATTTGACAACAACAAAGGAACAACTTTTCTTGAGAGTAGACCTTTAGATTCCCTTTAACTACTTCAAACAAGAATTAAACACCAGTGAATTGTCAAAGCAAAAAAAACAACTGTGTTTTAATAGAACATATTATATACTGAAGTCTGTATAGCTCCATATATTCGGATGAATTTTAGACTTGCATCTATTTGGAGAAAAAAAAAGTAGGAAACAGTTGCTGAGCAAATTGTGTTTCAAAAGAGATATGATTGAGTAGAGGGATGGATTTTTAAGTGTGCAACAAACATAAGATGCATGTGAAATTCTTCATAAATAACTCATTTTATCTTTGTCACCACTAGAAGTGGTGCATCTGATAGCTTTTATAGTATTTGTTGGTTTTTTGACCAGAGTTTTCATCTCTGCTGATCCTGTTCCTGAATCTATTCTTTGTCCTTCCCTATCAGATTTGACACCTGTTTCCAAATGAAATATGCCTTCTATCCTTTGGTTCTTGAGCGGCTTCTCTTTTCTTTTTTTACCTTTTTTTATTATTTATGTCTGCAAATTATATTTAAACGCATATGACAGGCTTCATGTAATGTGGACATACATTTTTTGGAAAAAGGGGACGGGGTTTCTTCACTTGTTGCTGGCATATTTAGGTAATGGGCAAATGTCATTTAAGCACACGTTCTCTGAAATGCAGAAAAGGTCTTGAATGGTGTCTCCTCTTCCTGTTGGTGACAATGTGTCTTGAAATTTACCTGATGCCTCAGTTCTCCTATGTGTCAACTTGTGGCAGCAAAGCTGGAGGGAGGAAGCACATCCTGCAATTTTCCCACAGAGGACAAAAGAACAAATGTCTCAAATCAGAGAAGAACTGAGAGGCCACCATTATGCATGGAGATGAGGAATGGCACAGCTGGAGTCATGCATGCAGTTTCAGATGGCACTAAAGTGTTTATCCGGGGCTGGTGAGAGGGTGGAGGGAAGCACTGATGTGACGTTTTTATTACTCTGGTAAATCCATTCCTAGTCCTTTAGCCTTCTCCTTCCTTTAAAGAAACTAAATATGTCCTTCAAAGGTCCTTCAAAGCACCCTGTTCATCTATTTAAAATGAATTGTAAATCCTTTCCTGAATTTGGGCTTGCATCAGAAATGGGCTAGGAGAAGAAATTACCCAGCTCTGGGAGACAAACCAGACAGAGCCCGTATAACATGTACCCCCTTAAAATTAGTTACTGTCTTTTTCTAAAAGCAGTAACAGTGTATGAGTTGTCATCTTGATGTTCTTAGACTGTCAGTTTGGCTCTAACTAAGCTACTATTTAAGGCAAATTTGCACAGGGGGTAAGAGACTTATAAAAATAATCAACTAGCTGCTTCTATCTATCCTTTTCCAGTGAATTATTTTCTATTTAATTCTTACTGATGTTTATAATCAATTTTATCGTTGATATTTTTCAATTTTTAAAAAATATTTCTTTGTTCTGTAAAATTTGCTTGCTAAAGGCACTGTTTAATTTCAGGTGAGGGCTCGAAGTCATAGATGCTTTTATAATCAGATAAAAAGGAATAAATGCACACCTCCAGAATTGCAAATTTCAATACCTTTTCTGACAGTACATGCAAGACAGTATCATTTTTTGAAAGCACAATAGTATTTCTAAAATCAAATTAAAGATCTTACTTGCAAGATATCTTATTTTCTGTTCCAAATAATCTTCAATCCACAGTGTAGCTTTGTCATCCATAATAAAAAGGGAAATTAAGAGAAACATTATATGATCCCAGCATCTATCATGCATCTTTTTATATGTTGAAGGCTTGCTGTAGAGTCTGCTTGTTTCCAAGGAATGAAAATTGCTTATTATCCCAGATAATGAAAGAGAATGTCATCATCTATAATTCTTAGTTTAGGATACTTACTGTACCCTTCTCTTATAAAAGGGTTGGCAGAAAAAGAGTTCAGTAAATGAAGCAGCTCTTAAATATTTCCTTAAATAAAAGAGGGATTTGTTTGCGAGTGAGATTTATATGTCTTTGACAGCAAAATATATTGGAACAACTTTCTTAATTGACAGATTGTAACTTGAATATGAATGCTATTTACTGAATACAACTCATGAGTATTAAAGTTATTTTTTCAATGATCATAGAAGTGTGCTTCTATATATACACCTAAGTATATAATTGTACCCACCTATCTGAGTGTGTGGGTGTATTGTATATGCGCTTATTGCTTTTTTTAACACAGGGCTTTTGCAGTATCTATACATTTTTTTCTAGCCTTCTCCTGTTTTATTTCCCTAATTAAACTCTTGCAAGCTAATCTCTACAGCATAAGAAGGTTTGCTTTAACACCCTCTGCCTAAGTATGACAGTTCTGTAAACAGCAGCTGTATGTGGTCAGTCACGAGATCTAGAAATCAAAACTATATGGGCTGTAGTCACAGCTCATGAGACAAACGCGATGTGCTGGAAATTGACTGCCAGACAGCCTGGATTTGATAAGTTGCACTAGACTGCATGTCACACTTTCTACAGCAGTAGCATTTCACACACACGCGCAAGTGTTTATACAATAAAAAAAAAAAAAAAGAAGGAAAAAAAGAAAAAAACAAAGGTAAAAAGAAAAAAGGAGAAGGAAAAAAAAAGGAAACCCACTCCAAACTCTATGATTAAAATTACTCAACTAGAAGGACATTCTTAGGAACAAATTTTTTAAATGTTTGTGCCTAAAGGGCTGGAAAACCAGTTTAGACCTAAACCCCCGTGAACACCAGGTATTCAGAGCAGTTAGCTCTTTGCGCATTTGCAGAAGTGAGCTTTAAAGATGTGACTGCAGTCAGCCAGCAACAATTTATGCTTACATGGAAGAAAAAATCACTGGAACAGTGAACCCAAAAAACTGCGAGATGAAGAAAATGAGAGATTTTCTAATATGGAAAACAATAGTGAAAAAGAGTATTAGTATTGGTATCAGCAATCAGTATAGGAGTTCATAAAAAAGTCTCCTCCCGGTCTCAGTCATGGATTTTTCATCTAAGCCAAGATAGCTTTCATCCATCTCACTGACATGTCCTGCCAGGCTCAGGCTAACTCAGCCTCTGCTTTGGATATCATTGCAGGGATGTCAGACTTGAGAAAGAAGGCTTCAAAAATGTTGCAGATCATTTCTAAACACACACACGTGCAAATCCCCTGTGGTTAGCAGGTATAGCATGTCCCTGCAAGCACACAGGCACAGCTGGAAGCCAGCTTCTGACTTCTGTCTCTGCCTAATTAAAATTATGCTAATTCTAACAACATGATTACAACTTTGTAAAACAAAACAAATAAATGCATTTTTCCACAATGCTTCTTTATTCATCTATCCTTTCTCTTCACCTTCTGACAGAAAATAATGGGAAAGGTCTGATGGACAGTAAAGGAAAAGTGAAACTGTCCCTTGCAATTCTTCAAACATTTTTGTAGGGCTTTCTATTTGAAAAACACCCAAGCTTTTCTGGGATATTCACATCCCATTTTTTTTCCAAATTCCAACCTAAGCAAGGTGAAAATCCCAAAACCTCCAACCACATTGCAGCTCCTGCTGCATTCAATATCTTTGCATGCAATACTGAGCTTTCAAAACCTTTTTGGCCATTCTTCCCATATTTACAGAGATCCTAATTAATTGCATCTGTGGTGTGCAGGTGATGCCTGAGAGGCTACCTGGAACAGATGCTAGGCAGTGTTAAAGGAATAAAGTAGGCATTTGTTAAAAGGCCTTCAAAGGATACATCTTGGGCAGTACAAGAGCCTGGCAATGGCTCTACCCAAGATGGACCCAAGATGGACTCCTGCTCATGAGTTTTCACACTTGTATAAGTTTTGTTCCATTTACATGTTGGGGTTAATTGTCCAATTACAGCTTCAGGTTATGAAGTCCCATCCTCCCGGTTTGCTCTCTTCAATTCAATGATTGTACTTTTGGGCCTGAAGCTGCAATAATGTCATTGGTTCTCAGGCTGGAAAAGGATTGTTTTGTCTAATTAAACTGTGAAGAGAACTTACTAACACTTTATATGAAGTTCAGAGTTACATACTAAGACAGTACAGAATTGGAAAAATATGAGAACTAAAACTTAAGGCATCACAGGAATGCTGTTGCTTTGTGAAGAGCTAAAAGAAACTCCCCTGGTGCAGGAGTTGACAAGAACTTTTGGGTCTCCATCTAATTAGGCTGTACACTGCTAGGAAGCAGGAATCATGCTGTGCTTGCTTGTTTGCATCAAGTCAGACACACTCCAGCACAGCTCAGGTATTTTGTAAAATGCAGATATAAACCATTTTTTTTCCTGAGATGGTGGATGGTGAGGGTGGGGAATGAGAAGGAGTTTTGGTCTCATAATTCACTAGTCTTAGAGAAAAGAGGGAAGATTCATGTTTCAGCATTTAAGTTGTCATAAGTTGTAAAGATTAGATACCTTTTATTTATAATGTCTCAATTGTTTTATCTGCAAATTAGACAGGACAAATCTTCTTTGTGGTGTGGCTATAGCTATGAAATTGATCTACAGGGGGAGGTAATCTTGGCAGAATTTGCAACAAGAGAATGTACATTCCCTTTTCTGAAGCCATTTGATGTTATCAAAACTGGATGCTGTACCTGTGATGATAGAAAAGTCCATAATTTCGAGATAGTCCCAGCTCAGCCATTGTGTTTTCTAGTATTTCAACCTGCGGTCTGGGATCAAAACTGGAGTCCACAAATGGAAAGTAGACTGTAAAACAACTGGAAATTCTGGAATATAAACCTTTACTTCATCCTTCTCCATATATTTGACTGTTTTGTAGTTCTACCAGCTTGCAGTTGCTGTTAGCACTTTTGCTGGATAACTGCATTCAAGAGCACTATTCTTGTGTTATTTTTTTTTCTTTTTTTTTTTCACAAAATGATAACATGTGCTGGGACTGAGGAAGGTCAAGAAATACAACCCTTTGTGGTTTGTGCACACACACACAAAATTAGCCTTTACCCACACAGACTGAAAGCACAATGTGCCTTTATTGGAATCTGAATTTGAATTAGATGCGAAAGCCATCTCTGTGCCATCAGCCCATGGCCTCCCTACGGTCAGTGTTTCTCACAGGTGGCACAGGTTTGGCAGGACCCCTTCAGGAGCCCTGCTGTGGCTCCATGGCTGCAGGGAGCACCTGCAAGTCCCTAGTTTGGCTGAGAGCTGCAAAGCAGGTGATCCTCTGGCTTTGTTCCTCATGGGGGCTGACAGTTTTACCTGCTGTCTGGATGCTGACACCTTGGAAATATCCACAGAGTTGGTCTTTAGGCCTCACAGATGTGAATCCCATCTCATATTGCTCCCATATCCAGGGGATTTTCACCAGGCTCCAGAAGAGATGAGGATTTATTATGATTAAGAATGCTCTGCTGCAGTTTATGCCATTTAGTTTCCTTCAACCAAGGACAGAAGGGAGGGTTATGAATCCTGATGCTGTGACCTGGAGGAATTATTTCAAAAGAAGAGGGTGGAAATTTGGTTAAATTATAATTTTTTAGAGTGGCAAGGAAATGGTCTTAATACCATCAACTGTCCCAACGTGCTTGATCTGAGCTGTTGGGGTCCAGGTCAGTAGGTCATCTTTGACTACAAAAGAGGATCATTTCTACCTTAATGAGGCAAAGATGGCTTATTTCCGTCTAACAGATGGCAGTGGATATGAGTCATGCATCTGTCTGGGATGTATTTTTCTAAACAAAGTAATTTGACCAGCAGTTTCCAGTAGCCCCATGCTCTTCCCTATGGCTCCAAAGTTTGCACGTGCTTTATAGACTCTGACCATTTACTATTATATCACATTTGGGAGGAAGGAAATAAAGCATAGTGCTAAAAATATCTTTATTTACATTTAGGAGCACCACATTGTTTCAAATCACAAAAGCACAAATGTGGAACCTGCTTGAAGTCCTTATATTGGTTTTTTGGTTTTCATCTTTTTTTTTCTTTTTTTTTTTTTTTTTTTCTGGCAGTACTCCAACTTGCAATGGGAAAGGAAGCAGAGGATGCCCAAACTGTTTGTATATTTATGGAGATATTTGACTTTTAACAAGTTATTCTGAGAGTGCTGGACTTCTTGCTAATGATTTTGTATATTCTAATCATTCAGGAGCTCTGATTGGGATCTTGGCTGCAGTGGTTCTGCAGTGTGGATTCTGGAAGTCTGATAAAGTGAGCTTTCGTGTTGGAAGTGGTCTCTCAGATCTGCCAGAGCATGCAGAGATTTTCTCTCTGCTGTCAGTTTATGAGAAACTTGTAGAAAATTATCTTTGTGCTTTCCACCTTGCTTCACAGTTGAGGTGAGCCACAGGATTCAAATGTGTACACACTTGTACACAGTGGAGCTGTTCAAGCCTTGCTTCCAGAGGGAATCGAGCTAGAGTGATATGATGATTCTGGGGCTGCAAGGATTTTCAGTTCTGAGATATTGCAAGCTGACAGGTTCAGAAGCAGGGTCTGTCTCCAATTTGATTTTAGAAGCTGATTTTCCTTTTGATTTTAAGAGCTGCTTTCTGAAGGAAGTAATGGAATTTTAAATGAAAAACCGATTTGCTCAAAGTATTATTTTTAAGTATTAAGTATTTTTTTCCTTTCAGCATCTCTGAAAATCACCAAACAGATAGTTTTCCTGAGAAGGATTAGTCTGGGATATGACACAAACTATTTCTTCCTTAAACAAGTTTGAGCAAAGATAGTGAAACACCTGGTGTTTTTCAGCTTCTGCTATAAGTGGATTGAGCTTTCCTTGAGTTTAGTAGGCTAAGTGAAATAGAAATTAGAGTGAGGAACACACCAGAAATCTTTACAATATAACAGATTATTTTGATACAGGTCTAACTGAAAAAGAATATGAGATAGGATTCTATGTATGACCTTGAAAAGATAATTTCAAGATATTTGTATCTAGATTTCTAAGGCAGTACAGGTTACATGGCTGCCATGTGTACTAGTGTTCTCTCAAACTTTCAAACCTGCTGGTAACTTCAACCAGATTTGATTGTAAAGTAAAAAATCTGAAGCAGTAACTATTGCATTTCACAAAGGTAAGTATATTCATCCTTGTGGGAAGCAAATTTCCTCCACATCCCTTTTCAGTCTTGAACTGTCATGGTAGATGAGTGAGGTGCTTTTAAATAGCACCTTCCCTCCCATTCTTGGAGTCTCCCTTGCTGGAAATATTCCAAACCCACTGGGATGCATTCCTGCATAACTTCCTCTAGGTGACCCTGCCTTGGCAGGTGATTGGACTAGAGGAACTCCAGAGGTCCCTTCCAACTCCAGCTACTCTGTGATCCACTGTTGTTCCTGGAGCTGTGAGCTTTCCAGGACCCCTTCTCACAGACAGTTGACTCTAAGCACCTGAGCTGACAGCAGTTTCCCTCCAGTCAGAATAATGCTGCAGATGTAACAAAACAAAGCAAAAAAAAAGTTTTTTAATCGCATTTGATGCTTTTTGCATTTAAAAGATGACCAGCAGGTTTATCACCAAAAGCCAGATTACTTGAGGAGAAAATGCTGTGAAACAAGAGAAATGGATTGTTGTCTACAGAGATTCACCTGTTTTCTGGACAGACTTGGGTACACAAAGAAGCATGGTCTGGGGACAGTTCTGTTACACTGGCTGATGTACCAAGGCAAGGTGCAAGCTGAGTTGTTTGAGGCATGTATATATATAAATATCCCCTGTGTCTTAGATCTGGCTAAGCTGCCTGGCTAGACATTGACCAGACACTAAAATATGTGCGCCTTAAGCCTTGAAATCTGAACAAAATCTGTATAGTTTTAGGATTAACTTTAGTCCTTGAGATTTGTCCTTACTTCAGATTACCCTTTCCCAATTTTTATCTAGCATGAACATGCTGAGCTGCAGCCCATTTCTCAGGTGCATGTGGTGCTGTAAACAAATTATCTTTATTCTCTGCTAAATAGAGCAAGAAAACCTTCAAACCTGCCTAAAATAACAACTCCTCTTTATATTCCCAGTGTGAGTTTCTTTTAATTCTGTGACAACCTAAGCTGCTTCTGCAGTTCATGTGTTAACTCCTGTTTCGCTTGTCCACAGGGATCTTCTTTCTTTACTTCCTTCACTATCTCCCTGTTTTTTTTTTTTGTTTGTTTGTTTTTTTTTTTTTTGTATTCCATATCTTTATTTTGCCTGTGGTAACCCTTCCTGGCTCCAAACTCTCTTTCTATGGAGTGGTGAGCCTCTTAAACTTCAGTTTCTTCTGTCCCAAGTGTTTTCATCTCAGTAGATAACCATTAAGATTTAATTACTAACTGCTGCCTAAGTTCTGGATAGGTTGTAATGCAGACCTTGGTCAGCAGTACATGTGCATAGGGATATCCCAAAATACACTTCACTTCTTAGTAACAGCTTCATAATATCAGCCAGAGATAATAGATTGTGCACAGACTTTCCTCTGCCTAGAATGTAAACCAGCACTTCCTTGATGCCCTACAATGCAGCTATACAAACACACTGATTTTCTTCTTCCTTTAGCTCATTTGCTCAGCACTCAGGCACCAATTTAGAATGATGGATCTGGTTTTAATCCAGATGGCTTGATGTAGTGGTTTCTCTCCCTCTCACTAACTCCCTCCCTCCTCTCCTTATCCTGCAATTTCTCTGCATTGTTTGGTTCTGTTTTACAACCTTTGGTAGGACAGGTGTTCTGTTTTCTCCTTTACAGGATATCTGACATTTGTGCTGCCATTGTCTGCTGAGTCTCTCAAGTCACTCCCAGAGATGTGGTCTTTAAAGGCTGCTCTGCATTAGACCTTGTCTCATGATGTGGCATCACTCCTACAGGTAGCAGGTATTTTCCTGGCAGCTTGTCTTAAGCTTAGAGTGTAGTAGCATAACTGATAAGGGCTAAAGATGTCTGCAATATGTTATTAGAGCTCTGTGAAGAAACTTATGCAGCATTTGTTTGTCTCCAACTCTGCACAGTATTGTAATCATGATATTGGTAATCTACTGGGCACTTCTGAGAATTAAGGAAAAAAAATACAGCAAAACTGCTCATATCTCAAGATGTATGTGTGAAGATAATGAATATTATTATCCTCTCTTTAAAAACTGAGAGGCTGTGCATAAATGATTTACTTAGGGCCCCAAAGGAGCCTGTGTTTGACTAGGGAGCTGAACTCTAATTGTACCTGACTTTAATCCTGTGTTCTGACTGTACCTCCCTCATTACCTACCTGTCCATTTTCATTAATGCTCATATCCATCAGCCTCATTAATAAATATGTGAAGGTGTTTTATCATGGCTACTAAACAAGAAACTTAATCAAGACCTGGTCTGGAAATGTTTACTTGCCTCGAACACACATTGCCTAAAATTGCTGTCATTTACACTGAATGCCAGCTCTGTTATGACATTAACCATGACTCAGTTAATGTCAGCCATTAACCTCAGGTTATGGTCACAGAATCACAAGTGAATGAAGTATGGTTTTTTTTAAGAGACTAGTGCCTGCAGCTCGAAATTACTGTCCCCAGAGGGGACAATCCTGTGACAATTTCAGTCAGTCTAAGTCAGCATGTCCATGGTTCTGCCTTTATTGGCAGCTCCTGAAAGATGTTTCCATTCCTTTTCTTTCACTGGCACCTGCACCTGTATGCACTTCAGGATGAAACATTCAGAGAGAAAAATCCCTCTAAACGTTTGTTTTGGTTTTTTTTTTTTTTTAAATTATTATTATTTTTAAAGGGCTACTTTGACTCTCATTACTGGCTTATTCTCCAGTCATTCAAGGAGCAGTGCTGGCACAGCAGAGAGTACAAGGTCATCGCCTGCTCTGGTTTATGCTGTTCAGCAACCTCAGCTGAAAATCTGGTGGTTGCCCACAAGGGCTGGGAAGTTCCCAAGTCCTTCCCATGCAAAATAAGAACAGCTAACTTGAACACCACTGAAAACTAGCTAGGAGTAGACAAATGATCAGTGTCTGTCTCACATGAATAGCATTAACTTCTCTTAGCTAGTGATGAAGTTATCCTACCCTACCTACAGAACTTGTGTTGGACTTGGGAACAGTGACTGAAAGATTATGAACCCAGTTACCATCTCCAGCTGAAGTTACTGCCTGAGTTCATCAAAGGATATGTTTGCTTGGAAGTTCAAAACAGAAATACATGATAAGTTAATTTGCTTCCCTTGGTTATGAGTAAACCTGCTCTCAGGAGTAGACCTCCTACTTGCTCTGCTGCCCCTGCAACAATCTCTTGCAGGGGGGGCAGGGGATAGAGGCAGGGGAAATAAGTTCCTCAGCTTACCTGGGAAGGAATCATGTACCAGAGTCCTTTCCAATGGTTTAACACAGCTGCCACCTGCAGCTACTGATGGAGAGAAAGTCTCACTTATGGGGGGCGTATCTATGAAGGATTATTTCAGCAACATTGAAACCTTGAAAATAAAGAGGAGAAAATGAAAGATTTTTTTATTTGCTGCACAATATAATTTCAAATTTGACTGGAATAGTTTATGAGTTTAGATCAAGTTTAGTTAGAGGTTTGGCAGAAAAAAAAAGGGAGAAAATAATGTTTACTTTTAATTTAAAAGACTTTGCTCTCTCTTTTCAGAAGCATTTATTAATCCAGCTGTCTTTGCTTATGTATTACTGCCCTACCATTCTACCTAGGTATATTACAGAGTTGGTTTATGAGCTCTTGTTGCAGCTGATCTATTTTGAATAACTAATGAAATACTAATTTGAACAGAAGTACCTTAATCATCAGTTGATAAATTCAGTCAGTCTTCTTTCAGTTCATTTCTGTGATTAAGGACTAAGCTGGGTTAGGGACTAAAGAACTTTCATACCTGCACAGGAGCTTTCATTCAGCCTTAAATGAATGTTCTCACTGCAGCTAAGGGGATCTAAGAAGTGACTTGCTGGCCTTAATAACTGCTTTTTATCTTGTCCCTCACACCAAAAGCAAGGTTAAACCAAACAAAACCAAGCCAAAATAAAACACAACGAGCCAATAAAAACAGTGATTTATTGGAGCTGCCTTAATGGCAGCTTGAATGAGGGGCTTTATAAGAGTTAGAAAAGTACCACAGCTTGTGGGTAAAGGAGAGGACTGCACAGAGAAGAACAGGCCTTCATCAGACATAACTTAGAGCTGCTGCATCTGTTGAAGCAGTTGGGAAGCAGGATATCAGGGAACAACAGAGCCAGATGCACCAGCAGCAGTGGAGAGCTGTGTGTGGGGGGACAGCGTGGCAGTGCCCTCACACACAGGATGCAGCCCCATGGGACTCCAGCAAGAAGAGCAGAACAGGTCCAGTGACAGTACCAGGGTCAGCCCCAGCCCAGATCACTCTGTGTGTCCATAGGGATGGGACAGGTCCAGGGACAACCTGAAATAAATCACGGTCAGGATCAGGAAGACACACAGCCAGTGCAGACACACAGACAAGTAGCTCAGGCAAGGACCTGAGTGTAAATGCGGCTCTGCAGCAAAAAGAGAGGAGGGAGGACCAGCAGCTCACCCTGTATAGCCCTCTCACAGTATCCTGATCCCTGGTCCCAGGGTGGCTGTGTCATATCAGCACTGACTTTGAGGACAGGTGGGGAGTCACTGGGTGGGAGGAACTTGCTGAGCCTGATGGCATCCTCAGCACCAAGCACTGGATGCCAAAAATGACCCCATAGACTTCTGATGTAAATACATGTTTATATTATTCAGCTGATCTCTCTTCTTCCCTTGACCTTTTCTGTCCTTTCCCACCTCTCTGTTTTGCCTCAGCTGTGCTACTGCAGGCTGGGGTGCCAGGCTCTTTAGCAGGTTCCTGAAGCCTTGCTGGTTAAAAAAACTACATCCCAAAACAACAGCAAAGAGTTTTCCCAAACCTTTCAAATCTCCTCAAACAAATATATCTAATTGTTGGGAGGGCTGTTGGGAACATGGGCACTTAAGCTGCCCTCACTGCCAAAGAAAACACGGCATCAAGACAAAGCAGCAGTCACAAGACAGGTTCTTTGTGGATTTTAGCCTCCTAATACAGGTATTTCTCTTCCTGCTATACTCACTTCATGTGTTTAATTTGAGAGTATTTAACCTGTTTATGTTTTTCATCAAAGTGCCTTCATCTTCTTAGGAGAAAAAACTACATTAAAAAAAACCCAAACAAAACTAATAAAGCAAAGCAAAACAAAATAATAATGAAAAAAAGATAGGTGGATAGGTGGGTATTTGCAATGGATTGCTTCCTTCCTGTGCCATCAGCAGTGTTTTCAAGTCCATGAAATGCATTGCAGTGCTTCAGGTCATTTTGCTTAAGCCACCTTCCAAAATGTTACAGAGTAAATGCAGAAGACTAACGATAACATGGACTGATGATTTACAGAGGCATGTACTTTAGAGCGTACACAGAAACAAAGGTGCTTTCCTAGGATTGTGCTGAGGAAAAGATTAATTTGACATATAAATCCATTACATAACTTAAATGTGCTGCATTATCACTAACAATAAAGACAACAACTTTGCTGTCTGAAGTTTTCTCTGTCACTGCACAGTAATTATCTGTCCTGTCTCTAAGGTCATTGCATACTGTGGTTGTGTTTCTAGTTGTTTAAGACTAATGCAATTATTAAATGCATTGCAGCTGCATAGGCTTTTCTAGTAGGAACTCCAGAAAAAAAACGAATCCAAATGCTTTATGGCCTCAATATCTATAAAACTAAAAAAATACTATTTTAATCCCAAAAATCTGCCAGAGAAAAAGCTCTAGTTTTAGCTATGTCTTGTGGTCCTGAAAAGTTTTCTTCTTCCTCTTATCAAGGCTGCGGAATGCACACAGCAGTAGATATGCTTGACGTTATCTGTAGGAGGATAAAAGCCCACACAGCAGCTACTCTGTGCTGGACAATTTTGAAGCTGTTTGGAACAGTTTCTGTCCTTTCAAAGTATTAACTGCATGCACATCAGGGTCTGTGGTACTGTCTGGTCTAATTTAATCACTGTAATGAGGAAGATAATCTTTCAGACTACCACACAGCGTGGGATTTGGGTCTGGCACCCTTCAGTTTTGAACATCAGTGCTCCAAGACAGCATCCCTTACAAAAATAGAATGCAAATATAAAGAAAGAAACAGAGCTGATTATCATAAATTCAAGTACTAAAAATGAGCAGAGGAGAAATGAAGAAAAAAAAAAAAAGAATACATGGCTCAGTATTAACTTGAATGTTGTTCAAGATTTTACCAGTGAAACTAAGAATTTTCTTTTTGTAAGGCCCTTATAACAGAGAAAGCATTTTTTAAAAGTTTCATGAGTTAGAATTAAGATATCTTATGATATGTCATTATTTTCTCTTCTTCCCCCAAACCCAAAAATCTGTAGTTACAGAGAATAAGACATTCACTGAAGAAACAAGTAAAGTTTTATTAGGTAACAAGTGCTGAATTATATATGTCGAAATCCAGTGTAGAAATATGTGCTGTATTTTAATGTGCATCAAGCTTTTAACTCGTGGAGTGGCATTTAAAACCCCATATTAATAAACAAGTTTCCTGTCATGGAATGAGTATAATCATAATTTAATGTTTTTTATGTAGCTTGCTTAACTGTGGCTAGCATTCAGATGCCTGTTTGATAGATGGCTTAGAAATTATGCAGATGTTTCTGTTAGGCAGTAAGATGCACTAAGGGTCTTCTAAAGTTTCTTTGTTAAAGGAAACAGGGTTTTGTCAACTCACTGCCATGGTAGTTAATTAACTGACATCCATTCAAAATGTTCAAGCTGTCAGTACAATGCTTAATTTGGACTAAAAAAACCTAAAGAAAGTTTGCATTCTTCAAAGCTTTCCTGCAATGTCAGTCAAATAAAAGCTACATAGCTTCTCTGTTTCTTGCCAGTTGCCCATCACAACTGCAGTAAAACCATCTCAGTGGATGGGGGCAGGAAACTGTATGAACTCCCCAAATCACAGAAACTTAACAGTCATAAAACCAAGGAATAATTGGGGTTGGAAGGGACCTTAGGGATCCATCTAATTCCAATCCCACTGCCAGGGGCAGAGAAACTTTCCACTAGAAAGTTTCCAAATATCTGATCTAAACTTACTCCCATTTCAGTTTAAAGCTGTTTCCCCTTGTCCTGTCCTTGTAAAAACTCTCCAACTCTCTTCTAGACCCTTTAGGTATTGAAAGGTGCTCTAAGGTTTCCTCAGGGCCTTTTCTTCTCCTTGCTCCTTGCTCCTTCCTCTCCCTCCAGTGGTGTTTTCAAGCCCATGAAACGTGTTGCAGTGCTTCAGGTCATTTTGCTTAAGCCACCTTCCATGCTTAAGCCACCTTCCACTTCCTGAACAAGCCCAGGTCTCTCAGCCTGGAGAAGAAATGCCCTGTGCTCTGATCATCAATGATTAGGAAACATTCTTATTATAAACATTGGTACATAGGAGAAATTTAGCATGTGTAGACATAAAGCAGAGAACTAGACACAGCTTTTTGCATTTCAGACTTTTGGAACAGTGACATCTGACTTTAATGCTAACATTTATTTATGTCGCCACTCACGCGTTTCAGGCTGGGAAAACTCCCACATGTTGCAGGAAAAGGTGACTGTGAGTTTTAAAAGCAGAGACATCCCTTCAAATTAGAAATACTCAGGTGCATGCATTGCTGTGAACAGGCTAACTTCCCTTGATGAAAAATAGAGCCATTATGCATATATAAGGGGTGATATAGAATAACATTGAAGGTCAAGGCTGTGGATTTCTTCACTGAAAACTGCATTTTATGAAGGTATTTCAATGGCTGAATTTGTCATGAAAAGACCACTTCTCCTCCAACATAATCTTTTCATGTACCATTTTTTATCAGGCTAATTCCTGACGATTTTGCCAGGAAATGCATTTTCCTTTAGGCAACCTCTCCCAGCAGTGGTCAGCACATATCATTTCAGAGCTAAAAAAGCCAGACAGTTTATCATAAAATCAGAGCTGGAGTATAGTAAGCATTATGTAGTATGTATTATACCAAGGATGGGATTGTAACAGACTATATTAAAATATATAATTATGTTATTGCTAGATCCTCATTCTAAGTAGGGAGAGGCAAGAAAAAGAAATCATTTATTCTGAATATTCAGTATTTTTCCTACTTTATAAACTGTGTCCATAAAATTAATGACTATTCAACTCGCTCTTAAAATTCTCCCTTTAAATTTGGAATTATATTTGCTATCACAAATTTTGAGCCAAAACTTTAAGAAACTGAGGATGTCTTGATTAAAAAAAAAAAACAAACAAAAAACTGACTAATCAGAGCTATCAAAGTTTAATCAATAAAATGATAAATAGAATATTTTAAAATATTACAGAATTATACAATCTTATTTTTATTACACCTAAACATAATATTACTCCCACTGTACACTGTACTTGTTCTGTTTCTAAATAATGTGAAAAAATTAAGAAATTATATAGATTAACCTTTAAACATTTTGAAAATGTTTAAAGCCCAAACTAATATTTCTCCAAAAGAGTTTAGATTTGCTTACACAGCCAGTTATTCTGAGTGGTTTTTTTATCAGCATTATCTTTTTGGTGCATTTTCAATGCACTGAATATCTTACCCAGGATATAACTAGTGATGCCACACATGTGTTAGGGAAAGACAGCAAAGAAATTCAATTCACCATTCATCCTGTCCCCAGAATTTCAGCTGATGATCAGAAAACCTAGCTAGCAGGCACACACTGGAGGAGATTTAACCTGTGACACCACTGCTATTTCAGACCCCAGCCTTCCCTAAAGTCGAGCAAGTAAATTTATGACAATTTTACTGTCAAAAAGAAGACTTGGAATTTTTAACATATGCTAACAGGGGCATATTATTAAATATACATATAGATATTAATAGCCGAGTTTTCAAAATAGCACGGATATCTTGAATACAGCTCATGGAATTATAGCTGGCACAATTTTTTTCCCCTGTGTTTCAACTGGGCTGGCTTGCTCATGTGTGGATAGTGTATATCTATCTATCTATCTCTATCTATCTATCTATCTATCTATCTATCTATCTCTATCTATCTATCTATCTATCTATCTATCATCTGTCTCCAAATTATAGCAATGTATTTGCATTCCAGCAGTATTACTTGAACAATAAAGTATTATTCAAGGTGAAGAAAAATATCCTACAGCCCATATTGGAACATATAACTAATTTTAGGATGTATCTCCCCCTCCTCATCCTTTGGAACTTCACATTTACAGTGGGACAAGAACATGCACATGGGCACTTACTGCAGACTTACTGTAAATCAGGACCATAATTTACTGTATCTGTGGGGAAGGAACTGTTTCTAGTTTTATCTTTGAATAAATGAATGGGGCCTGGAACAAATCATGAATGCTACTTTTATATTAATAAATGCCCTTTTGTTCTTGCTCTGCCTCTTGAGAGTTTTTGCAGTCAATCAAAGTTCCAAAACCAAACCCTGCCACCTCACAGTGCAGAACACTAAACAGATATTTATGGCCAAGGCAGAGAACCTATCACTGGTGTCTGGTGTGGCTGGCACACAGGACTAAGTCATTTATATTGGCACGTACTACTTACCCAGAATTTTGGTTGCTTTGTGTTGATACTGAAATTCACGCATTTCTGCATTGTGTAAATACTCCTTTTGGTTTTGAACTTCCCTTGGTAGATGTCCATCTCCTGCCCAGGGAGCTATCTCTGCCTCTGGTAGAGAAGACATGTCAGAAGCATGGCCAGGAGAATGATAAAAGGAGGTTTTTTGTGTTGATTTCAGCTCTTTGGGTCAGTGATGGATGAAAAGGCAGCTAACACAAATTATCACAGCAGCTGAGGGAGTTGTAAATATTTTCACACAAATCCTTCTTTCATCTGCAAAGAAAGAGATGGTTTGGCTTTAAAAAAAATGAAAATAGGAGTATGCTTAAGGAGTTTCAGCAAATCTTAGTTGAAGGAAAAGTGCAAAAGTAGGACAGAAAGCTGTAGTGGTATTATCAAAAAGTGATGCTGTCATGGCTGCACACCACCTTCTTTCTGCTGAAGTGAAAAGTTGCTTGATTCTGATAGAAGTAAAATATTCAAATTGTTGGATTTGTTTTAAAAACAAGTGGAAGCATCCTGCTTGCAATAGAAGTGAATACAAAAGTTGTGATTTGTAGCTAAAGACATGGATGTTTTCATAGAGTGGATGTGCTGGCTGCTGCTAGCAGTTGTGGTGACGCACTGGGCCCCTTGGGAAGGCCCTTGCATGGTTTTGTTAGGGGAGAAAACACAAGCCACATCTATGTTTGTGACTATTCCCAGCTGGCTTCCCTTCTAGTGACAGAAATAATTAGCATAGATTTTCTAGCTTTTTAATGCCTCTGACAGTATATTGCACTGAGAATACATTTCCAGAAAATCGTACAACTTGTTATAACTTTTTAAATGCTTCATATGTGATTTATTACTGCTTGTTATTTATTATGATTTTTTTCTATTGTGAATATATTTGCACTGAAATACTCTTTAGGGAAGTGTTGCCTCAAAGTGGAAAATGAAGTAACTGTGAAGTGACTGCTCCCAGTACAGAATATACCAATTATGTAGTCAGAATATATCTATTACAATTCAATGTATAGCTCTGTGATTTGGCTTACTGCCTAACTAGTTTCTAACTATGGAGTTGACATGTTCAATGGCAGGGCTGTCTGCCAGCTGTGATGTACAATAAGGCAAAGGTCTGATCAGATTAAACGTTTTCACCTGCAATTTTGTGTGTGCCGTGAATACGCTCATCAAATCAGGCCCCCATGTGTGTGCTGAATAAATAGGGATAGTTAAATGTTGCAAACAACTGATGGAGAGATGCTCGAGCAAGTGCAAAATGACAGATTATTTCTCAGAGTGTGACTCCATATGAATAGCACATATAAGTGTGCATGAACACCCTTTATCATAGGAAGGACATTAACTATGGCTGACTAAACCTTCAGCTGTGTGACAGACCTGGTTTTTCATCTCCATCACAGAATGCTTTGTGATACCTTCACACAGGCGCCGTTTCTGGAGCTGAAAAAGTGCAGAGTGTTACTCTTTATGTGCTCTTTGACTGGTGATGATGAAAGTGTCCATTGTGCTATCTATTCTAACATGCACTTAAAGGTGAAATCATTTATATATTGGCATCACTTTGCAACCAGAAGTTCTAGACAGGTTGCTCTCAGGAAAGCAAATTCTTGCTAGAAAAGCCAAGATTTCAGTAGTGGAAAGGCAAAGAAAGCAGGAATTTTTTCTTTAACTGTCCTTGTCCATTGCACAACCAACATTAAAGGTACAAATTTATTTATCTGAAAAATCTGACAGTTAAAAATGACAATGTTGAGGTATTTTATATATATGGGCAGGTTCACTATTGTTTTTTGGCTGCTTTCTGCTGTTCCAGTAATACAACAGATCCATAAACCCAGCTGGATTTACAGCTGCTTTGTTTGCTAGAGCAATGAAAAAGGGGCCAGGACGTCCCTGTGAAAATGGCTTATATTCTGCAGCCTAGATTCTCAACAATAGGGACTTAAATCTGCATTTAGGTGATTAAATAAGTGGCCTTCTTTTCTGAAGTGCTGAGCCTACTTGTGTCCCACTGAGCCACTAAAGAAATTTGAGTTTAATAGTTTCTGATGTGCGAGAGTCTACCTGCAGTGGCTTCAGCTGTGAAATGAAGGACTGGTTTGGAGATGGGGCTTATACAGGGTATGGAACAAGTTTTCAAAATTCCTGGATGAGCTGCAGTCCTAGGACTGTGTGGAGAAGGGATGATTAGGTGACAAACGCTTGGCACTTGAGATGTAATAGTCCTGATTCAATGCTCAGCAGCCTGAAAATCAGAATGTGCCTGAATGAGCCTAAAAACAATTAGACAAGAGTAATTAATCCTAACAGAAAATACACATATTTTTATTAGCAAATTGTCACTTCTTTAAAGTTGGACAAGAAAATGCAACACTACATCAACATGTCTTGGCATCTTCTGTCCATGTTTCCTAGTATGAACCTTATTGTGTTTATTTCTGTGAGGCTGGCAAGGATTTCTCTTGATTCTAGAGAAAACATTAAAGCTGCACCTTACTTTAACCAAGAAGGAAATGAACATTGCAACAGCAGAGAAAAAAAAAAAGGTAGTTTAGATTTTGTATCTCTTCCAAATCTGAAAGAAAATCCTTTGGTAAGAAATGTAGATGGGAAAAAAAACCCTGCAAAAATATGGCAACAGTGCTCCTTCAAAATGATTAATTATTTTTAAACCCTCTACTTCGGGAGTGCAGTGCCCTGTTATTAACTTTTGGGGTCAAACTAGATAGTTGGAAGCAGACTGGTTCTGAAACAGATTTCTTACAGCCAAATCAGAAAGGTTTGTTGCAATATAAACTTCTTGAACTATTGAACTTTTCCTCCTACGCATTAAAAGACCAGATTTGAAATTTGTTCAGATCAGTACAGAACAACAGACTTCAGCTCGGTGCAATTTATTTATGTCAGCTGAAGATATGATTTTCTCTGCTAATTTTTGTGGTTCCTATCAGTGAAAATGGACCCATGATCCAAGCGTTTTAGAATTTAAGCAATGCAGCCCTCATAGGAAGGTTAATTTTACAGAAAGACTTCTGCTTTTAGCAGAAGACAGAGGATATTCATTTACCCTGATTTTCTATGGACTTGTGAGGCAAGGCAGAATTTTTGCTGCTCTCTTCAATTTAAAAAATAATTTATAGTTTTTAATATCATGGAATAATTTTTAACTGTAAAAGAAATATGACATCCTAATTTACCAAAATGCACAATAAATAGGAAGGGAACTGTAATCACAAAACACAATAAATATAGTCTAGATTTCAAGTGTTTCCTTTAGCTATGATTCAATAAGTCAAATGGCTATTTTTAATTTCACTTCTATAATCCAATAGACTGTAACTTTAAAACTGAGTTTATCACACTAGCCTGTCACTGAAGCAGAATCTAGTACGGTCATTCTAGTTCAGAAGGTTAAGATAAGGTTGTTGAAATAAGTGCATTACAAAATGGAAATGATTCTCCACTGAAAAATTCCTGGAGCAATTTTTATCCTTATCTGAGAAACTTCAAAATGGAGTAGAACATAGTCAATCTTAAACTGAATAGAACTCAATCTCCCCCAACTAAAACCCCCACCTAAACTGGCCTCCCCACCCCAAACCAGCCCTCCCACCCCGTGTATTCTTTCTCAGCCTTGAAATGTCATGTTTATGAGCAGAGAAGTCTCAAATGCTTCCCAGGTTTGGAAAGCACGGATCTAAAACATTTTGTCATCTTCTGTTAGAGCCAAGAATTCCTTTAGTACCTTTGCTTCAAAGATGAAGTGATACACAGAGCAAGGTCCAGGGGAGGCAGCCCTGCTGCTGTTCCACGCGAGCTTGGTGCCCTAACAGAGCATCCTTGGGGGCATTCCTTCATACGGCTCCTAACCTTAAGCCAGCCTTTCCAAAGGCTTTCATCTGTAGCAGAGCAGAATGGGGTATCACAATATGTGTGTTTGCCCTCAGGAGGCATGGCAAAGGTTATGAGGCATTATTGACCTGCAGTGTAATAATGTCCCTCAAGACTAACCTTAAAACTTTCAGTTCTGAGTAAGTAAGACTAGCTGGATCGTTTCTATGTCTCTGGGAATATTATAGCTTTTCATAAAACTATGTGTAAAGAGTATTGAAAAAGGGCAAGAGGAAATTGCCATCTTCTCTGAGACAGGCCTGCAAGGCACACTCATGGTTTAAACAAATCTCTCTTTGTTAAGATGGTTGGTCGGACTTGTATTGCCAACATCAGTACAATTTTGACAATGCTAGGAAGGAGCAATCTGGCTACATCATGTCTTCATCCTTTCATTTCCACAAATAGAATGAAGCTTAACATACAGCTTTACTGGATTCAGAGTTGGTACAGTGGCTTGCAACTTTGAATTTGATGGAACTAAAAATCTTTTACATTAGTTGAGATTCTGGCCTCTACTTTAGATTACAGGAGCAATTTCCAGCACTGCTAAAATCTGTCTAAAAAGAAGAATGCCAATTATTTTTCAAAATTAGGCAAATATTTAATTTTCATACGGTGTAGCAGATTACAAGACCTATCTCTTTTTCTAGGAAGGTTTATTTTGGAGGTCAGATATGCCTAATAAGTGGTGTAATGTCCTTCATCTCAGGTGAAAAGACAGACAAGCATGGATTTTAATTTAAAATTAGATGAAGCTTGCAGAAGAGTTTTTGAAGAACTTTTAAGCCATTTAGAATCACATCTAATGGAAATTTTCCATTTTAATAACTGGTCTTGTGGTTTCATGTAGTGGATCAAGGATATATCACAGAATATCCCTTACTGGGAAGGGCAAATTTGTTCCATACTTTTTTCTTACAATGTCAGTGAAATTTATATATTTATAAAGTTGAAACTGCATGACCCTTCATACTCATGTTTTGCAATGACATGAACATTTATATGTGCTGGAGCTGCTTCTCACATCAACCACCATCTGCTTTACCAGTTTGTTCACCATCTCAGAATGTTACACCAAAATCTTTTAGCTACTTTGTACCAAGAATTTTTTACAAAGTATCCTTTAGGCACCTTTGATATAGCTGGAAGTCATATAAACAGCAACTTCAAATAGATCTGTGTAACTTTTTGATTTTCCATGTCATTTTTCATGTGGAAAAATGATCTCCAAATCCAAAATCATATAAAAACAAGAGAATGCTATTACTAAAAAGTCCAGCACTGCCTGTCAATCCATTTTTCAAATTTGATCCAAAATACTTGACCTTGATGAGATTTTAAAGCTAACCCTAATTAACTGCAAAGAAGAACAAGGTATTTCATTGACAACACTTGAATAGAGTTCTGTGTCATTAAAACTTCACCTTATAATTCAGCACAATTGAACTATCAAAAATACCAGGAAATAAATCTTTGCCTTCAACTATGTGATATGTATGAAAGGTCTTGCTAATTTCTACCAGGTTCCTAATAGACAAATATCACAAAACTGTTACTTGTCAGAGACTCCAAGGAAGGAAAAATGAATGGGTGCTGATTCACTCAACATTTTCCATCAGAATATTGGCTGTAGTGAAAAATCTCCTGCAAGAATATCAGCCTTAAGACGTGGTGAAGACCTGCACTCAGTGCATGCTAATGGCTCAGTGGCACATGATACTTGAAAATTATAGTTTAGGAATCTCAGTTTTGCATTCAGTGATAACTTTAGCAAACTGCATTTTTTTCCTTTTCTGTTTCTTTCTAAATATTTATTAAGTTTTTTTTTTTTTTTTTTTTAGCCCAAGTATTATTTATGAAAATGGTGTAAAGGAATTTTATTTGGTCATTAAACTGTCTAAATCCATATTGGTAACATAGGTCTTCTTCCACTGGTCTGATTCTATAAATTAAAATCATAGAGAACACTAATTCAGCCAAATCCCTTTCCTACTAAATGATTTAGAAGAATTGATCTCTTTGGAGGGTTGGGAGGATGAAACCCCAGCTTTTTATCTGCAAATCTGGAGTCCTAATAATCCAACTAATCTCTTTCAGACCATCACTTTCTAGGTCTGTAAATCTGGCAACATGAGAAAGGTAGAGGTATTATAACATGGTGAGATCTGATCATAAATTGTTTTAACCTGAGACTCTCTGGCCTGGTAAGACTCAAGTTTTGGAATAAAGGATAATGAAAAAAACTCAACAAACAAAATCATCACCACTAGCAAAAGCAAATAGGAAAGATATTGAAACTAATGACTGCAATAAACGTTTGCATTAGAAATCAGTTACCACTGAGTATCACTAAACAGGTAATTTTCACCAGGCTAGCAGCTAGATTACCTGCTTTAGTGGATACAGGTTTTAAAGCCAGAAAACCTTGTTATGTCAATTTTCTTGCTGGCAATGTAATCATGTTGAATACCTTTTGCCCTAACACTGCTAGAGAGAGAGTCATTTTCTTATTACCCAAACCCAGCATCCAAGGCTAATGCTTCAATAACACTAAAAACTCTCCTTACTTTCTCTACATATTGATGTTTCTGTCATTGCAAAGGGAGTGATTTTATCAGCTGAGTTAGAGACGGCCCAACATTCTATTTTGAATGAACTTTCCTATTATGGTTAAGCAAACCCCAGGTCAGTTCAGAAATCAGTCCATTAACTGAAAAGTTGTGGAAGGGAAGAACTGGCAATTGGAACTGACAGCTGACTTTTAAGATAGAAATTGGGGAGCACTCCTGAATGTAATTGCTAAGGAAGCAGCAATCTGCAGCCTGAGTTACTTGAGAACTGTTCAGCTCAGAGCAGGACTTGTAGAGTGCTTTTTCTCTCCTTCTGGTGACAGGAAACATGACCTGGCCACTACACATGGTCACTAAAAAGATTGCAGTTAGCTTGCCATTGATGGACAAGTGTATCCTGCTCATTATTGCTGCTGCTTACCTTTTACTTTGAGAATGGAGCTAGGCTGCCCTTCTGCTCAGCTCCCAAACCTGTACAGTGGCACTCTCCTCAAAGTTAAAAGCACGGCCTCTGCCACTGCTCCGGTTAAGACCATTGGTCAGGAGGTGACTAATAAGGTACTCACATTGCTCCCTGCAGCTGAGTAAATTACTTCCAAGAGTTTTCCACATCTTACACAGCAAAAGATGTCGACTTTCAGGTCCAGTGTAATCCCCAAGCATTTTTGTGTGGAAACCACCTCATATCTGGTTCCATGTTTGGCTAAGGCAATTAAATAACTACTCCTTTGCATGTCATGGAGATGTCCACATGAAAACTGTCCACATGAAAACTGACTGGCCCAAAATGACTTCTCACATCCCACCCTACATACCCATGCTCAGACAAAGTGTTAGGAGGGAAGCAATGCTCTATGGCTACTCTTATGTCATGAGCAGTCCTGGCTGACAGGCGTCAATATGATGAGAAAACCCCAGAATGTACACCTTTGGATTTCTATTTTGACTGTCCAATTGCTTCCCAAGGTAAGAGCATGAGCTTTTGGATCAAACATCTAAGGCACATGATTCTCTCATATTATATAGTGAGCACAGCTCAAAGCTCTGGATTTTGGATGATACTTTTGGGGACAAATACTTTAAAACAGGCATTGTTCTGCCTAACGCAGATATATCAAAGTTTTTTGGTCGATCCCGTGAGGAACAAAAGTCTTAGGCATCTTTGACTTCCTTTGTCAATCAAAGTCAGTGGGAAGCACATTTAAGTCTGGAACAAATACCACTGTGGCTGTTCAGTGGTAAACCTGCATGGAGGTTTTTCTTCTACTATCACTGAAGCAAAACACAGTGCACTATTTCATAAAGACTTTTTAAAAAAAGCGCAAAAGTTGGAGGAGTTTTTTTTTTGCCTTTTTCTCACAGCTGCTTCTAGTTCAGCATAAAATTCTTATGTGTGATGCACACTTAGGAGAGAGGAATTCTGCAAGATGACACCCTTTTTTCAGTTTACCATTATGTGAATATAAACAGCAAACACATTCCCTTTCTATAGAACACCATTTTTAGAGTCTGATTTATTACCTCTTCCATCATATCCCTACTATGAACTGGTAAAAAATGTGTACACTCCAGAGAAGGGTGTGGTGATGTTTTTAACCTGTGATTTCCACAGATGACAGTTTCAGAAATCCTGGAGTGTTGATACACATGTGGTGTCCCCAGATAAATCTTTTCTTTAATGTTTGATAGTACAATTTCCAAACAGTCTTTTAGTGGAAGACAGTTGGTGCTTGGATGTAATTTCACATAAAGAATAAGGGGTCAGAGGACTTGTACTGGAGCTTGTCCCATGTCCATCCAAAGAATGTTAACCCTCTTTTTTTCTTGCTAAGATTCTCCAGGGAGTCTCTCACAAGCATTTATTGTTGATGATCTTGTCTCTACCTAGGTGAATAATAGCATAAAAATTCAGGATTTTTATTACAAACATGGTATATATTTTTAAAAAGGACAGTACTAAGATGCATTGGTGCAAAATAGTTACTACAACAGAAACATATATTTTTAATGAGCCCTGAAGCCAATAAAACAGCAATTATGAATGTAATTCACTACCATAAAAAAGTAATTTATTTATCATAATAAATTATCTCAGAATTGAAAAATAAAATATTACTTTAGCTACAGTCTGTCAGAGGGGGCAGATTTAAGCATTCTGCTTTAAATGAGACATTAGAAAAGACAAATCAGGCAATTTTACATTAGATAATTAAAGGCCTTATGAAAACCAGACACATTTTGAAGAGAGAAAAGAAAATGTAATTCCCACTGGAGCTAAGAATCCAAATTTCTCTTCACAAAAGTCTATAACTGAAAGAAATGTTTTGGATTTTATTTTTTTTTCTTTTACTTGAAGAAAAACAAGTGTAGATTTAGATTCTAAGCATTAAGTTATAAAAACCCCTCACGCTGACCTCCAGAATTTTGGAAGAAAGCCCAGTGAGTAATGAGGGAGTAAGAGAATGAGAAAGATGGAAAAAACTTCTTTTTTTTTTTTTTTTTTTTTTTGTATGCTTACAGTGCCTGTGGGGACTTTATCTCAGAATGTTGAGTAAAATGAGTAAACAACACAATGGAATTATACAGGTAGTCTCTCCCTTACCACATGTTTAAATCATGCAACAAATGTTTGACTGGCTGCTTTGTACTGAAAAGTGCCTGATCACTTCAACCTTCTGGTAAAAGAGAGCATGACTTCAAGGGAAGTGAGTTAGGAAATAATACAGCAGCACACAAAAATTTGGCAACAAAATCACTGTGAGAGATTGAAGCATCATCTCTAACATAAGCAAGCAGCCCTGAGAACTGGAAGCAGAGGATTTCAGATAGCTTGGGAATTTGGCTGCCTCTGTGGCAGATACAGTAAACAGCTTCAGAAATGATAGTAGATTTCTGCTAATCACTCAGGCCATAAGATAACAGCTAAGTTGACATTTTGTGTGCAAGAAGTGAAACTGCTTACGCTGGTTCCCTATTTTCTGCCATTTTTGCAGAACAGTGACTGTCAGCAGTGCACCCTGAGTGTAATAACAGTACAGCACATTGGCAAAAAGACAACCTTGAGACTTACGTGCCCCCAAACACAAGCACTCTCTAAAATTTTCTCAAGTTTTAAAATGATAAATGTTTCTATCTTTGCACATCATCTAGTAAGAATGCAAAGAGTGCAAAAAGAAAGGAAGCTGAAGGTTACTTGGGCCTTCTTTTTTTTTAGAAATATGCCCAACACTTGCTCTTTAGCTTGCTTTTTTATCACACTTCAGTATGCAATTCCATCACTGCTGTTTAGTGATAATTTCATGACTTGGTGTTGCAATTGGTTTTGTTATTAGAATTAATTTAAAACATTTCTCTCTCTTTATCCACAGCCGTACATTTTTATTTGCACTCAGGTGCTGTTGCTGAAAAAATTGTTCCTGAGACCACAATGTAATTTTCATTGATGATATATCCTTGGTAAAGACAGTTCTCTTTAGGGAAGGTAGAAGTAGTGTTATAAACAAAAAACTTGAAGAACCATTTATCTTGAAGTCAGATAAAATTTGCTTTTCATCAGGGGATGTAAAAACTCACATGTAGATACAGGATAACACTGTTTCAGGCTTAGGCATTCAGAAAAGGGTATCTTTCTTCCTGTGCCCCTTTAATTTAAACTTAATAGGAAATACATCAGTACTGAAATGATCTATTAATGATTTGTATGTAATATCACTCATAGTCTGAAATGTTTTCTTCTGATACAATGTTTTTCCTAAAGGTACAATTAAAGCAGTGAACTTATTGCAAGTACCACTTTGCTCTAGAAAAAGAAGCAATACATTGTCTTTCCAACCTGTATTTTGCATTTCTACATGCACATAATTATGTGCTTACAGTTTCTACATTTGTTAATATCACAGGCAAGATATGATTTTGATGCTGAAGAGAGGTGCATATGGCCTTCAGCAGTTCATCCTACTGTGGTAGATGTGACCTTTAGCAGTTCACCTAAGTGGTGAACACCCATGGTCTTTTTGGAAGAAACACATCTAAAATAGGAACAGTTTTGTGTAGAAATTTTGACAGTCCATCCTTTCCTCTAGTGAAACCATGGGATTTTGCCAATAGGTGGGTGAAAGGTTATCTCTAAATCTTGCTGAGTGTTTCCATCAATGATAAGGGAAGTGTCAAATCACATAAGGAGTAAATATGGAGAGTATTTAATTCAAGCATTTTGGGAAGCAGAAAGAAAATACCTAGAGACATGAGAAATAATGTATATGGTGATAAAGGAGAGTAGAGATGGGTGTTTCCATAGGAACCAAGAGGAAAGAGATTTGTCTGTCTTCAGAATCATTCGGGGTCAGCAAGTTTCTTGGTACAATTCTTCCTTTTCCTTTTGTTCTTGAAAACACTTTAGATACTTGGAAAACAAAAAAGAGTTTGAAAGGTGGACAGAAGTCAAGACTAGGTTAACTGCAAAGCCAGTGTTGCCTAATTTGCATGAGGTCTTCTATGGTATCAAGTATCTTTCAGTGATAATTAATGCATGTGTTTATAAGGAGCTGATGAGTGCTAATTAGGCCACACATGTCTTCTTTGGATTGTTGGGTCTGGGAAATATGGAACATAACGCTTTTCTCCTTCTGCAGAATGGTGAGAAAAGCAAGTAAATCTCACCAGAAGAGTACCGGCCAGAGAAAATATTACTGTTTTCATGTCCCTAGTTGTAGTGACTAAAAATTTTGGGGTTTTTTGGTTTTTTTTTTCCCTATAAGTGGATACTCTGACACATGTTCAGGCAGAAAATGTGATTTGTTTGTATAACAGAACCAAAATGCTTCCAAAGCCCCGATATTCAAGGAGATATGTGAAATTCCTTGTGCTGGAAAAGATCTGGGGCTGACAGCTAGCAAATAGCTAGGAAGGAGCTAGTAATGCATTGCAGTGGCAATAAAAAGCAATGTGATTTTGTGTAGTAAAGCAATGGAACAATTACTCTGCACAGCAGCATTGTGGTTATACCTCTCTGGCCAGATCACACCTGCACTATTGCCTCCAGTTCTGCTACCTACAGAAAGGTACCAATAAATACAGAGTTGCACTGGTTGAAAGAATGAGTTAAAAATGAGGAACACAGAAAAGGCGCCTACTATTTTACTCAGCCCAATAGCAAATATGGAAATGGCTGAACTCATACATGACAGATATAATTATGAAACAGGATGAGAAAAATATCCAAGCTTAACTATGGTTAAATAAATATAGGCTGCATATGAAAACAGTGTGTTTTTTTCATGGTAATATTTTCCCCATGGGAATGCCAACATTTTTACAGCAAGTTTGAGGAAAACCCTGGAGAGCATATGTCAGGGAGCAATCATGAATTTGTAGTTATAAGAATGCATTTAGCATATTTTTCTCATTCTCATTAGTATTATTATTATATAAATAATATTCAATTAAATATAAGAGGTAGGAGAATTGTGAGCTGCAGGAAAGAAGAAAAGTTGTAGCTATGTGCTCCTCATCAGATTCACAAATTATTGCAAGAAATAATTTCTTTTTAGTCAGATGTAGAAGGAAAAATATGGAATGCAAAGCATGAGTTAAAGGTCAGTGGGAAGAAGACTTGAGTGCTCAGAGTTCTGCCATGAAATCATAGGAGCTTTATCAGGTGACATTGAATGGGACATCTCTTCAAGGAAATTAATTTTCCAGAAGTCTGGACTTATTTTCCCTACAGCTTGAATTTCTGTAGACCCCAGAGACAAGGTTTCTGGTAATGCTGCTTTCTTAAGGCGACACATCAAAGAGAAGCTTTGCCTTGAGTTAACATTAGGAGTTAGTGAGAAGAAATACACCAGACAGCCAGACCGTCTGTTTTAGAGTCCCTTCAGACCAGTGGTGGCGTGAACATGGCCAGGCAGAAGCCAGCTGAGAGCATGGGTTGGTTGGGGGAGTTTTTCACCCTTTTCACTTCTGTTTAAAACAGCACCTGCTAGCCTTGCTAAAATGGGTCTAAAATTGGTTCTTGAAAAACTCATGTATAGTCTCAAGGCTGTTATTCTTTCACCATCATGGAGATTATTGTTGTTCTGCAGACCATGCCTGGATCTTGAAAATGACATACTACAGCATGTTCCAAAGTCAGTCATGTAAAAAGTCAAGAAATGAGCTAGTAAACAAAAATTCACATTATCCTGACCAGCTTTGCTAGTTGCTTTAAAAAAGAGAGTGATAAAGTTATGTTTCTTGCACTGGCCCTGTAGTTCTTTCTGTAGTTTTCTATAAGCCTGTTGTGGAAGACAGAATTTAAATGTCATGGATCATTGCCAGCAGAAAAATGAAACTTCCATTGGGTGGGAGCAGAGAATGTCAATGGCTTGTTTGAGCTTCGGATTCATTTTGCAGACACACAACTCAATTCAAGGAGATTTGGTAGGATGAGATAAACAAGTGTTGACAAAACGTAGAAAAGAAACAGACTTTCACATACTTATGGAAGGTAGGTAAGCTGCTTCTCTGAAAGGGAGCACTTTAGAGGCTGATCTCTTGCCAGGCTTAAGCTGCAGATTGCTGTGTAGCTTGTCTGTGTTTCATTCCTTTCCCTGAGTTAGCCATGGTTTCTCATCCCCTAGAAATGAAAGGTGGGTAGGCAGAAAATAAAAAGAGGGGAGGGAATTATGTCTTTTTCTCCAGTTTTGATGGTATCAGAACAGACATGATCCAAATGTGGCCCCATCACTGATTAATGTGAGAGCTATCCATACACAAATCAAGAAAGTCTGAAAATACACATAAAGAAAAGACCTTGATTGTTTTCCTGCACATTAGGTGGAAAATTAAACTCAGAAATACTTTTTAGAATACAGTTATCTTTTGGTTTTTTGCCAAGACATTGATACAAAAATCTGTGCTTCTAGGCTAAAAGGAGTGCTTTTCTAAAAGAGACTGAAGGATAAAGCTCTCTGAGGTATCTTACTCACTGATTTTGTAAATAGATTTTAGTGGGATAATTTCTATTATTAAAATAATCATGCCAATAAAATATTTGCCTGAAACAGGGTTCTATGCATTACTGAGGTCATCTTTTCCTGAACAGGAAACAAGATTAAGGCTTTGCAGACGAAATTATCAGTTCTTATTGGGTGGATTTGATGTAACATTTCTTTCTCACTTTGAATCTGTTTAGTTTGAAGTTATATCTTTCTGAATTCTTCATCTTTCACAAATGTTTCTATGCACTTACTACCTAGGGCATCTGTAAACTAGTGCAGACTACTAATTAGCCCATTTTTTGAAATAAATTTTTCCATGTAGATTAAATGAAGTTTTAACCACTGTGACTGCAGAATTCAGTTCAACTCAGAGAAGGCAATAATCTAGAGAGTTTACATTAATGTAAAATAGAGTGAAATATTTTTTCTCAAGTGGGACAACAACTGGCTATGATTGCTCCATCCATGCAGGCTTTTTGTGTTTTTATCAATGCCCCCGTGACACTAGTAATGCATAGTTTTAATGAAAGGTAACCTGTCAGGGAATAGAAAGATGGATAGAAAATTCTTAAAGTATAAATCTTGTGCATAGGTTCTCATTGTATAGATTTTTGCATCCTTAGTTAAGCCCAAATATTTATGAAAACAAGGACAAGTTCCATAGGTAGAATAATATGAAAATCTTTATCTACAAAATCTCTATCTGTGAAGTATCTATGGAAAGTAAACAATAAAATTAAATTAATTAATAAAGAGATAGTTTCTTATATGCATTCAAAGTCATTTGTGTATACAGATGCTCATTTGCAAGTACTGCTTGGTAGAGAAAGTATGTTGTGTCCAAGAGAATCTATACACAACTCAACTTCAAAATTAACTTCTCCCCGTATAGATACAATATTTCTCAAAGGATCAACTATTAGATTTTCTTAAATCCTCTTCAAATTAGCAACATAATTCAATCCAAACTCTGATTCTCACAAGTAGTGCTCTTTATATATTTTGGTGTATTACAACTGTTCTAGCTTTTGTCTGGGAAATTATAATATTCCAAGTCCTATTTGTACATCAATTATTTTCTATCTCCTTTTGGCCCAAGGAAAATAAAATAGAGGAGAAAAAAGTGGTGGAAGAATCAGGTTTCTGCTTGTTATTAGCAATCCTGGGTACTTTATTTTATCTGATGTAAACAGAGCTGATGGTGGAGGTATGACTGACACCAAAGAAGTCTTCAAGCATCAGCACTTTCTTGTTCTTCAGTACAACCTTTTATGCCCTTCCTTTTGCATGCATTACACCTGTGTGCCCTTTCTCCCCTTTTGTGACTGCTCAGTACACCTCAGCACTCCATGCCTCCTTGCCTTCAGCACTGTTCACCTGTCCTACACAGTTACAGCCCATTGGGGATGGGCTCAGCCCCGGCCCCACTCCCAGTTACCACACACTGTGCCTACAATGAACAAAAATGCTGACTGTGCTCTGTGTGCAACAAAGAGCTCCTCACTGGCACGGGGCTGAAGAAGAAAGCTGAAACAATTTCAATCATCATGTTAATCAATGCCCTATATTTTGGATAAGTTCTCATTTAAATGTTTCTCAGGAAATTTAATGGAGATGTAACTAAACAAACAAGCATCATGATTCTTCTCACAGCAGGCTGGACCAAAGATAATTCAACACTGCATGTGGTCCAAAGCTGAAACTGAGGTGAAGGAAGGTGAAGTACTGCTCAGTCAACCCTATGATACCCAGTGACTACCCTCTGTTTTGATCTCAGAGCCATATATGCCCTTCAGCAAGTCCTGAACCCGACTGCTGTGGCATAAGCAAAAAAACCCCACAGAACAGGGTGACATCCATAAACCAACTCTAGGGCAAAATAAATGTCATCAGGAAAAAGAATCAGGACCATCATATTCATAAGCAAAGAGTCTGCACATCATTTTCCTTATTCATTGCTCGGTAATGACAACTTCAAAAGCTTGTATTTCCATTTACTTTGACAACAAACACATTCAATCTATAGTTATTGAAGCTGGTTATTTCAATATCAATTTATTAGCAGCATTAACATGAATGCTGATTGTTTTTAAATGCAAAAACAATGTCTTTGTCACTAATTCTAGAACTAATTTTAATTTGAACTTGACATTAATATAAACATGACAATGCCACTTTGCCACTGTGTATTGCCATCATGTATTTTTATTTTCTCATGGGAACTGACAGAATATGATTCATAATGACAATATTAATATAAGCCTATGAATAACAAAAAGGATTTATAATAATATTAACATACATTACATCATCTGTATTGAATCTGTCAACATTAATATCTTAGATTTTTTCCTGATGTGGTATACATTTTCATGTGTCTATAAATGTCTTCATTAATATACATTTATGATTACTCTTAAGTTTATGCATAATCTCTTTTATTATGTAAATAAGGGTTAAAACACACTCAAAGAGAGCAACTCTCCATGTATCACTTTTATCTTTAGTAAGTCCTGTAAAAGGGAAGTAGGCTAAAAACTCATCCCCATTAATTAAAATTGGTTTACATTCTTGAACTAAAAATATTCATAGCAAAGGATTTCTATGAAACTGTTACATAGCTTTTGTATATAAAATCTCTCAGAAAAAAAAAAAAAAAAAGGTATTTTTCAGTACTGACAAAAAGAATAATGAAAAGGAAGATATTTACAGCTTGTAGTGAAAGTTTTATCTCTACATACATCCAGGTGCAATTGGGGACAATAAGACAGTCACAAAGGCAGTTCTAAATGATGCATAGTTGTTTGAGGGCATATGGTACATTTCACTTTTAACTGAGATTTTTTCTACCCTTTTAGTGCTTTATGTTAGAATCTTAACAAGATTTGTTAGTCCAGCTTGTTTTCTTTAAAGTACAGTTGCTAAAAAAAGCCAAGGAGGAAAACTAGTGTCACAGCCATCTGTGAAAAGAGACAGAGCAATAAATGTGTTGAATTGTGGTGAGATCTACACCAGTAACGATGAAGGTCTCTGGGGAAATCTTCACATGCTGTTGATCTTCTAGTGAACTGGACCATCAAACACATCACTAACATTACAAGGAAATAAAAACTTTTTCCTACATCTTCCTTCACTGGGTTTAAGAAGAAAAACCCGTCTGTAGAGATTAGTAATTAAACTATCTCAAGATGAAAGTGCAAGTGGCATCTTTTAGCCCCAAAGAGTTTAGAAATTATCCTTCTGTTCTTGTGAGAGTGCAATTAGATTAAGTAGTCTCTATTGTCCATACTGAGAAAAAAGCTACCTGGAAGTAAAGACTTTGATTCAAAGAGATTTTTTTAGAATGTCTGTAGGCAACTCATATGTTCATATTGAAGCTCCAGCTCAGGAGCTTTCCTGAATGGGGAAGTAAGGTGATTGTTAAAATCCACACAGCCATGCCTAATGCAAAATTTCTGAGGCCCAATACATACTTCTTTCTCTAGCCAGTGTCACCACTCATTAGGAGATACAACTTGTCATGTATGATTAAAAATGTATTAATTAAAATTGCCATGTCAAAAGGTTAACTATATGATTTATGCTATTTGATTATAAGTGTCTTTAGAGAGATGTTAGTCTGGATTTTAATTTACACCATAAGACATATTCCCTTTCAACTCAGAAAGATGAGTTTCACCAAGGGAAAGGAGGAAGGATATGTTGAGAGAATACAGCTTTTGCTCTGAGATGTGTTCAAGAACCCTTTTACAGGTAAGTTTGTGTTGGGGTAGGCAGAGGGAACCTTGCCCTGGGAAGTGGCCTGGCAGCCACTGTTGCACATAGGGTACAGGGAGAGATCTTGCTGCTTCTGGAGGGGCTCCCCAGACCTGCACTGCAGCACTCTCACTCACAGGGCAGCACAACCTGTCTCTTCCCCTTTGGTGGAAGCTGTCACAGCCAAGTCCCACAGCCAAGCGGCACAGCCAGGTTCCGGCAGGAGTGAAGCCGGAACTCCCCCTCCTCCCGATCCGTCTGCTGCTTAAACGAGGCTTTGTGTGTTTATGAGCGGCTTCCATGCCAGGGTCAACCATGGACAACTGTGATTGTGTTGTAGGGTATGCTATATGCAATTACTGCTGTGGATGGCTGCTGTCAGTTTGAATACTGCAGGACAAGGTACTGTTTCAGCAGCTGCACAAAAAACTCCAACGGCTAGGAGTAAAGTTAATCAACATGTTTAAGCATCTTCCTAAGAAATGACAGTGAGTTGTGGCTTTGATTTTTGTCCTTTAGGAGTCACACAGCGTATGACAGGATCATCAGTGTTTCATTTGGGTTACTCCACCATGTACCTTAAGTCAAAATTGGGCTAGATTTCATGTCATCTATCGTATTTAAATTCCTTGCTCTCTTGGTTCTGTACACAAAATCTTTACACAGCATAATCCACATGAGATCGACTCGAGAGATGATTTTGGCCCTGGTCAGTTCTTGCTATATGAGCTGTGTTGAGTGGCATGTTTGCTGTCACTCAGGGTCTTGAGATCTGACTCACACCGAGTCAGTCCTGGAAGCAATGGAGTCCAATGTAGAGATTTGTCTTTGTTATTTTAAAACTGTGTGAGATAAAAAGAAAAAGAATTTGTGGAAGGAAAGTTCCATTTTCAGATGGCAAAACTGGGTTAAAATTATTTTTTAGGTGTGTAGGTGCAAAGGAGAGCTATTTCATCTTTATTTTTCTGAACTAAAACTTTTTTCATTTGGTATATTGGTTGTACTTCCACTTGGGTCCTGTGTTGTCTTCAGGATATGTTGGATCTGCTACTGGAGTGGGAGTTGGGAGTAACAACCAAGGAAAACAATCTATTCTTATGCTTTAGGAAAGATATTTTGAGCAAATCTGTCGGCAAATTTACTATTCAAAGCTGTTTGTTTTCAAATATTCAATGAAAAAACCCAAGACTCATACCCTCCCAAACCTTCCTCAGAGCAGCATGCAACAGTGCTGCCTAAAGTCCAAAAAAAAAGACAAAAATGTCAACAGAAACCCTAAATCCCTAAATTAATGAATGTTCTGTCATATATAATAAGAATAATGAAAATAAAGTCTGAAATAAGTATGCAGAATATTACATTAAACTCTTAATTTGTAGGCTTTCACAGGTATTGAAAAGGTCTTGTTTCTGCAATATTTATTGTGTGGTTGAATTTCTGTGTTTTAGTTTCATTTAAGATGCAAACTCTTATATAGTGGCACTCTTGAATTGAGAAAATAAAATTGAATGTATTTTATTAATCTTACTTATATATTTCTTTATAGACTAATGGAAATTTCCTAGATCTCTATTATAAAATGCTACAAATCTTTGATTAGATGTGTTTAATCTCTAAGATTTTTCATACCATTTTGACATAACCTATAATACCATTGTAATTATTATGCATATAGGCATTTTCATAATATTTGGAAATAAATTACCTATTAATTCTGTTGATTCTTGCTTTTAATAAACAACTTAATCTCAGAACTTTTGCATTGTCCTTATAGCCTACTCTAAAGGATAGTGATAAGTAGCTTTGATTTCAATAGTCTGTAACTCTTAGACTTTATCAGAAGGGCATAAAGTCATGCATGAGCTGTAAATCATAATTGATTTACATGAAAAGTCTCTGGGGGGGTGGAATGAAGGGACAGTTTTATCAAATTGAGATCAACATTTATACCTGATGAAATAAATTGTAAAAATTTGGAAATATTTCCCCTATCTTTGGATGCTTTTTAGTGAGGTCTTAACTGAATTAAATTTATTCTTTGGATCTTCATCATTTTACAGACATTCATAGTGACCACGGTCAAGCCAAGCTCTTTTCCCAGGAAAACTGGATGATCCTGTTAATATATCAGCTGCAAAATATTAATGTTAACCTTTGCATTGCCCCCTACTAGCTCCAGCATCATCATTAACTGAAGTGTGACTCATTTCCCCGAGGATAAAGTGTTCCATTTAAGAGGCCACATGAAGAGCAATACCTGCACAAGCAGGGGAGAGTGCTGTGCAGTTGGGCAGATGCCTCTGAAGAAGCAGAGTTGGAGTAGGTGGCACAAATAAGGGGAACATAACGAGGGCCACAACTCCATTAGACTGCACTGCCCAGCTAATTGCTCTCACTCCCATTTACCCCTTGGAATACCCATGAGGATAAATGATACACAGAGCTACTGAAAAGGTGAGAGAAAGCTGTAGATAGCTGAGCTCTCTATTTGCTGTAGGAAAGAGTCTGTGGGTGTGCATATAAATTAATTTATTGGCTGGTCTTTTTTTTGCTACTGTTAACATTCCCTGTGAAATGTCTTTTCAGGGCCTGACTTTTTAAAGGAAGAATCAGGCAATTTGATACAATTCTGAACTGTTCTGACTATACTGGATTCATAGTGGCCTGATATATTTCAGCCTCAGCACTTTATTAGCTATATAGAAAATAATAAATATAAGACCAAGAAAATATATATTTTTAAATTAAATGAATGTACAGAAAGAGATTAAATTTTCAGCTAGTTCTTTGAAAACTGTAAAGTATATATAATACTCCAAATTGTGCAATTGATATAATTTAGGAACACTTTCAAAAAAGTTTCCACCCTTACCAGAGCTTCTGTGAACTTCTGGACGCAGGTTTTACTGAATCTTGACTTTCATAGTTACTTTAAATTATAGACTTAAACTAAAAGAGCAACCTATTAATAAATACCATTCTATTTCAGCCCCAAAAAATGGGCCAAAGTAATGGTAGGGCTCTGATTTAAACAAAGAGGAGATTTAAGGAAATAAATACCCACAGTGACATTACAGCATAAATTTCAGCTATCTGAATTGCAACCCATTGAAGGCAGAGTTTGCCTTAATGGTTATAATTATTTTTGAGTCTTTTTCTCTGTAGGCAGTTCTGCTTCTCAAAAAAACACCATTTCTTTTGTCCTTCTCTCTGCCCTTATCCGAATTCATGCAATCTAAATCCACTGTAACATTCAAATAATGAAAATCATTAACAGAATGTGTGGGGGAAGTATTATTATCCTCAGTTTTGCATGTAAAAAATTGAAATCAAGACAGAAGTAAAAGGATTTGACCAGTTTCACCTAGGAAGTCTGTGGCACAGTAGGGAATAGAATGTGAGTCTTCTAAATCTAAGGTTAATTTCCTAACTTCTGACCCATGTAACCTCTGTAATTAGTCTCCTTTCCCATGTCCCAGCTGAGTGTGACTAAATATAACCATAAGATGTTGTGTTGATCCTTGATTTGGTTTATGTTGGCTTCCTCCCACTACCACATTTTTATTCTGTATTCCTTTTATATAAGGTTTTCTTTCTTTCTTAGGCAATAGTATCTGGAAAATAAAGAAATAGATAAGTTAATTGCTGGGTTAGTCAAATATAGTGTCCTTGACCCTTAGTGTTGATTCAAGTTTTGACAAAAATATACACTACATAATTTTCAGATATGATGAAAATTATAAGTTATATGACATGACAGATATGATTTTTGTCTTTGCCTTTCAAATACATAATTATTAAATCTTAATCTTCTATTAAGAGAAGAGAAGAGAAGAGAAGAGAAGAGAAGAGAAGAGAAGAGAAGAGAAGAGAAGAGAAGAGAAGAGAAGAGAAGAGAAGAGAAGAGAAGAGAAGAGAAGAGAAGAGAAGAGAAGAGAAGAGAAGAGAAGAGAAGAGAAGAGAAGAGAAGAGAAGAGAAGAGGAGAAGAAAGAAAAAGGGGTTTGTCCATTCTTTCCTTCATCAGAAGATCTTGTAATGCATTAGTCCCAAAAGACATTTGTTTTCCATGGTGTTCTGCCATCTTTAGCCGACCCCATTCTTCCTTTCATTGCCTAATAGACTGGTCTGGGAGGACCTCATTTGGATGGAAGGAGGAAATATTCTTCCTCAGATAGAATGAGGGCAAATCTAGTCATCTTCAGCAGCTCGATTCACAAGCCCCAGTTACGTCAAAGCAAATCCTGGGTGAGATCATTAGGGAAAGAATTTCTGAATAAATCTATTTAAAAGTGTCTGAAAAGGTTAATGTTCTTACTGGCTAAGATTTCCAAAATTAATTCTTCTGCAAGCGGATTTGTACACTAGTCTGCTTTGAGCACAAATACATGCAAGAAGTACCTTGCCACAAACACATGCCAGAAGTACCTTACCCCACTTTCTGCCAATCTTAATCCTGTCTTTAAATATTCAAAATTTTAACAATCATAAAATATCCAAATGTGTAGAAGTTTCTGCAGTTAACTGAGACTGACTTTCAAAGCTATGAGCTTTTTGATCTCCTAAAGATCTGAGAGCATTTTGTAGTTTACACTTGCATAGAGGTGTTTCAAAAGAGATATGATTATCTCTTAGTCATAAAAAAGCATAATGAGTTATTTTTATTTTTTAAAATATACAAAGCATTTATTTGTGTGAATATTTTTTCCAGAAAACCCCACAGGTTTATGAGACAAAAGATCCAAAGTGCATTGACTTTGAAAGCACATAAGAGCACATGTGAATTTTTTATTAATGTTCTTTTTTTTTTTCATATGAAAAGTGGAACTGTTCTTTTAAACTGAGGAAATCCAGCACAATTACTTTTCTGTATCAGTTTTCTGTCATCATTAGTGGAAGAAAATTCATATAAAATTTAATGGTCATGAACTGACTTGTAAGAGAAAGGTTGCAAGCTAAAAAATACTGAAAATTTTTTCAGATCTCTATTTTCTGGGTCATGTATGATTTTGGAACAATCTGTGTATGTTTTAAACAAGTAGAGATCATAAGAGAAAAAAATAAATAATTCTGTAAATAAAATGTCTATTTTCTGAGTAATTTCTAGTTTGCATTAATAATCTAGATTATTTAAACTCATCCACAAAGTTTAGTATATCCACATTTGGAAAAAATTTAACTTTTGCTGAACTGTCAAACATATAATTTCAAATCAACTAATTGTTTTTATTTGTTTATTTTTTTTCAAGGGAATAATCAGGTTAGTCAGTTATGGAATGTCTGATAAGAAAAAGATACATTCTTAAACATTCTCCACACAATTATTTTCTCCTCTAGAAGTGAAGGAAAAGCAACATTGTCTTAAAATTTCTGTGCAGAATTGACAGTAATTTCTTATTGTTTTGGCAAAAAAATGTGGATAATATTGGTTACACTTGAACTGAGTACTGTGATTTATTTTAGAGTCAGTGTTATTCAATTTGGTGTTTAGCTGCCTTTTCATCATCTCTGTACTTACATCCACTGAGAGCAGAAGTTGCTGGGCACTGCTTATGATTTTTTTGTATTTCCTACTGGTATGCTGTGTGTGTTCCTTTGAGATAGTAAATATGAATCTTTCCCGCAGCATATGTGGCCCCAAAATGAAAAACCCAAACCTCCAAACTCCCTCCTCCTAGCCTCTCCAACAACTATTTTCAAAGGATCTCTCCAGCTCCCTTATCTCATTAGTGCACCTGATGGCTCTGCCCAACAGCTTTCCCATCTCTCTTCAGGGCCCTAGAAATGTCCAAATTGACTGCTATAAGCAATGTGTTTGGCTGTTGTTTCAAGTGAAAAATGGACAGAATGTAATTTTCTTTGTTTCAGTATCATATTTTTTAACTACACGCTGTTGTCTGCCCAGAACGCGTCTGATGAAACTGGAGAGCCTTCCTGAATTTCTAAGCACCACTATACTTATGTAAAGCTATTAAACACTATGTGATGATTAATGTATATAATGAGTGATCAGCTCAAATAAATTTCCATGAAAACCAGTTTATAAAGAAAAAAATGGAAAAAAAGAATGAAGTAGAGATGGTATAGGTCTGAAACTTGTTCTCTCATATCACTGCTGTGAAGAGACATACAAATACAGAATTCATATGCAGCCACAGGGAAATATGATGTGTAAAAAAATACTACCAGCCTTCCATCTGACTTTCTTGGGTAGCCAAGTATTGCAGAAATTTTGCCTTACATGTGTAATGAATTTATTATTGAAATGCCCATTAGGTAATTAGTAAGAAGATAATCTCCATTTGCATATGAACAAGATGTGTACCAAAATAGCTGCAGTTTAAACTTGCAAACATTGTATCACAAAATATTGATTTTTCAAAGACTTTAGCTTACTTAAAGAATTTTCTATGTGTCTTTTCCATGGCTTTAATTATTCAGGACCTTTGAAAAACAAACTCAATGTTTTCAAGATGGTTACTCAGAAAATTAGAAATTAGGAGAGTCATTTATGAAAAGTTTAATATGAGTGACTTCACTTATCTGGCACAGGAGTTTGTTGACAAAATCAGAGATGAAATTCAGTTATTTTTTCTTTTTTTCTTTTTTTTTTTTTTTTGTAAAAATATACTAGATTTTAGTACACATGTTCCTGGGGACCTAGCATTATGACCTGTACCACCCTTCTTCATGTGCAGAATACTGGTCTCTGCACCTCATTGGAGTTCCAGCTGTTGGATTATGTTTTGCCTTTTCCTGTTAGGTTAAAAATCATGGTACTATCAGAAAATTTCTAATTATATTTGTGTCAATGATATTTAGAACTTGAAAAGAAGTAATAAATTTAATATAAAATTCAAGTGTAAGGAATTATTTGACTCCATTTTACCTGTAAACACGTGATGTATTGATCTGTCTCCATCTCTAATGACCTGCACATTACCATTCTGTGTTTTAAGAGACCTAAAAATCTAATCCAAAGCTATATTCACAGAGAAGATGCATATTGGGCATGCACTTCCCAGGAGCACGATTAGAAAGTTTAAACTGGAGAAGGCTGTGTTGGATTTGGGACTGCAAGGTTACATTTCCATTTTTTGTAAAATTAGTGTCTGGTTTAGCATGTTCTACTTACAGTCACGGCTCTGCATTAGCAGGACAGCATTTGCATTCAATTCCTAGTTTGCACCTTTGTATCATGCTGACCCAAAATGTATGGGTGTAGAAATCTGACCACTATTAGCACCCTTGCACAGTCCAGATGAATTCCAAGGCGCCTAAATGTTCTTTTGTGTTTGACCAGCATTTACATCTCCATTCACCCCTTAAATATCTAGGTGCGCCTTAAATTCTGCTTGCAATTTTTCCTCATGTGAACTTTTTGGGTATGCTCATAATGAGCCAAGTCCAAATACAGTCAAGCAGCTCAGTTCCAACTTCCCAGCTATCTCCTGGAACAAAGGAGATAGTGCTTTGTGCTCTCTCTGATGCAGTGAGAGCTCTCTGAGGAGAATGAGGACTGCCAGCAAGGGGAGGGAAAGCAAACTGAAGAGAGTCATCTGAGCCAGAGCTCCCACCTCCCCAAGGACTCCTCCAGCCAGCAGTGAAGCCTTGTCTCCAAGGCACTCTGATACTCACAAGTGCAGCAGAAGCATGGGAGTTGTTAGAATTGCTTGGGGTTTGTTCAAATTTCCTACTTAAATGCAGTGTGCTGTGCTCTCAATCATTATGTCTGGGAGGAAGGTTACCTGACCAATTTTTTCTGAATATTTTTAGCTTATGCTACTTCTGGTCCCTTCATAGTTTAGTTAAAGAACTAGAAAGAACAACATGTCTTTTGTGAAATATTTCTCTTTTTCAGTTTTTAATATCAAATTTTGTCATTGTTTCTTCCACAGGTTTTCCACTAGAGAAAGTGTTGTTCAGTCTGGCCGTCAGTTTTTATCCTATCCACATGAAAATAATCTTACTGGCAACAAAATAATCTTGCTTGAATGAGAGAGACTGAAAAGTGATATGAAATTCATTTCTACATTTAAAAAAAATATTTTAATCTACTCTGCTTTTTTTTAGTTGAACAATGGCTGTATTCGGTTTATCATTCCAGATATTTCTTCCTGTATACTTCCTCACCAGGTTTTGAAAATACTTATTTTTTTAAGGGAGAACTATTTCACAGACCCTCCTGCTTTGTCTGAGAAACACAATCACGTGGGAACTGACTGCTCTCCCCTGAAAGGATGTTTTCACTTAGAATTAATACAGCTTTATTTAATTTATGACATCACATGACATGATAAATTATGAATTAAAAATATTTTATTTTCTGTGTGAATGCTTGTCATCCATTTTGATAGCAAATAAATCCTGAAGCTTTTGAAAAAGAGCTTCCAGCAGCACACAGTAACATTATTAGCAGCACAACCTAAGAAAAGTCCTTTTGCATATGGGGAGTCAAACAATAGTTTATTGATAGCAGGATTTAAATATGACACATGTGCTGCCCATCAGTTCTAGCAAGGACAGAGGTATGGATCCAGCTGACAGTACTGTATCAAAAGCTTGTTTACAAATTACTAATTTGCACATCTGCCCCAGCATACAATTTAAAACATTTTTTTTCAATTTTTTTTTGTAATTTCCTATTGTGCATTCATTTGCTTTCAAACTCGGCCAGACATGAAAAAAATATTCTGCATACTGTGAGGCATATGTCTAAAAAGAACTTCTAGGTTTTTTGAAAAAAAGAGGACATTTTTTCTGTAATTTTAGTATTTTGATTTCACTAGAAAAGATGAAGTGATGGGCTAGAAATATTAGCACAAAGCTAACTAAACACCTTTTTATCCCAGAACATTTGAAATTGTTTGGCTGAAGTTTCAGTCAAAGATTTGTGTGGTTTCTTCTTTAATCTGAACTGATTCACCCATTCCACTGAAGCTAAGAATAGATTTTCTGTCTTTGTATTATTCCTGACTGTCTGTAATCTGAGGAAATTAAAAAGGAATGAAATTACTTTTTCATTTGCTATGGGACAGTACTTGGCAGAAATTCTTTCTTTGGTACTCAGTTTTTAAACAAAGAATCTTGAGAACAGCTTCCAGCTTATTCAGCATCACACATAAACTGAATCAACAGCACCTCTGTGTTGAGTTTCTAACTGTGCTGCTTGACTGAAATATCTCACACTGCATCTGATTTTCTCTTTTTACTGATCATTGCTTTTGTGGCTTTTGTTTAACCTAGGCAACATTTTCAGTTAGGGGCAAAAGAAATTAAAGTGGGGGCAAAGATCCCGCACTACACAGACATCATAAATCCCATTAATATGAACCAGAGAAATATGTCTCAGAAAAACATGATTAAAATTTATTGGCGAGCTTGCCTTTAATATGCTTTGCAGAACTTTAATAGCAGCCAGTTTTGGGCATTGCTCATTTCAGACAAGAAAGGTGAAATGTGGGGGGAGCTACAGATAATTTGGGTGGTCTATACATGGCTATGAGTCAGTGTCTGTCTGTCTGCCTTATTTACAAATACAGCAGTTATTTGTGGTGGGTGAATGGTATGTTAGGAAGAGAGGCAGCTGCAAAGAAAGAAAAAGCAATAGCAAGGGGGGAAGCTTATTCAGAGGTTTCTGCCAGGGGAAAAAAAATAATCAAGGAAAGGTCAAGCTAGAGAAGGTTCTGAGGGTAACCTGACAGTGCCCAAGGCTGAACATCTAAAATAAAATGCATTCACTGTAAACACACTTAGGGTGTTGCTTATTCTACTGCAAATCATGTCAATTGCAGCAGTGTCTGGTGGGCAACTTGATGGCAATGTGTTTCCTTCACTGAAATTTAAAGAAGCAGCTGGTTTAGAGCTTAGTACATACAATAGGATGGGAGAAAATAAATAAGAGAGAAGTTAAGTCCTGGGAAGTTTGCTGGGGTAAACAAACACCTAGAGGAAGATCTTTGGTGATAATTAGAGTTTGACACTGCAAAAGGCTTCAGCATCTCTCTCTCTAAGTCACGCATTCCACGAAGTATTGGAGCACAGACAATTTCACAGTTGCAGGTAAAGCTGTGAAAGACACTGTGACAATTTCCACAGTTAAATAAGTGCATATGTTTAGGTACCTCACACTGAACCATTGTGTGCCAGTCAAAATGCTGTTTATAAATTCTAGACTCTAAAGAGCAGCAGCACATCAAATGTGCTAAAAGCTCAGAAAAAATAGATGTTATTGAAGGAAATATTATTCTTTTAATAGACATGTGAGCTGTATAAATGTAGCCCTTTGGAGCAGAAGAAAAGAGAGAATGATCAATACAGCAGTTGCTCTGATGACAGTTCAGTGAAACTTTGAAAACATTTATTAGATTTGTATTGCTGTTTTTTTAACTGGATTACCAGAAGCAGCACATACTATGCCATTAATTTTGTCTGTTTAAAGTTTTTTCTAAAAAAAAGGTTTGTAAATTGATCTTGACCACTTAACAAACAATAGGCTACATTGTCAATAGTTAGCAGAAAGATCATTTCTTTAAAGATTCCAAGTAAATCAAAGAAAGTGAGTTAGACCAAATAATTTTTTTTAATGACATGTGCCAACCACTTGGAAATATTTTAAATTTTAGATTTTCTGAACCTGCAACAAAAACAGTCTTTTGATTGTTAAATTTATGAGGGAGGAAAAAACAAACAAAATATCATTCCCAAAACAAAGTCTCCTAATTTATTTTTTCCCCTTCACTGTTGTAATGTAAGTCTTTAGATTCATACAAGAAGTTGCTTTTGGTCCTGTCAATGTAAAACAGGAAGACATCATTTAATATTAAGAAACACACAATAGCAAAGATATACTTTTAAACAAGAAGCCTTCAAATCTCCAAAACACTAACACTAAAAAAGGCAGAGCAACGTTTTAATGCCAGCCTTAATTCTGTCTCTGTTCCAGCAGTCATTCTCTGTGCTCTGTATCTGCTATAAAGAAAAAGTTTATTTTCAGGTGTAACAATGGAATATTCATTCCTTTATCTTTGATCATCAGTAAAGAATCAGAAACGACATAGGCTTGCTATGAAGAAGGCAGAAGGAAATTCAAGGTGGAAAACTTTTAATTACATTGATTATGGATTCCCTAGGTTTCTTCTAAACATAGGCCAAAAGTCCACCAGAAAATTTGCAAAGCAACACAACACTGAGTTTCAACAGAGTCTTGACTATTTTTACATTTTGAATTTTTTTCTGTTACTACATCACTCAGGGCTAAATAAGGTTCTAAGGGTCTGACAGTTTATTAGAAACTGTGCCATAAAAGTCCTGTGATTCAGATCCAGACTTGAGCTCTCAATCAGCTCACTGGAGATGCTGACTAAGACAACAGTTCAGTATAATTTCAGTTATTTTAAACTTTGCTGTGCTTACTCAAAATCACTGCTGCATTAATTTCTATGCTTGCCATACCTCAAGGCCTGTTGTTGGAGTCAAAGCTTTGGCATCAGAAGGACAATCACAAATTGGCAGCTCAAGTATCTGCCTCAGGTTTTTAGCATTTTCATACATTTAACTATAAATATGTTTTCCACTATCTGAACTGCAAAGCAGAATTGCAAAGCCTTATGTTTACCTCCTGCATCATCATCCAGATGGGTGGGTGTGGTTTTTATTCAAAAATCTTTATTGCTGAAAAAGAGAGTAGAAGAATATTGTGTGCTTTCCAAGTAACATGTGGAACTGCAGTATTGGCAGTCAGAAGGATCTTGTTTTGACTTGCAAAATGAGCACAATTGATAAAGAAGTCACTGAGGGAGAATAAATGTGAGATATTAGATACCATTTTTATGGCATCCTTTTTCTGATTATAACAGCCACTTTTAGTAAAAGTAACCTTGGCAATAATTTTGTTTATTGTTTACATCCACTTATAAAGTTGAGACAAGGGAATGCAAAAAATATTACCAACACTTCTGAACAAGCTACAAAAACGCTGTATTTATAATCTGCTGCATAGGACAAATGCAAGGAATAATATGGTTTATTCTCCTCAAGTGTACATGTGGTCTTTATTTTTTTCATTAAATCAGACCATTTGACATTTTCACATATAATTGGCTTCATATATTAAACATGGTACAGATGGAAAATGTAAAAAAAAAAAGGCATGAAACCACTTTGAATTATTGTGAAAATAGATTTGGAAAGTTGACTTTGATATCTATTGTAACTTAGGGACCTGAGGGGATACAGTAATAAAACACAGTTCTGGGACAGTGCAAAAATCAGAGTAACTTTGCCCCTGGCCTGTTCCTGGCATGGAAGTTTTAGTGGTTGAAATAAAACAGTGCAGTAAGTTCCCTTACAAAGGGAAAAGCAAAAACAGACTCCAAAAACTTGGGAATAGCTGTAAGCTTTCACTAAGAAACAAGTATTTTAGGAGAAGCAAAAACTTTTAACAACTTTTTGAAAACACAGTCTTTCTGTTGTTCACTTTCATTACTCTATTTTACTTCTTCTCGTCCCAAACTCAACTACATTAGATCAGATCAACTTATCTTTCCAATTATATTAAATTGATAATAGCTGCAATATTGCAATTATATATTATATTGTGATTGATAAAAAACAGGTTCCTGGTTTTGGCTGGAATAGAGCTAATTTTCTTCCTAGTAGTTGGTATGGTGCTGTATTTTAGATTTAGGACCAGAATATTGACCAGAAAGAAAAGGATATTTTAGTTATTGTTAAGAAGTGTTTACTCTAAACCGAGGGCTATTCCTTTTCTCATGCCACCTGACCAGTGGTGGCTGGGGGAGCACAAGAAGTGAGGAAGGGACACAGATGGGACAGCTGACACAGCCTGGCTAGAGGTATATTCCACACCACATGACATCACCCTCAGTACATAAACCAGGAGGAAAGGTAGTTTTGGTGTGATGTTTTGGAACTGACTGGGCATTGGTCAAACAGATCATCACTTGTTTTGTATATAGTATTATTATTATTATTATTATTATTATTATTATTATTATTATTATTATTATTGCTCCCTTTCTCTCCTGTCATACTGTTTTTATCTCAAGCCATGAATTTTACTTTTTTCCCCCATTTGTCTCCCCTATCCCCACAGGGCTCTGAGTAAGTGATGACTGTGTGGTATTTAAGCACCTGCTTGGTTAAACCACAATGGTCCTTTTCTGGTGTCCAACAGGGAACTTTTTCAGCACTTGTCACCTCTTCCTCTAGTGATATTATGAAATCTTTGCTTTCTGGATAGTCCATGACCACTTCCAAAATTCCTGAATCACTGGGGTTTTCTACTCAAGCTGGTTGTGTGATCAGTGTGACCCACTTACTCTGGGTAAGTAGAATCAGCTGCATGATGTGTAGAGGGGACCTTTCCTTTGAAACATATAGCCCAGCACTGGCAGACAGTGTGCTAGCAGGAGCTGTGCTTCAGCACAAAAAATTTCTGAAGCAACTCAAAGCAATATTTTCTTTTTTAGCTGGAGTATAGCACACCTCAGATTTTCTGTATCCCAGACACAAAAACCTGAGGGGTTGACCTAGAGTCTCACCTGGTGCGTTCTGTCAGAGGATCCAGGTAGAGACATTTTCTTGGCTGTGTTTTAGAGCACATTTTTTATGTCTTGTTCTGTCCAAAATGGCCCAAGATCTTTGGCATGAGCTATGTCCTGTTTGATTTTTTTCAAAGGCTCCTCATTGCTCAGGCCCGCATTTGAAATTGTTCTTCTTCTGGGTCACTTGATAGAGAGGACTGACAATCAGACTATAATTTGGAATATACACTCTACAAAACTCACAAAGCTAAGAAAGAATAGTTTTTATTTTATTGGTCACATCCATTGACCCACTGGCATCTGACGATGTCCATCTTGCCATTCTTTTTCTAAAACAGGATTCTCCCATACAGGTTTCATGGCTTTGGTTTGTTCTATGGCAACACACTTTTCAGAAGAATTCCAACCATTTTCTTCCCCTTCTCAAAAACCTCTTTGCTCTATAGAATGGCACAATAATTTCATCAATGTATCTCAGATTTCTGGAGCTCCACTCAGTTCTAGCGCAGGCTGCATCAGTCTGTGGCAGATGGTAATGCTGTCTTTCCATCCCTGGGGCAGCTGATTCCAGGTGTACTGGACACCTTTCCAAGTGAAAGCAAATTTTGACCTTCACTCTTCTACCAAAGGGATGGAGAAAAATGAGATATCAGTTGTGGCATAACAATTGCTGCTGGGGAACAGGCTGGGCATCAGTCGGTGCGTGGTGAGCAATTGCATTGTGCATTACTTGGATTTATTTTTGGTTTATTAATCTCTCTTTTTTTTTATTACTATTACTATTATTATGATTAGTAGTAGTATATTTTACTTCAATTATTAATTATTATCTGAACCCACAGGTTTTTACTTTTATCTGATCCTCCTTTCCATCCCACTAGGGTTGTGGAGATGAGAGCAGTGAATGAGCAGCTGCATAGTACTTAGTGTGTCTGGGGTTAAACCACAACAGAACTATGAATAATTCACTCTTATGCTGCCAGCCCAGATCCACGTGAGCCACTTCAGCCTTAGCAGCCTGATCCACCTTTTGGATGTTTTGTTCTTCAGTATGCTGGGTTAACCCACAACAGTGGTGAGTGTTTAATCACTTTTATGGGCTTTAATTCTAAAAGTTAATCCTTGCAACCCAGTGAGATGGAGCAAGGGGCTCACATGCCTCACACCTTGCCAGCTGGCTATTACTGTACTCCTGCAGGAGAGTAGCACCCCTCTTACACAGCTGCAGAAGGGAACATTCATCCACACCTGCCTTGCTCCAGTTTAGCTAACAATGTACACTGAAGGCTTCCATTGTTTTAGCTCTACTGAGATTTGCAATGTTTTTTCCTTCCCTGTCCCCCGGAGGAGTCAAAGGCTGACAGCTCCAGATGCAGTTAGTAAGGAAGAAGAATCTGGCCTTTTAATGGTCTATATTGGAGCCATGAGACTGTTTCTAAGACTGTGACTGGGAGGCAATCAAATGCTTAAAGATATCCTCAGTTCTTCCACTTGCTAAAACCCAGTCCTGACAATCTTGTTCTTTAATTCTGAGCTTTCATATAGCATGTATTTTCCTTCTTCTGCAAACACATTTTTATTCCATATTTTTTCCTGTGATAATCCAAGCATTTTATCAGAAGGCTTTTCTGGATATTCTTTTAAAATATTTTTATTGCTATAGTTAAATCCAAGGTATTCTTCCCTTTCTTGGCTGGGATTTTAACTTGTGCTATGACATAAACCTTCCTAGTGCTTGATGTTTGTTTACTTTCCAAGGACCTTCTATTACTGCATAAAGAAAGAAAATTCTGTAATTTGTTTATGGCCCACACAGCTTCCTATGTTACAAAAATGAGCCATTTAATTTCTATCACACTGATTTAGGCCTAGTTATATTCACCTTGACTGGTAATTGCTCCTTTTTTTTTTTCTCTTTTGTTTCATGCCTTAATCTGAGCTCTCAAGCCATAAGCAGTTTTCCAGAAAGCAAAATATGGGCTAATGAGGTGTCATTTTCTCCTAGAGGACTAATCTCTCCACAGCCCATATTCACTCAGGGGTAATCTCACAAAAGTCAATGAAATTGCAGTAGAGCCACATCTGGCCCCACAAGTCAATCAAACTATTTGTTACATGGGTCTGCTTCTGCTTTCCTTCCTCTTGTACCTCTTAGGTTTGCTGAGTGAACACTAATGACCTGGTTCCAGACATGCCTGTTGTACTTACTGCTTGATGCAGTCCTCTTAGTTTCACAACTAAATGGCAGAAGAGAGGCAGAGAAAGGAATAATCTTTCTTGTTCTGTGATCCTGCTGGCTGTGCTTTGTGGGATGAGTGTGGGATGAGTGTGAGTCTGTCCTCTTACATCCTGCTTGACAAGGACAGCGGGAGAAAGTGGCAAAGTGAGTGGAGATCTGTGGGAAAGGATGAGTTTGTGGATGATGAGATCATGCAACTGCACGGCAGAGCCCAGATCCCCAGAACTGTGTACACTTCCTTTCTAAATCTCAACTTATCCTTGTGACCTTGGTTAAGTTAGGCAATCACAAGGCAAAGGAAAGCTAAACTGTTAATTTCTGTAGAGAAAACCCCACACCAAATGAAAACAAACCCTGAGTAATCTTTGCTTCTATGTATTACAACTATAAAATCTGAGCTCATAAAAACAAACTTCCCACGTTACTGAGGAAAAGATTGATGGATGGGAAGAAATTTCAGCAAAAAATTCTTCTGTTGCAAATATTACCCTAACTTCTTTTCCCAGGCAGAGGCAATTGAATTTGGAAACAAGTAACTGCTATGCTCACATATTTACTCAAGTGAATCTGTGCTATTCCATCCTGCCTCAATTGACCCACTAAAACCCCTTATGAAATTTATAATTTTCAGTTCCCTTTGTTATTTTAATTCAGCTGCAGCCACTCAGAAGTCATTCTTGTATGACTAAAAGATTAATTCTTTAGCATAAGCACTATATGGGAGTGTAACTGGGATAACCACCCTGGAGGCAAATAGTGTTAGGCTCCTTTTCAGGGGTCTTCAAACACTCGCTTAGAATTGCCTGCAGAACTTGGGCAAAGCTGATCTTCGAAGTATGGGGCTTGTCTGAGCATGAAAGTGGGCATTGTTATACATAATTAAAGAGAAGGTTGAAATTATTTAAATATTTGTTTCAATGGGAAAAAATATTGCTTGAATATATTATTTATTCACTACAAAGAAACCTTCACACTGTGGGCTAAAAGTGATGCTTTCATCAACATTCACATAAAACTAGGAATAGATCCAATCTACAGCTAAAAATACTAGGTATAATTGATTTAGCTGCAAATAATAAAAATAATGCTTCAAATTGAGCCATGTGAGGTGCTGCTGGTGTTTTCTCTCCTGAGTATTGATTTTATCTGTCTGCTGTCACCTCAGCAACATGAGCTTCTTTCTTTGTAGTTGAGAGAATTCCTAGGGACTTCAAACTACACAGATTTCCTTTTATTCACTTAAAAATGAAACTGAGAAACAACAGGAGATAGGAGTGTTAGCTCTTCAACTGCACAATTTTTTTTGTCTGTAAATTCATTGTCTTCAAAGAAAAAATTCAGACTCATTTTATTGGAAAAGTTCCAGAGGTTACATGTAGAAAGACCACTGAAATGTTGTGGAGCACCCCAGTAATAAGTCTGGGGTGGGAGAATACTGATGGTGACTTATGCTGAACAAAGAAATTGGAAGGGAATTTTCTTGTGGGAATTGCAGTCCTGCTGGTTTTGTTAACCTAAACTCTGTATGTGCATTTGTCTGGACATGGCAGTGTAATTGACATGCAATATTAAGCTTGATATGGAATTGGGAAAAAAATAACACCAGTTTTTCTGTTATTCTTTAAAATGACAGGTCTAGGTAAACCATATGGACACCAGTGTGGTCATGAAGGACTGAGAGGGAAACGTAGGTACGGAATGCATCATCACAAGATTGTGACTTTAGTTCTGCTCTGTGTTACTTTACACTCAAATATGTGTTAGTGTGATACTAACCCAGCAAAGCAAACAAAGAAAGTAAAAGCAACCTGTGCTGGGACTGAGTGGATGCTGCCAAAATGGAGAAGTGGAACCTGACTCTCAAGTACCTGATGGGCTGTGCCGCATCACATCAGGCACTAACACAACTAGATGTGTCAGTCTGATGAACTGCTGGGTGTGCAATGTAGTTCTTCAAAAGTTAAAAGGAAAAAGAAAAGAAGCAAATGTTGTTTCATCGAGCTTCTTGCATCAAGCACCCCTTCTTGTATGTGGGAAGTTTGTTTTTCTTCAAGCAGATGTGTTGAATTAACACAAGTGAAGTGTAGCCAGAATAGAAAGGATAAATGAATCTAATGGCTCTCCATAGATTTTTTTTTCATGGTGTAGGTGACTAGCAGTTCACGGAATCACAGAATATGCTGAGTTGGAGGAACCCACAAGCATCACTGGGTCCAACTCCTGGCCCTGCACATCACCATCTGAGGAGTCACTCCAAGTGACACTATAAAAACTATTTACTCCCTGGGAGAACTGGCAAGTTATATTAGTGCCTGTGGGATAGTCAAACAACCCTTTTGAATGCATGAATGCTGACATGCCATCCCTCAGAATCAAGGCTGTATCTAGGGCTTCTCATCTATTCTGTGGTGTATGTAACGAAAAGCTTTCGTGTATGCCATTTCCCCCTTCCATTCCTTCAAAGTGCAACATTTGCTAGTTTATTTGCATTCTTTGAATAAACCCAGTATGCTGAGCATGTAAACCATACCAGAAATTGAATGAAATAATTTGGGTCAGTAAATGGCAACAAAACAACATGGACATCTACAACCCCTTCTGAACTGCTATAGATATGGAACTGCAGATTTTGGAACACTTTTGATTTACTTTACAAAAATCACATCCTGTTTCTAAATACCTATCACAAGAAATGTTTCTGGAACACTGCCTTTTTACCTTCAAAGTTCTCTCAGGATGCTCAATCTTTAAACAGAGCCTTCCATTACCTTTATACAAAGAACAGGTCTTTGTTTGTTTTAAATAATGAACAGTTGCCAGGAGCAATGGCACAGGCTTATTTGTGGTTGTGTATTTGTCTGTCTGATCATTATTTCTGCTCTTTGGCCGTCTCTAACCCAGCAGGTACAAATAAATCCTCAGGGCTTAAAACCTTCCTACAAGTTATTTTCTCTTGTCACCTGTCAACAGCATATTTTTTGCTTTCTTTCCTTTTTTTAAACTTTTTTTTTCATTTATTTTTGTTCTGAAATACACTTTTTCTGGTTTTTTTAGAAAGCAGATCAAGATGTTGACATCCAGTGATTTTATTTCTGTCTTTTGCTATAATTTCTGTGAATATAAGTTGATGCTTTAGAGATAGTGGAATTGAAACATTCATAAGAAAAAAAAAGGCATATTGCTCACTTCTCTTAAGAACAGAGAAAAAGGAATAGCACAGAAGCTATTAGATGGCTATTGCCTTCTACATGTCATGGCAGTAGAAGAGGAAAAGGTATAAGAATCAGTGAGGAACAATAATAAAAGCATGTCCCATGTAAACAGTGTGTCTAATAATGACACTTTACATGTCCCAAACCTGATTTTCAGTTGGTTCAAGTAAGAATAGTTCAATTGAAATCAGCACATCATTTGCATTCCTTGCAGAAATAGCGCATGCCTTGCAGAAATAGCACATTCCATGAATCAGTGGTAGAATTTGTATACTTCAATAAAGACTTCTCATTATACAATTTTACTGCTACCATATTCATACTCTGGGTGGATATTAAAATATTGATACCCAGGAAACAAATTTTGCAGATCCAATCTAAGAGTGTGCCTCCACCACTCTCCAAGGAATTGATCCCATGTGTCCAAGATTCTCATTGGATGGGATAGCACAGTCATTAACAGGCTTAACACATGTTTAAGAAGTATTAGAAGGAGCATCTCTGTCCCAAATAACTTCTGTAAGCTGCTTCTGCACCTGGGAAGTTACAGTTGTTTGGTGTGATGGTTTATTAAGTTGGAAAGTTCTCAGGAAAATGCATTTTCTTTGGCTTTCATCAGTAAAGTTGATGTGACCAAAAGGGAAAAACACACTGAAAAACAGTCCATAGCATTTTGAGAATGGCAGATGTGTCTGCTGCTCTGAAGGGACTTTCATGTCCCTGGTTCTGAGCTCTAAAAGGCACTTATCAATGTGGGTTTCTTCTTTCTCCACACTTCTTTTTTTAAGAATTAATTTTTTTTAGAGAAGATTACGAAATTGCAAAATATTAACCAGATTATTTGCTTCCATTTCAGAGAAGAAAAACCTGTAAAGGATCTTTCCATCGGCAATTGCTGCACTGTTGCAGAGCACACAAATCAGTTGCTTCTTAAACCAGTAAATTTGCCTCTCATTTGGATGCAGGAGACATTCTGTGAGATTATGGCATTTCATTTTATCCTATAATCTGGGAGGCTTGCTAGTGTGTTTTCTTTAAAGTTAACCTTTCAATGTTGTTTCAAAAACCTCCAGAATTCAAGATCCAGAGAGTTTGTCACACAAAACATGGCATAACATGAATTGAATTCTGGAAGTTACAGATAATTTTTCCAACAATTCATCTCTGCATGCTTAGAGTGATTTGTTTTGTAATTAGATCACATAAGCCAAGTTTTCCCTGAAAATTTGGTGGTGACACAGGAAATTCATTAATTTAAATATCCTAAACATATTCTAAATCCACCAAGTGATGCTATATCTTAATGGGAGCATCTAAAACCTTTGGAATGGATCAAATATTAATATAAATTCATTACTAGTATATTTTATATTTGACAGACTATGATACTTTTATATATTATCAGATGTGATTTAATAAGAAAAAAAAATCTTGGCTTCTTGGAAGTAAGCTAGGATGGTTAGAAACACATTCAATTAAAGGTCAATTTTCACCAGAAATAAGGAAAGATTAAATCAGTCCCATTATGCAACAAGTTCAATATTATTGATGGTTATTCAGACAACTGTCTGGCAGTTTTGAAAACCATATAAAGGTAAAAAACTCTGAGGACTGTGTTCAAAAATCAATATTACTCTTAAATTTCCCCTAGAAGTATCATATACTGTATATCACAATTCTGTGGTCTTTATTCTCTGGCTTTATTATTTTAGCTATCCAGGTACAAGAAGAAGGTGTATTGGCATGCAGCCAAGCCACTGATTGTAACAACTACTAAATAATAAAAAAAGAGAAAGAGATACTATGTCAAGCATTATTTACCTGAGAAGTGTACTTAGTGAGATCAGGGTTGACTATGACAACTAGTGACTAAGCAGCATGTAAAATCATATAGATTAATCTGAAATTTCATAATCTGGATTGTTGTAACAGTTCCTTAGTAAATTAGAAAATAAATAACAGGAGGCTTATATTTTGGAGAAAAAAAAAAACAGGAAGTGGGACAAAACACCACTTTATTCTTGTAATATTAAGACAGCTGAGCAAGGTTTATGGAAGTGCATGTGTTTCAATAATCAAGTTGTGCCCTTATAAGGCTTGTGGTAACTTCACTGAGTATGTCAGGAAAAACTTGATGTTTCCTTTTCTGCTGGGTCGCCTGAAAGCTCTGCACATTAAAGTCTCATTTCAGGCAAAACCATTCCAGATCTAACCTACTCTAGCTTTGTGACCTTCATCACTGCCTGTATTGAAGCTTCAGATTTTGCTCTGGAAAAAAAAAGCTCAGAGCTTGAAAATAGAAGACAAAATGAATGAACAAAAGAAAGAAACCTGAGTGTTCTGCTCCTGATGATGCTTCAGGACATATGGGAAATCACTTTTAGAATTTTGAAAGTTTCAAACAAAAATTTTATTGATAGGAATGCTATCTCATGCTTTTTCTTTTTTTCCTTAATGGAAAAAAACCAAAACCAAAACAAAAGAAAAGGCACAGTCATTTGACCTGAAAAAATCTAGTAGAAATAAACGGTGACATTACTGAGTTAACAATCCAGAAAAGAAGGGCCATTTAACTGCAACTAGGAAATCTAGTTCTCTCCAGCTACTGAGAACACAGTATTGGGACAAGCATATCAAGAATGTCCTTGTTGTGTTGGAAGCCATAGACAGTAACTTAATATGGGCTGTACAAAGGTGGGAACAGTTTCCAAAGGGTAGGACATTTAATGTTCTTCCTTTTAGTCACATAATTCTTTTTGAATGCAGTCCATCTCAGCATATACATGTATCAGGAAGGAATGTAGTGTGTTTTTCTCTACTTCCAGCCAAACACCATTGCTTCTGTTAGAGCTGAATAACAGATCAGCAAAGGCCTGTGAATGATTATTGGTAAAAGAATATTAGTAAATGGCAGCCAGGATTAAAAGCTACCTGGATGACTAGTCGAAACCTAACAAGTTAAAAGTTCAATCTATAATTTATTTTCCTATCTTATGTAGAATTAAGGCAATATCCAAGAGCAATTTCATAGTTCTCTGTGCTCTCTTCTCATTACATGATTATGCAAGCTCTGTATCTGATGCATTAAAATCAGAAGCTGCAAAATAACCTGTTCTAGGTTAGACATGAATGAATAAATAAATAAATCAAATCATTAACCAACATCAGGAAATAAAAAAATGAAAAGAAATCAAGAAGCATTGAAAAAAAAATCTGTAAACTTACTGCCTTACATTGGTGAAAAATTAAGGAATATCTCAAGAAATAACTATCCAGCTCTTGTCTTCTACCTCCAAGTGACTATTCCATTTCCTGCAAATACTGTTCAAAATGTTGAGTGTTAGGAACTTTATTTCAAGTTGAAGATGTATCATAGTATAAATAGATGAAATAGTATAGATCCTCCTAAAGAAACTAAATGCCTCTCTTATTTCAGTTAGATTTGCAACTGATTTTTTCCAGACATAGATCTTTCCTCACTTATTTTATTCTTCTTCAGGTTAATGTTACTGTTGACCAGATATATATCACACCATCTGACGTAAGTTTTGACTATGTCAGGCAAAGCCAGACATTTCAGTACATGTAGAGGGGCAGGGTATTTTTTAATTTTTTCATTTGTTAAGGGTGCTGAAAGTTCTCCCTCCAACAGTAACTGAGAGTAGTTAGTTATTTGGTGAGCAATCATGTCTAATGGACTTTTTTGTTAAATTATTTGCAGTTCCTATGAAAATATTCAGCTCCTTGGTGAGTCAACCATCTTGTCAAATTATGTAAACCAGGTTCCTGCAGACAGTGTTTGGTTGTCTGCATGGGGAGTCACTCACAGCCACAGATTTCTGAATCTACACAATTCTTATCACAAAAGCTGATAGAAAGGCATGGGGAACACAAGATCCAGGCTCGGAAACCGCTTCAAGCCTGCCCTCTTGCATGACAGTTTCTGAAAGCTGTAACCCTTGGATTTTCATGCCATTTGAACTGGGAGGGTGACAGTGACTGGATGTGGACTGATGTCAGCCCCCATTAAATGGTTATCGGGAAGACGAGTGTCCCTGCGAAAATGAGATGACAGTTGAGCTTTCCTCCAGAGCGCGAGAATTATTGCTCCATTCGGAGCCACAGAGTGCGCGGTGTGTAGGTACTGAAAGAATTCACTGTAGCGTGGTACACGGTACACCGAGCTGCAAATAGGGTCATTCTTCTCTTCAGAGCCCCAATGCCCAGAGTAATTAACTTCACATGCCATGGCTCAACGCTGAGGCTGAGTTCAAGTGAAGTGGTGAGGAGCCCAGCCCTGAAGGGCATGGTTGCTTGAGTTTTTTATTACAAACACAATGAAAAAAGTAATAGTTTTTGCTGCACAGTGTTTCAGTGCTTCTGCTCAGGAAATGAATTTTGATGTGTTTTGTATCTCATGAATTCTGCATATTTTATTCCCTGGAGTTTAGTGTAAAAAGCACTTTTTGTACTGCTAAGTAACATGACTAATTGCACAAACAAAATAAAATTGGCCTGCTGCATTATGAGGTTGAAATGTCAGGAGCCATCAGGAGGTCCCCAGGAAAGAATGCCTATGTCATTTTAAATATTCTTTACACAGCATCATCTTAAGGCAAACACAGACTCCTTTAGCCAATTTGTGTTTTAAGATTTCAGTTTACCTTTATTTTTAACCATCCCAGGCAAAAGGATTTTCAGCACTGCAGGTATAAGATTTTCATGTAATAATTTGTGCATATAAGTATAAATAAAGTACAAGGTAAATAATAAATGCTGAGAACTAACTCCCTTCTTTAAACAAACCAGAAATCCTAGCCTTAGTTACAAACCATCTGGAATACCTTGACACTTCCCTTCCCCTCTCTTTCAAATTTTGGTACTGACTTTCATCCTCAGATTTAAACTACTTTTTACATTAGTTTGGGAAGGCACAAGGAAGGCGGCTGCCACTAGTGGGCATTTATTGAGCCTGAGGTGTGTTTTGTTTTTTCCTCCCTGCCACTCATTCTGCTGCCTACCTAAAGCAGGTCATCTCTGTGTTTCCTTTCAGTTTGTGCACTGATAATCACATTTGTGGGTGGATGAAGTGTTTGAGCTGGCTGCTCCATGCATTGAAGCTTCAGAAACAAACAATTTAGAAATCCAGAGGTCTAACACCCTGGGTTTTGTGAAACTTTCCCTGGCCTCCTTCCCTGTAATCTAGGGGTTCCACTTACATACCAGAGGGGAGTGTGTGGGAAAGTCGGTGAGGAATAAAAGAGAAGTTTTCTAGATTTCTTTAACAAGCTGTTTGTTGTAAGCAGTTTTGTTGTGCTGAATCTCTCCCACAGGTTTTGGTGAATTGATGTAGACAATCAGCATGCACGTAGGCATACCTGTTATTTCATCTCCTAGGGAAGTTTCTGATCAAAAGAAATAGAAGTGGCTCACAGCAGAAGCCATCTACAGTGAGTGGTGAATGCATGAGGGTTTGTCTTGTACACTATCTTTATTGTAGGCTTCAAACCTCTGGTTAACAAGTCCAATGAATGTGATAGTTGGATAGCATCCTACAGTTTGATAGAAAGCTGCCTGAAGAATGCTTATACTATTGGGGAATTGTAGTCTTTGAAGTCATGTATTTGCAAAATATACAGGATAAAAAAGGAGTAAATATTTTAAAGAAATCCTAAAACTGACCTTCAAGAGTCTATCTTGTCCAACCTTTGCTCAATGATAGAATAAACTGTATCTGTATTTCTTTTCTGACAATCCTTCATTCCTGTGGAGAACTACTTCACATACTGTGAGTTATGATTAAAAAGCTGTGGTGAATTACTGAATAGTCTGTGTGTGTTGGGGAATTTAATTTGTAACCTACTGACAAGAAACCTGTATCTATAAAACAAGTTGAAGGACAAAACTCATTGTCACTACTCAACTAGTAGCCTCTTAAAAACTCTGAAAGTCAGAAATTTCAAGACAAATGGCTTTGAGGTTATAAGAGAAAGTGATACAGTCACTTCTCCCTGCAGAAGTAGTATAGTGACCTGTGGAGTTCTGGGTCTTTGCCTAGGGCTTAAGAAACTGTTTAAAGTGGATGATGACTGTGAGTCTAAGCAAAATTCACTCTGACCTAGGATTGATCACCACATGGAGGTGGCTGTGAACATTGCACAGAAAAAAAAAAAAAAGAATCATTGCCTCTTCCTCAAAACTTCTTATAAAATCCCAGAGTCATGAGTTGTATTTTAAACCATTGGCTCAAACCCTCCAATCTTCTGTTGTACAAGTGGATTTACAGAGCTGCAATATGGACTCAGCTGCTAACCTGTTCCTTTCATCCTCCTGTCATTAAAAACATGCTGCTCTGCCCTGCAAATAGGATCAAGACTTGAAAAAGGGTTTCTGTAAGCACTGGAAACAACAGGCAGCATTAGTCTGCTGGGCAATGCACATCTAATAACAGACCTCCATGTGTATATAAAGTAAATTATGAGGCAAATTATTAGGACTAGTCAGAATACCACTACAGATACTATTGTGCAAACTGAAAAATGGTGTGGTGATGGTTATATAAAATAGGAAAAGATCAAGGAGAAAACCTGCAGCTTGACAGGTGTAAGGGGCAAGGTGAGGAGAAAGAGAAGAAATAAGCTGGTACTGCAGACAGAGCTACGAGGCGCCTTATAGGTGAATGCATAAAATTTGAGCTTGATTTGGTTGATCAAGCAGAGGGAGTTTAAAAGGGTCTATATTTTCACCATTATTTAAAGATAATCATGCCTTTTGAATGCATCAGACGGGAGCAATTAAAATATCAGAGGACAAATCTTCAGTAGCAGATTCATTCAAACACTGCTGACCTTCGCTTCCATTTGCCTATTTACTGCTTGATAGGTACTTTGTATAATTTATAAGGCACAAATTAGTACTCCCTAGAACATCAGAGAAATATGTACTTCCAAAATCAGTTGCCAAGCCCAAGCTGTTTCTCCTGAATGAATGAGCTCACTAAAGATATGAAGAGTGATTTGAAATTCTCCGACAGGCGAGTATGTGAAGTTAAGCCAAACTGCTGCTTCCTGCCAGTCTGGTTTTGCCTCTTCCTCAAAACTTCTTATAAAATCCCAGAGTCATGAGTTGTATTTTAAACCATTGGCTCAAACCCTCCAATCTTCTGTTGTACAAGTGGATTTACAGAGCTGCAATATGGACTCAGCTGCTAACCTGTTCCTTTCATCCTCCTGTCATTAAAAACATGCTGCTCTGCCCTGCAAATAGGATCAAGACTTGAAAAAGGGTTTCTGTAAGCACTGGAAACAACAGGCAGCATTAGTCTGCTGGGCAATGCACATCTAATAACAGAGCTCCATGTGTATATAAAGTAAATTATGAGGCAAATTATTAGGACTAGTCAGAATACCACTACAGATACTATTGTGCAAACTGAAAAATGGTGTGGTGATGGTTATATAAAATAGGAAAAGATCAAGGAGAAAACCTGCAGCTTGACAGGTGTAAGGGGCAAGGTGAGGAGAAAGAGAAGAAATAAGCTGGTACTGCAGACAGAGCTACGAGGCGCCTTACAGGTGAATGCATAAAATTTGAGCTTGATTTGGTTGATCAAGCAGAGGGAATTTAAAAGGGTCTATATTGTCACCATTATTTAAAGATAATCATGCCTTTTGAATGCATCAGAGGGGAGCAATTAAAATATCAGAGGACAAATCTTCAGTAGCAGATTCATTCAAACACTGCTGACCTTCGCTTCCATTTGCCTATTTACTGCTTGATAGGTACTTTGTATAATTTATAAGGCACAAATTAGTACTCCCTAGAACATCAGAGAAATATGTACTTCCAAAATCAGTTGCCAAGCCCAAGCTGTTTCTCCTGAATGAATGAGCTCACTAAAGATATGAAGAGTGATTTGAAATTCTCCGACAGGCGAGTATGTGAAGTTAAGCCAAACTGCTGCTTCCCTGCCAGTCTGGTTTTTGTCTTTGGAACAAGTGGCAGCCTCATTCAGCAGAAATACATATAGTACAGTACTACCTAAAATGTTGGGTACTTAATAGATTAGTTACAATGGGAAAAAGATTCTATCAAATCATCATTCTCCTCATTAAATGACCTCTAAAATTATGGAGAACTGAAAGAAATGATTGTCCACATAAAATAGATGTCTCCCTATATATTAATTTAAAGAAGGGAGAGCAGACTTTACATGTGGTGTCAGATTTGTGAATCTTAAATGGTAATATACGATTTCATTATCTCAGATATATTCTCACTAGAGGATAAAAAAGGCACCAACAGTACAATTTTTGACAGCTGAACTATGCCTAATGGAAGAGATACAGTACAGTATATCTTTTTATAATTTACAATGTAGTGCTAAGAAAGCTCTGGCCCAGTTGGGAGATTCTCACTTATTCAAGTGGTTCTATTTAAGTCAATGGAAAGAGTAGTGCCAGGGTTTCTTTGCCTTTTCATGGGAAAGGACCTCTTGAATTCAGCTGATTAGCACATTTGGATTTTAGGGATAATGGTCTGATTATTTTTTTTTCCCAGAAGGGAATAGTCTTATGAATATCAACATACTTTTTTTTTTGTGTGTGTGTCATTCTATACCAGAAGTGGGACACTATTTTATTTTAGAAGTGAAAGATTGAAGAGACTAATTTATTATTTGCTTTATGCAGTTTATATCAAGGCTTAACAAAATCTCACTGGACTAAAGTCTGTAAATTTACCAATCCAAAGTTTATTTGAAACTGTTACCAACGTTAATTGCCTTTACGAATTGCTGTATTTTTTCCCCAGATTCACGTATTTTTTTAAAAGTTCATTTCATATTTTCTCAGGGCTTTGCTTCCTACTGGGAATCATAGCATGCGTGATAGAGGTGCCAAGATTTAGATATTAAAAAAACAGGAGAATTCATAAATTTAACAACTGAAACAACTACATTTGGAAAGCATGATAATAGCTCTTGAGAGACAACACATTTGTACATTTATGCTAATCAGCCAATTTGCTATTGCTTTCCTTAATGGTGAAAGGTGCTTTTAATGCACAGAGTTCTGTTCCATGAATGATAGATTGAACATTAGGATATTACCCCATGTCAGCTTTTTTTTCTGAAATTTGGACTGTGTCCCTATATCCATGTTATACGTAGCAAGTGACTGAGCATGCTGCTAAGTTAATGCAGGACACAATTTTAATTTGCATTTACTTTCTTTTATTATTTCTAATGCTTCCTCTGGTGGAATTTCTGTTACTCAATTTACACCATAACGTGGACTCTGAAATTTGGTGACTAACTTATTTTGGGATATATGGTTACACAGCAGAGAAACAAGTGGCAGCACTGGGCAGAATAGCCCACAGCTGTCTCACACCTGTGTGGTACTTGGTAAGGCTGGTATAAATGCAGAAGCAAGCACTTTGAAATGAGGGGACTGCACAGATGAGTCACAGATTGTTTGAAAAAGCCCTGGTTCAGCACTGAACTCAAATGGAGTGAGAGTATTTTCAGCTCTCTGAAGCTCTACTGGTTTGCCTTGATAAGACTTGTCTTTCTACACCTTGTTCCTTACTCAACCATGAGTGCAGTTTCAGACTGAATAGCTGTAATAATAAGAAAGGACATAGCCAGGACCTCTGGCATATCTTGGCTGTTTTACTGGCCTTAGGGTGCTGATGTGATGGCTGCTCCAAAAGAGCAGGGAGAGTATAAGGTGAACATCTCACAACCTACTGTGTGTGCAGGAGGTAATTACATGTCATGGGTGTTGCTGCTCTCTCTCGGATCCTCTGAAGTCACCCAATCCCTTTTACTGGGGCATTTATCTTTCCTAGATATGACTGTTTATGCCTGCTCATTGCTCCTGATAGCATCAAAATACAACTTTAATTGTGAGGGGCTACCACTTAAAATGACTATTTCCAGAGACATTACTAATCAGGTATGATGGAACTAGAGAAGTCGATTTACTAAGCAAACACTGCTTAGTAAGACAAATAGCCATGAAAAATATTGGCTCCCTCTTGAACAAATTTTAAGACAAATTAGCATAATTTAACTAATCTCACATTTAGAAATATCATTACACTTTTAAAGAGGAATATACGGTATATACATAAGAAAAACACTAGTAGATTATTTGCAGTAGAAAGTAGTGATAAAAGTTTTACAATATGTTTGTTGTCTTCTACACCAGGAATATATCTTCTGAGTTTCCTCCTTAGCCTTAAGCAGAGCAAGCATGCTCATTATTTTAATACGACTTGCTTTCAGCCATGCCTGATGTGTGCCTTTCTGTGTGGGGAAAAGGAAACCAAAACCCAGCATCGCTTTTGCCATTTTCCATACTCCCTACACTAAAGTTGCAGATGCTCAGAGAGTAAAGACTTGCTCCTGACTACAGATGTTCCTCATTTCTCTCACCAATAGGTGGGGCTGGGACTTGTGAGAAGCTGAGTATTTCAGCTTTTAGGAAAAGTGGTTATTATGTCACACCAGTCCATAGACTGACAGCATCATAAGTGCTATACTTTTAAAAGACATTTTACCAACCCCACAGCATTATACTGTGTTGCACTTACTTTACTAATCTTTATTCCTTTAATAGACCACTGCATACAGTGCACCTGCTGTGACAGCTGCAAACCTATGTTTTTCTCAGGTTCCTGCACTAAAATTTTAATGCAAACTGAAAAAATGATGGTTACAGTCTGGCCTTTCACTGGCATGAGGCAATTGTTGCCATCTAGTATACAATGCAGTTTCACTGAAATAAGAATGTTGGACAGAAAAGAAAAGCAAGTATTTCAGCATGTTTTATGTTTTCCTTGCTGTATAGATTGCAAGCTTTTAGGAGAAGGTGAACATAATTGTATAAGTGCTGCTTCCATTAAAGAAAAGCTGATAAGGCTAATACTTTTGAAACTGTGTAATAGGAGTTTGTAACATCTAAAAATAGCGGCACCTTTTAAAGACTTGATTTTTAACTCTTAGAATACTTAGTAGTTTAAGAGAAATCTCTTCTGGACAAATAGTTTGAGTTCTGAAGAAGAGATAGACACCTGACCTTTGTTTTGCACCAGGTGATGTTTTGCATAATAACTGTATGAGATATTCTGGAATCTGTCAAAGAAGGAATCAGAATGTCTAAAGATTAAAGATGTAAGGAAGGAGTTAGCATTTATATGACTATTCAGGAAAAAATATTTTATCTGCTTGCAATTACAGCTGTAATGATATAAAGGATTTTTTATTGTCAGAGTGATGTTGGATGGATTGGTTAAACATTGACCTGTCTGGGGAAAAACTACCTCCTTTCTATTTGGAAGCATCTGATATTTCTTCCATCTGACCAACATAAATTTCTTGTAGACTTCAGACTTCAATACAACAATTTTTATCCTGAGCCTGGTCGAAATCCATGCTTCAGTAAAGTAGACAGGATTCTTCTCTAAGTCCAGTTTCAATTGCTTTGCCTTTTAGGCAGGAAGTTTGGATTTTTAATATGAATGTTTTGTATAACCCCTCCTTCCATTCAGATGTACATTCATCTGTCTGAAGAATGTGTTTGTTTCAATAATGTGCAGCTAACCCGTGGCATTAAGTCTAGTGCTTTACATCAAACTATACATCAGCATACATCTGGTCAACTCCTTTTCTCTAGGTGTGGAGGAGACCTGCTCCATTCCCATTACCTAAGTTCTGCAATCACGCCAATCTCTTCAAATGTTTGAATACTATTGAGCAGTTAGTTTAGCTGGGGACAACTTTGTGCTATAGGTAAAATTGTCTTTCTTATTCTCTTCCCAATAACAGATTGCAAGCAACTGCTATTTTGTTTTTAATTTTTTAATTAGAGAATGCTCCTTTGTCATGCACATTCACAGGCACTTCCTTCATTAGTGCAGTTTTTTTTTTTTTTTTTCATGTAAGAATGTTAAAAAGGGCTGAATAATGTACCTTGCACAAGGAGAGACAGATATGGATAAAACAACCACGAATGACAATATATTTAGATAGGGCATCAAAACTACAGCTAAATGAAGATGCAAGTTAGCCACAAGTTGTGGGATAGTGATGTCCTTTACAATTACTGACACAGGCTTTAACCCTGTATTAGACTTATCTAAGGCACCTATGGTTTTTTCAAGTTCTATTTGTTTCATTTTGAGGCAGAGGGTAAAGACTCATATGCTGTTTATTTAGGAATTAACATTCTTCTTATTATGTGTTAACCAGCTATACACAACACTTCTGGTTTGAAAATATGCTGTTTACAAAAAATATGTAAGCTATTTTCTGCAATTAAATATGGACTGATATAATCCTTTGAAAAGAGGCATGTGGCATCAATGTGGCAGGGTTGGCAAATGATAGGACATTATCAAAAAGACATTTTTCTTTATCTGGCAAGTTATTATGCAAATCCACTACATTTTATGTTAGGGGAGGATCTGAGAAGCCCCTGAGCAGGCACCTTGCTACTATTTCAAATGAACTGGAAGGAAGGAAACTATGCGTGTCTATCAACTATTTCTGTAAATATCATTGCTATTTTTCAGGGTCATTAAATTGGACTATCCATTGTGGATATGTCTAAAACCCAAAGGTATTTAAGGAGAGGTGACAATAAATAGTTGTGGGACCTTGATTCACCATGTTTCTTTATATAGATTTGAAAGGTTTATGCAATTAATTGCACTGTGCACTTTGTCCAGCTAGTTGGGTAATGTTTGGAAAACTTGTAAGTTAAGAACAATGAGCTGGGCATGTAAGTAATGCTAGTAATGTCAGTTGTCAAAGAACATTATAATGGTATTACAGGGAAAGCCAGAAGGCTCATAAAAAAGAAATGTTTCTTGCTGCAAATCTGAGGGACTTGAAAAAAACCCAGCTGTTTGACAAGGAATGTAATTTTTCTCTATGAATGATATGGTCCAAATAAATTAATTATCTTAGTTAACCCACTTGCAACCCTAAAATGCTAAGAGCATTCCAAAAGCCCCAAGTGTCTGCTAGCATGGGTGATCTTTAAAGCAAACTGTGTGAGTGGTTTTTGCCTTCAGACAGTGTCATGCTGCTATGACAAGATTCTAAGAAAAGCACTGGTTCATAGCATGCTACATGTCCAAGTTAATATTTCAGCACCTGGTAGGTGAGTTTTCTATGGTATGCATTCCCCAGCAATGTTTTCCACAGTGTGCATCCAGAAAAGATTATTTTCATCCAGTATTTCAGTCTTTTCTCGTTTTCACTGTGGAGTTGCCAAAGAAATGCTATTTCATTTAAAACCATCTCACAGTGGATTGCAGGGCCATTAGAGCAATCCCTGAAGAATCTCTTGGAACTCACATTGTCTGGGGGAAAACAGAGCCAGGAATAGTTTCCACTGTGGGGACCGGCTCCAAAGCATGGAGGAGTCTGTGATGAAGCTGTCAACTTTCAGGAAAACATAGCCAGTAGGGAATAAATCCCCATCTTTCCTCCACAGTATAGACATCCAGAGAAATGAAACTTTTCTGTGACTTGGGACCAAGAGTGAAATGCAGGCAGTAAATGAAAGCGAGGGTCTAAAGCATTGGTCAGAAGATGACAATGCCATTCTCCAGTAATGGCTACCGCAATCCCACACTTTCCAAGAAATATAGCTGCATTTATAATAAAGTTGGTCTCAGGAAGTGACATGAGCTCTTAAAGGCCACAGAGAATGTTAGGATGAGACTCAGAATGTGCTAAATCATGGGAAATGCAAAATGCACTGAGCTTGTTTGCATGACCATGACTTGCTTTTTACAATAACTGTAATCTACTACTTTCTTATCTCTTACAGTATTCTTTAATTCAGCTTGTAAGAAATGGGTTTTGTGGTTTTGGAGGTAAAGGTTCAGTCATGGCTTGGGACCAGAGGCTGTCAGTAACCACAGCCACTGATAGGTTGCAACTATTTAGTGGCCAGTGTCTGTTGAACTTACACTGGTTAAGCTGGAAAAAATAAGGGAAGTGGTGCAGCACAAGTTTGTGTAAAAGGAGAAGGAAATTGCCACCAGGCTCAAAGTTAATCTAGGAGAAGTTAAATGTTAGTCAGCCCAAGATCCATTACTACAATTTTTAAATGGGGAATTTGCATAGTAGTTGTTACAGAAATCAGTATTTTCTCATTAAGGTTGCATTTTTGGAAAATCATCCTAAAAACCTGTTTTGATTTTTATTTATTTGTCTCTTGAAAATACTAATAGAAACTGCCCTGATCAGATGGGTATGGTAAGAAATAATAAACATGTAATAAATAAGTTGCTTACATTTACTTCTCCTCCAATGTGTTTTGTACATATGTAAACATTACATTAGTTCACATAGACAAATATAAAAGGAAATTTGAGCAGAAAATACAATAATACTAGAAGAGAAGAAAATCATGTCATGCAAAATCTTTCTATTAAGAAGCCTGATATGGTAAATCCTGTAAATCAAAAGGACCTAGAATTTTGAAATGGATTTTGAAAATGCAACACACAAGTTTATTCCACAATTTAATAATCAAAGTAGTAATTTGAAATTAAATATATATCCTACTTTCAAAGAAAATAATGTTGGACATGCCATAATTGTTCAAATTTCTGCATGCTACAAATTGAACCTTATCAAGTGTTTTAAAGACAACTCCAAGAACTTTCAATGGTCAGTAATCTTTTTATAGGGAAGCTTTATTTTTTTATCCTAACCAGTCATGTCACAACTAGTGCTTACAAGCCTGAGGATTAATATGAAACACAAAGGTAGATATGGCAGTCCCCATTAACTGGAAATGCAGCTGTTCATTGTCTTCTTGGTAATGCTCAGTCCTGTGCTGAACTGTCACCCCTGTGGCAAAGATTTTGCAGGTGAATTTTGTGTACATGGAGGATTTCCTCTCAAGATTTTGAAAAATGCTCTCTTTCCAGTTTCACTGGATGCTTCATTGCTGGTTTAGCAGACCCCTTTATGAAAAAGGAATACTAGAAGTGTTTCTCCTATACTATGGCCTGTATTAGTATATTTATCATGGCCTTTCTTTCATTTTCTTTTTAAATAAGGCTTTTCAGTGAACATCTCTGGGAATTTTTTCATGGCTGCTAACATTCTTATTTTCTGTTTTCAGAAACTGCCTAGTTAAATGCTATGTACAGAAAAGGATTAAATTCTGTAAACTAGAGGAAGAAGAGAAAATGTTATAAATCTGATGTTAAAATAATTAATACATTAGGTACATGTAAATGTGGAATCTATATGTTTTACATATATAAAAATATATTAAATATTTCCCCTTCTTTTTGTGTAACTTTACTCTTTTGACTTTATTAGTTACAATTTTAACAATAATTATGGGTCCTCTCGTGCTTCTTATGATGTGAGGAGAATACCATTGAGCTGTCCCCAGCAATTCCTCTTCTGTTCCCTGACACATTGCAATTAATTTGATGTGTATTAAATTTTATGAGCTGTAGAGACAAGTCAATTCAATCCAGACCCACTGAAACATTTGGATGTCAGGTATAACAGGAAATCTGTTGCAGAGCATGGATTTGCATCCAGGTTAGCATTAGCTCAATCTCTTTGAGTTTAAAGGAATGCGCCAATGATCTCTAGTTGAAAGCTTATGACACAAATATATAAAGGACATGAAACAGACAAGGAAACTTAATCAGTTTTGACTAAGAATAGAAATATTGGATTGGTTCTTTTAGGTTGCTGTTCCTTAAAAAAAAGAAGAAAAATTCCCATCCCATCCTCAACACTCCAACAAAGAAATCAATAAAGTAATTAGAAAAAGGTGAACTGTATTAAGGTTAAATAGAAGTTCAGCTCACTTATTTGTGGAACTGTCAATACTTTCTTATCAGAAAAATATAAATACGTGGGATTTATAGATTATATTGATTATATTAAGATACACCATCTGCTACATAATCCTGTAACCTAGGGCTTTGTTTTCCAGTGATGGTTCCTGAAGGAAGAAAGAGAAATAACTGATCAAAATATTTCTGAAAATCTTTGTTAGTTTATAAGCTACTTCAAAGTTACATTCTTGCTTCTTCTACTGAAGCAATACTGTTAAACATATCTACTTTAATTGTTATCATGTAGGAGAAAAATATTCATTGATATGTGATGATATTTGAGAGTCTCAGTGTCAGTATCAGGTAAAGAATAATGAATTACTAAAAAATAAGAAGCGAGATTTAGGAGAATGGATATCAATTTATCTGTTGCTGAACATCTTAGAAAAGAATTTAGGCTTGATAACTTTGCAGGAGGAACAGATCAATTTGAGGATAACTTTATTTTATAGAAGATGTTTAGCCTTATAATGTGCCTCAACAGACCTGAAAGTGCTTTTTGTTTTCCCATTGATAGGTTCTCTTACCAACCAGTTTTGTTCCTCTTTTTCTCTTCCTTTCATTTCTCAGGTTTAGCCTGCTTTGTAAGCATTTCAGTGCTCAAATTTCTGGGGTAGGAAGGGGAATTTTACATCATCATGTCCATACCCTGACTTCCCCTGGGTATTATATTTAACTTCCCACTTAGAAAAAATTCTGGGATGTTGAATGAAAAAACAGAATTAAAAAGCCAAATAATTTAAGGAACTCAAATACTTGTTCATGACTGAGGCCACAGACAATGCAAGTGTGTCAGTGGTGTTGTACATAGTGAAGTCTATTTCCCTCATGTCAGTATTTTTGGTTTGATTTTTCATGCAAAGCTATTGATGCTTCCATTTTGTTGACTTGACTAACTTCAGTGAGTTAGAAAATATTCTTTTGCACATCTCAGCTATGATTATAGTGTTAATGCTTGACTATGGCACTACCAATATTCCAAATATTTTTGACATGCATTTGCATTTTTATTCTTCTATTTTAGTTTTTATTTGGGAAATAGTTTGCACTGAGACTTTGTGTTCTTTCCTCTTCTCCACTCATTGTCAAACTTTCTGTGTAAGAGTTAGGATGCCTGAAGAAACAGTATTCTCTTTCTTTTCCTGGCAAGACCCTAAATTGGTTCGCTGTTCTAGTAATGCAAATACTATGGGATAACAAACCCCAACTATTCTGAATACGCTAACAAAAAGCATAAAAAATTTTCCACTGTAAATAGATCAACCTTGATGCATTTCTGTCAGATTAGTCTTGCACTGGAACCTATAAACTGCAATATAACACTGAGAAAAAATTCAAGAAAAATCAGTGTGTGGGGCAAAAAAAAGGAACTTCTAGAGCTTGACCTTCCTGTTTATAACATAACTTGAAGGAAAAGAAAATAAGATACACTGTTCATCCAGATTTTCACTGGCATCTGCAGCTCATTAATACCTTTGTGGTGCAGAGATTGTTATGAGCCAGTTACTATATTTTGTCAGTTAAGCAAAGCAGCAGAAGTAAACAAATTAGAAAAATTCAATGTTGCTTATCTGAATTCAAAACAAGAAATTAAATTGAATGTGGGCAATCTTAAATTTGGTCATAATGTAGATAAACAAGGATAAGTAAATTGGTACAACATTTGCAAATAAATGCAATATTTTAAAACATTTTCTTTTTAAAAACCAAATATTTGCTCTATTTAATAGCTGTCTGTTTATTTTTGCAGATGAAATAATTGCTCTACTCTCTGTCTCAATTAAACACTGGGTTTGGAAAAGAAGAGTTCATACAAACAAGAACTCAGCTTTGCCTATGCCACACTGAATTTTTTTAAAAGTAACAATGTCATTATCATAATCTGATGGCTTGTGTTTTAGTTTTCAGTACATAGCCAAGCATATTGTTATGGTTTAGAAATAGTTGATGCTGTTGAAGTGTATTTCATAAATTAAAAAAAATATTTTGGCATGGGAGTTTATTCTTATTTTTATTTGATGTTTTCCAAGAATTTCATTTCCCTCCTGTCCCCAAAGAAGAATCATTGAGAATCGGTGGATTATTGAAGAGAACTTACACAAAAGAGAAGTCACATTTTGAAGCTACCTGAAGAAATAAGTGGTACCTTAAAAGGTCACTTTCAACTGAAAATAAAAATACATTCCATCTTCCTGTTTTCAGATCCTAAAACACTATGTCCTGAGCTACCACATCAGTCAGAAGTAAAACTTTCTTTTCCTTTAAAGGCATCTCTAAGATAAGTAATAACTCATTAATGTGGGAAATGTGTCTGTCTTCCACAGGACAGTGAGACAGTACTTCTTAAGAGAGGTGTGCTCACTCGAGTAGTAGAGCAAAATACTGAAATAGGAAGTTCATCTCTTGGGACACATACTTTTTATGACAAACAAATACATTAGGCTGTGTAGTCAGATTCATACACTTTCAGTTTCCTGGAATTGCCAAGACATGTCAAGCTGTTAATCATGTTCTGAAGATCATCTGCTGACTCCAACACTTCATTTTAGTAGGAAGTGTCATTGCTGAGGGCTGAGTTGTACATTCCTTTCTCCAGCAAAACTTCCAGCAGAGGTGTTTGCTAAGTAAAGCTAGCAGGATATTATACAATAGTGCATATTCATATGGTTAATTCCTTTTGCTCTCTTCACTCTTGACAGAAAAGAATATTGGATGTAGAGAGAAAGAAAAGCATGCAAAAGAGAATAGCGTGGCAGTGATTGTACAACATACTGCCTTAATGGGCAAGAGTTGATTTCTGTTTTGATAGCTTGGTGTCATAACTTAGTGAGGTGTACCTTTTTTTCCACACTGCTCAGACACAGAAAGGTGGAAAATACAGTAGGTTTTACCTGTGGTAAAGGGGAAACATTTTTTTATTCTTTATGAAAGGCTAATTCCCTTCCCTGAGATTTCGTGGACCCTGAAATGTTATAAGCACATTATGTTTGCCAAGCCTGAGAATGTGTTACAAAAAAAAAAAAAAGGCATTTTCACAAAGAGCTTTTATTATTGATTGAATCTGTGATGATTTCTAGAAGATACTAGATATAGATCTACATGTTTCCTGGTCTGATTACCAATATAAAATTTACTAAGAGTCCAGGTTTACCACAACATTCGTGTTCAATGTTCAAGTGGAAACTTGATCATCTGTTAAATCTGAGAAACTTCAAAGACATTGGAAGGTGTGAAAGAAACCCCAAACAAACTAAAAGGTGCATTGTCCCATTTTGTAGCTTTTTAACCCCTTCAATAATGACCTAGCTGGGGAATATCCCTCAAACAAGATGAATTGAGTAACATGGACATTGTCAGCCTCTGAGTAATCATGGCAATCTGGTGTACTCAGTGCTAATTACAGCTGAGAGCAATCAACAGTCATCTGATTTTTACAGCTGGTAGCAAATGTTCTCATGCACCTATGAGGAATAAGAAGACTAGGAATTCAAAGCTGTGCAGTCAGGGTGCTTCTACTTCGTCCTAAAAGTGGGAGCCATGAGGTAGCCCCCCAAAAATACAGGATGGTTTCTATATCCATTTAAACTGTCAAGGGAGCACAGAAGGTTGCCTTTGTTTACCACTATCTATAGCAAAGATAGATTCGGACAAAAGAGCAATTTTAAAATATTGAGATAGGATTAGTAGGCAGAATTTAGATACATGTAACAGAAAAGGCATGCCTGTTGTATGCTTTATGTCTCTAGAGAGTACAAACATGTGGAATGATATGTATGTTTATTGTAGAACCATTTTATTGTTTGATGTTATAGTATGTTAAAGAAAAACAAAGTATTGCTTTGTATGCAGAAATCACTTTGTGGCATAGCTTTGGGAATCTCTGTGCATTTAATAAGACTTGCTGTGAGAAAGAATCCCTTTGGCTCTCTAGGGTAGGGGGAAATAAATAATTAAAATAGGCTGATTATATAGCTAATACTACATTATGCAAATATGCAACCCAGAGAGGTTTGACACACAATGAATTGATTTATATGCCATTTAAGGGCACCTTATCTTTCTGTTTCTTTATTTATAAGCTGGACTGTGTGTGTGCATATGCAGAGAGAGCTGAAGAGCTGCTACTCGCCTTGGTGTCTCAGCCCACAATTTGGAACTGGTTGAAATGGGGATCCAATAAGAGAAAAGGGCTCAGAATGTACCCATAAATACCATGAACTTCGGCCTAAGCTATAAGCCCTTGGGCAACTTCAAGAAGAGGGAATGGATATTTCCCTCTTGGAAGTTTTTTTTGTTCTTTGGGTGATGGGTCAAGCGAAAGAATGTTTGACAAGGGTGATTTTACAATAGATTCCTGTCAAATTATGGTGGTGAGTCACCGTATCCACTTACAGAAAAAAAAAAAGATAAATAGAGGTACTTTTCAGTGCAGAATCTCTCTTAACAAAGAGGGCTGGATTTAGAAGAGAAGGAAGTTCTTATTTAGAAGGATGTCAGAAAAGATTAATTAATACGAATTCTTAAGCCGTGACTCTGCATCAGTGGTTTGTTGAATACAAGACTGAAGCATATAAGTTCCATCACTGATTTGGGTTGCACACCTCCTTTTTTGCTAGGTATAAGCAGGGAGTCCCACAGAAGCCTAATTCTGGAAACACACAGAATTAATGAGTACTTCTGCTGGTAGCCCTGGAGGCTAGCAATGCATTTTTGATCTTGCCTTTGATTTGCTAAATTTTTAAAATGTAGTTTTCATCCTAGTTCATGCTAGTGTCAGTGAGTGTGAGAACTAAATTAGCATTTGCTCATCCAGTGCTGCTTCCACCAGATGGAAACAGTGACGTTCTGCCTGTCCTGGGGATATAGCTGTCAGAGAAACAGTAAAGAGCCATCAGCTGGTGATGGCTTTTGGGTATTACTGATGTGGATTAGAGCTGATCTATGAATTGGAGTCTTGTATTTTGTATCATTAATTTGTGAGAAGTTAATGTTATTTTAGCTTTTGTTTATATTAATCTAAGTTATTAATTATGCAAACTTTTTTATACATATATTACTCTTCTGTATATATTCAGGGAAACATAAAACTGCAATACTAAAGTAAATTAATCACAAATCTAGCTCTGTAGCTTTAGGAAAGACAGCCTACCATCATACTGTCCCATTAGGAAAAGAGAATAGTTAAGATTTATCACACTGTCTTTCACAAATGTAGATGTCATGGTACAGTGGACTGAGATGCCAGCAGAATGTAACTAGAGACTCTCTAGTATCTTAGCATACATTTCTGAAATGCTGAAATCAAACATGGCCCACAAGCCGTTGTGAAGCCACTGATGGATTATCTATCAACCCCTCTACCATGATGAGTAAAAGCTCTGTGAAAGAGTGACAAGTTACAAGACAGTTTCCTTAAAATTCAGCACCAGCAGATTATCTTTGAAGTGAACTTGCCTGCATATTTTTTCTGATATTATTTGGCTGGGGAGAATTCTCTCTTTATCAAAGGTCTGTTACCCCAGAGCCAAGATGTTGATAGCTGATGAAAGTGCTACAGTGCCTTGTTACTTTCAGCAGCTTAAAAGCCAATAAAAACTAATTTTTGTCTTGTTTTTTCCTTTGTCTTTTCTTCCTTTCCTCTGGAGGTGTTTGCTATAGGCAAGGTAAGCTACTAAGTGCTTCTTTAATCTGAATCAGAAGACTTTTCACACAAAGTTTAATATTTTCTTTTTAAGTAGCCTGTTATCAATTGAAGGAAGGCTGAAGACTAGAGAGGCTTTGTTTATCTTACCAATGACAAGAACTGAGAAAAAAAAAAAGCTGTTGATGAATGTTGTCCCTGTGATTAAAAGCCTGTAAACAGAAGGTGGACACTATTCTTTGAGAACAATGGCCATATACAGTACTTTAATTGAACTGTAAAGGCACGGGTGATCAATACAGGGTAAGAGTTGTTAAAATTAAGATTTCGAGTGAAAGCCAGGCCGGAAGAAATGTAACCCTTACATCTTATTTGAGAAGAAACCAACAGTCCTTGGATTTGGGTCATTTCATCTCTGTCCTAGGAGATCTAGGGTCGTTGAGTTTTAGCAATGAGATTGGAAAGTTTTGTAAGTGGTTTGTTGAGCCACAATTTTGGAAAATACCTCATTGTATTTCTCTCTTTCTCTCTTTTATTAAAACCAATAAATGGTGTGGCAGAACATTGCAATCTCAGGACTACTTCCTCTGTTTTTCAGGCCTTACATTGCATTGGACCATTGCATGACAAGAGCAAGAAAATCTTAGGAATCTCTATGGTGACCGCATCAATGTCAGCTTTCTAACTATCCAATTTGAACTCATTTCCCACACTTCCTTACTTCCACTCCTACCTTAAAGAGGACAGATGTATCTCTGTGACCTGCTTTGACAGACATTTAACTGTTTTTCTTTGTTGTTTTTGCGTGTGTCTTGCCATTCTTACCAAAGCTGAAATCTTAATATCCCAGTAGAGCAGCTGGAGGCTGACAAGCTATTACAGCAAACGAATGCTGTCACGAAATTAAACTATAGTGCTGAGGTTTATGTCGAGGAATGTGTTTCTATTACTTGATAAGATGCAGATTCATCCTATGCAAGTTGCATTAACACTCTTTTCTCCTTGAAAAATACCTGTTCACTTTCTCCATTCCTTCTATCCTGACTGATAAAACCACAAATCTCCTTGTTTTCCCAAAGCAATAAGCTTTCAGATGTTTCAGTTACAGCCAAAAAGCTTTTATTCTACCAAGTGCTGAAAAACAAGATAAAAGGAAACTACTTTTTGAAAACTTATATGGTGAAGATATCATTAAATTAATTAACAGCTTCTTAATTTTCCCTAATATTTAGACATTATCTGTCACAGCACAAGCTTCTTCTTTCTAAATTTCACTAACACCCTACCTCTCTCAGATAAGGCGTAAATTAGTCCTTCTTGCCTTATCTTGTGTGTGTTCATGTAAATATACTGCTTTATTTTGTAGTCTGTTGATAAAATGTGTCATTTATGCTCTGCCATTGTTCCGTTCAAACTTAAACCATGTGTCTTTTAGCCTTTAGTGATTTCAAGCTTTGCTGTAAGTGACCATAGTAATTGGTAATATCAGAGTCTGATTCACTGGCTACCTCTCACTGTATTATTACCCAGAGCAAAAAACCCACATGAAATCTACTCATCAATTTGGAGCCATATTTAAATAATGACAGGGATCTCACTCTCTTGTGCAGGGGCCTTTCAAGTCATTCTGTGCAAAAACATAGTTTTTGCATTCTAATTTTAGGCATTAACCGCATGGTTGAGAGAAGAGGATTTTCTTTTTCAGCTCCAACAGCAGTGTATGTTTTTTTTTTCCCAAGTACTTCCTGTTGTAGCTTTTATCGGTGGAACTGTACCAGTTGGAATGGGGGGGTGGAAGTGCTGGTGTAGAGCTGGTGGTGGCCTGGCTGTTGGCTCTGTGCTGCTGATAAACCTCTGGTGCTTTGGATGAGAGTTGTCTGCTCCTGCTAACATCACCTGGGCACTGTGTGCTGGTGACAATGACAGAGGCCACCAGTGCCAGGTCGAGCCTGAGCACTGTGTTTCCCTTATTGCAACAGAGGCCATTTTAGCTCTGTAGCAGACAGGGTGTGACAGGACTATGTTGTAGGTTTTCCAGCTCTCTGAAAGCTTGGGTCTTGAGGATAACATGATTTTCCTTTTTAGCAAATCTGCTCATAATGTTTGAATTTGCAGGCTTATTCTTATTGGTTTTTTTATTTCAGGGAAATACAAACTGTTATAAGTTATTCAAATAGTATATATTGATTTATGCAGAAGTGCCTGTATCACTGAATAAACATTATAAAGTAAATTAATGCCTACTGTTCCTACTTTTGTTGATTTAAAAGTTTCTAGAACTGAAGCATTGATATAACTTAACCTGAAAGGAAATGGGACTGTGATAAGAAGGGAGGTTACATTTCTGAATGTCATTTATTCAGGTGCTCTAGCTGTAAATGAAATGTATCATCTTCCACCAGTTATAAACCTTCAAAACAAGAGCATGCTACATGTAAGTGCACAAGCAAAAGAAAACACACCTATGAGTTGTCTTGTCTCACTTATTTCAAGTACTTACATATTTAAATGTAAACTCCAGCAAACAAGAGCCCAACATGGGTTTGTGCAAATCCAAATGTCTGTGAAGCAAAGACTTCACTAAACTTAATTTGGTTTGTTTTGTAGTATGATAACATTTTTTAGTTTAAAAGTCACTGGAAGTTTGATGAATTTTCTTAATATTAGGAATAGACTGAATTTTATTTAAAAATATTTCCAAATATAGGCAAGGAAGGCTTAAATAATCCTGAAAATTGTTTGGTAACATATTGAAGGATGCATGAATTTTCTTTGCATGTTGTCAAATTTAAAAACCTGACAGGAAACCACCCATGTGAAGAGGTAAACTGTTCCTAAAGACAGTTCACAGTTAAAAGCAAGCAAAAAAGGAAGAAAAACAAATGAAACCAAATCCAACCAAACTCTTCCCTTCTATTATGATGCAATGGCATATGGAATTGTTGTGTTATGTGAGATTTATGATTGCACCAGTTTTGTTAAAATGTAGAGACAAGGACGAATATTATTGTCTGTGCAGTGGGCTTAGATGTGACCCTGTAGCTCTCTTCGAGCAGTTGGAAGGCATCAAATTGCTGTTCCACAGAAGCAGCTGGGAAGTATCAACTGAAAAAGAGCTCTAAATACCTCTCACTTCATCTGAGTGTGGATGTTATATTGGGAAATATCTTGAAGATATTGAATTTGGACATAAAAAGCAATAAAAGTTTGCTAAATTTGTCATATTACAGTGTCCTAAAAACCCAGGTGTCCAGCAGCCCAGGGGATGTCATGAGCACAATAGTGACCCAATTTCATCCATTTTTCCCAGGGAGATAATGGAAAGGATAAGAAATTGAGTCTGAATAGGCTCGAAATAATGAAATGACACATACAGATTTGAAAAAGCATAGTGAACTAGATGTGGATATATTTCAGACAAAGTTATGGTCACAAGCTTTTCATTTGTGGTTAGATTTATACACAAACATTCAGCAAAATACACAGTTGAGTAATGTAACATGTGATATAGCTTATCTTTCCTTTAGGAAGTGTAGGGACACAGGTGTTTTCTTTGTGCTCCAGCAATATTAATGTGCGGTGGCATAACAGACAATTCCTGACTCATATGTTGGAAGAATGGAGGAAAAAAGTGTGAATGAAAATGTTAACTTTTTCTTAAACTCAAAAAAGGCTCAGTGGGAATTCAGGTCTGCTCTTATTTTAGCAGATCTGATTAACCTATTTTTTAATAATAAATATGATAATAATAACAACAACAACACCACATCATCATCATCATCATCATCATCATCATCATCATCATCATCATCATCATTATTATTATTATTATTATTATTATTATTATTATTATTATTATTATTATTATTATTATTATTATTATTAATTTTATTCATTTGAAGTTCAATGATGGATGTCTGATCCTAAGAACAATGGGCTTGTGTTCTCATTATAGCCATTTCCCTGGAGCTATTCAATGCTCTGGAGCCCCCACACCCCAACTCCCTCCAAGCTTCCTTTAGTCTGTGAGGATTTCCTTGTGGTATAGCTTCCTGCCCTGAGGAACAGCACTCTTGGGAAGAACAAGGTTTGACTTCCAGAACTGATGGAAGCTTTAGAAAAAAACGTCATCTTTGAGAAGACACAGGTTGGATTGGTGACTGGGCTTCCTAATAAAGTAATCTCAGAGTAATAAGACTGCAGGTGCTTAAGGGGAATATTGAGTTAGGCTTGATGAGTCTTGCATTAAATTTTGGGCTGATTGAAGAATGGAAAAGGAGCTTTATTTTGGTTAATGTTTTTCCCTTCTCCACCCACAGAGACATTTTCAGACAATGTGAATAAATACTTGTTTCTACCAGAGCAGCTGAGAATTCTGAAATGGTCATTTTTCTTTTTCATTTTTTCTGCCAGTGACAAAATCTAGTATTTGGACACAAAGTGAGTTCCCTGCAGGAAAGCCACAGAGCAGAACATATACAACTCAAGTGGAAGATCGCTGTGCTCCAGTTTTCTGTCACCTCTAAACTATGGATGCAGGATTCCCTCTGTGTGTACTGTGGGCACCTTCCAAACCCACTTTACACCCTCTTCATCACCTTCTGGCTACAAAAATGCAAGGAACCTGTATCCAAAAATCATGCCATAGGGATGATTTCTGGATTCCAAGATAAGTACATGCAACTTTCCTGAACTTGGTACCTTTTGGTTCTTTTCATGGTAAAGATTATACAGATATCTCCTAGAGGAATAATTTTCCAAGCACAATCACAATTTTAGCCACCTCTGAAATTTCTGCTGTGCTTTTTGGTAACACAGTAAGGTGCAGTGTGTAGCCAAAAAAGTGTTGATTTTTTTTGTTTCATGTAGGAGAAATACCAAATGCCCATATGGTAGATGTCCATCATGTTTTTTAGGAGTTTTTAAACATTTTATTTTAACATTAAAATAATGTTAAAATAAAATAATAATAGTAGTAATGATAGAAAATCTATACCTATTATTTTTATATATCTATTAAAATATACAGATTATTTTAAGATTAAATAATGCCATTTAAGGTTTTGTAGAAGATCTTGTCACTTAAAATAGAAAAAATAAGGTCTCTTATCTAAAAAGAATGGAAAAAATACCTTCAAAAGATTCAGAAACTCTTTATTTATTGCATGTCTAGACTGAAATTCTCACAATTGTATATATATTTAAACATATCTATAAATGTTATGAGAGTAAACAATAAGAAGACTACTGTACATCTGGATTGAAAGTTATATCAGCAACAAACAGTTGTGCCACATGCCTTGTGAGATGTCTTGGCAAGCATAAGATGTGCTATGAATTCAAGATGAGACCCCAGATTTCATCAGGACACCAATTACTGTGTATGAGTTATGAAGCACTTCTATTGTTTTCCTCTGAAATATTTTTTTGAGTGAGTTTAGGACTCATGAAAGATATGAGAATGACAGCTCCAGAGAATGAAGGTTTCTGTTTATTTCTGTAACAGGCAAAAAAGCAGACAGCTGAGGAGTGAGCTTCCTCAGCACAGTTCTGGGAGGAAACTTGTAGGACTGGGAGCACAGTAATGTATTTTGACCTTTATTCAACAGCCTAAAGAAACCATACAGACACTGTCAGTCCAAATAATCACAAATGCTAAATATACCCTGCATGCAAACCTAGTTATGTGTATTCATGGCTGTTTAGACTAATTTTTTTTTTAAAAAGAATGAACCCACATAGAATAGTCATATAAAACTAAAAACATATTATCCTCTCTTTTTTTTTTGTACTACCATGTTTTCATGTTCACAGGCTTTGACCTCTCCATTTACACTGCTACAGTGATATCTATTAGTGGCAAAAGAGGTTTTCTTTAATGGAGATGTTTGCAGAAGCAGCAACCTGCACACCAACTCCAGGAGCACTGCAGCTAACTACAACTACTGGACTGTAACAATGATACAACAAAGCAACAGGAACTGGGCAATAGCTGTACGGTCACTAAAAGCCCACGCCATGGATTAATCGTCTTTCTAGCTGTTTTGGTAACAAAGTGGCAGGAAGTCAGTTCAATAAGCAAGAAAGGCTGGTTTTTCTTTGTTTGTTTTTGGGGTTTTTTTAGGTTGTTTTTCTTTATTTTTTATTTCTTCTTTTTCTTTCCTGTTATTTTGATTTACATCAGCAGCAGACACAGAGTGCTAGTGACGAGATCACTCTGTGGTCTCAGTTCCATTGCATTTAGGCACATGTCTAACAAAAATTGAATAGCCATCTATTCATGTGTAGGCACTGTCTTAGTGGAATCCAGTATTTCAGACAAAACACTCACCCTTCTTTGTATCTATTTCAAGGTTTTAATAGACTGCCAGCATCTAGAATGCAAGCTATTGTTCCCTAGAAACCTTTGGATAAATTATAAGACATGAAGGCCTCTCAGTGAGATTTTGCAAACAAGAAGAAGAAAGAATTAATGGCCATCATTGGCTGTATGTTTTCAGTAAAATATGCTCCAGGGTATATTGACATTTGTCAATTAACAATTAATCACCCTGAAACACCCAGTGCGGACAAAGAAGGATTACAGCATTCCCACAGTATAGCTGTTGGAGAAAACTTTAATTATCTATATCATTCTAAATTATCAGAGATGTGAAAGGAAAGGCTTATCCTGCTTCTTGTCAAAATAAGTGCCCTAAGACGACTCACATTTTCCTCTACAACTTTCTAGAAAGACACTTCAGCCCCCCTTTCATCATCCTATTTTGTAATGAACAGCTTTGTGTTTTGTTATTTAGGATTCAGGCATCTTGGGACAGTATTGCTATAAATCTTGATGGATGACAGAACATCAAATGAATTGCTGTAAATATTAAGTGGCTGTATTCTGGCACTGCTGAAGAAATTCAGCAAGCATATAAAATGAGATGGCAAAGTCTAAGTAATGTGATAGTAATAAATGAAATCTGAGGGCTAAGTAAATAATAGCCATATTTAGTTTTGTTGCTGAACCTTAGTTTCCCAGACCAAGAAATGGAAGTGGAGTACAGCTAGAGAGAAATCTTTCTAGCATGGCAGTGTGTTGTCTCGTATCACACTGGATTAGATGCAATATATTTCTTTCTCCTCTAGGGTTTAGAATTTGTGATTCAGAAGTGTTTTGTAGTCCTGTGTTTTTCTGTTATTTTCATTATTTCTTTAAGGAAAACAAAGACTATTTTCAATTTAGATAAATTACTTATAAATAAACCTCAAACACAGGTCTTTATTGTAGGCTGTTGTATAAAATTGGACTGACATTCAAACATTCTGACCACTTAGGGCTCATACTTGTTTCTAGTTGCCAATACTTTTTAAAATTAAGCTCTTCATGTGCTTTAGTGTAATGTTTGACAGGAATCATTTGGTGCTCAGGGTGTGATTTAGAAGCACAGGTTTAAAGACTGAGATGATGTGTGTGCTAGTGTAGATAAATGTATCTTTAGCTTTGAACACCTAAGTAGTCAATCTATTTTCAAGTCTTGTGCCTAAGACTAAGGCTGTATTTATCTGGAATAAACAAGGACTTTGTTAGAATGGAGGTCTATGTCACAAGAATGAATGTTGCCTACACCAGTCAAAAAATGACACATCATTTGCTTCAAAATAATGTATTTAGTGTTTTCTATGAAATGTTTATGACATAACTTGCCTTGGGGTTTTTCCTTCTGCTTTCCCTCTCACTTGGTAAGTTCCTCTGCTCAGGGCCCACCTTCTGTCAAACCCATTATTTATAAATGTCACCACAATAATGACATAAGAGGGAGGTGAGAAGATAACATACGAGGCTCTATGTACACAAGACTCTGTCACTCATCTGTGATAGGAGCCCGTGATAGAAACAACAAAAACTCTTTCTTCTGAACAGGATAGAATCAGTTCACGTGAAAGGGTTAAGCTACTAATTCAGAGTTGTGACAGTATATTTTATTTTACCCATAATTCTACACAAAGATTTGGGGTCGATTCGCAGCACATTTATAACTCTCTCAAGCTCTGTGGATTACAGTGGCTTGGTTTTGTTTTGGATTTGATCACTGTTTTGTAATGTGTCACACCAGTTTTACACTAATGAATCAAACCCTAATTCTGAAATGATATCTGCCATCTTTTCATTCTACTGTACATCACCTGGCAGCTGCATATGTAGTTGCCATGTAATTTATACTTTGCAGGTGTTGGTAACTCCATGTCAGAAAACAGAAAGATGCATGGATGTATTGGTAATTACTGTGTTACTAACAGGGTAATTGCACACTTATTTCTCTCTACAAATTACATGGTAGTCACACTCAGAATTACCATTAAAGACGTCTTCAATAGTTGCCAATAAATAATTGCTTTTTAATTACAATATAATTACATGCTTATTACTGACTGGTAGAATAAAGCACTACTTGATTTTGTATACTTTGTGCCATTGTCACAGCAGCCAAAGGTCCATGGATGTCATTCACATGAGCACTATCAGTGGCAACACACCAAACTTTTTGAAAGTGTGGTTATCTGAGAATAGGAAATTGCTGTCTCTAAGGAGGAAGCCATACTCCTGGCTATACTCTTAGAGGAATCAGTTTATCCAAAGTACCTCTCAGGTAAGGTTAAATCTGCCATGGTTTTCAAATGTCATTATGACTGTTTTTAAATTGACAAGAATGGTGTCCATGGGTGCCCAAAGCTCCAAATAATTGTATGTCACTTTCCCACTGACAGTGGTGAGCTCTCACCCAATAATTGACTCTAAGCTTCCCTACAGTAGAATGGCTATGAATTCGAGAACCAACGTAGTATAAAGTTCCTAAGTAGTGGGGAAAGGCAGAATATTCAAAAGTTTGATCTGTTTTCAGGGAGGTCCACTCAAATGAATTCCAGGAAATCTAACAGTATCTGTCTACATGTCATACCAGTAGCAAAGTGGACACCAGATCTGATGAAGAAATCAGACTTTCAAATTCTGAAAAATTTTCTAGACTTTCTGAGCCAGGGATGCTTTCCTCTCTGAGCCTGGCCTAGAGGCAAGCTTTTAGCTAGAGCCTCACCTTACAAAGAACCACAGACTTACTGAGATATGGGTAAGAATGATTAAGTACTTTACAGTAAGATTTTACAGTCTGGTTTATTGCAAATACAATAAGAAAATTACTTGAGGTTCAATTAATCATCAGGATTTGGATAGCCTGAGTTCTGCTGAGTGTTAATCACAGTTTAAACAAATAGGTAGCACTTTCAACCATTTAGAGCATGCTGTGCTCTTCAACATCCTTTACAAATGAATGAAATTCTTCCTGTGATTCTGCACAGAAAAAAACCAAACAAACAAACAAAACCAGGCACTGAAAAATCTCAATCTTTGTTTTGACTTCTAAGGTGTAAAAAGCCTTTCTGTTTGCTAGTTTATCATCCTCCCTAGTGGCAATTTAAGGCAGTGCTTATTCTTATACATTGCCACTTTCAATAATGTTCTGATTTGCAGATAATGGGGAAAATATTTTCTATTTCAAGTTTCAACCTGAATTTGATCTTTCATACAGGCAGAAAGTGAACTGATTAAATGTAATGGAGATGTAAAAGATTCAGCTAATCATGGATATTGAAATAAGATAAATTCTTTCAGTTAATCTTCAGCCTCATTTTCATAAAGTCCTGCCAGTATTCCCCTCTACCAACATTTTCATCCCTCAAGGACAGTTTATACATTGCTCACAAATAATCTTATCAATGGATGAAATTGAAATGCAAAGAGCAGCCAACAGCTGCTGTGAACAGAGTCACTAAAACAATTATCTTTTTCACGTATTCCTTTGATTTCAGTTCACTTAAATCTATTTTTGAGGGTTAGCAAAATAACAGTAGGCTAAAATAATAAATTTCTTTGTGCTTAACTAATAATACTTTTTTTTAGGTCAGAATTTACAAAAGGATTTAGCATGCCTGACATTGGCAGACTTAATTTTCAGGGACTTCCTTTTTAATTTAAAATATTTCACTTTTGTTTTCAAACTGATTTGCTAGGGTGGAGAACAGGCTGCACACCACTCAATGGTATTGCAAATAATTCAAAGGGAAGTGCAGTGTTTGAAAGCAGTGTCATTTGCTAAAGGGCATTTGCTAGCAGACAGAAACATGGACAGAACCACTGCCTTGGTTGAACTCTGCAGCACAATAAAATCTTGTCTGTACTGGGGTTTAGAAATTAAAGATCTTCTACTGAAATAATATATTAAGATTTGAATGTTTAAGAAAATGAGGAGCTGCTGGGCTCCTGGTATTCTCAGAAGCCAGTATCAAGTGGGCAAAACAATGCTTTCTTCATGGACTTTGGGAGGTCTAGCATAATTTCTGTGGAATGTATGCTATCCATATACTGAAAGTTTTCACTAAATTTTTGCTTTTCTAGTCTTGAAAACCTGTTTTGATTATTTTCTTGTGATCCATCCCCTTCATTAACCAAAATAAATCTGCATCATGGTTTCTATAAGCTTAGAGGGGTTAACAGGAGATTATGACTCTACTGGTAGGGAGAGAAGACCAGTCCCAGGAGCTCCCCAATTCAGCATTGCATCTCCTCTTAGAGGCTACGTGATCATACACACTACATTCTTGGAACAAACTTTTTCACCTTCAAAGCTTTTTGCTGAAGCAGCAATATTCTGTCAAGAGCATTGAAGCAGAGGAGTGTTATATAGAGTGGAGAGAAGCAGTAGCTGATCTGGAAAAAGGACCATTTAAACTTGATGCATTCATCCCCAAAAAATATTAAGGAAGATTTTCATCACCATAATCTTGATACATGCATGCTCCATTACTGGAATAATTGAACCTGGAGTAGTTCCACTAATAAAAAAAAAAAAAACAAAAAAAACCCATAAAATCAAAATACAGGAGGAAATCAAAGAAGTTGATGGAAAAATCTGGTGAGTTGGAGCAAAAGGATATGGAGCAGATGTGGGTTTGCAGCTTGTTTCTGTCTTACATTTCAGTGATTTGAATAACTTATATAAGATTTCAGTGTTTTAGTAGTCCAGGTACAACACAGGAATAGCAATCCTTCCTCTGTTTCCCTCTTCCACCCTGTCTATTTAGCCTGTCAGTTGTCTGACACATGGGCTCACCTCAGTGTCTGTTTACAGCATTCCAGTTTTGATGGGGGTGTCTGGCTGACACTCCTAATTGATGGCACTAACACAATTCAGAAGTCTTTTGCATGGACCTTTCCTGTGTGGCCAGGATTTACAAGTGATTATACATGGCAAACACAGTGTGTTACCCCCTCTCTCCCTCTCCACACAACCTTTGTTTCCTGTTCTGTTCATTTGCTGAACCATCTTACCATGCACTTTTAAGCCTCCTTTTTTAACTGTGTTTTGATTTAATCCCTTTGCGCTTCTGAACATAACTATAGGCTCAGGGTTTCCTGGACTTTTTATGCATCTAGAACTGATGTTTTACAGATACGTCTCCTTAACTAAGCATAATATTTTAAGCTTTCCTGTAGCCTCATTAAATGAAAATTTAAAAAAAAAGGAACAACATACAATTAGGCTAGTGTCATGTATAGAGTGTGTTTGGGATTTGCTATTAAGAATAATAGAGAATATTATTTACTTAACAGTGACTATGTGCCGTATCTGTGCATGGTTTGGACAAAGGCTCAGAAGAAAAGGATACTCTGAAGAAAGCTGGTGTGAATGGAGCTATTCTCAAAATACAGAAGTAATGCTGCTTGTACCTGTTTTATTTGTCATTTTATGGGAGGAAGTTGAAAATGCAGCTGGAGATGAAAAGCAGCAGGAAAAAGAGAGGGATATGAGTGCAGCTAAAAAGGTGGAAAAGTCTGGAAAAATATGTGAGGAGCAGCTAGTTTGGTAGGTTGTATTGCCTGAATAATGGGAAGCGAGAGAATAGGTGGGAAAAACTGGAGGTGAGGATGAGTGGTTTTATTTTTAATTGGATGAGGAATCCAGGAGTAAGGTGTCAGCAAGGGACACTCGGGCAGTCATTTACTTCCAGGATTTTCATCTATCTTTTTTCAAAAAGCTACCCATCTTGACCAAATATTCACAATTTCTTTTACAGGCATTGTCACAAAGACAGGCATCATCAGTTGTCTATAAACTGAAGCTTGTCTATGATATTTTGCTCTAACTGTGGATTTGTACGCTATAGAGGAAAAAGACATATTGCATGCACACTCTGTAAAGAAAAATCTGGTAGCAAACAACTGTAGGCTGACTAACAAAGAGTGTTACATCATATCTAGAAAGACAGAATGATTTCAGGCTGATAGCATTATTTTATTTTTATTCTAACATGCCCCTGAAATGTGTTGTGACTAATCATTTGAAAAGTTAACATTTGTTTTTGAATGAGTGGACTTGGGTAGGCATGAGAAAGCATACATTCTCTACCAGCAAATCATTTTTATATTAGTCAAAGCAAAAGCTTCACAGCAAATGTATGTAAATCACTAACTTTCAGGGCACCGAAGGGAATGTACTTCATGCTATAACTTAAATACTAATGAAATCAAGTGAAAATGATAGTCATTAGTCAGCTGTGCCTTGATAGGGTTCCCTGTGGACTGATACAAATTCACCATTAGAAATGGATTCTCGCACAGTCCACAGTGAGCATTTAATCCCTCTGTAAAGCAGATTTAAATTTGATGTTTAATATGTCGGTTTTTCATTTCAGGTCTCTTATGTTTCCATATTTGCAGCTTGAGTTTAATCTTTTTTAAGTCACTCCAAGTTTTTAATCTGCATTCTCTTGGTTTTATATGCATATTATTGGCCTATGCGAATCATACAGCCACAGGTATTAATGATAATCAGTGAAAGTGAACTAATTAGCACACAGCTCCATATAATGATGTCTCTTACAAGCCAAATGACCCACTTTGGTTTCAGTTCATAAAAGGAAAGTGTTTTAAGGGTAGCATCTTGAAAGGTGTCCAAGAAAAGGACAGCCATGAACATTTTTCATCTCTTTCCATATATAAAAATAATTTAAAATAATTTTTGCAGCATCTAATTCTGACAGATTATTTGAAAATAAATAAGTAGAGGCTCACATGTCCATGTAAACAAACACACACATATTCACACACACAACTTTGGAAATCTTAGCTGAGATCTTTTGAGATGAGTAAGAAGTGGGATTCTTTCCAAAATTCCTGCAGGTCAAATCCTGGTGTTGGGAGTAGATTCTGCCCACTCGAGTTTTTACTAATGCTATCTCCTCATTTTTTTACATTTTTTCAGATTTGCATAGGAAACACCAGTGGACCAGCATCAAGCCTTGATTTGAACAGAATCTTCACTCAGAGGAACCTTACACTTAAATGAATAGAAACATTTTTCTGCATAGGAAAAAAACATATGAAAATGTAAAAGTCGTAACATTTCTTAGGAGCATTGTATTATCTCCAGGTTTTCTTGATTTACTACCACATCTAATAATATTTAGTACTAAAGCATTGCCAGACTATGAAGGAAACAAAGCACAGTATCAGTATCTCAGGTGCACTGTGCACTTTTAAAGTTGGAAGGGAAATCTCTAGGAGGAATAAGCCTTACTCTGGCCTGTGTGTTTTGCAACATTATAAATTATAAACCACAATGCTATATGTAAAAGCAAATCAGAGAATGAGCTCAAGCACAGATTATTAATTTTCTAGATTCCTAATAGCCAGCATATTCCCTGCTAGTCAACACCTTCCAGTAGAAAAATCAGACACGGTTCAGGCCATGGCTATATCATTCCCAACAGGCAGTGTGGACAGGACTGTACAAGATATAGATCTCTCCAGAATTCCAGGGTAAAGTATAAGCCCTAAAATGGCCCTCCATACTCTCATTTTATCTTGTATGTGCTCCTCTTCCATGTTCCCCCTGACTTTCCATTCCACAAAACGGATCCTTTTCCTTGTTCATTTAAAACAGATGTACATTTCTTCTCAATCAGTCTTTATACAACCTCCACAAATTCTTAAAAAACTTCTAACCAGCCCTTCTGGTACTGCATTTGAAGCAAACCATGATGATATTGATGTTGAAGACACCTTTGTGGCAGACAGATGTGCAATAGTTTGTCTGCTTCTTTCATGAGCACACAGACCTGACCTGACACTGTCTTGAAGCCAGGTGTTGAAGTGCTGCTCTCCTGTTCCTTTTTGATGGTGTCCTGTCTCTGGTGATGATGCAAGAAAGTTGGTGGAACTTAGTTTCTTTCTAGAAAGCAAAATTTTGCCTCCTCTCTGGTTTACATTTTCAGTCTGATTATCAGCCAAGAGTATTATTGGTTTAATCAAGCTCTGGTCAGTAGTTCCCCAATCCTGCTTTATATTAAAGAGTTTAAAATGACAATACTGAACAGGAATTACACTAATTCCTACTTCTGTATTATAAGATACTTACATACATACAAGATAAATAATTGGAAAGCACCTCCATACAAAATTCTTTCAATTGGTAGGTCTGAACTTTACCAGCACAGGAAAAACAAACAGCTTTTGTGTAAATTTATTCTTTTAGATATTTTGGATTGAGTTTTTAATAAGTTTGACTTTTAATCTAGCAGTCTTCTTGTGCAAAGGTATAAACTTTTGACTTGCTGCTGCTGCTACCATAAACCTTAGCTAAGAACAGAACCCAGTTTGCATGTGAACTCCAATCAGAGCTTACAGGCAAAAAGAACACAAATCAGGCAGAGTTTTCAGCACTATTCTGATTCATACAAGAATGGATAACAAGCTGTGGGCTTGACATGTGCCTCCACCTTCCCATCCCGACCTTACCATTGTGGCTGTGCTATGCAGTCTGTCATCTCTCTTCTCAGGGCTCCAACTCCACAGTGATTGTTTCCCACTCTTATCTTTCACAGTGGTCTGCCCTCTGCCCTGAGGAGTGCTGGTAGGTGGGAAAACATAGGGTAAGGGAGAGCAGTAAATGCTTTCAAAACCATGATGAATGTACCACTTATGTTCAGTTTACAATTTAGCAACGTTGAGGCTAAGTATGCTTTTTATGACATATTTTGTTTTCACAGTTGCTAAGCAGGAGGTGAAGTGAAATTAGTAGCCTACACTCTAAATCCAAAAAAGCAAACCTCAACTTTTTTTCTGACGTAATTGCCCTTTGTAATAAATTGGGAACTACTGTCTAATAATTTATGCTGGCCTGACATTAGTTTGTTTTCTGGATGAATGCACTGGTCTAATTCCAGAGGCATCTGCCTGCAAAAATACACAGAAAAGAGAAGACTGTATTAAACTTAGCCACTGCTTAGCAAATACTTGAGGGGGGAATCATTAGGTCAGATTCTGGTTCAGCATTGTGAATCTACTGGACTTAAAAGAGTAGTTTGACTGCTGAGGCTCCAAGCCCAAAAACAAACTGTAAGAGCTAATGACAACTAAGCACTAAAGAGTGCCAACAGTTCTTTCTTCAGACAAAGCTCTCAGTGAAGTGACCAATTCCTGCTTTGGGTACCTGAAGAATTTAGTTTAGTGAACCTGAAACCAGCAGGTGAAAAAGGTTTTTTTTTTCAAGAGGGTTTCCAAATGGAAGAAATGCAGGTTTCTGAACTTTTTTCAACCTGTAGATAACTACAACTCTTGATACTTTGATGCAGGGAATTTTAAAATGTGATAATTTTGAAGTTTGTGGAATAATAACATATTATAAATCAAAATGTACTAGTTTTTTAACAACTGAGGGTTCGGGTTTTTTCTTGGAATATTTCATACTCTTTTAAGAAAACTTTGATGGTCAAAAGTTCCAGTAAAATGGAAAAAATAAAAAGAAATGGAATCAGCAAACTTTTCAGTGCCAGGTATAAGATCTAGAGGAGATTGTGACTTTTTTTTTATACTTAGTTTATCTAAAGAGTGTAGTGATATTGAAGACCTTAGTCCTTAGTCTCAGTTATTTTTCACAGCTTCTCCCATTTACAGAGCCATAGTGTCCAGTATGGTTCCTTTGTGGAGAGTTGGTCTTCCCAGCCTCACACACCTCAGATAAACTGGGGGAAGCAGTAACAGAGATTAACATGGAGCTACAGAAACCACATGGACACCTGGAAAGAAGTGCTGAAGCTGAGGTTTTCTGGAGAGAAACTTACGGCCTCTAGAAGATCTCTTCCAATAAACTTTAGGTGAGAAGGTACAAGGGCTATGTCTTTGGCCTTTTTCACAGACAGAACAGGTTCTCCTCCTGCCTGTGCTCAATAAAAATGTGGAGAAAAGTCTAATGGAAAAAATTCTCAGGAATCATCTGTAAAATGCTCTCTACTTTCTCTCCTTTCTCCCCCCAGGCACCGCACACAGTCTGAAATCAGAATTTACTGCCATTTTGCTGATGATTCAAGAGGCAGTGACCTTCTTTCCCAGAAAAATAATGAGTCATCAGCACAAAGCACAGTAAAACATGGTCTTTGAGTGGCCCTTTTTCCATGTCTGCCTATTTATCTAAGAACTGTGAAATACATCATGAGCACTAATGCCTATAAATTAGCTGGCAGAAGGTGGGTTGATATTTCTAATCCAGAACAGGTTCCTGATGTATTCAGTGAGATCAAGTCTATTTTAACTGTACTACCTTTTAGTCTGTTTATTTAGCTGAGTAAGACTCATTAGCTTAGCAACATTTAGCAATGTGGTCAGGGTCCTGTGTGAACATGGTGGAAAATTCAAAAATGAACACAGAGATTTTAACTCCCACACCTCTGCTTCAAATACATTTTCTTGGTATGCTCCCCGAATGTTACTCAGACGACTCATAGGAAGCAGATGTTTTTGTTGGAAATGCCACTTTTCTGGCAGTAACATTTCCATGTGATAGTTATTTGAATAGCACAAATGACCTCCCTCTACCTGTGTTGTACCTGCTTGAGAATTTTTTTTCTGAGTTTTAGCTTGCAATTGTATTTTAAGGGTCGCTCTGGCACCATTCATAGTAGCACAGCAGACTTTAATTCTGACTGCCTTGATTTTCCTTTTCTCTTCCCTTTAACAAGTTTTTCACAAACTTTTATCAGCATGATGAGGCCAGTGAACATAAAAAATATAAAATAGATCTGTGAAAATTGATCATTAGACAGATTTTATTTAAACATGGGCACAGCTTGCCATTTTGCCAAGCCAGGCAATACATACAGGTGAAGAGCACAGCCAGCAGTGATGAGAGAGGGGAGCTGGGGTTGCTCTCTGCTTTGCCTTGTCCTCACATTGCTATGTGCCTCAGTGACTAACCTGCATTCTTCACACAAGATTAGACACATGGAGAAAGCTGGGTGGTAGGTACGATCCAAACATAAAAACTAAAGCTTTTACCTGAGCTATGCACAGCTAGCCTTAAAACATAAAACATTTATTTAGGCATGCAGCTAAGGATGACAATGTTTATAAGCTTTGAGGGTCAGCAGTTCTCTCTTTCCTTGCAGAGGGATGTTGTTTGCTACATTTTAAACAGGTGTGTGCTGTTGGTCACGTGTGCCTGTACATATATCTTTGTATACATACTTCTGCATGTATAGTGTGTGGTGTATATGTGTGTCTGTGTAAGGAGAATATATGTACTTACACAAAAAATGTCTGTGCATACAATCCATACATAGTGTAACAGATTTCTGTAAAGCTCTGTGAAATACTTTACTCTCAACTAACCTGAAATCAAAAAAAGGAGAAGTCCAGTATGATATCTTTTTTCCCCAGATGAAATAATGCAATGTGAAGGATGCAACTGGTTGACAAAATACCTTCACACATTTGGTTTATGTCATCCAACATCCAATAGAGTGTATCACATCTCTCTCCTTTAACCTTCTTCATCTGCTTGCTTTTGTGTTATTCCTGTATGTGCAAATTGTTTGGCATGCCAGAAGTGGGATGTGGATAATGATCCTGCTAGAGCTGATGAAATGTATTTCCTAGAAAAATAAAGGGGCATAAGATCTTCTATAGATATTGGAAGAAGGAATTTGTCCCCTATTAGGTGTTTTGTCCCTTCTGCAGCCCTCTGTCTGTAATTTACTTTCCTATTTTGTTTTTGTAAGTTCATAGATCTAGACCTTGTTTGCATCAAAAAGATTGCAACACTCTTAGGGAATGATACAGCAAGCCTTTATTCCTAGATAAAGTAAACTTTAAATTTGATTAATTACATCTCTTTTTACGTTAGATCTGCTTAAAAATTCTATTCAAACTATAATGTCATCATTAAGGCTCTTTCAGCGTGGCAGAACTGACAATAGTTTGTTCCAGTATGTAATTAGGACATATAAAAACCTTCACTATAAACAGAATTTTAATACCTACGACATCATCAGAGAGATATTTTATTTTATGGATTGCTTTTATCCTATTTTGAGCATCTAGCATGAGCTGGTGTTTTTTTTTAATGTGCTATGAAACAATGACAAGATCAAGTCAAAAAGCATCTAAATTGTCTCATGTCAGGAGGAGTTGTGGGCTTTTTCCCCCAGCAGCCTCAAATGGCTCCTCAGTGCTAAGGCAATGCTGCAGCAGTTCTGACACAATATGCAAGATTTAATCGTTTCAACAATGTTCCACTCTTACTTCCAGTGCCCATAGTTTATTTTCCTTTACTGATTTATTTCTTTTTGCTAGATGTGAAGATAATAGAGCTAAGTTTTACTTTAAATAGATAGGTATTAGAGGGGTATTCTTTACCTTTCTGTCTGTATGGATTTAGCTAACATTAATTTTCATTTACAATCCTGATTGCAAAAAGGCATGCCCAGAAATCCTTATATTGCTCAGTGTTCTTACTGGAGCACAGAGGTGTCAAATACTATCAGGTACTAAATTAGCAAGGACATTTTCACTGAAATTGATTTCTTGAGTCTTCGGAATCCTTGAAATCACTCAAAGTCCTTGTTGCTTTTCAGGTACCCTATTAATCTTTATAGTGTTGTATTGGCATTGTTGGCTAAAGCTTTCCTGCTCTGCTCTCTGGACAGATGTGAACAAACCACAAAAAGGCAGGGATCCACTTTTAATTCATAGGAATACACATCAGGTCTCTAAACTGGAGAGAAAAATCATATTAAAACCAGCCATAATCACAAGATGTAAATGAAACATAGGGTGCTGAATTATTCCTGGGTAATTTCTATGTTGATCCCTCTGCTGACTTACCTTTGCTTGTCTCTAAGTGTGGTTTAAAATCTCATAAAGAAGTGGTTCAGAGTTAGGTGAGTGATTCTTATGAAACCTCAACATCTACCAAAAATTAATAGTAGAAGTGGGAAAAAAAGAGAAGAAAAGGAAAGAAAAAAAAGCTTGTAATAGGCAGTAGGGAGTGTGGTAGAAGGAGGGAAGGAGGTGGACTGCAATTGTAAAACCCCATTTGCAGGGAAACAAAGAGCAATCAATGTAATAGCAGTATAAAGCAGTCAAAAAAGGACAAAGGCTGCAGTCTGACATCTTTTATTCCTGAACCCAGGTGGAGCTATAATTGGCAGTCCCAGCTTGAAGATGAATACAGTGTAAAAGAGCCCTCCCCTTGGAAGAGCAGACAAAGAAGTGTCAGGTTTTCAGAAGAACAGTCGAAGAATCTCTCTAGTTTTTTAAAGGGGGAGGGGGGAGGAGATGAATGGCAACAAAAAAAAAAATGAAATTAAAAAAAAAAAAGTGGTCACTGGAGGAAGAAATCTTGGCAGGTTTTGAAACTTGTGGCTGGAACCTGTGAATTCCATGGCTGCTTTCCTGTTTACAGTCATTAAATAGCAGCAAGAAGAGTCACCCAAAGAGTTCCTGACATCCTCACAAAATGTTGCTGGCCATATCTGCTAATTTGGGTGCCAAATGCTGATCCCTCTGTTCACAGTTAACAGGGGTGACAGAAAATCTGGGCACAATCAATCGTGATCACTGACATTTAGATTTAACTAAGGCAGAATGGCAGCTCTCTTGCTACACAAGAAAGATAAAGCATTTTACCTCTGAATATCCTCATCCTATGCTCAGAATTGCAGCTATAAGGCCCCTTCCACAAAAAGGAACACACAGACTGTGTTGAAACATAAAAATATTCAGTATAAGAATAGAGGTAAAAATGATTTATGTATTTTTCAATGTTATTTAATATCAATACCTTGTGTCTGTTTTCCTGGCTCAGCTCTGTAAAATTAATTTTTTTTTCAAGTTCATGAAAAATCTCTGAGGTGCAGATCCCAAAGTACACAGATTTGATGATAAGAGTGCTTTATTCCTTTTCTGAAAAACATCAATGGAAAATATCTGAAAGTGTATAAAAGACAACATCTAGGGAAGAAGTGTACCACTTACAGCCTCTCCTAATAAACTAGTTTCTAAGGGAATAACTGCATTAAAATTAATCAGAAAGCTACACTTCAAATTAACCAGCAAAAAATGCTCATTTTCTTTTCAGATACTATGTTTAAGTGTGCTTAACTATCATTTACTCAGTGGGGGACTGGGATAAAAAAGGCATATAATATGAATGCATTGGTTTACTCTTTTCTTCTGGCCAATAATAGATCAGGAGCGAGGACTTAGCTTTCTCAAGGCTATTAGTTTGTAGTCATTGACCTTCTGTTTCAATTTTTTATTTGAACTCTGGATGGAATATTTTTAACCTCTAGAAAATTTTACTGTTAATTGTTGATCTTCCAAATTTATGATCTTAGAACACCTACTCAAAGTGTTCCTTTGCATTTTTGGGGGTCTGTACATGTCTGTTTATGTCTGTGTGTGTATACACACATGTACAAATACAATATATCTTAAAACCTAATTTAGTGACCTAATCAGGTCTATTTGAGTATTCTCCTACCAGTAGTGTCCAGGAGCACTTGATGCTTACAGTAGGGGCAGTATGAATGGGATCCTTGTGACCAATATTTTCCTAACACAAATTATTTTTGACCAAGAGAATTTACTGATCTGGGTTTTTTGTCTGCTCCTCTCAGAAGGCAGTGCTACAGTGTTCAAGCTGGCTAATGGAATTAGGTCCTGACAAGTGCTGTCCCACAAACCACATCCAGGCCTCATCGGGCATGTGCCAAAACAATGTTTTATTATTATGTGATAATATTAAAAGAATGAAACAATCCTGCTACAGTACTTTACTGTACTTCTGACTCTGCCCTGGCCTTATTTTATGTAGTAGGATATTCATTCCTCACTTACCCTCTGTATATGTGGGCTTTTCCCAGAGATCAGTCTACAAAAGAATCAACATCTGGAAACAGATGTCATTTCTGCCGAAGTGTCTCTAGTGCAGCAGCAGATGGAGGGTCAGCAAGCCTTCATTCTGTTTCCATTTCTGTTTTGGATCTGCTCATGTATATTTCTCCATGAGTAAAAAATAGGAGTTAGATATCAGTAACTAATCAAATACATGGAGTAGGTGTTGTCCTTCTGCTTGTTAAAAAGAGAATGGGGAGAGAAAGGTAACAGGGCAGCATATGAAAATTGGTGAGCAGCCCTCCATGTGCAGAGACCACAGATTTTGGTTTCATCTCAGATGTACACAGCCTGATTTGAAAGGTCCACTCAATGAATTCAGTGCGACAAATCTGATTGAAATTCTAGAGCATTTTACAGTAGGATAGTTGAATTTTTCAATGACTCACTTTGCTACTGGGCCTTCTGTGATTGCTAGACCTGAATGTCAGGCTGAGCTTGTTTGCCTAATGTCATCCATCAATTATCTCTCCCTGGAATCAGTGTAACTAGGCTGATGAAATGTACACCATAAACAACAATTATGATGAACATTAAGGAGAGTTTTCTAGTGAGTACATATATGAACAGTGATTCAAGGCTGTGACTTTGTCACTCATTTTAACTTCTAAAAGCTGTCTAAGCTACTTTTTTGCAAACCATTTATCCAGCTTTTTCTCCAGAGGCTTTCCTATTCATACAAGTATAAAACAGAAAAAATAATGTTGTAGTATATCAATATGTATTAGCTCTGCACATGCAATGAACTGAGGTATGGATTAAAAACACCTACATGCACTCATAATTACATGCATTCTGATATACATGCAAAGCTTTGTGATTGCCATTAGTCTTCCTCACTAATTTTAAACTTTTTGTGTAATGCATATACATATGGTTTCTAAGCATATGTAAAAATATTATGATATTTTTATTCATGGAATTTATGTGCCTGTGAGCATAAAGTAGTAACTTTCATACTGAAACAAACTGCTAGAGTGGGATGCCAAAGACAAGACAAATATAAAACCTAGGTAGGAAGTTGGGACATCTGTTTTCTGATAAATGTTATGCATTTTATTTTTCACTTATCCAGCCCTGTGCTATTTATCACTTGTGTTTACCTGCTGTACTGGCTGCATGGACTGTGTGTGCCTGAGGCAGGGACTGTTTTCTTTGTTATATATCTGTACACTACCCAGTACAATCGATCCTTGATTACGTGCCGAGGCAGTGGCATGGTGTATATAAATAATAATAACTTTCCAGTGCATGGCCTTTTGTGACTGAATTAAAGACAGAGTGGGATGGCGAAATAGCTGTATTGTAAATTGAAGTCAATAACGACACCAGACAGGCCTTGTTGTCCCTGAATACATCATAAAAATAACATGCATGAAGAGTGAAACTCTGTTTTGGTTCAAAAGAGCCATTAACTAGCAATGACCTATATTCACTTTATTTCTTAGTATAATTTGGATGACCTTCCATACTTGTCAGCCAGGACCCAGCTGGATTTTCTGCCAATGCCTTAGGGAATGACAGGTCTGAGTGGTCTTCATAATCTATTAATCCTAATCCAATCTACCAATATAAAAAAAGGCTGTTAATTAATACAAGCAGTCCAAACAGTTCATGAACTGGACATTTATCCCCTTGGAAAATATTTGCAATAACGTATTCACAAGGAGATATATTCAACATGGAAGAATATAGTTGCAAGATAATTGTGGTCTTGTCCGACTAGTATTCATTTTTACAAAAAGTATATTCCCCCAATTTTATGTCAAATAGAATATGGAACTACTTTGTAGTTGGGAGCTTGAAAGGAAGGTCAGTGGGCAGAAGCCTGAGTATGGCTAGGTGCTGCAATCTTCTTTGATGGCCTGCTTTTTCAGCATCAAGTAGCTGAAAAGAGGAAGAGTTAAGGCTGTCTGAAAAGCAGTTTTGTCGTTGTTGAGTTTCTGCAGACACTGTTGGCAAATGTGCAACAGCTGGACTGGACTGCCATAGGGAAGGATGTAGCCTCCTGGGTACACAGTAGTCAGCAGAACTGGGGGATTTAAAGAAGGGCTTTGGTCCTTGAACAGCTCCTGAAAGTGGATTTTAAGGCCTAATGAGGTCCCTGTGGTCTGTGTAATGAAGCTGACTGTCCATGATGGTCCCCTCTAGACCAAGCTTCTTCCTTGGAGACAAAGTTATGGAGGTGCATTTTACTCTTCTGTTTTGTAGGTCACAGGGGTACCAGTAACTAGGATCAGATTCCCACTAAAAGATATTGTTGAAATAGTTCTGTTGAGCATAAAATTAAGAAGGAAAAACACTACAAGGCATGAAAACCTCTTAGGAATAGAGAGCAATCAAGAATATCATTATAAATTTAAATAAATTATGCTGCAAACCTTATTTCTCAAATTACTCTCTGCCAAGGTCTTTAAAAAATGCATCTAGTAAACTAGCTTTATTTCTGTCTTACCTTGATCTCGACTCATCCAGACTGTTTTTATCCAAGTCTCCATTTCAGGAAAATATTAAGACAAACACTTTCTGGAAGAGGAATTCAGAACTGCCCTCATGACAGTGGTGATATCATCACCTTTATCATGGCTTGGCTAAGCTTATCCATTGTTCTTGACTGTGTGTGGGAAGCATGGGGTTCCAGGGAGCCTTATGGCCATTGTGGGAATAAAAAATTTCCTGATGTAATTCCTGGGAAAATCCTGGCAGCAAGAAGCTGTCCAGCCCCTGAGTAATCCTATTCAAGTCTGACAGGGTCTGGCAGTGCAAAACTTGACTGGTTTGAAGTTCCTGTTCACTGAGAGTCTTATTAATATTTTCTGCCTGATCAAACATTTACTTGGTAGAGGTTTGATGGGATACAAAAAATTTGGGCCATCCCATTTTTTAAATCTGGGAAGTTCTCATTAGAAACCAAAATTGTGAACAAGTTTGTGAAAATCTTCTACTGCGTATCTCAATATTTTCCAATATTACAAATGTTTACATGCTGCTAGCAAAGATTGAGAAATTTCCCTTGTTTTTACACTTTAAAACTTGCTTAAAATTTTAGGGAAGAAATTTAGGAAGTCTCCCATCGCTGTCTGGACCACCTTAAATAATATGTATGACTTGCCTGGTTTACCCTATGGCAGCTTTGAATTTTCTTAGCAGAGGCTTAGCAGTATGTGTGGTATATCACATACAGCTGTCAGAGCAGAGAAACGAAAAGCAAGACAGCAGGCAAAGTGAAAAGACCTGCAAAAAAGCACTCTGGACTATTTTTTTTTCCTGGATTACTTTGTTGCTTCTGTGGTTTGAAGTTTTGCACGCCTCACAAAGTGGTTTATGAGTTCATAAAGTTCATAAAGGCAGTGAGTGCCCAGAAGTACTGTTTTTCTTGTAGGGTAAGCTTACTTGCCACTTGGAAAGATGTTTGAGCTAATGCAAAATCTTCCTAGGTAAAGAGAATGTTATGCTGTTTAAGCACAGTAAATTCAATTGAAATATGTGTGCATGTATGATTGCAAGCACACATGTGTGTGTGTGTAGGTATTATACATTTAAATTGGATTTTCCTCTCGCCTTCTTTGAGTTTCTTTATTCACAGTATTTCAGTCTTAGCTCAGTTACTGATCAATTTTTACATCTTAGGTAATATTTTAAAAAATGCCATTGTACATAAGGAAGTAAATGGCATTCAGACTCTGAAGGCAATTTAGGTGCTTTTGAAAATGGGGTCAAAGTTTCCTTGTCATTTGGATGCATAAAAATTTTTACTTTCTGTGGTTATAAGAATTTATTATTAGTATCACAGTAACATAAAGGAGGCCAGTCATGTGAACAGAACCCCATTGTGCTAGGTTTTGAATAAATATATTCTAAATAGACAGCCTCTGACTCAGACAATTTAGGAATTACTTTTTTTCCCCTCTGTCTGCCCCTCTCTTTTATTTTTTTATTAGCTGCTTTTAAGTAGAATGCAAGTAATGTTAAGTTTTAAATGTATAATATTTGAGTAGTCTGGAGGGGAAAATAAACTGAATTTACTTATCCATAGTTTTTAGTAAGGAAAAAGAACTAAGTTGCAAAAATGCTAAAAATTGTGATGCTAAAAATTCCACTTCTTAGTAGAATAATTCATTAGATTTTCATGTATTGTACATTAACACAGATGTCTATTGATTTACAGGAGTGAGGCTGTGTTAATTTGTATCAGACCCACTTGGCCTCCTGAAGCACTTAAAGAATTCTGGCTGGATAACTGTGGTCAATGTTCTTTGCTTGTGTAGATATGTACCCTTGTCAGCAAGGTAAAAGAACTTCTCCCTCTTGTTCTCCTTACAGGGCCAGTCTGAAAGCCAACACAACTCAGGTACATTGTCACAAAATGTTTCTCATAAACTGCAAAAAATGAGTGGCATTTTTCTTCCCTGATCTGTGCTTTGATTCATGAAAAAGAAGCCATTGATGTCAGAAAGTCTGAGGTAAGTCCTGAGGAGATGGATGCACATCTGTGGTCAGACACCCCTTCCAAACTGACTAGTAAATGTGTGCTGTGGTGTGCTCAGGTTCTCAGCATCTGCCATCCAGGGCACCAGAACTCCTCCTTTCTGCATATTTCTGAAATTCTTCATCACTGAAACCACTGTGTGTAGATACTGATATTTTCCCTGATTGTCTCAGCAAGTGAAGGTGGAAAATGTCTGGGATGTTTATCTAACCACAAAAACTCAGGAATTTTCCCTGGAAATGAAATTATTAGAATTTGTTTCTGCATATCCTCAGAACAGTAGAATACTGAGATGGTTGTGTAGAACCTAATTTTTTTTTTGTATTAAACATATGAGATCTCAATGTATTATTTAGCTTTAAAGTCTGTGAGCTAATAATAAATGATTTTTTTTGGTTACATATGTGAGTTTTCCAAATTGTATAAAATATTTTTAAAAGAATTACCAACATAACTGAAGTAACTGCTTGGGAAAGGGGGAGTTTAAAAATATGCTAAGGTTTAGTGGGGTTTTTTTTTTGGTTTGGTGAGATTTTTGTGGAGGATGGAGCAAGTGGGAATTTTTGTTTTTTTAACCTGGAGCTGCCTGTGAGCTAACAGGATCATACAGATAGCTCAGGTCTGACTTTAAAAAGTACTGAAATATAAGATTTTAAGAGCATTTTGTTAGATTTGTAAATGCAAACAAGAAAATAAAAATATATTCAGAAATTGAGCCCCTTTTTAATTTTTAAATTTACTCCCTTCTTTCATCTCCCATACTTTTTTCCTCTCCCTTAATATTGATTATTGACAAAATCTCTAATTTGCATTATATTCAGATTTTTTAGCTGCTAATGATTGAAAATTAACCATTTACTAAGTAGCTTTCAAATAGCCCAAATAATTTCAAGCTCTGGGTCTCTTTTGTTTTATGACTGAGGCAGAAATGCGTTCACAGAATTACTCATGCACAGAGAAACCTGCTAACCAACAGAAAACAGTACTATCAATGATTAGTAAAAGTGTCCTGAAAATCAATGCACAGTAGGGATTTGAAATGTTAGTGATTTCACAAGTGTTTCAAGATTCATCTACCAATCTCAGCTACACCTTAGCACTAAAGTAATTTCATTTGGCAGGAATCAGTTAAGTGTTCTATGGTTTTTAAAATTACAAGAGCCTTCTTGCTGAAAAAGCCCTGTATCTGCAACAAACATTCCACAGACTTGGCCATATCCACACACACAAACACAAAGGGAGCAATTACTGTACATGATGATCTCTCTCTGCTCCTTATAGAAGATATAGGTAGAGCAATAGGGAACCATCTACAGCTAGTTAATCTGTAGCCCTTGTCTTGGCAACACTTACAGCAATTACTGTGCTCACTAAAATTTGTCTCCTTATTTCAGTGCAATGATGGAGCTCTGGTTCTTCCAGCCCATTTATATTGCAGCAAGATCCCCCTTCCTGCAGCACAGGCAGGCTACAAAGCACTGGGAAAAAAAGCTGGTGCAGGCCCAGCTGAGGTGCTGGTTCATGAGTGCTATTGCACTGGAATTTTCCAAAATCCTACTTATGTCATTTACCTCACCAGACTGATGCTTTAAACCAGGATGTTTTGGAAAAGACCTTTCATATGTGAAAGGCTCACATGTACTTTTGCCCTACTCTGACATTTTAAATGGAATTTGTGAATGTGCTTCCTTTTCTTCTTTTCTTCGGTATGCTGTTCATTCAAACTAGAAGTTGATAAGTCCTACAAGAACAAAACAGAGCTTTTTATTGTGGGAGATGGAGAGATGTTTGGTTTGCAAATGAAATAAGAAAAATAAATTGAGATTTTCCTGTGTACTTGAAAGCATTCCTTTGTCAGAAAATCCATTTCTCCTCCCAATCTGTTTCTCTTTGAAGAAGAATTCCTTGCCTGACCTTTGCAGCCAGTTTCTGACCTCTTTTTACCTAATTTTAATATGTGTGTGTACATGTATATTCAATGCTCAAAGATAGAATACTGGTACTTCTTTTCTCATCTTTGTTAGATGAATAGATGAACAGATCACATGCTAAGGATTTTCTTCTCCTTTCCATGACTTCTGTGAATATGTATACAAACACAGAGAATTCCATCTAAGTCTCTTGTTTCTGAAAATGTTTAAACAAGAAATAAAACCATAAACCAAACAAAAAACATAAAAGACACACAAGACTTATAGGCTGGAAAGGTGACATAAGTAGCTGAGAAATCTTTCATCTCCTGTTAACTCAGGTGCGTTTTATTGGTCAGACACAGTTAGCTAACATTTTCAAATACAGATATGCAAGTCGTGTTCTGCCTTGTTTTTTCTATGATTTTTATATTCTTGACACAAACATCTGTTAATAGAACCAGTCATAAGTATGAATGAATTATAAAAGGCTGATAAGCTTTTTAAGATCATGTCTATTTTCGTAAAGAAAGTGAATGCTGCATCTTGGTTTTTGCTTAGTTAATCCTATTACTTCCTAAAATAATTCCTCATGACTGGCCAGAATTAAATCTAATCGGAACAGCAAATGCCAGTTCAGTCTCGCTTAATCTGATCCTAATCTGATGGTAGACATAGTGACTTGCTTCAGCATGACCTTCATGTGTTTCTTTGTTCTTAATTGGCTAATTGTGTTTACTTGATCAAACAATATTATACAAAATCTGGAACACGACAGTTAACCTTATTGGTTTAAAGCTTTATTATTACAGAATTGGAGTTTCCACAGCAAAGCAACAAAGAAAGATCTGAACTATGTTAGTCGTGTTTTTGCAAAACTGCGGAGAAAAGAGCTGGAGGGGCATCAGGGATGAAACTGGCACTGAAACTTGCTGAGAGCCAAGACAGTTCAACTTTTTTTTGAAGGCACCGTTTTTGTTCCTAGGTGTCCTTTCAGAGAGCTTTTTAAAAAAATTTTTATGAAAGAGAAAGGGAAGAGAAAGAGAGAGATTTAACACTCTTTCAATGGGAAAGATCCATGTAACCTAATGAAAAGCTACAAAGTTTTAAACTTTAATTTTCATGTTATATTAATACAGTTTTCAAATCTGAATGAGTCAATTGGATTAACATGGGGTAATTAGCATTATTTGAAATTGACCACACATATCAGAAAAACAAAAACAAGACAAGGAACTCCAATACATTAAAAAAAATAGTGGAAGATATGGAAAAATAAGATAGACCTATCTGGAATCTAGCATATAAGCTTTATTTTCTAAATCTTAATCATATTTCATATACCTTTTAAATTTATTAAATTTTCACATACTGATATTCTAGTGACATTACAAATAATTTTTTAATCTGAAAATTTTATCAGATTTTTTTTTCTGAATTTGCATTCATAGAGTTGTTAATTTTAACAATACTTCTTTTTCAATATTGAACTGGATATTCTTAAAGCAATTTGAAATTGCAGTTGCTGTTGCACTTAATTTTTCCCCCCAATATTTCTTAATGTTTAAGAGGAAAAATAGTATAGAAAATGATAAAAAAAATCTTTAATTTTGGGTGAAAAAATTTCCACTTTCTTCCCTTACATATTTATTTTGGGAATTTAGCAGCTAAAACTGCTAAAGAACTGGTGAAATGCATTTGAACATGTGAAGACTGATTTATTGTAAGAGCTCTTCATTAACAAGGAAGGCAATAAGTGTTTTTGAGTGGCTTTAGAGGCAGTCATGCAGCTTTATGATCTATAGGTAATACAGATAAAATCAGACCTGTATCTTTTTTAAACTAATTTCAGGGTTTGGTCTCAGCAAAATGGTATTAATGCTGTGCCAGTCTTGATTTGTTATCAAAAATCCATTTGATTTTTTTTTACAAGGCTTATTACAGCTTAGTGATCACATTAGATCTAATTAGTCATCACTTCTTGCTTCTAAAATTTACATGCACAATAGCTTATTTCCAGAAATGTGAAAGACTCTTTAATCAAGAAAAAGCCCCAATAAACAATCAAGCAGCAAAACAACAACAACAAAATAACTCAGAAGACTGAGTTGTTGATTTGTGACGTCAACATGACCATAAGGAAGAGTGTATCGAATTAGGTCCTCTATGAAGCTAGAATCTGCATTGTTTTCCTAAAGAAGTTTTAGGACAAAACTGTTCAAGAGAAATCATAACAATCAAACTAGATACTACTGTGTAAAAACCTTGGTGTCAAACCTGTCACCTAATTAATCAACATTCTCCTCCAAGATCACTTCATTCTCTGTCAATATCCAAGTTTGCCTTGCCCATATCTTGATCCCTCCTGCTGCCAACAGTTAGAAGTTAACAAGATGAGACATGGAAAAGAAACCACTGGAGGAGGGAGGAGCAGTGTGCTTCTCTTTAAAACTGAGGAGATTATTACTTACTGCAGGAGGTACTTGATGACATGGTGCACAGCATTCTCTGTGTCACATTTGCTATATTTCACAGTTGTTCTGGGTACTAAATTTGTTTCTGGATCACTTGAATTAATAATGCTCCAAGTGTATCTGGGTAGCTCCCATAGCCATGCAAATCTGCCTGGACAGGAGAGGCTGTTGTAACTTTTAGTTTCAGTGAAAACTTTTATTAGTTTTCTAGTTAAATTTGAAAGTAACATTCTTGGTGGCTCTAATTTGTAAGATAGATATTTTTTTTTTTTTTAATGATAAAGCAAATGGTAATCCAGACTGGAAAGAAACTTGCAAACTGAGAAAATAAAAAGTGAAAGTACAATCTCTCTAGTGTCACCATAAGAAGTTGAAAAATGATTGGGACTTATGTGTCCATACTTAGCTTTGGTTTGGTACTGCGGCACTGTAGAAGGCCAGTATGATCAAATCTAAAGGGTACTAAATGTCAGCCCATAAGTGTGCCTTGCCTATAGGATGTACTTGCTTCCAGTCTCCATCTCAAAGACTTTCAGCTTTTACCTTTGGCCTATGAGTCAGAACTCTCCATGTCAGCAGGGGATTTAGATATATAATCCCCACCTTCCAAAGCCTCCATAATTTGTACCTGTGGGCCAAAAGGTAAGGAGAATTTTGTGAGAAAAGACTGCTGCTATTTTTTTCTAAAAGGTGGAGGTTCTATATCCTATCAGGTCTTCCATACAGCTCTCAGCTGGCAATGCTTCCTTCTGACTATGAGGCCATGTCAGTGTTGGATGCACACTGGAGGAACAGCTGGGGGACCAGAGGTATAAAACTATCCTCTTTGTCCTCAACAGGGGGAGCAGGGAGCCACCAGGTGGTGCTGCAAAAATCAAAAGTATGGGGAGTTGTTTGAAGAGCTGAAAGTAATGTTCAATTTTTTTCCCCAAGTCAGATTTACTGGTAAATATGGCTCTAGGCTGACTAATAAATGGTTATCTATGCACTGGTTTTCAACCACACATACCCTAACCAAGAGTTCAATTACTCTGGAGTGCATAAAGAGTTCTTTAAAAGGAAAGTTATTTTCCTTTTTTTCACAGGATTCATCTGACTAATATAATGCATCAGAAGAATAAATAGTGTTTCAGGTGAATTAAAGTTGTGTTTTGCTTAAGTTTTTTCCTCCCTCATTTTTCTTTTTATGGACATATTTCTCCCACAGAAAATTGTTAACAATATATTTTACCTTAATCATGTTTTTCTATAAATTTTATGAAGTGCTATTTCACTCATTTTTTTTAAAATTAGAAAATTACCATAGAAACTGTTTCTCATTTTAAAAAAGACATCAGTATGGTAAGGAAAATGTAAAAATAATGTCCACCGTTCAACAGAAGAAAACACATTTATGTTCCATCATTTACCTAACTAATTTTGTTTCCTATTAAAAACAAATATTTTGCTAGTAGTTCATCTTGGTAACCCCATTTAGTTTACATTATAGCAAGTAAGAGCAGCTTGTGGCAGTAAACTGTGGATCTCAAATGACAGCACCCTGAAAATGACCTTCAGAGGTCCTCTGCTCCAAGCCCTCCAGCTCAAGCAGGGCCAGCTAGACTCAATTACCCAGTACTGAGTGCATGCTTAGTCTCTCCAGTGGTGGCGACTCAAAAATGTCCTTGGGCAACATGCTTGAGTGCTTTGTCACCCTTACAGTGAAAAACCCCACAACATTCTCATGAAGTAAAGTGATCTTTTGAAAGAGAGATCATTAAGGTCAAGACTAAACACCCATCTGTGGATATTTTAGAACGCTGTGCATCTTCATTTCTTGTTTAGTTCAACAGAAGCTGATGGAGTTGATATATACTCAAAACCTTAGAAACGCTTTTCTTTACATACCAGAACCTTTGTGTTTTGCACCTGTTGTAGTTTGAGGGGAAATGGATTTCTGGGAGTGTGTGGTCAGTCCAATTGAAGGTTTAGATTTGGGATTGACACCTGTTTTGACCACTAAGAGTTGGATACGCCTCTGAGAACACACAGGGGTTAAAATAAAAGCAGAGCTCTGCCCTGGGAAGCACTCTTGGGACTTCGGCGTGGAAGAGGAAGGACCTCTCCCCCAGCTCCAGCTGTCCCGGCTGGGCAGGGGGAGGGGCAGCCATGTGGTAGGCCCGGGCCTGGATCGAGATGGGGGTAGGCCTGGCCTGGTTCCCCCCCCCCAGGGTGGAAGGGTGGAGGAGAGAGAGAGACTGGGAGCTACTGGGCAGCCCCCCCTCCCCCTCCCCTGGAGAGAGAGAGAGAGAGAGAGAGAGAGAGAGAGAGAGAGACTGTGTCTGTGCTCGCTGTCTGGGACTGGGCTGTGGCCTTGAAGTTCGGTGTCATGTGCTGCCAGCCTGCCCGGCCTGTGGAGAGGAGGGGGGTTGAACGAGGAGGAGTCCGGCTGCTTGTGGGTTGTGAGCTGTGGAGTTTTAACCCTTTCTTGGACAATGAAAGCTTTTGCAGAGTACTGACCCTTCCTGGAGAAGAGATGAAGAAGGATTTGAGCAAGTTTTTAAAGGGCTGAGCAGGGGAGAGATTGTGAGGAGAACCTAGGGTGGAAGAGATGTGGAGTGGCATTTTTTTTGCTGGACGCTTTTTGTGGAGCCATGGACTGTTCCTGAATACAGAGACTTTTTTCAGGGGGAGCCACCGTGTCCCAGAGTTAAGAGGGCAGTGTGGGAGCCTCCCAGCCCAGGAGGTGAAATAATGGGGGGACAGATGTCCCAAAATGGAGACTGTGCCTTTGTTTTGGAGTGGGACGACGGAATCCTTAAAAAGAAACCCTCAAAGTAGCTCTGGTCCATGTTCAGTGATGAGAGCACTGAGCATGGGAGGAGGGGGTCACTATCTCCAATCCGGGTGGTGATACGTGACCAAAAGCCCAGGGCATACAAGAAGGACTCCTCCTCTTAAGGAATTGGAGATTGAGTATTCTTAAGAGTGGTTTTTTGCTGGACCAAGAGATGTAATTGTATTGGGAATTTGGTGGGGGGAGGAGGAGGAGCTGTATCTGTAGAGTTTTCATTTTCCTTGAGATTGTCTTTTCTTTCCTATGTAGTGTGTAGTTGATAAAGTTCTGTTTTCTATATTTTTAAGTAGAGGACTGCTTTGCTTATTCCTGGTCACATCTCACAGCAGGTACCAGGGAGAGGATTTTTTTTTCATGGGGGCACTGGCATTGTGCCAGGCTTAAACCATGACAGCACCCTTGTTTGTGTCCACTTTAAGAGCTCAATATCACAGGTACTCCAATTTGTGCCCTCTGGGCATGCAGGTACCTTGTTCTGATCATGCAAAATTGAAAGCCAGGATGCATCTAATTTGAAAATATAGCTTTTTGAATCAGAGTAAGTGTTTAATATATTAAAAGTTCATCAACTCTGTGATCTTTTCTGCACTGGTGACACAACAATTATTTTTTTGAGAAACAGCATGAGATGTCATAAACACAGGGTTACAACTTCCCTCAGCTGAAGGAAAAGCTGATTTGTGAGGGAGAAAGCTATTCAAACACCAGCATCTTTAATAATAGCAGGAGGAATAAAGAATGCTGCTATCTAAGAAAATTGGTCTTATATGAATGTATTTAGGTTGTGGGGGTGTTTTTAAGGCACTCAGTGTGAAAGGCTTCTTCATAGGAAATTCAAAGAATTTCTTTTTTTTCTTCTTTTTTCTTTTTAAATTTTATTTTTAAGGAATTCTATTGTGTTTTTCCATTTTTACTATTAAAAGAAATTGAAGACAAAAAGGGAAGGTAACTGATTTTATATAGCCCACATTAGTCATCATGTGTTTGGAATAATGTAACATTGACATCATTCACTAATTCTGAGCAAAATAGTATACTTTGAATCCAGAAACTAAATGCCAAATCCCAGGATTTCTAGACAGAGCTGTGAGTTATGGATGTGAGTTATGGTTCTGTTGAACAAGGACTAAAACAAGGCAATCAATTCATGGTAAATACTTTATTTGGTTTATTTTTTTCAGATTTTATATGCAAAATTTTTTCACAGGATGAGATTTTTGCCTATTAATTGGCATGTTGAAGTTTGTGTAAAAAACCCAACAAAAAACAAAAAAGCATTTTACATCAAGATGTTTTAACCTTTTATTCCAAAATGGTTTCCTTCAGCTACTTAATGTTTATTTTTGTCAGCAAGAACATGAAGGCACTGAAAATCATTAGGCAGTGTACTCTCTGTAGGCAGAAGAGTAGAAGGGAATTTTAGCTGCTCCATTGACTGATAAGGTGGATACTCTCATGCCTGCCTGCACACCTCAGGGATTGCATCTGGGTTGTGCTTACACTGCTGCACAGTGGACTCAGCCAGTGCTAAAGGAGGGGAGAGGAACCACACAGCTGAATAACTACAGTCTTTGATGGAAATAAGCATTTCCACTTTATTGTTTCCATTTATTTTTTTTTTCTGTCTTTTCACTCAGTTTCCTGAAAATCGTCTGATTTCTTGGACATATTTTTGGCAAGATAAGATTCGAGGAGAGATTTGCTCAAAGGTTTGAATCAGAAAAGAGTTGAGCTGGTAGACAAAGGCTAACATGGCTGAAGTAAAAGGAATGCTTGCATTTATGTTGACAAAGAAGCAAAAAGGGCTAGTATATACTTGGAGAGGAGAGGGTGGTGTGTTTCCTTTTGGAGAGAACAGTGTTCACAAGCAAGGAAAATCTGGAGCTGAAAGCTGAATGTACTATACATGACAATATATAAGTAACAATATAAATTTATAATCTTTATTACAAGTGAAAATATAAATATACCATTAAAATTTCTTTGATATATTTTAATATAAACAATTTTCAATATTTCTTATAAAATTTTAGAACAAAGCTTATTTATATTCAGTGGTTAAAATAGAAATCTACAAGTTCCCCCTCCTCATTGAGAACTATTCATCAATGTCCAAAAAGTGTCAGTATCTGTGATTATGGTTTGGAGAAGTGCTGGGAAATCATCCTATATTAGCCAATTTTGATCAATGTTTATATTGCCTTCAGTTATAAACTACAGAACTTCTTTTTCCAGCTGCAGGAAGGAACTTACCATGAAGCAGCTGCAATTATAAAGTTTTCATCTGAATTTTTGCTGCTCCCATTTTAGCACACAGCCTTTGGATAATATTTAGATAATCAATCTTTTGGCTGCTTATCTAAACCACACCCAATGTGTTGAGATTTGCCCTTCATCACTGATGTAAATTTGTTTTATTAGTCACATCAGTTGGAGTACTTTTAATTATCATCATTATTCAGTAATAACCTCATGTCTGACAAGAGAAAGGATACCAAGGAATATTGAACCTCTTATCCAAGAATAGGAAGGTTATTGAGTGAGATCTATTTTAGGAAGAGGAAAAGAGCAGATGAAAGGCAATATTCAAAGCCCTTCCTAATAGATTTATAGCTTAGATATAGATTAATGGCTATAAGGATAAACACATGCATGGATACTGAATTCTGATACTATTTTCCTGATTTTGGATACTATTTAAATGTGCATATTTATAAAAATTTTAAAAAGAATACAGGTTTTTTAAAGTCACACCTCCAGTACTTCTGAAGTTTCACTTGAGGCATTTGATTAAAAAAAAAACATTTACCGAGGACAAGCTTTCTCCATGGGAGTACAATGATAGAATCTACAAAACCAATTTCACTCTAATTTGAGAATGCAGTGGTAATAACTCTCTGCTGATCCTGATCTGTCTCACCTTGTACCCTACTGTGTTAGGGATGGGGAAAGTATCTGTTTGAGCACATGTCTAATGGGCTTGAATGGTGTAGGACTGAAACCTATCCTGGTAATGGAGCTTTATAAAAGGCTCTATGGTCTTTGAACCTGGCGCTTTTCCAAAGCAGAGGGGCACTGTTGCGGCTTGCTTGTCATTTCTGCGCACTAAATAAAAATGAAATCAGACCCCAAAGCAGCTCTTTCCCAGATCACCTTTGAAAATCACAGAGGCCTACTAGCAGGGAGCAGCAATGGAGGAAATTGGAGGCCAGAGGGTTTATTCCAAATATACTGCAGAGCTCCCATGGGAAGTAGAAGAGAGCAGCTGAACTACCACAGGGCATAACAGAACAGTCAGCAGGAAGGAGAGTGTTCTAGCTATTAATGCTAGGGGTGACCAAATTAGTGTACATAGGTTTGTAGGTGACGAATTTCCCTTCTGTTTGTGAATCATTAGGAAATGGATTGTCAGAGGTTGGTGTTTCCTGCTCTACACAACACACAAATTTGTGCAGCTAAAAAGGAATGAAGTCCAGTCTAACTATGTGCATTGAAAAGGGTATAAACTTTTGCCATTTTTTTTCTGCTTCAGAGAGGTTTTAAATAGCAGAAAAGGCAAATTCTTCCCAACATGGCACATTGCAACAATGCTTTTCCCTTGCTAAGCAGTGAAGTTCCAGTCTTGCTAGCACTGGATCTAGTGGAATGAACCATCCTCTGAAGCTGATTTTGCAGCATACTAGCCTTCGCCATCCCACCATGCAAAACAAGAGGAGCTCAGCACCTCATCTGAACACAAGCCTCACTCTCCCACGTTTACAGGCATCTCCCTGGACTTCAGGAATTTTTCTTTACTTTCTAATGGCAAAGCTGGACTACACCAAGTGCTTTACAGTATTTTTAGATAGCTAAGCCAAACAAACCCCAAGGTGAGAGTCCAGGAAGCAGAATGCTATCATCAGCCCTGTACATTTGGTTAGTCAGAACTAAATGTTAAATCCTCCATTGCTTCAGATCATAGGGATCATGGATAGTCATGGATCATCACCAGACTATGCCAACCACACAGAAAATAAGCTTCCTCCATGCTGCTCTTTTTCTATTTTTCATATAAACTGGCAAGTCTGTGTGGACAGTTACTGCATTCAGGGAACCCATTAACTGAAAATGACAACTTCAGGGGAAAAAAAACCAGGTACATTTCAGTCCAAATGGGAAAAATATTTGATTTAGTTTTGAAAAGTTAACCATTTAAAATAACTGAAGTAATGATTAAAAAAATAACTACTATTTCTTAAATGTGAAAAACTGGAATAGTTGAGTTACACATTTTATTTAAGTCAAAACAAAACAATAAAAATTTTGGGTTCTTTTTCCCTTTCTTAAACCAAGAAAAATACTTAGAAAACTCCAGTACTGATGTAATACCAGGCTCTGTCTGGTGTTAAAAGAACTCACAGACTGAATGTCCCCTCAGATGACAAAAGGTGGAATTTTATACCTGCTAGCATTAAGTTGACCCTTTAGCACAGATGGAGCTTAATGTTACAGTACCATGTCAGTGTTCTTCCTTTTGTCCTATCTGCATTAATTGAGGAGCCCTTTTGAAGAAAGGAGTGTGGTGCCAATTACCACAAAAAATGTGTGAAATTCTGATTCATACCTGTGATTCAGGGGACCATACTTATGTTCGGTTTCTTTTAGAGCAAAAAATCAAGGAGAGATTGACGTTTTATTCCCCCTCTCTTCTAGATGGAAGTAAATTAGTACATTATCCACCTCTCAACTGACTCATAGAATTCTTATTTCAGATCATAATGTTGTGCTCTTTGTGACAGAGACAGGTTTATTTTTTACAGGGCTCTGTGGAAAAAAAAATCATGAGCAAACCTTTAACTCCACTAGGTTTGCCTGCTGTTGCATTTTGTTAGCATTTTGCAGTACTGACCTTTCTAAACAGAGTCAGTAATTTGCATGAAAATTAGGGCTCTGGACATGATCCCCATTCCTGAAGTAGAGCATGAAATACTGCTGTACCACTGACTTGTGAGCCTAGAAGTCATTTTCTAAGGCACTGCAGAAAACACCATTACAGAAAGAGGCTGGGAGTCGAGAACAGAGTAGTAAATATTGTCAGAAGACTGGTAGAGGAAGAGAACATTAATTTTTTAGCTCACTTTTTTTTTTTTTTGAGTTATATTATTTATCTTACTTTGTTTAAAAGGAAACTTTGGCTTTTCCCATTAGTTCTTGGTTTTAGTGACCACAGATGCCTGGTGTTTAACCGCAGATTCAAATGCAATGAAGGAACTCAGTCACCTTTGTCTTTCCCCACTCCAATTTGTTTCAAATGTAGCAGTTAAAAGCAGACAAATCATTGAAGAAACACACAAGCACAAAGGAAATGCAGGGCAGGAATTAAGGTCAGTGATTATCTTCTGCTTCTACAGTCATTTTCACCTTTTCAAAATGAGCCCAAAGTGGTGCTAAATCATTATCAAGGCCAAGCAGTACCCATTCATATCCACTTCACACTCATACAAGTCACTCCACGAGGATGAAGGTACTCGAGGATCAGGGCCCTAATCTCTTTATCCTAGTCAATTCATGCCTTGCCTTGGACAAATTGCCAAGCTGCTGCCCACTCCTGCTGAGCCCACAGAGGGCTAAGCCATGCTGTGAATGGAACATATGGCCCTTCTGACAGCACTTAGGCTGTAATCAGGTCTCAGCATGACAGAAGGATATCTCTTAGATCCATTATATATAGACTCCAGCTCAACCTTTCCTGTTTGTTGCTCTGTCTTTTATAAACGAGGAAGGATTTTAAGTTTGAGAAGCAGGATGTGCATTCCTGTGCATTGTGGTCTGAAACATGCTATGTCTTTGTGTTCACAGCAATGCTCTGCAAGCATGGCAGAGTTAGTTATTAAGCCTCAGCTTTCTGCAAACACTCAAAGGGACAAACACTGACAGCCCTTCTGGATTCTAAGGAGTTTCCAGTTTACCAGGCAAAGACAGCCTTTTTGTGGTGGCCACAAAACTGCATACAGGATAAGGTCTCAAAGTTGAAAAAACCAAGTGAAAATCTTTGGTTCACAAGTACAGAGTTATAGAATCATAAAATGGTTTGGTTGGAAAGAACCTTAAGGATCATCTAGTTCCAGCCCCTCTGCCATGGGAGTTGTACCCTTCCACAGTTTTGTGGCTTTGCCTAGCCGGAATTGAATGCTAAATTCTCAATTGTCGGAAAGGCCATACTTTTTCTGGCTGTTGGGAGAGGACATGCTCAGAGTTCAGCTTTCTACATGATTAAACAGATCCGACGTCTGGCTAGTATTGAAAGTTCCCAAAAGCTTGTAGGGGTTTTAAAGACAAGCTGTGAGGAAGGATGAAAGTTCTTTTTCTACACTGACTCACCTTCTGGTCATTGGACATTAAAATTATCTATGCTCTTCCTTCACAGAGGTTCTTGCTGGGGCTAATGGGCAGTTTTGGTGGTGTTTCCTTTGGACAACATCTGAAGCAGAGTGGAAAGGAAGTAATAGATTTCTCCTCAGACTAGTCAAATATGATGAATGTGCCCAGGACTTTTGAAGGGACTATACTTCCAAGGCATCTTGGTGTCCAGTCCAGATTTTCTCCAGTTTCCTTCAAAGGATGGTGCAGCTTTGTACTGTCTTTTGTTGTGTGCTGTGGCCAAAAACACAATGTAGCAGATAAATACAATTTTCTTTCTCCTTCTTCCATACAAGCCTGCACTGGTAATACAAGTTCTCCTAATTGCTCCTGAAGGTTTCAAAAGATGAAAGAAATTATGTCCTATCCAAACATAACAATAGTAATGATAGCACACTAGCAGATAAAGCTGTCAATTTAGTACAATTAACTATTCACTCTGCAATACTTTAATTTGGTGATCTATTTTTACAAAGCAATCCAAAGGGAAAAGGAAAATATTTATAAAACAAGGGGATCAGAAAGGAACAAAAATTATGGGGAAGAAATGAATCAATGGTGGACTTAAGGGGACAAAAGTGAATGAATCATGACATCAGAGGGACAGTCCACACTGATGTCATATGTCAGATAAAACTAACCATAGGCATACCTGCATGATGCTGTCTGACTACTGGTTGAAGTCAGAACAAATGAGGCAGTGGTAAGCTCTTTTGGAAAAATATCTGAGGGTCTCAGAAAAATATTTGTAGTGAGGAGCTCAGAGAGAATTTCTCTTTCTGCAAGTACTTGTGTCTACATTACTTAGAACCATTTGAAGCACTAACCCTAAATAAGGCCTCAAAGTAGACATGTTTCAGAGGACTCTGAGCAAAACTGAGGGCTTGGTGCCACAAAAGTTAGATTTGTCATGGTGATTTTGCCCAGGGGTGTCTGTTAAAACCTGGACTTTAACAATTAGAAGGTGCAGGGAGAAGTCCAGGAATAATCCCAAGAGGCTCGGAAAGATCACAAGAAACTTTTTCAGAGCTCCTGTGGCCACAGGCCATAACACAGAATGAGACTGGTTCTTGCTCACTGGTGAGTGACAGAACTGATGCAGATTTTGACCACATCAAATAGGAATAATGAAATGTATTGCTAGCGCTTCCAGGCTCAGGGCAGTTCCCCATCTCATCCTCCAAATATGACCTTATGGAAAAGGTGAATGTGCAGGGCAGGGGAGGAGATAAAAGTCCCATATAAGCTATTTGTCTATCCCAGCTTTCTGGATGACTCTAATGAAGATTGTTCTAACACTCCAGGGGAAGGAGCAAGTGGGTGAAGCCACACTTATCCAGCAAAATGGGAACAGAGACATTAATTTGGTTTTTTGTGTGGTGATTACAAATGACAGCTCTGACCTTTCATGAACTGCAGTTATGGGCAGGTCTGCAGAGCCTAAAATTGGATTGGACAGCATGTCTGCTAGAGCTAATAATGCTGCTGGTACTTGTCAGTGGCCATGTCACTCCTGCTCTTGTAAACTGTGAGCATAAACTTTGGTCTGGGGAAACTTAGTGACCCTCAGAGAGACAAATTCATAAATCCTTACCAATATAAGACATCCAGTAGTGAATTTTGATCTGCTGAGATCTTTTGGGGCAATCCTGTCTGGGTGAGAATGTTGTGATGTGAAGTCTTTGATAGAGTAAGGTAGCTGAGGAGTAACTTTACTGAAGAGGGGCCTGAATCTCTAGAAAGATCAGTGCCTGGAAGAAGTGCTTAGAACAGAGGGCTGTTTCTATATTTGATAATTCGAGTTTTACCTGTACAGGAAGAAGTGGGAATGCAATATCAAAAGGTTGAAGTATAGATATCCCATACTGTACATTAAACAGAACTTATTTCTACCAAAAAGGAAAAAAAAACCAAACAAAACAAACCAGCAAACCTTCAAGGAAAGGTGTTGGGGGGAAGAAAGAAAAACAAGCAAGCTATTTTGAGAAAATACCGGGAAGGAAATATGGAACTTTGAAATTATTTTTTGGTCAGCAGTAGGTTTCCACTTTTCAATTGGTCCCACTTTTCATTACAAAGCAGTACCTTTCCCTACAATGCTCCAATACACAGTCCAAAATGTATATCTCAATGCAGGCTTTTTTTCCATTGTTGCAGTCTTTGGAGTTGCCTTCAGCTTCCTGTGGGTTATAATGGTGGGTTCCAAACTGCCAGACTGGATTTGAGGAAGCTCTTAGAAATTCAGTAACTCACAGCTAAAATGGCAGAGGACTTTGCAGCAGAGCTTGTATTCCTTCATTTACTGGCAGAACAGTGTCAGGAGTCAGCAACTGCTTCTAAGAAACTTGTTCAGTCATTAGAGAAAACAATGAAGGGCAAGGTGTTCAGGGGCTAGATTCCTATACATACTTTTAAGAACTATGTAGAACTGTAAACCTAATCATTGATCCCTACTTAAGATGTGTTTTTGCAGCTGTCTCCAATTATTCTATGACAGATGCAACTGTCATAAGAATTTTACCTATTTATGGATTAAGTCCTTCATCCATCAGTAGGATAACTCTCTTTACACAGTACCTCTTCATGTAGAAGAAAAATTAAAAAATTGCATATCAGACCTGGAACATAACCGGTGTGGTTGTCTCCATTGCCAAGTCTGCTTTATGGAATAGAATCACAGAATCATTTAGGTTGGAAAATACCTTCAAGACAGTTAAGTCCAGCCTTTAACCCAGCACTGTCAAGTCCAGCACTAAACCATGTCACTAAGTGACACATCTACATGTATCATAAAGCCCTCCAGGGATGGTGAGTCAACTTCCTGGGCAGCCTGTTGCAGTCCTTGAAAACACTTCCTCTGGAGATTCAGTCTAAACCTCTTATGGCCCAGCTGTAGGCCATTTCCTCTTGTCCTATTATTTGCTGCTCGTGAAGAGTCAGCTCATCCAATCCATGAGCAGTTTCTCTAGGAGGATGCTGTGGGAAATTATGTCAGATTTTTTTACTGAAGTCTAGATAGGCAACATCCACAGCCTTTCCCTTATCCACTTAGTGGCTCATACAAGGAGGTTTGACAAGCAGGACCTGCCTATATGAAGCCATTTTGTCTGGGCCTGACCCCCTTGTTGTCCTGTACATGCCAGGCAATGGTGCTCAAGATGATCCATGACCTCCACTGGCACTGAGGTCACTCTGGAGGGCCCGCAGCTCCCCAGATCCTCTTTCCAGTCCTTCCTGTAGTTATCCCAATGGCTAGCCTCAAGCTAGCTTGGACCTCTCTGGTTATCTAGGACTGCTACAAATGATGGAAGGCGGCTTGGTGAGCACTTCTGTCAGCTCTCTGATTCAACAATACAGGACTACCCCACTGCTTCTCCTTCCTTGCCTCTCCCTTCCCTGGTGTCTTTAGCCATCCACTGCAGCACCCACTTGTGCTAGTTATCCCACGTTCCTGTGAAGGCAACTGTGTCACGGTTCAATTGCTGCACAATGACTTCTAGCTCCTCTTCTTTGTTTCTGCATGCATTGGTGTAGATTACATGATGATTTATACTTTTTGTTACCACGAGAAAAGAAATAAAAAACCCCACAAGGTAGTTATATACCCCTGTTAAAAAATGATGCTTGGCTTAACTTTCTCAACACTGCTGCTAGTATTGTGAATATCTCTTCTTCAGGCTGGCATCAGTACAGCAGCAAAACCATTATGAGATGCAGTATTCCCAATGTAATTTTTTTTTTTTGCTGGCTTTGCTTATCATGTTTGAAAGCCATATTTTTTTAAAAAACAAACAAGCGAAAACTAGCTATTGGTGGATGGCATATTTTTTGCTAGAGCTAGAAGAATGTAGATGAACTTTTGAAAGAAATCTTGCAAAAAAAGCATATGAATGTGTTTTCACTCTGGAACAGAAAGCAATACTCCCATCCATTCTAATCCTGCAAAAGTATAATGCTTCAGGAGAAGAGGTTCAATAAAATTCTTTTCCTTATGTGACTGAGGAAATTTAGGCCTAAACAAGTTTCCAATAATAAAGTATTTTGAATTTATATGGGATTTTTATGCTACATAATTTAAAATATCTGTTTTCATTAAGCAGTGAGTCCTAATAAATGCTCCCCTGAAAGATAAGTGTCTTCATTTCTCTGCTCCTTCCTCACTCCTGCTTCTGTTTTGATTCATCTACACCATGCTCATTTTTCCTGCATCTATACATTTATTTGGAAAGATTCTCATTTTTTATCCTTACTGTCCCACCCAAAAGTAAATTTGTATCATTTACAAAGAGACCTACATGCCATACAGCTCAAAACAAACATGGCAAGGAGTTGATCTGCTTGCAACAGGTAAAAATGTCCTATTTTTTCTGGCTGTCCTCTGCATCTCCATTAAATGATTAAAGACTGTATTTTAGTCCTAAATTTCTAAAATAATATCTTATTTATGTTTTCCCATTAGAGATAAAAGTTCCACCTATTTGTCATTAGAAATTTGTCAGCCAGCCAATTTGTGATGGCTGTAGAGAGCTGAGATCAGCAAAATTAAACCCCTTTTATTTGTGTGTTTTTAATGCATTTCTACAGGAAGAGAAGTAGCACGTTGCATTAAATAGGGGTTTTATCTTTGCAACATTTTTTTCCTCGTTATCAATTTAGTGGTTAATTTTCTGAATTTAAATTCATCTTCCTTGAGTTTATCTGCCACAAGCAAAATAAATGCCCCAGGTATTGTTACTTTTTTTTGTGGCACAGTCTTAGTGTACGCTTTATAGACTGATGTGCTAATTTTTATTGGTTCATATGAAAGAAGACAGTTTGGCATGCGGCATCTGTAGTTCAAAGCCAAGTTACTTTAAGAAAAGACAAAGATTTTTCTTCATTTTTATATAAGTCCAGTAATTTAGTAGCATTATGGCTCTAAATGGGGTGAACGCAGAATATATACCCCTGAGCTGTGTGGGAAAGAAAGTCTGCATTTTGGATAATTGGTCTACTACTGCTAAAACTCATATTTGAATTGGCACTGGGTAAGAAATATTGTATTTTTTCATGAGTATTTTCAAGATGGGGAGAAATTGCGGACAACAAATTATGACAAAAAATAATTTTAAAAGAATTGTTTACAAAACAAAAATTCTCACTTGTGAAGCAACGTGTGATAGCTTGAGTCAATGATATAATTTAGTTTTGACAATTTCAACCTGTTTCAATTCGATTCCCCAGAAATATTTCACTGTTTATACCATAAGTTAGTTATATTTTGAACTGAAAAATAATTTGACCTGAAATGGAAACAGTTTTTGAAGAGGAAAACAACATGTCATATTTTAATATATATTTTGCATTAGAAATATTGCTTGATTGGAATGAGTAGTATTCTGTAGCTTTTCAGATTAAAAAAAAACCAGCAAAAACCAACAATTCCCGATTCCTTGTATCATCCTCTATTCCTTATACTATGAGGGAGGCAAAGGCAGTCAGTAGGAAAAAGGGTCTGCCTGCCTAATTTTTAAATGTTGCAACAAATAATTTTACGTTAAGTTCAGCTATGAGGAAATCTTACTTTTCCTTCTGAGATGATCCTTGCTGTGCCATCTGTAACTGAAGTTAAAAAAATGCAGCAAGTGGAGATAGAGTTCCTTCACTTGGGCACAGTATCATCTAAATGGATTCTGTGCTGTCTGACAGCACCATCTGGTTCAGTATCTCAGATCTGGCCATTTCTAGAGCTAGATGTGCTGCCACCATATAGAATGTGAGTCACTTTTGCCTTTGTACTGAAATTATAATGCTGAAATAAATGCTGTATTGCATTGGAATGAGTAGTATTCTGTAGCTTTTCAGATTAAAAAAAACCAGCAAAACCAACAATTCCCGATTCCTTGTATCATCCTCTATTCCTTATACTATGAGGGAGGCAAAGGCAGTCAGTAGGAAAAAGGGTCTGCCTGCCTAATTTTTAAATGTTGCAACAAATAATTTTACGTTAAGTTCAGCTATGAGGAAATCTTACTTTTCCTTCTGAGATGATCCTTGCTGTGCCATCTGTAACTGAAGTTAAAAAAATGCAGCAAGTGGAGATAGAGTTCCTTCACTTGGGCACATTACCCTTTCTGTATCATCTAAATGCTGTCATTCTGTGCTGTCTGACAGCACCATCTGGTTCAGAATATCTCAGATCTGGCCATTTCTAGAGCTAGATGTGCTGCCACCATATAGAATGTGAGTCACTTTTGCCTTTGTACTACATCTTCTGAAATTATAATGCTGAGGCAGCATCTTCAGATGATCCAAAACCCCAGACTGTTTAAACAGAAGCAATGAATAATTCACATCAGAAACAGAGAAAAGCAAACAAACAAAAGTCAATGGGCATCTCCTGGTTAGCTGGGAAAAAAGGGGATACACAGTATTCTCTGCTGTCATTGTCAGAGAGTACAGAATAACCTTTGCCTTGCGAGGAGAACTTTCTGGAGCTCTGCTAGCAGTGGCAGATCATTTAGAGGATCAATGGTTCCATATCACCCTTCCCTAATATGTCACCCAGGGATGAGATATAGCACACAAAGCTCCCTACAGGTACAGCCTTCTGGGAATCATAACCACTAGATATAAAACCAGTAGTTTTGTGTAGAATTGCACAGTTTGTTTTGGACTGGGGCAATATTATCTAGCTTCTTAATTAGGAAAAAAATATACTCATAATAGTGGTTCTTCCATTAACAGGCAGGAAAAGTTTACTCTGGAAGATGAATGGAGAAATTCAGTGGAACACTCAAACTGCTTTGCTCCACTTTCTGACAAAAAGCATCAATAAATCTGATTTTATGTGGCGGTAGCAATAAGCTTCTGACTGCTTTGTCTCATTAGAGTTGTGGGAAGAAATTGGAATATGTCTCTAGCCTGGCAAACTAGGCCCTCTACCTGTAAATTATTAAACCTTATGTGTGTCAGGTGTGCTTAGAAGGGAATGAGCTGGGGAACAGAGAGAAATAGAGGTTGCATTGTTAGGTGCAGAAGCCAGAAAAGAGATCAGAGGAAGACAGTAATTTTTTGTTTTGCTTTAGCTTTATCTGCTTATTAGGAAGCATGGAATAACAAAAATACCTTTTAGAGGTCATGCTAGCACAGGGAAAAAAAACATTGAGTGCACAGGCAGCTGAATAAAACGTAAAATGTGTGCTGACTAATATGGGCATTGGTTTTTGAGAAATACTCATACATAGGGAGTCATGCTCAGTCCTAAGATATTATTTTTTCATTGTACTGGAAACAGCAAATACAGGGATTTGGATCAAATGATCTGGATTTTTGTGTATAAATACCGGTTCTGCTGGATGCACAGCATCAATAAGATTTTCCACAGTATTGCTGAATCCTAATGGCTCCACTTACAACAAGTCTCTTCTCAAGTATCATGCACTACCCTGAGTTCCAGGATTTCTAACCCACACCTGATTTTTTGGAGGTGCCTAACTGACCCTGGCACCTCTATGCATCATGGAACACTGTGGACAACTCTACCGTGGGTTTATTTGAAATTATTTTAGGCAACCAAAATCTGACTCCAGGTTGCACCTTTCATTGCATTTTTTCAGGTTGACTGAGCACATGCTTTAGTACACAGTAAGTGAGGAGAAAAATAATAATCAAGCAATTAAGCAAAAATATAAGCAGTTAAATGTTAAAGATCCAAATAACTACAGTGTCTGAGAAAAAGGAAACAAATGTAGCCATCTAAAATAAAATTGAATTGCAAGCACTGGACAGTGAAGGGTCTAGATTGTGACTGTCTCATATTAGAAGTCTGAAAAAGTATGTGCCCTTACATTGTTATCTTAAAAGTACTCCCAGAACAAGGGCAGTCATCTACGAAGATATTAGTCTCTATAGCATAATATCAGAGATTTAGCCATTAAGTGCCATTGGGAGCAGTACTGTTACTCCCAGGAAAGGTGTCATTACTGCCCATGGATAAAAGTAAAAATCTCAATTTATCTTCTTCATGGTGCTATTCAGCAATGAGTTTCTTTTCTACTTCAAAATCTGGATTAAATGAGGCACAGCTGGAGGACAGAATGAAGGGACTGGCTGCTCTGAAGCTTTTGGGAAGAGGCATGGAATAGGTAGCTTGGGACTCACACTGCTCCAGAGGATGCAGTTAGATAGCCTAGTTTCTGGCAGAAAATGGAAAGTATCTGTATTACATATACATCACCACAATGTGTCAGCTCAAGTTTGAAGCTCTATGGTCTGACCAAGAATTCATTTGCTACAGTTTCATATAATTGTTGTTCACTGAAACAATAAAAAACAACAAACTCCTGACTTTATAAAATTTTCATTGATACAACAAACACAAAAATATTCCTTTAATATACCAGCATGCAATGATTTACAACGATATGTGAGCACAGAAAGGATGACTGACCAGTGGCAGAGTAAACTCTAGCAGTGTGATTAATTCCAGACATTAAATCTGTATAGCTCTCCTGTATCCTCAAATCAAACCCCCATGTTTTCCACATTGCTCGCTAGACACAGAGAATAACATGATCATTTTGGAAGTTCAGTCTCGCCTGCAGGCAAGAACTTGTCCCATCATAGCAGAAACAAAAGCTGCACAGCAGGACCTTCACTATCAGGAATAGCAACAGGAATTGTCCTCATGAAACAACAGCTCTTTACGTGTGAGCTTAAATGTGGATATTTAATTTCTGTGGATGCCATTCTCAACTGTGTGTATACCAACCTAGACGTATAATGAGCATAATCATTCCTCGCAAGTAATGAGACCTACAGTTCCAGAGAAAATATTCCCAATTTAGAAATGTTTTATGTAATCACTATGAACAATAGGGAACAAAAAGAGGAAACTGCACTGATTTTTCCAAAATCAACCTTTTGATTACTTAACTAACACTTCTAACATGTATAACATGTAAAAGACTTCCTTGTATGTTAACAGACACTGCTGCTTAGGCAAGGATCTGGGGCTCTTCATCTGTACTACCCTGTGCTCCCCACCCCACCCCAGCTATTACAAAGATAAATACTCCAGTCCAAAACCAAAATAGTATAATTGGCCAGAATGTGAAAGAACATAAAATCCTATAAAATATATAAACACAGTGATTACATGTCTTAAAACACTTATTTCCTTAATGACAGAACTGTATCTGTCAGCAACTATTTCCCCCACGCCCCCTCCCCCCCTCCATTTGTCAATAAACTACATTTACACTGGTGGCATCTGGCTACCAGTGACTGGATGCTTTATAAATATAGAGATAGATGAATTAACTAGATTAAATAGATAGATGCAGGATGTTTGGGCTGAAGAGTCATGAACCCATACTTAAGGGATTTGTCCTATAAATTCGTCTGAACCAGATTACTTTGTAATAATGGTTTATAGCTATCCAGGCTCTAAATCAAAGAAATATTGGCTTGCACAAAGGATGAGGCATGAATCATATTGTGTTATAAAGAAACACATAATGCCCAGTTGTTCATTTTTTAATTTGCTACATGAGGAAAAAACCTTCGCTCTTTGACTTCAACTCTGCAATGAATTGCAAAATGGCAGAAAGAAATATAAAGATCTTTAGTCTTTGGCATTAAATAGGCTTCAAAGTCTTCTTGATGAACCATTAGTACCCGCAGGCTACATGCTGCCTCAGTGGGATTGTAGTGCACTCATTTGCTATATTACACTCAAGTACAGTAACCCTTACGTAGCTTAAATGCAGCAGCCACACAGGAGGCAGGGACATGAGCTGATCTGAGACCAGTTATATAGGAAAAAGATGATATCAGAAGAGTCAGCTCAGAAATCACATTATTATGTATTGCAAAAGCCCATATACCTCTTGAAGCAACTACCTTCATGAATTTAAAACTGATGGCATTCTAAACAGGAAGAGTATGGAAAAAAGCCAGTTGTGGAGCAGTAACAACAAAGCCCGGGCATGAGATCTTTGCATGGAATGCTATGAACATGTGGCACTTAAGGACATTGTTTAGAGGTAGACTTGACAATGCTGAGTGAATGCTTGGACCCAAGGGTCTTAGAGGTCCTTTCTAACCTGAATGGTGCTGTGATTGTCTGGTTCTCTGAATATTTGTTTAACATTATGGAATGTTTGATCGTCATTCCTCCTTCATTCTTCTTGTGATAAACATGGATTTTGCAAGTTTTGGGCTTCTGCATTCTATATTTAGGGGTAGGGTGTTATGAATCTTTGGTGATTCAAAGTCTGCCGCCCTACACTTGTGTGAGGGTGAGGACAGACTTGCCTGTGAGCACAGGGGTGGCCCATGTCATCATCATGTCATGTCACCAGCATTGTGCTGCTATGCTCAGTCTCTGGACCTTGTCCAATTGCCAGAGTGTTCTCTTTTGTATCCACTCCTCTTTTTGGTGTCATGTAGACAAGTTTTGCCTTCAACTTGTGCTCATACCCTAACCGACTCAGATATTTTCATATTAATTGTATTTTGCACTTACCCAGACAGAAACAATGCTTAAGGAAGTGCCTCATTTGTGGAACCCAAAGACTCCCTTGATCCAGTGCTTTGGCAGGCCTCCGATAAGGATTTAACTTAAATGATTCTCTGTAATATAGGCATAACTAGCTGGAACTGTTAAGACATAATCTGTGAATGAGGCACATTTTAGTTTATTATATAGGGTCTACAAGGTTTGCCCCATAAAATGACTATATTTTTAAATTAATATTTTCAATAAAATGGATCTTTTTCCTTGAAGTAGGTTTTGTTAATTTTTTCCTCCATTATTCTCAGATTAAAAGAATGCTGACTATTTAATAAATGATTAATTGCTTCCATCAAATTATTAAGTATTTTTGCTTCTCTCCTTCTCATATAGCTAACCTTCATATATGGGGTCATGATTTTTAGAATAAGCTTTTAATTTATGAATTTGTTTTATTTGCTTTGGTATATTTTGGACATGCAATCCTTTATTCAATAAAGCCTCTTAAAGAACATTGCAAACAGTTGCTAATTAAGCACCATAATAGATTTAAGCCCACAAAATTAGCAATGTGCAATTAATAGGATGAGCTGTCACTCATTATTGAAAGCTTAATATGTAGCAAAGCAGCCAAATAAAAGGATATGATGGTGTTAAATTATTGGCACTATGGTGGTAACCTAGGTGATAGAGTTAGGCACAAAACCTGCACTTGACAAGGATGCTGGGGATGACTTCACCATTTGCTGTGTAGATCCACATGTTGTCCAAAAGACAGTAAACTGGCTCCTCTTCTCTTTTACTCACATGCCAGTTTGGAGTGATATTATGTGAATGTTGTAATGGTGCTGATAAGTGTAGTTTCCACATGCTTCAAGAACACCCACTAACTCTTTCACTTAAGACCTTAGCCAGCCACAATAAATGGACTGGGAGTCATCTTCAAAAATCAGTGAGATTAAATAATCTAACTGAAAAATACAGCTAAAATTTGAGATGGCTGACGTAATTGCCATATTTTCAGTGGTATAGATTTCACCCAATTCACTTAGACTGGTGAGATTTATTTGTGCTTTTATTCCTCACCTTGCTTGCCTTTTAATATATGCATAATCAGTCTGGATGATCAAAACACTGTTGCTCTGGAAGATTAGTCAAAGCATACGGTAGAGTAACGTATTAGATATACATGGGTTAGAAATGTGTTCCTCCTTGAGGAAAACATTTTCATCAGTTCTTTTGCATTTCTCTTATATTTCTCATTGACTTTAAAAGCTTGAAGAATGTGTCGCATAATGCATTATATATTTTCTCTTTTCTGTTATCAAGATCTTGATATGTTACTGCTATTTTTTAAAATTTTATTTTAAATATGGCATTAAAATTTACAAATTATATTTCAAAAGGAACATAAATTCCACAGAAAGGACAGATTTACAGAATTTTAAAGCAAATTTCAAGAGCTCAGCTGTCATCATACCATCCGTTGCAATGAGTATAAATAACTTCCTTTTAATATATGAAGCATTGGGAGGGGAAAAGAGAAAGATAGATGCATAGCAGGAAAACTCCAGGTGCTCCTAGAGTTATTTGGGACATTTTCCAGTTGAAAATATGGAAATACTGTCACTCAGGCCAGAAAGCTTGTTGCTATGGGGACACAATAACAGAATCATTTGACAACTTGGCAGCTGTTAGAGTTGGCAAAGAGAACTCTGGGAGAGGGGCTGTTGGATGATTTCAGGTGGGTGTGCACTGGGGATGGATGGATGGCTAGGAGGAAAAAAGACTCAGAAATTCTTTCAATCCTTCAATCTCTCCTTTATGTTGGAGTGGGTTTTTTTGTCTGTTTTCCTTATTTTTTTGAATTATTTTGTTTGTTTGTTTGTTTTTTGGTTTTGCTTTTTACAGCGTTCCTACTTAGAAGCTTAAAATCTTTGAAAAAGGAACAAGAGAAGACCCATATTCAGACAACAGCTAGCTATGCATTCACCCTAGAATGAATATATATTGAAGTGTAAAAAAATTATGCAAGAGCTGGCAAAGAGATAAGGCTGCATAAAAAGCCAATATGATTTTGGCTGTTCCCTCTGAGGAGTCATATCATAAACCAAGAAGATTATAGTTCCTCTGTAGTTCAGATATGATGGTAGTTAGAATATTATAGTAGCTGCAGTACATAGTGAGTCAGAGATTAACCAGGAAGAATTTAAAACCAGGTAGCAGTAATTATCGAAAACTGGAGGCTGGTTTATAAAGATGAAAGAACTAACACTGTTTAAGTTGGCTGAATGTCAGATAAGATGCATGTCACTAGTTCACTAATATTTCAAGAGTCTGAACATCAAAGCAGTCAAGGAAATATTTAGTTGAATAATAGTATTCTTGGAAGAAATTGGGGTGGAACTGAGGAAAATAAAAAACCACACTAGATACAAGGAAAGGAATCCCACTGCTGAGTCTATTGCATTAAAGAGTGATCACAGTTTCTGAGAAACAACACTTGGAAAGTCCCAAATGACATTGGGCAATGCATGGAAAAATGTACATTAGGCAGAGGTTTTTGTATTGTATTGCAGCTGAAAAATATATAAATCCTTCTATTTCTTTTACTGGGAGAAAGTGAGTAAAATCTGGTAACTGCTTTGGGGTGATTTTCTAGATGAAATTAAAGACAACAAGGATTGAAAAGTCATTCTGTGGCAGTGCATGAGGAATTGGTAATGTGTCATATTTGAGTGATGCACTTACATCCAAAAATCCTCAGGGTTCCAAAGGTGCAAGAGAATCTAAGGAGAGAAACAGTGTCCTAATTCAGTCATAAATAAGGAACAGTGAAGTTTACTAAAATGCATTGTGTTCTAAATATATTGAAGATCATGTAATTATATCATTTAGGGTATTTGGGAATGTTTTTTTGTTCTGTAACAATTTTTCAGGGGAATACTGTCCCCACTGTCTCCACTAGAAGAAAGAAAGTGATTAATGTTTTCTGTGTTTTATGGCACAATATAAATATCAGATGTGTTCATAGATTTTAATCCCTTCCTACAGGCAAACTACCTCTGTTTCTCTTCTGTTCTCTTATGATCACGCCACCCAGACTGTTCCCTTTCCCTGTGAAAATCAAAATCAATTAAAAATATCCCCACAGGACTCAATTTTCAGAGAACCTACATATCCACACCTCTAATGGAAGTCAATGATAGCTGCAGGCATGTGGCATCTCTGAAATTCAGGCTCTATAGAGCTAAGTAAAGAAAAACATATGGATTTTTTAGGTAATATACCATGGGAGAAATCTCTAAATAGGCCCTGAAATAATGAAGCTACATGTTTTATACTATAGTCCAACTCACAATCACTAGGCCATCTCACCACAGGGGAAAAAGAGGATATTGAGAGTTATTGAACATTGCCAATTTTTGCTGTGGATCAGCTTGAAGTTATTTAGCACAGATGTTTCTGTAATTGTGACACACTGGGAAAATCCACATGCTCAATAGCCCTCTAACTTGCACTTCCATCTGTGCAGTATGATGGTCTACAGTTACTGCACACAGCTGCAATATAAAGCACACAGAGTTCTGTCTGGCTTAAGATCTGCTGAAAGATTTTTCTTAGCACCATCTGCACTTTTTATCTACTTGTCTCCCTACGGTTCTGTGTTGAGATGCAGTACAGTTATAAGACAGTAAAATATAAGCCTAGTGAAAATAATAATGTGTAAAGAACTGTATAAAATTTAACAGTGTGGTTAGAAACCTCTCATGATGTGAAAGTATGATAGGAATTTAACAGTAAACTGTGAAATCCATCAGTATTTCTATTTATATTCTTAAGTCAGTTTTGAACTATATTAGTAAAAACTGATAGGATTCTTATACTAGAAAAAAAACATGACTTAACCCACAGTGGTTAAAATGATGCTTCTGGAAACTGCTTCCTCATCCTAATACCTTCTTAGACTTTGATCACATTCCAAAAAATACAGGGAAAAAAATCCACCTCTACTGATTTAACAAACATTTTGGAATCAAAACAGTGTGTACCAATCTAGAAAATTAAAGAGGAAGACTTCCACTACCTTTGAAATTTAAATAGGCTTGAGTGTTAATTATTTATAACTTATTTGTTGAGTTCAAACTCAGGCTACAAAGAAAAAAGAAGGTAATCTTTCAAAATTTAGGCATATACAGCTCAGTGTGCAGACACAGAAGCTGTTGTTGGTATTATCCAGGCAGGGAGAAAAACTTTGTTGTCATATTATTGTTTCCCTATGTTGCTGCAGCTGTGGGTCCATTATGTATCCCTGTCTAAGGAGAAAGTGGGACTGTACCTCAGCCCTTGGCTTTATAGCCCCAATAGGAGGGTGGACTTGTAATTTAACTTTTTCTCTGCAGTGAGCTGCTGCTTTTGTTCTGCAGCCCTTTCTTGCAATATCCTGATCCAAGTCACTTCTATAGCTGGTTGTTACACTGGGAAGCGTAGCAATTCCAACAAGAGGACACTGTAAAATGTTTCCCATCATGCAGCCGTGATAAATAATACAAGAGAACTTCTGCATTATCACATTTAACAGGAACTCTTCAGACCTTGAGAGATTAAAGAAAACCATCTCACTTCTAAACCAGACTGTAATTTCATATGATTGTCTGGAACGCTCACGGAATTCAGTCCTGTAGAAACCTGGAATATTAATGACAGAATTTTGACTCTTGCTAGAAATATCTTGGGATCTGGAACTGCCAGAACTTCTTTTTTATGTTTGCCTTTTTCCCTTCTTGACTTCTGCTCTGGGAGATCAACTTCATAATGTTCTGAAAGAAACAGCTAACTGTACATGAGTGTTCCAGAACCAGCGTGTTTCTGGTATATGTGTTATCCAGCCCTTCAAACAAATTATTTTTGTTTCTTTAGATTTATAGATGGTAGACTCACAGATAGATGCGCAGTGTGTAGTCATCCAGCACTACTGCACATCTGTTACTGTATTTATGCAATATTTTCTTTCTCTAAAAGATAGAAAAGGGCTTGTGCTGTAGCACATAATATTAAAACACTACTTCCCTGGCTGCAAAAGTAAGTTTCTGCCTGGAGTGCATCAGGACAATCCAATACATAGACATCTTGAGGAATCCCCTGTGGCAGGAAAGACTAAATTTTGTATGCTAATTCCAAAATCTCCACAAAATCTATGATGATGAAGAATGCTATGCCCTCCATTTTCATATCCTTTCCCTTCTGTTATTTTCAGGGTTGAATTCATTATGCCACCATTCCCTTTTTTTTCTTTTTTCTTTTTTTTTTTTTTTTTCCTTCTTTCTTTGCCTCTTTGGAATGACTTTGGGGAGCTCTTAACAATACATGTCAAAATGTAAGGGCTGCACTGCATTGTGAACTGTTTCTCTGCTGACTCATCTGCCACAGCTAATCAAGACTTTTTGGTCTACATACTGCAGCATTTTAAACCTTTTAGCAGTAAAGCAGTGCTTTTTTGCTCAAAAGCTTTTAAATTATAGCACATGGTGGGTGGCTGATAAGATTTTTTTCCTAAAGTGAAAATTCTTTTCTTGTTATTGCTACCTGGTGTCATGTTCTATTTATCAAGTCACAAAGTTTTTTGTGTCCAGTACATTTTTTTTTCTGAACTGGGGAACTGTTTTCCTGTTTAGACAGCCCCACACCTCTTTAGTTTGGTCTCAATGGTACCTCTGCCATTAGTGACACACAAGCCTAGGTTATTCTCTCCTTGTCCCACCAACAAAGTAGAAAGAGGAACATTGGTCCTCAGTGTGCATACATCAGGAATGAAGTTTGGGACAGAAAAGATTTCAGGGAATTTTCTGAATACAACATTTTCAGTTCATTGTAGTTCCTTGAGTGAGGAGACAAACAACCACAACTTCCAAGATTTTCTAGTTTTATGCTCTCCCTGATGTTCTGAGTTGCCTGTATTGTCCTCCTTTGTCTGGAAGTCTTAGCAAGTATTGTCCAGTCCCGTACCTTCACAGGGGACTCATATGACTTGAACTAAATTATTTTCCTCACCACTTTGGTAGCTGGGAAAAAAAAAACCAGGGGAAAAAATGTTTGCAAAGGGACAGTATGTGCAGCTTGATGAATGGTGTAGTCTCTGTATGTTGCTTCTATAGAATATCTCAAATGTTGTGTCAGTGCTTTGTGTTTTCAGCAGTCTTCCTTTTAGGCAGGATGAAATAAGATGAATATTGCTTCCTTTGGGATTCACAGAAACTGTATTCACTGTAGAAGTAAGAATTAACTGTATTTAGGACCTATATTGTGTAAACTGCTCATTTTGCAGTGATTTTTACCACCACATTTCCCAGTACTTAATTCTGAAACTTCCTTACCAATTCACTTTTTCCATTTGGGGAGTATAATAAAGAACTGATTTAAGGATTTTATGGAGATATCTGCATTAAGAAATACAGCACATGGTCACTCAAGACTTTTTTTAGAGGGTCTAATATTTGCTTCTGATTTTATGCTTACAAAAACAACCCCAAAGTGGTTATTTTATAGACACAGAAATTTAAATTCCTGTACTATCTAATATATCTCTTTGACTATTATACTTGAATAGAAGCTATACCTTGAATTACTTTTAGTTTGATTGCAAAATGATTATTAAAAACTCTCAAGACATTTTTGCAGTGGTGGGGAAGTGGTGGATGTCCCATCCCTTGATGTGCTCAATGCCTGGTTGGATGGAGCTCTGGACAACTTGGTCTAGTGAAAGGTGTCCTTGTCCATGCCAGGGTGGTGGAACACAATGATCTTTAAGGTCCTTTCCAACCTAAACCATTCTATGATTAATTCAATGAATTTTGGAGTAGGGGTAAATTATAGATGGCAGGCACAAGTAGACTTTAAGTTCTTATCCAGGGAATTACACAGACTCTTTGCTGCTACTTAATGATGATGTATTTTTCTGACGCAGCTGCTCTCTTTTCTCTCTCCAAGTTCTTATAATAAGAGTTTGAGTAATTTAAAGATACCTCTGTTTTTATTTTGGAGGTATTATGTATTTCTGGCTGGTGTGTCTGCTCCACAGAATTACAGTCTTATTTAGTTCAGCAGTCCGGAATCATGAAATCCTAGGACAAGAAAAGAACTTCAAGAAAATATCTCATTCTTTTGTTTGTTTAACTGTTATTTAAAGCAAATGCCATTCTTTGGTCTTCTCCACTGAATTAAACTACTCATTTCCTTTAGTCTTTGCCCATAGGCCATATTTTTAAACCTCTGATCTTTTTTTTTTTCCCAGACTTTCTTCATTGATCTATGAGTTTATTGAAGTATACTGTCCAGGACTAGACACAATATTCTGTCTAAGGCCATAGCATTGAATAAAACATTGAACAAAGCAGAGGGATTACTTCACATTTCCTTCCAGTCACAGTCTTTCTCATACATCCTGCTGTACAGATTCTGAGGCATTTGCCTTTTTCACAACAGCATGACACTGTTGACTCATGTTCACTTCATGACCCTTTACAATCCTTCATTTATTTTTTCACAGAACTGTCTATATACTGTTGTTCCTCATCCTGTATTTATGTAGTGAATTAATCATGCTAAATACGGGATCATGCTTTTACCCCTACTAAATCTTGTAATATTTTCTGTCCATATCTCTGATTTTTTAAGATCATCTTGAATTCTGTCCTTGTCCTCTAACATTCTTTTGGTTCCTCCCAGGAAATGGTATCTGTTAACTTAATAAGCCTGCTCTCTGTTCCTTTTAGATCATTAATGAAAATATTGAATTGTTTTAAACCCAGAAGAGACAGACCATTAGAATGCATCCTGTTAGGTATGTATTTCTGATGAAAAACAAATTGAAGACAAATTACACTGTCCTAACATACACATATAATGGTTGACTGAGAACTGACAATATGGTTTTATTGTATCAGTTAAAATTTTATTGCTATTTGGGTTCAAAACATGGATAATAAATATTCTTCCAAAAAGGTACATGCATTTGTGTAGTGAAAAGATTAGTTTTCTAACATTTCTTTTGTCTATATATGTCTTTTAGGGTTGCTACAGATTTCATCCACGACCTTGAAAAGCATGCCCTCAAAACTGATGTTGAAATCTATACAATTTTGTAAAACATTTTGGTATCAATAAACTGCTATTAAAAACAAAAAAAAAAGGTAAATTTTGAAAGGCTCCAAGCAGCTCTAATATTTGTAACTGGACTTCTGATTAAATAAACTTTACACTAGGTTACAGAAAGTGCAATGTTTTTCAATAAAATAAGACAAAATTGAAAAGAGGAAAAATGGATTAATTTCAAGGAAATCTTCCTGACAATAACATCAATGGCTGACATTAATATCAATGGCTCTGAGCTCTCAAGGGAAGATATGGAAAATTCTTTGTGTTTCTGCCCATGGCAAGGAGGTTGGACTAGAACTTCAGGGCCCAGACATTTTTAGACTTAGGCGGTCAAGTATCCAACAGGGACCAGCTGCGCCACGACAGGCAAATGAGCCCATCTGAGGTCACACAGAGAATTAGTCCAGACACTTCACACATCTGTAGCTGCTAGAACCAAGGAGCACATGACCTCCATTAGACACTGAAGAGAAGGGAGTCAATTCTCCTGAGCTCAATATAGTTCAGTGCCTGAAATTGTCCACAAGGCTTAGTACACAGTAGATTTTGTTTTCATTTTTTTTACTGGTTTCCCATTTTTAGGAACTTAAAGCAATGGTCCTTTTTTTGTTTGTTTGTTTGAGGTAGTCTAATTTGTATTACAGGATGTTTATTATAAACCTTTACACTGAGTGAAAAATCTTCACTGTTTAAGTTTAAAAAGCCATAATTCCTCTTTGAGGAGAAAGAAAGAGTAATGAACACCATGCCACTGACTGTAGCTTGAAGAATCTACTTTGAATATGTGAAGGAATAGAAAGCAAAAAAGATTTTTTCATAAATGTCTGTTACAGGTTGTTGTCAATTTTTCACTTTATTTGCTCCTCACAGCCAACAGCCCTACTCTTCCTATTCTTTGTATGTTATTTTAAATTGAAAGTAGTAAGAACAAGAGACAGAACAAACCACGTGTGACAGCACACTTATTGTGCTATTAGGAAAAGTATTGCAGAAATGAGGACTATTCAGGACCATACAGAGGAAAGTAGTACATTACACATAGGAGGACAAAGCTTTTCTGATTTGAGGAAGTGTGAATTTAGCCTGGCTCCAGATTAACCATGGTCCCAGAGTCACAGATGTGCGTTAGTACGTGCTGATTTCTAGAGGAAGGTCTTGCAGGGTTAGGGATCTGCAGCTAGAGGCTGGAAAGAAGGTGGTGAACTATGAGAAATATATGCCACTGACCTATTTTGTAGCCTACTCCCTGCCTAGCTGCAGAAATTCTGGCGCTCAGATATATTCATCAGTTTTGGCACAGTTGCTCCCAAAACCTCAGGATTCACCTTTAAGGAGGGAGACTGAGATTTCTGCCAGCTAGAGACAGCTATTTTGGGTGAGATTGAGGCTGCTGGCACCCAATAGAGATGTTTTTCTTTGGTGGATGGGTGTCTATTCCTGCACTACTCGTTTTTCATCTAATTTTTTGTGCTTGAGCAGTCTGTGTCTGAATATCCTCTCTAGTTGTGTAAGGAAAACTCTTATCAGCTCTGATTATTATTTTTGTAATTAAACTTGATTTGGATGGTGAAGAAAATGAGAATATAGATAGAAAACCTAAGGAAAGTTTTCCTCAGGAGCATTGGTATATGGGGTCTTTTGTTCATATTTTGTTTTCCTGACATGTACACTAATCAATTTCCATTGTTTGGAGCAATTTAATAACAATTTAATTTAATTTTATTTGATGTACATATTTTTGAAGTTATAAGGGAAACTCACAAAAGTTGAATCAGAATTTGTCCTCCTTCCTGAACTTTGCCTGTTTTCATGGTAAGCTTGTCAGAAAAAAGACTGTATTTTTCTAAGTATTTACATCCAGTATGACAGAGTAGGTCTGATCTCAAGCTGGACCCTAGACAGTACTGTAATGCAAATAATAAAAAAAAATTTTGCCAACAGAGTGCCTATGTATATATTTATGTATCAGGATCTGTCTCCCATTTTAATTCTTTCCTTTAGAAGTTTAGAGGGTTCTTTACTAGTCATTCAAGTACTAAATATTTAGCATCAATTCATATGAAAGTTGCTTTGATCTTTGTGTAAATAAACAGGCTCTGTTTCTCCCATAGGACTCTTTCTTGAAAATTATTTCTTTCATCAAGTAGTTTGTTGCATCTCTGTGAACATCAGTACTGCTTCCTTCAGAACTTCAAACAAATATTTCCTGCACGTTTACAGGAAACATATTAAACACTATAAATGGCAACCTGCCTTGCACCTGATTCAATAGTTAAAGTGAGGTGTGAGCAGCAGAGTGACACAGTGCTCTCCTGGCATCATGGCAGGTAAGTGTGGTATATGAGATGTCTTCTACAGCAATGTGAACAATACACTTACAGACATAAGAATCTTTTCTTTATGCAACCTGAATTTTTAAGCATTGATGGTACAAACCTTGCAATTATAGTTTGCCTTTGGTTACCAATAATCATCCTGGAAAGTCCCAAAAAACAATCACAAAAGCTAAGATGGCAATTCAAGTGCCGATGTCTTATAATGAGAAGGTAAGCAAAAAGAAATGTAACAAAAGGGAAGAGAAGGAGAATAGAAATCTCATTATAATGTGAGTTTACCTCTGCAAAATTTTCAGCAAAGTATTTGTTCCTTCTCCAAAATAGGTTGTAATCTCAGAGGCCTCATTTTTATTTACTTTGTTATCTGCATAAACATGTGGCCAGAATCTGGTCTTCAGTATCTTAAACATGATATATTGGGTAGGAAGCCATGGATGACTCTATCCCTAGAAAACATAACTTCAAAATGTGAGTGCTTTCTACAGAAGAACTATTTTTTTGAGTCTCTGAGAAAAAAAAAATTTTAATGAGGCGACGATTTTCCCAAGCCATCTTCCTAGAACTAATTTGTATGATTGTCCTCTTCACCTTGTTATCAACTCTGCAAATTTTGACTTTTCAGGAGGATATTTTGAAAGTTTTCTGTGGACCTGCTGGTTTGTTATAGAACAAACCAGCCATCTGTAAAGCCAATTTTTATTGCTTTAGTGGATTTGAGTGGTCTTCTTTGCACTTAGAATGCCCTGAAATTATTTTAATTGAATCAAAGTCATAAATTATAATGTCTGGGAGACACTGCCATGTAATTGTTTCTCTTTGTAATATTTACATTCTAACTCAGTCATCCTCTCCAGCATCCTTCTTTGGAACTCCATTTTGGCCATGTAATTCATTCACTTCACAATCAGTCAAGGCTCTGCTATATAAGTCTAATTTTGTTAAGTGATATGAATATTGAACAACTGAGGTTTATTATCTTTGAATGAAGGCAGTCTTTATTTTTCCTGTCTTAAGACCAGTTAATATTCTGAATAAATACACAGCTTCCAAATAGGTACACAATTGGCCTTTAGTTAATCTTCAACCAAAGAGATTAGGGACTCAAGCCTGTTTGAACCTGTAGATCATTTGAATCTCCAAACAATTTTGGTGCTTTCCAGTTTCTCTTCACAAGAAGCAGCTTTTCATTTGTCACTGTCTAAAAGGGGAATTTTTCTATTTACTGAATGAGCCAACACACACAGAGAATATGCATGATTTTGCAACATTTACATACTTAACAAACACAATTTAAAAACCTGCATTCTCTCTGTTTCTAGGCTATGTAGACAATGCTTATATGTCATGATTACCATTAATTCTCAGTTAGATTTCATTGTTCAGGTACTTTATATTACTTGGATAATGAATGACTAATGGATCTCTACAGCCTTGACAAATAGACTAAATCCTCAAAAGACTGAAAACCCATGGAGACAGGACCAGTATTGGCTCCTAATCTTCAGTCTGGGAGTAAGACTTACATAATGTTGAACACATTTTGAAAAGGGTTGTACCAGAGGGCTAAATGTGCTGTTCCCAGAATACTAAAAGAGAGTAGAAGTTTACATTTTTTGGATAGCCTGTCTTTAAAGCAGACATATGCATTCATCATTATTTGAATCACCAGTAAACTGAGGTAGGAGTGAGGTATAGGCAGGACTGCTGAAGGAGTACAGTGGGGTTATCACAGCTGAGCAATAAAGACATGTTCCACTATGCAAATACACTGTTGAAAATCTGAAGAATTGTTAGCACATGTGTAAGAGATTTACTTGACCCAAATGCTCTTAAGATCAAAGGATGACTTTGCCCACTGCAGCAAACAGTGCAAAAAAGCAGCTGCTGATCTGCTCCCTGTACCTACCCCCCTGCCTGAATATGCCTCCTGGATTCCGAGAATTTGGATGTGAGTTAAGCCACCTGACTTGAGATAAAGCAGAGGTGGTACAAACAAGACTGGAGGAGAAGAATGTACCCACAGGGAAAGACAGCTCAGCAGCTGTGCTGAAAATTAGCTCACTGACTCAAGATGTGAGGCCCAACTCAAAAGAGGAGGAAGATTGAGCATGGGACTGATTAACATTGGAAGCAAGGGAATAATTTAAATGATAGGATAAAGAGAAGTGTTAGCTGGTGAGCATTGATTCCTTTGTTTGCTAAAATGTATATAAAAGGTGAGTTTGAGTGACCTTGGGATCCCTGCCACTGAGAAAACCAGAAGAGGACTGACAGGATGCCATTTGGATCCAAGGGTGGTGGATTGTTTCCTCTTAATCTTACTCTCTGACACTATTTCTTTCCCTGTTCTCTTTTTTCTATTTCTTTCTATCTCTCTCTACCTCACATTAGTTGTTAAATAAAATCTATACTATTGACTTCAGCATATAGTCTTGTTTGCCCCTTAATTCAGGCAAAAGCATCTTTCTAATAATTGTAAAATCGAATTTTAACAGTGTGTTATAAAGATCCCTTCCCTAGAACAATTAGAATTTATAAATGTTGTCTCACTGAAACACTTGGAAATGTAGACCATGATGTCTCTTATCAGTCTTGTGATTCATAAACTCTTGAGTTTTATCAGGAGCAGGACATAGTTCTAGAAGAGTTCTTGGACTGATCCAGGAAAATAATCCCAGTCTTCTTACAACAGTGTATTTTAGGGCCTTGATATCATCCTGTAGTCTGTCTCCTGAGTTTTGGTGATAGCAAAAGTAAACATGACCTCACTTTCTGGAGTTGTGGAAAATGTAATAATGAAAGCACCTATCTATTAACTTGTCAGTTCACAATCTCTCATTTTAGAAACAATCGTGTTAGGAAGTTGACATACTGACATATTTGACATTAAGTTGAATGTTTGGAATTATTTCATTTTCTCTCTGATGATTACTTTTTAAAAGCTGTGTTTGCTATTTGTTCACATTGAACAAATGTGACTGAAAATGTGTGTCACTGATGGTATAACATGTAATCAAAGGCATTGTCTTGGTTTGGATCATGGTTGGTTAAGTTCCAGGGAGAGTTTTGCAAGTACTCTCACTGTACTGTGCAATATCATTCTTCAAAAGAACATTGTTTATACACTTATTAAATATAAATATGATATGACTGTAAATTTTCATGAATTTGTGCCTTCTGTTTTTTAATTTCCACTGTTTTCCTCCTTCTTTTACAGTATTGTCCCAGCTGCTTCTGCTGACCTCTGAGTATGAAAACAGTTTCAGGCAGGACAGTAAAATGCAGTAAACATTTACTTTTCAGAAAGACAGAGGGGTTGGGTTTATTGGTTGAAAGTCTTCAACTGAAAGACTAATTAAAGACTCTTTAATTTTTCAAACTCTTCTTTGCAAAAAGCTGTTTGCTACACAATAAATCTCCAGTTAACATGATTTCTGAGGCCACTTAACCCGCAGCAATTACAATGATGGGCCAATGCTATCTCTGGGATAAATCTATTAAGAGCAGCTGGATTACACTGTTTTTGGATTACATTGTGGTGGATTAATCTATAGCAGGGGAAATAATTCCTCAGTATACTCCTGAAAAGTTGCAACTTTCTCAACACACTGGATTCAGGGAGTCTAAAACGGCAACAGTTTCAAAAATACATGGTGGTAGATGGAAAGAACTCCTGCTTTTCAGCCGCCTACGTCCCTGCTGGTCCCTCCCTCTCCTACTGACTTCTCAGTGCCCTCCTTCCTCCTTCTCTCCTGCTGCTGTCAGCACTGAGAAGTAAATGGGTCAAGCCAGTAGGTCACTGACAGTGCAGAATGCACCTCACCATGTGTTGCCATGAGCCATACAGGATTACGTGCTTAAGTTTCTCAAAGCCTGTTTTATAGGCCCTAATAAAAATCTGCTCTCGATAAGACAAGAAAGAGGGAGCCAAAAACGATGTGCATATTTTAAAGATGAAGATGGCTTTCAGCTAATAGATGTAAAGAAAATATTAGCAAAATTTCTGATGGCAGCTCTTATGAAAGGACTTCCAAACAGAGTGTTCCTTTGTTCCTTTTCTTTAAAGAGGAAAAAAGACCCTCCAAAGTCCAGCCTCTCACAGCTCAGAGTAGTCGTACTAAATGGGGAAGAGATCAAACCTTTCACATGCTATTTGGTATCAGCCCCATCACGTTATGTAACATGACTGTCTTGTCACAACATAATGCACTGGGGAGGAATGACAAAAGGCGTTTTTCACAGCTACATTTGAAGAAGCCACAGCACTTCAAACAGGCAACTTAATATATTTTCTTGTTAAAGGACTTGCTCTTAGGACAGATTGAAATGTGTTTTTCCCAAGTGCATCTGTAAAAATACACACTTTCTTCAAAGATAGCTACATTTTATATATGAGCATCATAATACATAATGCCTTTACACAGGAAGAATGGCTGGGTGTAGGTACATATGTCTTTCAGTTTCTATGGGTTTATATAAAAATCAGGGTGGTATGTGCAACATACGGAGTTGCACATGCTTAATAACTATGGATAAATTTTTGGGATTACTTTGAGTGTAGTGATCCCTAGTGCAATAACTGGTTTAATAGTTCTAGCACAGACATTGAAGTTTCAGTAAATTATATTTCAATTGCAGATATCACAAAGTGAGAGCATTTGTGGCAGTGGCAATTTGGTCTGTCCCACAGTTTTTTTCATAATGGTGACAACTTTTTTCCTGATCCATCCTTCTGACTGTTCTTTTCCTGAGCCACTTTGCCCTCCCCTTTTTCTCACCTGTTTTATCCACTTGTTCCCTATGTTGTTCTCAGCAGTCACTCTGGATGCCTTTCATCAGGTTTAAAGGCTTCAGTAACAGCTTTTGTGTTAATTCCATGCAGTCCATATCACAGGAATCAGATGAGAGCATTACCACTGGGGGTTGACTTGAATCTCCATCAAGATTACAACACTTGAACTTGGTTACATCTAGTGCTGATGTACCAAAGAGCTCCTGTTCCTTGGCAGCTGCACGTCTTGTCACCTTTCACTTATCTTCCCAGCAGTGTTGTGTCCTTTGTCACGCTGAACTGCCATTTCTGGAAATGTCACCTCCTCAAGCAGAACAATTATGGATATAATGTATCAGTGCCAAGAATGAGTGATTCAGTAATTCACTGGTGCTTGAAAATGTCAGTTCTAGAAATACTCATGCTTTCCTTAAGTTCGATTGTGGCTCAGGCATGTTAGTACAAAAAGAAGGGACTTGAAAAGTGAGAGAAATACATTAAATTCTCTATCTTTGATTTCTATTGGTATCTAAGCCTTAAAAATACAAAATCCTAGAATACTTGCAGAAAATTTTTTTTGCTTTTGAACTTGAAGAGTGAAAATGAGCTAAGTTTGAATTTTTAGCTTTTTCATCACAAAGATCATTTGATTGCAGGCAGGTTGTTTATGAGACTGAAGCTCATTGCTATTGAAGTAAGTGATTCCAATAACGTTAGATCAAATCTGCTTGTTTATTTTATACTTCAACTTCTTTAGATTCAATGCTAATTTTCTTTCCTTGAAACATATTAAAATCCTTTTGCATTAAGAAATTAAATTTTAGAGGGAAGACATAGTAGGTGGTCCATATTTTCTCTTTCAATGCGACTGGTAAAAAAAAAAGTAGTGATAAAAAATGTCTCTGTATTCTCTTTCTAACTAGAGGGGAGGGAAGGAAAAGAAAAGTCAATACTTGGCTGGAATCATGAGCAGCTTGTTGGCTGAGTAAATCAGTCAGGAGCCCTGCAGCTGGTCAGCTTCACCTCACCGATAAATGTCACAACTCACTGCTGTCAATATGAATTACCAGAAAAGGTTTCCTAGGAACTAAGGATGAGGGAGCTCTTTTCCTTTGAATGAATTATGTGGGCCAAAATAATACTGATACATGATTAAATAGGTTACTCTGACTAGGCAATTATTTAAATGCACCCCCAAAAGCAAGACAAACCATGGAAAATATTGCAGGCCAGGTGAGAGAGTGCAGAAAATTTATGACTTTAGCTGTGTCTTGAGAGGTTAGAATGTTTTAAATTGCAAAGCAGGTTTGCTTTAGTTTTCAATGCTAGGAAAGGTGTCCGAGGAAGAGTGAGCTTTCTATACAAAAAATGAAGGAAGACAAGCAGTGTTTAAAGGTATTCCAGAAAGATTTCTTCCCCCAAGTCACTCACAAGGTGCTTTGTGCAGCTCTGGCAGACTTCCTCATGGGAGGTTGTATGGGCAGCTCCCCCAGCACAGCCTGGTCCCACCACCTGCACTCAGGAGAAGGAGGCACCCACTGAATGCAGGCATTTTTTGTTGTCCCTCTGAAATGAAAGAAGGACTGTGAAAACAGACAATGATCCCAAATTAGTTTCAGTCACAGAGAACAAGGAGCACCCACCAATCTCTCAGCTGGCTGGGCGGTAAGCGCTTCTGACATTTCTTACCAGAAATAACAGTGTGTGGGTAGCTGCCTCAAAACAGAATAACGCAGATTTTAATCGCTTCTTCTACACCTTGTCCTCATGTATTGTGTGTTATGCTGCACCCAGTTGTAGCCATTGGACCTGACAGGATGTTGACATGGCAACATGTTATTTGGGACAAAACAATAAAATGGTAACAAATGAAAAATGCTATTTTTATGTATCTGCAAAGAATATGTCCAGCATATACTACCAGCAGTTACTATGCTGGTCAAAAAATTGAATTCTCTTTTCACAGAAAATATGGACATAGAAAATAAAAAAGATGTTATGATCACAGATAAAAAGAAAACCCATAAAAGACCAAAAAAATCCCTTCTTGTAAAGAGAAAGACTTTCTGAAAACTGAAATGGGACATTAATTTTTACTAAAAGCCTTAATTTAGCAATGATGAATTATTTTCATTTCAATAATATCTGCTATTTTTATTCAGTGAGACAGAAAATAGAACAGAACAGGCTAAAAATATATAAAAAAGGTGCTAATATGAGTGGTTTTTTTTATTCTGAACAGAACCTGGAAAAAGCTCATAACTAAACAAAATGCTCACTCACTTTGGATGTTTTATTTTTAACACAGTTTAAGAAATGCTACTGTATTATTAAGGATACAAAACCAATAAGAATCAGATGCATGATTTGTAAATGAAGGCTGTCAAATGCCTCAATGCAGATATGTAAAAATGAAACATTACAACATCATTGTAAATTTTCTGAAAAGAATTCTTGGTGGCATCAAGAATGCTTCTTTGGGAAGCATTTTGATTTTGAGTGTTTTAAACATTAGAAAATCATCCTATCAAGTTTTTCAAGCAACTCTCTAAATCCTTATGTAATATATGGTAATGCACTTAGCATTTGATCCAGCATACCTACTTAAGCCACACATTTCCCTACAATATTCAAACCAAAATCCAAGTCAGAAAGCATATTTCCACTTCATTAAAATAATGCTTTTTGACTTTATTCAAATGAATCAAGGAAATAATGAAGTTTTAGGCTTTCTTCCCAATTGCTTTGAGCACCAAAGTGGACAAGAACATTATTTTGATTATAGTAAAATTGCATTTCTCAGTAGAAATAAATGTTCCAGCACTGCATGGAAGAAGATAGCAAAGGATGCAAAAATAATGACTAGTAAGGCAATTTGCTTGACAATACATCAGGTTCTGGTACACTTAGGCCATTTCCTTAATTATCTGTTAAAACTATCTGAATATCACCTTTGATATCACATGGAAATAAGCAAGATAAATTATAGATTAGAAATGAACACAGCTTTTGCTTAGTGTCCTGTGGCTTTGCTCTGCCCACAATATTGCTCCCAATTCACTACTTTCCTCTATGATTTCTAGGAATTTAACTGTACAGTCAGAGGCATAGAACCAATTGGTCACGGCTGGCCCCCCCGAGCCCCTGGATTATGGCACATGGGTGTTTCTGTAGAGAAACATGGACAACACTGACATTCCCCAGCAGATGTCAGGTTCTCTGTGGTCCTGCAATAGAGCATACTGATATACCAGAGATGCTGAAGAACAACAGACTGCTCATACCTGCTCAACAGAACCAATGTGCATGCTCCATAGGATGTCAAAACCTTTATCCCACCTACTTTTGCAGTCCGAAATGCAAGAACTCTGTCTGCACACTTCACTGGCCCATTAGGTGCTAGCAGCTACTCAGCTCCTCCTTTTCCATTAAATTTACATCTACCCTGATCTGATAATGCAAAGTATTTAGAAAGGGATTGGCAAAACTACAGAGTAAGAGAGTATTATGCTTCTGTTGTACTGCAAGGTAACTAGAGCATACCTGTTAAGCTTGCTCAGTATTTTGGCATGTGTATAAATCACACTAGAGAACTTTTAGGCTGGACAAGCTGTACAGCTGAGTAGGCAACACCAGATACTCATGATTGGAGAGCTGCAACTGAAATGCAGTACTTTATTCAGTTTCATTTAGCTTTTTTTTAAAAACTAGGAATATCTAATCTTAGTGGGAGACCAGGAATATGTAGTATTGTTGCAGTGTTGGTTAGCACCTGATGTGATGCTACATCAAGAAAAAAGTAAGAATAATCCATAGCTGAAATATTTTTTTTTATTTATATGCTTCCTTTTGCTTCCTTCACCTTCCTTCAGCTTTTGTCTTTATTTTTCTCTCTCTCCAACAAAACTCTTATTCCTGCAAGTGCATTGATACAAGAACTGTCTTGAGAAATTCTTACTTCAGTAATTATCTTGTTGGGAAATTAGTTTTATGGGAGCCAAGGACACTTCCCAGCATTCTAGATGGCAAGGATACTTTTTCATGACAGATATGTCTACCAGGCATGTGCAGGACAGGTATGCATGTCCTGACATTGTAAACCATCTCTGTGGAACCACACTAAAAACACCTATGGGAAAAGTGTTTATGAACACAGAATGTACACTGACGTGCTTTAGTGGTCAGAAGAGGAATTTGTGAGGACAGGTATTACTGACATTCCATTCTGTATTTTCATTTTTTTAAAGTAAGGTACATTCACTTAGTTATGTAATAATAATGGAAGTTGGTTCAGGATCCATCCCTTGTCTTGTTTTTTATGTTCTACTCTTGGGAAGTGCATTCTCCAAAGATCTTTTCCTTATATATTTCAAGAGGAGAGGAGAGGAGAGGAGAGGAGAGGAGAGGAGAGGAGAGGAGAGGAGAGGAGAGGAGAGGAGAGGAGAGGAGAGGAGAGGAGAGGAGAGGAGGAGAGGAGAGGAGAGGAGAGGAGAGGAGAGGAGAGGAGAGGAGAGGAGAGGAGAGGAGAGGAGAGGAGAGGAGAGGAGAGGAGAGGAGAGGAGAGGAGAGGAGAGGAGAGGAGAGAGAAGAATGCTTTTAGCTCCTTCAAATAATCTCATTACTAAAGACAACTGTATTAAAGAAAAAGTTAAAAGTCAGAAGAATCCACTTCCAAAACATGAACACACTTGAAAACCTATTATCATATTATCATTACTCTTATTAGGTGTGTATGAGTGATAACAACTGATTTGATGGATGTCATCCATTTTTCTGTTTGTAAATTCCTTGTGGCTGTTGTATAGAGATAATTTTCTTCTTCATAGCTGATAGAGTGTTGTGCTTTGGAATCAGTATGAGAATAACACTTATAACAGACTGATGTTTTTGCAGTTGCTAACCCTAAGTCCAGGACTTTTCAGTTTCCCAGGCTTTGCTAGGGAAGAGCTGGATAAGAAGCTTTGAGGACCATGGCCAGGACAGCTGACCTGAACTGGCCAAAAGGATATTCCACACCACAGAATGTTGAGGCCAGTATACAACCTGGGGCAGCTTGGTTGGGAGATGCCAATTTCTTCTGGGGGACAGGCTGGACATTGATCAGCAGGCAGTGGCCAATTATATTGTGTATCAATTTTATTTTCTTTGGTTTAATTACTGTCTCTTACTAATTTTCTTTACAATTATTATTATTATAATATATATTATAATTACTATTATTAGTATAATTGTTATATTTTGCTTTGTTTCAATTTTTAGACTTTTTACCTCTGACCATGGATTGATTGATTCTTCTCGCTACAGGAGGATGGTGAGCAAGTGGCTCCAAGGTGCTTAGTTACTGCAGGGAGTTAAAAGACAATGATTTTCCAAAATATTGTAAATGTTTTAAGGATTTAGGTGAATGTTTTCAAATAAGATCCAATTAATATCTTGCAAACACTTAAGTGAGTTGTGTAAACTACAATGTGGGGATTACAATGTTGATTGTAAGAAGTCAAATTTCAGAAACACTTGCAATATATTTTTTGTTATCTTTCATACTTTAAAACTAAATCCCATTTTTTGCTGGAAAATATTTGTACTAATTAGATGAGATTCAAATTACCTACAAACGATATTTTTTTAAAGTACCCCTTTACCTCTCTTCATGCACCAATATAGAATAAAAAGTTAAGAGGAAGAATAGTGTAAAAACATAAAACTTTCTTAATGAGACATAACCACAAAGATAAATTATGGCAATATCACTTTCTGGCTCAATGGAAATAACTGTGTGCTTATTGCAGGGTTTTTCTCATTTTTGATTAGAGGATTATAAAATGGCTATCACCAAGGCAGAATTCAGATCTAATGGGCTAACATTGAATTAGATATGCAATTTCAGACAAGACAGAGAGACTCTTCTCTCTCTCTCAGCCTGGCTAGTGTCATTAGGAGCTGTGGAGAATGAAGAAACATAGCAGAGACAGACAGGAGCCAAGCAGTAAATTGACCCACTCATCTCCCTTCTGGAACTCTCCCAAAGAGCTTTTATTTTATGCGACAAACACCTCCATTGCTCACTTGAAGGTCAAGTGACTGATGATGTCTCACCAATTTCCAGCTCCACAGTACTTAAGAATTTCCATGTTACATTATCTGTTCCTTTTCCCTCCACATTATCAGCAGCTCTCTTTTAGAAGTGGCCAGCAGAAAACTACGGCTACAAATAACAGTCTATAAAAGTCCATAGATACTCCATTCTTACAAATTTCAATCTCACACCGCAGACAATAAATCAATGATTCACCCTTATGTAGAATCATTTATCAGCAATGTCAAAGTTCCTTGGCAACATTATCCACCTTTAAAGAGGAATCAGAAGCCTTCAGGACAGTCTTGGGAAATTGCAAGGACAACATTCATGGGATTGACTTTACATGAAATAAAAAGCAAATTTAGATTTTCACCTTCTCACGTTCCTCTTTCAGAGTGGCATGCACCACTCTCAGAACAGAAAGGGAACAGCCTTCACATATTTTCAGTGGGGAAAAAATGTTTCCTTATACATGTCTTTACAGGACAGCCAGGTAGCAACCAGAACCATCACAGCTTTTGAGAGTCCTTGAGAAGTGCAAAAAGATATCTCTGTGTAAATTACCAAGATAATGCCTGGACCCAAAGTAAAACTAGAAGTCACAAACTCTAATCTTTGGACAGTAGTTATATCTTATTTGCTAGTTATCCTCTCCTATCACATGTTTTGTCTAATATAAAGGAGTGACAGTGTCTGATAAAAGGGAAGCGTAATTTTCAACTAGCTGCTCTAAAGCCATGGGTAAAACATCTGAGGATATTCTCAGAACAATGAGAAATACACAGATAGTGTGTGGCACCTTTCTGCCAGGGATCCCTGTAAAAACAGACTACCAACCAAAGAGGAGGAGGGATGGTTTGCTGAAGGCCATACAAGAATCACAGCACTCATTCAAGGATAAAGCAATGGGACTGTACTGCCTTCCACATTACATTGCCTCCGTGTTCACCAAAACATACAAATGTTCTAGATATTAAAGATACAAATTTATGAGAACTACAACTGCATTAACACAGTAAGAGATCCCTAGACTCATAAATACTAAATACTAATCATTGCTCTGAACATGTGCAAAATGAGAAGACGCTTAAATAAATACCTCCTGTTAGTTATTTCTGACACTTCCAAATGAATAGCCATTTATTTACTGTAGGATGGAAAATATGAATGTTACAAAAAACAATCCCAGATTCACGCTTCATAAATTTTACTTACTCATTATAACTTATTAAACTTTCATAGAATATTACCACTATGGCACTACGAAGGCTAGGTGAGATTTGAATAATGAGTAAAAATATATGCTCCTTACAGCTACCTGTGATGTTCACAGTAAGTGATCCATCAACATCAAGCCAAGATGACAGTGCTTCTGATTTTGCCATATGAAAATACAGAAGTTGGTGATGACTCTCAAGTAACACAACAGAAGAAATCAGAGAGAAGTAATATGTGGAGTACCTATTTGCATGTTTGTCTGTGCTCGTTTTTTTCAGCAGCCATTCCTTCACAAATCCTCTAGAAGAGGACCCTGATAAAGAGCACCTCCCTCAGCCTTGTAATCTTAAATATCTGCATACCTAGCAGACAACACTGGAGATGTGTTTGGCTGCTGCAGTACAGGTTCCCCTGCCTCTCCACCTCCCACCAACACTGCAATAGGTTAGCTGATGCTGCCATCTCTTAATCTTATTTAGTCTCTCACCTGCCTGCTTGCTATTCTGAGTTACAGCATTGAACATATAATCTGGGTGTGTTTGCTGTATGCAGTTTTAGAAAGCTGGCCTAAATTTCTCATAATTCTTCCTTCAGCAATGCTAGCAGTGATGGGAAACACACTTGGCCTTCCAGACAAGTCAGAAGAAATCAGTGAAGGATCAATCTGCACCAAGGTATTTTGAGATGCTGCTAATACTAAGGAACTCGCTAGCATTCTAATAACTCTTATATATATTCCAGAAAATAGAGTGTGGCTGTCTCAGTAAGAAACATGAATTTTTCTTTTTTAAAAATTTTTAAGTGTATGGTTGCAGAATAACCTGTCAGATATGCAAGGAGAGATTTCTGCTAAGAAAAAATGATGCAGTTTCTAGCTGCAGATAAAGACTCCATTTCAGCTGACACAGTGTGGCTTCTGCCAATGAATCATAAGGGTCCTGGGCTAAGAAACAACTGCAGCAAAATGCAGTATATACATACTGTCCAGTGAATGAAGATGGAGGAATCTATACCTGCCCTTGTACCAATCCTGGCTTTGATTGATCTGCATCTCAAAGTTGCCACTTCATGAATTTCACAATTAGGGTTTCAACTTGTTCTTTGAATGTGCATTTAACTTTCTTGCTGATGTTGCTGTAGAGGTTGTTCCTCTAGTTTTCTCTTGTGCAAAAAGGCTTTTGTCCTTGATTCAGATAAGATGTCTTAGGGGTAAAGGAAACATTTACCCCTAAACTTCTGTGTGCCAGCCTCACAGAAGCTAAAAGTGAATATACTTCCTGAAAGAATTGAGTTTGTATTTAAGCTATTGTGGTAAGAAGAGTTTTCATGGGCCTTTTCCTCCTTTTTTCAAAATTTCCTGTTCCAGATGGTACATCAAAACTATTACTCTTAGGCGATCATCATTCTCCTCTCTTGACTGATATTTTTCAGGGCAATTTGTGCAAAGGCCTCACTATGGACTTCCTGTATGAGAGTATAAAATTGTCCCACTGATGATTTCTTTGTGCTTGTTTTACTGGAAAAATTAACTGCTTTGGGAGAGAGGCACACATCCTGAATATGATTGTGATTGAAATTTTCTAGACATTTAGATGAATGAGATACTAGGCTCCATTCCTTTGTCCACCTTGTCACACTTCTTTTTCTGCTACATATTTTTTCCAAAAAAAAAAAAAAGAAGAGAATTTTGGATTTCTGTCCTGCTTCTCCTCCCAATCATCAGCATTTCAAATCATAGTTTGTATATTAACTGCTCAGACAATTTTTTCTTGAGACCTGCTTCTTGAGACTGATTTACTTTTAGGATTACTTTTTGTTTAACATGAAGAGACAGGATTCATCCTGTCCTGTAGAAACACCAGTCTGGAAACTTCCACTATATATTACTAGAGCTAGGAACTGAGTTTTACTTTGAGCTCAAAGTAATCCATTTATGTTTGATTTTTCAAAGTGAAGGTACTGTCATACCTCAGTTAAGAAGCTGACAAAGGACAGAGAAAGAAATAAGGAAACACTATTGTTTGTTTATACATGCATCCACCCACACACACAAACCTATCACAGTAACAGAGGAGGAAGAAGTGAACAAGGTATTTTGGTGACACTTTGGCTCCCCCTTCTAAATGACACAATTTTCAGTACCATATCACTTCCCTGCAGTATAGAAAATAAACCCCATTACAATCTCTTGGAACAATGAAGACATAAACCAAGTCACAGCCTGAAACAAATATTTCCTTAGGAAATATGTATAAATAATTTTGAGGGATCAAGATCCTGAGAGTTCACTAGATTTAAATTATCTTTGATATATTCAGACTCTAGTTTTTCCACATTTTCTCCAACCAAACTATCATTACCATCGACCTAGGAAATTTTGTTTAATGTTGGTTAGAAAGCAAATTTAGTAGCAACCGTAAAATCATTATGATTGGAAGGAACAGTCCCAATACAGAGCCCTCTGTGCTCCACCTGTAATCAGCCTGCAGGTAGAGTACCAACCTCAAACTGCTCTCTGTAGAGCTTGGCAGTCCAGCTGTCTGGTAGTTCACTCATCTAGACCATAACGTCCTGACTTAGATACTGTGTCTAATGCCGTGCTAAAACCAAAGTAGCCAACATCAGCTGCCTTACACTAATTCACAGATCTAGTAATTTAATCATGCAAGTCATCAGGTGGGTCAGGTGTGGTTCTTCTGCTTTAATTACTGCTAGATATTCCCAATCACCTTCCTCTACTTCATCAGTCCAGAAATGGCTTCCAAGAGGACTTGCTAGAAGTTTTCTGCAGGGCCTGAGGTGATGTTGACTGGTTAGGGCAGGATTTTCTTTGATTACATTTTGGGCCTTTTTATGAATATGGGAGAACATCTGCTTTTCTTTGGCTATTGGGACAGTCCCTGATTTCAACAATCTTTCAAAAAGTTGAGATCATCTTCATGATGGGGGTAACCAGATCTCTCAGCACCCTCAGAGTGTGCCATAGGGATTACCCAAGGGGCATCCAAATCAGTTCTGTTCTGTATTGCTGGAAGATTTTCTATTTATTTTCCTGGAGCAAATTTTGTTAACAAAATCCAGGGCATGGAATAACAACTGATTTAGTACCAGCAGACACCTGAAATGAAAACTCCTAACAAAGTCCATTTGATGAAGGAATATAGTACTGTTCACAGGTAAATAGTAAAAACCAGCAAGAAGAGAGACCCCAGCTGCTCCCTCTGCAATTTCATTTTTATTTTTTAAAATAATCAGGATAAAAGATAGAAACATTTCTTTAACTACTAATGATAGGACACATTTATTCAAATATATTATCCTCAAATATATCTCATTCCATATCTTTAGAAATCTTTTTACTAGCTAACAGAGGTGACTCTTTGGGCTTTTAATGCCTTTATCTGGCTAGTTATAGGAGTCATAATTTGTGTGATGTCTAGGCTGAATTCAATTCACTAACTCTTCTTAAATATGCTGACAAAAAAGTGGAAAAGGAAAAGTTAAGAGGGGGAAGAATGTTCACAAAATCCACCATAATTCCCTATTTCTACATCAAAACTGCAAAATGAGTGAGAGTAACTGCAGATGTTCTAAGTGAAACACATTCCTCTGTGACTTCAGAAGGACTTTCTAAAATTCAGGTACTATCCTGACTCTTTCTTTTTAAAGGGAAAGAGGAGTGTTGGGCCAAAGGCCCTTTATTCATTATACCATACTGAACACTCAGAGTCATGAGATTTTCAGACTCTTCTCATATCAAAATTGAGATAGAAACTATTTTAATCACAAAAGCTATGGTGTATATTGTTTTTCCCTGATTTCTGTGCCTGAAGCTTAATGGGGTGCCAAGAGACTTCCTAGTTTTCATTTGAAATATGCACAACTTTCTGGTCTCCGGAGTTAAGAAAAGAGGTCCTGAAAACAAATGAGCCAGGCAGTTTACAGAGGGAGAGATGGAAAAGAATGGATGAGCCACTCACCTTTATTTTACCTAATGATTTTTGGTGAATGAAAAACTTCTTTTGGGCTGACTCATGAATTTTGAAAGCTTGAAGTTAGCACTGCTGGCACTGACGTAAGTGAATATAGCTGACTTTCCTGAGACAAATAGAAAGACAAATGGGAAGCTACCATTTTAAGCCTCCTGCAATTTCAATTAAGCATCCCAGGTAGTTTAATTCCTCCATATTTTACTATCTAAATATTTTTTTTGAATGTATCTTCAAGTATCTAATCATAGGGTTGTTGCCTGCACACAGTAGCTCTTAAAATCTTTACATGTAGTTAATAAGGTCTCCTGCAAAATGGCTGTTTTTACACTTTGTGTCAAGTGGTGTTGGAGCTACATGCCTCAGGGTGTAACTTTTGAGAGTTTTGTAGTTCTGCCTAGCTCATATACATTTTGCACCTTTCACACATTCTGAGGCAGTAATGCCATAAAGGTCATAAAGATGCTCTGCAACAGATTTCAAACTCAGCCTTTACATTCTTTATTTTAAAGGCTTTAGAATCTTCTAAAGTAATATGCATATGCATATTTGAGCAAGATATAACTACAAAATGTGCTGAGATTTATTGTAACCAATGCGTAACCCTTTCCATCATCCAGGATAACCTGCCACCATTCTTATGAAACTTTTAATCTTTCCACTATGAGGAAAAGTAATCAGTTTTTTTGCTGGAAGTATTATTCCATGCTGAAAATTTACTGGATGTGAAATTTACAAAAGGATTCACTAAAAAATATAGATATAATGAGTAAGATCTATTAATACAGAGGAGTGGGACATTAAAAAAGGAATAATCCTACCTTCTTACATTACCCATTTTTTCAGCATAGTCAGGAGCAAATAATCTATCAAGGACATACAGAGATTCTAAATATAGGGTAAGCCTCCTTTGGAAATTCTAGTATTGAGCAGCTTATGGAGTTTTCAGTATTAAAAAAACTATGAATCATTCCCCTAAAAAAATATTTCTTCTTCACTATTTCAAATTCATTATAGGCCTTTTTATAAATGCAGAAAACACTCAAAAATCCCAGAGGTAAGCCAAACAACCCTGCTGACCATCCTAATTAGGTCTTTATAAAATTGGATTCCCTTGCCTTGATTTTCTTCATTTACAATGAGGATATGAAGCTATGGTGCTTATTTTTTAAGGACTGTTTTGGGAATTACATTTAAATATATTGCTTTTACAGAAGGTTTCTCATTATCTTCTTTTTTTGGTAGTGCTTTTGATTTGCCTGATTGTGTCCTGCATTTGAAGAAGGTGGACTATTACTCATGAGAGACAAGCAATGCAGTAAATTTGTTGTGTGCTACTTCATCTGGAATCTAGATAGTGGTGATCCCGTTAAGCACATGGTTGATCAAGGGCGACACTTTAAATAAGATTATAAGGCTAAAGTCTTCTTGATCATGAGAGAAATAGAAACACTACACTTGCTCGTTCTCACAGGGTTAGTTTAATCTCTAACAGAAGATGGGCAAGTTCAGAAGTTTAACTTGGAAGTTAGCTCTTAAACGATACCTGTTGTCCATAGGTTTTAAAACTTCAGGCGAAGTTGTAATGCTGTCTGATAGAAGACCAGGACAACACCCTTTTTTCCTAGTTCCTGGGGAGTGTCTGCGTCAGCATACATTACATCAGCTTTTCTAAAGCTTTAAAACATAAAGATGAAAGTGTTTTGGGGTTTTTGTTTGTTTTTTTTTGTTTGGGGTTTTTTTTGGGTTTTTTTGTTTTTTGGTTTGGTTTTTTGATTTTTTTTTTTTGTATCCATATCTGGCACTTTTTGTTTACTCCTGGAAGATTGGCAGACTGATATCTTACCTGGCTAACTGACAGCCCTCTCTGCTCCCACAGGCATTCTCATGTCTCAAGAAAAGAAAAAGTAACATATCTAACATTCATCCACCACTATAAACCCAATGGGTGACTGAGCAAGAGCAGACTTGAATTTTCCAGTGAAACCCTACACAAGCCCCATCTCTGATGCAGATGAAGCTGCTCTGAGACACCTTTAGTTGGTACTCTGGCTAACCTGGGAAGTAGGAATTACAAAGTTTGCTCTTGGTTACATTAGTGCCCCTACTTCTGTATTGTCCATGTGCTTAGAAATATCTCTGACAATAAACACGATATTCAAGAGAAAGCAGGAGTCCAGAGTGAGTTTGCTTTTAGATTGTCATATTTACAAAGGAAAAAATAATATTTTTTTTTCTGTGCAGTATGCAAAAGATTTATTTGGGGGGGTTGTTGTTGCTGTTAGGGTGATGTTTTGTGGTTTTTTTCAGCATACATAATTTTGAACACCATTCAAACATCATTTTTCATTTTCTCATTTTATTGTAATGATGAATTTTATGGAAAAGCCACAAAGCAAAGCAAAAGGAAACAAAAACTACATGATGTGCTATTATACATGGAGTTTCATCTCTGGCCAGATGAGATTGATGGAGCTGCCTGTGGCTCATGTATTACTCTCCCTTGCTAACCAGAAATGAAACGTCATGTGTCTCAACTTATACTTTATTGTTTTTAATTTGGCAGCTATCTTTGGATAGGACAGAATCAATGCCGTTCTATCAGACTCTACTCATTTATTTTATCAATGTGAACCCTGACTAGTCTTTGGTGAGACACTTCACATTAAATTCTTAGTCAACTGAAGTGAACAGGTCTTCTGGACCTAAAGAACAAATGGTGCACAAAGAATAATTAAAGACTATAAGTAGACCTTAAATCATCACAGAGACAAAAATACTGCTATTCTAGAATTTTGAATAGTAAAGAAAAACTCTAAACACTAATATAAAAATCATCTTTCTTGAAAATCCACAAATAACAGTTGGCTAGTCAACTTCAGCAAACTTGTATTCTTAAATCTCATGACTTTCTGCTAGTTTTGCCTGTAGGTCCACAGTGAAGTCTTGAAAATGCACAGTCATACGGAAGGTTAAATACACAAATTTGCATAGGGAAAACATTTATATAGAGCGAAAATTCTTATACTTGCAAGTTTGAGAATAAGAGAATCATTAAGGTTGGAAAAGATTCAACAGACCTTCCAAGATGATAAGTCAACAACTGCCACCAAATCTCTGGTTTGTGTCTAGGACTTGGCTGAGAAAGAAAGGTGTCTTCTATGAATATAGTATGGTGAGAACAACTGAAGAGAAAAAATAGGACAGTAGAAAGGAAGTGAGGAAGAATTTGAATAGGACCTTAAAGGAACTTGTAAAAGTGGACTTTTTTTCCTTGTGAGAAGCAGCAATGCCAACGGGAAGAACAATTAAATGGAGGCTAGTGCTGAGTGCCAAAGAAGTAATTTCTAAGGGCTTTTCTTTTTTTTCACTGAGCATAAGAGAAAGATTTAAATGATACAACCCTTGGGCTCATGAGCTTGGCAAACTCTGTTAATTTTTCTGTAAAGACAGTCTTGCTTTGCCAAATAGATTTCACCAAGTTTTCACAGCTCTTTCTAAAGTACTCTAGACAACAGGAAAACATAATTAAACCAAAATAATATATATAAATCATAAATTTAACCAAAGCAGGAGTGATAGGAATTACAAATAGACTGAAGGCCTGTTGATGGAGGAATTCCTATGCACTAAGTAACGGAGTTTCTGTTTTCCTGTTTGCATCATTAATTTGTAATAAAACATTAATTAGGAACAGTTTTCGAATAGTTCCTTCCCCTCTGTTTGACAATATGAGATTTATTAGAGAATGTAATCTGTCAAGTGCTTTCCTTTCAAAGATCCTCTGCTTCTGGCTTGCATTTGATGTGAGAGTTATTTGTGAAGAACTGCTGTGAAGTCTAGATTCAAACTGTTATATTTGTGTACAGTGATTTTTCCCCCTGCTGTCCTATTCCACTTAACAAGGCAGTGCCTTGTCTTTTAGATTTACAGAATAAAGCTGTGATGAGAGCAGACAAGTTCAACATACCAGAAGAGTCCACAGGTGAAGGAACAGAGGTCGGTAGTATCAGAAATGAGACTTTATTACTCTGACAGCCCAAGGAAAATTTGCAGTTGTTTTGCTGTTGATGTGTGGGCAGTAGACCAGAGAAGGAAACTCCATTTGCATTGTCCAAAGGAAGGACACAAACCCAATGGCTGAAGCTTTCTGTCATTGTGCAGTGACTGAGCTGCTAAACTGAGGAGGTCAGTAAGATCCTCTCAGCCTTTTTTTTTTCTATTCCCCGGTCAAATCACACTAAGAGTATTGTGATAAGCTCAGTAAAAGTGGCATTCACATTGTTCAAGATGAAATTACCAACATCATCATTATTTTCTCTTTTCTTCCCTCCTTGTTATGTTACTTCATCATTAATCCTGTTCCCAAATCTTTCAAAAGCAGACTGGAGAATGTCACACACGGCATTGTGTGGTTCATGGTGTGTCTGAGCAGAATTCACCATTCTCTGCTTCATTGTGACTAGCGTTTTATCTCAAGATCCCTATTGTGAGCATCCTTTCTGGCCCTCCAAAAGTAATCAGAAGGGTTTGTCCACTCCCATTAGACCTCCATGGAGGGAAATAACAGCATTAGAGGTCAGTTATGGGGAGAAAGAGGAATGGAATCAAAATGTACTGGTTTCATTAGCGTCTTCTTGTAAAAAGAGAAAAGCTACTATCTAAAATTGTTAATACAGAAATAGACAAGGAATGATGCCATACATCAAATGATCTTGCTTACAACTACATAGGAACAATGCTGCTAATAAAATAAACCTGAATAAAACCATTTTATGGGTTATTCAGATAAAAAGGCCAGATTCACTGAAGCTTAAAAAAAGAAGACAGAGTAAAAGACTCTTTTCTAAGAAAAGGAGATTGAGAATGATGCCTTACTTGTCTTTGCAAGACAGTGGAGCAATGACTTGATACAGAAAATGTTTCATCTGGAACAGAACTTTTTCAGAAAAGCAAAGGCTTTTAATTGCACTGTAGAGTCTATCTAATGAAGAGCAGGCAAGTTTAAGAGACTGTGTCCACAGTAAAATGTAACTTACAGAAAGAAAAATTATGAAAGGGATTTAAAGAGATGTAAAAAAAATAAATTGGTCTCTATTCAGGCTACTATTCTCAAAACTGAAGGCTCATAATTCTTTCTTCCTTCAAATTAATTACCATGCAGATTAATTTAAATTGTGCTGCTTAGCTATTAGCAACAGTGTGATGGACCCCTATGTGCAACAAAGGCACCAGTGGAGCTCTCTTTGGTCCTGCCTCAAGCTTTTCCCTGTGCAATGCTATCAGTTATTGAGAGCTATAATTAATAGCTCAATATAATTTGCACCCATCAACACTTGAAGTTCTTCTTGGTCTCTGCTCTGGGTAGGTTACAAAGAGTTAAATTTTCTGAAGAAAAACATTGAGATTATTAAAACACTTTCTTACAGAGATTATTCAAAAAAAATGAGACCTATTGTAAAATATAAGGATTAATTTATTAATCAGAGCTTTCTGAACTCTCACATTAAGCAGCTTTGTTATGCTAATTCCCTTATAAATGAATAATGGACTTATTCTCCTATTATTGCCTATCATTTTTAAAGACCCATTTAGAAAATGAAGATGTCCTTTTCACTTGAAAATTATTATGTATTTTATAGCACAAGTTTTTTAAATTGAATATTTGCTCCCTATACCCTTCTGTTCCCCCCTGCCCTGCTTGTACTCCTCAGTCAATGTTCAAATCAAACACAGCCATAACCATTTGTCACAGAGATACATAGTGTGTGGAAAGAAAGCACAATGGAGACAATGGGCTTTGAGAACAGAGGCCCAGATCTACAAAGCTATTTACCTCTGACAAATTTAGATGTAGCCTTAGTTCCTAGACATTTTAAATAAAATTCTGTTGTGAATAAAAGAAGAAAGCCAAGATGGTGCAACTGTAGAAAGTCAGAAAGTTAAGTCACAACATAGGATTTATGTTGAAAAGAAAAAATATCTTTAGTAGAAGAGCTTCATTTTGCTGCACATTTTCCACATGTCTTGGAGAGTTCATTTGCTCTTGACTGCGTATATATGCACTGTCAGTCAAGTTCAAACCCATGAAGCAATTAAATTTACATTGTCAGGTCTCTTACAATGGAGTTCTAGTGCTTTCTGGGGAAAGGTTCTGGCTAGATTGCTGCTTTGATATGTGTTTTCACTTGTGCTCTATGCAGGAATTGGAGGGAGAGAAGGGAGGGAACAGAGTGAAAGGGGTTTGAACACACTGCAAGCAGCTGGCAAGTAGACACTGTGACATTATTATGTCCTAAGCACACCAGATATATTCCTTTTGGGGGAATCAGCATGCTTGGCTAAGGAACACAAAGTCCCTTGGTCCCAGGACATGGCTAATAACTTCTGGAGGAAAAAGCCTTGGCACTTGCCATTTGCTACCTCCCAGAACAGCTTAGCCCATTCATCTTTTCCTTCCATTCTTATGGACAAATCACAGCTTTAGGCCAAAATGGCCTGAGCTCCCAAAGATTCTATGGCACCACCTGTGGCAAGGGCAGAACAGATTTTTTGTGCAGGCTATAATGAGGCTGAGCTCAGGCTGCCTGTAATGCAAGTACCAATAATTGCATCTCTTCTGGAACTGGCAACTCAGGAAAGTATTATCAGTTACACATGGCCAAAAAGCCCCATGGATGAAATCAGATTTGGCTTCCTTAGGCTGATTTTGGAGCACAAAGAATTCTGTCAGAATGGACACTTTCTTGTATATTCCCTATCTCCAAAACATAAATAACATTTTTCTCCCCATTCACAGTCAGAGCTGTAAACTCTTATGGAGCAGAGGTGCTTCCTATGATCATAGAATGGCTTGTGTTGGAAAGGACCTTAAAGATCATCTTGTTCCAATCCCCCTGCCATGGGCAGACTCACCTTCCACTAGAGTCATCAATCTGGTCTGGAAGAATTCTTCTGGACAACCTCTTCTGGTGCTTTACCACCCTCACAGTTAAGAATTTCTTCCTAATATCCATTCTAAACCTAATAATTCTTTCAGTTTGTAGCCATTCCCCCTTGGCCTGTCACTAAACGCTTTTGTTAATAGCTTCTGTCCATCTTCCTTGTAGGCTCTCCTCAGATACCAGAAGGATGCAATTAGGTCACCCCAAAGCCTTTTCTTCCCTAGGGTGAACCATTCAAATCCTTCCAGGCTTTCCTCTTGGAAGAGGTGCTCCATCCTTCTAATCATCTTTTTGTTCTTCCTCCGTACTTGCTCCAACAGGTCAATGCCATTCTTGTGCTGGGGATCCCAGTGCTGGAAGCAGCTCTGCAGCTTGGATCTCACCAGGGAGGAGTTAAGGGGCAGAATCCCTTCCCTTGCTCTGCCCACCTTGGTTTTGATGCAGCTCAAGACGCATTTGGATTTCTGGGCTGCAGGAGCACATTGCTGGGTCATGCTCAGCTTCTCATCCACCAGCACTCCCAAGTTCTTCTCAGCTGGGCTGGTCTCAATCCCTTCATCCCCCAGGCTGTGTTGATACTGGGGGTTGCCCCAACAGATGCAGAACCTTACATTGTCTTACTAAACCTCATGGGATTCCCCACTTCTGGAACTTGTCCAGGTCTGGAGCTTGTCCAGGTCCCTTAGAATGGCATCACATCCATCAGACGTGTCAACAGGACCACTCAACTTGGTGTCATCTGCAAAATTGCTGAGGGTAACCCTTTAATCTATGTCATTAATGAAGATTTTAAATAATACTGGTCACTATATGAACCTCTGTGGGACACCACTTGTGACTGATGTCTTTCAGGGCTCTGAGCCATTGACCACTGCACTCCGGATGTGACTGTTCAATAAATTTCTTATCAATCTAACAGTCCACCCATCAAATCCATCCCTCTTCAGTCTAGAGAGAAGGATGTTGTGGGGGACCATGTCAGAGGTTGTACAAAGTCCAGATAAATGTAATTTGCAGCTTTTCCCTTATCCTCTGATGTAGTCACTCCACTATAGAAGGCCACAGGGTTGGTCAGCTAGGACTTGCTCTTGATGATGTGGAGGCTTGAAAAAAAGCCTATTACAAGGTCTCTTCAAACCAACACAGGTGTTCTGATTTTTTTGTACCTGTGAACTCTTATAATTTCAAAGTCATCCAACTTTGGCTTGATTGTGGAAGAAATGTGAACAGTTCATTCTCTGTTGGATGTTGCCAAGGCAAGTGAAAACACAAAGCAAGTAGGGATAGCTCAGATGAGAGTACTCTCTGGACCTTCTTTTGTCTCATGGGCTGTGACCCACGCTGTTGTGCAGCTCAATGGTTAGATCTTGGAGGGAATTGGAGTTGGAAGAAAACAGCTTTCTTCCAGACTCTGGTGTTGCTTAGGCACATTTCTCTGCTTCACCCACCAGCTGGGTAATGACTGAGTTCATAGGCATTTGAGAGGAGTTGTAATTTTTAGCTTAGTCTTCCGGGTGAATGCAAAAAAAAAAATATTCTCTTTTAAGCCCAAATAGAAACTCTCATACAAATTTAATTCAAAATGACAGGGTCTCCCTATGTCAGGAAAGGATAAGTCTTTGGAAAACATGTATAGCTCCTTACTTGGGTGTGGAAGAGACTAACAGACTCTCTGGAAAAAGTTCGCTTTGTTTCTAATGGATGTCAAATTATGATGGGATTCAGAGGACTGAACGTATACTATAATAGATTCCTCATAAGGCAGACACAGAAAGCAATAGATACCTCCAGAAAGTTGTGAGAGAGGAAGAAGCATGGAGTTCAGAGAACTACTTTACAACCTGAAGCAGATTGCATGGCCATTTTCCTTCATTTTCACTGATGCTAGTAGTCACTTAGAACTCCTCTGCCAGGACCCACAAAACATGCATAATTGAATTCTCTTCAGGTGGGGAAAAGAGGGAAAAATGTCCTTCAAAATAATCCTGCAGCTGCCTTTTAGGCTGTTCCATTTTACAACCAATCCTTCAGCTGCCAATTTTCTTCCCTCTTGCCCAGAAATACTTACATGCACTTTTTTCCTTGACCCTGTAGGCACCCATTATTAGAAGATTTGTCCACACTCTTCCTACAATATTCTAAGACTGGAAATTTGCTTGAAATCAGATCTGCTCTCTGCTGAGAAGGCTGTGGGAAAGTCACCACTAGCAATTTAGCTGCTTGTTAAACCTTCAGAAAATGAAACAGTGGGACAAACTAGGCCCCACTAAAAGTGGAAAAAACTTCTATTAGAATTATTTGAAATTAGGGAAATTGACCCTGTATTTTTAACTCATGGAGCTTTTTAAATGCTGGACATCATCTGCTTGGGGACTTGTAACAGGAATAGAACCAAGCATTAGATTCTTATCAATGAGTTGTGAAACCCACATATTTATCAGGCAACTATCTGAAAATAATTCTAGGCTTCTGACATTCTTGTGCCCTTTCCTAATGTCCTTTCATATTTTAGCACTGCTGCTGTCTGCTTTCCTTCATGGAAGTTAAAAATATTCAAGTATTTTCCTGCCTGCTGCACTTCTGAATTTAAAATAAATAAATAAATTTCAATTATTTTTATAAGCAGGTGTTTTTGCTTAAAAATATGAAATAAAGTACCTATCAATTCACATTTTTGTAACAGAAAAAAGAAAAACAAAATGAAAAAGAACATAGTAAGGAAATTCTATGGTATTGGTGGGCTTGTAAATGGGGGATTTGAATTTGTGAATTTTGTGAGTTCTGAAGGACAATAGAGAGAGGTATTATTTTCAAAAACCCAATATGGTTGCTGTGTCTTTTAAGCTTCCACCATTTGCTTCTAAAGACACAAATAATACTTAATGATCACCTGCAGAGCTGGTATTGTGCTTTAAATTGCTGAGGACTTTAAAGGGTTTGATGGATGCACTCGATCCCTGTAGTCAGACCAGCAGGACCTGGTAGAATCTCCAGAGGAGGCAAAGGCCTGAGTCATAGCTGGGCCCAGAGCTCCTCCAGGAAACCCACAGTGGAGCAAGGTGACCCAGTGAGCATTGATGCATATGAGCTTGGACACAGATCATAGCATTAACACGTGAATGGTGGGTGTTTTGCCCAAGATTTGTTTGTCAAGGAGAAAAGAAATTTTTCAGCACAAGGAATCTCATGCATACCTGTCCCATTGTATGCAACCTGACATGGCAACCCTTTTATCCCATAAATATAACAGCTAAAGTTAGTTTTTTTTAGGATCACCTGGCTAGACAATGTGGCTGCATGGCAATGGTCTCCTGTTGAGCTGGGATTCCTCCCAGCCTTGTTCCTCATGGCAGATGTATACCTTTCTACTAATGTCAGATCTTTGGATGAGTCCAATTTGACTTCTCTCCAAATCACAGCTGGACTGAATGCCAGATGCTCTCACCTGGAGGTGGGATGCCTGTCAAGGTTTGAGATTGCTTACCTGAGACTGCGATACATCCTTGCCCAAGGGAGAGAGACGCTCAAGAACAGCATTTGCTGACAGCATGATAAATCAGTGGTAATGAAATCCATGTAGCTAATCCCTTTAGACATAAACCATTGACCAAGTCAGTCTGAGATTGGACCTAGACACACCTAGGCTCCATGAGAAGTACAAAAATCAAGGAAGTCGCCTCTAAACCTTATGAGTCAATGGAAGGGTCCCTCTTATCCTTTAAAATCTTCAGTCTCCCTGTAAATATTTTTAAATACATTCTAATTTGATTTTGCTTTGCATGTTTCATCCAAGTAATAGAGTGAACCTTGCCATCAAACTTTGTTACAGTGCATTTCTGTATATAAAATGGTATTATTTCTAGAAATCCAATTATATTAAAAGAATTTTTACTAATAGTTTTGATGGTGGTTATTTAAGCAACCTTAAATTGTTCATTTATGACATAAAGGAAACAACAGTGAGGCCAACATGCGTGAACTGAAACAGAGTTCAAGAGAAGCTGAAGGAGCTTGTGTGTTCTTGGATAGACAATGTAGCCAGTAACCCTCACATTCTTCTGAATGCTAAGACAAAAATACTATATTATGAAGCTAAAGTTTCCTTTTCTTTTCTTGGTAAACTTTAGTTTGCATTTACAATTTTCAGGGAGATTTATCCCAAAGTCTTTTAGCAGTGATTTAGAGGTTTTTTTCTCTTTTTGCTGTTTTTATTCATTTCCCAGCTTTCAGAATTTTTTTTTTATTTATTCAATTTAGTCATTATTTTCTTTTCCTCCTCCTCCACACATATAAGATGAATATATTTAAGGGCTCTTCAATCACACAGAAAGACAGTGCACTGTGACAAGTTGTGTTTCATTTCAGACTATTATATTTTTCAGCTAAAAACATGAACCTTTCACATCTCTGTTTTTTTCATTTCACTATGTGGTATTTCCACCTGCTGGACACAGGCCACTGCCAGCATCTCAGAGTTTGACCTCTTTTCCGCTCAAACGACAAGAAGGTTGTTTAAGTTGGCAAAACAAGAAGAAAAAGGAAAACCAAACTTCATTTCTGGATCTACTTAGGGGGCCAGAAATTTAACACATATTTAGTAAACAGATTAAAAAAATGGTTTATAACAAATAGATCTCTAAGTACTGACTGCCATATGAAGCTCAAGACTATATATTTTTTAAACTGCTAGAGTTATTACGAATATTAGAGATGGATGACCTGTACTTTTCTCTGTGCTTTTCTTCACAGTTCATCTCAGTTGGATTTCTCTTCTTGTGATGAAATCATAGTATTTTAAAATGACAAGCCAGTGTAATTATCATGTTATGAAAACAGACTGTAGAAAGAAGTGAAATGGGCAAAGAGAGATAAATACTCTGTGTACTTGACTGCTGTCAAAAATTAACAGTTAGTTCTCTTTTTTACCAGGAAAAAAAATTTAAAATTATATTGTACAAGACTTTCCCAGGATGTGAATGGTCTTCCTTAAATAAATGTGCTCATTTTAACTGCTGTTGTAAATCAGAAATACGATTATGTTTTTATTTACTGTCGGCTGAGAAACATTAAATTAAGATAAATTCTTATTCTGTTGCATCCACTGTATATTTTGTTTATCAACAAATAATGGTGCACAATCTTTTTGTATGAAAATAACTTTCATTCTATGCAGGACACTAAAGCACACAGAGTTTCAATGTATAGCAATCTTGTAATAATTTGCAACACAGAACAAAGGTCTGAAGAGCTTGAAAACAAAGAGTAAATACAAATGATCTTATTCATTTATCATTTATAACATTTAGTAGAATGGAATAATATTTTAGAAAAACTGAGAGATTGGGGGAAAAAAAGGAAATCCATTTATAGCAATTGTAATTATCCTCCAAGTAATTTGCTTGTTTTAACTGTTTGTGCATTGTATGAAATCTGTCTTTCACCTCTTACTTTACTACCAAATATTATTTTCAACACCAAGGGCAGGTCTAGCCATCTAGATTTACATATAATTGAAATATTCAGTCACCTTTGTTCATACTTCCTCCCTAGGTGCAGATAAGTGAGTAAAAAGGACCTTTGGGTCTACCTTGGCAGGACACACTTGAAGAGAAATCAGATGGCTTGTGAAAACTTTCTGATTTTCTCATTTTTTCAGCTAAATTAATAGTACTTTGGAACCATTAGTGTCAAAGGAAACCATTGGATATGACAGCTTAATATGAACGTCTGGATTAAATATTAGCACATACATAAGACCAGGATGAAATTTCCGTTACTTGTAAAAGAGCCAAGATTTCACCTGGATGCTCATGCTTTATGGAGGAAAACTGTTGTGGCAATGTGTTTCCTGCTATCCATCTAACTGATGTGGCACAGGTCAAGGAATTTTTGCATTTTGAATGTAGCAAAGGTGAAGAGAGAAAGTTTCTTGTAAAAAAAAATCAGTCAAGGAAGGAGCAGATTTACAAACACAAAGAACAGACACAATTTAAAATCTATGCTCTTTTCTGAATCTATTTTCAACTTCGAGCTCCTTAATTTTTTTCTTAAAGTTGTTTAGACATTTTCTTATGGGAATTGCCATTAATTAGATATTGCAGTGTTAATTTTAGTCAAATCACATGAGAAAAAAAATGTATGTTGTCAAAAAAAAGGTGATTATGCCTCATGCATTCCCTTGTTATTCCTTTGTAATTGGTTAATTGGGCAAATGGCCATAATGAAATAAAAAATAATAATTAAATAAAAAATAATAATAATCGGCACATATATTGTAATTTTCATCTTCAATGTGTTATACAAATTAGCTAACTAGTACAACAATCTTTCTAATTCCATTTTTTTTCCCAAAGCACATACTGATGAAAGGCAGTGTCAACACATAGCTGACTTGCACCAGGCATATGGTCTGTATTGGTGTCAGCTGAGTAGAAATTGATACAAAGATTTAGTGTAAAGTTAGCTACTAAAAATTACCTGTGTTATTTTTGGTTTGGTTTGGTTTTGTGGTTTTTTTTTTTTTTCCTTCTTTATTTTTTTTGTTCAATGTATCTAATTAAAATATCTGGGGAAACAGTTATGAAGCAAAGGCATTCATGTAGTTTATGGAATGGAGCATTCAGACTTGATATTAGCATTCAGAACAGAAATCACTGGATTTTTTAATAATTTTTGAAAACTCACCTATTTTTGCCCATATCCTTTATACAAACCTTGTCAGTTCTTACTAGGGACTAAATTCTGGTAAGAAGCAGGATGTTGATTTTTCCTTTCATTTGGCAACAGTTGTGGTTTAATTCCATCTGGGACCTAAACTCCACACAGCTGCTTACTCAGTCCTCTTGGTGAGATGGAAGAGAGAATAAGAAGGGTAAAAGTGAGAAAACTCATGGGTTGAGGCAAATGCAGCTTAATAGAAAAGCAAAGCCATCTAAGGAAAAAATAAAACAAAAGGAATTGATTCACTGCTTCCCATGATTAGACAAATGTTTAGCCATCACCAAGAAAGCCAGGCTGTATCATCCATGACCATGCTTTGGGAAGACAAACACCATCAGTCCAAGTGTCCACCCTTCTCTCTTTCTTTCTCCAGCTGTATATGCTGGACATGATGCCATACGGTGGGGAATGTCCCTTGGGTCAGTTGGTATCAGCTGTCCTGGTTGTGCCTCTTCCCAACTCCTTGTGCACTCTCAGGCTGCTCTCTGGTGAGATGGGGTGAGGAGCAGAAAAGGCCTTGACTCTGTGCAAGCCCTGCTGAGCAATAAGGAAAGCATCTCAGTGTAATCAACACTTTGGTCACAAATTCAAAGCATAGCCCCATATCTATGGGGCTACTATGAAGAAAATTACCCCAGCATGAACCAGCACAAACTCTAAGAGTTTAGCTTCCTTGTGTGCTCCCTTATGCTGTTCCCTTCAAGTTATTGGAAGGCAAAACATCACTGTAGTGATCAGAATTGCTGTATCATCAACAACATGGGCAAGATAGACTTGTTCTCACATAAACCCTTTTTTAACGTCAATGAAACATTGAGTGGACCTTAACTGACTGATGCAGAACTGCAGCTATCAACCTAATGCGACTACAAGAACACGAGAAAATTTAAGGATCAAATTCACCAATAGGTTCTGACTGTTTTGCATTGATACAGCAATAAAAAAAGAAGGATGAGGCTGGCTTTGTAATCACCTAGTTAAAAAACTTTTATTCACTGAGTCTGAGACCAGATAGGCTTGCTGTGATCATCAAGTTTGACCTTCTGTACTACATATACATTTGAAGTGACTCCCATATCAAACCTGTTAGAGTTGCTGCTGCACATTTACTAAAGCAGCACATACAGGTCAAAGTGACCCAGATAACTGTGTGAGGTACATGAATAGCAATTTAACTCATTCCATTCCAATTGTATTTGCCCTGCATGCAGCTGTGCAGTGCTAGCAACTGCAGAGTCAAAGTTATGACTTTCATGTTTGGTGCCAGTTTGAAACAGTGCTGTCAAAACTAGAAGTTGTTTTATATATTGGAAGCATGTACCTCTTTTTAACTTTCTATCTGAGTGAAAAACAGTAGGTTTAGATTAGATACTAAGAAAAAATTGTTTACGTGTGGGCACTGGAACAGGTTGCCCAGAAAAGCTGTGGCTGCCCCACCCCTGGAAACATTCAAGGCCAGGATGGATGGAGCTCCAATCAGCTTGGTCTAATGCAGGGTGTCCCTGTCCATGGCAGGGGTTTTGGAACAGGATGATCTTTAAGATCCCTTCTAACCCAGAGCATTACGCGATTCTGTGATGGTATAATATTGTGCAAAAGGCATTCATATCAGTAGTACTTTTTTATTGGTGGAGAAATGGTGGCATCAGAAATTCCTGATTTCTGAAAAGTCCTGATTTCAAACTCCTGCTAGCAGTGCAGCACTCCAAAGTGGCCAAACACATGAAAATGCTGCTCCTGAAATGGCATAGCTGTATAAGGTTGTGTCAGCTATTTCCAGTCCTTTTTAGGGTTCAGCCTTGTTAGCATGATCACAGTCACACACTAACAGACGTCTCAGGAAATTTGGGACAAAAGCTCTTTACCAGCCTGCAGTAATTTACATATGCACAGTTGCATTTTCCACTGGAAAGGAATGAAAATTTTACCAATTGATTTCCTGTTTCATTTTCAAGTCCTCATATTTGTTAAAATCAAAACTTCTAGGTACATTCTGGATGTGAATCAGTCAAAACTGTCTCTCTCTCTCCCTGGAGCTTTGAATACAAGTGTGATACTTTGTTTCCCATTTCAACCATTTTCATGTTCTACTGATATTCTGTAAGGGAAATGACAATGTCTAAGTAATGATGACATGATGAAAAAAAACCAATACAATACAACGTTTCTAGATGATGTTTTATTACACCATTAAGTGTATTAGAATTGCAGATAGTAATATAAGATGAAATCCATTGAAAACTGAACAAACAGAATCCACCAGAAACACTCGATTTCCATTTTTCTCTTTTCACTAAAATCTGTGCAAGTCTTGTGAGTCTTCAGTAATTATCACTTTTTGTCATTTATGTGATGTTCTTCTTCTGTTTACAATTTGGACTACTAAATTTACGATAGAGAACTTCAGTAAGATTCTGAAGAAAAAATCTGTTCTGAATTTTGCACATTCTTACCAGTTCTTCAGCTGGTGTGCATACAACAGAGAGTCTTGCTTACAAATGAAATAAATATTTCTGAGTAAGAAATTTTGGCTTATGCATTTCTGACAGTTATATAGGCATATAAATTAAGCAAAGTTTACCATAACATTTCCATTTCTCTAATCTATCTGGTTAACACTCCTTGATTTATAGGTTTTATTAACTGACCACCACTGAAATTTATGTCTACTAATTGCAATTTCATTGTTCTGTAAGCTTAGCTACTTAGATATCTTTAGGGATATGAGTAAGGAATCTTATCTTTCTCAGATTTGATTTGATTTGATTTCCTTTCAACAGGAAGTTCATAAAAGTACTGAAAAAATCCCCATCAATGCCAATGGGAAAGGCAGTCATATCTGGCTGTGGTGACTCTTATTGAATTATTTACTAATGCCTGTAAAATGCATGGCACTCCAGTCCTCTCTTCCATGAACACCTGGCAGTTTTGAAAGTGGTAGAACAGATTTTCCTGTCATGAAAGTTCATTTTCAAGATGTTGTAGTATTGAAATTGTGCATATTGAAAAAGAAAAAAAAATTATGCATATACGTGTATATATATATATATGTTTGAACTGTAATGTGTGTACTGCTTGGTTCAGAAATAACTAATAAATACATTTGGTTCATGAATACATTATTCATACATAATGGCATTAAACAGGTATCCAGAAGTAATTCTGCTATTAAAATACAAGCAGAAAGAAAGTTAGGTGAATGTATAGCAAGCTGCCTTTCCTCTTTAACCATGTTCCTCGGTAAAAGATGCAGGTGTTCATCATATGAAAACAGAAAAAAAAAAGACATTTTTGAGAGTGTGTACTGTATCTGTAATGAATTTAATGCAATGTACATGTGCATATCTGTTATACATTGAAGCATTTTTATTACCTACTTTAAGGAATGTAAGAAGATAAAAGATCTACAGCTAAAAGGAGAAATGGGATTACATGAAAAAAGCAGCGAAGGTCTTCTGTTTTCAGTGGGGGTGATAATTAGTTCTGAAGCTACTGAAAAGGCAGAGTGATTTTAGGAAGGTGAATGCAGTGGTTAGCTTCTGTTGACTACACCAACTTCATACATTTCCTGTTGAAATTACTCTATTCTCAAATTGGAGACCTTATCTTGTAGACAGTTTCAGAGTCAGCAGGCAGGAAGGATATGATTACTTCTTAATAGAAATCTATGAAAGGTAATATTTTCTTTTCCAGGAGTCCTCCCACCTTCCCCTAATGTTCATTGGTTCTAATTTTTGAGATTTCGTATTGTTCTCACCATTATTTGAATACTGTAGACTTTCAAAAATATCAAAGAAAGGACAAATTCTATTCCTTCTGAGAACAAATTTTGCATGGCTAATATCAGAAATCAGACTTTGATTTAAAAGTTAAACTATGATTAATATAAAATTACAACAAATCTTTTTCACAAACTAGAGCTTCTGTGAAAGCCTATTATATTTGATGTGATTTTTTTCCTAAATTTAGCTGAATTTTTATCAGATATAGGGAGTTAAAAGGGAATTTCACTAGATTTTAACATTCTGTTCTATCTGGACCTCCTACAACCTGTTTCAATAGAGAAAAGGGTAATTTTTATTTCAGGTCAAAAATTACTCCTACTCAGGTATTCATTGGTCATTTACTTTAACCCACAAAAATGTATTTATTCTAAGCAAATAACCCGAAACCACCTAGTAGAATCATACCGAGAAAAACACTCCAGAACTTAAAATGTTTTTCTGAGTGGTTTAAACAAATGAGGACAACACAACAAACATTTCTTTGACCTGAACTGTGACTATACCTAGGTGAAGCCTGCAAGCAACTCTAATAGAATATTCCTTGTAGCTTTCAAGTACAAAGAGCTCTTTTCTGACCCCAGGTTTTTTATGTTTCCTCATTATGTAGATTGACTGGTTTGATAGGCTGAGGTGACTGATGATAGCTGAGTCTCAAGGTGGCAGTGAATCTGATTGTCTGTGCATTGGTAGAGAAATGAGTACTCAAAGCAATTGTCAGCTACATTATTGGCGTTACTCAGGAGAAAAATCAAATAAAACTTTAAAGGAGCTAATAATTTTAAGAATGGCCATTGAATGACAATATTGGCAAAACTGAAATGATGAAGAGACCAAAATCAAATAAGACACAAAAAAAAAAAAAGCATAAAAAGAGATGAATATTGTCTTTCTTATCATTATCTTTTTGACTTTTTAATTCTGTGAAGAAATAAAATTAAATTATCTCTGTGACAGTGGAAAAAACATTGTAGGCATCAGCTACTGACTGAGGTCACAGAAAATAAAATGGATCTGCTTTCATAGGGAGCTTCATTATTTTAAGAAATCTGTTGTATCTGTACTATATTTCATAAAGTCTTGAATGACAAATTCCAGTTTGTTATAAGACTGGCAACATGTGTGAAGCAATTCTGATTTAGATATCAAAGCCCTAAAGATAAGATATGAGATACCCTGGTTTTCAGTGATTATCATTGTGTATAAGACAGTGAAGAGTCCTCTGGGTTAGTATTGATCCCGGATGACATATCCATACAATATGCTATAGATTTTTGTAGGATTACTGGCTTAGCTTTCATACATTGTTCTGAAAACTGCAATGATTTAGGAGTAAGTAAGCCTCAGCTGTAGGAGCAGAATGCATGTGTGTAAGGTAATGACACAGGCCCCAGTTTAATTTGCCACTGAATTTGAATCAACACCAGCCCTTTAGATACAGACCTTATCTCAATCCTTTTGATAGATTAGCCCACGGAGAGACAAATAATCTGTGATTCATAATCCTGTCAAGTTCTTTAATGTTTTCGGAAGGCCAACTGTAAAATTATAATGGGATACTCAATATTGAAAGGTTAGTTAAAGAATTTTATGGTGTTGGAAAAAGCACTGAAAGCAATAACAAATGTCTAAAATAAAAGCTGGTTTAATTGGTTTCCTAAGATGTTCTGAAAATGCAAGCAAGGCACTATGCTCTTAAAGTGCTTCTACCCAGCAACAGACCTGCACTCTATTTAGTAAGTTAATGAAATTCATGCTAAATATCTTGCAATATTCCAGAAGAAGAGCTTTGGTTTAAGAGGGGAAAGAACTATTGTATCTAATGTTGAAAGCCTCTGTTTTTTTAAGGTTAATCTATTTGCTGGAGCAGAATTTTTGCTTACGAAAATTGCTAGAACCATTGACACAACTTCTAAATAGGGAACAATGTTTACCAGCAGAATGTGGAATTTAATGGTAATAAATGCAGTGAATTACTGTGCACTAGAAAATCTCCCAAGTCTTGTATCTTTCATCACACACCTTTTTGTGCTCAGTAATCCCTAAACTTACATAATACAGAGAAAATGGCATTCAAAGTGATCTTTATGAATGTTTTTTGTGTTTCATAGCTTGAAGATAAGAGCTTCTGTCTGCTGTGGAAAGTCTCTGTCAACAGAATCTGCTTGATCAAAGCATTCTTTGTCAGTTATTAGTAGAAAGAGTGAAAATCCACTAAATTGTGATTCACTGTTATCTGTAGCATTTTCAGCTTGCAGCTTTTGCAATTTTCATGCTTCCCAAATTGTAACAATAGTTTAACATTTCAAATATGTTTTTGGCATGCAGCTAGGAGAATATCAGGGATGTCTTTGTTTCTTTTCTTTGGAAAACAATTGAGGGTTTATTTTTCTTCCTTTCCCCTCCTGAAATGTATTTCCACTACTTCTTGTTCAGTTCATAATTTTTTGACTTCTAGACCATGTCTATATGAATCACTGGCCATCATAACTGAACAAACCTTTGCTTAGCCTTTCTGGTAAACTAAGCTACCATCACATGCAAGACACTAGCCAAAGAAATGTAAGAAAAACCTGAAACTAAATCACTCTTTCATTGTGAAAACAAATGGTTCCTCTTGACAAAACTGAAAGACACTAAGACAGAATTTAAACTCTCACTTGCCCACCTCCTCCCATAAAAGGTGACTTTCCAACATTGTCTCTCTTAACTCTTATTTTCTTTCTTCACTTTAAAAATCCTAATATATTGTATTCCCCCCTTACTCTTTTCAATATTTTTAAACAATTGAATCACTTGCGTGACTGACTTCCTCCACTATGCCTCATTAAGTAATTGAGTTAAATTGATTCAAAATAAAGTGACACACTATTTCACAATGATTGGTTTGAATCAACATTTGCCTTTTTTCCATTGCCTCTTCATCACAAGCTTTTTCTCTCTAATGTTCCCAGAGTTCTTTTCTTAAGTTAAGCAAGCAGTGAGCATAAGCATTGTTCAGATATATCTGCAAAGAATAGTGTGTCAGATCTCTTGTGCTTCTATACAAAGATTAGAGCCATTCTTAAAATCCTAATTACTTTGACACTACTAAAGAAAAGAATTACCAACCTTTTTTTTCTTTTTTTTTTTCCAAATTGTCTAGGAGTATTTTCAGAGAAAAAAATGAGATTGAATTAAAGTACTCTGAAAATATGCAGGAGCTCAAAAATATTCACCATAGAGTAAATGAGTCTTCTCAAAAGGTACATATGAGATTACAAAAACCCCACAACCAAAACAGAACAAAAGAAACACCCCAATTAATTTTTAGGAGATAATTGAAAACATGTGGGAGAAAATTAATTTTTTCCATTGAAAAGCTGGAAAAGTAGTAACTAAAGTAAAAGAAATTTTTGATGGCATGTCATAAGAAATATGTTGAGACAAATTGTTCAATCAAATCTTTCCATAATGTCGTTCTTTGTGTTTATGGTTCACTAATTCACTAAAAAGTGATAACACTTTAACATTGTAAGCTTTAAATTAAAGTAATCACAGAATCACAGAGTCACAAAATCAGCAGAGTTTAAAGGAACCCATGGAGCTGGATCACTGAGTCCAACTTGTATCCCTGCACAGCATCGTAAAAAGACCAAACATCTGGAAACAAAAGGATAGACTGATGTAAAAAGATTCCAGATGAATGTCTGAATATCAGTGCTTTATTAACATATCAGTTACATTGTCCCTGACATAAAATTGCAGCAGATTATACTCAGAAACAAATACCAAGCCTGAAACCTATGTAACTGTAACACTTCCAATAGCTGTTGGCAACAGCAGGTTACTTTAATGATGAGAAAAGTGTATTTCTAAAATGTGAGTGATAGCAACCAGAATTTTTAAAAATCTATTTGCTTAATATAGCAATCAAAGAAAAAAAAATGAAGAAAATCTGTTTTTCTTTTCTCTTTTCCTTGAACTTATCCAAGTATCATTAGAAAAACAAAAATGCTCCATTGATTAGGTTGCTCAACCAGATTAATGTTCAAGTACTTTTTCCTGGAGAAAAGATCTTGTCTTTTACATAGTAATATAGCTAATGACCCATGCCTAGTCTTGCTATTGCTGGAAGATTGCTATTTATAATTTCTTATAAACACAACATACATTTTAAAGAATATTACCAAGGGTGAGAATGCCACTGATGCTAATCCTTTATTATTCCAAAATTATTCCAGTCACCAAGGCTACAGAATATTACATTATGCAAAATCAGAACATGAAAAAAATACGTAATCACTCTCTATATTGTGGTTTTGCTTTCTGTAGTGTGTTGACCCTGACTGATGCCAGGCACCCACCAAAGCCACTTTATCACTCCCTTCCAGGATTGGACAGGGGAGAGAATATATAACAAAGGTTCATAAATTGATATAAGGTCCAGGAGAGATCATTCACCAAAACCATAATAGGCAAAATTGATTGAATTGAGAATATTATTTGAATTTATTGCTAGTAAAATAAGAGCAATATAATGAGAAGCAAAATAAATCTTAAAAACCTTTCCCCCACTCTTCTTTCCATCCCATATCTACCTTGTTCCCCTCCCCACAGGTGCAGAGAGACAGCAGATGTGGGTTACTGTCAGTTAATCAACACTGTTACTTATGCTGGACAGGGAGAAAAATCTTTCCCCTTCTTCAGTGTGGGGTCCCTCCCATGGGACACAGTCCTCACTGAAGTTCTCCAGTGTGACTCCATCCCAAGGGCAACAGTTGTCCACAAGCAACGTGGGTCCCTCTTTCACAGTGTGCAGCCCTTCAAGGACAGGCTGCTTCTGCGTCGGTCCTCCTCAGGGTCACAAGCGCTACCAAGAAACCGGCTGCAATGTGGGCTTCTGTCTCCACATCGCTGCAGGTCTCTGCAGGAGCCTGCTCCAGCACAGGCCTCCCACAGGGTCACAGACTCCTCTCCAGCATTCACCTGCTTGAGCATGGGTCTCCTCCATGGGCTGCAGGTGGATCTCTGCATCCCCGTGGACATCCATGGGCTTCAGGGACACAGCTGCCTCACTGTGGGCTGCAGGAGAATCTCAATTCTGGTACCTGGAATGCCTCCTTACCCTCCTTCTCCACTGACCTTGGTGTCTGCAGAGATCTGCTCATCTCCGGCAGCAATTACAACTGTGCAATAACGTGTCTGGTTGGTTATTTTTCTTGTTAAATGTGTTATCACAGAGGCATCACAACCATTCTGATTGGCTCAGCCTTGGCCAGTGGTATGTCCATCCTGGAATCAGCTGACATTGTCTCTGCCAGACATGGAGGAAGCTCCTGGCAGCTTCTAACAGTAGCCACCCCTGTAGCCCCACTGTTACCAAAACCTGACTGTGCAAACCCAGTACACTTTCCCTATTTCCATTTTTCTCATAGTTTTGGTAGATCACATATATTTAATACTAAAGTTCTTACAGCCCAAAAAGGTACTTTTATGAATGTAAGAGTGCCCATATATATGTAGATTGAAATAAAGGAACATCTATGTTATCTGCTAAATTAAAAGAGTATCCATCAGTACTTACTTCACCAAAGCAATTTTTCCATGAGCTAGCAAAAAAAGTATAGAATTTATTCTAAAATACATATGCTGATTTAAAAGGTTTGGCTAAAGTTAAAGGTTTTGGAGGAATTTTATAATAATTACCATATGAGTGAAAATTATAATTGTGAATGCCTTCCATTTGTATTACTCCAAAGAGAAACCAGCTTCATTCATTCATACAACTGAAGAATATGAGCATGAACAAATATTTATTTTCATACTCATATGACATAACTTTCAGTCTTTTGTGTCCCTGACAGTCTGGGAGGTGAAGTGTAATTATAAGAATTGACTACCCACCACTGGAGATCAAGAAATCAGAATGTTTATTCTCCACAGAACAGGAAGACTGTAGATAGGAATATCTGGAAGGCAGTAAAAAATAAATCCAAGAAAAGGCCTTTGAAAAGAGGTTCAATAAAAGAGTTCCTAGTTTCAAATAAATGAAAGCATCATTTTCATTTATATACATATATATGTCTGGGGAAGGAGGTTCCACAAGCCCTTTGTCAGCTGCTCACAGCCTTTGTTTCCGTCATAATTAGGATGCCTTACCTAATATGAGCTCAGTTCTGATTTGTCTTACTGAAGACAATTTTCCTTAACCATCCTAAGTGAATAACGTTTCTTTTATGACTACAAAACTGTCTGAATAGAAATAATGAGCATGGGGCTTGGATTTAATTCAAGGACAGATTTAGAAACATGGAAGCAGGACTTGTCTTAGGTGCTAAATATCATAAAAATGCATGCCAGATCAGTCTTCATGGATACACTTTCTTATTACTCTAAGAACTTTATTTTTAAACACGATCTGATAAAACTGAAGATATTAACTCTTGAATAGCAGTTCAAGAAACATAATAGAAGCACAGAGTGTGAAGAAGGCTTAAACTGACCTATGTGACATATTACAAATTCAGTGTTCTCCTTCACAAAGAGAAATGTTGTCTCTTTGGATGGAGGAAAGACAGTTTTCTTCCCAGCTTTGGTCTTTACTAACCAATACTTGAACCAGACTAGACATTCTATCCTAGAAAGTTGCAGAACATTTACATGAGGAATTCTTGTCTCCCACCAGAAGAAGATTCTGCTTCAGACTCACAAGGCATAAAGCTTTGCAATGCTCTGCTGTACAGATTACATTAAACACAGTGGTCTCATAGAAATTAGGAAAAAGCTGTACTTCAGTCTTTGATTCACTTCATTAATTTCTTCCTTGTCTAGAACTATATGGATATACCAAAGAATTATTTTGCCATTCCTTCATTTATAGAGAGAATAGCCAATATTTTTCTTTTATAGTCTCGCCTTGAAAAATTCAATCCTTCTGTAATGACTTATGAACACTCATTCAACTCAAGCTATGCAATCAGAATGGGGAGAACATTTCTCTGACAATAAATCCATGAGCAAAATCAAAACTGGACAGATAATATGAAGCTTGTTCAGCTCAAATCTTTAAATGTTGAAAAGTCTGTTTTACTCCATACAGCACATAGCTACCAAAAAAGATTTAATCTGAAAGAATAAAAATAGCATTCACTTCAATTCTTTCTGTTTGTTGAAATTGTTGATAGGAGAAATGGTGGTATTATGAGAAAAAGAGCATTTACTCTTAAAGTCTTATACCAAGAAAAAGAAGAAAAATGTTAACTATATTCCCTTGGAACACATTATATTGTTTTTTCAACTCCTATGAAATATACTCCTTTTCCTTTTGGACTGGCCACTGCATAACCTTATCTGGTGCATTAGATGCATGAATTTCTCCATAAACATGTCAGTGTTTATATTTGCATGAAAAAATATCTTCACAATGAAACCATTATATATGTATTATTTATTTAAAAATATTTAGTTTTGTCAGACTTGCAAGTAAATTCACTAAATTGTTATCATTTTTGGGTACATTTCTGCAATCTGCATATTTTCAATTGGACCTATTGTATCTACGGGAAGATAGTTTGACAACTTGCCTAAGGATCACTTATGGTGAAGTAGATATAGATATTTGTGTCCTTTGTTTAATTAATAGTCAGAATTAAATATTTCAAAATATGTGGACTGTTTTCAGCCATATTTTTACAGAATTAATATAAGGCAAAGTATGTTTAAGTGCAAAATTTTCATCTGAATTCTCTGCTGAGCATAGAAACAAAAATTTTCTGATATGAAAAGTTATTGAACTGAGATTGAAGGAAAGAGCTAGAGGTTTCGAAGCTCTCTCTGCTCATGGTTAGACCCCAAAGCAAGAGCTCAGTCATCAGTACCATCAATTTGTAATTGTCTCTCCCTGGTGATAGTTAGAGGAATAATCCAGGAAACTGCCTGGACAATGATGAATTTCTTCCACCTGCCGGTGGTGACCTATCCATCCACATCTGTATTTATATTCCAGAAACTGAGGTCTTCAACCACTCTTTATCCCATGACAATGCACATCTTTATTGGATATTTTCTCTTCCATGTACCAAAATGTTATAATTAATGGCTGTTCCAGTTTCTAGGTATTTTTCCAGAGAATTAAAAATCAAACTGCTGCAAAAGAAAATGTATAGTTATTCTCAGTGCCAAAGAAGTGGGAAATATAGTCACCCCAGAGCTAGCTCTCCCAAAAATCAATGCCACCTTCTGACTCTCTAAAGTCACCACAAAACAAGACTGGCCATCAATCAGAAGCTGTTGCAGAAAAATGAGATAATATGTACCTGAAGATGATTATATTTGCTTGGGCTTGGAGGAGCTGGGCAACAGTAGAGCATCATCTGCATGATTTCTTGCAGAGATTCATAGCTTCAGAATATTTGTCCAGGATAGAAAAACACTTTTAGAACCACATCTTATGCTCATGTGTGTCTCTGCCTAACAACACAAGATGCTGGCCTCGGCCAGGGTTTCTTGGCACTGTTGCAACAGCATCCCTGATGTTAATAAGGTTCCATGATACCTCCAGTGCCATGAGTCATCTTCTCTTTCTCTCCTCTCCCATCTGTTCTGAGGATGAGTGCCACCAGTGTCAGATGGTAACATCACCAAATAAGTGCTAAGCAAACATGCTGCTGCCAGAAAGGCACTCTTTGTCTGACTTCAGCACATAAAGTGGCTGTATTAATAAGTCGGTGCAGGGCAGCTAATTGATTGGAGAAATCATTGCTAGGCATAATTTATGGGAAAACATAAAGACCATACATTTTGGTGCTGCAGAGCATTGTTATCAACCTCATACAAGTGAACCTGTCCTCAGTTCTCAGTCACTATTTTTTGGCCCAAAGCCTTATAAATAAGCAGAGGTGCAATTAATTTGTGCCCCAATTACCCTCTCTTGGAATTTCTCAGGAGGTACAAATGTAAGGTCTGAAATGAAATCCCATTTGACATTGCTACCTTAAAACTGGTAGCCTGAGGATTTTGCTAGCTGTCCTTAAAATCCTTCCAGGCTGACATATCTAAATAGAGGCAGTTTAATTCTCCAAATCAATATACAAGACGAAAAAAAGTCAGCTGGTGTTTGACAACAAGATAATACAAATTGTATGACTTCTTTCAGCCTGCTCAATTATTATGAAGGCCAGGGATTATTTAACACACTTAAGAGCTGTTAATTTTCATAGCAGTAGCTTGCAGACAGCCTAAATTAAAACAGACTGCTGCTGTGCTGTTACTTCAGATAATCTCTCAGTTAGGTGCTCTGAATTTCCAGACAAGTTTATTAAACACAGACAGACAGAGCTGCAGAATTTACACGTGCAAAATATTGCCAAACAGATGTCAGAGTTTGCTGTGCTGGGCCATGCCAATACTGCATTCTTCTCCTATTTGCATATCACCTCATGTTATCTGGTATTATGCTAATTGATGCTATACATAGTATGTGGCCACATGCTCTCTGAGTTTAAAATAGTGTTATGACATTTTATCTTGAAATGCGGAATAATTTATAGACGAGCAGTCAGTTTCAAGTATTTTCCATTAAATGCAAAAGTGATTGACTTAAGATGAAGCAGCCATTCAGGGCTGCTAATGCTGTGTACACCAGGGACTGACCCAATCCCTGAGTCAGTTCTAAACAGCTATAGTTATCATCTTGTTTGGAAATTATTTCCTATTCTCCCCCTGATCAGCTCACAATCATAAAGTGAAATTAGCTGAAATATCAAGTGAGGTTGCATACCAATAACATGCTAATAATTTTGAGAAATGTTTACTCTGCTTTTAATTTGCACATAGGAAGTCTGTCTTGCTGTAAAATATGCTCAGTGTGGTGTTGAGTGAGCAGTATGATAAAATTTCCATGGAAAAAGGGGTTAGGTTTCCAGTGAAATGCTTGTAGCATTTGCAAGGAGTATCTGAAGCATTATAAAAAAAAAAAAAAAGAATGGTAAGGAGAAGAAGGAAGATGATTAAGAGAAAAGCATTATTTCTGACATAATTTTGAAATTCACAGTTTCTACTGCTGATGGCAGTAGGTTAGGAAGATTCCTTGAAAATGGTTGAAATGACTAGCTATTAACATGTACACTATGTAGAGAATATTTACTCCAACATTATTTTCTGAGTTTTGGAAAGTTTAATGTTTTTATTAGTCATCAATAATCAATCATAAACCTAAATACACTTTTTTATGCACACAGGAAGATTTTCAGAGAAAAAGATTGATTGTCCTGATCTTGCTGATTGAAAAGCACATGAACAAATATAACATTGAAATAACCACAGGAAATATTTGCTAATGACAAGAATTGATTGAAGGCATAAGCAAAGGTTTTTCAAATGTCTATCATAAATATAGATCCTCAAAGCTGGAGTACAGCAAAAGAGTATGGGATAGGAAAAATACTATACTCAGTTAATTGTCCACTAGTTTTGGAAATGCATTTTAATTAGAAGGTTTTAGGGTAAAACAGTTATGTCAAGCTGCATATTTACAGGTCACATTGATTTTTTTTCCACTAATTTGTAACAAAAATAATTCCTTTGCATGTATCCATACCTATACAAACACAGATATATAAATATAAATATATATATATATATATATATATATATATACACACACACATTATCTATCTATCTATCTATCTATCTATCTATCTATCTATCTATCTATCTATCTATCTATCTATCTATCTATGTATTCACACCTATTTGTCATTTTGGAAAAGCAACCTTTGGATTTCTGTAGAGACTTGAGAAAGTTGTTATCATAACTGAATTCTTTAATTTTGATCTATACTCATACAAAACTTAGTCTGCAGTGTTTTAGTCTCAAACAAAATTGCTTAAATATAAAAAAGTCAAATTTTAAAAAGCAGTGCAAAAATCCCACAAAATTAGAACATTAAGAGCTTATTTCCCTAGAAAGGATGTGTAAATAAGTGTTTTTTCCATGTTAGAAGGCAGTGAGTAATTCTGAAAATAAAATGTTCTGAACAAACTGAAATTAGGTGTTCCATGGTTTTATTTTTACTTATTTTATTTTATTTTTTTATTTCCCCCAAATCAGCCACTCAACTTACCAGAAGTTTAAATGATTTTATTGAAATTTCATTGCTACTTTTCTTATATGAAAAGTTGATGGATAAAAAATGTAAGATAATTTTCTGAGTAACTTGTGATTAATAATTTTAATATGGAATTAATTACTTTACCCTCAGATATTCAGCCTTCTTTTTTTGTAACTTCACCATTACCCCACCATTACATGGAAAATTACTTTTTCAATAACAGCCATTAAAAAAACCCAAAGTATTATGACATGATAGCTACACAAAACAAGTAAAATTTTGAAAATACCTGCTTTTGAATTGAGATTTGAATTTTCCTTTAAACATTTGCAGACTCTGATTAGGAAGCAGCATCCATTGTATTAAAGAAGTATAACATAAAGAGGAAATAGTGTCACTTAGAAAGTGAAAATTCAGATATTAATGGACAAGAACAGCATTCAATGAGCACAATCAGTTTAACTTAGGTGATAGTGCTGCCTGGCCAGACAGAGCATAAGGCTCTCATAATACAGAGAATTTGGAAGAAAACAATCAAAAAACACTGTGCAAGGAGGATTATGTTTTGCAGATAGGGTCACGATTTTGGTTTCTCTTGTAGCATGTGTGCCTATATAGTTGTTTCTGACTTCTACAAATAATTTATTCTCTGTTTCTTTCTTTTCTTCTTTCTTTCTTTCTTCTGACAGCTCACTTTGACCATTGCCTGGTAGACTTGAAACAGTCTCTTTGCTATAATTAGCAATGATCTGTGCCTACGTTCCTTAAAATTTTGACATAGCAGTGATTTATACTTTCTTTTTTTAATGTGGTAAAGACAGAAATGTGGAGTTGTAAAGACATTTTTTTTTCAAGACTTGGCATACATTTGGCCCTGCCAGAACATCCATAAAATCTCAATCAGAACAATGCTTGGGTGCCTTCTTATTTGGTTAACCCTGAATGAATCTATTCATTGAACTGATAGGAGTGCTTCTTGATTAGGGGAAAATTGTCAGCTACATTGTGGAAAAATTGATTGGATTCAGGTTGAGCACTCTGCCTCTGCAAAAGCAGAATAAGGTCTTTTGGGAAAAATAATAATTTTTTAAAAAAAATGATTTTTAAACATTGCATTCTGTCTGAATTGTGGATGAACTTTACACCTGATCTGTGTTCTGAGTCCCTGACACACACAGCTGAAGAAAAGCCTGTGGGTGAAATACTGTGCTCAGTGATAAGAGAAACCTCTTAGGCACCATAATGTGTTCTGAAGCCATCAAGGCATTGACAGTCAAAGCACTTTTAGTGCACTTTCTGTAATCTTTGTAGCAACACTGAGCACATCACTGACCTCCTTGTCAATTCCAGTAACATGTTGAACAGGACAGCATTTAAGAACTAGGTTTGGTATATCATTTTCCATGAGTATTTTTTTTCCTTTTACAGGAAAAAAAAATATTGGAGGTAAGAAGTATATCAAACAAGTTCTAATGTTTTAACCCATCAAAATAAATCAAGGTCTTTTTTCTAAGGAGATATTTTTTGAATCCTACCTGGAAAATAAAGTGTGCACCATACTGAGAACAGATTTCATGTTTGTAGCTTAGGGGCTCCTAAGATTCCTCTCCACAGAGATTCCTCTTGTCGTTTCCGTACTTCAGAAGAAGCTCTCAGAGATTTTTATTCTTGATACATATGGTGTATATTGCCCCGAGTTCTGGGATCATCCCAGGAAATGCCCTCTTCAAGGATGAATGAGGATACTCTCAGTGAGTCTGAGAATTTTCTGCCACTAAATATTTTAATTGCCATCATATCAAAATTTGTCTGTAAGTCCTTTTTCTGGGCCATATAGAGTACTTTAAAGTTTCTACAACTTGGAATTTTGAAAGAAAGTGACAAGTATTACCTTTATCTCCTTAACTTTTAAACTGTTCATTAACCAAGTTAACTAAATGTCAATTTTTCCTCTTTTCATTAGCATAATTTTACTAAAAGTCCACAATATTTTCTGTAGATTCTTCCAGAAAAAAAAAAAAAACCATTTTTTGAGATTTTATTAGAAAAATTTCAGAAACCTCACTTTTGGAATTCTGATATCTGTCAGGAAAATTTTGAGTTTCTGGTGATCAATGATGAGAAATATTTCCATAAATAGTGTGCTTCTTGAAGGTTGAAGATATTTTCCTGGTACTGTAGAAAGTTTTGTCTGTAGGAAATCAACAGAACTGATCTGACATGGTTTCAATGACCTAGCACATGAAAGCCACAAATTATAGTGCTGAGCTTTTGCTCTTTTTAAAAAATAATTCTTGAAAGGTCCTAATAATCTTAATTATGTTTTCCTTGTTCTTCAAAAGTGAAGAAAACATGGATTCCACTTAAAAGAAGATGAAGTTACAGAGTGTATTGTCCCTGTGAAGATAAAACTTCCACCTTCCAACATCATGTCTCAAATTCTTCCAAGTCAATGTTTGAGTCACATTTTTTTTTCCCAGGGTTTGGCAGAATTTATAGCAAAGCATCCAGCTCAGCTCAGGATCACTCTGGAGAAAATAAATTATATGATCCTGGCTAGAGGAGGTCTGGCATGCCTGCCTGTGTGTGATATTCAATACTTGTGTGGATGTCCAAGGCTCTAGCTCTTGTTATTTTTTTGTATGAACAGCTTTCAGCAGAAGCCAGGATTACCACCTCTTATTTGCATGTGGCGAAGAGATTATAATTTTATTTCTGAAGGCCCCTTTGTCACTTTAAGATTCTGACAGCCACATGGCGTCCTACTTCAGAAAACAGCACATCACAAAAATAATAGACCTTTGATAATCAGTGTGAAAACCAGGTAATTAAGTTGTTCCACTGGTAAAATGCCAGTGTCACTCACAGTTTCCAAGTCTTGGTTTTAGTATGTGCAATTTAAATTCTTGAGCCTTCTCTTTTTGAGAAATAATTTGTGCTTAATACAGTGATTCCTAGATTCTACTAATGCAAATAGATTTTCAACACTTTTTAAAGACACTGGACATGAAATTTATTTAAAAGCTTTAATTACAACTCTTTTTTGTACTCTTATTAATTTTCTTATTTTTTTTCTCTCTCATTTAAAATACATGCAGAATCCAAGGGCTATTTTTCCTTGGAATTTCAATGCTTTCTAATATTTTAGGACTATGAAGGATCCAATTTGGGTAACATCACCCTGGAAGAAGGCACTCCCTCACAGTGATAATGAAAGGGATATCAACCTATGCTAAAATAGCACAGACATATAAATGGAAGCTTTTTCAGTTCAAGGGAGGGAACCATAATAGGTTTTTTCCTTACTGAATTTTTAGTTTTTAAAATAATTCTTCCTTCCTCCCCTAAAACAGCATGGATGTGTTTGCCTGTAGGGCATGCTTGAAGGCTTCCGAAGTTGACTACTGTAAAAGTGGAATTTGCTTGAAAACCAAATCTTGTGGTGAGATTATCATTCCACCCATAAAGGACCCCAGAAAAGCCAGAATTTAATTGATACTTGCTTTATGCAGTAGGGGCTGATAACTTTGAATTATGCCTAATTGACAAAATCATGCAACACTTAAGCTTGTTGGGTTTTTTTGCCTTTTTTTTTTATTTAATCAGTCTGTTATAAATATACAGGCACAGTTGTAATAAATTAATGCAAATACATATTTTCTCTGTTTTCCACCTAAATATTAGGACAACATTAAAGTAAATGACGCAGAAACCTCACATCCATTGAGGATGGCATTGTTAAATGTCATCAGAAATACTCCTAGAAATGCTTCTCAATTGTCCCTCAGCAGAAGAAATTTACATAATCTCAATTGCAGATAGCATTTTATGTTTTCAGTGTACATGGTCAAAAGCATGTTTCTTCAACTTGCATATAAATAGATGGTGATTTTTTATCACATTTCTATATGCAACATAACTGGGATAAAATGAGTGTAAGTGCAGGGAGAAGATATTTTTGACTGTCCTCTTAAAGATGTCTGGTAGAGGGAAGCAAGAAGTTACATTTAGTGCAGCTTTGAGGGCCATTTCTATAAGCTTGAATGTTGCTGTCTGATTGTAGAATTCAGTTTCAAGGTCTGTGTGGAGAGATGTTCCCGGTTCTTCTAGCCTACTTCACACTGAATGTTAGGGATAAAATGTTTTATGGTGAATCTATCAGCCAAGATGCTGCTGTGGAGCATTCCTACCCTGGGATTCATTTAGGATTGTATCTTCACCATCCTGAGACACCATGACCACTGTGCAATTTCTCCTTTGTCCAATTTGCTGCTGGTTGCCATTGTTGTTGGTGTCACTTGATATTATTTAAGAAAAATAATAACGTAGAAAATGTAAATGCCTCACCCAAAAAAGAAAAATAACTGTGCCAGCTTTTCTAAGGACTCAGGTGTCACACACCCATGAGCTATGTAGACATTTTTTCCTCCTGGGAAACATTCAAATGGTGGGAATCATAGAATCATAGAATGATTTGAGTTGGAAGGGACTTTAAAGATCATCTAGTTCCAACTCCCTACCATGGCAGGAATGTCATTTACTCCATCAGGGTGCTTATGACCCATCCAGTCTGACCTTGAACATTTGCAGGGATGAGGCACCCACAACATTTCTGGACAAAAAATTATTATTATCATTTATTCTGCAGTGTCCTTTTACTCCATATGTTTATATTGCAAAGACTACATTTTTGTTGCATCATGATAATTGTTCACCAAAGCAATACAATTTTGCTTCTCTTTGTTTGTTCACTCTGGTACATACAAACAAAGCTGAAATGGTATGAAATACTTTGCCTGACCATTAGCATAGGAGACTGAATTTTGACTTCCTGGCCTAGTCAAGGAAAGCAAACAACAACACATAAACAAGACAAAAGCTAATTAATCTAAAAGTTCATATGAAATCACATACTAAAAGTCTTCTATGGAGTTTAAAAAATAAAAGTGTTAATACATTTAGGGAGGATTAAAAGTAAAACCAGTGCATGCTTACTTACCATATTCACATTTATTTCTAATATGTACTTCTAGTTCTGGCCTATGACACAGTTATTTAAATTATGGACATAAACTTCCCAACAATTTCTGAATAGACTAATTGTATCTCTACAAGGCTTCACTGAAATATTCTGGGTGGAAAAGGCTGCCTCAATAGAAGAAACTTCTGGACTGAGCATCTTGCAGCCATAGCTGCACGTCCCACACTTCATACTATGTTGTAAGAAGGAATCATCTGAATGTGTAGAGACAGTAATTCAAAATATCTTATTTTTTTCACTGGGGTATTTGCTAGAGGTTTTATATTTTTTCAGGCTTTCCAAAACAGGTGTTATATGTACAGATTTAGTACAGTCAGAATAATGATATAAGTTAATCCTGTGCCATAACACAAGCTCATCAAAATTTTGTTAAAACTTCAGTAAGGGAATTTTTCACAGAAAAATGGGGGAATGATGTTTTTTATAAATAATATAAAAATGTAAATAACAAAAGGAAATCATAAAATTGAAAGGTTTTGACACATTATTATGAAATATTATTTATATGGGTTTTTTGCGTTTTGGGTTGTTTTGGGTTTTTTTGTTTGTTTGATGGATTAGGATTTTTTTAAAAGACTAGTTTTCATTAGATCCTCAGTAAAAATAGAAGGGCCGATTTTCATCTGACTACCTTGGGTTTCAAAATAGCAGCTTTCAGGATTATTCACCAACATTTTTTTTCTACTTTAGGCATTGTACCACTGTCAAGTCTTGACATGGAAGAAAATAATAAGTTTGCAGTTCTAAATGAAAACAAGACCATAGAAGCAAGATCAACTTAAAATGCAGCGACCTGTGCTTTCGATGTGTTTGGCATTTTGTTGTGAACTTTTCACTTGGGCCCAGAAAAAACAATGCTTATTTTTCTGATCCCAGATTGAATTTACAGCTCTGGCAGCCAGAAAATAATCTTTGGACTTGTAAATCATTCACATTTGATCTGGAAGTCACTGAGACAGAACAAATACAGAACCTCACAATGTAATCCATTCAGGGTTACTTTTTGGCACATAATATCTGGATTGAAAGAGGACATACAAACAAATGAAAGTTCATTGAAGCATATAAAGACCAGTTTTCCAAGTGAAAGCCAGCATCATCTTTGTATTGGTCCTTTGGCCATTTCCAGCTTCATTATGCCTTCAAGGACATTTTGTCCTCACTTGTGTACCAATGTGCTTTGCATTCAATGCAGTTATCAATACACAAAAATCTATGAAGAAACTTGCATTTAAAGGAGACACATTTACCTGGAATCAATATATTTCATTCTTTTTGTCAATTAGCCTTATTCAATTTTGTTTATAATATTTTAGGGCTAGTAATGCAATCTTTGAAAGAGCAGAATAGTAAGTAAAGGGAGAAGATGGGAGTAGAGAAATGAAAAAGAAACCATGCTATATAACAGCTTGCTTCACGCTCATTATTGCTATTCTGTCAAAAAATGTGCAGAGCCCTCTGTCAGTGCATATACCCCTTCCTCTTTGTTCTTTTTAATGATTTCTTAGAGAAGTTACATCTAAGTTCCTTATGTGCATCCTTCACTGATTGTGAATCAGAAGGTATGTGAGGATCCATTCATTTACATCATAATTCTGATGTCAACCTTTCCTGTTACCACAGAAACACAGCCCATGACCATGCTTTGTATTAAAAAGGAAAAATATGATACCATCAATGATGACAGCTCCCATGATTTAATCCTTGATTTTTGTCATAAAATCTGACCTTTACTTGATCTTACTGCTTTACTTGCACATTTGATTTTAAGACTGCTGATAGCTTGGCTTCATTTGCTTTCTCAGTCAGCTCTAATACAAATTTATAAGGGTTGGAGTTTCCCAAATGCATCAGTTCTCTGTGGCTTTTGTCTGTTAAATAAAATGTTGCATTTTTACCTACCTAGAAAAACAGTGTCTCTAATGTCTCTAATGCTCATCATAAATTATCTTGTCTTTCATATCTGAAATACAATCTCTCTGGAATATTTTCTTTATAAGCCATTGTTCTTTTGTCTCCCTGGATAGCAGTTTCTACATGTCAGAAAAAGCACACACAGATCAAGTCCATTCTTAGCTGTCAGGGATAGTTATAGGTCACAGACACTTGATATTCACTCCGGATGGTTTTTATTTAAGTTCTCCTCACACTGAGAAATCTGATAAGTAAGTTGTATTTGCTGTTTTACCTGCATTCCAACTTTTAGAGTTCAGGGAACCTGGAATTTGTCAGTAAAGATCTGAACCCATATATCACCCAGTGTTTGAAGGTTAGCAACATAAATCTCTCAATAAAAGAACAAAGGTCTACAAGCATGTTCACATTCCCTTAGCTTTCAGTGATAAGGAAGCCATTTTCAAAATAGCAATAAGGTCAAATAATGAAAATGCATTCTGTAATTTTGTCCTTTATAAAATAGCCAGCATAGACTTGCATTTATACTCAGCATTAACTGATTAATGTGTGAACCTTCTGATTTGCCTCTAAATATGTTCCCTGTTTTGTGGTTGGTCTTTGTGGGGGTTTTTATTGTTGGTTTTGTTGTTTTGTTTTTTTTTCCTCCAAACTTTCCCTCTTTATGCCAACAGTTATTGCCTTTTTTCTTTTTCAATTTTATTTCTCACCTTTATCTCCCATTTTACTTCAGGAATTTTTCATCATTTAATGGAAAGAAGAGTCCATTTGAGGCTACCAGTTTTAGATAAAAATAAATTTTATAGAAAGTTCTGTTGTTGTAGTTGAGGTACAGGAGAAGACTGATGATGGTGATTCTGAACTTTTTTATTACCCCTTTTAACTTCCAAATGCTTCTCAAACAGGAACTTTTTAGAGATGGGGAAAGTGAAGGAGGGGTAGTAAATTGTGTGTTCAAGGCTAAAGAGAGGGATTATTGTTGAGCACGATGGAGCTTGTGTCCCTTCTTTTGTTCAGATGAACCTTTCCTTTATGGCAACATCTTAGCTGAGATGTGTCTGGTTTCAATAGGCTTGATGCATTGCCTCCTACCAATGTGTCTGCTGTGGCTGCTGTGAACACGACTTCAGTTTGGCATAGAAATTGAATGTTTTTAAGCTGATTTGTGAAACGAAAAACAGGGTACCCCTGAGTCTCAGACAAACCAAACTCTGCTTATGTTTCTGGAAACTGAGGAAACCTAAAGGAAACACACTTTGTAAGAAATTTCTTTTTAAGAATACACTTTTTGTATCCCAGTCAACAAGAGGAAATTTTACTATGGCAATTTTATCTCTGACTCCAGACTTGTCATTGACTCTCTAGGAACTGCGTCAAGACACTACTCAGATTTTCATCCTGGTAATGATCATGTAGCAGCCTTTTCAAGTACGATGACATAATTCTCATGTGTGTTTTAGCCAAAATGCAGTCTGCGTGGGCTTCTTCAGATTTGTTGGAACTATCCCTAAATCAATTATACTTAATGGAAATGTCATCTAAATCTAAATGTTTATTATTGAATTTTGGAGGGGGGACAAAAAAAAAATAATTTACTTCACTTCCATGGAGTAGAAGAGACTAGTGCTCCCTTCTTAAAGAGGAAAAAGATTAGAATACTCTTGTTGTTCTTGGGTTTGGTTTTTCTTCTCTTTTTCAAAAATGGAAGAAAAGATGAGAAAATAAAAAAATTTATTTGAATGCTGCAGTTTCAGCTTTGGCCACAGTAATGGGCAAGCTGGGCTGCACCATAGGAAAATAAATAACAGGAGACAAAAATAGGAATAGTTGGGAAAAAAAAACCTGAGAGACAGAAATAAATGTAGAATACATGATTATGACAAGTGCTAGCATAATCCTGACTGCAAATAAATGAGCTAATTTGCATGGGATTTTTATTTATGAATTCAAGACTGAGACTGAGCCATAGTAGGAGTGCAGCCAGGAATGCTCATGTTCCCTACACTTCTTGTGGGTTATGGAACATAGCAATATTTAATTGTGCCTATATGGAAAACAAGGGTGTCATGGTTTGAGCCAGGCACAATGCCAGTGCCCCCATGAAAAAAAAAATCCTCTCCCTGGTACCTGCTGTGAGATGTGACCAGGAATAAGCAAAGCAGTACTCTACTTAAAAAATATAGAAAACAGAACTTTATTAACTACACACTACATAGGAAAGAAAAGACAATCTCAAGGAAAATGAAAACTCTACAGAATACAGCTCCTCCTCCTCCTCCCACCAAATTCCCAATACAATTACATCTTCCAGTCCAGCAAAAAACCACCCTTAAAAATACTCAATCTCCAATTCCTTAAGAGAAGGAGTCCTTCTTGTATGCTCTGGGCTTTTGGTCACGTATCACCACCCGGATTGGAGATCGTGACCCCCCTCCTCCCATGTCCAGTGCTCTCACCACTGAACATGGACCAGAGCTACTTTGAGGGTTGTCTTTTTAAGGATTCCATCGTCCCACTCCAAAAAAAGGCACAGTCTCCACTCTGGGACATCTGTCCCCCCCATTATTTCACCTCCTGGGCCGGGAGGCTCCCACTCTTAACTCTGGAAGACGGTGGCTCCCCCTGAAAATAGTCTCTGTATTGCAGGAACAGTCCATGGCTCCACAAAAAGCGTCCAGCAAAGAATGCCACTCCACATCTCTTCCACCCTAGGTTCTTCTCACAATCTCTCCCCTGCTCAGCCCTTTAAAAACTTGCTTACATCCTTCTTCATCTCCTCTCCAGGAAGGGTCAGTACTCTGCAAAAGCTTTCGTTGTCCAAGAAAGGGTTAAAACTCCACAGCTCACAACCCACAAGCAGCCGGCCTCCTCCTCGGGACAACCCCCCTCCTCTCCACAGGCCGGGCAGGCCGGCAGCGAACTTCAAGGCCACAGCCCAGTCCCAGACAGCAAGCAGACACAGTCTCTCTCTCTCTCTCTCTCTCTCTCTGTCTGTCTCTCCAGGGGAGGGGGAGGGGGGGCTGTCCAGTAGCTCCCAGTCTCTCTCTCTCCTCCACCCTTCCACCCTGGGGGGGGGGGGGGGAACCAGGCCAGGCCTACCCCCATCTCGATCCAGGCCCGGGCCTACCACATGGCTGCCCCTCCCCCTGCCCAGCCGGGACAGCTGGAGCAGGGGGAGAGGTCCTTCCTCTTCCACGCCGAAGTCCCAAGAGGGCTTCCCAGGGGCAGAGCTCTGCTTTTAACCCCTGTGTGTTCTCAGAGGCGTGTCCAAATCTTAGTGGTCAAAACAGGTGTCAATCTCAAATCTAAACCTTCAATTGGACTGACCACAAAATCCCAGAAATCTACTTCCCCTCAAACCAGGACAAAGGGCTAGGGGGATATATAGATTTTGGTGGAGATTTCTGAAAGCACAATATAAAAAAAAAAACCTCAGAAGGAGTTCAAAATCCAGCTTCCAGGGATTCAGTCAACTCAGAGTAAGTACTCAACACCAGTGAAAGGGTATAGTAAAGCTATGGAGGCCTGGCAGATATACAGCAGTGGACTACAAGAGACTCATGCCCTTCTGGAGGGTCTGCTGGTAGCTAGAAACATTATCTGAGGTACATTGAGTAGCCCTAGATACCTGTGTGCCTGGGCAATTGGGTTTGCTTTCGTCCATTCTCATTAACTGCTGGAAGCTTCACATAGAAACAATAGCATCTCTAAAGTGGTCTGAAGAAGTATGTTTAAAATAATTTTCAGGCAGGCAAATTATGACTTTTTTGCAGAGCTTCATACTGACAGAGAACAAGACTAAATAGTAAGGAATTAGAACCTTATAGTAACTTCACAAATAAGTAAAAGAATAGTGAAAGATTTTAAAAGTTAAACAAAAAGCACCAAGCCTACAAGAACACTTTTTTAAACCCCTAAAGCCTTAGCTTGAAAGCATAAGGGAAGCTGTAAAGCCTTCCAAATAAAACAGTTGAAAAGATAATCCATATCTTCATAATCTGATACCTGAAAGTGGTTGGGGTTGGAAGCACAATGCTTGTGCCTCAGAAACCCAAGCCTCCCCCTTTTCTGATAATATTTACTCCATTTGTTAATCCTATGAGGTCACAGGACACTAAACCTTAAACTGTATCAGCGTGCTACTCATATGTGGGGTTGAAATTACACCAGCCTGGGAACAGAGCCAGGACTTCCAGGTGTGTATTCCTTCAGGAGAGGCTGAGGATCTTATTCAAGATGCTTTTATTCTCCTGATTTTTATTTCTTAGGATTTAGGGAGATATCTCTGGAGAAAGAGCTGAATTCCCTTAGGATATCTTTTCTAGGAGGAGAGAAACACTCCACAAGAAACACTGAGAGGAAATTTCTGCCAAGGTAATCTGCCAAAGATTACCCCTTCTAAATCTGCTAACAGGAGCATACCTTATAAGTATGCCAGCATGGTTTGGAAGGCATGTAAAGAATCTAAGCGAGCATATAAGCAGCTAATTTGAAGTGCACAGATGCACTTTCCCTTGGGAATTATCTCAGCTCCTGAAATTTCATTCCAGTAATTACCAAGGCAAATCACAAAGATTTCCATTTACTAGTCTGGGGCTTCCTGAAATCCTCTAATTAAACCCTAGCAAGATGGTTTCAATAGAGCAAGGATTTGATTTTTTGTCATGCTCTTTTCTGTGCTTCCTTCCCCTCCACCACAGTCATATATATGGTCAGATGAACAGCTCTGGGTGAGAAGGCACAAGTCTAATGCCAGGAGGAAACTATATGCCCCTGCAATAGTAAGATGCTACCAGTTTCCTCCTTCAGTATTCTGTATCATGAGAACACTGTTTAACATGGTCAAAAACCGATCTTACAATATGGAAAAAATTAATATGGAGGTAAAACCATGTAATGTTCACATAGAACCTGTCAACACTGAAACTTTGTATTAAGAATTATTTTTATAATATACTAAAGGCAATTTAGTGGTCAAAGATTTTAAACTTTACTCCCTTCTTTCTTCTAAAATCTTTCCCAGAGCTTGACTATCCATTGCATATACTGGTGGCTAAGGCAGTCTGCCATCCACATTCCTTTTGTGGTGACAAAATCCAGAAAACCTTTTAGTCCTTGATGGTGATTATTTCTATACAGCCTTTCTGACCACTGCTAGAAATTAGACACCTGGAAATGTAATTACACTAGGCAGCAGCTGTGACCAATAGGTGAGAGGTAGTATAGAATGACTTTAAACCAGACTCTCCTGTGCATATTTAACTGAACTCTGCTCAAACTACAGCCCAAAGAAGATCAGTGAAATAGTGTCAAACAAAATTTTGTTGTTCTCTAGGCAGCTTAAGGTTGGCTATTGCTATGTGCAGGTTTGTATACTAGCTTTAAATTTTTGTTGAAAAGGAAAGGCTTTTTATGAGTGCACATCATGGACTTTCACATAATCAGACTGCTCATTTTTTCACCAGAACAAATGAAAGCATAGCAAAATAAGGATATATGAAGCCAAAGGATCACAGAATCAGTAGGTTGGAAGACATCTTCAAGATCAACAAGTCCAACCCATGCCCTAACACTTCAAACAAACCATGGCACTGAATGCCACATCCAATAATTTTTTAAACTCATCCAGGGATGGTGACTCCACCACCTCCTCGAGCAGATCATTCCAGTACTTTATCACCCTTTCTGTAAGAAACTTTCCCCTAATAACCAACCTATATTTCCCTTGGCAGAGCTTAAGATGGTGTCCTCTGGCTCTGTCAGTTGCTTCCTGGTGAAAGAGACCAACCCCACCTGACTACAGCCACCTTCCAGGAAGTTGTAGAGTGATAAGGTCACCTCTGAGTCTCCTTTTCTCCAGGCTAAACACATCGAGCTTCCTCAGTGTTCCTCACAGGACTTGTGTTCCCAGCCCCTCACCAGCCTTGTTGCCTCCTCTGGATGCGCTCAAGCGTCTCAACGTCCTTCCCAAACTGAGGGGCCCAGAACTGGACACAGCACTCCAGGTGTGGCCTCACCAGTGCCGAGTACAGGGGAAGAATGACCTCCCTGCTCCTGCTGGCCACACTGTTCCTGGTACAGGCCAGGACACCCTTGGCCCTCTTGGCCACCTGGGCACACAGCTGGCTCATGTTCAGCCGGCTGTCAACCAGCACCCCCAGGTCCCTTTCTACCTGGGCACTGTCCAGCCACACCGTCCCCAGCCCACAATGCTGCAGGGGGTTATTGTAGCCAAAATGCAGGACACTTGGACTTATTAAACGTCCTCTCACTGGACTCTGCCTATCAATCCAACTGTTCCAGGTCTCGCTGCAGAGCCCTCCTACCTTCCAGCAGATTGACACATGCTCCCAACTTAGTGTCATCTGCAAATTTATTAATGAAAGACTCAATCCCCTTATCCATGTCATCAATAAAAATATTGAAGAGAACAGGCCCCAGCACAGATCCCTGAGAAACAACACTGATGACAGGCCACCAGCTGAATGCAGCACCATTCACCATCACTCTTTGGGCATGGTCATCCAGCCAGTTCCTAACCCACCGCAGAGTGCTCCGGTCCAAGCCATGGGCTGCCAGCTTTTCCAGGAGTGTACTGTGGGAAACAGTGTCAAAGGCCTTGCTGAAGTCCAAATAGAAAACACCCACAGCCTTTCCTGCATCCACCAGGTGGGTCACCTGGTCATAAAAGGAGACCAAGTTGGTCAAACACAACTTACCCCTCCTAAACCCATGCTGACTGGGTCTGATACCCTGGCCATCCTGTAAGTGCTGCATGATGACACTCAATATAAACTGATCCATAACCTTACCAGGTACTGAGGTCAGGCTAACTGGCCTATAATTACCAGGATACTCCTTCCCACCCTTTTTGTGGCATCACATTGGCCAGTCATCTGGAACCTCCCCAGTGAGCCAGGACTGTTGGTAAATGATGGAGAGTGTCTTCTCAAGCTCATCTACCAGCTCCCTCATCACCATGGGATGGATCCCATCTGGTTCCATAGATTTATGCACATCCAAGCAGCTCAGCAGATCTCTGACTTCTTCCTCCTGGGTCACAGGGGGACCATTCTTCTCCCTGACACATCTACCAACCCAGGAGGACATTTGTCCTGAGCACAAGCTGTCTTCCCACTAAAGACTGAGGGAAAGAAGGAGTTAAGCACTTCTGCCTTCTCCTCACCTGCAGTTACTAAGTTCCCTCCCACATCCAGTAGAGGAAAAACGTTGGTATTACCCTTCCTTTTGCTGTTGATGTATATGTAAAAACATTTTTTATTATCCTTTACAAAAGTTGCCAAATCAAGTTTGAACTGAGCTTTGGGCACTCTAATTTTTTTCCTACTGCCCTAGCAAACTGCTTAAATACTTCCCGGGAGACCTGACCTTCCTTCCAAAGATAATATATCCTCTTTTTATTCCTATGTGCCTTTGAAACCTTGTTGCCCACCCAGGCTGGACATTTGCCTCGTCACCTTGTCTTTCAGCACACAGGGACAGTCTTTTCCTGTGCCCTCAAGATCTCTGTTTTGAAGCACGCCTACATCTCCTGGACTCCTTTGTTTTTGAGGACAGTTTCCCAAGGAATGTTCAAAATAAGTCTCCTAAATAGGCCAAAGTCTTCCCTCCAGAAGTCCAATGTAACAGTCTTATTGATGTTCCCCCAATTTCACCAAATGTAGAGAACTCTATTATTTCATGATCACTGTGCCCCGAGCAGCCTCCAACCACCACATCTCCCACCAGCCCGTCTCCACTTGCAAACAACAGGTCTAACACAGCTCTTCCCCTGGTGGCCTCACTCACCAGCTGCAACAAAAAGTTGTCCTCCACACACTCTAAGAACTTCCTAGACTGCCTCTTTTCTGCTGTATGAAGTTCCCAGCAGATGTCTGGTAGGTTAAAGTCACCTATAAGAACAAGGGGTGGTGATCCTGAAACATTCTCCAGCTGCTTACAGAATAAGTTGTCCACCTCTTCTTCCTGGTTGGGTGGAAGATAGCAGACTCCCGGTAGGATGTCAGCCTTGCTGGCCTTCCCCTTAATTCTTATCCATAGGTGTTCAACCTCTTTGTCATTAGTTTCAATACCCATGACATCAAAAGCTTCTCTAATATAAAGGGCCACCCCTCCATCTCTTCTCCCTTTTCTGTCTCTCCTGAAGAGCTGGTAGCCATCCAGTGCAGCACTCCAGCCATGTGAGTCATCCCACCACATTTCCTTGATGGTAATTACATCATAGCTCTGCTGCTGCACCACAGCTCCAGCTCGTTTGTTGCCCATGCTGCATGCATGAGTATACATGCTCCTCAGCTGGGCTTCTGATTTCACCCCTAACTGAGGCTAACCACCCTTGGGCCTGCTTCCAGAGAGCTCAGCTGCATCTCCTTCCCCCTTCAAACCTAGTTTAAACAGTGAAGGATGGATGACTGTGCAGGTAGATGTGCATTATCCTGTGCTGCTGTGTGGCTGCCCCATATGAGCTGGAAGGGACAGAGGCTCGGAAGCACCCCAAATCCTTAGGGTTGCTGTGTGCTTGCAAAGGGCAAAAGAATACTAAAGCAAATGAACCACACAAAAGCTTTTACATAAGAAGAGAGTAAAATAAAAAGAAAAAGAAAGAATAGTTTGGAGATAAGATAATTAGAGATTATTGGCAACATAAGCCAACACAAGCCAACACTGAATGAGCAAGGCTTTCAGAAATCAAGTTAATATGCAGAGTTCTGAACACTGATCAGAGGTCAGTGTAGAAACAATAGATTTTAGTGGGTAGTCCTTGATCTGGAGGCCTTTGGATTGCTTCTAAATATCTACAGAACATCTTTATTAGAAAAACAGCTATAATCCATTTAATCAGGACATATATATCTACTAGAAAGCCTTTAGGGTTCTGATATTAAAAAAAAAGAAGGCCAAAAAATGAAAGCCAATAATATCCAAAGACCAAGATCTATTGAGATCCTTGCCATATTACTTAATGGGGATATAGTAATGGTGCTCATCAAAGAAAAGCAATATGAAGGGATTTTAAACCAAGATAAACTTACTTGCCCTTTGTCATGAGACAAGAATAATGGGACAGTAGATGAAACTGAAAGGAAATAAATTCAAGCTGATAAAAGGGAGGACTTTTTTTTATATAATACATAATTAGTCAGTCAAAATCACCACCATAAGATTTCACTGAGACATAGAGTTCAGAAAGAAAAACAGTCATTTTTATGGATAATGAGAACATCTTTAGATAAGATGAAAAAAAAAAAGGCTACTGCACTGTGGCATAAATCAAATACTGGCTTAAGGTAGAAGGCATTAAGAAATGGTATAGGACAGGTATGACCATTACAGAGATTATTAGTATCCTTTATGAGAATGAACCATTGTCCAAAACATGAAGGCAAACACTCTCATACTTTTGATGTATTCTATTTGTCAAACCTTCTAGGTTCATAACCTCCAGGTCTACAAAACAGGGACTGTAAGACAGTCAATATTAAGAAGCAGAAAATATTTGGGCGTCAAGAGTAAGGAAGAGTCTGACAACAAGAGGAACAGGGAAAACCCATACTTGATTTGCCTTATACTTTCTGCATTAGCAAGAGACTGCAAAAGGCTGTGAATTTTAGCACTGCTGAAGTTTAACTGCTCCAGCCTTCTGCTTCTGCCTCAATGGATTCTGTTTCCATCAGCATCAGTGGAATTGGAATAAGGCTTTAGGGCAAGCATTTAGCATAGACTTAAAATCTACAGTTTTATTTAAGCAACTTCTCTGGGGGTATTGACTAGTAAATCTTTGAAAAAGCATTTTTAAAATGTCAGCTTTTCTTATATTACATGGTGGTACTTAGCTGTTTAAGAAATTATTATTCTAGTCCTGACTTGCAGGATGATGAATCACTGGGTGACACACCAGTGTGCTTTTAACACTGTTGTGTTTGCATTAGGGCATGGTTGGGTTGATCTGCAGAAGAGAAAGCCAGGCCAGAAACTTCACTAAAGAGTAGATCTGTGGTTCAGCAGTACTTGTAAGGGTTTCATTATTTCCTGTTTTTCTATTTTGGGATCCCTGCTGTGGTCTAAAATGGAGGATAATATACTTGTGGATTACAGTTATATTGAAGAACTTCTTCAAGGACCAGACATGCAATATAGGGAACCTGTGGACAGGGTTGAAGAAGATCCTAGACATGTGCTTGCAGTAGCATGAGGCAAACAGCCAAACAGCTAAGTGGGTTCAGCCAGGAATGTCCAGCTTATGTTTACTTATTGGGGTTGCAGGAGGCAGCACAAGAGCTGACACTGTTAGCTTTATGAAAAAGGAAGAATAATGTGCTGCATGATGGAAAGAAATGAAAGCAGTGTCTGGAGGAAGAAGTAGTACCAGCAGAACATCTGGAGCTCTAAGAGCAGAAAGAAGGTGCCTATGTAAATACTGGGAGCATTTGAATTACTATGGTCCCAGTGTTTACTAACTCTTCTATCTTTAGACAAAAAAAAAAAAAAAAAAAAAAAAGCCAGAGAAAACAGCAATCTTTTGAGCTCTCAGGCCCATTTTGCAAATCAGATATATGGAAAGTCATCCAAAATTTCAATCTGCTATGATTCATGCCTCTAATTTTGATTTATGATAATGTATCGTGTGCTTCATGATACACAGTGTGAGAATGAGATGCCTAATCTAGAACACTTGGGCAGGTGGGTTGGAGAAATATTTTTAAAATAAGGTTTATTTAAAATAATCTTAAGAAAGTAAGGCATGTAAATCCATTCTTAAAAATTTGCTTTCACAGTAGAGAAAAACTTATAAATATATATGTATAGATACACATAACATACCCACCCAGTATCAAGGCTTTAAGCTCAGTTTGGCATGCTATTAGCCAGTTACTTTGAATTTAAAAAAATTTAGTAATGTCAAAGTCAATGTGTCGTTTAGTGGTTTACTTGTATACTTCAAATTAGACACAAACCTGCTGAATCAGCAGCAGAATGTTTCTTTTTTTCTGAGCTGACATTAATAATCATGTTCTGGATCACTGGCTTTCCCACCCACCACAAGTGTTTGCATCTCTCGCAAGAGAAGCGAAGAGCTCTAAGTGCATCTGTAGCCATCCCAAGTCTCAGAATAAGAAGCTAGAAGGGAGCTAGGATTTTGACTCCTCATCCTAGTTTCTCATTCTAATACCACCCTTCCTCCTAATTCAAGCCTATTTGGATTGCAAATCACTGGCTTCACAAAAAAAAAAAGAGGAATACTAGGCTTCATACAGAATGAATATTCTTTCAGGAGCTATCTCCTTTCAGAGCTGTGTCTGCTTCTTCTACTGACCACACTTTGACCAGTTAAAATAATGCAGTCTTCAAATAGGTTTTTTTGCCCACTAGGATAAATTTTCTTAGTCTTGTGTTTATTTAACTGTGCACAGTATATCCCTATGTAATACTATATGTTGCAATTAGAATGTCTTGTGGGGTGGGAAGGCTGAGTTTCTTTCTTCTTCTTGCTGTTTCAAAAGTAAACAGGTTTTCCAGTATTTTCTATGTTGTCTTGTATTGGAAAGGACTCTTGCATTCATAGATTCAGAATAACTGCCTATGTATGTATGCCTTTGAGTAAATGTCTATGTTCATAGACATCTGCATATATGCATATGTAGAATTAGTTCTGTGAACAGATACCTGTTTGATCAACCATGTTTCCCTTATTTTTCTTTTTATCTCTCTGAGACATCAGTGACACATCAGGATATGACTAACAAGCTCCACACAGAGAAATAGTATTTTATCTGTAGAGTTGTTCATCAAAGAAATCTGCTCCTCGAAAACTGGTCAGTGCAATCACAAAACAGCATTAGGCAGCATATATGATTAAACTGGTTTTTTTGGTAGAATATATTTATCTGACTTTATTTTTTTCTAAGGGATTTGGGAGCAGCTCTTTTTTTAAACTTTAGTCAAAATGTAATCACTCTCTGTTTCTATCCAAATGTTATGTATTGTTCTTAGAGTATTTTTCACTGATAAAGAGCTTCTGAGGTGTTTTATTCTGTGCTTATCTTGCAATATGAAGAACCTGTTATTGTTCAATACTGAATAGTGGAGATAATACCCAATTTCCAAACCTTCAAGTGGAGCTCTGTCTTGTACTCAGTGAGTAGAATAAGATATACATGACAATTGGCATTTCACATACCTTTATCTACAGTTTTTCCACCCAGTCATGAAGTTGTACATAATACTTCTGGAGAGATGTGAGAAAGGAAAGGAAGAAGACTGAAATCAGAACCAAAGAAACAAAACACCCCCACAAAAGTAAAATCTTTTTCTTATTGCCTTTTGCTACAGCTTTCCAATAATTATGAAATAATGATGTATTCTGAAATCAGACTGCCATTTCAAAGAAAGAAGCATACCCAACATTCTTCTGTGTTCCTTCTAAGGCATCAGTGATCTTAAAAATAAATAAAAGGTCATTATCTGACAGTTTCTAAAGGCTGGAATTTAGCAGGATCAGACGCAGTCCTGCTGGGAAGGAGGGAGAAAAAAGTCTGTCTGCATTCTTTCCTAGCTTCATGGATTCATGCTAAGTATGACTGGTTGGCATAGGAATTTCTGCTTCCATGATATCCCATATGAATAATTGACATCGAAGAGTGTCACTGAAGTATGCTGTTGTAAAGAACTATTCATGAAGTGTTGCAGCTTGTATTCCACCTGAGTGCACAGTCTGGCCCACAGTTATTATTATTAAAGCCTGTGAAAGCAAAGCCTGTCATTCTGAGACCATGGGACAGAGAGGACAATGCAGTATCAGCAGGGACCTTGGCACCCTTTGTGAGGTTGAAGTGACTTGGGACAAAGATGATGGCAATACAGACCTTGAGACCTTTGCCTGGTCCAAGTTCTGCTGGCTGGTGACTGAATTTAGCAATCTGTCTAGTATCCTATGTGAAATTTTAGCATTTAGTCTCCACCCAACTTTGTACAGGCACAAAAAATTACTACCCTGTGTCCTTGTTGGTGATCACAGCAGGGAGGCTGAATGACAGAATCACAAAATGGATGAGGTTGGAAGGCACCTCTGGAAGTTATTTGGTCCTACCCCGCTGTTCAGGCAGGTTGACCTGGAACCAGTTGCCCAGGAACATGTCCAAATGGGCTTTTAAAAATCTCCAAGTATGGAGATTCCACAACATTTACAGGCAACATCTTCTAGTACTTGGTCACCCTACAGTAAAAAAAAGGGTTGATATTCTGATACACCCTTCTGTGTTTCAGTTTCTGCCTACTGCCTCCTGTTCCTGTCGCCAGGTGCCACTGAAAACAGCCTGCCTTTGTCATCTTTTCACCCTCCTTTTGGGTATTTTCAGACATTGATAGATAGATTGTAGACATTTGTAGCCTCTGAGCCTTTTGTTCTCCAAGCTGAACAGTCTTAGATCTCTCAGCTCTTCCTAATAGTTAAAATGCTTCAGTCCCCTAATCTTCTTTGGAGCTTTTTTGGGATTGCTTCAAGTATGTCCATGCCTCTCTCATCCTGAGAAGCCCAGAACTGGACACAGCACTCCAGGAGTGGCCTCACTAGTACTGAGCAGAGAGGAAGGGTCCCCTCTAACACTTGCCTTTCTAACACTTCTCCTAATGCAGCCCAGGAGAGAAGGATATATGACCATGAAGATTTGTTCTGGCCTCCCACTCATGCCTTGATCTTTTCTGAACAAGGATGCTGGCAGTACTGCATGCTGAAGCCTGGACTGCCATTCTCTGTTAGTTAAACATCCATTCTGCTGGTAAACACAGAAAGTCAGTCTTTAGGCTTGTCAGTCTGCTCAAATTTGCTCAAATCTAGGGTCTCTTTTTCTTCCTTTTTCATAGAGAGGCAGAACCTTGGCAATGACCATTCACATGAACTTTGTCTTGATATCCTCACCCCCACTGGGTTTGCACACAGGAAACAGCAGGAATGGTGCCAAAATTATTCTGGCACAGCAGATAAAAACAGCTGCTATTGTCCAAATGGTATTAGAATAATTCTCATTCCTTCTATAATACCCCATAGTCTAAGCCACTTATGTATTTAAACCTGAACTTTTTACCACAGGAAGAAAAACAACCCAATGTAGAAAATCTTACAAAGGAATTTTTCTGTTTCCATTTTTCATGTTTTGGAAGATATTGATTAATTCAATTGAATGAGTTGTTTGGACATATCTTATCTGTAAAGATTATAAATCAGAAGTATTTTTAACCATAATAATATTCTGCTAGCACTGGCACTTACCCCAATTGGTTTCCCGCTACAATCTCTTGATTTAAATTTTATGTATTTATCTGTACATCTTTTATGTTTATACACAAAGTTTGCTTACTCAGCTAACACACCACCCAAAATGATGTAGTTCTGCAAAATGATGAAAGCACAAAATTATTTCAGCCTGATCTATAGCTCACATCCTAGTACAGAAACCATGCCTGATGAATTTTTCTCTCCCAGTGTAGCCCCTGGTAAACCAAACATCAGCAAAATGCTGCTGGATTGCAATAAACTGGCTATATCTTCCAGTGAACCTTAAGCTTTCGTTCAGTCTCACATAAAGTGCATATGGATCAGATTTTATAAAGGGTGCATGATCTAATACTTAATAATAACAGAAAAAAACCCCCATTGCTCATTTTACTGGCTATTCAACACAAGACATAGCATAAACCTACTGTCCCAGTTTCAGCTGGAATAGAATTCCCTTTCTTAGTAACTGATACAATGCTCTGTTTTGATTCATTACTAAAATAATGATAGCCTGTTCATGTTTTGGTTGTTGCCCAGTAGTGGTCATTCTCCACATCAGGAACTTTCAGTGTCCATGGTCTGCCAGCCAGCAGGTACACAAGAGCTGGGAGGGAGCGCCACCAGAACAGCAGACCTGAACTGGCCAAAGGGATATTCCATAGCATGGAGCACCATGATCAGTATATAAACCAGGGGAGCTGTCTGGGAGGGGCTAGTATGACCATCATTGGTCAGCCAGTGCTGAGCAATTGTATCTGGCATCACTTGTGTTTCTTGGGTTTTATCTCTCTCTCCCTCTCCCTTTTGTCTATCAATAATGAGAATACTAATAAAAACTATTTTACTTTTTTCAAGAAGGAACTGTTCTTATGTCAGTCCGGGATGTTTATTTTCTTTTCTCTGATTCTCCTCCCCATCCTAACATGGGGCAGTGCAGTGTGCCAACAGCTGTGTAGTACTTAGTTGCAGTTTGGGATTGAACACCTACCTATGTGAGAAATTCCTCTTTGCCAGGGGTGCGTAATACCCAGGCTCAGAGAAAACAGAAATTATACCTTTTCTTCAAATCTCTTTTTTTCAATTTAGAAAGGAAAATCTGGTATTTTAAGTGTTGGACTTGATGATCCTTGTGGTCCCTTCCAATTCAGAATATTCTGTGATTCTGTGATCTTGCTCATGTAATGGAAAACCAAGGCAAAAATAGCCCTTAGACTCATATAAATTACTGTATTAGGCAAAAAAATCAATGAGAAATATATTTTAACAAGGAATATCCATTTACCCACTTCCACCATGGTGTCCTTGAACATCAAACTGTTTCTTTACTTGCTGTTCAGCATCACTCAAACATTTTCTGTTAGAGCATGCAATCCATCATTCAAAAAATTGTAATCAAGATTTACAGATTATATCCCTAAAACTCAGCACAAGCATTTAAAATAATCAATTGGTATTTAATTAACACACAATTACTGCTCTAATACGGAATCAAATCCTCTTAAAGTGTGTCCATAATTCCCACTAGAGTGGTAATGTCCTGAGAGTGGAAGAAATACCCTGTGATCATTAGAAGAGTATTGCAAATTATGGAGTTTTTGTCAAGAGATTAGGCCCTTCCAGAATCTATTACACATGGGAAAAAAAGGCACTTTAGAGCAGAAATGAATTACGGTCCTTCCTTCCAATGCTTTAAAAATACATTTTTTGAATAATTTTGAAAAAAAGGCACTTTAGAGCAGAAATGAATTATGGTCCTTCCTTCCAATGCTTTAAAAATACATTTTTTGAATAAGCATATTAACTCACCATTCTTTCCAAGGAATGTACCTCAGAGTTCTGCATTGTATTTTTTTATAAAATATGGCACAAGAAACAGCTTAGGAAAAATGATGCTAACACAATTTTTGTAAAGTTACTTGGAGCTTCTGTCCTATGAAGACAGGCTGTGAGAGTTGGGGTTGTTCAGCCTGAAGAAGAGAGGCTCCAGGGTCACCTTACAGAGACCTCCTAGCACCTGAAAGGTGATTAAAAGAAAGCCAAAGAGGGTGACCCCAAAGATTTTTCATTCCAGCAAGTGTTATCTTGTCCCTCTGGGAATGTAAACCCAGCCCTTTAATCAGTGACTTGATAATATGCTTAAACCTGCGGGGAATGGCTTTAAACTGAAAGAGGGTAAGGTTAGATTAGATATTAAGAAGAAATTCTTTATTTTTAGGTTGGTAAGACACTGGTCATCCATCCCTGGAACTGTTCATGCCCAGGTTGGATGGGGTTTTATATAACCTGGTCCAGGAATGTGGAGGATGGGTTTAAACTGAAAGAGGTAAGGTTAGATTAGCCCTGCCCATGGACAGTTGATTTTGAGAACCTGGTCCAGTGGATGATTTGGGCCTTTTGATTTGGAACTAGATCCCTTCCAATCCAAACCATTCTATGATTCAAAGAAAATCTAGAAAAAGTTACTTGCTGCAATGAGCCAAAAAGAACCCAAACATTTTTGGGAGACATTTCCTTCAATTTTTCAAAGAGAAATGGTTGGAAGAGTCCTAAAAAAATAAATTCAGGGAACACCCTCTGTTGTTTCTTTTGAAAGAAGTCAAACCTTATCTTATAACTGGTTATTTAATGAATTAAATAAAGAATTATGATATACATGGACTAGTTTTACCTGACTTGTCATGCCACAGTCCTAATTTTACCCATCTTGTCACGACACAGTCGGAATTTACAAAAAGAGCAGAGTTAAGAGGAGAATAATAGTTGTCCTGAACTATTCTGTTGTGGTGAAGAAAGGATTAATTACAGCTAGGATTGTAAATCCAGCTCTTGACAAAGAGAAATGCATGTATCCAGCTCAATACATGGTAGCACTTTTTGTGATGGCACCCAGCTTTTTCCAAGCTGTGGTTTCCTCACTGGGAATGTGATCCTTCATATTTAGTTGGCTTTTCACTAGCTCTTTTTTTCTTTTTTTTCTCTCCCCAAGGATCTCGTGATTTTTCAATTCCTTCATTAACCTAGCACTTAAAATCTCCTTAGGCAAAGATTTCCATGATCTAATTACTTACAATGTGCAGCAGTACTTCCATTTGCTTAGCCTCACTGTCCAGTCATTGTACAGGATTAACTTCTAGTCTTGCTGCTGTATTACACTGATCACAGTTTTGTATTTTTTTGTCATCTGCAATTTTAATTGCATGATTTCAGTGAGGGGCTGAATAACAGTTCTGAAAACCGATCCATTCCAAAGCAAAATATTTTGTACTAGCAATGAGTATTGCATTTCAAAATGTAGAATATACATAGGTTAAATATTTGTAGTATTTCATGAAGTCAGTGGAGTTCCATGTTGCTGTTCAGTTGCTGTTCCACAGGTCTCATAAGAGGAAAAACTCTTTTGTTACATATTCCTATAATTTTGTGTTTGACCATGTATCAGAAAAACAGAAAAAAAAATCTAGACAAGTATCAAATTCAAAGGCGTAATTCTGCAATACTAAAATCAATTGTTTCTATTACCAGATCCAGGATTCTTTTTAATGTTTTTTTTTTTTTTTAATTTGGTTTGGGTTTTTTATTTTGTTCCAAATGATATATAAATACATCTGTACCAGTATTTGTACAATAGCTATGTGCCCTTCTAGCTGATAGATGAATATTCTGTTTCTGGAACTGCTGTTATTTTCACATAAATTGCTTCTCAAATGCATGCATGTGTGTGAGTCTAGATCTGTATCCATATGATATACTTGTATTTCTAAATATACTAATGTAACACATTTCCTTGTACTGATAACAGTTGTTTTAAGGTCCATGAGTAAAAATTTTTCTGTAAGTGAAAAGCACCAAGGAGGACTATTCTCTGGAATTTTTTTACCTGAAGTGCTGCCTAGGTATACCCACCAGAAAATTTTTTCAGTGTCATCTCCTACGGAAATAACATGGGGTGATGATCACATCTCAATATTTGAAACTATTTAATTCTGACTATGTTTTGCAGAAGAAGGTGCTTGTCAGCTAATTAGATTTTCCAGAATTTTATAAAAAGGTGGCCAAAAAAAGGGGGAAAATCCTAATGATTTCTAACAGAAGATGCAGAAAGGAGCTGGGCATTATCAGACATGGGACAACCAACCTGGGAGAGAGGATACATGCCTTTCCTACACGAAAGATTCAACTGGAGCTTATTCTACCTTAAACTCCAAAGCTTCTCAAATGCACATGAATCTATTGAAAAAACATGTTTCTTATAGCACCAAGACAAATAATATTGTTGCCATGAAGGACTATTAAAAAAATATTACATATATGCTTTATATGTACACATACATATGCATGGACAAGGACACATTCATGTATGTGCATAGAGGGAAACTTTGAGGCTTTGTTCCCTGTTCATCTCATATTGCCATTAATTTTATGACCATTTGGAACTCTTCAGTGAATCATTCTATTCGACATAATAGAATATTTTCATCTTGGAAACTGTTAACATGAAGGTTAGCACATGAAGTAAGAAAACAATAATAATAAATAAAAGTAATATTAATTTTTAAAGATTTGTTAAATTTTATTAAAATATTGATAAAAGTAATATCTATTTTTTAAGAGGCCAGCTGGTTACACAGAATCCCAGATTTGATTAATGTCCTTAACGTATGATTCTCCTCAGCTTTATTTTTTTTCTTTAATACATTCATCTTACTTTGCCGCGTCAGCTACCTTATAAGTTCATTCCATCACTCAGCATCTTCTCTATCTAATAATTGATTTCTTAGTTCACTTTCTATTTATGTATATTTTCTTTGTCATTTAAACTCTATTTTACTTGACCTGAAAGCTCAACAAGATAATCAGTCTTAGCTGAGAAGAAGGGCATGCTAGACAATACAAATTTTCGACAGATGTACAGCTCATTAGGTAAAAAATCTGCCTGGATTGCTGAGCCCAAAATGTGGTGGTGAAGGGAGTTATATTCTTCTGGTGACTGGTAAAATGTGGTGTTCCCTAGGGTTCACTGTTGTAGCCAGCTCTGTTAAATATCTTTGTCAATGACATAGATGAGGGAATCCAGCGTGCCCTCAGTGAGTTTTCAGATGACAGCAAGGTGGGTGGGAGTGTTGATCTGCTGGAGGGCAGGAAGGCTCTGCATGGGGATCTGGACAGGCTGGATCAATGGGCTGAGGCCAATGGTGTGAGTGTGAGGTTCAACAAGGCCAGGTGCCAGGTCCTGCACCTGGGTCACAACAATCCCAGGCAGTGCCACAGGCTGGGAGAAGAATGACTGGAAAGCTTCTCCATGACAAAAGACCTGGGATGTCAAATTTTGGAAGAGGATGGCCAGGAATTTGGTTGAACCACCATCCCTGAAAATATTTAAAGACACGTATATGTGGTACTTGTTGACAAGGTTTAGTGGTGGACTTAATAATGCTGTGTTAGTGGTTGGAATTGCTATCTTAGAGATCTTTACCAGCCTAAATTGTAGAGTTTTGTGATAAATTTGAGGCTTGAACAACTTACACAACTGATTTTTCTGATATTATAGGATTAAATATCTACATGTTCTTTAACTCTTTTTTTCTTTAACATAGACACCTCTATACTACTTTAATATTTTTTCTACTGTACTATCTGACTGTCTTCAAATAGGTATTGAGCCATGACTTTTAGTTGGAAAATGCAACTATTTAATTCATCCTCTCTTGGGTATGGATGCTTTATTTCTTTTACAGGTATGATGTATTACGTATGATTATTATACACCTTGACTCTTAAAGAGTAGATCAGAAAGGGCACTGTGAATGCAGACAAGTAGATGAGGTTGGATTTGGCTCAGATATTCTAAGGACTCTTCCTACAGTCTTGAATAAGGCCTGAAAAAAACTACTAAATTCTTCTTCTTCCCTTGAAATATTGATCACTTCATAAAATGTTTATTTGGTTTTGAGTAGCACTTCCTGTCCCCACTCCTTGTTACTCATTTTTTAACTTGAAGTAATCTTATAGTTTTATCATTCTGGAAATCTTAAACCAATATTTTATAGAATGGGTGATTAGATATACTTGATGGCATCCCATGTTGCTTTAACAGGACATAAACTTATTTATCTTTCTGCAGGATAATGTCATCTGATTAGGAAGCAGCAGTTGCGTGCATATTTAAAATGTCATTTTTGTTGTCTCTTAGTCAAAAACTAGGCCACCTATTTTTTAATGACAATGAACATGGCAACAGCACACTCTGTGAATAAGCATTGTGCTATTTTTGTTCAATTTATAGGATGGAAGTCAAGCAAAATGAGACAAGCAATGTTCAGATTGTAATAAGAGAGAAACTACATGAAGGCTTTAGATTTTTTTTTTTTCCTGCTGAATATTGTCAAACTAGATAAAACCTTTAGCCTCTAGAAAGTAAAAGAACTAATTAAGCTAAACCCCAAATTCTATGTTAGTACAATAGGTTAAAAAAATAAATACTTCTTCCTTGGCAAAATGGCAATGTTTGCTTCTTTATTGTTGTTTGCAAATAGTAGTGATTTTACTCTAGATATGGTTGAAATAATCCAGTCTTTTCTTTCAATTAAAAGTTATCTTTTGTTCAGTTGTCTAACCAAATTACTGTGTCTGACATTTTTATTTTGTTCTGATTTTTACTAGCTTTATAACACTGAATCACATAATTTCTGACAAATGTCAACATCTTACAACTTCACCTAGATTTTGGCTCTTTTCCAGCACACATGGTCTAGTTTAGGTGCCATATTAGAGAAAATCAGGTTCTGCACAGAGTATCCAGCTGAGTGCACTACCTTATCCCCAACTGCTAAATGTTGACACTTTCTTATACGTATATCAGGTTACTGTTTAAAACAATGTCCTTGGGAATTATCAGCAAACATTACTTTTTGTTATACAGTAGTATTATACATGAGGGACAATTATTGGAAGTGTTATGAACAGATGGTGCAGAAGGAAGAAGAGTGTTCAATAACAAAACATAATGGGACAGTACACTACATCACAATGCTAAAAATCTTCCACCTTCTTGACACTTGAAGAATAAAATTCAGTTATTTGTGAATCTATATTTGCATGGGAAAACACTGATTTTCATTAAAATGCCTTCATTTTGGAACTTTTCTGAAAGTGATCATTATTTTCCTGGCTTTAGAGAGCAGTTATAGATGTCCACTTGTATATGCAGGTGTTCACCAAGGAAAGTTCATGATGAGGCCTTCCTGTTTTCTTTGCTTCTGCAGTCCTTTTAGCCAAGAGTTTATGATAAAAGAGCCAAAAAACCTTCTACCAGGAAATTAGTTTTAATCCTAGGATATTTTTTTCTCCTTTTAAATTACAGGTAAAATTAACTGAGCTGGTCTTCACAGCTCTAAGTGAGCTAATTATCCCATTGAATTTTAATCTCTCTGAATGAAACTACTCAAAAAAAAAAAAGTCACAGCCGGCTGATAGGGAATATACCTACTCTTGAACTCTGATTAATAAAAGCGCATTTTAGAAGACATCATTCAGTAGTTTAGCATGATAGGTGAATATTACCTGAGAGTCACCTGTCATTCAGAGCACCCATATCGGATACTTAATGTGAAATACATCTCTGTCTTCCTATTTTCCCTTAAGGTCCATGTGACTTCCCATGCTGAAGCATTAGGGAGCTACAGATTCTTATAATGTGCTATTTCTATTTCATTAACAGAAAATGAGGAATAACGTCTTTAAGTTTTCAGATTTCACAATGCCTTTGAGTCTCTGTTCCGGTACCTTTTGTATTTTCCAAAGGGCTGACTTTGAACAAATAACTTTGAAAGAGCTCAGAGGAAAGGAACCGACTTCCCCAAAAGACTAGAAAAGCTTTTCTCAAATATCTGTCCCATGGATTATAAAGTGACTTTAAAGGACTGTTTGAATAAAATTAAATTAAATAAAAAATAAAATTATTTCCATTTTTGATCAAAAATGTAGGAGAGAAATTATTAAAAACTGTGATGGAAAACTAAAGGAATGCTAACATCTCTAACAGACTGACATTTTTGAGTCAGTTTTAAAATGGGAGTGGTGTAAATAGCCAGATAATTTTATCCAAATCTATTCAGCCATTCAGAATTGTTAAAAATGCATCAGACATCTCCTTCCATCCAGTAAATACAAAGCTGCTGTGCTGTGGCTGATGGTTTGGATTCAAGTTGAAATCCTAAGTTGAGAAAGCCTCTCTTAAATTCATGAACCACTTAAAACACATTTTGTTGTTTTTTATTATATAGTTATAGATCTAATGCAGTATCAGTCCCCTCAGAATACATTTGATTTAAGATTATTTTAGTGTCTGTGTCTGTATAACCATAAAGTGCTAATCCCTACAGCAGGACTGAGTTTTTCATCTCTCATTGAGTAATACAGGGCTTTGAGAAACTGCTGCTATTTTTAGATATAGAAGCCAGGTACTGGTTATTAATTACAGCTAAGCCTCAGAAATTTCAACCTTGAATGAGAATCTTACAGCATTAGGTGTTTTACTGAACATCTCATTAAACCATTAAAACTAAATATTTGAGAATCTTGTAGAATGTTAGCACCTGAAACCTCTGGCTGGACTTGCCCTATAATTTCTGGCACTTTTCTGCTTTTCCCACTGTTGAGCTACAACAAGGTGAAAACCAGCTCTAATTGACTGTCTCCCATCGTCCAGCCAATGTTTTGGCAGGTGCAGGCTTCCTACAGGTGGTCTCCCTGGAGTCTACCAAGAAAGATGTTTAGCTTTTGGGATCTGCCCTGGAGCAGAGTATGCTTTCCAAAGAACTCACTCAACTGGTGTGGATGGACCCAGGTCTTCATGGCACAACAAAGACAATCTCCCAGGTGGCTTGTGGAATATTGATGATAAAGAGTATACATCCCCTGACTTTAATTTACCTATATACTCAGGCCTTCCAAATGTTCAGGATGAGAGCTGTAAATGAGATAACTGAGGAAACAAAATTTTCCTAAAAAATCTCAGTGTGGTTGGTTGAAAAGTGTTTGTGTGGTTTGGGTTTTTGACTGACACCCTTCTCTAAACATTAAAGAAAATGAAACATAGTTGTTACAGTGGTACTAGCTCAGAATATATATTCTAACCAGTCTTGTGGCTTTGAAAGGAAGAATTTATTTACAAATTAATAATTTTCATTTAAATAATATTGCATCTTCTAGCCCTGTTAATTTTGTAAGATGCAATTTCTATTTATTATTATGTACATTTTTATGAAAATAACTGTAACAAGAAAATTTATTAAAGAAAAGTGAATGGAGAGAAATAAACTTCTACTGAGGTTTATTGGCTTATCCTTTATTATTCTTCCATAAGTATTATATATGAAACAAAAAAATTACCAATCATTTTCTTCTCTGATGTGATACAACACAAACATTTTCTTTTCATATGTCTTTCAAAAACATGTTTATTTTCAAAGAAGTTTTTGAGGGTTTTTTGTTCCTATAGCAGGAAGTGTGTTAGCTGAAGCATCTCTTTGTCTTATATTCTGAAAATCATATTTGTTTGAATCTGTGACTCTTTCTCTGGATCAGATCCAGAATGAGAAAAAATTGGTTTTGGCTTGACACACTTAAAGCTTTTTAAGTAAGTAACATTCTGATTATGCTGCTGAAAAATGAGAAGAGGAAAGCCAGATAGTTTCTCATGATGATCTTTTCCTTCATGGGACCTTAACGTCATTGAATGCAATGAACAGATAAAAATTCCCCCACAGAATATCCAGCTGGGAAACATATGCTTCATGCCACCTCTCCAAACCAAAATTAAGATCAGAGAGAAGTAGCAATGGAGTCTACTGGGAGATGAGTTCAGATCTGAAAAGATGGGCAGGAGTACAGAAAATGTGCTGAGAGTGCAAGGAAATTTCATACATATACAACCACCCATGGAGAAATTTTGTTTTTAATATATAATAAACTTCAAATTTGAATTTCAGAATATTACATTTACAAAATTGTTCACACAGGGAACAAAAGTATAAATGATAGAATGTTGCTTCTGCAAATAAATATTTTTCGTACTGTTTTTTTGTTTCATAAATATATATTTGCATCCACCTTAAGGTGCAACTACTGAGAAAATTCTAGAAATACACTCATAAAATAACAATAAACAAGACCATAATGAGGACTTCTAACCAACGTTTGTCTCAGAATTTTTCACTGTGTAGAGTCTGTGTACTGAGATTGTGTACTGAGACCATGTATCTCTGCATTTATAGGGTTACATATTATCTTAGTGGTTAAATATGCTTAAAGCTCTAACAGTAAAAATTCCACCAGTAAGAAAAATTACTAGTTTAATTTATATTTCTATCAGCGAAAGAAAATATTTAAAATATAAATTTTTCATTTAGATACAAAGATTCTAATTTTTTTTCTTATTCCTTTTCTCCTGACCCACATTTCTTATCTGTTCTGAAATATCTTATGTATTGCTATCATTTTAAGTTTATTGTAAGAGAAAGCAGGTGTAATAAAATAACTTATATTTCATGGATAGTGGGGGCTTTTATATATTAAGGAACATGTATTGCACTAGTCTTTTTTAAGTTGTTTTGTCCTTTCTAGCTTTCATATGCACTTAGCAGGAAAATGTCTGGGTGATTACACTAATTGTCAACAGGAAAAGTGAAAAATTAGGCACACAGAATAACTTGCATGAGAAGAGTGGAATTAGTGTTGAATTTAAGTTTCCTTACAAACTCCATTTAGGGTATTTAAGATTACTCCAAATGCATGATATCAAGAATGTAAATGTATTTGAATATGAATGTATTTGTTTTCCATTAAAGTAATGAGATACTGCATAATATTCTTTTAATGCAGGATTAGTAATATTTGTGTTGCTATTACTAATATTTTTTCAAAAAAACTATTTCTGAGGTTAAAAAAAAATCCATAAAAAAACTTCCCTGTGGGATGATCAGATTTTTGTGGCTGAAAGGGAACCTCTGCTTAATCTTGCCTTTTTCTGCTGTATACATCTGCTTCGGTACCACCGTCAGGCCAAGAGTTCCATGTAAGCACTTTCTAAGGGTATTCTGAATGTTACTGTGGCTGGCTCCTTCCTTGAGAAAAAGAAGTAATAGCAAAACTGATGTGAAATCAGGAGAAGCTGTCTTGATCTAAAAAATGGAAATCACTCAGTTATACAACTGTCTTAAAACCACTTCTCAAAGGAAGATTCTTCATCAGTGGTTTTGTTTATGAACAGATTTGAAAGTTTGCTTTTATCAGACGAAAATCTGATTTCCAGAGGGTGTTAATAGCTATGCAGAAAAGAGATAGAATGTATCATAGAAAGCACTGCCTTCCCTAATTTATGATTTTATCATTTTCCCTTGAACATTTATATGTATTTATTATGCACTGAATTTTGCACTACATTTTCTGTTTGTTGTTTGCTATTTATTTGCCCACTCAGCAGGGTACAGATTGTGTGTGGGTGTACGTTCTTGCATTGTGACTGCACAGCTTGTTTGTGGAGGTTTGCAGCTCTCCCAGGACAAGCTCGTGGAGTCAGTGGTGCACAAGGGCTGGCACTGTGCAAATGAGCCAGTTATAGTCCCAGCTCTGGGGAAGGTGTGAGAGAGTGTCCTGTCAGCGTCTCTGCCTCATTCTGCCATTAGTTTATTTGAGAGAAGTGATGAAAATCTAGACCATCCTGCCAGAAGGCTCAATTTTCTGTCCCATTCTGGAAAATTGTTCATCTTCTGAAAGACATTTTTGTACCTGGAAGCCTCTGCATGCATCATGTACCTCTTACATGAATTGAGTCCCTCATGGATTAGTTTTGTGGAAAGATCATGATTTTATCCAAAAAATGAATTTTGAAAGAGCTTTTTGAGGAGCCTCTCAAGGTTACCAGTGCGTATTATACAGGTCATATTTTATACTCAAATGAAATTGTGTTCTTTGTGCTTCTGTAGATATTTATTAAGGGAAAGGCTAAACTAACATGCCACCTATGTGAAGAGGTGAAATTTCTACATCTCCTTTCCTTAACTTTGTTGAATATCTTTGCTTCAGTACTGAGACCACAGACCTGAGGGAACTGCCTTTGGTTACAGTAATGGGAATCTTCAGCCACTGGTCCTGAATTTCTAACCATGAACTCCTGATGAAGCAATCTCCAAGAACCCAGGTGATTAAAACCTGTTTAAGAAATCAAGGCAGTGATGCACATGTGTATATATATATTTTATATATATATATATATATATATGCACACACACTAAAACACTTAAGGGATTTTAGACAGCAGCCTGGGAAGTTCTGTTCTCTGACAGATTTGAAAGTCTGCTGAGAATGCTCTTTCTTGAGAACATGCCTCACTGTATCTCACACTAGAGTGACAGGCTTGGTGTACTAGGGCATAGAGATATAATCCCATCTAATGGATGGTATTGCTCAAATCTCCTGACCTCCCAGGGTAAAAATTAGAACAAATCTTAGATATTTTTGAACAATTCTGGTTCCTTCCTGTAAGAAAAGAGATATTTCAACAAGAAAAGTTACACTAAGGGTAACAAGGATGATCAAAGGTATGACATGGCTTCTGTAAGAAGGGCGTTCAAATACAGCAGTCTGACCTGGAAGAGAAATGATCTAAGGTGGATATGGCAGAATGTCAGAAGTGTCAGGGAGAAGGTAAATAGGGAAAGATTGTTTACTGTCTCCTCTAATACAAGATGTAGGGAGCATCAGATAAGACAAGTATGTCTGAAGTTCTAAACAGAAAAAACGGGAGATACTTCAGGTGTAGCTATCCATAGAATTCTCTGCCACAGGAAATTAGACATACTCTGACTGTAAGTAACTGAGTGTCACATTCATGAAGGAAAAAAAAATAGTGACAGCTTCACAGCAAGAGTGGTACCTCCTACATAGTGTCCCTAACTGCCATAGATTTGATGTATATTTTAAGGAGTGTCTTTGCAGCGACTGCTACACGTCTGTTATTGGTTTTGTCAGCTACATAAAACTGGGATAGCTGTTTCTTTGGTCTGATATGATATGACTGATATTATTCCTGTAAACATTTCTTGTTACAGAAAATTCTATTACCTATCTGTAATTCCTTGCCAATGTCTACCATTCCCATCAAGGATTACACCTCATTTGGAAACTGTTTTCTCTGGTCACAGAGGTAAAAAAAAAATAAAAAAATCAGTGACTTCAGAGCCATGAAGTAGCTAGAGAAGCTTGCCTTTACACAGGCACTATGCCAGGAACAGGGAGGGATTCTGTGAAGTCCCAGGGTCTCAGAGGAAGTCTGCATAGTCTATGATATCGAGAAAAAGTTGATAATACTGTATAGGTATGTAGTAGTTAATTATGATTGAGACTATTTCAAATAAAGAGCACACGATTGTCTTTGTGTGAGAAACCTGCTCACGCCTTGCATGTGTGTGTATGTGTGATGTGTTAAATTCAACCTGCAAGGGAGTAAAGGGATAACTGTTCCTAGTCACCTGTCAGTGAAAATGTCCTCAACAATTTATACATACAGCATGTGTCATAAAATGGACATATGCTTTCAGAAGTGCTTTCTATGCTTTCTATATACCCATGAAAGATTTCCAAGAGCTAATCTGAAAGGAAATGAGACTGTTTCTTCTGAAAATGTCTCATAATTTTCAACACAATATCTATTTTTAGGAAACAACTAGAGATAAAATTTTTGCTTTAATGCACACCAAAGTGATATAAAATAGAGTTATTTTCATTTTTTGAGAGAAAAGTAGCAGTTTTGTATAAGGATATATTCTCTCTCTTTTTTTAATATTAAGAAAGCTATCAGTCTGTGGTATAGATCACATATTTCAGAATAATGTCTCTATCATTAGAGACACTGATGGTGAGCCATTTTTTCAGAATTGGTGACGGAACACTATGAACTTTCCTTGTTTATTCTTTTGGTTGCTTAAGTTTACAGTTTCATAATAACATTTTTGATTGGTTAATTTGGAATGGGTTTTTGATTACTAGGGGAAAAAATCTATGTATTAGTCCTTTAGATCTCCATGAAATTGCCTGTGATTTCACTCTCTAAGTAACCCATGAGAACATTGACTAAGGAGGAGTGAGTGGGTAGAGGTAACTGTCATTATTTACATTTAGGACCTTTTGATAAAGAATACCTGCCCAGTTTCTGTCTTGTTTCTGAATCAGTAAATAATATTTGTAGCTTTCTTCTAATGACCAAACACCAAAAGGAGAGAAAATTATAGTGATGATCAATTTCAATTCACCAGACCAACACACACAAAAAAAAGTTATGTCAATTTCATAAACTGGGATCACATTAGACTTCTACATAAAGAGCTTTATCCTTTATACTTTGAAGGTGTTATTTACTCTTAAAACATTTCAAGCTATTATTACAGAAAAACATGAGACAATGACTAATAGCATGCATTTTTGTTGCAATTATGTCCAAACTGAAGCAGAATAATACAAAACAAGGGAGAATCAGTATTACATCCACACGTACTCTTAATATCATGAGCATGAAAAAAAGAGAACAAGAAGCTGGGGCTTTAGCAGAGGGTTTAAAATTACATTTAAAAATAAAATTGTTTGATCATAACAATGGTGATCTTAAATGTTTCTTTTTAGTTGTAAATATTCCTCTGACTTCCAAACAACATTTTAATAAAGCTGGTGCATTATTTTATTGGTCATCTCTTGATTTCTGCTTCATTTTCTGCATCCTGTAATTTTACAGATACAGTTAATAAGCAGTTAATCAGCTGTCAGTAATATGTTTGTTACAATTTTCAGATAATTGCATTTAGAGTGATCCTGTATAGAATATGAAGCAGGTATTAACAATGCTGTCCTTTACTTCAAGTAGCTAAGGTTTTTGTCTGGAATATGAATGCATTTGCTCTTCTCTTGACAGAAATACAAAGCTTTCAGCTTCTAGAGCATCCTGTCAGCTATTACTCGTCTCACTTTAAATCAAGTTATTTTACCCAATATCATTTGCATATTAATGGTAATTAATTATATGCTATATTTGGAAACAACTGCATGTAGATTAATTAAGGAATCTGATATTTGGTTTGCTATGTTGTTTTAAACTTTACAACAATTAGCAGAGCACATGCATCTGAAAGGGTGGATCTGAATCCATTTCTTGTGTCTACTTGTCTGTCCTTGACAATAATGTGCTACTTTAAAGATGGCTAAATAATCCTACGGAGTGAAAATATATTGATTTAAGTCCCTCAGGATCTTGTACACACAGGACACTCCTGGATAGAATCAAAACATTTCACTTATGCTAAGCTAATAAAGAAAAATTCCCTTTTTTACTGTTCTTATTAGAATCAGACATAGGTACTGCTGATATTGCAAATTCATCCATTGTTTATGTGTAGGCATCAGAAAATAATGAATAAAATACAGAATGAAAAAGCAATGTAAAGCATGTTCTTCAATAATAGGAAGGATAACTGGCTGGAATCTTTAATGCATACAGAAAAAATATACATATCCATTCTGATATACAGCTTATTAATTTTAAAATGAAGTTTTGGACTTGACAAAATTTGATTTAGTGTTTTAGTGAAAATTTTTAAACTGCAAGATATTGACACAAACTCTCAAATATGCAAACATTTCAGTTCATAAGTTTTTAAAAGCAGCATATCTGGACTTTCCAAATATAGCTGAAATGTATATTTCACTGCAAAAGCAGTATCACAGTTAGCTCTTACAGTGGAAGTTACATCTACACAGATAATTAGCTTCATAGGTTATATAAACCCTGAAGTAGGAGCACTGCACTGACATGGTTGGACTTGTTCTTAAAACTCCTTCAGAAGCATCTCTGGTATGAATTTATCCTCTGTTCAAACCCCACATTTTGGTGAGAAATTTCACTTTATAAGTAAAAAAGGGTGAAATCAACCAACAATTAGCATTTTTTCTCTTTTGAACTTCCTTCTAACATGTTTGTTTTAGAGAAAAAAGAAGAGAAAATTAATCTATATTAACCTACAGTCATAGATTTCTCCTCTAGGTTTTTGGTTTTAAAACTGTGGGAGGAAAATGCCAAACAACTATCAATGTTAGCCCTAGTCAATTGGCTCTAATATAAATATTCTCCAAGATAATCCATCCTTGGGCTTCAAGTAGCTTTCAGTCTAGAAGGAAATATGAATATTGTTCATTCAGACTGGTATTAGAATGGTGTACAGTTCACACAACCTGAGAGTTTTCTATTGAAGATGGCCTGATTCACCCACAAGGTAGATGTTCCTGATGGCAGAAATAGACCTGAAATGCAAATTGAAGACTATGCTTCATCACAGGACCTTGAAGCAAGGACAAAAGTCTGTGAGATGATTTGCTGAAGGGCCAGTGGAGGGTTTCAAGGAGGGAGCAACCATAGTCCGTCTAATCACCGGCTAAGCTAATTTTTAATGGGCTAGAAAGAACAGCAATGCTAATGCCTGGACCTAAGCTGAATTCATATTTTCTGGATAAACCCAAAATTTCATAACAGTTTCCTGAATCTTCTTTTATTATTCCCTGAATCTTTTTTCTAGCTATTCTCTTTGCACAAAAGAGCTATTCCTTTCATGGTTAAAGTCTGACAGTAATGCACTGGAACACATCAGCATGAAATATAGGGGTTTATTTTTATACATTCTTGATCATATTTTTAAAGAATAGATGCTGAAACCACTTTAGGGTGTAACTGAAGAGACCTTTAAAAATGTCCCCGCTGGCTGTATTGTGCTGATGAGCCTGATACTGGAACTGGCCTTGCTGATATAATAATGTCTTTGCTAGGCTGTAAACAATGGCTTTAATCAAGGTCCTAAATGCTTTACAGACAAAATGTTCTTTCAGGGTTTCCTGATTTTATGGAGTCAGAGAGAGTGTTTTGTTTTTGCTCCCATTGTGGAATTCTCCCCACCCTCAATGTCTTCTTATCCTTATAAATCCTGACAACTAAAGACAACTGCTTAAAGTACTTTTAATGCACTGACAGCTGTTAATATTATAGATTTCTGTATGATGTAAGTAATGTTTTTGCTCTGCCTTATTGAGATGGAAAGAAAAGATGTTCTAAGAATTCCTCTTGGGAGCAGGTTTCATTCTGTTTCTGAAACATGAACATGAAAAAGGCAGAGGTCCACCTTTGTACTCAAACTCCTTTCACTTTCTAAAATCTTATGTACATTGGGGAACTGATGATTACTAAACAGTGCACCCACATCACCACAACTAAAGTACTGATTAGGATATTGGGATACAACAGTAAACCAGTGGAGAAAAAAGCATTTACACACAGAGGGAAAACACCTTTCTATCCATTTCAGTTGTTTTGGGTTTCCTCAGCTTCACTCCCAGGCTCAACTTTTCTCCTCCACTGAACCTACTTCTCCTCCCTGCACTGTTGTTGCCACAGGTTACACCCCTTCAGGGAGACATAGAGGGTTGTGGTCAGGGGATAGTGGCTGAGCTCTACTAGCCTCTCATTTTAAAGACCTCTTCCAATCTAGTGATTCTGTTATCCCATGGTTCTGTTTTCACCCTTTTCTTGTGCTTCAGGTGGGTCCTCCATGGGTCCCTGTCCCTTTGGATAAGTGGAGTGTCAACACCCTAAAACTTGGTGTTCCCTCTCTTCTCTTGCTTCACTTTTTCCTGCTCCCCCCACCAGAATTTTCTGCCCTTTTTTAACCACACTTCCATGGTGACATCACCATTTAGGCTCAGGGGCTGCAATGGATCCATCTGGAGCTGCCTGTGTCTGGCACAGGGCAGCCTGGTCCTCAGCTCATGGAGGACACCTCTGCATCCCACCACTGCCAGCACCCTGGCAATGCCACTGATATAACTTGCAGGTAAGTGTACGACT